>OX411883.1:27987233-30388228 GCA_948293265.1 Cheilosia impressa | reverse complement strand
AAGAAATTTAGATTGATTTCTCGATTGCCAGCTCTGCTTGGGGGTGAGTGGGTTGAGTATATCGTACCCATGGAAAGCATAACAGATGGATACACATATACATACCCACAGCCACAGTGCGTTCGGTTATTCTTTACAATCGTTCTTAATATTGTTACGACTTGCCATATTCCATTCCGTATCGGTTTTTGATTTTGGGTTGTGCGCGACGGGCATGCGAGTGAGTATGACTGAAATTAATAATAATCGCAGTGCAGTCTACTCTACGTCCATAGCAACCCATGCGTGCGTACAGAGCTGCGCGTTTGGTGTTGGCTGAATTTGTGAAGTCTGCGTGAGAATGTGTTGATAAAGGCGTTAACTATCCGGTAGAGTTTTTAAATTCCCTGAAACCATCGGGTATTTCATACCATAGACATAGGCTAACTCTTCGAAAGGGCACACCCGTAATGCTCCTTCGGAACCTAAAACCACCAAAACTATATAATGGCACTAGCCTGCAAATCAAAGCTTTGCATACAAATTTAATCGAAGCTATTATGTACATATATTGACCGGGGTTGCTCAAGGGGAAAAGTATTCGTGCCGGGCATTCCTCTGATACCTATTGACCTCCCCTTTAACTTTAAGAGATTACAATTTCCCCTTAAAGTGTGCTTCGCCATGACGATCAATAAGTCTCAGGGCCAATCTTTGAAATGCGCTGGTATAGATTTAAGGGAAGATTGCTTTACGCACTGTCAGTTTTAAGTCGCGGGTAACTGCTAGTAATACATAAAACACATTATATTTACACAGTATAAAGTGTACGTGCGGGAAATTAATTAAATCCTTCTTTGTTACTTTTTTGAGAGAATATTAGGCGTGTTTTTTTGAGCTTCGATCAAAGCAAAGTAAAGTAGGATTTTCAGCACGCAATTACAAAAACTACGCTCTACTTGGCACTTCGAGACTCGTAGTAGTTGTTGTAATAAGTATGCTGAAAATTCTACCCTACTTTGCTTTGCTGAGATCGAAGCTCAAAAAAACAGAACTATTGTCTACTTTGAAGAAAACGATTCTATGAACAAAAGTTTACAGAATTTTTTTTCTTGTTCAATATGTCTTCGAAATAAATACAAAAAAATAATAAAATTATTCGTAACAATAACTTTTCCAGAATATGGAATCTAAAAATGGGTCACCAGTGGTAGTATTTGTCGTTTGGTACATTTTAGTAGAAATTTTACAGCAATTTATCACGTTGAGTTCGGGAATCGCATAATTTGTACTCGTGAACTCGTGAAATGGAAAACGCCTGCGAAATTGCAAACGTTAATATATTTATCAATTTACAGCTAAACAGACCGAGAATTGACCCCATGGTGGCTATAGTGGCAGTGGTTAGATTTTTTCTTGTGACACTAAATAATGTGTCTTAATAAGCTATAGGTATTATCCAGGCTCTATTGTAGTAGTTGACCCATTTAAACAATTAGGTTAAATTTTCGTTTCCTTTGCTCTAGTCCAAAATTCAAACATTTACTTTTTGGTCACTCGTTAAACGCTGTTACCACTTTTCACGTTTTTACCATATTATTTTTTTTGAAGATATAATTAACTTTTATGATAAATAGTTAATATGTTTAGTCACTCAATACATACCTATTTTTATAAATAAAAATTAATATAGGGGAACAAAAACAAAATCGTGAAATCTATCGATCAATTGGTTGGATCGGGGGTTTATATAAGTTTAAAGTTGAATGATGATGCGAAAACAAAAAAACAATAGCCTTGCTAACAATTTAAAAATTATGACATCAGCAATAATTTGAATTGAAAATAACAATTATTTGGCAGAAGTTTGAGTTCCAAGAGAAACCAAAGTTTTGACTTAGGATTAGGATTCGTGACATGAAAATCATATTTTAAATGACAGATGGCTGTCAAATTTGAATTTTGCTGCAATATATTGGGCACATTCTAAAATCTAGTTATCTTAAGTCGACTAGATTGGTCTGGATAAGATGTAACCGGAACGCAAAAACTAGATTGGTTGGGAACGTCACGTTTTCTACGTCAGCCACATATGCGAACTGTCAACTTAAGGTTAGATTAGACTGTATGCCAAGTGGTCATAAAATGCCAATTTCTGACAGTTCTCTTTTCAAAATATGGTCATACAATGTAATGGGCATATCTCATATGCTCTAATGACCTAAATGCCACATATGACAAGGCTGATTTTGACAGATAAAAATGGCTATTGTGTAATCGGACAATAAGCATGAATGCCAGCATAAGGCCCTATATGCCCATATGCACTTTTTTGAAATTTTGTTATGGCATTGCTGGCATTTTTGATGTAACAAGAATTATTTTGCTGTCATCAGTGTTTGAGTTCGTGGAATTGTGATTTATTTTCATTTTCGTTCTCTTTTTTTGTGGATTATTCAATCGATCATTTGTTAAGTTATTTAATTGCGTCTTTCTTTGTAATTTGTTTAGGTTTAATAAGTGGTCTTGTCTTTTTTCAGTAATTGTGTTATACTTTTTTCCTGTTGTTTGTGCAGAAATTGTTTGCTATCTATTTGTAATTTTTTGTAAATATTCGTTTATACAGAGTCGACCTCGAATTTAGATTTCGTAACATAAATAAAAATATCCAACTTCAACTTTTTTTCTTTACAGCATTACCCCACTACAATATTTGACAATAAATAACAAATGCCTTAAATGACCATCAAGGCATATGTTATGACGATATTGGTAATTTTGGTCATACAGTCTAATATACAGTTTAGATAATCCTGACATTTTGGTCATTTGACAGCTAGTCCGGTCATTTGCCTATTGGCATTCATATGCATACATAATTGGCATACAGTCTAATCTTTGTTTTAATACTCAGTCACGAATTTCTTGGCTAGATTCGTCGGATACCCCTCCTATAAACATCAGCTGAAACAGCTGCTCATATGACCGATTTCCCCCAATCAAAACCGAGATACATCTAGTCAGACAGCTGTCAATCTTACTAAACTACATAGTTGAAGTTGCCAATTGTGTTTAGAAGCGTTCCTACTTTGCAATAGAAATAACCCCGCCAAAGTTATGGTTACTTCAGAGCCAAAAAGTGGCTTTATGTGGTGAAGGGAAGTAATTTCGCTGGCAATTTATTCATATGAGATATAATTTTAACTTTAGTGGTAAATAATTTAATTTATTTTATGTGAATTTTTTTACCACTGAGGGTGGACAATAACTTCACTACGAATTTGGTGAAGTTATTTTCCTTTCCACCTATAATATCATGATTTTCGATTCAAACTTTGCTCTACCGTATTTTCTGACTAAAATAATGGATAGCCCCTAGCCATGCAGAATCTGATGACAAACCATCTGAATCTTTTAGTTTAATTTAGAAATATTTTTAACAAAAGAATAGTATAAAATCGAATCAAGAGGTTTTGAAACCTTCCTACAAAACATTTATACCGGCACTACAAGAGCGACTAAGATCTTGGGCGCTGAAAGTCAACTGGGGGAATATTAAGCGGGCTTCAGACCTTGTTTACTACTATCAAAAAACAAAACAGGCGTTTCTCGGTAACAGAAAAACGGCTTGTGAACTCTTTATCAACTTTAAGGTAGCTCTTGGAACGGAGCGTTGAATTTTATAAGCTATCGATGACGTTTGGAGGGGTTTTTAAAGCCTCTTTTGTGGTAAAAAACAGCAAATTGGAATGGTGACGGTTTTCTTAATTGGAGTTTTAGCAAAATTGCGCTCTTAGTGTGATTAATAGGATGTAGGTACACTGCGGCTTATGAAACCTGACGGGTTATTTAAACAATACAAAAGTCTTGATATAGGATGACGGAAAACGGAACTAGTAAAACAAGTGCCCGAAACTGCGAAAATAGTGATGTTCTTAAGTAGTACGAGTAGCTATAAAAACCTTAAATTTACTTAAAATGCCATCAATATGACCCTGAAACAGCAGCAGAGGCATCGCTCACAGCGAACACATTAAGCGCTATACTAACAAAATAATCATATTCAGTGTCTAGGCTAGATTTTACGAACGCACAACGTCGAAATTTTCCATATAAAATTACCCTTTGCCCTAAATACAATTGAATCGGTGATTGCTAAAACGACATAAGTGACATTTTTATTTTTTACAGGAAAAACAAAAAATTGTAAAAGGAATAAGTTGTCTTAGTACAAAATACCGATTTCGGGAGCGAATTTCTGTGTGTTTTAAATATCAAATTATGTTGGTTTTGTTCAAAACGCAATGTCTACAGATAAATTGTGTAAAAACGTAATAAAACTGATTTCAAAAAATCTGTTACTTATGTTGTTTTAACAATCACAGATTCAATTTGGAATTTTAATGGAAGATAGTGAATGGAAAGCAAAAGAAAACTTCTAGTTAATTGAGTATTTATGACACAGGTCTTACTACAATTAAAGTTCAATCATCTAAAGTTAGTAAGAACCACATTTAATAGGCCTATTATCGTTAGCGAGTCGAATTATTCGCGTAAATCGAGTCAGTTATCGAAACATTCGCCTTGTACGATTATTGTCGGCGAATTAATTCATTCGCCTAGAAATCAAAGGCTACCTATATAATAAAAACGAAAATGACAGCACCAAAACAACAATTCGAACATTTATGTCAACAAAAGAGGAATTCAAAATGAAAAATTTGTGTGCCTTAAATATAAAATATTCTTTATTGGATTTTTTTGAAGCTCCAAATTGTACCAACCCTTTGGCTATAGCTGGGTTTTGTTTCATATGTATGTAGAAATATGAATTGAATGGGTTTTATACGTTTTTCTTGAATTTTCATTCATAAGTTACATTCGCCTCAGGTTTCACCCAATAGTTTTGTTCGCCAAAATTTGAAGTTTTAGGCGAATGATATTTCATAAATTCGCAAACCGCAATAAGGCGACTTTAAATTCGCCAACGGTTTGACAGTTCAGGCGAACGAATTTTGTTCAATTCGCTAACCATAATACAAATAAGTCACATTCGCTTTTTTTTTTGTTCGACTCGCTAACGATAATAGGGGCATAAATGAGAAAACTCCAAGTACATATTTACGCAATCGAAATAATCTATATATGTACATAAAAGAGTAGCGTGATTGAGTTGACAGACATCGTACAGGCCAAACGGCTAATTGTAGGTTCATGAAACTTTCAGGATATGTTCCACTAGCTGTGTCTTAGTGAGCGTCTCTAAGAAGGGATTTTTCGATACCACCCTCTGCTATTACATTCATAAGGCTTGGCCAATCCAAAAATGCTTAAAATGCTCTTTAGTCAATACATCCCCGAGTATTCTAAGCCGTCATTTATCTTTCTGCTCCTTCCAGAGGCAGAGCTAGCAGAAATTAAAGACAGATCTATTTGATCAGCAAGAAATTTAGATTGATTTCTCGATTGCCAGCTCTGCTTGGGGGTGAGTGGGTTGAGTATATCGTACCCATGGAAAGCATAACAGATGGATACACATATACATACCCACAGCCACAGTGCGTTCGGTTATTCTTTACAATCGTTCTTAATATTGTTACGACTTGCCATATTCCATTCCGTATCGGTTTTTGATTTTGGGTTGTGCGCGACGGGCATGCGAGTGAGTATGACTGAAATTAATAATAATCGCAGTGCAGTCTACTCTACGTCCATAGCAACCCATGCGTGCGTACAGAGCTGCGCGTTTGGTGTTGGCTGAATTTGTGAAGTCTGCGTGAGAATGTGTTGATAAAGGCGTTAACTATCCGGTAGAGTTTTTAAATTCCCTGAAACCATCGGGTATTTCATACCATAGACATAGGCTAACTCTTCGAAAGGGCACACCCGTAATGCTCCTTCGGAACCTAAAACCACCAAAACTATATAATGGCACTAGCCTGCAAATCAAAGCTTTGCATACAAATTTAATCGAAGCTATTATGTACATATATTGACCGGGGTTGCTCAAGGGGAAAAGTATTCGTGCCGGGCATTCCTCTGATACCTATTGACCTCCCCTTTAACTTTAAGAGATTACAATTTCCCCTTAAAGTGTGCTTCGCCATGACGATCAATAAGTCTCAGGGCCAATCTTTGAAATGCGCTGGTATAGATTTAAGGGAAGATTGCTTTACGCACTGTCAGTTTTAAGTCGCGGGTAACTGCTAGTAATACATAAAACACATTATATTTACACAGTATAAAGTGTACGTGCGGGAAATTAATTAAATCCTTCTTTGTTACTTTTTTGAGAGAATATTAGGCGTGTTTTTTTGAGCTTCGATCAAAGCAAAGTAAAGTAGGATTTTCAGCACGCAATTACAAAAACTACGCTCTACTTGGCACTTCGAGACTCGTAGTAGTTGTTGTAATAAGTATGCTGAAAATTCTACCCTACTTTGCTTTGCTGAGATCGAAGCTCAAAAAAACAGAACTATTGTCTACTTTGAAGAAAACGATTCTATGAACAAAAGTTTACAGAATTTTTTTTCTTGTTCAATATGTCTTCGAAATAAATACAAAAAAATAATAAAATTATTCGTAACAATAACTTTTCCAGAATATGGAATCTAAAAATGGGTCACCAGTGGTAGTATTTGTCGTTTGGTACATTTTAGTAGAAATTTTACAGCAATTTATCACGTTGAGTTCGGGAATCGCATAATTTGTACTCGTGAACTCGTGAAATGGAAAACGCCTGCGAAATTGCAAACGTTAATATATTTATCAATTTACAGCTAAACAGACCGAGAATTGACCCCATGGTGGCTATAGTGGCAGTGGTTAGATTTTTTCTTGTGACACTAAATAATGTGTCTTAATAAGCTATAGGTATTATCCAGGCTCTATTGTAGTAGTTGACCCATTTAAACAATTAGGTTAAATTTTCGTTTCCTTTGCTCTAGTCCAAAATTCAAACATTTACTTTTTGGTCACTCGTTAAACGCTGTTACCACTTTTCACGTTTTTACCATATTATTTTTTTTGAAGATATAATTAACTTTTATGATAAATAGTTAATATGTTTAGTCACTCAATACATACCTATTTTTATAAATAAAAATTAATATAGGGGAACAAAAACAAAATCGTGAAATCTATCGATCAATTGGTTGGATCGGGGGTTTATATAAGTTTAAAGTTGAATGATGATGCGAAAACAAAAAAACAATAGCCTTGCTAACAATTTAAAAATTATGACATCAGCAATAATTTGAATTGAAAATAACAATTATTTGGCAGAAGTTTGAGTTCCAAGAGAAACCAAAGTTTTGACTTAGGATTAGGATTCGTGACATGAAAATCATATTTTAAATGACAGATGGCTGTCAAATTTGAATTTTGCTGCAATATATTGGGCACATTCTAAAATCTAGTTATCTTAAGTCGACTAGATTGGTCTGGATAAGATGTAACCGGAACGCAAAAACTAGATTGGTTGGGAACGTCACGTTTTCTACGTCAGCCACATATGCGAACTGTCAACTTAAGGTTAGATTAGACTGTATGCCAAGTGGTCATAAAATGCCAATTTCTGACAGTTCTCTTTTCAAAATATGGTCATACAATGTAATGGGCATATCTCATATGCTCTAATGACCTAAATGCCACATATGACAAGGCTGATTTTGACAGATAAAAATGGCTATTGTGTAATCGGACAATAAGCATGAATGCCAGCATAAGGCCCTATATGCCCATATGCACTTTTTTGAAATTTTGTTATGGCATTGCTGGCATTTTTGATGTAACAAGAATTATTTTGCTGTCATCAGTGTTTGAGTTCGTGGAATTGTGATTTATTTTCATTTTCGTTCTCTTTTTTTGTGGATTATTCAATCGATCATTTGTTAAGTTATTTAATTGCGTCTTTCTTTGTAATTTGTTTAGGTTTAATAAGTGGTCTTGTCTTTTTTCAGTAATTGTGTTATACTTTTTTCCTGTTGTTTGTGCAGAAATTGTTTGCTATCTATTTGTAATTTTTTGTAAATATTCGTTTATACAGAGTCGACCTCGAATTTAGATTTCGTAACATAAATAAAAATATCCAACTTCAACTTTTTTTCTTTACAGCATTACCCCACTACAATATTTGACAATAAATAACAAATGCCTTAAATGACCATCAAGGCATATGTTATGACGATATTGGTAATTTTGGTCATACAGTCTAATATACAGTTTAGATAATCCTGACATTTTGGTCATTTGACAGCTAGTCCGGTCATTTGCCTATTGGCATTCATATGCATACATAATTGGCATACAGTCTAATCTTTGTTTTAGTACTCAGTCACGAATTTCTTGGCTAGATTCGTCGGATACCCCTCCTATAAACATCAGCTGAAACAGCTGCTCATATGACCGATTTCCCCCAATCAAAACCGAGATACATCTAGTCAGACAGCTGTCAATCTTACTAAACTACATAGTTGAAGTTGCCAATTGTGTTTAGAAGCGTTCCTACTTTGCAATGAGTGAAATATGACATTTGGATAATAATGTTTCAAAAGTTACGGGTACAGCTGCAATCCATGACGATAGATCAACAAAATTAAAATTTCAAGAAGATTATTATATGTATGTATTTTGAAATATTGTTTGTACATTGTAAGGTTAGTAATTACACATTTGTATAAGACCAAGGTGTTTTGATATAAGCCGGCTAAATACAAATTCACTTGCTGTCATATACCTGTCATGAACATTTTTTTATTGTCCAAGGTTTTGTTAAAATGAGTATGTCTGCCTAAATATTGCAGCAATCTAATTGAAAATACAGACTGTTATAAACAAACAATTTTAAAACAAAAGCAGTCAGTCAACATCTCACAAAAAAGCCACAAATTCAAAAGAATCATTTCAAATGTGCCCCGAAACCCCAATGCGTCATAGGTTATCTTTAACATTTATGTTTTGTTCTGAACAGATTCATAATCTCAATTTCACTCTTAAAATCAACCATATGGTACTGGTTAACCTATCTAAATATAAAAAGTGAAGTAAAGTTTTTTTTTTATATTTTGACGGCTACATTCTTAGCAACAGGCAGTTGAAGTATAATCTCCGCAGACAGGCAGACACCCAAAGAACAAGTAAATAAAATTTTTCAAGTGCATTTCCAATTACATACTGCGAAAAATGTAATGGTTCATAAAAAGTCCATGAAATCGTAAAAAGTTGAAAATCTATTCGGCAAATGCCCAATGACTTAACTGAATAGACTAGCACTTAACACTTTCATATCAGAAACAGTTTGTAGTTAAAATCAAATAATTTGTACACTTAAAGCCAGTTTTACTAATTAGGTGATCGATCCCCTTTTTAGCCCGCTGCATTCTGCTGCCAATGAAAATAACTAATGATTTCCCATTAAATAAACAAATTTCTTCTTGTTTACCGAGCAAATAACAGAGCCTAACCACACAGAATAAATAAAACAACGTGAATATCAAATCGAATTAAATAAGCAGTCAACTAGCGCACGAGTGTATACAAACCTTTTCTAATTCGAATTCACGAATTTTGTGAATACTCCCCCGTGGCTTCTTCAACACCGACATTTTGCAGCAGACTCACATGTGACCGTGTGGCCTAATGGATAAGGCGTCGGACTTCGGATCCGAAGATTGCAGGTTCGAGTCCTGTCACGGTCGATTGAAATTCACTTTTTTATTTTTTTTCCCTCCAGTTAATTAAATTTATCACCATGCAAATTCACTCATTCGCGAGATATTCATAGCAACGTCTAGACGTAGCATTAAAAAAAAAACTTGCGAGCTCATGAGTCACAGAGCACACTCTCGCGCACGCTTTGTTTCTATAGTTTACCTAGTAGTATTTCTGGGACGTTTCTCTTCGAACAGTTTTGCCATAAATTAAGCACGATACTAAAACAAATGTATGAAATTTTCCTTGAGTTGAATTGCTGTGCATGCATCATCTCTCGCACTTTACCGCCGCCAGCGCGAATAAAACAAAAGATTTGCCTCCGAAATACATCATATGAATAGCACGCGCAAGACCAATACTGTTCACCATTTTGCGCCACCAGAGCACAATGTGTATCCGGCTTTATGCTGCTATAATTAAGCGCGTACTATATTTAGACTAAAAATACGAACGAAAAAAAAAATAATTAATGAAATAAAACAATTTTATTGAAACAATTATTTATCCATCTATCAGTGGATTCTGCACCACCACCAGCTGAGGATTGATGGTGTCGTGTTTAATACACCAACTGAGACTGAGACACAAAAGCTAAGGGCGTTTCATTTAATTGCAGACCGCGCACAATGACTCCGGAATTAATAAGTGTTGCTTGGTTTCTACGTTTATTTTCGACCAACAAGTAATGTTTTATTTTTCGAGAAATTTTTGTTCGGCTGTTGTGTTTGGCAGACGTTGCAGCTGCAATGTTTTCCAATGGTTTTCGAATACCGAAATTCTAATGAAATATCTTTTCCGCTCTCCCGTTTTTGCCTACTCAGACTGCGAGTCCGAACATCTAAATTGAAAAATGAGGTTATGCTTTGTTGTCTATTGTTTTAGTGGCGCGGCGAGTGTTCTCGATTTTAATGGGGATCTGTTTGACACTTGAAAATGCGTTTTCAAGACACGTGTGTGTGTGTTTCGGAAAATTGCCAAAACAGATCACACATAAGGTTCATGTCGTTGGAATTTGATTTCTGTATAAATTGCGAATACCTACTTTAAGTTTGTGTTTATGATTCGAAAACCATGTATATTTGTGTAGTTCAGATGTGTTGAAGGGGATTGATTTGAGCAACTTGTTTATGGGAAACAGGCGTATGATTAGGAACACATATTGTTGGAGGAAATTTGTTGTGATAGTACAAAATAAATAGTTTTTGTTTTAAAGCCGGCTTGTGTTGGTGTTTTTGAGATGGTTTTTGGTTTTTTTTGAAACCATTTTAGAAATAGAACTACAATTTTACTTTTTCGGTTTTGTGAAAATAAACTGTGCCTGTCGTCCACTTCGTGCGCAAAGCTTTAATTTCGAATTCAACACACTCAACTCTATCAATCCCTTGACACCAACGTATTTGATCCGGTTGGAAGTCATTGCACAACGCGTTGCTCAACAAGTGTACGGATAGTGTACAAGCTCGCGTTGAATATGTTTTTGCGTTGCGTTGTGCATCGATTTTGAAAAAAAGTGCTGTCTGAGACTGTCTCTGTTGAACCTGTTGCTTAACTTCGTACATTTTCACTCATTTAAAATCAACCAACTTTCGGTTAAAAACTACCAAGTAAAGAGCTCATACAGAGTTAGAGGATTGAAAATAACCGAGTCAACTTGTTTCAGGAAACTCGGTTATAAATAAACGATTTATTAATTTCACCTCCAAATTTTCTCGGTTGTAAATAACAAACTAACTTTGTAGAATTTAACGAATTTACTTTGTTTGGTTGATAGTAATCTAGAAACTTGGTTGATAGCAACTGATAAAGTGTGTTTTTTTGACAGTATATAAATTTACCCTTTTTATTTACGTAGCTCTTAACAACGAATAGTTACTCGTCTATTTTCAACAGAAACTTGGTTAATCTTAACACATTTTTTTCAATTAAGCAAAAATCACTTCCTAACGGTGACACAAATATATGTCATAAATATGGATATAATTTTGTCATAATATTGTGTTTCCATAAAAAAAAGCAGTTGTCAATGCGACTCAAAAAATATTTATCCATCCAGAACCGCCCGAAAACTTAGTTGACCAACTCCAAGGAGAAAATTGATTAATGAGTTGCGCAAATAGTGGGCGACCGCAATTATTTTGTATGTGGTTTATGTTTGCTAGGCAGTTATAATCGCACCCCCGTAAGTAAATAAGTAAGTTAGCCAGCAGACGCAAGCATACAAAAACATTGATAAATGATGTAAGCAGTAGTTGATAAAGCCAGATAAAGTGATAAAGTAAAAGAGAGACTTGTGGTCTTTTTACGGAACTGCAAAAGGAACCCTACTGTCACTTGTCAGTAATCTAATACACTAACCACTAGGTAGCTTTGCCCAAAATTTGTCAGTGAAGTTTGAAAAGATATTTTTTTGTTGTTAAAGAGCTGATTTGTGTGGTTGGGTGCTTAGATTTGAAATTTTTGACCATAGAAGTTTACTTTATTGAAAGGTACTGTTAATTTGGAAAACCAACTATTACCATTTTTGAAACTATACTTGATCTACGAAAAGTCATTCCAAAGTTCGGCTTTAAAGTGTTTTTGAAAAGCTTGAAATTAGGCGCATTTTTATGTCAGAACCTGGGCCTCGTTTTTTCAGCCATTCGGGACAAAATAAAAAAATCATTTTTGTTCATTTAAATGACAGCTGTCAATTTGCTTATTCTAATATGCTTGGTGTATTTAGTTGAGAATTTTAACGAGAATTTGAGAGGTAAATTGCAATGCTGTCGGTGAGTTGGTAAGCAAAAGATGTTCGCACTATTTTTTTTTATGAATTTAAGTCGCGTCGCAACTCGCGACAAAAGCTGTTATGACAGCACAACCGAAATTATGACTTAAATCCGAGACATTCCGGGCAAACCGGAATGTCTAGCAATGGTATGCAGGACTGATTGATAAATAGTATCTTTAATTAGTAAAGAAATAAAAGATTTCAGTGAAAATTTATTTTTTCTTGATAAACAATAATTTGAAGACCAATACTAAGCGAAACCATTGGTTGTAAGTGGTCAAAAAAAGCAAAAGAAAACTTGTACGGTTTCGTTTTACGTAATTGCTATGACTAGGGCCTAAGCCTTAGAGCAAATGGCTAGCACTGTCAGAAACAATTTCGAAGACCTTAAAAACAGATTGTTTACTGTCATGTGGCTGTCAGACAAATATTAGTTTATGACTGCAATTTTTTAAATATCTGTAATTTTAGTCGGTTTCTAATTCTGTTCTTTTATTTGTCCAAACCTATTTTCAAAAAAATAACCCTTGAGCTTATATTCCGGATCTCAAATCCGTTTGCGACCTTATCTACACGCATTTCGAAAGCCGAACGATTAAAAACAAAACAGCAATATCTGCCACCAACAACAACATTTTGTGCTTGCTCCACTTAATTAACATATCTAAGATACAAATGAACACGAATATTTGACTCGAAAAAAAAAAACTATTCAAAAGTTGGCCGCAATTGAACTGAAAAGAAAACTGAAAACACAAACCGTTACTCGCGCTTGTGTGCAGGGGCTACACAATTCACTAGACACTTTCGAATCACTGGCACTCTATTGTGAGATATTTTTAAAACAATTTTTTTTTCTTTTGCAAAAATAAAGAATTCACTTCCATTCAGCAAATTTTCCTTTAGAATGGCTTTCTATAGTTGTTTTGTATTTAATATGCAATTTAGTTAACTCTTATGTAAAACATTAACAACTTGTGGATAAATAATTTTAGGTTTTGATATTATTATTATTTTGCTTTGAAGGAACAATGCGTTGCGGAACGGCTTTCTTGTTCGAAAATCACTTTTTCGAGTTAGGAATTTTGTTTCTATTTTTAAAATGCCACTTAATGCGTTGCACGCTTCCTATTGCGGGTCTTGGAAGCTTTTGGTACGTTCGGTATAAGAACCAACGGCAGACTGAGCAGATTTTGAGAGGAACATTATTCAGGTGAATTTTTCTATTTTGAGATTTTCGAAAATGATTTTTTAGAGTGTTATGTCTCATTTTCGGAATGACTTGGCAGCGCATGCGTTAAGGGAAATTCTTGCAACGAAAGTATTTGGTATAGGGATATTTATTTTAGCCTTAGTAAGGAAGGTAGGTTTTTTGGTATTTTTGCCCTATTGATCTAGATAAACTGATGTTAAGTAGTACACTAGTACCTACGCGATTGTCGTTTAAAAGCAATTAAGGCAATCATTTACCATTTTGGTGGCCAACTGATTCTTCTTCTAACCAAAGTAATGCCGTCATCCGTGGTAAAAAGTAAATAAAGTTTTGGGTAAGATGAAAGAGCTTCTGGACAAGCGGTTAAACTATAGCTTGGCACAGCTTCGATTGACCCGGTTTTGGTGGTAAAGTGTTTCTCAATTCAGAAACATCGGAGGTGTGGGCTTTTGCAGACTTTTCAGGCCCTTTTTGTTCAGAAATAAGGTTACATTTACTCGCTAATAGTATTCTGAAGAATATAGTGTACGAGGGTTGTCAGTATACCTTTTTGGATAATAAATATTTTTTTTTGGTCAAAAGGTTTTTTATTTCTCAACATACTCCTCCGAATAATAGGTTTTCTCAAAACTCTCAAAATAGGCATTTATTTCAATGATGACCTCTTCATTGGACCTAAATCTCTTACCGCCCAGCCATTTCTTTAGGGTTGGAAACAGAAAATAGTCGCAAGGGGCCAAAAATGGAGAATATATGCTGGATGGGGTAGCAGTTCATAGCGTAATTTGTGGAATTTTGCCATGCTGACTACACACGTGTGCACCCGGGCATTGTCTTGATGAAACAGCACTTTTTTCTTTGCCAATTGCGGACGTTTTTGCTTCAATTCAGTATCAAATCTATCCAAAAGCTCTGAATAATAGACGCCGGTGATCGTTTTACCCTTTTCAAGGTAATCGATGTGAATGATACCGCTTGGATCCCAAAATACTGTGGCCATGACCTTGTTATGCAAAGGTGTGTCCCAATAGACACAACACAAAAACCCTCACGCAACTTCGATGAAATTGTTGTTTATAAAATCAACAGATGAGTTTGTTGCTGAAATCTGGAGCTATCATAGAAAAATCGATAACTTTTTCCTAATAAAACTGGCATTAGCTTTTTTTTTGCAAGACTTGCTTTGTAAACAAAAATAGTTCAAGATAATTAGCACAAATAATTTTCATTGCCAAAAATTGCTTTGAAGTACCGATCGATTATTAAATTGCATTTTTAAATAACACGCACATTTTAAGGTTATGAAAATGGCTATTATAACAAAAATATAAAATAGAATGTTAAAAAATCCCAGATTTCTCCCTAAACAATTTCACCCCTCAGATTACCCCCGTGTCGATCAAAATAAACCACTAAAGTTGGGAGGCAAACCCCTCAAACCGGGAAATGATTTCTGATCGATATCTCTTGGAATATAAATTGCAATGCAAAAAGATTATACGAGGCAAGAAAAGAGACCTTCTAAACTGCACCAACTATAGAGGCATCAGTCTTCTTAACATCACATATCCTGTCTCCCGTTCGTACTGTAATCGTTTGTAAGCCAACTGATAGCTGATTTTAGGTCTGGATAAGTCCACAAAAAGTTCAAGAAGATCGATACCAACCCCTTGTTTATAGATTGTAAGGTTCTTATATCAAAATATGTGTAGAAAAGCCACATAGACGCAAGTCTAATTTAGCATCCCTAGACAAACTCGTTTGAATTTGCAGAATGATGATGGAGAACGCTCGCTGCTCGAATAAGGTCGGCAACGACATCACCGATACCTTTGATGTCAGAAAAGTAATTACAGGGTAACACGCTGTCAAGCTACCTCATTTATATCGTATTATTGTGCGAAACTCCCAAGCCAACCTTTCAAAAGTCTGTGCAACTACCTCTGCTGATATTGACATTATAATGACAGAATTTCAACTGCCGAAATCGGTATAGCTCGCGTTTATCATGGACAGAACGTCAGAATTGACTGCTCTTACTTTGAGGAAGTATAAGCGACTTCTTTGCCTCGGATCTGATAATTTACTGAAAACGACGTCTTTTCAGAAATAAAATTAAAGCTAATTCTCGCCAACCACTGCTGCTTCTTTGGGCTGATAATACAACTGACTAGTAGATCCATACGGGTATGGGTGTATCGAAGAACTAAAGCGGTTCTGCATAAGACCTGTATCACCATAGTCCGGCTTTATGGCGCTGAAAGTTGGACCATATTTTGGACTATTGCGGATGAAAATATCCTCGGTCGAGAGGAAAATTCTTGGTAAAACTTGTGGTCCCGTTTGCGTTGAAGAGGAGGAGATTAAAAGCCTGTACAGCGACATATACTTTTTCAAAAAAATGCGCATCAGTCAGTCGCGGTCATCTTAGATTCCTAGGAGAGATCTACATACTCCGGACCAAACAGTCTTTGACTCCAAAACAGGAGGGCATAGCATTAGAGTAGGATATCTAATTAGGTGGCTCACACTGGCTGGCTGAAAGGAGACCTCAAACAACTTTGAGTGCGTAACTGGTACTGGAGGAAGTTAGCCAAAGCCAAAGATCGGCGTATTGGTAGAAGCCTCCACCTGGAGTGTTGCACCGCCTTAGAAAATAAGTAAATATTTAAAGGATACGTAGTCATGCAACTCACTTTTATTGAATCAATGTCTCATTACATCAAACTAAGTTATAGCAAATTTTGAACGTTCGTGCCGCTTTAAAACCCTGGTTTTTGAAACTCATAGTGTAATACTGACCGCCGTTCAGTATATAAAAGTTTAAGTTATTGACACGATATTTTGAAAGAAAGATACATTTTAAAATTTATCCAATAAAACAGAACCCTTAATATTCCATATAGCATTTTGCCTTCCTAACTACTGCAGCACTTTCCGCTGTAAATCACACCAGCATATATTTCACCAAATAGTCCCAGCTGCTTCCACTAATCCTCTTCGGGACTTCATTTTGTGTACATGCATACCATTATCCCTTGCTCAACGGAAACGTAATTGTGGGCCCAAACATTGTCGCGACTTGCTCGCGAATGTAATTAATATTCCCTGGCTGGCCAATAAATTTGCAGCTACTGATTAATCCCGGCACAAGAACATTACAACAGCGGAAAGCTTTGAAATAGGGACAACGTAGGAGAATTTACAAACTTTTTTCTTTGCTTTTAATACAACCCTTGACTGCCACCCTTAGCATCCATGTTACAAATGAGTCTAAAATTCCCGGCATCACGGGTAAACATGGAACAAGTAAATCATGCTGGCCAAAGGATATATTATTACAACCATATTGGCAATGTGTGTCCGTTAAGTGCGCGGGTGAACCAAATGAAATGAAATAAAACTTTTTTTTGCTATTGGCTTTGTCGAACATATTCAGTGGTGGTTGAGGGAAAATTGAGTTTGGGGCGAACATGGTTTGGATATTGTAAGGGTTTGACAGGTCACCCATTAGCAAAATCGTCTGTCAGATTAGGTTTGACAGGATGGTTTCTTAGTGGAATAGTTCTCATATGAACCATTATATTGTTGTAAGTCACTAGTGACAGCCGTAAGCTCACTCTACCTGCTAAGAGGTCTGATAGGGAATTGCACTGGTAGAATTTTGAGTTGTGAGTTTTACCAGTCACCAGCTACAGTTATTTTCCTTTTTATTAGTTGTGCCACTGGAATTATATACCAACTCCGATTCGCTTCAGTGCGAAGTATGACTGTGAAATTGGTTAGCCTATCTCAAAAAAAAAAAAAAAACAAATAGTGCAACAGGTCCGTATGATTTGTGTGAGTTTTTAATTTTTGGGGCGAAGAGGAGATCTACAATTTTCTGCCGAGTTCAAATGGCTAATTGAGAAGCTCATTACAATTTTACTCCCGGGAATCGATGGTGGGACCCTCTAAGCCAATACGCCTACCTGTTTGTAATTCAGCGCCCTAAGAGCACTCGGAACCGTCCCTGTACACCATCCGACGGTGTGTTGCACAGACCATAATTTTTGTGTGTGTATAGCTATTAAATCAGCATTTGTTTCAATTAGCAATCGATGCTAGGTATATCGATCCGGCTGAAATATTTCAATGCTTTGTTGCCTTCCCAGATACAGAAGCAGACTCCGGTTTGTTTTTTGAATCGACCAGTTTCCTTTGAATTACCCCTATTCATCAGTGTTCGGTGCAAGCTTTTATTCAAATATTTTTCGCTTGAATTCAATTAGGAAATTCCATTCGAGAATGTCCGTCAGTGGATAGTGGTGGAATAACCTCGCGCAAAAAAACACTCCTTTCGCGCTAGTAAACACATCACAGCATAGCACTCAATAATCCTTCAGCCACTTCGATTGATCCCACTGGCCATTCACTTCCACAGCACTGCACAGCTGAGATGTGCACCTGCAAAAAAGAAAAGGATTACTTCATGCCATTGAACCTATTATTCAGTGAGGCTGTTTTTTCTCGAGCCTAATATGGCAAAGGAAGAGATCCGAATCGCATAATGGAAAACTTTTCCTTTTTTCAATTCCATGGGAAATTTTGCATCGCTCAGGGTGTTTTTCCCCCGCCTACCTCTTCCTCACCGCAAATACCACTTGCATAATGTAGTGTATTAGCGCCTTCGGTTGGTATGGCCAGCCGACGGTGTTACCTACGGCTATGTACAGCGTCACAATAGAGCATTGAGTAACTAGCGTAATGAAAACACGCCGGCACGGCAACGCGCTGTACACGGGAGGCGGAAAAACTTTTTCAATTAAAATTATAAATATTCATTTCGCAAACGTCCTACGGAGTTGTGAGGATGGTAAAGTACCTGGAATTGTTCAGACCGCCACCAACAGTTTCTATAAGCCTCCTCCGTCTTCGCCTGCCGAGTGTAAATTGATTGTAAATAAATTTCGAAAAAGCAGAGAGACGATTTATGCAAAATTTGCAATTAGTGGTGGAACTGATGAATTTTCTGCACATTGAGTGCAGATTAGCGTACGGGGCTTTGTTTTTCAAGGCCTTAGAAGCGGCTGCGGCTATGCTGGTGTTGATAACATTTTCAGTGTAAATTGCCATAAAACGTTTCTACAAATGGAAATGTTTAATTATTTGCTTGGCTGTCAGTCTGTCGCACAGGACCACGGCGAAAGATTACAAAATCCTATTGTTATGGAATTTTCTATCAAATTGTAAGTATAATTAATGCTTTCATTGGTATTCATAAAAAAAGTCATTAGCAGAGGGAATAATAAGAAGCCTTTGCAAGGTAAAAATCTTTGAGATGTACTAGAGATTTATTTAAGGCGATAGGACATAATTCACCAGTGCGGACCAATTGTTACTAAGAAAAAAGCGAACGATCATTTTGTGGAGCTTAATCTCGATTTGTGAATGTTTAATTTTTGCAATGCATATTTAGAAAAGGGCAGTGAATGGGCCCATTAACTCAGATTAGTGTCAATCGACCTTCTTCGTTAGACAACTCCAAGTCAAAGTCGACACAAGACAGGCTTAAATTAACTTCAAAGACTAGTTTGTGTATGCACTTCGAGCGCAATGAGAACTACTCCCACCGCAACGCTGGAAGTTATCCTAAACGTTCCACCCCTACATTTTCAATACCGAGAATTCCAAGCCAATCTATTCAGACACATGGAACTTAGACAACTGTCTACCCAAATTTAGCCAAACCTTCAAGGTTACGTTCCCAAAAAGCCAGAACTGGGAGCAGAAAAATCCCAAATTTGCTAACAATTCTCATTCTCATGTACGCTACACAGATGAATCGCAAACTGAAGAATGAGTTAGAGCTGTCGTATACGGTGTTAGTTCAAAAACGTTCATCAACACTAGCACGGTCAAATGTAACTCCATTCTTTCAAGCGAAAATCTTTGCAAATGTGTCTCAGAGAGAATTAAATAGAATCCATAACAAAGAAGAATATACAGGGTGCCCCAGAAACGAAAATGTAACCGCTAAAGTGGAAATACCCCTCGTCGCTCATGAGGATTCGAAATTCACACTACGCTAACACCACTGACCGATTATTGGTCAAAGAAATCGACACAATTATTTCATACTCTTACGGTGTATAGCGCTCCATTGCGTGTCTGTTTTATACTGCAGCTGTCTAGTTTACAAATGTCTAATGTGTTCATGATGCCAAGAACATTCTGTATTATTTTAACACTGCTCAGAAGAGCTTGTAACTTGCGAGTTCTCACAGCGGTAGAATCGGACTGTTAAAGCGCATAAAAACAAACATTGACCGCTTCTTCAAGCGAATTGTCGAACATAGACTTTGTTTGCATTTTTTTCCTTGTATCCTTTCAGTATTTGAATGGGTTTGTTTCATGTCTGTTTATCTTGTTTTTATTGTAATACTAGCTGACTTGTGCTTGTCTCACTTCGGCAACCCACTAAGTAACATCATTGTACTTATACAAAATCTCTGTGCAGGACGATTATTAAAAACCCGTTAGCTGAAAATAAATTCATGTGAAGAATTGGGCGCAATACCATCATCATTTTAAAAAGTCATAAGTATAGCAAACGTGCTCTTAAAATCGTTGACCCACATTACCCGCCAGTATGCAACGAACCTTTTGGCTATGTCTTCTGGAATTGAAAAATGCCTTATTGACGATAGCAACGCCGTCTGGCTGACTTGTAGAGAAATCTGTGGCAAATCACGTCCGTGGCATTTGTGGCGGTGTAAATAAAAGAAATACAGTGTTTACAGTCATGAGAGTTTTGTGACAGAGAAAACAACATGTGCTCTAAACAAAAAAAAATGTTTCAGTGACTCTAATGTAATGCACTAAAGCAAGGTGTTCTTCGAAAAGGAGGTCCAAAGAAGAATGCGAATCTATGAACCCATAGGCAAAGAATTAGACATCCACTTTCAGTTTCTCTCAAAAAAACAACAGATCCAGTAATCGTAACTTTGTATTATATTGAATATACTAGTATGTAATACTTTATTGTTAAATAAGCATTAGTTTTATTCGCTTTCTTTGGTAATAAATACTAATAATTATTTTTATTTTTGCCGAATTATTTTGTACCGAGGTCGCCAAAATTTTACCTACAACCTTGCTTCGTGCCGACTGACAATATGCGACAGTCGGTTCTTGAAAATCCTCTACAATCCTTCTATCGGCGAGACCCAACATAAATTAAGCATTTGGGAACTACATGGACATGTTCTAAATGGCAAAGTACCTTATTTCAACAGAGAGCTCAGTTTCCGCTCCCATATTGATGTAATAGTTCTTAACGCAAATTCGTCAAAGATTGCACATGGAACTCTTCAATTAGTACGAGACCAGATACTTATATACATCTTTTGCAGAATCGAGACGATTCAGCATTGTTGTCTTGCTATACGGGGTCTACCTTCGAACATTCCTAGTATCGTAACTCCCTGTCGAAACCGACTCAAATCATTGACCTGATGGCCGAAGCAGCAGCAGCCATTATTTTCATTCACCGACTCCTCTCATGTTTTGTTGATTGTATTTATGTCTCTTAACAATTCTCTCTTCTCTCTCTAACACAAAATCATGAAATTTACGTTGACCCCTTCTTTAAAGCTCTTTGTTTTAGAAAATCAGTGTCCTCTTCCTCAAACTCAGACAGCTCGTCGCAATAATTTTCAATACTTTCAGGAAAATCAGAATTTTAAGGCACGCATCTCGGGAAGTAATATAAACCAAATAAAGATTAACAACTTTGCTCTTTATAAATCCCCGGGTTTGGAAGGTATTCATTGCATAGACTTCTTCTTGAGCGGGCAAGGCGGCCACAATAAATTGGTGGAGCACTTGAGATCTTGATGGAGCATGAGGTAGCATTCGACAACCTGGAACTTCTATACCTAGTTTGCTTTACAAAAAGTGATAGCAAAATGTTTTTTTTTTGCAAGCTGGAACAATCTTTGGTCTATAAAATGAGGGAACTTGTGCAAACAATTTTCGTTTGTAAAAATTGCAGCCGTTAAAAATGCTTGAATGCATGTATATTCGAACTTCAAATGAACATCTACAGTAACAGAGGTATAAATTTATGATAACTTTTCTAATATTCAGCGGTCCAACTTTAATTTCACGATTTAGGGGAATAGTCGACCCTTATGAATATACCGCTTCTTTTAATCAAAAGTGTTAATGAGAAAACGTGAAAGTACGCTTATCCGTTCCGTTTGCTACGAATTGGTTCGAACGTCAACAGGACAGCATACCCGGGCTTTCTCTCAGACTCCTTGCTGTGTACTTGCGCCGGCAAAGTGAACTAAACTCCCCGCTTTTTGCAGATAGCGAAACGGAGCTTCGTCCGGACATTTTATACACCCACTAGCTCAATACAATTTTCTACACGAATACGATAAAAAGTATAGAAATCAATTACTGAAAAGTAAACTTAACTTTATCTCGATCTTAATCCGCGCCACTTGTAGAGTTTCACAAAAATTGAAACAAATTAAGAGAGAATAGGACGACGACGAAGTCAGGGAAAACTTCCTCCAAACTGTTACATTAAATTTATCATCTTCGTTATTCACTCTGAACATCACTTTAAGTGAAATGCTAACTAGAAAGTAAACTCATCCTTCCGCCTCTGCTGGTATGCACCCACCATGCTGCCGCTGAATTACAGTACCGAAAAGGACTGTGATTGTAAGCCAATGAAAAAAAGTTTTTCTCTGCTCATCTCTCGTCCTCGTTGTTCGCGCTATCTCTGAGTTTCCTCATCTTTTTCGTCTATGATATAATTTTTTAATGGCCACCAAAGCATTTGCGCTGGAAAGGAAACCTTTTTTTTTTAAATGGAAACTTACCCTTACGCTATACCCCTGGCTAACAAGAGTTCGCCAGCGCCACAACTCTATCATCCGCACAAAGAAGAGCGCGAATGTAGATGCCAACAGTCGCAGGAGTATTGTAACAGTAGCGCAGTGTAGCGGAAGCGAACTTTGCACCAAACTTGCAACTTCTACTGCTTTTTTGCATGTATGTAGCAAGGAGGCGGGCTTCAAAAGATGTTTTCAAAATATTTTAATTTGTCCCTTGCGAGTGGCTTAGGGGGGTCGAGGCTCTGGCATAGGGTCTTGAGACGTCGACAACGAATCTACGAAAAGCTTATGCGGGTTTATAATGTGCACATCGATTTTTTGCTTCCTTTTCGATTGCGGAAGGGAGCTAAAGTTTATTCTCCTCCAGATATCCAGAGGAAGTCGCTAAAGGCTGAGACTAGGTACATATACGAGTACAGATTTGGAATGAGAAACGGAATGCCTTAAACGATGTGCATTCACTCAGAGTGCGCTCAGGGTGCCTCAATTGCCAGAGATGAATAATTCAGGACAATAGATGTTGTTGCATGTTGCAATTTTCATTTTTTAACAAGATTACCGGATGCATTGTTCGGTGTGGTCGGCCGGGGGCGGTAGTCTTGGTGCTTTGTTATAGTTCCTCCTCATGGAGATGACAGAAGTATAATTGGCTTTTTAACATAACAATGGTAATTGTAAATAATGTACACAATTTGTTCAGTGTCGCTGGGAATGTGTTTTCGACTCGTGCAATCAAATTTTGAGTTGCTGCAACAAGGTGGGGAATGGAATAAATTTACAAATTCCGTCTGATGCACATTTCGGCAAAAGTTGAATAGGCAAAGTTTATGTAATACCTCGGCGGTAATTGACGATCTTATCTGATGGTGAATCAGTCGTTTCATTATAAGTTTTCTGGAGGAGGGGGTTTTCCTTTTACTTCGTGTGCTGCTTCTTGGCATTCAAGTGTGGCCTACTGCACATCGAGTTGAAAATATCCTCGCTGCACTTCTCGGAATTTCTTTATAAAATATTATTTCCTGATATTGCCAATAGTGTATGGAGCTGGGATAACTATTATGTTTGAACTTGTAGTGATATTCGATACACAAACAAGTTTAAGGTCCTTTTTTTTTGTGAATATGAGTAAACAAAGCGCTAGAGTAGCCTATTTGCTGCTAGCAGCTAACACTGCTAAAAAGCTTCTTGGCTTGATGCATACCCTGTGTGGTATGCATCATGTGGAGTTCCAATTCCATATCCTACCAGCTCAGAGGTATTCAGTTCTGTCTTAATGTTACCGGTTTGTAAGGCACAAAAGGATCTAGGTCAATGAAGGGTGTTGTTAACCTTTTACGTGTTAGCGTGGGTAGTAAGCTGCACGATAGTGCGTTCAGATAGTTCCAGGCGAGTTTTGACTTGAATGTGTAAGAAATATAAGTTTGCGTTGTTCATTATGTGATGCTTAAAATAATCAATCAGCAGTTATCTACGTAATTTTGTCATGAAGACAAATAATATACGCCTCCATTATGTGAGTCTAAGCCAGAGTAAAGCTAAACCTAAATAAACCTATTGAACCTTACAATAATTGGATACAATTTTGGTCGCTGTATTATTTAACATTTCGGATATTTTTGTTGAAGAAATACTTGCTTCAGTAATACTCAAATCAAAAATTTGACTCGGATAGATCTCGAAATCTGCTTCAACTTGTGCACATCATTTCCCCTACCAACAGAGCACACCATCTAAGGAAAGGTCTTTCTTTACCGAGTTGTACTTTTAAATAGAGTCGAAGAGTCTCTGACCGAGGTGTACCACCATGCTGATGCATGCCCGGAATATTTTTGGTTATATTGCCGTAAGAACTGCCTGGCTCTCCTCATGCCCTGGAGTGTTGTTTTAGCTTTATAGTCTTGTTGTCTTTCTTTAGTTTCCTAATTTGTTTTTTGAGGGAGTGAATGGTTTAGGCCCTTCTTTAGAAGTTTTTCGAGCTCGTCGGACATTTTAATCACCGCTATCCCCACTTGACCAGGTATCACGCAGAAAAATCACTTATTTAAAATCAACCAACTTTTGGTTAAAACTACCAAGTAATACTGTAAATATAGCTCCTACAGAGTTAGCATATTGAAAATAATCAAGTAAACTTGTTTAAGTAAATTCGGTTTAAAATAACCGATTTATCAATTGTCCTTCCAAATTTTCTCGTTCGTAAATGACAAACTAACTTTGTAGAATTAACCAAACTTACTTTGTTTCTTTGATATTAACCTAGAAACTTTGTTGATAAAAACTGAAAAAGTGTGTTGTTTTTTTTTTCTAAATGCGCATTTTAAATTTTAGTAGTTTTTAGTTTTAATTTTAATGTTAAGTAATTTTAACCTTTTTTTTAAACGTATCAAAAATCGCACGCAGTTAGAGTTAACTGTTGAGCATGTTGTTACTTTAGCTCAGATCTAACTCACTGTAGCCCGTTCGTCTTTGAATCTCCTCATCCACAATCTATGCAAACGGAACCGATTACCACAGGAAAAATCTCGCTAAGCGTCCCAAAAGGTTTTCATCTGTCTTTGATAAGGTCCGAGCTTCCGTTTAAATAGTTGGAAACACGGAACTGACAACTTGCTGCGTTATCGCCCAATGAAGTCAATATCATCTTTTGAGAATGTGCTCCTGATTAAACAATAGGTTAGGTTAGGTTAGGTTGAGTGGGGTTGTGAGATCGTCACCCCTGGGAACCATTACGGTTAAAAACCTAAACCAAATCGCCCAAGCAGTCAATTTCCCTACATAATCTAATTAGTGACCCTATATTGCTTAAGGAACCGACATCCTCTAAGTCATTAAAGAAGTACCTGCCTAGGTGCTTCCTTCTACTCCGAGCAATTGCTTGACACTCGCACAGAAGGTGGGAGATATCTTCCGTGACATGTAGGTCCTCACAGTACCTACATATGTCCGTACTGGCTAAGCCTAGTCTCATGGCATGCTTCCTTAGAAGGCAGTGTCCAGAGAGTATTCGTATCGTTAACCTTAACTTTGTTCTACTGAGACTTAGTAGTTCATCAGACTTTTTCCTATTTAAGACGGGCCAAAGTGCCTTTGAGACCCTGTGTCCTTCCAACTGCGACCATCTTGTGGCTGCTATATTGGAGGTTTTCACAAAGATAACCCTTTTTGCGACGGCCATCGGTGGTCTGATACCCTTGATCATTGCGTTTAGTGGGAGCTCCTTAGCCAGAACGTCGGCTTTTTCATTTCCTTCAATATCGCAATGCCCAGGTACCCAACACAATCTAACACGGTTCTGCAAACATAATGCCTTAAGCATTGTGCGGAAATTCCTGGCTAGTTCCGATTTAGTGATATGTGATTCTAGCGCTTTGAGCGCAGCCTGGCTATCAATGTAGATGGCGATATTCTTATTGGATATCGATCTCATTTCAAGTTCTTCAGCAGCTTTGAGTACGGCCAGAATCTCTGCCTGGAACACACTGCATGTGTCCGGGATTCTCAGGGCCATTTCCAGGTCCAACTCGCTGGAGTATATGCCTGCCCCCGTACCCTCACTAGTTTTGGACCCGTCAGTATAAACTGAGGTCTCATCGTCCCTTAAGACTAGCTTTCTATGCCAGTCTTGTCTGTCCGGGTACGACACGTTGTATGGAGTGTCAAAGTCAAGTGTACCAAGACTTTCATCCGCTTTTTCCGGGATTTCGGAGAAAAATTCGGAGAAAAATTCCTTATTAAACAATACTAGGTACACAATAGCTGACGCGCTATTGTGTACCTAGTATGATCAAAGACTGTCACAGATCTTAAAAGAAAAAGAACAAACTCTGTACCTATATGTACTCGATATGTTGCCTCATAAGGTTTAGTTTATACGTAGTTTATACATTTGCAACGCAAACGCGACCGAAAACCCCTCGAAAGGCGGCCAGCTTCAGCGACACAAATCAGGACTGCGATGGTCATGTTCCTTTGTTGTTAGGCACAGTGATCTGCTCTACTATTCAATTGCCCTCTGACCCCAAATAAACACCGAATTTTTAGGAGGCATTCTCGGTTTAATTACTGTCGATATTTTATTGTTTGACTTTAGTAGAACCGAGGTACAGGCAAAAGACTCTTTCTAACTCGATATTAAAGCTGACGATTGTAACGATCTTTCTGATTCGTCGATATTGCGTGTCCTTTCTTGTTGCTTTTTTTGCCCACTTTAAATAATCAATTACTAAACTGAAAATCAAGCTTGTAGATACGACTCATCCAAATCTTAGTATACACATTTGCATATCATGCAAAATACAATGCGATTGCTTGTCACAAGCACACACTCTCATTGTCAGTGAGGCTTCTAAATCACGTCCGCAACAATTGCTATGAATTATTGTTACAACAATCATCAAGTTGTGCTCTGATTAAAATAACACATCACATCCGCTCCGTATGAATAATTAAGCACAGCATAACTTGAAAGTCCGCACAGCCTCCTCGTCATCATCATCAACGTCATTGTCACTGCACGCCGTCCTTCGTGTCCATACGTTGTGTTCATTAAATGTGACAACGAGAAATGACATTCTCTACATCCTCTGAATGCGCACGTATGTTACTACTGCAGTGTAACACCAACAATTATTATCGATAGATACGTTCCTGGCCGAGAATTAATTCCAAGCCAACAATTTACATACGAAGGAATTTGAACAGGCATAGTGAGGCGGTTTGCACATATCTTTTCACTGACCGCAGTGCATACATACGCATATACCTACAGTCCTACATATACGTAATGTTAGCATGAAGGCTTTTGATTTTAAGCAAAATGCGTTCCAATCGCTTGCACATGCATATAATAGGGGCTTTGACGTTGGGCGGAGGCATATTAATATTCACAGTTAATCTCCTGCATGTAGACATCTCCGTTTTGGAATCCAGAATCCTTATAAACGTAGTACGAGGATGGAGCTGGTGGTGTCCTCTTTTCAATTTACAAACATATTGCGCTGCACAGATGTGGGTAACGATTCATCCATTTTGAATATGGTGTCAGTTTCGTTTTGAGAATTTCGAATTTGAAATCACTAAAGGTGGAACTGTCCACTTGTAGTAGTGTAAATTCTTGGAAATCATTAGGGTTGGCCTGACGTCAAACAGTGTGACGGGAAAATATGTGGTCTGCTTTTTGGATGGTATGGAAAAAACACTGCTTCCGGTAGCGGGAACAATTTCGTGTTTGGCGAAAAATGACAACGACGATCAGCACGTCAAAAATTCAGACTATATGCTGTCAAAAATCCATTTCCGACTAGCCTGCAAAAAGAGATAAAACCGCCATCCAGGAAGTATGACACGGGAAAAAGATGGATAAACAAACAGTGAAGTATGCTACATAGCAAAGTCTGTTTTGGTGCTGAAATATTATAAACCAGACTTATTCGCAGGATGTCAAGAAGTCGTGAGGTCAGAAAAAACCTTTTCTTGCATACAAATGATGGGCAGAAGTAAATCGTTTGTGCACACGAAAACGTTTTAACGTTTCACCTTACAGAATGTTCACCCTGACTAACACCCTTAAATAATCCGCATCATAATTAAGTTTGCTGACACCAAACGAAAACACATCTAAAATTTAACTCATTATTATTTTTAACTTTGATGAAGGACTATAACCCTTGCTTTTATATGTAGCTAACACGCGCCTTCGGCACAAGATATCCACCGAAATATGGATGTAAGGTCCATGTCAGTGGTCAATCGGCGGAAAGTAATGATTTTCGACAGGCAACACAGGTGACGCGCTGAAGAGCACTGTCGCCGAGAATTAGATACCTATCACCTTTCTGGTCGCGTTTACCTCAACCTCTTGAGACGCCTACAACAATAGCCGCATCAACGCCACAAAACATTGGAAATGCTCGGCTGTGAAACCACTGATTTGTAAGAGTCTCGACAGATTCTTAAGCCAGGCGGTAAATGCCTTTACCATGGCTGGAAGACTGATGTACTCGCTAAGTAAGGGTAACAACCCGAAGTATTTTACAAAATTAAAGTTCCTGAGGCATGCTGAATGCTATAGAAAGAACGTAGAAAAGTGGTGCAACATGACAGTTTGATCTCACTCGACAGACTATCCATATCAGCGCGACTAAAGAACTGGACACCACTTTATGGACAAGAAACAATTTTTCGTGTATTTTCAGACCATTTGTGAAAAAACTGAATGGACAGGGGGAGAAAAAGATCATTCTCCACTTTCTCTGTACTTTCCCAGTTAGATCGCCCTGGAGCCTTCAAACCTAAAACGATCCTAGCGATATAAGAAAAACGGAAAAAAGTCTCCTGCGTTTTGTTACAAGCTCAAACAATTAGGGAAAAACAAATATGTAGAAAGTTGTGGTAAGTGGTATCCCTAGGCGCCTTATAATAGGCTAAGTGTGTCGGTTTTTGTCTGCATCGTCTAGAGAGGCATTTTTTGATGCGAATCAATCCAACACGCAGTTGCTTCTAAAATACTTTTGTTTGTTTTTCGCAAAACCAATCTCCTGGTCTGGACACAATGGACCCAACCAGTCATGCCAACCCGGATCGAAGTTTTTATGCCTAAACCCGAAAAAAATTATGCCTTTTTGTAAAAAAATTATAAAAATTGCATATATTACAAAGGAAGTGCAACGAACAATAGGAAATTGAACCCTGTGTGATCTCTGTAATCCAAGGTTTGGGTTTGGTGAGTAAGTAACAGGCGTTCCATACGCCACTTTTGTCGTTTTTGAGCTAGGAACGGTTCTATGGTAACTTTGTATGCTTTCTTTAAATCAGTGATTTAATTTGCTCTATGTCTTTCCAATCCCGAGATATCGAACATCCACCAAAATCAACAGTTTGTAGAATTTATTTGTGTTATAAACAATTTTTTAGCGTTTGGGACAAATTTTCCATACCTATATTTTTTTTGCAATTCTTTCGCGAGAATTGTTTTGTTCCACGTGCACTTGTGTTAAAGAAAAGCTATGTATGTGGGACACTGAACGCAAACAAAATTTTAGTATTTTATTTATACATAGTTGCAGAACAAAACCAATATCAAAAGAAAAGAAAAAAAGATTTACAAGACTTGCTTCCGTTTATTCCTAATATCGATAAGCTATATTTTAAAACATTGCTAAATCTTTAGAAACTAAAAGTCTGATTATATAATAGAAAATGTCAATTAAACTTTTTGTGATAACAGTTGAGATGCTTTATTTTTTTTTGTTTGTTTTTGAGGAAGAATGTTTAATACTACACACTTTGAATAATTTTCTTATTTTATTGTATTTTTTGAATCAAAACTTTGTTAATAAAAAAGATGAAATCGATTTTTCTTTTCCAATTTTAGCACCCAACTGCATGCTTTCTTTCCTTTCAGATATTTTGCTTTGTGCCGTATCCATTTTTTTGTCTTCCACGTGTATGGAACAAAAATCAGTTTCAAAATATAGAAGGTGGGACACAAGTCAAAAAGGTGACTTTCACGGTAATTAACTTTGAAAGTTGGTAGGTAAAGAAAAACTCCTATCACACAGTTTCGGGGTAGCAAGCACGCAAACCTTTAAATTCTTCTTCTCGAATAAGTGTCATTGGCGTATGGAACAAACCAATTCTCGGGCGACGAGTTGTTAATGAAAATTAGTGATGCTACTTTAATCAATGAATGAACCAGATTTAGCATTTTCAAAATTTATTTGCTTTTTTCCAAAAATTATTCCTCAATGGCTCAAGCATCGGAATTATGCCTAAAAGGCATTCTAAATGAAGTTGTTGCAACCGCCACAAGTGCACCCATTTACCTGTCTACCTAACCTCCTGGTCGTACTGTTGTGTTCTTAGGTGTCATACCGACAAAAACGGATAGCCAGTTTCATTTATCTGGATAATGAAAATGCCTTTCGTACTCCTTTCCAGCTAAATGGAACTCCACTTGAGTTTATTGTCAGCACTAAAGATCTAATCCAGAAAGTTTCTACGGAAAGAAAGAGAGGTGAAAAAAAGTTCCGGGTGGCCCCTGCGAGAGGGCTGTGAGTTTAAAATGTGGCATCTAACCCAACAGCTTTTGATAGACTGTTAATTTCTTAATAATTCCTTGTTTGATATACGGCTCTGAAGGACAAAAGTTCTAAAGAAGTCTCAACGATAGGTTTGCCCGTTTATCACAGCTCCACAGAGAGTACACTGTTCTATCTTCTATAAGCCATGCTTAGTATTCTTCCTCTAGACATGATCAGTAAAAATTACATACAATGCAAACTGATGTGATCTTGCACCACTGTTGCGGCGTACTTTGTGCCAATTTCGCAAAGTCGACTTTAAAGAGGCTGTCAAAAGAGTCAGTTTCATTCCCGCCACAATCATATTGACTTACCGTCTGAATCTAAATTTTCTTCTCGAGAGCTCACTATCAATTGCTTTATGTACTTTTTAAGTTAAAATTTATTTGTAATAAAGGTTTATACTCGTACCTACTGTAATCGCGTCTTTTAATCGAGATAATAATCACAACAGAATACTTCAGATTAATTTTAGTCTGCACGGATGACGTGGGTCAAAAGTTGGTGCAGGGTTCCTCTATGCTCCGAAGCATGTACTCCAAAATCGAACGATTGGCCGGTTATTTTGCAAACCCACTTTCTAAGTAATACGCATTCGTTACCATGGAAGTAACGAAGCGATTCTGCCTCCCTTCCTGGCCAGCAAACAATGGGCCATGCAGTTACTTGGAATTTGGAATGCTGCCCTTGGTTTCCACAGCCAGTTTCTTTTGGAAACGCATTTCATGCCGAGCCGCACCACATCTGTAGAATTCGGCATTCGTGGTCATGTGCAGTTTTGTGGTTGCGCCCAACAGTTTACAATGCGTACCGAATGCGGCCAATGTACCTTCTGCAATTTTCTGGAGAAAACTTGTAAACGTGTGATTTATGTGATCTCATAAATTTCACCAGACGCAGTTGTGGCCAGGACGTCATTAATAAATTTACGTTTGTCATTGCTTTCGGGGGGGTAGAGGACAAGACTCGAAACGAGTAAGTCCTCCACCCCTACATCAGTAATCCTAGTGCAATGTGCAGGCAGCGAGTCGGATTATCGCATCTATATGATAGCTAGAATTATAGATTTTGTGGAGAACATCATGCATGTGTATACACAGCAAAAATCATGATGTGAGGTTGTAATCTGTAAGACATCCTGAATGAAGAACTTAATCTGCCGCAGACATGCACTTCGATGAACAGAGACAATAAATTGAGTTAATTGTTGTTCATCCAGAGTATCGTCCATTAGAGGTTACTGCTTACATGCATGTCTAAAAGGATCTTCTTACAGTTGTGAAGTGGGGGATAAGCTTGAAGGCATCTGGCATAGTACTTTCATGCATTTTTGTTCGAAAATTTTAAAGAAAAAAAAAACTAACAAACACAACCCTTCGGTATCTGCATGGAGTCATAAATTCTCTCAGGGCTTTCTTGTAAAATTTCCTAGTCCATTTTATGGTCTTGCACCGTAAGCAAGTTGGCGATAATAACTGAATTAGGACGTGTGTTACAGATAGTATTTGAATTATGTTCTGCATGCGGAGAGATTTCGTTTCTCAGGAGACGTCCATGGAGGAGGTGATTCACAATTTTTACATGGCTGCAGATTTACTACTCAGATGGGAGCTCTGTAAGTCGTGTTACGATGCACACCGGCCATACGAGTAAGAAAGAAGAGTCTTTGCGTTGTTTGGCTGTGTGAGAAAGAAAATAAAGTAAAGGAGGTGTTTTAAAGGAAACATCTATTTCACTGACCATACGATGGCAATTTCAGCGTTTTCTAAATGTGAAATGCATTATTAAAAGGAGGTAGTGAATTCTGGCTGCTATTACTCTTTTTATCCAACTCATGACATCGGTTATTCAATTATGGAGGTGACAGATTTTATTGTTCGGGTTCGCGTTATGAACTTGTAGGAGTAGTCCTGTGGGTACGTGATAGAGATGGCTTTCTGCTTAGATCGACCAGGATACAATGAGCATAATGCATCGTTTCCGTACCCCAATGCTTGCGTGACATAGGTTAATGGTGAATGTTTAAGATCCGTTTTGTGGAGTCGCTTATATTTCAGGGTGATATAGGTTCCCTTTTCCGCTGACCTGGTTCACTGATAGTTAAACCTTTGTAGGTATATTGTGTAAAGCGGCAACACTCCAATAAAAATTTAAAGCCGAATACAATAAATACCTTCTATTAGTTAGTGTTAGTGCAGGACTGCATAACGCAACTCTGTTCACTGACATTGAGTTCAGTTTTCCTTATGCATCTGACCAGCAAGGACATCTTCCTGAGTTCGGATTTTCGGTTGATTTTTTCAGACGCATTTTCAGGGTTTTTTACTCTTTTTTCAGCAGCGCTCTTTCGCATATTTTCAGGAGTTTGTATACGGGTTAGGGTCACAACAAAACTATGTATTCAAAAATCCGCTTTGCAAAATTCAGCAAACAATGAAAAAGGGTTTGGCATTTTATTAGCAGAGGCGTGGAAAAATTTCCTTTTTTCTTTTTTTATTTTAATTTTTTTTTAATTCTTAACTTTTCTTTTTTCATTTCTAATTTAATTTGTATTTTTTTAAATAAAACGTTGCATTTTTTAATTTTATTTTTTTTTCAATTTAGTTTGTTCTTACTTTTTTCTTTTTAATATTTTGCTTCATTTTTATTTTTTTAGTTTAGATGTATGTATTTTTTTAAACTTTTCATAAATTTTTATTTATGAATTTAAAATTTGTTTTTTGATATACATTTTTTTTATTTTTATTTTTTTTGTTTATATTACATAGGTTCCTATTAGTTAGTAAGAAAAAAATAGAAATTTGTAAGACAGAACTGAAAAAAACTGAATTTTGAAAGAAGCATTTCTATCAGCTATTGTTGTTTTCGGGTATTGTTTGCAACGTTTGGGAAGTGTTTTTTTCGCGCATTGTAGGACGCACTTTGTGATGTGTTTTTACGTGTTTTTCGGAGCGTTTTCTGATGCGTTTTCATTTAACGTAAAGTTTGGAAAATATGTACAAGTAAAAGAACTTTCCTGTTCGGTTGTCAGAAATGAACTCAACTTTATTATATTATTAATTCTAAATCTACCTTACATTACAAAATAAACTTAACCTAGGTCAGTTAAAAAAGTGCCGATAAGTTGGAGGTGCGTGTATACAAATGTGCTGGCTGGTGAATCAGAGCTGGGGTTAATGTGCGGTGCTGGTTGTTGTAGGAAGACTGGGTGTTTCGTTGCATTAACTTACACATAAAATAGCGTCGAGGGTTAATTTGTAGATTGTGCTTATAGAAATTTTCATTTGTGACCGAAATATTCCTTACTTTTGTGCATAAGTGGTCAACGTATTTCAGTTGTATTTAAGGCATTTTGTATGTTCTTCTCTTCAGTGACGACCATTGGCCATCCAATGAACCTGCAATTCCACTTACTGAGTATTGTTTTCCCTTGTAGCTCCACACTTTCCAATGCCATAATCAGGAACCTCTAAATTTTCCCCGAAGCAAGGCCTTCATACGGAGCCAGAGGGAACACATCAATAACGAATCCTTGAGAGGAAAAAAAATGGAAGATACATTTTATTCCCTTCGACAAGTGTTCATCACATCAATATCAATGATGATGAGTCATAATAAGACTAGGTATAGCAGCTCGGATACCCCTCCTTTTCAAAGAGTCAAGTGACTGCATACAATCGAATGCATATGTATCGCATTCACATTCCCCCCTGTTGACATTGGTAAAAGAAAATCCAAGCATAGACTCTCCACATGCTCAAGGATATCCATGGAATCAGCAACATCAGCTCACCTGGGAGAAATTATTGGTTCATCCTAGCAAGCAGTTTTCTGTTTACTTTTTTTTTTTGCCAAACTCTCCTGTGTTTCTTCTTTTTGCAGTTTTTCAAACTAACAACTCGCTCAAGTTCATTGATTTTCCATTTACGACTTTCAAGTTGTGAGACTGAAGTGGGCTTCAGGCGGCAATGACGGCGTTGGCTGAAACGATGCTGTTGATGTTGGTGCAGTGGGTAGTTCATCATGTTTTGTACACAATTTATATTTCCATTGCTCTCTGGTCTGTTGTAAAAGCGAGAGGACCAAACAGCAAGAAACAACAAGGATCTCTGGAGAAGACTATGGGGCATGGTAACGGTATCATGGGATCCATGGGTTGCTTGAATTGAAAGTTCTCAATCGAACTGAAGAGCTGTTTCAGCAGAAACATCAGCAGTTCGAAGGGAAGTTTGTATTTTTTGTATATTCCAATTGCTGTTCACGGTCTGCTTGTCAGACAGAATGGGTTTGTGTATTTTCTGTTTTTTCTTTTGTTGTTGTTTTGTTAGCGTTTGCTGGTGATAGCGTAATTAAACCTGAAGACCTATTGATTTGAGTCAGTGAGCAAAAATGCAACAAGAACCTCGACTAATGTACACATTTCAAAATTTCTTGACCAATCAAACATTTTTTTTTGTTTAGTGTTTTTAACAAATGCTAGAGAGCCAACACGACACCAATGAGATGTCGGGTGAATTTATAAAGTTGGGCGAATGTTAAATATATACCTCGGAACGTACTTAGATGGTTTTCGGGTCGAGCATCTTGAGTGCAAAAGTAATACTTACTCACTTAAATACACTTCCCCAGTTAGTGCGGTCTTTGGTTGCCGAGGTTCATTTACGTACTGTGTAGGGAGAGGCGTGTGCCCATCTTAAGAGCTTGTCGCTGACAGATCGAAGCTACCTCTGAGTTTGGATCCGGTCAAGCTTCTTTGTTGCCAGCGGTTTGGATGATGATGAATCACATGCTTTCAGGGCTGCGAAGGCCAACATCGTCATTTTAGAAAGAAGATCCGTTCTATGGCGATACTTTAGAACCACAATGTTGACGGTTTTTGACGGTTTCTTCGTCATTTCAGAGATTTGGTCAGGTGAGTGTATGATGCTTGATCAATAGTATCTTGCGCGGTTTACACAAAAAATAAAACCCATCACCAGCGCCAACTGTAAAGGCATGAATCTTAACATAGCATATACAAGATACTCCCACCAACTATCCGTCATATTGAGTAAACGCCTAAAAGCCTTTTAAAGCAACCAACTAAACAACAGTTTCATTCTCTAATTGCATGTATCGAATTGTCTAAACTTTAATTGTCCAACAGGAATACTTCTATAACAGGCCCTTCAAATCGTCCAAATCCACTTTAAGCGGCCTTCAGCAACACACCACCATAATGAAAAGCCAAAGAATCCAAATGAGGAATTTCAATTAAAACTCAATAAAAGGAATACAAATCGCGCGCAAAAAATTAAGAGAAATCTCTTGGCCATGATTAAAATTCCATCGAAATAATCCACTCCGCAGCGCGCCACCGGACAACTGGATAAACAACATGAACGGAAGCATGAACAAGAAAATGCATTTTAATTTCCACCCCTAACGAACATGAGATCCCCATGAGGGGTGGCCAATGGGATTTCACGCTACACTGAAGGAACAAGTGCATAATTTGTTTTCCATTATTATTATTTTTTTTTTGCCTTCTATTTTATCCTTTGTCCCTATCTCCTGCAGCCGTGTTGTTCGACGAATATTTATAACTCCAATTGGAGACTACCAAACAAGAAGACAATAAACGCCAAAGAAGACAACACAGGATACAAAGGACTCCAGTCAAAACAAAATGAGATTTCCCCTTCCCGTAGCCATTTCTTGTCCATCTCCCCGCATTCTTTTTCGGTTGCTTTCGAATTATTAACGGAGATTTACCACCCTTCAATAATATTCTTTTGCACTTTAGTGTCCTTGGAAGGCGGCAGTCAACAGTCGGCAGGTTTCCCTCCTTGTGTTTCTAACTTTTGTGTCTGAAATTAAATTTTGTGGCCTTATCCTGTTTAGCTGTGATGTCCTGTGTACAGCAGTATTGTACCCCACTTTCTTTTGCTTGGCGTTGCTATAAATTGCAGTGAATGGGTGGCCCGAGTCGAAGTGGATGACTGTGCAAAATTACGGAAAACAGAAAACCTAACTCGATTAGGCATTAAGGACTCTTTTGCTATTCTCTATCTGTTTGCCATTTGTAGTTGTTAACTCGTTTAGGTTGGTAGAATGATGTCGCATATTGAGGTCCATAAGGTATATTATCCTTGATGAGCATGACTTCGTAAGACTTTGTGAGTAATCCAATCAGATGTAGAAATCGATAAAAGGGCACACTCTCGGCAGGGGGTTTCTTTTTGAATGGTTGATTTTATTTTAACGGACTTTGTCAATAAAGTTGGATGCACAGCACATATTTAGTGATTTGAGTTATAATTGAAATCCATGTGTACACTTCAAGGATCATTTAACTTAATTACTCAATTCGATCCGAAGGCGGAGTCAAGTCAATGGTGCATACCAAATATGCCCGTTTTATGGGCTCTATAAAAACGTTTACAACCAACCACCGGGACTGACTGAAACTCCAGTCTTAATGCTCATATCAAGAAAGTTAATTTACCATAGTTAATCTTTCGGTTTGCCTTTTTTCGTCCTTTGCGCCTGCGAATTGTGGCAAAAGGTGTGTATGCCCACGACAAGAAACCCTCAATCTATCATTCTTAATGGTAATTTCATGCATTCTTCCTAAATATACGGCCATTTATTAGAACACCATCCGTCGCCTGAGTGAGGAAACGAGTGCGAGACCGAGAACCATGGTAACGCACAACATTCGAAGCATTGCATATATAGTATACGACGGTCCAGCTCATAGGGCATGTACGTACCCACTCAATCCTTGGGGATTGTTCAAAGTGCCATGGAATGTGTGAGTGCATGGATTGGCCCCAATTTCAGGACGAACGTTTTATTGGACATCAGCAGGCTCTAGATTTTGCATACAAATGATGCATGAAATAGTGCGGAAGAATGAAAGCACACACAAGAACGAGGGTGGCAGATGATGTGTCCAGGCGAACAAATTCACAGTCCATTGGGGATGGAGACACGCCGGAGAGACTGTCGGGAACAATCAATTTCTTTTGGGAGGCTTTTGTGATGTGTCTGTGCGAACTTTTGCGGACGTGGGGCTCCTTTGCACACCTCCGACAGAGGCCAGGTGTGTGCAAGGAATATGCCTATTTCTCTCTGTAATTTGGCAGTACACACAGTTGTGTGGATGTAATTTTTTATCGCTTTGATTGGAAAGGACTTTGGCTTTAGGTTCAGTTTGACAGGATAATAAATGGTTTTGTGTAAGTGGACATGGAAGGAGTTTTTCTCTTCTTTTTTTTATATAAAAAGAAATGTGCGAAGTACGTGATCGAGAATGCAAGCAGTTGGAAAATTCCCAGTTGAAAGGTTGGATTTGCTGTATGTAAATCAATTTGCCGGAGGGTTAACGGATAAAGAGGTTCAGGTGATGTGTTTTTTACATCAGTGGAAAGATTTATGGTAAATCAACGAAGGATTTCGAATAGTGATGTAACTAATGAGCCGTTGCGAGTTAACCTACAGAAGGTAGCTTAAAATGACAGTCCTTCAGAAATGCAAATAGATCGTAGTGGGCTAAGCATTTGTTCCAACGTTTTTTTCAAGTTAACGCCGTTTTCACAGTGAAGCCGCAAAAAACAATTGACTTAATCGATTGAAGCTTTTGCTCAGTTGAAAATAAAAAGAATAAATACGTGGTGCAACAGGTCCCTAGCTCCAAACAAATATGAGTTGTGTTTTAATTTTTAAGGACGAATGGAAGCGATCTACAATTTAATGCCGAGTCCAAGTGGATAATTGAGAAGCTCTTTCATGACAGTTATACTGTCGGATGTTTGTCAGACGTTCGCAAGAGGTGGCGCAGTGAAAAAAACCTTCAGATTTTATTTGTGTTTATCCGGAGATCGAACCTAAGATCCCTCGCTTAGTAGTCTAATACAATAACCACGTTCTGCGAAGCTTCCAAACGTTGCTCCAGCCTAAAGCGATTTATTCATTCTGCTGAGGTACGATACTGGCTGAAAGGGAGAGTGTCAAAACAATATATGATTCACAAAGTAGGTAACTTGTATTTGGATCACCCTTTATTGTTTTGTTAGCACGTAAGCTATTTTGAATACCATGACACGCATGTAGGCCCCACGAACCTTGAGCTCTTCCCGACATCTCTTGACAAGTTTGTATATTATTTACACGTCATTTATTATGCTTTAATCGCCTCCTTACTGTTATTGGGAATATCATGATCCTCCTGTGGTATTGTATTCAAAGAGGTTAGTTTGGCGGCTGATTCTGATGAAGTCTGAACCATTGAACATACGCAGGCTAAGCCTTCAAAGCAAATGCTATTTTTTATTTTCTTCTATCCAGTCTTGTAAATATAAAGCAAAGGGCTCTAATATAGTCAAGGTTCGGCGGTAGGTAGTCACTATATTAACAATTGTCCAAGTAAACTTACTTAGAATTTGGCGGATAACTGTTTGAACTTCCAAGGCAGCTGTGCTGACGCTGGATTGTGTTTTTCTGGTACCTTTCTGCTGATGTTGGAACCTTTCCTTGCGGCTTACAAACTTACACTAGGAATGTAGATACTAATCTTACGTTTGCTATGTATACATCCAGAGAGTGATTTCTCTATTTCTTTAAAGGATACTTTTTACACTCCATATTGAGCCTCAGTTCGTCTCATGTTCAGGATAAGCTTGGATTTTTTTGGGTTGTCGGAGATAACGGAGGCAACTTCTCAATGAAAGGCAGTCTTAATTCTGGTATACTTGCTTCCAAACTATTCCAACATAAAGTCCTTGTAGAGAGTGTTGCAATTTTTTTGAGTTATCTCGAGGTCTTGCGAATGGGAGAGTGCTTAGTTTTTCTGGGTCTGACTGGGCCAATTTTGACAGGCTGGTCATTAATCTATCTGAGGGACTGAATTTTGTGTCATAGTTTAGTTATCGTGAAATTAGAATACTGACGGAAGAAATACGCTCGCAAACACAAACTGCCGAAATGAGAATTCTTCGTTGTAGTTCTGAGGCAACTCGTGGCGATCGTATAAAAATCACAAGAAAATGTGAGGTGCTCAATGTCGAGCAGCTGCTGCTATGAACAGATCCTTCGCTCATGTAAAACGCATATCTTAACTCGAATTCCAAGACGTGCTATGGAATCCGTGTGATCAGCCTTGCGTCCTCCATATTATAGCTCAATCGGGCATGTTACCACAAAAATGTAAAATCAAGAAGTACCTATACAACTTGACATTTAGTATTAACTAGTGAACTAGCTCAGCTCGCGTCCCAACAATTTCTAAAGTCTCCTATTTTTGATTGCTTTACAACGGCCCCTACTTTTTGGAAAAAATTCGTTCATCATTTTACGCATTCCACTGTCATAGCCACTCTCATTTCTAACCCAACAACTTCAACCAAAGTAAAACATAAACAACTTGTTGATAGACCTAAACAGTTTCCTCTACTCCACGCCAAGTAATCCTTTGATCTTAAAATAACCCATCAACCGAAATAACATTTAAGTAATAAATTGTATCAAAATGGTGCCTTCGAGTAATCGTGTACGTGATGAGTTTGCAAAAAAAAAATCGTAGGTATCCTTAAATAAAAATCTCCTTGACAGGCAAAGTGTGTCCTTGTCGAACGTGGAGCAAACAATTTCGCAAAACTTTTGATTTATTTAAAAATTCACTTGGAAAACTCCTGATGCAGCCGCCATCAATGATGACGACGAAACTTTCATACAGTCTCCAAAAAAAATTTGGTGTCTGAGCCGCCATTATAAGTGCAAAAGTTACAAAAAAAGAAAACATGAGCAAAAAGTAAAATGAAATAAAAGTTTTCCAAGTGGCCACCATTATACACCTTCCTTCAGCACGACCGACGCGTCTGGGGAAATTCGTTTTATTTTTTTATTAAAATATCAAAAAAATTATATATAATGCAAAACAAGGGGAGTCCCGCATTTTTGGCTCGGCGGAATCCTTTTCGTACTTAACAGGGTACACCTCTAATTTGCATTCACTGTTGAAGCTGATGATGAAATGATATAGAGCTGTGATAAGCTTTAGAGCTTTGCCAGCAAATATACTCAAAGGTTAATGGAATTTAATTTTCCCAGAGAGATGACGAGGCGAGAGGTCTTTCGCCTACGCTATCGCATTTCGTTTATTCGGTCTACCAAGGCCTAGATAAACACCAATTTTCTTCGCTTTCTTTTTTTGGGCGTAGTGTCCCTTATGTATCCTTAGACCGTCTTAAAATAAATGACAAACTTTTTGAAAGACACATCAATATAATGTAAGGACAAAAGGACCGTTTTCTTCCACATCTCTTCAGAGGGTATGGTAAGGACGAAATTCTTTTGAAGAAACTCTCGAGTATGGATATAGGAAAAGGAATAGCGGGACGTATATGAAGGTGAACGTAGGATCCTTTTTCTGTTTCGGACTTGTGAGATGAAATTTTAACATGTTGTAGGCAGTTTGCCCATTATTTGTCCATTATATTTCATTTGAAAGGGTCTTTGCTGAGCGAACGGATAACGCTGTGCAAACATTAGCCTTGTGAAAGGGACTCTCATCATGGGGATATATAATAGGATTTCACTGGTTACTGAGTTCGTTTTTTCAATGCTTTGCAATATTTATCAATTTGAAATTGCATTCCGGAGGAAACTGATGAAACTGCGCAAAGGATAAGTGAATTGCATTGTAGGGATAATGGTCAATAATGGTTGAAAAAGTCACGCGGGGTTGGTAGCCTTTGCCGATGCAGTTTCATAAAAGGGGTGTATTTAGGTTTATCATTTTTGGGAAATTGAAATCGTGTTTGAGTAGGACGGTTAAGAAATTCTGGGTAAACATTGAGAGTGGTTATTAGTGAGTTTGGGAATAAAATACTTTCTTCAGCAGCATTCAAAGGGATTTGTGATACACAAAAATGCTTTTGATGGAGTTGCACAACACCTTTGCTATTCTATTCAGAAATTTGATGTAGCGGGGCGAAAGTGCAAGCGAGTGTAAATAAAATACATTCAAACAGATTTCAATCAAATTTGGTACCAGATATTAAAAAACTTTCTATATCCTTGTTGAGCAGTTGTACTCAAAAGATTTTCCCTTTGTTTACGGAACCCTTAAAAGCGATTGTATCTTTTGGCACGTTAGACAGCTCAGACCTTTTTGTGTTAAGTACGATTTTTTGACCGGATATATTTATTGCGTACAGGCCCATTTTGATTAATATATGGGGAAAACGACTGAGTTAAATCTGGAAGATCGAGTAGCATTTTTAATATTTTTAAAAAAATACGATTGCGGTCTTTCTGTTAAGAAATATCCAAAGAATTTAATTTGCCAAAGTAAGCTCTAAATATCCAAATTAATAATTACAATCATCCTAGCTTTTCTTGTTTTTCATCGGAGCGTTAATTTGTTGTCAATGCGTTACATTAAAGAAACAAAGGATTACTCAATCAATTTAATTGTATATTAACTGGAGATATAACTGGTAGTATTCATGAAATTAAATACTGTCTTATTTTATTTTTTCCCAGCTCTCTATTAGAAAAAATTATAAAATTGTAAAATTAGCTTAAGACAAACTTATAAGATATTATTACTGTTTTTAAGCATTTATTAAATAAAATAAATAAAAGAACGACCTCTGTGCAAAAAGTAGGTTCTTCCCTCGGGTAAAAAACGAAAAAGTTATACCGAAGACGGTAGAAGGATGGAAAACATAATTTCGGGAAGTTTGTCAAAAATTCAAGTATACATATATCTAAGTTCAAAAATTCTCACGAGCTCAAAATGAAAAAAAAAATCTGAAAACCCAATTACCTAATAATTTAGAGGCGCTTTGCTGAACTGAAATATATTCTGTAAGAAAAGTACCTATATAACTACGACAACAAAATAAAGAGGCTACAATTAAAAATAAACCCATAAGGTGCGGAAACAAGTTTTATGGACGAAAAAGAGTTCCTTTGAGATGGATTCACGTAAAGAAGATCTGTTCGAATGGCAAATTAAATACGCACCAGTCGCTCAGACCAGTTGGCATGGTGTGTGGGTTGTATACTGTCCATTTGTTGATTTGGTTCCAATCGATGGAACGATGATCCGATCCAGCACAACCTTTAAACAATTACGCGTTTCCATCTGGCGATAGATTAATCGGGCAGTCATTTATTCTCCAACCAAATAACGCTCCTTGTCACAAAAGCCGAATGGTTATTAAACTTTATTGAACTTGAAACATACAACTGGTCATCCGAGGCGCAGATTTATTGTTATTGAATATGTAAGAGGTTCCATTAAAGGAAAAGTAACTGTTTCTCTGACACGGAGCAGAAAAGAGATCACTTTTGTGGCAACAAAGCTTTGAGATCGCGTTCCTGCAGAGATGATGCAAAATTTCGTCGAAACGTTTCAAAGATAATTAGAGAAAGTTATTGAGGCTATAGTGGAAACATTTTTTTATTTAATAATATTATTTGTTCCTTTTTTTAATTTCAAATTATATTTTTTTTAAGTAAAAAATATTTTTCAAAATAATTATGCCAAGTAAAAAGTTAATTTTATTCATTGCAATGAATTTTTTATTAATGTATTTAAAAATAGAAATTGCATTATGTTCACCTATGAATTAAGTAAGCAAACTGTGTATTAATTTTTTTTTCATTTCTTTCTAGAATTTATAAAATTTAACTTTTAGTTTTGTCAAAATACTTTTGCCGATGAGTGCAAAGCAATTTAAGTTTTAGAGAGATTTTCGATTTCTCCCATTTTTTTTAAGCTTTTAAACCAACCATCGAGTTTTTCTATTTTGGGACGAATGGAAAGGATCTACAACTTCATGCCGAGTCCAAACGGATAATTGAGAAGCACTTTCAGCACAGTTATATACTCTCGGATGTTTGTCAGACGTTCGCAATAGGTGGCCATAGGGTGGCGCAGGGACATAAGGCCCAGGGACATAAGGCCCAGGGACATAAAGCCCAGGGACATAAAGCCCAATTTTTATTTTTGGGGCTTATGTCCCTCTTTAATGGGACATAAGGCCGATTTTGAATTTGGGCCTTATGTCCCACTAAAGTTAAAAATGGGACACAAGTCCCAAATTTTTTAGAGGCATAGGTTGAAGAGTAAAAAGATTTCAATAATTTTTTGATGTTTTATTTGAATGAAAATGACGTAGGGAAAACAAAAAAATGTATATATTCAAAATAAACAAACAAAGTAAATTCTAAAGAAAAAAATAAAGAGTAAAGAATTTTGTTAGTTTCTTTTCTCAAATTCTCAAAGGAAACTTGTAAAATTCTATTTTGCGAGAATTTGAGAAAACAAAACTAAAAAATCGCGCGATTATGTCCTTGCGCCGGTTTCCACTGGGTCTGCAGTTAAATGTAATAAGGAAGATGATTAGAGACTTAGAAACAACTCAAACTGGCATCTTGGTCCCATTTGCGCAAAATGTTCAACGCTTTAGGAACTCTGATTGGGACAAAAAGAGCTTTCTATAATCTGTAGTAGCGCTTTAGGAGTCTTTAAGCTGTAGGTATGATGTCCAAATTCTTAAAATCATCAATAAAATGGAATCTGCAAAATGCTGTTGCTAAGAGTTGGTTGAACATACTCGTGTTCCCTCGCATCACCAGCACATCCTGACTTCTTTCTTCGTATTAAATTGACTCTTGGAGGGGATGTTTTAGTGAAGCGCAGACCTCTCACACAATCTGCAAGCATCTCGTTGTGCTGTTGAAAGGCATAAGATTCGCCTTTTCTTCGAGGATTATACAATATAAGTAATTTAAAATTCTAGCAACCCCATGAGCTGCTACTAGTGCTATCTGCTGCATCCATTGCAATGTAAACTGCAGTATTCTCTATTGCGTCCATAACATTTCTACCCAAAAGAGAGGCGGTGGAAGATGGGAATAACAGCAGCATTTCAAGTGGAAACGGGTTATCGTTCTGATTTTTCTTAAATTCAAACTTATCAGGTGCATTCCTTCCTAAATCACTTGATAGATAACACACTCCATTAGACAGCCGGATTTTCCCTTTATTTTCTGATAGATACTATTTTATTTTATTTACCGCAACACCTTTGAGTCCGATCAAACCAACTATCAACTCAACTTCTAATCACAGTCATAAAGACCTAGCTCACAAGTGCATACCTACATATTATGGAAAATGCCATTCTCTGAGCTTTTACACGAAAATTTACGTGCCACTAACTCATAATCCCATCACGTTCATTCACAAAATATTCCTCGCTAAAGTGCCCACATTGCAAAACAAAAACATTTCAACTTACTTGGTATATATCCGTGCCCGCCCACACATTTAAACTAACTACACTTCACTTGAAGTTTTAATTGGATCTTAACGGTTATAATGATTATTTTGTTAGCACCAAGTCCTTTTCGGCATCGCAAACAGTCGTTAGAGGTTCGTTAAAAATGTTAACAGACACTTTGTGCCGCACTAAGGAGGCACCACCAAAGCTGTTCGTTCGTATGCCACAAGGACTTTTTCGCCATTCTTCTCTTATTCTCCATTGAATACCTACGTCACTCTTGTTACACGTTACTTGCACGCTTTACCGATCTAATGAAAGGATTTCTTTGGTTACAACTATAAAAAACATGTTTCCTGAACGGAGTACGTGTTGTGTTGTTTTTTTTCTTTCTTTTTGTTACAGTAGTTTTTATAAAAAAAAAAAAAAACAACTTTTCGCGGTGAACATTTCGGGGATTACAATGTACAGTACACCCCATATGCCGGGTATACTTTGTAGCGTCATACACAGTATAGGTACGAGTGCGGGATTTATGAAATGTTTCGCCAACTCTATCTGAGGCTAGAGGAAGTGGTTCCTGGTTCCTCTGGCGAAACTACCTTGGTGTGGTATTTTTTTGTTGGCACTTTTTCCACGTGAACAGTTTGGTTAGTCGAATTTGTATTATGAGTAGAAAAATAATTGGAAACGCTATATGGCGCGGAATGTGGGTTTGCTTTTTAATAGTTTTTGCCAGCTTTTCGAAGGATATAGTTGAAGTTTTCAAATTGAGCTGAAAGGATTTTCCGTATTCGCAGGTGAGCGTATGTGTAGAAACAGAAGAGAATTAATTTTTACATTTAGCTTGGTATCGGAAGTAATATTACTCAGTACAGGTCCAAATTAAATGGATGTGGGTGGGTATTTCGATTTTACCTTTTCGTGGAGTAATATTCGTTACCGGTCTCTTTATAAATGCTACATGCTATTATTATTGGCACACACAAATATGTACGAACTAAATTTGTAGTTATAGTTTAGTTTTAAGAATCGACGACCGATTGTTCTCACTTGGTCTTTTCGAAGAAATCTACAGATAGACAGATAGGTTCGCAATGGATTGTTGGGTGTCTTTGTTTTAAAGAAGTAGCTAATGGGTTTAATTTAATATCCATATTTTAACAATGACACTTTTATAACCTCAAAAGCCGCGGCATGCTATAAATAAGAAATATTTTTCAACTGAGGACATCCCTAGCATGATATATCTACAATGTAGCTAATTCCCTTGTAAATTCTCATAAAGACTCGTGCTGCTCTTGGGTCAGGGCATGGAGCAAAATATTTCATTCCTATTTCTTCTGTCGCAGGCTGCTTTGAAATCAGTGAATAGGTGGTAGGTATCGATATTAAATACATGGGTTTTCTTCAGGATCTGGCGTAATGTGAAGATTTGGTCGTGCGTAGATTTTCCAGGTCTGAAACCGCATTTTTAAGAACCTATTAGCAAACGGGGTAAGACATTCAATTTTGCGCTGCACCTCTTTAGTTGGTGCATAGTAAGCGATCCCCTTTTGGATCGTGTAGAGTAGATGGTACCGAGATTTAAATCATCGGGTTGTTAAACGCATTCGATATTGGTTCATAAAAACCATAACTCAAATCCACTGTTAAATCATAGTAATTGGAGATGAAGTCAAAGAAAAGAGAAATGAGAGAAACCCCATCTGACTTGGTGTATGTTCCTGACCAGGTCATCTGCAGTGTGTTTAAAAAGTGCCGCTTGTAGTTCATCGGCTGCAGCTGCTTTGTTCGTTTTTCGTCTGGTCATGGCTACTTTGATTTTTGGTCGGGCAGATCTAGCTCTTGGTTGTCATCTAAATTGACTGGTATGGGTCGATGGTTGGCGAGATCTTCGCTGTCATCGACATTCAACAACTGGTTAAAGTAGTCTCTCTAGATAGCTAACATTGACTGCTTGTCCACTGCAGTGTTACCATCCCAATCTTTGCAGGACCCAGGGCGCCTTGTGAATCCTAACGTTGATTGTTTCATTTTTCTATATCAGTCTGACACCTTTTTCCTGCTATATATTTGCATCTCCTGCCTGAGCGCAGTCGCAAGCTCAATTGATACGCGGTCGGGCTGTAGCGGTCTCTTCCGATTAAAGTCGCCCAACATTGAATTTCCTCTGAGTGGCTCTTGTTCGCCTAAGAGCTTCCCTGGATAAGCGCACTTGAAGTTTGGTACCAACTAAATAGTGATCCTATAGTCAATGCTGGCTCCTCCCAATGTACGACCATTCAAAATACTAGAGTAGTGTATGGTGCTGCTTACCACCATGATTTTTCCCCGCTACAAAATCGATAAGCCTGAGTCCGTTGCCGGAAGTGGTTTCGAGTAGTCTGTGTCTTCCGATCCAACCAAAGATGTCGTCTCTCCAAGTGTTAAATGTTGTCGTTGGCGTCTCCCAAGAGAGTTTCAATGTCATGCTTGGGGCATTGCTCGTAGAAAATTTTCGTGGTAGCGTCGTATTTCTTTTCTGTGGTGGAATGGGCGGTTATAAGGTTAGGACGGTGAAATTTGGCCGTCCTTCCTATTCCGCTGTCTTCTCGAAAGCTGAAAACACTTTGCCTGAGTCTTTTTCAATATTTTTGGTTTATTTTTGAATGGCCAGGTATCTAAATTCTACATCCCATGGATCCTATGGATCCAACGCTCGTCGTTAGTTCATCTTTCGGTTATCCAGCGGGCACCGCGTGGAGATGACGATGCGATTTCGCTCCAAACCAATTTAGTTCGAGAAAAACGCAGATACCCACAGATGCCTTAGGCCACAAAATCCTGACAACTTTTCCGTTTGGCAATAAACAAATATAGTTGTCACAATATCGATAACTGTAGGGTTAAATATTAATTTTCAGATATCCTTTTTTATCTCGGGCATTAGCTAAATTATATTCTCCCTTAATGTCACTTTGAAGAGACGTGTTGCCCAACCATGCAAAATGATGGTATTGAATTCCGTAATAGGAGCGAATTCAAATATCTTGTTGTTTAGTCTGAGCATTTATAATTCATTATAAATTAATTTTGGTATTGTAAATGTTTTCTGATTTTATTCGTTGGAATATAACAATATAGTGGTTTAAAAGTCGAGCAAACCCAAATTTCTACAAATGTATGCACAGAATTGAAAAATGTCGCATTTTTGTTTTATTTATAAACTCTGTTTTATTCTGTTTAAATGCTAGTGCTTGTTTGGAAATCATATATAATTTTTATATAAGTTTGGGATCTTTCCGAGACATTTTTGAGTAAAGAGAATAAAATATCTGTTCACTTAAGTTTGGACAGCTCCTGAATACCTGCTTTTTCCAACAACGAGAATGAGAATATATAATAAAAAGAGATTTGTGTAAAAAGTTTGACTTCACTGAAAGTATAGATATATAGATAACAAATTTAGAAACTTCTGTAGGAAAACCAATAACAGTTGGTTTTCCTACAGAAGCTGGCTCTATATATTTAAACTTTTGTCGGTTTCTCAGTTTTCCGAACCACGTCATATAAGCCATACAACTCTTAAAAAATCAAATTCTATTTATTTTTACTTTTGCCACCACTATTTCGTTGCTCGGCAAATTTTAATTCAATGAACAGGTTCTTCAAACGTTTATGGTCAGCGTTGCCACAAAGAAAAAAAATATTGAGGGCCTTTCTGAGGGCCCTTTTCAAAAAGTCCAGGACACTACCCTTTAGAGAAAACTAAAAAAAATAATTAAAAAAGCTATAAGGCAACATAAATATTTATTCATATACCTACATATTTTTACTAACACTTTACACTTCATAACAGTTAGTGTTCTAAATATACTAAATGTACTCAAGATCTTTGTATGGCTTTATAAAAACTAAGATATCACACGTGTTTTAATTCTGTACACTTTATACATATTGCTGTCAAATAGCAAAGTTTAAATGGAATAGTACAATCTATAAAAAATATAGAATATTTTATTAATCGATAATAGAATTACAAGAATTGACTATTAAATACGCAACATCTTTCCAAAACTACACACAAACAACTTCCAGACAAACAATAGAAGAAATGACAAACAGAAGTGCTATGTACAAGAAAAAATGGATTTTGTTCCAAATTCTGGATGGATCAAAATTCTCCTTCCAAAATTCTGTTTTCAAAATTCTGCTCTACAAAATTCTGCAAACAATAAAAAAAGGTTTGGAAAACATTTTCCAATCCCTTTTTTTTATTGTTGCAGAATTTTTGTGTGAGAAGACAGCATTTTGCAAAGCAGAATTTTGAAAGAAGAATTTTGACCGGATCCCGTCGATGCGAAAAAACGAAAATAAAACGTCAGTCAGAAAGATTTGTGTGAACTTGTTCATATAGCTAATTTTTGTGATGAAATGAGAAGGTGTGCTGTTTAGAATATTTTGTTTAAAGAATACAAAAAATAAGATATTAGGGCCAAATGCACCGATCGGACACATTATTGCTATTAAGTTATACTGAAATGAATTGGCAGGCTTTTACTCTTATTTTCAAAAATATTCACGTGCCAATGATTCAATAATTGTGATATTTAGGATACGAATTTGTTTTGATTAGCATCGTAAGCCTACGAATAATTCCATTTATTGAATCTTATTACGATACAAATACGCACAAATATTTGACAGATCACCGGATATTTTGTGCATTTCCTATTTTGTGTTTTGTTTTTTTGCTTATAATAAGCTTCAAAATGCCTTTAAAAGATATCTGTTGCGCAAAATCAATTGCAATTTATGTACTAATTTTTATTGGAATAAAATCCTCCTTTTTAAATAACCCATTGACCTTTTTTTCCACGAAAACAAATTATGAAATTTGAATTCTGAGATGATAACAAATGTAATGGATTCTAAAAAAGTTGTCGCACTAGAAAATGTGGAGGTCTTATTGTTTATTGGTACCGTTTCACCAATGCTGTACTTTTTTACTAATGTTGGCTGGCAGCCAACTAATCGTCGACTTTAGTGTTTGATTGTTAGTAAGGCTGACTAACTCCAGACACTACCACGGTAGTGACACAAAACCATTCACGGTATCGACTTCACTGTACACTCTTCTATTTATTTAAATAACCGTGCAAACCCCCACTCAAACAATACCTCTTATTGGAAAATTATCTTCAAACACATTCGTAAGCCAAACAATACGATATACAAAATTCATCGAATGTTTGGTCCATACAATTGAAGCCGGTGCGGCCACTGGATGGGTATGACTCTTTGTTCCTCACAAAGCACACAAAAGCACCGCAATAAATTAAATATTGTCCTGCCCACAAAAGCGCCCCCACCTCTGGTAGCATCCTTTGCAAATTTCAAATTGAAATGTCTCCTTGGCTATTGATTTAAGGGATGCATTCATTTCACTGCCGGCTACTGGTGGCTACCACTGCTGGCGGGCAGCAATAATAAAACACTGCGGCCCATTTGTCATATTGTTTGCCAGAGGCTGCTATACCGGATATACCTACCTATACAGTATGAGTGTTGCAAACAAAATGCGTTTACACAATTCATTTGACGATTCAACCCCAAATGGAAAAACAAAATTAAAATTTTAATTAAAAAAGGACACAAGTGCAAATATTTACACCAACTCTCAGGCAATTGCTATATTAAGTGTTTCGGCACTATTGCCGAGTCGGCTAGCGAGTAAATGGTCTCCCCATGCACACACAGAGAGCTACAAAATATCTGCATACCAACTGTCCCCGCACCCGCACTTTTATTGTTCACTTCAAACACCGCCGTCGCCGGTACAACATGGGTTGTGAGGTTACCCTTTTGTAACTGCAAATACTCTGTGAGCTGGTCTCCGGTAGCAAATAGCAATAGCATTCCAAAAAATATTTTTTTAGCAGATCGTAAAATCTAGAAAATTCATTTGCACAGAAATTTCTAAAGGAAGCCAATTTGCCATGGATATCTATGAAATCATACTCATCCGGATGTGGTATCTTGTGTTTGTGTGGAGCTGGTATACCAGTTCTGGCTCACTGTGTATGTATAGTATTTTTGGGCATTTTAAGGGTTTCCAGTGCAAGTACAGAGCTGGGATAACAAATTTTCTTTGAATTGCACTGCAGCAGACAGGCGCAGGGACTTTAAGGATTCCCTTCTGTTATTTGACTATGAACACATATTTTTTATGGTAGCAATAATAATCTTGGATTGTGTGTGAGCAATTCAATGGGTATGCCATTGCACCTGTAACGGCATCGTTATAGTTTGTGGGTGGAACCGAAATATACATGTATACCTACATATATATAGTGGAAGGCGAACATTTATTTAATTAAAGTGGTGCTCTATTTGGAGAGGCAGGGATTTAAAGAATTTACGGTCTTCTAGCAAAATGAATTAAATTGAAATGAGTAATGGATTGGAAAGCAGGTGACCACTGCAGTATTCCTGCAGGTATATTATATTAAAACTTCTACAGGATCTATTTTCCTTTGAGTTTTGAAATAGTTTCACTAGCAATCACGATGGTTTTCTGATTTTGGAGAGGGTTAACAATTGGGCAATTTCTCGGCAGTAATGCATGACCAATAGCTCCTACTCTCATCAGCGGATGGTGTGCCAAGTATATCGAGTTGGCCAACCAATCCATTTGGTAGATTGTTGAATGTAGCAGATGTTTTCCATCTATAGCAATTCTCTTTGTATTAGGAGGCTACCTAACGAATTCTCCTATATGTAATCAATGGTAGCGCCTTCAGTTCTAGTCAACCCTAACTTTTTAGTGTTGGTCTAGACTCTAGAAGAATGTATGATCGCGTATCTCGAGGTCCTGTTATTAGTCATTCATCATACCCTAGAAGTACTGAGTGCAGACCGATTTTCAACACTGCTAAAGGCGATAATCATCATAAATCCCACTGGTGATGTGTTGAGATTCACATAACCACATTGACGAACTTTGTAGAGCTAAAAAAAGCGGTAGACCTGGGGCGGTTAACCAAATTAAGAAATGCTACTTCCATAACAGTGAATGGAGCTGACGAGTGAAACCTTCTGGCTAAGTAAAAGTCGTTACTGAGTCTCTACAGGAGATATTTCTGCAGACTCTATATCGGCGAAGAAGGATCAAGCTATGAGACGGAATGAACAATTCAAATTGGACGATTTACATAGATTGAACATCATTTACATACCTAGTCCTGCCATAAGTTCTGTTACACATTTTCCAGCGCTTATCGTTAAAAACTTCTTGTGGGAATTGCACCGGTAACTTTTTTTTCGGAACACATGCATTGATTAGTAAAGAAAACTTGCCAGTTTGGTCTCAGCTTGCGATCTATTAACATGGGGTGGGGCGTTAAAGAAAATCGAGTCGCGGTAATTGCGTTGCATAAGTGCGGGAAGAATGCTGGCCAAATTTTTGAGTTGCTAAAACCACTCGGCATATCGAGAATTTTTGTTTATCGGGCTATTGGTCGTTTCTGCGAATTGTCTGGAGTGGAGGACAGGTCAAGAAGTGGCCGCCCTCGCGTCGTTCGTACAAGTGCGGTAGTAAAGGCAGTGCGTGAACGAATTCGGAGAAATCCACTTAGGAAACAAAAGATCATGTCCAAGGAATTGGATATATCAACCAGATCCATGTCAAGATTGATTCGGGATGATCTTCACATGAAAGCCTATCGTCGGTCCACGGGACATCTTCTAACTTCTCAATTGAAAAAAATTAGGCTGGAAAGATGTAAACGACTTCTGCAGTGGCACGCGGCCAATGGGCATGAAAATATTCTTTTTACGGATGAAAAAATTGTTTACCTTGGAAGAACTTTTTAATCAACAAAATGACAAGGTCTATGCCACGTCATCTAAGGAAGCGAAAAAAATCGTTCCCAGAATTCAACGAGGCCACCATACAGCTTCCGTAATGGTTTGGTGGGGGGTATCCCATCAAGGTGTCACATCCCTCCATTTCTGCTAAAAAGGCGTAAAAACTGGGCAAAGGTTTACCAAAAAGACGTGCTAGAGGGCGTTGTGAAAGGTTTGACCAATTCTCTTTTTGGCGGAAACAGGTGGATCTTTCAACAAGACTCTGCTCCAGCGCATAAGGCCAAAACCACACAGGAGTGGCTCAGGCTCAATATTCCTGGCTTTATAGCAGCAGAAGATTGGCCCTCGGGGAGTCCAGATCTGAATCCACTGGATTATGGTTTGTGGTTAGAACTTGAAAACATGGCCTGTAAGACTCCCCACAGAAATTTGGAAAGTCTTAGAGCAGCATTGACCAGAGCAGCGTCCACAATCTCTATTGAAACCGTACGTGCCGCTATAGCCCAATGGCCACTACGTTTAAGAGCTTGTGTGAAAGCCAAAAGCGGCCATTTTGAGTGAAATTATTTTTATTCTATTGCCAATAATGTAAGCTAATAAACAAAACTATTTTCAATACGATATGTTAACTAGTTTTTTTTCTACAGCGCTTTGTATTTGTAACAGAACTTATGGCAGGACTAGGTAGACCAGTGAAACTACTTTACCTGCCGGTTTATTCACCAACGCTTTTAGGGAAGGCTGAGATGGCTCAGTAGATAGTCAACTCATTTCTAAGATGGATCAGATTAATTTATGTCCGATGGATGGAGTTTGAACATTATTTGCCCTGTGCGGGACATTTTAATTATGGCATACAAGATCCTATCTCTTGAGCCTTTTATAAAGAGCCAGGGCTCTATTTCACCAACCAACTTTTCACTTTATTCTTTGCAATTTTGTAAAATCGGACAAGTAACGGGGTGATGCCAATTCTCGCAACTCTGCAATTTGCAAATTTTTAAGACCCTAAGTAGGTTTAGGTGTTTCACCAATTGAAAACCTAACTTTGTATATTATAATAATTGTGTTTTGCATACGGGTTTTTGTAATTTTTTTACTGTTCACTGGCATTGGTCGCCTTATTAACGCAACTGTCCAAATTTGGTTATTTTTATCGAGGGCGTACAATATTATATTTAACTTTCTCGATTATTTTCTAAAACAAAGATATTGTATTCGTACAAAATTTCGAGCTCAAGGTGTTAATCAATTCTCCCATTATATACGATAATAGAAAAAAAAAATAATAAATAAATATTTGCCGCAACAGGCCTGTAGGGACCGGACCTCGTGGAACTCGAAAAAGTGGGCCTCAAAAATTCTGTCCGTCTGATTCCCTATCTGTCCGTCGACTCATGAGGCCTACTGCCTAAACGGCTAACGTGATTTGATTCAAATTTTGGATATAGAGTGTTCGGGCCATTTTTTTTTTGCACGGTAACCTCAAACATTGATACCAGTTTTTGCTCGAAAATGGCTATAACGATTTCCAAAACCAAAACTGATATTTGAGCTTAAGTAGGTGAGGTTAACATGACTGCATACCCAGTTTTTCGCTAAACTCTTAAAACTTTCTAACTAAGAAGCAAACTCTATATTATTGTACAATAGATTTTTTTTTAACTCAAAACGGCACAAACGATTTCGACCAAAATCCACACTTATCGCGTTCTTGGCTTTCAATTCGAATCACCGAAAACGCTAATTCTAAAAACTGCTCATATCTCGAAAACCGCATTTCGATAAAACTTAGAAAACCGAGTAATTCTTACATCCCAAACAATATCTTTTTCTCAGTTTTCATATAATCAGTAAAAATAGTATTTTTTGTCTGCATAATTTTACAAAATTCGCTCTATATTCTCGTGCTTAATTTTTCTTAAAAAATCAAATAAATCAGTTTTTTAATAATTTCTCAAGAACGACCACTCAAATCCCGATCTATTTTTACATATCACATAAATCTTCTAATAAAAATGTTATAACAGCTACGCAAAACTTCTTTTAAGCAAATGTAACCCACTTCTTCTTTTTTCAAAGAAATTGTATATGCAACGCACCTTTAAATAATTCCAATCACTTGTGCACGCCCCAATCAGAAACTCCCATTTCATTTGCACACCACACATGTCCATCGGGATATTGAGTTTAAAACTGCTAATGCAAATTCAAAAACAAATCTCTGGGTTTTTACATGGATGTCGGTCTATTACGAACCCTGCTTCCATTCATATATGTAGACACCTTAAAGTTACTGAAAGCTTCAGCCTTTAAAACTCACATTGTTATTTGATACGTAGTGCCATATAAATAAATAAATAAATAAATAAATAAATATATTCAGGTTTTTTTAGATTTTTATCTGGTTTTTAGATTTTTATCTGCCTACCTAATAACCTAATAAAGTAAGAAAACAACCAACCAAACTTTTGATGAACTGGAAAGAAAGTTTCGTTCGACCCAGTCGTGCACCTTACTTTTAGGAGCATAGAGCGCTGCTAGACTTTCGACTGTCTGACAAACCTTTCCGTCGGTAGTGCAACACTCATTTATCATTGTGCCTTACGCCTATTGGAAATGGGAAAGATAACATTTTTGAATTTTGTAATCTGGTGTAACACTGTTACCGATCTGATCTGATAAATGACGGTTAGCTTCAAAAAGCTCTTAATTTAAAGGAAAAACATTGAAATCGAGAAATCTCAAAATCCTTCAAATGCAAGCTCTGTCATAAAGAGCTTTTGCTTAAAAAAAATATATTGAATCAACTGCACGCAAACACCTCATGCTATTTTGTACGACTAACTGAGACCCAACGATAAAGCTTCCGAAAAAAATTAAAATCTACATAAAAACACACGTTTATAAACTTGGCGTAACTACCTGCAAAACAGTATTACAAACGTAATGTTGGTACTACATTACATTCAACTGAATTTCATTTAAGTAGTCCTCTGACTATTAACATAGTCAGAGCAACTGAAAAGAAGCTGTCGCTTTCCCTGAAATCCCCAGGAAAATTTCGCTTTCACGTTCAAGTTAAAATATCAATTGTGTACAACGGACGACGGCGGAAATTGCACATAAATCCGAGGCTATATCTCAGTGTCACCAATCCCCAGTGTCGCCCAGTCTATCACTTACTCACCCGCCTTAAGCGAATAAAACAATAAGTCCTCTCCGAAAAGTGCTGCTCCCAACAATCCGAATTGTCTCTCCATACCGGACCCAACCACAGCATTGTGGGAGACTGCGTCTGTCTTTTTTTTCCAGTTTGTTCGTACTTTACTGAAGGGTTATCCACCATCCGCAACACTGCCTCGGCCCATGGTAGTAACTCTGGCAGCCATCCAAATAAGCCATTTATCTTTTTAATACGATTTCATTTGTATATTTACGGCCGGGTTATTAAATCAATAAATTTCGCTGCAAAAAAAAAAAATACAGAAATGAAGCCAAATCCACGGAGAAAAAACACGCTTCGCATAAAATACGGGTTAGGCTCTTTCACAGCAGGACGAAGGATAGGTTTTTCGTAGATCGGGAGGGGCAAGCCAATTCGTAATGGCTTTTGTTTTCGCCTGAAATATGTTCGATTTGCATTTTGTTCGAATTACCGTCCGGTTTATATGCGGGAAGGCTGGCTGCCATCATAGTTACTCGCCCGTTTGCATAATGTTACGCATACGCCGCAGTGACCGGGGGAAGGAAACTTCCTTAATAAATGTCTGCTTAGGGTATATACGAACGTATGAGTGAAACTTCCTCACTACAAGGTAGATAGCACAGGAAACGCATGTGTGCTGTATTGTGTTGCGGTCGTAAAACAACACACTTTCCGGACAAGTTTAAGAACGATACGATAGCAGCTCCGCTCCACCCACACCACGATCGACAAAAGGGATAAATTGGAGCTGAGTAAACATTTGTATGCGATTGCTGCAACCCTCTAGCCGGTAATAAAGCCATTTAACTTGAAACTTTTTCATGGCGTTTTATTGGATTAACATGATTTATTTGGTTGCAGTTAGTGTGTGTGCGTATGCATGCATGTGGCAGTAGAGGGATCAATTCAATATTATTATACGGAAATCGGAGGGGTCGTGTACGTGAGAGATTCAGCGTTCCGTTGAGTTTTATCCGGGAGATCAAATAAAATTTGTATTGAATTAAATTATTACCGTTATTCTCGGTGTGTTTTATTGATTAGAATGAGCTATTTGTAAGGTGCGTATAGCTTTTCTGTTTGAATTTTGAGTTTATGCAGTTCACCCGGTGGATTAATGTTTCATTTAGCGGATGAGCGATGTGCTCTAAATTTCAATGGAGTTGAATGGCGTTGATTACCGGCGAGTGGATGTAACTGGGAGGTGGGAGCTTGTAAACCACCAGCGATGCTCTGAATTAATTGAGTTAATGATGGGGATGTCCGGCAATTCCCGAAATGGATGTAGTTTTAAAAATGGCTACTCCAGCAAATATGAAATGAAACTAATTGGATTGATTTTCGACGAATACTCACGCGGAATGTTTAAACAAGCTGAAGTAGTACTGCACAGATTTTGTAGAGTTTTACTTCATTACACAATAAACAAATGTACGCTCTGTAGAAATACATTACTGTGTCTAAAATAAGACAGGATATGGGAAGGTTGGGTAAGGTTAGGCAGGGAGTTGGTTGGAGTAATTCAATTATACCAAATTAGGTCCATTTTATGTATTAGCATGAGGAGTTTGCATTATGTTCATTTTTAATGGATGTATTTCGAATATTGGGTGAATTTTTGTAAATTTTTCTTAGCACCCTTTAAAAGTTAGCATTTTCTCACAAGTGCAGCGAATGGATAGTATCGAGCCAGGAGAAGGAAAAAGAAGAAAATTTTGTATAGAAAGAAGAGGGGCTATCTAGCATTCCAGCTCAAAAAGATCTAAGAGTCTCATGATTGAAACACCACTCGGTGGTTTTATAACCAAGCCAAGCAATTGGCTACTGGCTTCAAGAACAATGGCTCTTCGAAACAGCGATGGAAACCTAGTCAACGAAGCGCAGGGAACAGTACATGTTTTTAAGAACCATCTTCGCCAGCTACTAAATAGGCATCATGTGGAGAGAGTGATACAGCAAAAAGAGAACCAACGTCTAGTCGATGAGAGTTTCATAACCCAGTATAAAAAAGTTGGCCTAGACATAGAAAAGCTTTAGAACAACCAAGCCGCTGGCTTCGATGGTTTACAAGCGATGCTCTCCAAATACGGTGGCGATATTTTGATAGGGCCGATGCATTAAATCATCAACCTGGAAGAAAGCTTGCCTGATGACTGGACTATCAGCTCCATATGCGATCCTATGTCTTGCAAGAACTATCGCGGCATATCCCTGCTTAATGTCTCATAAACGTTTCCATCCAACGTACTGTATGAACATGTCAAGCCGTTCTATTACTAATCGACATGTACCAGTTTGGCTTCCGGAACGGTAGAAAGACTGTAGACCAAATTTTCTCACTGAAGCGAATCCTTGAAAAGGCCAACGAATTTCAAGTCGAGACTCACCATCTTTTCATCGATTCCAGGAAACAGTTTTCTAGTTGCTCCTTCGAACTATTTCAAACATGCAACAGATTTCGGTAAGGTGGTGACTTGTTCTATCTCGTGCTGGAGCAGATAGAGCGCAGGGCAGGTGTCTACACGTAAGGCTCTATCTTCAACAGGTTCGTCCAACTACTGGGGTATGCGGACGATGTCGTTATCATTAGTCACATACCGCGCTATGTGATCGCCCAAACAGAAAATAATGCTCTAGCTAAGAGGATCTTCGAACCCCAGCCCTCTGGATCGAGACGACAACGAAGACCGAACTTTTCTTTTGAAGAACCGCCTGAGCGGTTGGTATTGGTGTGAATAACTGGAAGCAGTGTGCCCGGCATCGCAGAGGGTGAAAGGCTGTGATGTTTTAGGCAGAGACTTTCCACGCCTGTTAAATAAAGTAAGTAGGAAAGGAACTTGTCTGCCTCTCAAAATAACATATGAGTTGATATTAAACTTTTGGCAATGGTTGTATGAAAAACAGTGGAGTAAGACTGTCGTAAAAAAATAAATGTGGATTGGGGTCAACATTCCAAATTATGTTTTTGAAGCGTTTTTTTATGTGTTTTTGGACAGGCGTTTTTGCCCTCTTTGTCAATTTAGACTTCTTTAGACTTCACCGATTTTATGGTTAATATAGTTTTTGACCAATTTGATGTTTATATGTTATTTGTTCACATTGATGATGTATCCGTTTGGTGCTGTATTCCAATGACGCAATGACAGCTGACAGAATTTATGGCATACAGCTGTTGACAGAGTAGAGTGACCTTTACGTTAATTAAACGCTTGAATTCGAAGTCTGCAGACAATATTCGACTTTCATGTGGCCACTGCTCTGCGTGCTATTTGGTTGGTGTTTCACTTTTTCAGAAACTTAAGTGTGATTTGCTATCTCAACTATTTCTGTAACTCAGTACGCAAACTTTAGGCAGTAATTATCTCTTGTTTTTTTTTCATGTAGAACAACGTGCTATAACTTGTTTTTTTTCCTTCAAAGATAAAGGTTTTCTTAAAGCTTCGGTGGAAATAGCTAAATTATTCGTGGTCTAAATGCAACTATCTTATCGCAAACCAAACATTGTTCCCAAGTTCGATACGATGCCTGCGCAAATTTCAAACAAAGTCCTGACGAATCCTATGCAAATGTCTATTTGGTTCTTTTCCAACTCAGTCTGGCGTGCGGTTTTCTTTTCATAAACATTTTGAATAAATAAGAACTTATTTCGAAAATAACCCAACCCGAGCTGATGGTAAAATAAGAACTGATCTCTGTGCCAGAGCAGAACCTCCATTTCACGAAAATGCATGCAACATCTGCTCAGCTGCTGGTTGCCGGTGTTTCTCGCTTCGTGTAATTTATTCCGTCTGAGCAATTAATGCAAAGAATACCAGCGAATGGCATTGTGTTCTTTTTGTGTACATAAATTGCACGCAAATGAGTCCTTTCTGCGTCGACATCTTCTGCAGTTTATCATTCCTTTTTTTCCATTATGAGACACAATAATATCCTTGAATAGAAGCAAACGAAATAGATGAACAAAATAAAATAGCAGAACTTTTTATAGCATTATAAAAGGCAAACGAAACAATGAGCAGGATAAATAAAGGCAGTGGGTGTCACCTTGCGGATGTATACCCAGCGCTGTTCCCCGCCGAGGGCTACCATCCTGTCTGTCATTTGTTGGGATCATAATTTTATTAAAATCGAAAGCAGCACAGCAGTCAAAGTATGAACTGTTTGCGGTATTTGCTGAGACTCATCAGGGACAATGGTGGAAGGATAATAGTGTGCTGGGGACGTGTCTGGCCAACTGCAAGCACTGTAAGCTGAAATTTATCATCATACAAAGTGACGGTTTGAAGGAAACTCATTACTGAATTAAGCGGAAACCGGAAAATTAAGCGAAGAAATTAAGAGTTTTTCAGCATCCAAGGGGACTTGCGTTCAGATGAGTCGTGAAGGACAGTACCTATCTGTCTACTTCGAAAAGGTGATGGTTATAACGAATGCGCTTTCACGTAACGGATGCCAGAGTTCCTGCGTAAAGGAAGATAATAAAAACGGTTTTAAAAGCGGAAAGCTGTCGTTATTATTCAGTTGATGGGCATTGTTTTCATATCCAGGGAATTTTCAATCTAAGAGAGGCGACGAGATTTTACACGTCAAAACGTCTCTAACAGATTAGTTATAGTAAAATAAATCTTTTGGAATAATTGACGTTGAAATGTAGATATAGTCAAGTGGTAAAGTCAAATAGTGGGTCAGATAAATTTTAAACATGCTAGCCCGATTGTTTTCAAAATGACAGCAAAATATGTAAACAAAATAAGTAGCTGCCGCAACAGGTTCGTATTTGATGCCTCTTATTTCTCTTAATTAATGGGAGAGACGTAACAAAAATAACACTTTATGCCCTTTTCAAGATGCCTTCTCAAGATAGTTAAGTATTCGTCAGAAGTTCACAATAAGTAAGTACTTCAACCACACCCTGCACACGATATTTAGCAACAAGACCCGAACAGAAACCTATAGAGACAAACAAGGAAACCTCGTAGTGGAGTCATAGTCGGCGCTGACATGGAAAAACTATTTTTGCAGACAAAGACGACACAAATTCCGCTGTTAGGGAGAATGAACCATTCAACCTGGGTGATGTAAGCCAAGACTTCCGACCACCTGACCACAATTAAGTGAGGGTAAATAAAAATATCCAAATGGCTTGGTGGAGAGTCTACACCAACCCATCTCCAAGATTTGGTCAGAGGAAAGTATGCCTGTTAACGGAGCTTTAGCATTGTTTGCCTGATCCACAAGAAAGCAGACCTTCGAGACTGCGCCAACTATAGAGCTGTCAGTCTCCTTAACAACGTATATAAATTCCAGTCAACAATTGAACAAATATTCTCACTACGGCAGATCCTGGAAATAAATCCAAGAAGTCCAGATCGATACTCACCATAGTTTTATCAATTTTAAGGCCGCGTATGGCAGCATTTATAGAGACGAGCTATAAAGAGCCAACTTGTAAGATTGTGCAGAATAACGATGGATGGACTCTAGAGAAAATTGTGCGAAACTAGCAAGCCAAACCAGGGGCAAAATTTTCCGAAAGCCTGTGAGACTACTAGCATCGACACTATTGTCCTTTTATAGCGAGCTGTCACTTGTGCTTTTTCAAAAACGAGTTCAGGCAAAACAAAATATATGCAGTCAATAAGAAGGGACACTCAACATCGACGGATCGGATAAAAAATCACGATAGGCCGCTATAACTTTAAGGTAGTTCAGTACATTGCCTATCTCGGCTCCGGTATTAACTCTGAAAATGACATCACCTCAGAAATCAAGCGAAGAATCACACTTGTCAACCGCTGTTACTTTTGCCTAATATAAGACCTTCTTCATACCAGTCCTGCTCTATGGCGCAGAACCATTAACGTTATGAAATACGGATTGAGATCTCCATTGTCGCTTTCAACGCAAATTTCTTCACGTGATTTTCGGTCCCGTTTGCGTTGACGGGTTTGGAGGATGAGATTTAACAGCCAACTCTACGAGCTGTACAGCGACATCGAGTTGGTCAGAAAAGTTGCTCCTCAAATTTGTTACTGAGTATCCATTGCATTACATATCAAAACTAAAAAGTCATCGTTTCGGTTTTGTTGAATTTTCAAAATTTCATAAAAGCTTCAGTGAGGGCCTTATGAACAACTTCCAAGCATTGGACGAAACGTCGAAGTAGATAGTTTTACCTTTGTAGCAAGGAACTATTTATTGCCTTAATCCTTTTCCGGCTGAGAAGATAATTGAGTGATATGGTCTTATTCTGAAAAAGTAAATTGCTTGAGCTCTATCTAAAGCGGATGAAGATATCCTTGATTGCCTCAAAAGACAGATTTTTTTGTAAAATTTTCCCATTCGCATTTAAGGGTTTTGGAGAAGGAGATCGAACGATAAACAGCGACATAGACCAGGCACAAAATTGCAATATGAATAGAACGTGTAAGAAACAAATGCTTCCAGAGGTGCACCTGAGCACCAATTCTGCAAAAGCGCGTGCTTTTGAACATTTTCCAAATCTGTATTTATTGTTTGCTGAATTTTGTAAAGCAGAGATAGAGAGAACATTTTCTCTTTTAATTTGTTTTTTTTTAATTTTAACTCTCCTTTTCTTAATTTTGTTGTAACCTTATATTTCCTAATGGGAAGAAAATAAAAGACGTCGTTTGTATTTTTTAAAAATGTGATTTTATTTTGTTTTTATTATAGAAATACAAAAGTTACCAACAGAAGCGACACTTTTATTGATATTTTTTGGAAGACTGAGGGAAAGTCCTTTTCTGTCCACCAAACCATCAATCGCAGCGTAACAGTAATTATAACGAACAACCTAAGAAAACCTTAGAGTATTCGAAGATCCTACCGAGTCGCGTGTCGAAGGAACAACATTTCGGCTGACGTTTTATACTGACGAAATCTATATACATAAAAGAGTAGCGTGATTGAATTGACAGACATCGTACAGGCCAAACCGCTAATTGTAGGTTCCAGGATATGTTCCACTAGCGGTGTAGACGCTCACTAAGAAGGGATTTTTCGATACGACCCTTCCTGCCCTTTTTAGAGAGGTTTTTCTGTTACTCACGATACGTTAACCGTATAAACCTTAAAATTTGTAAGTTTATAGAAAATAAAAAAATCATCGAATGCCTATTTCGCCTTTTTTTCAAAATTCGATTTATAAAGGTTGAGAAAGAGGATGCAAACTTTTTTATTTAACCTTATTTCACTCAACCTGCTATTACATTCAAGGGGCTTGGCCAATCCAAAAATGCTTAAAATGCTCTTTAGTCAATACTTCCCCGAGTATTCTAAGCCATCATTTATCTTTCTGCTCCTTCCAGAGGCAGAGCTAGAAGAAATTAAAGACAGATCTATTTGATCAGCAAGAAATTAAGATTGATTTCTCGATTGCCAGCTCTGCTTGGGGGTGAGTGGGTTCAGTATATCGTACCCATGGAAAGCATAACAGATGGATACACATATACATACCCACAGGCCACAGCCACAGTGCGTTCGGTTATTCTTTACAATCGTTCTTAATATTGTTACGACTTGCCGTTCCATATTCCATTCCGTATCGGTTTTTGACTTTGGGTTGTGTGCGACGGGCATGCGAGTGAGTATGACTGAAATTAATAATAATCGCAGTGCAGTCTACTCTACGTCTATTGCAACCCATGCGTGCGCATAGAGCTGTGCGTTTGGTGTTGGCTGAATTGGTGATTACTGAGTGAGAATGTGTTGATAAAGGCGTTAACTATCCGGTAGAGTTTTTAAATTCCCTGAAACCATCGGGTATTTCATACCATAGACATAGGCTAACTCTTCGGAAGGGCACACCCGTAATGCTCCTTCGGAAATTAAAACCACCAAAACTATGTAATGCCACTAGACTGCAAATCAAAGCTTTGCATACAAATTTAATCGAAGCTATTATATTGACCGGGGTTACTCAAGGGGAAAAAGTATTCGTGCCGGGAATTCCTCTGATATCTAATGACCTCCCCTTTAACTTTAAGAGATTACAATTTCCCCTTAAAGTGTGCCTCGCCATCACGACCAATAAGTCTCAGGGCCAATCTTTGAAATACGTTTGTCGGTAGGTTGGTATTAAAAATGGGCTATGTCGGTCAAGTAGTTCTGGTATTTTGCATGACTTGTATGCAGTGGAGGATATCAAAGCCACTGCCAGGCCGATGATAACACTTTTACTTGTTTTTTTTTCTCGTTGTTTACATTTTGTTAATTGGAAAAAGGCAGAATTTAATAGCTTTTAATTTGAAAAACAGAATTTTGTAAAGCCGAATTCGCTAAGCAGAATTTTTGTGTGAGAAGACATAATTATATAAAGAAGAATTTTGAAAGCGGTTCCCTAGAATAAGACCTGCCCCAAGTGAAATGGGACCTTAAAAAATTGGTATTCCTCGAGCGAAATCCGGATAAAACCGAAGTTTTAGTTGTATTGTGATGGGATTTATCCAATGCAAAAGAAATTAATGGCTATGAGCAATCACTTAAAAGAAACAAATTGGTACCAACATACCCACGAAACACTTTGCAAATCATTCATTTCCTGTAACTTGTTTATTACATTTATTTTCAAATATAACTAAGCCAGCTGCAAAGGGGGCTTCCACAATTGTATAGAAATTTTCTGAAGCATTTTATTACATCAATGATATTTGACCGACCTAGCGCCGCTTGAGTTTTTTAAAGGCTTTCTTCAAAATGCTCAGTTTAAATAAAATTATATTAGTTTTAAACCACCAATAGAATTGGAAGGAACAGCGAACTCTCAAAAAAACATTTTCAACTAAAAGTCTCTCAATCAGCATTTTAGATCCGTGTACTTTCCTTACCATTCTCCCTCAGCCTCCCTAAAGGGAGTGTATACACTTTGATCCTTACAAATCTGAAGGAAACAAAATCACCGCAAAGCATAATAAGGATAATTAATTATCTCAATGGCCCTTGAATTCGTAAATAAAAATAAAACTCTTTAATGAAGCGATTTAGGTTCATAGAAGACAGATTGCTTACAGATTCAGTCCGCATGATTCCTGCCAGACAATTGCTCCGAGTATATGTAGAGTGAACGCTTTTGTTAGTCGTTCAAATGAACGTCATTGCCTCCATCAATGAGATCGTCCACGGTTCCTCTCTGTAGCATACCTCTTACAAGTAAATCATCATTAGGAATCCTTTAAAAGGGTAAGCCAGGATGTAAGGTCGAGAGAAACGCACTCACCCTCCTTCACTACAACGGCATGGTCTACCCAACCGACAATAGGAATCAATCTACTGAAAGGTTTTTTCCTCCTTTGAAAAAAAAAAACAAAGAAACAAAAAACCGTTCAGCTATCTATCGATGAATTGCAACATCCTTCGTGCCTGCAAATATAAAAAGGAAACCTGCTCTACCTTAGAGAGAAAGAAAATAAAAATTGACGGCACAATTGATGCCCCCAACTCGATCCCCCAACTGACAACGACGACGACGATGGTCCATTTGAATGGCTGCCGAACTTCATCATTTCCGTAATGCGACGTGATTTGCAACTTAATCAATTCAAGGATGTCTATTAGCCCTTAAAATATGACATCTAGGGGAAGCTGGGACTCTTCGTCTGGCAGTCTGTTTCTCGCCCTGCTTATTCCAAGAATGCAGCACATTCTCCGATGAAAATCTTGTCCGGATATCATAAATAATTTTCTCCTTCACTTAATGAAAATATTTATCGCACTCCGACACCCATTGTAGTTCTGAGGAAAATCATCCTTGTGTGTGTTCCAATTCACCTCCTCACGAAACACCCAAAATAATTATTAGAATTCTCCGCAAAACATCATCTGATATTCTGGCTTCCACCCATGAATGCCAAATGAATTGGTTCACATGAAGGGCCACGTATAGATGGGACAAATTCAGGCGCTGGATTGGCGATGATATGGGATCCATGGGTGGCAGTGGCAGTAGCTCGGTAAAATATTCATTTTTCCTGCCGAAACAGTGAATTCTTAGTGCACACTAAATTCACTAAACAAGAATTCACCAAGCACTTTGTGTCCTGCCACCCGGAAAATGTGATTGGGAAAAGTTTTGCGCACTGGTGGAGGCTGGGCGCTTATTTTTCCCAGCAACCCCCTTCATCATCAGGCAACGTGTTGGTATGTGCATTCTCATGGTCGGTTACGAAAAACAGATTTTCTCGCTGTGATTTATCATTGAATTTTCATATGAAAGCTGGGCGTGTGTGTGTGAATGTGTAGCCCAAAAACACCGTAATACGGTGTATACAAGCAACATTTTTGTCCTCGCCCTGGCGTGTAGGTGTAGGTATTGTGCTGTTGTTGCTATGGTGGATTTTTCGAATGAGAACCATGGAATGGTTTATGAATAACTAGGATGCCCTACTGGTGTATAGGAGCTGGAGATCCTTTCAATTTTGTGGAGAATAGACAGGATGTGGAGCACCGTAATTGCAGCTGCAGAAAATAATTAAAGTCCGACGAAGAGGGGTTGAAGGTGGAGATTTTCAATTTTGCCCGAGAAAAGTTATGATTATAGTGGCGGCGGCTTATTGCGGTCTCTAGGAGATGCATAGGTACGAGTATAACGCGTGCAAGTGCTGATTGGTAAATGAGCGATGTGTGTGGCAAGGAAAATGTTATCCTTCAATTAAAATGGGATAATAGCTTGTTAGCGGAACATCAGATTGCGAACAGTGTATGCATGTATGGGTGGTGCGGATATGATTGGAATATGCAAATGCAAGCTGATGCCGTGAGTAGATAGCGAATCTGTGATAGTTTACTTAACTGGAGTCTTTTGTTTGCTGAATATTATTGCTTCGAAATTATGTTGATGATGTTGTTGGAACTTTTTGTTTTCTATAGGTACAGTTATGTCAGGTTGTCTATTTAAAATTACTTGTTTTGCAGAGAGTATGCTTGTGAGTTATTATCCGCAACTAACAAGTCCATCAGACATGCTTAGGCGGAACTACAGCTGGTTAAACTTCCTCAAATGTAAATACCTACTAAAATCTACTACGCAGCTTAGTCTGAAAATATGATCCTAAACATTAACAGCCCTTAAGAAAATATTGATTTTAAAGAATGACAAGCGCTACGGATGGTACTATCGGCAATTTTTTCCCCCACGAAAATGGGATCGCCAGTGGTGGCGTTACATATGGCTCACGTTTAACAGCTAAGTAGTATACTCGATCTGTCCACATTGACAATTGCTAGATACGACTTGGTATCCATAAAGTGAACAAATTATTTCTGTGTTTTTCAATTTTATATAGACGCGAACGTTTTTCCAGAACATTGTGATTTCCAAAAGTGTCGTTATCGGCACACCGAATCTGGAGTTGCATGAACTCCGCAATTCGCAATAAATAAACGAGACGGGTGGCTAATCTACGAATGTAGGAATGAACAGCGTGCACATCACATTAAAGAAGTCCGTTTATGAATGGGTGAATATGATTTTACATGCTCCTCGGCCAGAAGGCCTGCAAGGACGTATAACTTCTTGGTTCTCAGCAAGTTTGCCTTCTTGTTAACTTCACGCTCTGCTAGTTTGGTAAGAAGGTAAGCAAGAAGAAAGAGCCGAACATATGTAACCAGATCGTGCAGTAAAAGCCATACATCGTGCACATACTGAACAAGATCAACGTAGCTTTATTCGATGTGAAGAGCGAAGGAAACGTAGGCCACCCTTAAATTTCAATTTCGCTATGATGACTTACTCGCCCGCATTGCGCGATACTAATATTCATATTTAGTATCCAGGCTATATTTTACGGAGGAAACTTTTTAAATAAAGTTACCCATTGTGACCAGAAAAGGTCAAAGCTATTATTAGTAAGGATCAATGATTTTCCGTGCGTTAATATTTGGCAATTAAATGTCATGTTTCTTCTTTTATAGACATTGTCTACATAGAAAACTCCGTCTTAACTTAAACTATGCGTCTTGGTTCAAAAGAAAAGTTAATCGTAAAAAATCCATATATGAATCGGAAATGATGGAACTATATTGTCTCGGCTATGATTCTACCGCGTGCATGCTTAAAAACCATGTTCTACTAAACGGATGTTTCAACTACCAAAAGCTATCGCCAATACGTTTTCGCTGATTTTTTTTAAGTATACCTATATTCACAGACTACTCCCTTTGGAAGGCTGCCAAATATTTAAAGAGACCTCAAGCGCAAGCTCACCCGTTAAGAACATCCGATGGGAAATGGATCGGCGACCCAAAAGAAAAGGTCAAACTTTTTTCGGAACATCTGACAAATGTTTTTAAACCTTTTCCTCCAAACGAACGCCTTGAATTCCTTGATAGACTAGATGAAGACGTAATCACTTATGTTTCGCTTAAAGGGATCAGAATGTGTATTCATAGGCTATCTAATAGAAAATCACCAGGTTATGATCTAATAACTGTCCAGAGGCTTAGAGTATAAACTTCATAGGGATCTACCCACACAGTACTATGAGATACTAAAATCTTATATTTCAAATAGATTCTTTAGAGTTCGCTATGGTTCAACGTATTCTGAACTTAAAGAACTACAAGCAGGAGTTCCACAGGGAAGTGTTCTAGGAACAACCCTGTACTTACTGTATACTAGAGATATACCAAATTCGACCGATACAATGATAGCTACATTCGCAGACGACACTGCTCTTCTATCAACTGATAGATGCGTGGCTAAAGCAACAGAAAAGCTGCAAAATGCAGTTAATGAGATATGTGATTGGGCGCAACGATGGCGAATTAAACTTAACGAGTCAAAGTCCACCCATATCAATTTTACTAATAAGAAAATAAAGAGTGTTTCTGTGGTTATTAATAACCAAATAGTTCCTTATACAAACACAGCTAAGAATCTGGATGCTCTTATGAATCTAGATGCTAAACTCAAATGGAAGGAACGTGTGAAAAAGAAAGTAGAAGAGCTAAATATTTATTAGATACAGAAAACGTTATTGGTTGCTAGGGCATAATTCGGAAATGTTCATTGAGAGTAAAATTTTATTATACAAGGTGGCGCAAAAATAACCTTCCGATGTTTTTTGGCTGTAATTCAAAAAAAAATTAAAAACTTTGATTCTTCTTGTGGATTATTTTTATTTGATCTTTTAATTTTTTTTACATCAAATCGAGAATATGATGTCATGTAAATGGCCGCCGCCACAGTTGATTGTCATTTGAGTCTTTAAAATGAATGTCTTTAAGAGCTGCAAGAGTCTGAGGCTTGTTGACATAAACCCGCGACTTCAAAAAGCCCCACAAAAAGAAGTCTGGAGCGGTCAAATCAGGCGATCTTGCTGGCCAGTGCAAATCGCCAAAACGGGAGATTAGGCGCCCGGGAAATGCATCCTTTAGCATATCGGTTGTGGGACGAACTCGTTGATCATTGCTCTGTAGCGCTCACCATTCACAGTAACCGTTTGGCCCGCGACGTCTTCGAAGAAAAAGGGTCCGATGACTCCTCCAGCGAAAACAGCACACCATACAGTGACTTTGAGCGGGTGTAATGGCTCTTCGTGGGTTACACGCGGATTTTCAGTGCCCCAGAAGCATAAATTTTGCTTATTTACGTACCCGCTAAGATGGAAATGGGCCTCATCACTCATGATTATTTTTGATGGAAAATCATCTTCCTCTTGGTGGTGATTAAGGATGGCTTGAGCGTATGTCAGACGCGATTGGCGGTCAGCAGCTAACAGCTGATGCACCGTCTGGACTTTGTACGGAAACATCTTCAAATCTTGTACCAAAATTCGCTGTAAAGACCGTCGACTGATACCCATTTGCGTGGCACTCTGCAGAACGGCTACTCAGCATCTCGTGTTGTGCCAGTCTCTTCGAGGCGAGCGGCTAAACGTCGCAGTGTTTCACCAGTAGGCGTTGGACGGCTAGGAAATCTGCGACGAAATTCACGTTGTGCCAAAGTCACCGACCGATTATTGCTCAAATAAATAGTCACCAATATTCCGCGTTCTGGAGCAGTGTAGCGTAACATTGTTTATTAACGTGTATTTCGCAAGTGTTTACTACACAAATGTCAAAACAGAACTGACATTAGGGGCCAATCGCAAAATTTATAGCATTTTCTGATAGGAGGATTACTTTTGCGCCACCTTGTATAAACAGATACTGAAGCCTGTTTGGACATATGGTATCCAATTATGGGGTTGTACAAAGAAAACAAATGTAAAAACATTCAAAAACAAAGTCCTTCGGGGAATAGTAAATAATGCCCCATGGTATATTAGAAATAATGACTTGCATCGTGATTTGCAGATTGATCTTGTAACGGAAGTAATTAAAAAGTACGCAATTCGTCACAATGACCGTCTGCAGAAGCATATTAATCCAGAAATAGAAGACGTCTTAAATGTACGAAACAATATTCGTAGATTAAGAAGAATTAAACCTCACGATCTTATAATCTAACAAAAAAATATGAGAACCCGTAATATTGTAATACCTTCTCAAACGCAACTGAACGTTGAAAATAAAATCATTTGTCGATCTTTCTTGGATTGGTCATGATTAAGGAGGTGGTTTGGTGTTTTTATTGCGGTCCCACAATAGTCTGGGTTCCTAACCCCATTGTGTCCTTCGAGATTTTCTTCTTCAATAAAAACAAAAAAAAAGGATACCTAAATAAATTCTTAAAGAAATTGTTTTTTCTAGGACACTGGGCAATGGGATGTATTGTATATGGTATACCGGAACAAATTAAAACAAAAATTAAAATTTTGGTTCCAAGTCATAACGCTTGCATTTTTGTACAAAGCCGGGCTTTACAATTAGATTATCGAGCACAAAATCCTACCTTTGTATGAGCCTATCTTCATTTTTAAATTTTACATCTTGTTAATGAAATGAAAGCAGTTCAAGGGCAACGAAAACAAATTAAATGCAAGGAAGTCTGACTTATATGAACCTTAGGTACACAAATTAAGTAGTTTTAATTTGTTTACGTTTCGTACATTTACTTACTTACTTAGGTGGCGCTACAGTCCGGGGTGGACCTGGGCCTCAACCAATACGCCTCTCCAGTTAGAGCGATCTTTGGCTAACTGCCTCCAGTTGCGCACTCAAAGTTGGTTGAGGTCCCATTCCACTTGCGCGCGCCACCTAAAGCGAGGCCTTCCTCTACTGCGTTGTCCCTCCGGTTTGGAATCGAAGACTCTTCGGGCCGGAGCGTTGGTGTCCATTCGCTCTACATGTCCCAGCCATCTTAGACGACTGATACGTACTTTTCTGACTAGGTCGATGTCACTGTACAGCTCGTAGAGTTCGCTGTTAAATCTCCTCCTCCAGAGCCCGTTACGCAAACGGGACCAAAAATTACACGAAGAATTTTGCGTTCGAAACGACCAAGGAGCTCTTCATCCGACTTTGATAGGGTCCATGCTTCTGCACCATAAAGCAGGACTGGAATGATGAGGGTCTTACATAGAGTCTCCTTTGTATTTCTCGACAAGGCCTTACTAATCAATTGCCTTCTTAAACCAAAGTAACAGCGGTTGGCAAGTGTGATTCTTCGCTTGATTTCTGAGGTGATGTCATTTTCAGAGTTAATAGCGGAGCCGAGGTAGACAAAGTCCCGAACTACCTCAAAGCTAAAGCTGTCTATCGTGACGTTCTGTCCGATTCGTCGATGTTGTGTGTTCCTTCTTGTTGACAGCATATATTTTGTCTTGCCCTCATTCACTACTAAACCCATTTTTGCCGCTTCTGTGCTAATACTTGCAAACGCACCAGTGACAGCTCGCTATGTTCTGCCAATGATGTCGATGTCGTCGGCGTAAGCAAGTAGTTGCACAGACTTCTGGAAAATTGTGCCTCTGGTGTTGGCTTGTGAGTTTCGCACAATCTTCTCAAGAATTATATTGAAAAAGTCACATGACAGCGCGTCACCTTGTCTAAATCCTTTTTTGACACCAAAGGTCTCTGTGACATTGTTTCCAACTTTTATGGAGCAGCGAGCGTTCTCCATCGTCATTCTGCACAATCTGACAAGTCTCTATAAATGCTGTCATATGCGGCCTTAAAATCGATAAACAGGTGGTGGGTATCGACTTGGACCTCTTGGGTTTTCTCCAGGATCTGCCGTAGTGTGAATATTTGGTCGGTTGTGGACTTGCCGGGCCTAAAACCGCACTGATAGGGTCCAATCAGTTCGTTTACATATGGTTTCAGGCGATCACACAGTACGGCAGAAAGGATCTTATACGCGATGTTAAGGCGACTGATGCCTCTATAGTTAGCGCAGTTTAGATTGTCTCCTTTCTTGTGGATCGGGCAAACAATACTGAGGTTCCATTCATCAGGCATACTTTCCTCTAACCAAATCTTGGAGATGAGTCGGTGTATGCACTCTACCAAATCATCTCCCGCTGCCTTGAAAATCTCGGCAGGTAAGTCGTCTGCTCCGGCAGCCTTGTTGGGCTTCAGCTTGGATATTGCTATCCTCACTTCATTTTGGTCAGGTGGACGAAAGTCTTGGCTTACATCGCCCAGGTCGAATGGTTCATACATTTGCTGAAGTAAATAAGAATGTACTGTACTTTCATTTCCCAATCGTTTGAAAAAAATATATTCATGAACATTCATCCACTCGTGTTTTTCAAAAGCATTCGACATGAACATAAGCGTTTGGAAATTAATTTAAATCCCGATTTACGCGAAGCGAAGGTTAAATTCATCAACTACAGTGCCAAGATTGTATGTATTTGTATGAAATTACATCACTTGTTCCCAGATTCATGTTTCAAACTGCCCACTTACAACTTGCTTACGGCATTAAACAAACTTTTCATTGACGTAATCATTCGCATGACCATCGATTTTCTTGTTTCAATATAAAAACAAAGCATCGCCACAAACAATTGAATATTTGCCTCCCTCTAAAGAAAAAAAAAAGTTATGAACATAATAATAAACTCACAATTTATCCATCGAATGAGTCGACATCGCCAATCTCCCCAATCCAAAGCGATACAACTCAATGAATCTTTTAGCGACAACACACTCAACAACAAATAACTTGCAGATAGTATCAGCTCAGCACACACAACTTTAAGTACTTTGTCGTTGTGAATTTATGATGTGTAGAGGATGGCATTAGCCTATAGACTATCGTTTAATCCGAGGGAGTCATAAAAGCACAACACTCGTAGACATCCGGGCAGACAGACAAGTTTAACAGACAGGAACAATTGTCTGAAATATTGCCGCCCTTCCCCGTGGAAGATGCTTGAGTACTTTTATTAGATGTGCTACATTGGAGATTGGAGTTCTCCGTTCTCCCTTCGGTTCACCATGATCCCGAATAGCAAATGGCTAGGTACCTACTAACTTTTCCTAATGGAAAATTATTGTTTTGCAATTCAAAGCAGGAGAACACTCCTCGCACTTACGCAACTATGTAGCCACATGACAGAGTTATGAATTCGGATTTTGTAATTCAAGTTGAATTTGATTTGCTCCTAATGTGAGGAAAGTGCGAGGGAATATCCTCCAAGTGATGTAAGTACAAATTATTTATTTTATGTCCTGAATTTGTTGGCAAATAATTCAGACTTAGCTTAGGGGGAGATAGGTATACTTGAGATTGAGTAACTATGTTTTCCGGGCTAGGACGTGGTTGATTGCTTCTAATTGGGGCTTAGACTAAATAGTGTTGATTGGGCGCACATATGCGACGTAATAGGAGATAAAACACTTCGTGAGGTGGTTACTGTCAGTCGAATGCCAAGCATCTGTGCATGTACTGAAAGCAAAGGATGTAGGTGTATGCAACTGGGAAAATCCTTTCGTCTTCTGTCTGGAAGACACTGGGTGAGATAGTCAAGCTGGTGTATATTTAGTTCAGATGCCCACTCTCACTCCCACACCTTCTGGGTGATGGGCATTTAGAAGTCTTTTGCAGCAGTCGCCAACTCATGTTTCGTTCTGCAAGCGGATTGGTCAGTGAAAATAGATCCCAAACTTCTGGGCCAGGGAATGTAGGATATTGCTGTGACCATAGGGTCTTTGCGAACAAGTGTCAGCCTTCTTACAATCTTACTGGACTAAACGAAACATTGGCTTGTGTATGTAAGTCCACAGCCCTCGGGCGACCTTTATCGAAGGGCCTCTGTGGTTCCATATTCAGTTGGTCTTTGAACTCTGCTATGTCCATATGTTAAGATTTTCGGTTGCAATATTAAACTTTTTCCAAAAGAAGAAGAACTGTTAGCTTTCCGCCGCCGATGTTCAATGTTCGACTTTCATTTAAGCTCAGAATAAAAAGTCTAACGAAGTTTTTCTAAAGGCTGAGGTAGGCTGGTAGTCCCAGTGGTGCCCCCAACGAGACTTTACAGAGACCTTTCATTATTCGGATTAAATACTTAACCGGATTTGCTGATAACCATAATATATCTTGCTTCTAGTTGCTTAACTAACGTCAACCCTTTGTGGATTATCCCTAACTATTTGAGCTGTTACTTCTCAAAGGAAAGGCAACCAGGGCGCTATGAATTTGTATATGCGCTGTAAATTCTTATAAATCAGAATGTAACTACTGAGTACCAAAAGCGTTCTTATACTTATTACAATTTATAAGAACTCATCAGGCTTAGGCTGCAATAGCACTTTGGATCATAAAAGGGTTACAATTGTAACTCTTTTTTTCCAACAGTCGTTCTGGGGAGGTTTTTATTTATTTTAGAAAATACAGATGCACTTCCACGTTTTTGGAGCTCAATTTATTTGCCTTTTTTTGACGCGTTTTTTTGTCTTATGAGTTTTTTTATTTTTTGGCATTTTAGTTGCTTTCTTTGAAGCATTGTTAGACAAGTTTTTGAATAAGTTTTTAAACGCGTTTATTAGTAAATAAACATCGTTTCACATCTCTGACTAGCACCTGCTGTTGACATGCACTTTGAGACTGCCTTTTCGATGCTTATGCATAGAAGTCCAGCTGTGAGCTTGAGTAAGTCACGAAGGTTAAGGTTTCTCGTTGGTTGATCTTTCCCCCTAGCCATACACATTTTATTTCGTGACGGGTATAAAAATTGAAAGAAAAATGAGAAAGCATTCTATTCTTTGTTGCTTTCTTTCTCATTTTTTCTCTAATGGGCATATCCTAACTTTAAATTAAGCTACAACACTGTATCCTTAATCCCCCTAACCTCTAACAAATAATAGAAGAATTGGCCAGGTGAATGTCATAAACGCACCGGATGCGACAACTCTGCCGATATTGTAACTGGTAGCCATAAAAAGTTCCTCCAGTCCACAATCTAGGTTCTCATCGAAGAAAAGTCAGTCTTAGTCAAATTTCATCATCTGAAGGTCAAGTTCTATACATCGAAAACCGAACGCTTTATGTACATACATAACTAATTTGAATGCAAAATTTCCTACGAAAAAATGCAAACGCAATGTCAAGTCCTCGTGTAAACTTTTTTGTTCGTTTATATGGACTGTTTCGTTTTAGTTTGCTGCTGGAAGAATACAGTTCAATTCCTCATAGAGGAAAAAAAAATCAAACTTGTACTTTTTGAATTTATATGACAGATGGATTCCACTACAGAAATCAGGGAACATAGTCGGACACAGGTTCCCATCAGTGGTCTAAGAGTTTTATTTTTAACGGGTATCATTAAAAGTGGGAAATATATTGCTATCATGTAGTTACATTGCTCTTGGCAGAGTAGATGGAGAATACTGCTACCAAGGGCAGAACTGGGTTTATGCTCAGGTTCAACGACTGAATATTATGGACCTGGGTTTAATTTTTGGGTTAAACTCACTTAAATCCGGGTGTAGCCTTTAACCCGGATTAAAGGGAGTGAATAATATGGCCGTTAGAGTCAGTTGGGCACTCTGGACTATTTTTAAGCCTCTTCTGCTTTTACGACAAAGTCGTCAATGGGAATTGACGGATTTCAAAGCCTGTAAGTCGATTGGTTTCAGTTGAAATCGTAAGAAGACTAGTCGTGGTTGTTTTGTGTTAGCTCGGCATTTCACGTATACTCGAGCACTACCGTCTGGTATTTGATTTTGCCCACTTGTAATTTGTGCCACAAATGCGGCCGCCCCTATCATACCTTGACTAACGGAGAATTTCGGAGGACTTCTTAAGCTTTCGAGTACTGTTACAGTTTCTTTTGGACTCAGCTATTCATTTGTTATTCTTGTGTGTATCCTTGTTAAACTCACGATTATTTAAGGAAAATAAGTCTATCCAAGACGAGTCTTACCTGGACTTCGAAGGACCCTATTCGCTACGATTACACTTCAAAAACTTACTGGCCTATAGCTTAATTTTAAAAGTAAGATTTTTCTTAGTGCTATCTCCCATTTCATTCTTCATGAATCAGTACTTACAATTAAGCCTTGTCTTAGACACAAAAACTGGGCAATTGAACAAAGTCTCATTCTTGAAGCCATTGAATCAGACATTCGTCTTCGTGGACTGGTTGTCATTATGCATCTGACAAGAAGGGATGTGTCCTACTATAGTTTTAATTACTTGTCTGGGGCTTTTGGCAAAAGACAGTCACAATTACAGATGTTCCGGACTACCAGTGCACACAACTAAACAACGGCTAACACAAACGTTCTAATCCATTTTTTAATGGCAAGACTTTTGCATGAACTTGAATCATACGCCACTAGCCACCTGTATTCACCACACGCAGATTCAATTATGACTTGGCCTCCGCAAACTAAACACAAGCCCACATGGATACCATTTGGAACAAAAAAACACTATACATGCTAATGGACAACAAAGAGTTATGAATACCAAGCAAATCGGATTTTATTAAAAATTCGTTTGTGCTCATTGCTTATCCTTACTGCCTTCGCCATCTGCACTTTCAAATATTAAATTTTTACTAACTCTAGGAAAATAAAAAAAAAACTATTCGTTCTCGTTCCTTGATAAAATTATACGTCGCCAGCACACACCTAATCTGCATAATGATGGTTTTACCCTTGAGCGCATTTTTTTCTTCATCCTACTGGCCACCTAATCTCATAAGAGATGCACCATTGCGGCCGCTACTATACTCCACCAACCACCGCCATTGGTTCTCCTCCGGATCCACCGCAGACTGTCTATGCAACAAAAACAAAAAGGGTTGCAAGAAATACCGTCCCCTAATTATGCAAAGTACCTCGGATTCTCCGGGGCGCGTTCCCACAAGGATCAGCTCTGGACGCAGCCCCTCTCCTACTATGTTCTTTTGTACCTCGGGTTGCACTCTTTTGAGCGGAATATAATATTCAATTAGGAAAAGTTTCCTTCATTTTATCTGCTATAGTGAAGTTGGAGCACTTTATGGTTGCTACCATTACCATGCGATGCGAGGTGAAACTTTTTCACCAAACTAACTTTAGAGCAAAAATTACATAAAAATTTGTTGCAGCCAATGTGCAGGTGTGGTACGCCATGTAACAACTTAATGCCCTCACCCAACAGAGAACAGAGTTTTTGGTTGTTAAAACAAAACGATTTCCTTATCCGACACAGCGTGAAGTCGAGCCTTGAACAGAGCGGTGTCATTAATTATACGACCACGACCGCATGTCGGAGTGTGTGGTTTTTGACAACTTCATCGATAATTCTTTAATAAATGAATGACCAGACCTAATCTGGGTTGTCGGCGCATCAGTCATCTTGGTGAGCTGAAGCTCTTGAAAGATTGATGGGTGTCTGTGATTCGTTTGACATAATATTTGACACGACAGAAATGTGTGATGCTATTTATTTTTATTATTAACTTGCACGCAAGTCATCCACACTATAGGCAACAGATGGTGGTTTTCGATTTTGCATTGCAAATTACAAGTTTATTGATCTTAGCATGTCGATTCGTTAAGCTACAACAATGCTGCAAATGAATAATTAATGAAGCTCCATTGTATACCAAATCGAGGGTCAAATTTGACCGAAGGCACTGAAGAAAGTTACTGTTATATTATCGTTTAATAATTTATTCAACTTTCTCATAATAGAATTTTTTTCTTAATCAGTTTTTTTTAGTAAGTTTTGGAGAGTCTAGTTGGATGGGATTAGTCTCTCTACAGCGGAGTATAAGAGACACCACCTTGTGTGGAATGATTTTCGTTATCGATATTGCTATCGAATGTTGTCATTTTTTTTTTAGCTTTCGTAGAAGAGACTAATTTTTTAGATAAATATGATGAGAATAAAATTCAAAGAACGGACAAGGTTAGGTTAGGTGGAAGTGGCTGTCGGCTAGCCGACACACTTAGACCATAATAAGGTCGCTTGTGATACCACATGAATCTAATAGTTATTTTCTTTTTATTCATTGAACCAGTTGGAGCTTCTGCAGAAGCGTAGGAGACTTCGAATGTTCGGTTTTTTTTTCATATCGTTTATATATGTTTTTTACGATCGTAGAACTCTCCGAAATGGAGTTTTCGTCTTTGTGAAAGAGCCGGACAAGCACAGAGAAGATGGAGAATAGTCTCTTCCTTCTCCTCTTCAAGACAGCTTCTGCTTAAATCGTTATATAATACGCCAAGCCTTTTTGCATGCCTGCCAATGAGACAGTGTCCTCTGATGACACCTATTGTAGCACTGATATGCTTCCTATCAGGGGAGATCAAATACCTAAAACGTTTTAGATCTAGCTCTGTTTTGGAACTAGGCATGTCGAATTGGTTGCCCACCTAAGATTAGTATTTTCGATAGGATCCAGCTTTATTATGAGTTTACAAGTAGCGATTGGAATACCTAAGGAATCATTAATTGGAAGCATAGGTAGTGTAGTTCCGTGTTTGGCGAACTCATTAGCCTGTGAAGTCCCTATGCGCCGGCACCCAAGAGAGGTGAAAATTGAACTGCTCCGCCATCCATAGCCCATAGTCCTGGGCTGTTATAGAATTTGTAGAGACTGATTCCAGGCACTTAACCGGCAAAAAATTTACTAGAGTCCTTGCAATGATTAGAGTATTTTAAATAGATTTTTGAAACAGAGCTAAGGAATCAAGTTATCTATCTTGTTAAGCTTCAACCAAGATCCCTGTTTTTTTTTTAACTTTCTCATTCACGGTTACGGAAAGTTATTTTTTTCAAATAAGAAAGTGTAGCCAAAACAAAGTGCACGACTGGGTGGCACGAAACTTTCTCATTCATATCAACAGTTTGGTTGACTGCTTTTTGTTTTGATTCTAAAATCTAGATAAACGAACCGTTCAGAAAACATAAGAATATATTTAAATAAAGCCCACTTATGGCTTAAACATATTCATTTCAGATGGCAGTGCATCAAATAATAATGTGAAGCTAAGCTCTTATTAAAAAGCATTTTTGTTCACAGATTCTTACACCTTACACGATATTTGAGTATGTACCTACAAGGGCAAGCAGGAGTTTCTGATCTTTTAGGACAGGTTCTTGTTTTTGATTGGAATAGATTGGTGGTCGTGGCTTAAGGTGCCTGTTGGTGGATGATTATTGGAGATATGTTTCATGGTATACCGAAACCTTTACTTCGATATATACTCAAAATTTTGATTTTGTTTATTGAATTTTTATACAAAGAGGTCGATTAAAGTGTATGACAGTCGGAGTACCAATGAAGTGCTCACAATCGTGTAGGTAAGTTATAGGTCATTGCTGACTATTTTGTGGTGTATGTTAAGAAGAAGAGCAGAAATTGACCATTTGCGCTTAAATGATGTTTTTCGTAGTTGTTATTGTATTTTTTTTTTATTGAAAGTGATCATATTTAAAAAATGATAAAAATAATAAAAAATTAATCAATTTTCATAATTTAATAATAGGGTTAACAAGCAAAAAAAAACCACGAACTGTTATCCATCGAAGTTTAAAACAAATCCGGCAATCCGTTTAGGCCGTAGACCGCAGGAGCCGACGGACAGACGAACAGAATCACGAGGCCCACTTTTTTTGTTCCTCTAGGTATTAAGATAGTCGCTTATGCAGATGACATAGTTGTACTAATAACAGGAAAATACCTTTCCACCATTAGAGATATTATGGAATCTGCGTTATCAGAACTATCTAATTGGACGGACCACAACGGTCTTGCAGTTAATCCGGCAAAGACCGAACTCATTCTGTTCACCAGGAAATTTAAGGTACCAAATTGGGACCCACCGAATCTTAAAGGAGTCAGACTTAATCTCTCGACCGAGGCCAAATACCTGGGTGTAGTATTCACCTCCAAATTGAACTGGAAACGGAATACTGAAGAAAGAATGAAGAAAGGACTTAATGCCTTTTATGCATGTAAGAAAACCTTTGGGAAAAACTGGGGCTTACAACCGCAAATTGTGCACTGGCTGTACACCGCGATTGTGAGACCCATTCTTACCTATGGTTCATTAGTTTGGTGGGAGGCGGTCAAAACCAAATCCTATCTTAATAACCTGAACAAGGTGCAGAGAATCGCTTGCTTGGGTATAACAGGTGCAATTAAATCCACACCACAACTAGGCCTGGAAACGCTATTGAACCTGCAACCCATTGAGCTATTCACTAAGAACGTGGCAGCCAAAGCCGCTCTCAGATTAAGAGAGAACAAAACTTGGAAGCCTCGTTACTTCGGACACTCAAGCATACTTGAAATCTTTGATCGAAAGGGACTCATGTCACTTACAGATTACGAGAAACCCAGATATGACTTTGAGAAAAATTTCAGAATCACTATACCCAAAAGACAGGACTGGAACTCACCCAGTACCTTCATTAGAGGTATATCCGTCTACACGGATGGTTCAAAAACAGAAAATGGTACAGGAGCCGGCGTATTCTCAGAAAGACTTGCTATTAACCAGTCGTTTCGACTGACTGATCACTGTAGCGTCTTCCAAGCTGAGATCTATGCGGTCAAGAAAGCAGCACAGACTATCTTATCGATGGGACTACCAGCAATGGAAATAACCATCTGCGTGGACAGTCAAGCAGCACTCAAAGCAATCGGCTCCAACCTTGTTAATGCGAAATGTGTCACAAACTGCCTTTTGGCACTTAAGGCTATACGCCATCACTCAATTCTACTCTGCTGGGTTCCTGGACACGTTGGGGTGGAAGGGAACGAAAAAGCGGATGAATTGGCCAGATACGGCTCTGATTTAAACCCTCAACTTGCGGACGGAGAGGTGCTACCGCCTTTCAACACTGCTAAGACTTTTATTGACAGCGTCACCACGCAACTGGCTAAGGAACAATGGAGCAACACCATCGGTTGCGTCGTAACCCGCAGTCTGTGGCCTGTGGTTGACACCAAAAGATCAAAGCTCCTAGTCTCTTTTAACAGAAGCCAAATCCGGATGCTCGTCGGGGTTCTAACCGGACACTGCACCATAGGAAACATGGCTAAAAGGCTGGGAGTTCTTGCAAATGACTTCTGCAGAAGCTGCAGAGACGAAGAGGAAATTGAGTCCGTAGAACATCTTCTATGCCACTGCCCAGCTTTACAAGAACGCCGCTCATCCTGTATGGGAGCAAGGTTCTTCGATAGTTTGGACGACTTGGCTGGGGTACCTCTATCAGACATAAAACTATTCCTCAACAGATCGAAGTGGTTTTGTTAGCCACATGTCCTTACATGTATGAACAGGGTATTCACAATGGGCCTGCACGGCTTCCGGGTGAAAATTTGCATCTGATGCAAAACTGCCCTCCCAACCTAACCTAACCTAACCTTGTTCCTCTATCAGAATTATTAAAGTCTTGAGTTCGAAATTTTGTGCGAATACAATATCTTTCTCTTACTATGTAATCGAGAAAGTTAAAAATCACTCAAACTATAAAGACCTTAATGTAGGTAGCTACACAAAGTTATAAATATAAAACTGAAAATCAATCAATAATATCGTATAAATAAAATCAGTTGCTGGCTAAGTTTAGCGACTAAATTGATATTTATAATGTGAGTTGGTTTGGATTGTGAGAAGTAGCACGCTGGCAATGACATTTGAAAAACAGCACGGGTCCGACGATATTATTGATTTTCATTGCAAGGCAACAGTATAAAACCTGAGTAAACTTCGTATAGGAGTTCTTAAATCTGTTCTGGCCCAACATCTAAAAGTAGCAAAAAAGTTACGACTTAATTTTAGTAAACATTATACACACATCTTTTGCAGTAAATTTTTATCGAAAACAATATTGGAAGCATTGAAAAACCGTACTTTAAGAGATTCGACTTTTTTGGAAATGGTAATATGTAGTAATATATTCAATATTTAATTTTTACCAAAATTATCGTACATCGTAGAACCGGTTCTTAATTAGAAGTATCTTAGAAAAAAATAATAGTATTTTATAATATACTTATAATAAACTTATAATTTAAATAAAAAACTGAAACAACGATTTTGCCAAAAACGCATACTTATAGTCGGATGTTGAGTCACATTTTTATGCATATGCCAAAAATTTAAAAAAATTTTTTGAAAAATTCACTTGAGGCTACAAATTTGATTTCCACTATCGCGGACGCCATTGCTGTGAATTACCAAAATCAATGTGCTCTTGCTTTCGCCAAAAATCTGTCTTTTCATAACCTTTTCAAGCAATACAATACGCGCATGCATTTCTAAAATGTCACAACTAAGAAAATTACGGGTTTAAAAAAAGGCAGAAAAATGTTTTAATTTCGTTTGGCAGGAGTAGAATGACATAAGTGCCTGCAGGCCTAATAATGAATCTAAGTTAATACACTTTTGATAAATATGTTGGGTGGAAGTTTAAAAAGATTTTGTTGGGAACAACTCAAATGTTGAGCTATTTTTGGATTGTGTCACTTTTGTTGTTTGATAATTAGAAATGCTTTTTTTCGAAAAATATCTATCTAATAGTTATGCAACTCGTATATATAATATCCGATCATACCATTTTAGATAGGTATAGGTACTTGCTTGTTTACATTCAAAGAAATTTATCGTTTAAAGTTTGACAACTGCTGTAAAGCCTTGAATACATTTGTTTTTATGAATTCCCTTGAATGAATATGAAACATGTAATTGTTTTCTTAGAAATGATTCTATTGAAAATCACGTAGAAATTGTAATTCATCAATTTGCTGTCATCTTTTATGCACGCTTTGTATAATTATCAGCTTGAGCGTGATTTGAACAAAAATCTGTTTTACATAGTATTAATAAACATTACCTACGTAACGAGCGTGCAGATGAGCTGACCAGACGGGGGTCAGCTCTACACAGCAAACTCGCGGCAAGGGCCCACGTTCCACTAGGAGTAGTCAAGGGACAAATTCATTCACATTTCCTGCAGAAAGGCTATCTCCAATGGTGGGGGTTGACAAACTCCGTCATATCAAGAAAGATATGACCTACTTATGATCAAAAAATATCGGGGAACCTGCTTAACAGAACCCGCCCAGATATCGCCAGAGTCACGGCAATAATCACGGGGCATTGACCAATTGGAGACCATGTGGCCGAACTTGGGATCCCACACAACCCTCATTGCCGCAGTTGCGGGAATATAAATGAGAGAGAAACTTTCTCCTATTTTCTCTGCAAATATTCGGCACTAGCAAGAGCTAGAATGCGGACACTAAACCAGCCTTTTTTCGACGACCTTTGCGATATTTCGGGTAAAGGGATATTAGACATAATCCGTTTTCTCTATTCTACAGGTTGGATTTAGGCACCGAATGCATCACATACCGTTAACAATCGTCACAAACAAGTTCCCACGGGTCGTGGTAACAAAAGACAGATTATATAGGTAGTGCTACTTGGGTTCAAAGCTGAACCGGCACTTGTACTACCTACCTAAGGATAGACATTCGATTGAAATTTGTAATTTGGTTGATGAATACAAATACAGATATGCAATGAAAATGTTTGCGTCATATGAAGGTGCAGGTGCATGCTCATGTTTTAAAAATAAATAAATAGTTGGCGCTACAGGTCGGTAGGGACCCTGGGCTTAGCTTCTCGCAACCATTCGTTTTGTGTGAGTTTTTAATTTTTGGGACGAATGGAAGGGATCTACAATTTTATGCCGAGTCCAAACGGATGTTTGTCAGACGTACGCGAGAGGTGGCGCAGTGAAAAAAAACCTTGAGTTGAAATTTAGGTTTTCTCGGGATTCGAACCTGGGAACCCTCGCTTAGTAGTCCAACACACTAACCACTAAGCCACTGCGCCAACATGCTCATGTTTTACAACACATAAAAACAACTCAAAAACAATTTTATTAATTTGGTATTAAATACTTGACTGCAACAAGACAACCCGCTACAAGACAATCTTCAGATCAGCCGATCCAATATTCGAATCATAAACAGAAACCCTTGACAGGTAAAAAGGTAGTATTACAGCCAACAGCCATTTGGAAGTTGAATTGGAATGTGCAAACCATTAGAAAGCTAAAGGTTAGTTCTGTCATGAATCGATCTCTCGAGTAGAAGCTCGATAGGTGTCTGAGCGTTGCCCATGTTGCCTTATAAAAGTTTGTGATATTATATAAAAGTGGGCTCCGCAATTGCATTTAAATAATACAAAAAATTAGTTTCACTGTTTATTTAGAATTGAATATCGCACGGTTACATGCATGTAAGCTATATTCTGCTTTAATTTTATGGTCGAAGCAAAAACAGACAACAACAAAAACAAATAAACGGAATCAAGAAGCCACTATTATTACCCCGACCAGTTGCTGACCCTGCGCTTCAGTGACTAACTATGCGATTACACTGTATTTCATTGGAAATAAATTCATTGGCCAACCTTCAAATCAACCTGTACAATGAATGTATGAATCTAACTTCTTAGGTAAATACTTGAAATAATTTTAACAAAGACCTTTCCGGCGATTACTTTTATATTGCTAGTTACAAGTAGTAATCGTTTGTGTTTTTATATGCTGGACTTCTGCATCAAATAATTTATTATGCTAATTTGATTTATGTAAGCATCATCAATAACTCTTAAAAAAATTATTTGAGGTTTATAATGTCTTTCTTTGTGCATGTATATATATATTTTTTGTTTAAGAATAATTCGTTACCGCCTCTTTGACACGACAAGCGGATGGGATAAACAGAAGTAAACAATCATGATACATCATTTAAGCATTTTGTTAACAACAAATAAATGCCCAACTTCTTCTTCTAATGATTTGATCATTATTTTTGAATTGTTACTCATAGTAGCTGTTGAGTGGGAAACCTTTAGCGAAGCTACCGATTTTCCGGCCTAAGCCGTTGATTACGGCTGCGATTCGGTATCAAATGGAAGACAGCTTAAGCACCTTCCTACTTTTTTTTTTAACTATTAAACAAAAATTTAAGCAAGAAGCCTAAGTTATAAAAAAGGCAATGGATGCACTATGTGTTTACTTTGGTCATTCCAATTGGTTATCATTGTAACCATTCGACATAATATTGAAGTACCGCATCACTTTTTAAGAAACCACATCTGAAACATTTTTAAAGCTCTATACCTACTTCAACTTTACATTCTGCAGGGCGGGGGCTGCTGCAGTTAAATATTAAATATATTTGGATGTGCTATTTTTGACATAGTTTTCACCCATTTACAAGATCCATTTTAAACACCAATAGCCGACAGAGGCAAGTGAACTACAAGGCTCTCACAAACCGAACAACTTGGTTGCTAGCTTCTTTTTCTTTGGGTGTGCGCATCAATGATCCGACCAATGCAGTGCCTACAATAAGTCTTATGCCAAAAACACATGTGCAGAATTCACTGCGCAGCAAGCAGTGCCGTAGCCAGGATTTTGTTTCCTTGCTTGCTTCCAAATTTTACGAGGAATTCTTCAAACAAAAAACTATATGTATTCCAACTCATAGATTTTTATTAGTTTCCGAATCATATGTACTTAAACGAACATACTTAAATTATTTTTTTATACACCTTTTTGTCAAAGTAGAAGACGTCTTTATTTTTTTTTGATATGTGACTAATCACCCTACTTGGATCCACATTAATATTAAAATAAACAGATGTCATAGTAAGTGAGCTTAATCTTGCATGCCGGGACACTGTTTTAATCTTTTTCATTGAAGAAAATTGTCTTTCAACACTAGCTGTGGTCACTGGAAGCGTGGCCAAAACCGTAAGCAAGAAGTTTATTTCTCTAAAGTAAGTCTTGTCATATATATCAAGCAATTTCAGAACTTTGGTAGAAGGATCACTCGACGATATTTTGTTTGCACCAAAAAATGTAGGTACTCAGTTTTCACAGCTGACAACGAAATTGCATTGCATAACTAGTTAGCTTTCCATTTAGCAGGGAGAATAGCCTGAAACGATGGCAGAACTTCTTCGTTGACCATGAATCTGTCCGTAAGATTTTATATTAATGAATCTAAGGAATCAGTATAGAAACTCTAAAATTTTCTTCAGTAGAATAGGTTTCTGGATTGGAACGCGTTGTTTCAATAAAGTTCTTGGAGCTATTAATTCAACCTGAAATAAGTTCTCTTCAAGTTGGGATGCGGATTGAAAGGCCTCGTCGTCATTTTCTCTGATGTTCTTAAGAGAACTCAGAACTTGTTTAGTGTCGTCGATTGCAGAAATGAAATCTAAGGATCTATTCTGTAGAAAAACTGATAAGCTCCTCAAGCCACCCCCAAAATGCAAAATTCAAGCGTACCACAACAAAGAAGAAAATAAATTGCAATTTCAAGTATTTGGCATCATTGGCTTTTGGCATATGCTGATCATTTTTGTTTTTGCTTTAGTTGTAAAGACATCAGCTGCTTAGTCGGCGAATGACAGTAGTCATATTAGCCGATGCAATGCATGTCAAACAATTTTCTGCACATCTGTTTTGCTTGCAGCACTGCATTCTGCGCTGCGTCTGGAATTTCTGCACATTTGTTTTGGACATAAGTGCTGTTTGATAAGGCAGCATTATAGCTCCACTGTTATAGCAATCGTACATAGTGGATGAATAAATTTATAATGTTTCTGATCCCTATTACAGTCAAGCATTATACGAGATCCAACTGTCGTTGTAAACCATAAAAATAAATGATCTATATAGATCGTATGGGCAAAATAAAAAAGACGCCTTATTCCGAAAATTCTAAGGAACTGTTAAAAAAAAGTAAGTCAATTCCAAAGTTGGTATACGTTTACGGATCTTAGATTTATTTAGAATGTTTTGTGTTGTTAACAAATGATTTGAAAGAATTTTTATATAGCGTACGTATTCACGAAGGCTTGAATCTTTAATGGATATAACATTACAAGAGCTTTTATCATCTTTAAGAGTTTCGAAAAGGCTTTACTGATACGGATAATGTCTGTATCTTTTAGTTTAGTTTTAGGTTTTGTGTTAGAACAGGAACAAGGTCAATGCCATATTTCGTACTTTTGCTTATAATCCTTCACCGATTCTAAAAAAATTCGGGTTAGTAGAGAAATTTCGTACTTGATTTAATGTTTACGTTTACCTTTATTTTAGCTATAACATAGACGACTGCAAACCTTTCGAGTGGGCGCTGATGTTCAGTCTGAGAAAGCCCAGTAATGACCAAGCTATCAGCGAAGAACAAATGATCAAGTTCTCCAAATTAAAATTTTTCTTCACCAGCGCTGTTACACCCAGTACATTGAATAATAAAAAGTAGGGGAGACAAAACGGACCCCTGTCATTGTCCAACGTCCACAGAGAAAGGTATTAATTTACCAATAATTTCGAGGCACTCGGTCGTATGTTATCCGAGGCTATATGTTGTTTTGTAACCAGTATATTTTTCCGTGGTTATTGTTAAACCCAACCAAAAACCTCCAACCTGGAGGGCCAGAGTCTTTGCTGGACGCATCGGACAAAAGGTGCTGAATGTTGCAGAACGAGTAACCCACTTCGGGGATGTGAGAGCTGCCGATGGCCGATAAAGAGTTCATTCGACGCTATCTTCAACTATTTCAACTGAAAAAATAGTCAAAATCAAATCAGCTGAGGTAACCAGCTCCAAAGTATTCGGTCGTATGCCTTTTCCAAGTCTACAAAACATGAGGAAATAAGTGTGGAATTCTCCCATGTATTCTCAAGTAAGACAATAGCCGCATTGCTAATCCCTCAAACTGTGGCTCGATCACAGCTCTTCTCTTCAGCGGGAAGACTTTAAAGCTATTTTATTCCCAAAAGTGTTTTTTTTCTACCGTGGAACTATTTTAAACCCTACTCAAGCGAAAAATCTGTCATCTTCTATGCCTGGTTCTTGATTTACCAAGTCGCTCTATTTGGGAAAGTAAATAGAAATGAACCATCCTTTGATTTGCCTGCGTTTGGGTTGCAGATCTGCGATCACGCTGAAAATTTTCGTTGAAATCGTTCCTGGAGTGTTCTTTGCCTGATTTAACAGCAAATTTGCAAGCTATATTGTTATCACCAGTCGCCATCTTTATTTAGCAATAAATTCAAATTCACAGTGTAGCCTTTGAGATTTCGGCGCATTTTTCTGAAACCACCAAGCCACTGATTTTCCGGTCATTACTCCGCCTATTGCAGACAAGGAACTTAAACATTCTGCGCCTATTCAAAAAACCATATGCCGGATGTTTTTCGAAATACTTTCGAAAGCTATGACCATATCAATCATACTCACGCATAGACTAAACCTGCGTAGGTAATCCGCAATGATGATAGTACATATTTATCATGATTCACTTATGCTAACCGATCTCGGTTAGCTATCTGCGATCATTCACAAAACACCTCTATGAGTCACAGCCCAAAGACAAAAACAAACACAGATTTATCTTCGGTTTATTATTTAAATTTGTTTAATTGCGCACTTGCGATGCTCGAAACGCCAACATGCTGTTTATAAACACACAAATACACGGATCACACAATTAAATACAAAAAAAAATATTAACTACTCACTATTCGAATAAATTATAAATTTTTCTCGACTCTCAAGACCACTCAACTATCATAGCATCGGGCACAAAAATCTTGCCTAGATTATTCTAATCAGAAAACGTAATTCTCTTTTGGACCAAATAATACTAAAATCTTATTTTAACCCCAATTTGACCTCTTCAACTTTCACCGACTCAACTCTTCACTTTACCAATTTTTTCCACTTTGTCAAAATACTTTTGGAGTTCTTGTTCATTGCGAAAACCCTTTATGGGCTGCTTGCGGAACACACTGTTCGTCTTGGCGACGACATAATAAATCGGGTAGGCTCCTGGAGCCACATGAACTTTCATCCGCTTGCCAATGTCCTTGCCATTGTAACCCTTCTGGTTGTAGAGCATGTGCAGCTGCTTTTGTTTCGGTCTTTTCGGCTTATTCAGATTTGGCTGAGGAAAATGTGTGATAATCGGAGAGTCCCCCAGTTCCGAGACATCCATCTGTTTGCGGAACTTTCTGCTCGACACATACACAGGTGGTGCTATCAAGGGTTGAATGTTGTATAGAGACGATTCGGAGGTATTGAAATCACTCGAAGTTATGGCTGGCAAGTCCACCGTATTCACACGGATCACCTTCTGTGTAGAGTTCGCCACATCGGGAATGACATCCTCGACTATGTTTAGTAAGTTTGGCTCAGTGCTGATGCCTGCCGAACACGAAAGCCCGATAAGCGCACTCAAAAGAATAAACTTCGCCACCTGCAATATTAAGATAAATTGATTCGGTTAAGAAATTATTAAATCGTGGTATTGCACTAATCGCACCGATCGACACTTGGCCATGTTAATTTTTGCACTTCAATATAACCACGTTCAAATTGCTGCTACCCAGATCGGCTTACTCTCAACGTTAATGTAATGCCGCGACTGAACCGATCGCCTGGCATTGTGTTAAGTTTTATTGTCATCACGATCATCTCAAGCAGAAAGATGGGAGAACGAATCTGAGATTGGCGAGAGAACCTTCTAATGATAATTAGTGGTTACCTCATCTGAGATGCCACCGCGTATTGTGTCTGCAGACGAAGCCAACTAGGTGTAGATCGTTATTGTGGAGGCTTCGCAGATCGCAGCTGTGGATGCGGGATGTCTGCAACTGTTTGTGTAGGTTCTTCCGATAGTCGATGGTTGATTGACAGCAATGACGTCATGGTTTTAATTGTTTAAACTGGCGCGCTTGTTAGAGTTCCGATTAAACTTCTTATAATAGATGTGTAATTTGGTGTGATGTATCTGATTGAAATTGATTGGATACATCTTAAGGCAAGTTAGCATCTTCTTTCTTGTTTGTGAATAAGCAGTACACTTTAGCGTTTATATCTTAAAATGTTTCAAGGAAATGTGTGAAGTTCATATAGACTTAGTTTAATTGAAATAAATTGAGTTGAATATATTGATTACTTATTATTTTGAAAAGATAATTGCAGGTTCTTTGGCATTAACTACAGGGGCAGATAGCGTTGCCAGGCTTTTGTCGAACGAGACCTCTTTTTGTATCGTTTTCACTTCCCAGGAAATGTTTTCTATCAAGGTTTTGGTAGAAATAATAATTTTTTGTTGACGAGCTTTACGGCTCTTTGTAGAACCTGACCATTTTCTTATAAATAATGTTTTTTTAGAGGTAGGCCCAAGTAACAATTTGACTTCGGTAAGGTTCAAATTTAAAATTTCTGTAGGCAACAGCATCGATAGAGCTTCTATAGTATTTGTTAACCGAAGTTGATCCATTTCGAATTAATTGTTTCGATAATAACTTCAGTAAGACCTGTACAAAGCATATACACAGGTTTTATAGAGGGATATGAAATAAAGTTTCGGCAAGATATCTATGAGACTTCTGAAAATGTGTCAAGACAGGAGATGTGTGGAAAGTGAATTGCTTCCACAAAGCTTGTGGTTCGAAGCGCTTTCCAGATGCTTCTTTAAAACTTCTGATCAAAGGCGTTATAGAAGCAAAGAACTGTCATGCAGTATTGCAGTCAACCGCTTGCGATTGGAAGCTGTATAGAAGGACTTACTCGTACTTCCTCCTAACTTACTTATGGAGGTAAAAATTAATGTCTAAAGAAACCATAATTTATTGAATAGGGGAAAAAGGACAAAAAATTAAACACTTTTAGCACAGTTAAAAATATGTCACTAATATGATTTTAAATAAACACTCCTCGCTCATAAATAAATTACGTAACACTAAATGTCTTGCTGACAAATTCGATTGTGTAAGATGCAAGTTTTTTGCAAAGTCTTAGCGTAACTCTAAAATGTATACAGTAGTTCAGATTTACCACTCCCAAGGCATTGTGACGAGTAAGCCTAGGGGTAGTTAACTGGACTACTACGCAAGTGGACCCATGTTTCGATTCCCAGTGCGACGCATGTAAGTAAAATGTAATTTATAAACGTGTACGTAAACATAAACTGCATGAAAATTGCCAAAAGCCTTCGAAAAGATTTATTAATAAGATAAAAAAAAATAAAAGAATAAGAAAATAAAAAATTGAAAAATATAAGGGGTTATCACGATTCGGTGCAAGAGACCTAGTAAAATTGCGAAATTTTTTTTGAACAGATCGTGAACACACTTTTTCTCACCTCTTGCCAAACTGAAAAAAATGACAGATTTTTCCATGCTGTTCTGAAAAAAACCTTCTAAACTTTCCTGAAACTGAAAAATTTGCTTTTTATTGTTTATTATGCCGAAAAAAGGCGAAAAGAAAAAATATCTTAGATAATTGAGAGAGTAAAGACGAATACGATATCGTGAAAACCACAATTTTCTGACCATTTTTTAATTGGATTTTCCTTTCGGTGGCACTTACTTTTGTTTTTCATTCTCTTTTCTTCCGATACATAGAAATCAAAAATTTAGCGAATTGTCAATTTGACAATACTATACACTTTACTCTGTTGTATTTTTCGATTACAATAGGGTCAGGGTATAGATAAAGTGCAAAAGTGTAGCGAAATTTCAGTCAGTATATTTTGCTGTTGTAGTGCGAAAAAAAGTTACACTTTCGCACTTTCGCAATGATACAAGGCCATTTGCATCGGATCGTGAATACTCCTATAAAAAAAAATTTTTTTTCTTTTTAATTTTTAAGCTTCTATAAAGTTTCGGTAAGATCTATCCAAGCTGTTGCAGAAGGCTTAAATAAGTAAATACCTGCATTAAGTGCGCCATATGTTTCCATTAGGCGTTATGCAGTTTATATTGCGGGATATGAAATAGCTTCGATAGTTCCTTACCGAAGTCAATAAAACAAGGATGCATTTTTTAAATTGGTATGAAATTTACTTTAGTCGAAAGACAATCTCCTGGCATTATAATTAAAATATGACCGCCATGGCTCGCTCGGACGTAGTCTAATCTGGAGGTTCAATTTTCGATGACTTTTTTTAAACATTTGTGGCCGTATATAGAGAATTATGCGGCGAATGTGTCCTCCAAATGGTCAATCGTTTCGGGCTAATCGGCGTAGACAAGCGACTTCACATATCCCCGCAGAAAATAATAAAGCGGCGTTAAATCGCACGATATTGGAGGCCAATTCACGGGTCCGCAACATGAAACTATGCGGTTACTAAACGTTTCCTTCAATAAATCAATTGTGGCACGAGCTGTGTGATATGTTGCGCTGTCTTGTTGAAACCACAGCTCCTCCTGTGGCTTTAGTTCTTGCACGAGTTAGATTTTGTAAGCACGCAAACCAAGAACTGTCCGCAAAATCTTCCATAAAGTGGATGGAAACATATCCAATTCCTGTGCACGATGGCGAATAGACTGATTCCCTCTACGCAACGCCTTACAGCAGCAACGACTTCTTCTGTCATTTAGAGTAAACATGGTGCGAAAACGTTCCATAGTTTATCAAATTATTTGCTCTGATGGATGATTAGGTTGACGTTTTTGAACTCGTTTTTCGACACGTTCTTTGCCACATTTTAAGGCTTAAGCGGTGGAACATAATCATATTTTAAATTTTCCAATAAACATCTCGAGAACATTAGATTTTTAACTGTTCCATTTTACATTTAATCTGTTTCGGTTTTTTTTTTAATAAATTCATTTCGGAGAGTTTTCTTACGTCCGCTGTACTACTGTGCGGTAAAATAGTTAAGGTTACAACTCGTTCTCTATTAAATTCTGAAACATGAATTCTTCGAGAGTATTTTTATGCTCCTTTAAGGAAAGCTTACAATGGAGAGGAAGACGAACTTTTGTTGGGTAGCGTGAAAGACAAACCTGAGAGTTTAAAGTTTATTTCAAAAACAAATCTTCGATAATCAGTGCTGCCACATAATATATTCTCTGACTGATATATATATAGGAAAAAAATCGAAGTAGTTTGTTAGCCAAGCGGAGTGACGAAGTAGATTTAAGAGATGTTGCGAAAAGCGAAGTAGATCTACTCCGATAGGAGTAAAGCCCGAACCCTGATGAGATTATACATATATTAAATATCATGGTACATTAAGATAAAGAAAACGCTTATAGTAGATACCTACATATACTTACATATATGCAGCTGTTTTACAATTAAATCAAGGTAGGAAGACTTAAGCTTAAGGTTTTTTTTCTTAAACAAAATTTAATTCGTCAATTCAAATTGGAGAGATTTTACAACAAAAATTACGCGTGACGGCGAGCTACTCGTGATGCCTTTACCGAGAGTTAAGATGTTTACACAAAAAAAAAGCGAAGACTCATTTAACTTTATCTTAACTTTTTTAAGAAGATATCAAAAACACTTTTCCGATAGTTCGTTTTAATCACAGTTGAATGTCCATTTCAACGAAACAACTCTCCTTTGGAATTCAATTGAGTTCAATGCATACTGACGACTACATAGATTTTCGGGTCGGCTTCTTGATCGTTTTTTCCGTGCTAATGATTGAATCAAGTTGGTCCGGTCAGATTTTCTCAATCAGCCAAATCTACCATAGCAGAATGTGGGCACTCGGCAGTCCTCTCTTCTGCCATTCGACCGAGTACACGCAGAAACTCGATTGTTCAAAAAAATTGTGAATAACGAGCTTTTGAGTTTTTGTTTGAAAAATCGTGCGGTGGTGACATGGCTGTCGCTCGAAGTTTGCCAGGGACTGGAAAGTAATGTGGTATTCGATTGGGCGCTCTCAGGGTAATTTTTATGTTCGTTTGGTTTGACAACTAGTGGGGTTTGTTTACGTTTTCGAGAAATTGTTCAACTGCAAAGAAAAGCATTGCATCGGGTGGATAATAGTTTTGTTAATTATGTATTTATGTACAAATGTTTAGAAATCAATCTGGGTGATCATTTTGAATGTTTTTATATTAAACTAGCTGTACCCGCCCGGCTTCGCCCGTGTAAAATGTGGCTTCAGAACAGTTGATGGAAAAAAAAATAAAGAAATTTACTGTCTTCTAGGGGACACAAAAATGTATTTCTTTTGATAATCGCTGGAAGGAAAAATCAAAAAATCATCGAAAGACATTGTAGAGGTATAAAGTGAGGAAGCCTTCTGTGCGGGACTTGAACCCGATCTAAAAAAAACTCCCGAAGGCTGAGTCTGAGTGGACAATGAAAATGAAAGAAAATAATTTTATAATGCTTAACTCACTTTTTTTTATTAATGTAACGATTCTTTGTATACTATGTTAGCGGTTTTTGTTATCGGCTAAGATAGGTAGTGATATTTCCTGCATTAATTACCCTGGAGCACGCTTCATATAACTGCCCGTGCGTGAAGCAATTCTTTCTTAAATCAACTCCCGCTTTTCTAGAAATTTGACCCTGTGCCTTATTGATTGTCGTGGAAGACAAACATTAATAGGAAATTGAATCCGTTTAAACTGAAATGAATAACTGCTGGGAATTATTTGTATAGGTATTCTTGTTATAAACACCGTTTTTCTTTAACCACACCCAGTTAAAATGAAAGCATCAATAAAGTTTTCCTGTAACAATATCACTCTCAATCTGGTTCTATTACAAAGATGGGGGGGATTCAAATTGCGAAGCAACATAATGGGGTCTCCAACTTTTAATTCAATTTTATGAGCAGGAAGGCCATGGGCTGTAATGCTATTTAAAAACTCGAGCGGCCAATTTACTGCCCTTGATCGCTCTTTTAGCTTTTTTTGTAAAGGCAAAATACCCGCGAATTGGGTAATTACCCACGATCTAGTATCACTGATACCTATACCTATTTGACATTTCTTTTCCTTTTTTAACAAACAAACAGCATATAGCACACTGCCTCTATCTGTCTCCCTCTCCCTTACAGGAGTAAAATAATGTTAGTATGTTTGATTTGAGAGTGAAGTGCATACCAACTCACGCAGGTGAAAATCGTAGAAATGTTTAAAATTTTGCCTATTTCTTTAAAAACCTTTTAGTTTTCGAGTTAATGGATATCCTAAGTTGTACCCGCAGATGTCCTCTATAATATGTTGGTTACTATATTTAAATGCTCCCAGTATTTTCGAACGGAAAGCGTTACAAACAAAAAAAGCGAAACGAAATGAAAAAATAAATTACTCTTGTCCAATTTTTCCCGGAATTTATAGAGATAGAGAGTTGAAACAAAGTGGAGATTGTAGGCCTAGGTACCCTCTATAGGACTAAGAAAAATGCACCAGAATATATTCAGTAGTTTCTAAGATTTTTGCATTTAAAGACATGCAGTCAAACTCAATCTTAGTCGAACAGAACTACACCAATTTTATTTATATGATGATGATGATGATGATTTAACCAGTGAACAGAAAAGTGTCGAAGGCTACACATATTGCAGTCACACAAATATCAACAAAACAAAGAGCAAGTGACGATTTTGTGTTCGATTAGCCACACGAAATCTGAAATCTGATAGCAAATCTGAAGAAGCCCAATCAAATACCACATACGAATCACCGTTCGGTTAGTTTTTTTTTTCACTTCACTTTCACTTCGATATTAAGGGTATAGAACATTAAATATCAGTAGTTGCTACTTGTGAAGATGGTTAATATAATGGACTACTTGCGCCGTACGGCCTACGCCCACATAGGCCACATCACATATTCTTTTATGCCTTGTGACTTATGCCCAACACCCCAAAGCAGAGCAAGCACGGAACTATCCGGACAATCATACCCATCCAAAAAATTTCGTTTAAATTGGTTCGGGAGTGCTTGATCGGCAACAACCAATGCAATTCACAAATGTCTGTAGAAACTGAAGCATTGGATCGCCGTGAATGTTTTCCGTCTGGAGCGCCACCAGGTTTGAAGACAAATCTGCGATCATCTAAGCTCATTTTGTCCATCGCCTTTTTAAACATCGTAATCGTTGCAATTGTCAAGACACGTTGCTTGTCACTCCTGTTTGGCCTTTGCACCGCCTATCGACTTTATCATCCTCCGACGAAATAAAGTACATCTGCCGATTTTGGCGCGCGTCTTCATTTACTGGCAAGTATGCACCCATCCGATGGTTACTTTGGCCTTAAATCTATTAATCCGAATTGTGCAGTGTAGAATCCCGTTAGAAGTTCGTCGGCCAATATTTGCGCGCATTGGTCTTGGCATTTTAAAAAAAATCACTGAAATTTACTTTTCAATAACTATTTGGTCCGCGTTTAAACTTTTTATATTTAATTTTTGCCTTAAATCAACTGAATAAAAGCGATGACACTGTTGAAGCGATACACAAAATCAAAAATAAACCAGCACTGTTGACAAACGTATAACACATTAATCTAAAATTCGCGATTTCCACACTTTTTGAAAACAAAATAATATCGCACAAACGTAGGTTGCTCATTAATTTTTGACATAGAAAACTAAAAGTAAATACTTAATAGGAACAATGATTGCATGCCAAATCAGGACCGCACGGCGATTTTCCGGAGTTTTCTACCTAAACCTAAAATGCAGCAATGAACAAAACCAAAAAAAGAGCCATGAAAATCGTCCCAGGGGTTAACGAGTTATAACATCATCGAGCTTCACCCCGAAAGAATAGAAAATTTGCATTAACTACAAACAGAGATTTTTATTTGACACAGCTTTTGTTGGGCTTTTGTTGTTTTTCAAGTGTGATTCTTAATAATTTAAATAAAAAGCAGGCGCTGCCTTTAAGCACTATAATCCGATATTACAACAACTAGTTAATGGTATGATTAAAACTGTCCCACACCTATTCCAGGATAGATATTTTTCCATTGAAATGGCCGTTCGCATGACCTGCGGTATAATAAACAGGATATGCTCCATCAAAGAAGTTCACCAGCGGTGCTTGTGCTGTTTTTGTTTTCTCATTCAAATAGAGGCTTGGAATCATATCCATTTTGATAGGAACCATCACTTTACTTCCTCTCCTCGACTTGGGAGATTGGTATGGATAGTAAATCGAGTTCGCCTGATATGGTACATAGATCCTATTCACTTTGGAATCCTTTGGTATTTTGCTGCATGCAGCCAAACAAAAAACAGCACAAAATATCACAAAAATCACTGCAAATGGTCCACCCTGAAAGACGTCACATATTCAAAATACAAAAATGAATCACCAGAACAATTTCAATTACCATTTCGAATTCTTTAGAAGAAATTTCAAATTATCGCTGAAGATCCGCACCTACTCCGGGTTAACTGCTTGCTTAGTTGGAATCGCGGATTGCGGTGTAACTAATCGCAGTCAAATGGCGAAAGATCTTTTTATTCATTCAGTTTGGCCTGAGGGTTCAGCAGTTCAGCCATACTATTACACTATGTCGGCAAATTTAGATGTGAGGTTAGACGATACAGAAATATTATAATAAATTACTTGCCAGCGCACTTCAGGCGAACAATGGATTTCATGTATTTAGAAGCAAATCCATCAATTTCAGCAGCATGCAGATGACAATAAACAAATGGGCAGTAGTTCTTCAGAGTTACGAGTATAAAGAGAAATTAATTACTGGAGGTACAAATGTTTCAGGTAGACAATTTGGAAAGGTACATAATAGGCAGATGACTCCTCGAGTTTAATTTTGAGGTGTTAGCAATGAATCATTAACTGGGAGGCCTCCTTTAGATTTATAGCTGACAAGAACATTATGTACAAACAAATATTTTGCTTGTATGTATAGATTGCTATAGTATAGAGCAACTGGCATCTACAGCCGCTCGTGTCTTCTTTTTAAGGTTCCATACACAAAGGGGAAAAAACGGAACCAGATAAGTTTCTCTACGATGCCTGATGGTCTGTCCGAACCCACCAGACGAATTTTGTTCCTAGGTCTATCTCAAAAACTAATTGACGTAGAAGGCTGAAATTTGCACATCCGGTACAACCTCTAGTTAAACAGGAAATACGGTAGCGATACATCAACTGGTTTAAGAAGTAATTATTAATTTGGTGGAAAAAATATTTTCATTCACAGAAAAAACTGTTTATTTCTTGATTTCCAAAAAAAAATTTCATATACTTTTTTGTAGATCATGCTAGTAGCTGTATATGTGCTTAATATTTTACAAGATAATTACAAAAAAAATGTCAATAACTATATAAAGTAGATACGTTCCTTCTTTAATGGTGTGTTCTCTTAATCGATTCCAATTAAAAGTTAGAACTTTCAATAGGCGTTTTTCTTATTTAGTTTTGAGCTGAGTTCTGAAAAACAAACTTTATGTATAACAGTTCAGGTTGTGCTCTGAACTCATACTCATTCACACGCCGATACTAAAATCCATCCATATTCCAGTGTTTGCTCTATTCGGTTGTTATTATACCCTCCAGAGGAAGGTATATTCACTTTGCCAATACATTTGTAACGCAAAGAAGGAGTCACCGGAGACCTCATAAAGTATATATATTCTGAATCAGGATCACATTCTGAATCGATTTAGCCATGTCCGTCTGTCTGTCTGTCTGTCTGTCTGTCTGTCTGTCTGTCTGTCTGTCTGTCTGTCTGTTGAAAGCACGATAGCGCCCAAAGTAATTGACGTAAGTGAGCGAAATTTGGTGAAAGGACTTCTTTTTATCGGCGTCAGGTTGGTATTGAAAATGGGCTATGTCGGTCAAGTAGTTCTGGTACCTCCCATACAAAACCAATATTGGACCCATTTGTCTTTCTGTCTGTTGAAGGCACGATAGCGCTCAAAGTAATTGACGTAGGTGAACGAAATTTGGTGAAAGGACTTCTTTTTATCGGCGTCAGGTTGGTATTGAAAATGGGCTATGTCGGTCAAGTAGTTCTGGTACCTCCCATACAAAACCAATATTGGACCCATTTGTCTTTCTGTCTGTTGAAAGCACGATAGCGCTCAAAGTAATTGACGTAGGTGAACGAAATTTGGTGAAAGGACTTCTTTTTGTCGGCGTCAGGTTGTTGTTGAAAATGGGCTATGTCGGTCAAGTAGTTCTGGTACCTCCCATACAAAACCAATATTGGACCCATGCCTCTCTGTCTGTTGAAAGCACGATAGCGCCCAAAGTAATTGACGTAGGTGAATGAAATTTGGTGAAAGGACTTATTTTTATCGGCGTCAGGTTGGTATTGAAAATGCGCTATGTCGGTCAAGTAGTTCTGGTACCTCCCATACAAAACCAATATTGGACCCATATGTCTCTCTGTCTGTTGAAAGCACGATGGCGCCCAAAGTAATTGACGTAGGTGAATGAAATTTGGTGAGAGAACTTCTTTTTATCGTCGTTAGGTTGGTATCGAAAATGGGTTATGTTGGTCATGTAGTTCTGGTACCTCCCATACAATACCAATATTGGACCCATGCCTCTCTGTCTGTTGAAAGCACGATAGCGCCCAAAGTAATTGACGTAGGTGAATGAAATTTGGTGAGAGAACTTCTTTTTATCGTCGTTAGGTTGGTATTGAAAACCTGCTATGTCGGTCAAGTAGTTCTGGTACCTCCCATACAAAACCAATATAAGACCCATGTGTCCCTTTTTCCGTTGAAAACACGATAGCGTCCAAAGGAATCAACCTAGGTGAATGAAGTTTTGTGAAAGGACTTCTTTTATCGTCGTTAGGTTGGTATTAAAAATGGGCTATGTCGGTCAAGTAGTTCTGGTATTTTGCATGACTTGTACGCAGTGGAGGGTATCAAAGCATCGGCCAGGCCGATGATAACACTTTTACTTGTTATGCTATTCGGTTTGTCTCATATTTCGTGACTATAACTAGGATATATAGCTTTTTTTTGGGAGATGCCTTTTTTTAATCCTAAACACTTACTGCAAAATTGTAGAGCTAAAGCTAGGAAAATGACGAACAATAGCATTTTAAATGAGAGGTGCCACCGTGCTTTGTTCAATACCGCCCTCATCTTACAGTGTAGCTTGCACAGCCAATATACCAACTAAACTAGTAACTTGACGCGGCAACAGTCAGCTTAACACTTTTAACTCAGTTCATTCAGAGATAAAATAATGATGGCTCTATAATATGCCATACGTATATTGTTGATCTGAATAGAAAGGTTGATTAATATGTATATTGTACAGTTAAAATGAACATTTCACTGCGCTAAAGCCGAACACTCATCCGCCACAGCCAACAAACAGAATGTAAAAATGTTTTCGTTTCTAGTTACGTAGACGCACGTATTTGTGCTTTATTATTATTATTTTCTATCAGAAAAGAGAAGCAGCAATAGAGTCGACGAGACAACTCACAACAAAGTTGCCTCATGTAAAGGAGGTCCTCATGTTCAGCCTCAACACCTCTCCAGTTAGCGCAGCCGTTTTAAAGTTTAGGTATGGTTAGATTGTGGGGAAATTAGGGTTCACCACAAAAGACTAGGCAAAATCGCGGGCTAATTACCATTCCTAATCAACCTTCACAGTCAGAGCCTAAACCAATTCGCAAATACACTTAATTTCCCTACAGACCCAAAATGTGGTTTCAGTTTTGTTTGAAAATCCAACCTCATCTATATTGTCGAAGAAGCACCTTCCGATAAGCGATGACACTTTAAAAAAATATTTTCAAATGTCATAGGAGCGTATATTCTCAGGAGGCAATAATAACTTGACTCTGCTTTTTATCAATTCTCAGATCTTGCATCAAGTAAGCCCATCAATAATTTTTTGGCCAGAACGTCGGCCTCGGATCTCAACTGATTCTAATTGTGCACTTCGTTGAGTTCCTCTCCGACAAGTGTGCACCATCTTTTACTGCTTACTCTTTATATATTTACATATAAGCCATGTGTTTTGCCTTCAGCAGTTATTCTGCGATTTGGAACTGAACAAATTTATTTGCGACCTTAGACTTTTCAGTCTAAGAATTTCAACCATATCCATTTGTAGGTCATCTAATTGCAGACTTGATTGTTAAACCTTCTTCTCCTAAGCTTTTTAATACATCTACAGGGTGGGCCAAAAGAAGTCATCCGATGTTGTTTAGCTCTAATTTTTTTTCTAAATGAAAAATTTTGATTCTATTTTTTGATTATATTTATTTGAACCTTTAGAATTTTATTGGTTAAGTCGAAAGGATGATATCGGCCAAATGGGCGCCGTCACAATTGATATATGTATATTTCATATATAAAATAAATATAAAACAAAGTTGCATCCGTAAAACCGTCCGTAACTCGAGAACGGACCGTTCGATTTAAGCTATCTTTGCTTTGTTGTGTTTGTCTTAGACCAAAGAAACTACAAACGCTGAGAAAATTTAAAAATTTTAAAGAGAAATTGGAAAATTCGTAAAAATTAATTTTCAAATCTGAAATCAGAATCAAGGAATTTTAATCATATTTGTCGAAAGTTCTGTCTGATTTTTGGTTATTTGGGATATTTTCTTTAGGGAAACCATTTGTTCTATTTTGAAATCGGATTTTTGGGCGATTTTGATTATTACTTGTATTTTGTCTTTCAGTGCGCTATCGTTAGATTGTTCGATTACGTCCGAGGGAACTGAAGGGAAATGAGAAGTACATGTACATGCTGATCATCTTCCAATTTCATCGTATCCAAATTACCACCGTTGACTCAACGACCAGAATCATAGCGCTCTTTGCTTTACGCCGACTTACCGGTACCAGAATCAAGGCATTTCTTGACAAATGCACCTAAATACAAAGGTTCCCTTCTAATAACATCATTTGGTGCGAATATTGTTGAAAACATCTAATTAAATCTGACATTTCGTCTCAAATAAATCGATGATTGTATTTTTCTTGAACCTGCCGCCAATAATACGGATTAAAGGGAAAATTCGCCACCGAACTGGACCATTGTTGCCGCCAGCGAATGAAGAATACAAACTACTTAAAATTTATTTCGTTGGTAATTCTGATACCGAAATTGATAAGTGCTGTGCGACTTCTTTTGTTATGAAACGTCAGATAATTGGAGATTTGCAAGCTCTTTGACGACCACATAATCATCAGAGCTGATAACGTCCAAATAGACATCAAGAACGTCAGTTTAATGCCCCCAGAATTCATCTATCTAAAGATTATATTCTATTTATCTATCTATCTATCTATCTATCTATCTAATTCATCAAATTGGTGTCATCATCGTCGGTGAAAATGTTCAATCCCGATATATTATTCTGAAGCGGCGTAATGATGGCCAATTTCCATCGCTCAAACTTCGCATTGCCGCTCATGTTCTTTAAATTCAGTATGATCAATCCATCGACAGGTTAGTTACAGTGTAACTCAAATCCGTATTGTATGCCATTCAATCAGTAATTGAAATTCAATTGGCGTCATCTGTTATCGATCGCAAGAGTTCGATGCTCGAAATTATTTCATTGAAAAAAATCGAATTTTGAGCGAGAAGAAGTTCGGCGGGTGTACTTGTTTTGTATTATAAAAATTCATCGAGAGAATTGGAATTGAAAATGATCAAGGATAACCTTATCACCTCTATAAAGAACGGCATTTATACTGCTCATCGAAAGTGCTATTAGGAAGTATATAGCTCTTCGCTTGATTCGCAACTTTTTGTTATTTTTTGAAATAATAGCTGAGCCGGCTGCCTGTTAGCTGTATGTAATGATAATGATGCTCTCTCTGGTCACTTTTTATGGGGAGCTTTGCTCTCATACCAAATTTTTTTGATGATTGGGTGTATGGTTTTTACCACGTCGTTTCTTACTGCTCCTAAATAGTTCAAAGGCCAAGCCATCTGTTATATCAGCCTTGTTGGACTTGAGGTTAGAGCTCTTACTTAATTTTGTTAGGGTGGACAGAAGACTTGCTTTACATCGTACAGAATAATGGGTCTTGCATTGAACTTTTTGAAATGGTCCATTTCCTGAATACCTACATAACTTTCTTCTCAGCTCAGCCCTTACATAAGTCTCCCTCGTGCAATTCACAAAACCCCACAAACGAAATACCCACTTATGCGAACTGCAAAAAAGTAAACATCAATAAATGTAATGACTAATGACAGTATGGTAGTAATTTCAAAACTGAAACACTTGCATACCCACTATGTGTTCATGGGTCTATCGCGTGCTCTTTAATCTCGTCACTCATACGACAAAGGTAATTAATATGATTTCCTCCAAAACCCCGGATTACCATTCCTATTCTTGCATGTTGCCTCCAATTGACACGATGTACCTACGTAACTACCGCTCCTATTACATTTATCATTATCAACATAACAAAATCGCTTAACCCCATATAAAGCGGACGCGAGAAAGGTTCACCAACGAGCAGAATTGAATCTTTCGTGTCACCCAAATGTCCCACGCAACGTGTTTCGTAATTGGGTCAGCACATAGTCTAAATGTTTGCCATGACTGAATGACTTGTTCTACTCTCGCGGATTCATAAACGGCCTCAGACTGTGAACTCAGCTTGTTTCGCAACAAAATACCTACACAAATTAGCCGGCAAGTTGTTTTGTCAAACAGTATTTCTTTACGAGTAACTAATGACACAGAAACCAAAAAAAATATTTATTACAATTCGAGATAACAAAAAGAAAACACGCGACCAAAATTGGCTTTGTTTTAGTTATCTGGCCATTGAACTGGTTAGATACTTTTCGGCATCTATTTGTTTGTAGTAAGAGCTCGACCTATTTGCATATGAAAGCAAGACGAACAGAAAATATTCAGAATTTATGTTTACATCATGCAATGGCATGCTTTGGACGTGACTAAGGAGAGCCTTAGTGAGATTTTGTTGCGGCGTGATGACATAAGATGATAAATGTCCTTCTGTGAAATGGAGTGGGGTTTCTTATTTTGCACGTGAGGCACTTCTTAATTTTAATGTGTTGGGGAAATTCGTTCATATATATTTGAGCATTTGAGATTTTATTTTGATTTGTATGTATGGGGGCGTATGTGGAATTTTTTTCCGAGCTATATACCGAACATTTAGCCTTATTTGTCTGACTGAAATGATGAATGGTAAAAGTTTGGATTTCCCTAATCTACGGTTTATTTTAGTTTCATTTGGTTTGAGGAGTCTAGAAAAGGAATGTCTTATGGCATCGTTGATAAGTATTTTTATTTTCATAACATTGTGCTCATAGGTTGAACAGAAATGTCTATAATGTATATTCAGTTGTCAGCTTAAGTTTATGCAAAATGTTTCATTACCACCTTAAGCAGATAGAAACAAACTGAATTTCCGCAATATGTTTGGCAGTTCCATCTGAATATGGTTCCTGGACTTTGCACGACAATAACGATTTTGGCCAAAATACTACTTATAGTAAAATTAATGCTCTAAAAATTATTGCGATTTAGAAACTGTTCATGTTTATTAAACCAAATTTTCCCCAACACCCCGAACTCAGTTCAGCTCAGTTTTCAGCTAAATAGTTTAGAAATAGTATTTTTCTAACTAAACATTGCAATATTTGTTAGTGTACCGCTATAACCATTTAATCAAAATACATATTAAAGATAATATACTCGAAAGGTATTCCTAACAAGATTCCATACTTAGTTTTTCACAAAAAATTCGAATAAATTAGTTTTTTTATTATTTCTCAAAAATGACTACCCAAATCTACAGATTTGTAAAATCTGTCAATAAAAATGCACAGCTACGAAAACTAATTTTTGATGAATGCGCCTTAGAACAGCTCCATGAAAATCCGCTGTTGGTGAGCAGCTTATCTCTCGAATTGGTCCTGTGAGTTGGCCGCCAAGATCATGCGATTTAACGCCTCTTGATTATTTCTTGTGGGGTTATGTAAAGTCGTTAGTCTATGTGGAAAAGCCGAACACGATTGAAGCCTTACAGGATAACATAACACGCGTAATTCGTGGAATACAGACCGAAATGCTCGGAAAAGTGACGAAAAATTTGACCTTCCGAATGGACCATTTGAAACGGAGCCGCGGACAACATTTATATGAAGTTGGCAAAGGCCTATTTATCGATTACAATAAAAATTTTGAATATTTCATGCAAATTTGAATGTTTTATTCGATTTTAAAAAAAAACTACGCTTAAGAAATCACCTGTTAGTACAGTAGGTGCTTATAACTCTCTAGCTGCAAATTGCGACAATTCCATGTTACAGAGAGCCTTAACATATAAAAACTCACATTGCTTTTTCATACGAGATGAATAACCCAAAAGTGGATTTTATTCAACACTAGCTGTACCCGCCCGGCTTCGCCCGTTCAAAATGTGGTTTCAGAACAGTTGATGAAAAAAAAATAAAAGAAATTTACTGTCATCTAGGGGACACAATTTTTTAATGCTTTTGATAATCGCTGGAAGGAAAACTCAAAAAATAATCGAAAGACATTGTAGAGGTATAAAGTGAGGAAGCCTTCTTCAATAGTTAGGGATGTGAACCCGATCTAAAAAAAACTGCAGAAGACTAAGTCTGAGTGGACAATGAAAATGAAAGAAAATAATTTTATAGTGTCTAACTCCCTTTTTTTTTTATTAATGTAACGCTTCTTTGTATACTATGTTAGCGGTTTTGTGATAGTGATATTTGCTGCATTAATTTCCTTGGAGCACGCTACATATAACTGCCCGTGCGTGAAGCAATTCTTTCTTAAATCAACTTCCGCTTTTCTTAAAGTTTGACCCTGTGACTTATTAATTGTCATGGAAGAACAAACATTAATAGGAAATTGAATTCGTTTAAACTAAAATGAATAACTGCTGGGAGTTATTTGTATATATTCCTGTTATAAACACCGTTTCTCCTTTACCGCACCCAGTTAAAATGAACGCCTCAATAAAGTTTTTCTGTAACGATATCACTCTCAATCTGGTTCCATTACAAAGCTTGGGGGGGATTCAAATTGCGAAGTAACATAATAGGATCTCCAACTTTTAATTCAATTTTATGAGCAGGAAGGCCATGGGCTGTAATGCTATTTATAAACTCGAGCGGTAAATTTATTGCCTCATCTTGATCGCTATTTAAGCTTTTTTTGAAAGACAAAATACCCGCGAAATGGGTAACTACCTACGATCTGGTATCACTGATACCTCTAACTATTTGACATTTCTTTTATAAATGCTTTTTTTTTGTAAACAAAACAGAGTTAAACAAACCTTTCCTACATATTTGACAATTTCTTTTATGGGTTTCTTTTTTTTTCTTAACAAACCAAACAGCACACTGCCTCTGTCTGTCTCCCTCTCCCTTACAGGAGTTAAATAAGGTTAAAAGTGATGTCAATATACTGCGCGGTTAGTATGTTTGATTTGAGAGAGAGTGCATATTTTATTTTTCCGAAAAGATAGTCTTTTACTTTTTTAACTTCTGAAAATTTGTACTTCAATCAGTGGATCATTTTTGTATTTCCTTGGAATCCTAGTGGTTCTGTGAAGAGGTACATACAGGGCTTACAGTTTTTTTTGTTTTAACGTTCACTTCACACAGTCTAACTAAGTTTTGTATAAGTCACTTAAGTGTTTCTGGTTCGAAAGTCGAAACTATGCTTTCTAAATATTTTCACAAAATTGTGACATCACCATTTATTCTTGTAAATATTTCCTGTGGGGCTGGGGACAGATCTGTTATTTATTTCATTGTTATATAGGTTGTATGAAGTTAGATCATAATGTTTGTTCTTTTGAGTACCATAAATCAAAAATTACCTTGCCGACTACTGTCAATATACCAGCAATGCAATACAAGGTGAAGTTTTCGAGCTAATAAAATGTTTCACATCATCCTCGTTCCAAGTGGCGTTCAGAAATGCAATTACAAAGACACAAGAGGAAAAAAAGCTATAAACTCTTATTGCAGACAAAAAAGAGAAAAAAAAAAGCATCAGCTCTGCCCTAAGAAAAGGACAACCAGATGGCTAAGCTGAAAAAAACACCCCAATGCCCAATACCCCAAATGGAATACATCTCTGTCGGAAAAAGTTTTCATATCTTCTTATCAACGGTCAGCAGTTTCCAGTTTCCACTCTATTTACTGAATGTGCACCGTGCTACCCAGAGATTCGTTCGCCAACATTACCTCTTCCTCGATAGTGCACACTGCAGACCCAAAAACAACCGCTCACAAGTCGAAGGAGGCAAGAAATTCTTCGTGTTTTTTTTTTTTCTGGGAAAACTTTTTCAACTTGGAAACTTTTTGGCGAGCATTTTTTAAGTGCATTATTTCCGGCTTTTATAAACTTTGTGTTATATTTTTATACACGTGCATTGTTCGTATGTGTGAATGTGCTAGGTTGGTTTTATTTATTTTATGCTCTCTCACCCCCAATGTATACACGATATATATTAAATAAAGAAGAAGAACAGCAGCACTCAAAATGTTTGAAGATGTGCTTCACCAATTCCTTGACTTGATGTAGTTACATGTGATATAGCGGTAAAAGTCTGGAAGGATACAAAGGTCATTCGATTTGGGGGGTTAGTCTGTGCTGATATTATATCGTGCTTGTGGAAGACATTTTTAAACGACTTTTATTTCTTTGCATGGTTGTTTGCTGTAGTGGGCAATGGGAAATGATACATAAGCTGAAAAGGGCTCAAAGATTGATTTATTACTACCAAGAACTGCTTGCCAATTGATTGCTTGATGTGGGCGAGATAAGATTATAAGAGCTGTTGCAGGTTCTTGTGGGATTTTGAGGTGAGCGAGGACAAGGCCACAAACATTTTTCTTCTCCTGTATAACTGTTTCCAAATTTCTGACAAATTTCCAAGAGTATTGACCTAAACAGTTTTTCAGCCATTTGAAACGGAAGGGAAGAGAGTTCGGAAAAGAATTTTAACCAAACAAATGGTTGTAACTTATTTTTAAAAAAGTCACCGTGTGTGAAAGAAATTTGATTTTTATTGGATACGAGTAGTACCGACTTCTGTGCAAAATATTACGGCAGCACTAACTCGGAATTCTGTAGATATTGATCTACTTACATGCGTTGCCTCTGACTGCTGAGTAGTTATACTTGAATGTTTCTTGTTTACATCTTCATAGTTTTTTTTTTACAGTCGGTTTGTTTTACATATTATTTATATTGTTAACTTCTTAGCCTATGACAAGAATACGAATCTATTATACTCGCGCGAAAAACATTACCCCCCTTCTGTGTCCAGTCGGGTGAAAATGAAAATATCATCAAAATATTGCCCACCATGGCAATGACTCGAAAACAGGCAGAGGTGATTAAAGTTCAAAAAACATCGTTTGAGCCTCAAGATTAACAGATGACTACAAGATGCAGCAACATTACTTAATTTTTCCAAAGCGCATAAATAGCCATTTTATGAACTTTAATTTTTTTTTTTTTTTTTGAAAATGTAGGTACTTATTCAAAGTTTTGTTTACGGGGTTTTTAAAGTGGAAACGACGCCCTCATTACCTATATAATAAATAAGCTAATTTCTGGTGCTTGTGATGTTGGTAAATTCTTTCTGAATGTTGACCTTCAGGTCTTGTTGGTTGACATAAACGCGAGATTTAAAAAAAAAAACTCAATGCGACAGAATCACAAAGGGCAAAATCAGGGAAGCTGGTTGGCCACTTCCACGGCCATCGATGCCCTTATAGTATAGGCTCCTTTTTCTTTTGGAACGAAATGTTCCTTAAGTCCAATATATGAGGTTGTGAAAATAAAAATTCCTCCAATCCGCCTTGGGGATTGCAAGATTGAAGCTCTTACTGCCTCAGTTTTCTCAAGTGATCTGATGGGCCAAACTACTCTAGTTCCCCGCTTGGTCACACTCCGAGGTCCCAATGGGGATACATTAAAGCTATCAGAGAACATTTGTTCGAAAAGTAGCCCTACGATAAAGCACGCGCTCTTCACAGGGTCAAGGCTTGATGGCGGTTAACCTAAAAGGTAACACATTTTTCAAAAGGCAGCCTTGCTACGACGGCTACAGCATGAATGGCGTGCAAATCAAAAATGCAAGTTATATTGCTGTAGTACCTATAGTATCATAGTCTGAGACTCTGTTCCTCTCAATCCCCTTGAGTAGCAAAATAGCGAGGGTACGCAAAAGTTATTTTTGTTTATTTGTTGACTCCTCTGAGGCTTCGTGCACGTCTATTTTCTTTAACACTTACCCTCGAACCCTACGTTGTCCCGCATCTTCCATCTACTAATGCTTCTAACCCACCGCAACCTCTCTCAATCAATCAATCCCGAATGCTGTGGATGGTTAAATCAAACCTTGTGGTTTTCGACTCTGCAGCCCTACCTTCATTAAATTTGATCTCCTTCGCTGCTACCGTCCTTAGATTTAGGCTCTAGTTATAGGTCATACACCTCATCTTTCGATGTTCATAGGTTTCAGTTTCAATACTACAATACTACGCCGAATAAATGAAGGTTTTGGATTTTGGTCCCTCTAAAAGTAATCTCACATTAGCTGGAAAATGAATATCCGACAACTACGTTCGTAGAAAATAGAAATGATTTTTCATCAGAATACTCTCCAAGTCTTATATCAATACTCCAACCCTGTGGATTGCGATGGGCCCGCTATGGTGCCTGGGCTTTTGTGATGATCTCACAACCCCACTCAACCTAACTTAACCTACTTACACCAACGAATTCCGCAACTCACTCTAGTGGGCTACGCTAAAGGTGCAAAATAAAAAAATTAATGAAAACGAATTCATCGGAAAATATCTTATTTATCTTTCTGCCCACAAAAACGTATTTTGCTATGGAAGGTGCGTAAACGCTTTAGACAACGAAAGCAATATAAGCACCAATTTTCATGCAGAATTATGGGCCTTGTGCGAAAAATGTCACAGAAAACGCTAAACCTTTTTGCTTTTTGATTATCTTGAATAATTTTTTTAACTATTTGCTTTTGCAAACAGCAAAAGAATTTTATTGTGTCGAAAAAGATAAACAGAAAACCATGGGAATGAATATACCAAAAGGTTTCTTCAGCATTTTCTTATAGGCGCGGTCCAAGCACTAGATAAAGTTTGGCACCAATAAATTGAAAACAGATCTCCCTAAATAGTTCCATTGCTTTTTTATACATACATTGTAGACAAATATTTCAGATTAATTTATGAAATAAAAATAATAACCAAATTCAAAGAAACTAACAAATAGGACTATTGGTCTAACTTTCGACAATTTGTTAATTTTGTTGTTGTGATCGAAAGTTTTCATTGATTATTAAATTGCGGTCAGACTGACATTCAGCATCTACAAAGAATCATGAACCAAGTGCAGTAATACCGCTCTTCACTATGCAGATGCGTCTAAAACTTATAGAAGATGGACTACACTAAGCAATCGACGTTCCACATTGCGATCAGTCTTTGTTTGACTGGGAGATAACCGAACACCGAAATGCCGATGAAAGCGTAATTCAAGGTAGTTGTCTAATATTTTTTTAAAGGAGATTTTGGTGCCTCTTGTACAGCGGAGGTAAAATATCAAAGTGCATTTTGAAAGTCCTTAAAAGGCGAATAAAGCAAACTAGAAACTGAAAACGTCATGAATTATTCATACCGTCGGTTTCGAACTCCATTCACCTTTAATCCAACCGAACTAAGACGCAGCCATTAAATAACTTTTAAGCATCCTTCTATCATCCACTGAACTCTATTTTGCTGCCCCCCTCCTATGAGCCCGAACATTGTTATATTCATATCACATGCGGAGGAACTTAAATAAATTGTTTCAAGTTCCAAGAATCTCATTTCATATCTCTCTAGAAAACGCTGCTTCATCGCCATCCCCCATTGATTTTTCTGCATAAAGACATTCGCATCGCATGTACGAATAAATGCTAACCAGGTGCATACATCAAGCAGATATCTCCAAAAACTAAACGGCAAATGGTTGAAAAAAAAATAGGAACAAAAGACCAACAACATCACGTACACATTGTGTAAATTCAGATAGTTCCAACTTACTAACCCATCTCCTTCTTCAAATGCTTGCAAAGGACAAACTAAGATACGTGGAATCTTTGCTATCAGAGAGGTCCTTGCTCCCCCATTGTTTTCCACATCTCTGTCGCTCTGTCTCTCATATAGACACACCTTGGGCAGGAATGAGCAAACATTTTAAGTTGTGAATCCATCCCTATACCGCCAGCAATGAAACAGCAAAAAGGGTAAATATTACCTTACCTCGAGTATGGTTCAAGCATTCGTGCAAAGGACGTGTGGATGAAACTTGAGAGTGTTTAAGCAACGAGATTCCTCGCAAAGATGCACACATAGTTGCGCGCTTAGCATCGCTTGGAGTCTCTTCACTTGGTTTCTTCTTCGTCAACGTCCGTTTTACTTACGTGACTCAGTTACGAAATGAGGATGCTCCAGCTAAGCAAGGAGCATCAGCTAAATAGCAGCAGCGGCACCTAGGGAAAATAATAATGAAGCATTTTGCGCTTTCTTTCCACCCGTGATTGCAACAAATTTTAGACAATGCAAAGCGGGCCGGGATCTCTATTTTCCTATTTTCCGGCTGCAGTCTGCAGTGTTGTTTAAGTGTCAAAGGAGTCGTTGCGGAGGGGTGTCTCTTATCCTGGTGGCAAATACATTGAATATCCAGAGATGTTAGCATGAATCTGATCAAGAGGAAGGATTTTCGTTTCTGTGTCTGAAGGACTTAATGAAGGAAAAGTTCAATCTTTTCGGGTTTTTTTTTTAGAAAAAAGTTTCGCAAACAATACAAATGTGCATTTGTTTTGGGAATAGGATATGTGTACTTTTAATGAAAAAGTTTTCCATTCTTTGTTTTAGTTAGATTGGCGTCTTGGCAGGACTACGCGACAGTGCATGGTCAAACAATTGTCTAGACGGGTAGTTTGACAGAAACAATTGCTACTGAGTGTTGAACTGACCGGAATCGTGATGGCAAATTGGATTATTCCTGCATAACCTTCGAAAGTAAGCATGTGGAGACTTCCACAATCGTACTGGTGGAAGATGCTTTTTGGCTTTTCTGTTGCTTGGAAAGTCTAAGTTTGTTGAACTTGCAGACGGTTGTTGTAATTTTTAATGAAACACATAAAACGAGTCAAATATGGACGTATATCGGATATTTATTTATTAGTTGACGTGGAATAAGGTGAAGAGGCAGAAAAGAAAGCAGAAGTAACTTAATGAACAAATGAAAAGGCTTCATACAAGACCAAGTATCTTTATAGAAGTCCGTCATTTCGCACGTATGCAACACTGTATAGCCACTGAGTATTTCTTGACTGTGCTCACAAATTCAGCAAGTGACGATCTTTTAAAATTCGCTGATCGTAAATCGTGATTTGGCAATTCAAGCAATTTATAACTAGGGAATTATATTCATTTAAATCTTACACTCACTGATCAGAGTGAGAAAAATTGGTTTCCCTAAAGTATGCAACAGTAATGAGTCACTGATTTTTAAAACTGAAACGCTGATATGTATGCATCACCAAAGGTTTCATATTTTACCGCAGCCATCTAAAAATGTTGTTTGCGAAAACTTAATCGATAGTCAATTTTCTTAAATGTACATACAGGGTGGACAAAATACAAGTCTTAACAAGTAAAAGTGTTATCATCGGCCTGGACGATGCTTTGATACCCTTCACTGCATCCAAGTCATGCAAAATACGAGAACTACTTGACCGACATAGCGCATTTTCAATACCAACCTGACGACCATAAAAAGAAGTCCTTTCACCAAATTTCATTCGCCTATTTCAATTCCTTTGGGCGCTATCGTGCTTTCAACAGACAGACAGACAGACAGACAGACAGACAAACAGACGGACATGGCTAAATCGATTCAGAATGTGATCCTGATTCAGAATATATATACTTTATAAGGTCTCCGGTGACTCCTTCTTGGCGTTACAAATGTATTGGAGGGTATAAAAAGTCGGTAACATGGCTCTGCAACGGCAACCGTTGACAGTCCAGCCGTTTTCAACTTTTAAGCATCCGAACAAACCACGATCCACTTTAAAATAGCTATACAGATGATTTAAGAATACGAACAGCTGGTGGCATTGGCTCAATTAGAAAAAATGTGTACCTACCTATGACAAGCAATTGTCCAGATCTGATCTTTGACTAACAACTACTTTCAATATTGGAGCTTTAGCTAAAAATGGAACATTTTTCTAAACAATGGAAATTTAAATACATATTCGAAAAAGAGTAGGTACATAAAATTGTTTTAGAACGCGTTTGGAAATTTTAATATTTTTTTCTCATATTGTTGAATACGTCGAAAAACCTTACATTTATGAGCCTCGTAAACTAATACCTAATCGATTTAAGAGCACTTGATAAATGCCGGCCTAAATGGTGTGAATATCGATTATATTCGACTCGATAGTTGTTGCTTTTTCCAATTTTTTTTTTGCTTTGTTTATTAATTCATCTATCAACTTGTATTTATTTGTTACCCTCTGCTCATTTGTAAATTAATTTATTTGCTTTCAGTTAAATTTTTGGGTTTACTTTTATAGTTTTTTTTTTTGTTAATTTTTTATTTAATGTATTATCTTTAATTTTTGGTCCTGTGTGCGAGAAGGGGCGAATGGAGGAGAAGATACAACTCTATGAGCTGTACCAAGATGTGGATGTAGTCCAAAATACGTCGACTACATTGGCTCGGCCACATCGAGCGAATGGACAATAATGCTCCAGCTAAGAGGATCTTCGAATCCCAGCCGTCAGGTTCGAGACGTCAAGGAAGACCGAACCTCCGTTTCAAATAACAAGCCATCGCGGATGCCAGAGCGCAACTGGAACTGGAAGCAGCGTGCCCGGGATCGCAGAGGATGGAAGGCTATAGTGTCTCAGGCAGAGACTCTTCACGGGTCGGAAGCCCGTTAAGTAAGTAAGTTATCTTTAATATTTTACTAAAATGCTGGGTTTATCCTTACCCTTTTTTCTTTTAGATTTCTTGTCTTGAGAACTCATTTTTTCTTGTCAACCAAATTAAATATGTATAAGTAAAATTTCAGGAATAAGATATTAGTTATCATATCTCTGAATTGTAGAGTTTGCGATAAGGAAACCCTTTCCAAAAATAAGAATGAAATAAAACTTACTTTGTATCTATCTTCTAAACCTGTGCCCATGTTCTGTAATTATCACATAGTAGATATATTTATCACAAAATCGATATGAATGGAAAGAAAATGCTCCTGAGTTTAATAAACAAATTTTCGCATCGATACTTTTTAAGTATTTTCCTTCAATTTATATCGTTTTTGTTATCTATCACAATCGATGTGATAATTAAAGAATATGGGCACTGAACACCAAAAAGTTAGACAACTATTAAAATACCAAAGTGGAGTTTCAGTGAGTTATCATAATTTTTTAAAAAAACTGTGTTCAGAACATTTAACAAAATAATGACAATTAACTTTTTAATAAATATAATCCATTTCGACTTGTAATTGAAAGTTTTATAAACAAAAGTGAAAATAAAAGTTTAGAAAACACTTCTTCAGAGTAAAAGCACTTACAAAAAAGTGACTGCTCATCAGCACTCTTGCGTCGATGTTAGGTATACATTAAGAGCAGTCTCTTCAAAACTAAAAGTACGACAAAAATATTTCAACATGGACGAACATTTCAAAACTTCCACATTAATTTCTATTATTCACTCAAAGTTGCAAATACAAAATCTGATGGTAACAGCTGCGAAAATTCGATTCCTCGCTTTCGTTGACAGTCTTATGCGAGAACTAATTGAAAATAACTGTCAGGAGGACATTATCATTAACGTCTCTCAACTCTCATCAGCGGCAGAAAATTGTGAAATTTATTTGGTTCATCAGTCTGAGAATAACTCAAATTATTGTCAGTGGGTTGCGAATACTCGTCCTTCGTCTCTGATTTAACTCGACAATGACTGATGACAATACCCGTGCTTTAGTGTTCTCCGAAAGCGTCGATCAGATTCAATTGGAGCCATTGCAAATTTCATGACATAATTCCGCGTCCATTATACTGACATTGAATTAAATCACCATACCTATATATACTCTTTATTTGCTACGTCCCTACCCACACCGAGTAGATATACTCGCTTGGCCCAGATGTGCCTGATTCAATTAAGGATAATTATGTGCTTCATCGGAGGGAGTAATAGCCGTCAAGTCGGCATCATCAGCATCGCCAGTTCCCATTTTACGGCAGTAGCTGGAGATCACAAGACATAATACGATAGCCATCGTGAAATTGTTTAGCTTCCGTTGTCGCAACCTTCACCTTGTGTGTATACTGTATATCCATTCGACCGGCTGGGCGTCCTAATAGTCTCGAAGCTTAACGTCTATTCCATTTGTGACGAGAATCCCTTAATGTGTTGGCGGATGTCTTAGCCGAACCCCGTGCGTCGCGTCGCAGGCAACCTCCGGTATACTTCGTCATTTTACTCACTTAAGTGTATAATCTGAGCTGCTCACACCCATCCTTACAAGCATTTGGCCAAGTACTCCAGCTCCATCCTGACCCCTATTGTTCTTTGGCCAGAACTTAAGTAATTTCCAATTTGCGATGTGAAATGAGAAAGGACGACGAGATGACGACAACAATGGCAGAGGTGATGGTGATGACGATGGGAAAAATGGTGTTAAGATAGAGAGCCACTGTGAAGTGGCATTGAAGCCACTATGGTTGAAGGAAGAAACATGCTCGCACTTATGGGGAAAGTTTCTTAATTTTGCCATTGTGAGTGTTATGAAGAGCTTTAGTTGAAAGTTTAACTTTGTTTCACGACTCGGGCGATAAGTTACGCACTACGAATGAAAGGAAAGCCGTTTCTTCTGTGATGCTTGTCAAATAATGGATGTTTATATCACGGATTCCAACCGTTGTAATTTCGAGACGACTTTAATCGCTCCATATTGTCAAATCAAATTAATTCCTCTAATATGTAGGTACATGTTGACCGATGCTAAATAAATAAGACATAAGCTTACGCTTTGTACTGAGTCATTATGTTTGGAATATACCATCAGGTTAATGGTTGCCACCGGAGTTTTTTCAAAGCAATTTCCAGGACACTTTTGGCTGCACTCGTTTTTAAATGGAATAAGGTTTATGTGAGGGCAACCACTCATTGACATCTTTGGTACAGCCTCCGGGTACTGGCTTTGACCCGATTTGCTGAACTTATAAGCGAGAATACAAAGTAAATGGGAACAACTCCACCAAAATTGACTGCCTGAAAAATTCTCAGAAGCAAGATGGAGGACTTACGGCAGATGAACTCTAGAGATCGTATACGAAAGATGTTCGTCAAAATGACAGATACCTTCGTCTGTTACTCCGACATCGATATTTGGATCTGAGGTCTGTGATGATTTTTTTAGACGGGTCAGGGATCCAAAAAAAGGGATCGCGGTAGAGAAAATTTTATGGAGCTGTGATAATTCTCATGTAGGTAATTGAAGTCGGTTACTGATATGGGAAGGTCCATCGGCATTTATCCAACAGGTTCATCAAACGGCCTGTGCTGTGGCTTTAACTTTGTGTAAATTTTGCTACGGAAATAAGACGCTGTTCCGGAAAACCAAAAGCCTCGGATACACCCAAATGCGAAAGACCGCACAAAACACGAAATAAGGACAAAAGTCTCCGGATCTACAAGTTAGTCTGGACTTTAAACAGACTACCTTAGCCAAGGCCGATATATTAGACATTCCGAAAGTGAATCACGGGATTGCTCTGTTGTGGTGGTGAAAGGTTAACTGTCTGCAACTCTAAACTAGGCTGTATCTTCTTGTTCTTGTCCCACAATTTCGCTCATTACAATACTTCCCCAACGAAACAAGGTCTCCCATTTAATCCAATCGCACCTCGCTCTAACGTACAACTGAAAGGAAATCATCAATTCCAGTGCAAATCGCTTGCTTAACTATTTCCACGCTAACTACTCATGGACAAGAACCGAATCCTGTCTTTAGCTGCAGTGTATCTCGGTTCAATCGCTTGATGGCTACACCCGAACAATACTGTGTGTATTATACTCCTAGTCGTTGAAATCTCGTTAGCACAACATTTGTATGGCAATCCTTAAAAAAGCTAAGGAATGTGCACCTATACTCGTACACATCTAGGTTTCTTTTACCAGACAAGCCAAGCATTCACACCGAATGCGAATAAGGAAGAAAAGAAACCTTCAGAAACCCTAATCCAGTTTAACAAATTATCCTGGCCCCTAAATGACAAATTTCTCGGTGCGCTTTCGCCTTATTAAATGAGATGGCTTTAAAACTCCCATTTGTGGTCCTTTGATATATTACCGCTTGACTTTGGAGAGGATATCCTTCTTTAAGTTTCCAATTAATTCGAGTGAGAACCGAAGTCGAGTAAATCCTTCGAAGGATTGCTACTCGAGAGGATATAATTGGACGATGAGAGTGGATTTTTCTGCAGTCGGGGTGATGGGGGAGGTGCGGCTGGCTTTGCTCATCATTGAAGTGGAAAATCGAAAGGAACTAGTTGGGGGTTGGGCGATATAGTACATAGAATGAGCGTTGGTAAATGCGGCTGTCCGGATGTGCCCATTTATTAATGTTGGATAATTCATGAGCACCATTAGTTGCAATAATGACCACGATGGTCGGCGCGGCCGGAGGTGCTCGTGGTTTGAGCGCGCTGGGGTACCAACAAATTATGCAACAGAATTTCCTGTTGTGCTGTGTCCATTTGTGGCCTATTCGAATGCCAAAACCAAAGTAAAAATTAGAGCTGGACAACGCGTCTGGTGGGTGGGTGTATAGGTAGAAATAGGTTCATTGTGCGGTAAACACAGTCATTTTGGATGGGACAGTGGGGACTTTTGTAGCAACAAATTCTCATGTAAATTAGTTACACTTAATATGATTTATTATTTAATGAATGACATTAGGCGCGGGTAGGTTTGTCTGGTCGGCTTTGGTCAGTTGCGTGCATTTATACATATTTTTTGTTTGTTGCTTAGGGTAGACACGTAAAGTTAACAAATGAATTTGCCAAGTGGACAATCATTTCGTCTGACAAATAACAAACAAAATGCAAATGAGAAATAGATTTGTTAATTTTTTGTTTTGTTTGGCAATGCTAGCGAATACAAATTGGACTCTTAAATGAGCTATTTGTCAATTGCATGTGCATTAGGACATGGAGACAAGTTGGCTTTAAATCAAATAAGCAGCATTTATGTTGAATAACTGCACGCGACGAAAGTGTGTTTTTATTTATAAAGATATCCCGGTATAGGTATCTAAATATTCAATACTGAAACTGAAGATTGACGAAAGAACAACGAATTTTCATTGTTGGGCAATATTTTGAAAATAAAGAAGGTTTGTCAGATACAGTCCGCAATTTTCGTCCAAAATCATCCTCAGTGATGAAGCTTATTTTCATCTTGATGGCTTCGTTAATCGTCAAAATTGTCTTTGAAAACCCACGAGTAATTGTTGAGAAACAAGTGCATCCATAACGCGTGAATGTTTGGTACGGATTTTGGGCTGGAGGCAATGTCAGATCATAGAAAATGTGCTGGTCAGGAAGTAAGAATTAATGCTGTTCGTTATCGTGACCAGTTGTTAGTACCTAAATTACAAGATTTGGATGTGACCAACATGTGGTTTCAACAAGACGGTGCCACATGCCATACAGCCATATAAAAAATTCAATTACTGCATGAGTCATGTCCTAGTCGTGTAATCGGCCGTTTTTGCGATCAGAATTGGCCATCCAGATCTTGCGATTTAACGCCATTTATGCGAAACGGTCATGGAAAATTTAAATAAAAGAGTACGTACTTGCCAGCAAAACCGTGGCGGCCCCAATCTGTATACTCTATGAATCAATGCAAATTTAAGCTTTCTAATTGAAAATCTGTATTTTATTTTAAAATTACATTTTGCGTGAATTATGGGACAAAATTTATTTAACAACATTGACATAGGTAGAAAGAAGAGGGATGTACGGGCAACGAATGTGGAAATACTTTTTGGGGGATACCCCGATTTGTCCTTAATCACACTGCCTGCTATACTTGTAGTCTTGGCCTTATATAAGGTCTAAGAACAAATTTGAACATAAAGCGATCAAAAACTTCACCTAAGGCTACCGACAATCCTAAGGATAACTACAGGTATACCAGCTCAAAAATTGGCTTTAACCCTGTGCGATTTTTGCTCCGTTAAAAAAAATGCGTTAGGTAAAATTAACCAAGTCTCAGTTGAAAAGAAGCGAGTATTCATTGTTAAAAACTACCGAGATAAAAAGGAAACGCATAGCAACTGTTAAAAGCAACACAATTTTACAGTTGTTATCAACCAAGATTCTAGATTAATATCAGTCAAAAAATCTACGGTTTTTTGTTTACGAGCGAGAAAATTTGTAGGGAAAATTAATTGTGTATCGTTTGTTTTTAACTGAGTTTCTTCAAACAAGTTGACTCGGTTATTTTTAATCTACCAACTTTGAAGACGCAAATCTGAGGTGTAAACAATTTTTAAGTGTTCTGCTAAGCCTCTACAAAGGGAAATACGACTTTGCAAAAGATATGGTTACTACCAGAAGCTGAACTAGACGTACAAGCAATATTCTCATCTACCACATGTCTTAAAACAAAATCGGAAACGAGGACTGTTTTGATAAGACATTATGCTGAACAGCATAACGTCACCCGTTGCTATTATTCAGCTGGATCATAGGCAGCTTTGGCATAAAAAGCTGCTCTTGCCGACACTTGGTTAGCGCTAAATATATAGATAAATAGTTGGCGCCAGAGTAGGGACCCAGGCCTAGCTTCTCACATCCGAATGGAAGGGATCTTAAATTTTTTGCCGAGTCCAAACGCCCAATTGAGAACCTCTTTCATGACAATTATACTCTTGGATGTTTGTCAGACGTTCGCGAGAGGTGGCACAGTGGAAAAAAATACCACGGCATGTGCCCCAGTCACCTTAGCTAATTAATGCGAATCTACCTGACCAATATCGATGTACAGCCTTGCAGTTCTATATTGTACCTTCTCCTCCAGCGATACAAACTGGAGAAAAGATTACTTTTCGTCCCAAGCATAACTGAGTGTGTTCATCCAACCTTGACAGCAGAATAGTAGAAATATTGACTGGCATGGGTAATCTTGACAAGAAGCTAAACTTTAACCTCCATTTGGAAGCCGATTGGGACTTATAAAACGTTTTTCAAAAGACTTTAAGGACCTCTATATCACCAAACTTCTATACTGTTCTCTAGTCCTTACAGTTTTGGAATACTGTAGTCCTGTTTGGTTTCCGAGCTACGAATCTGGAATTTCAAGAATTGAAAGTTTTCAAAAACAATTTTTTTTTTGCATAAGTCGATAAAAGTTGCTGAATGCGCAGACCTTGGAAAAACAAAGAGACAAATCAAATGCTTTATTTTTATTTAGCGTCCTGACTGCCAACATCAACGCCACCTATATTCTTAGTTCTATAAAGATCAATACTAGACCGAGGGCAACAAGGAATCCAATATTTTTATATCAAAGGACGTCTCGATGAACCTATGGAAGCAATGGCCCTATCAATAACTTGACGAAGGACTTAAATATGTTCAATCATGTGATTGATTTCAACCATATTTCATATATTTAAAGAAATGTAACATAAATGTTAAAGTAACTACATTTTTTTATTTTTAAATATCAATAATTGATTAACTGTGACTTAAGTGTTTTAGTAGTTAAATACATAAATAAATGAATAATACATACCCAGTATTGGTCATAGTGATAGTTTTTACAATAAGTAATTCACTAAAGAATTTCTAACAGAAGCGGGCGGAAGAACAAAGTAGTTACCAAAGCGGATGGTACAGCCCTCTTATACCGATAGTTCTCAGATAACCTAGTGCTGCAAAGGACTTGAAGACACGGTACTTATATTATAAAAACATCACTATATTCTGTTACCAACTAGCCATAAAGGCCATAAAAGCTATGAACACACAGTACGACCTTGACGACCTCTTTGCTGGGCCAGCTGCCGCACAGCTCCCCTACTACCTACATTTAAAAAAAGTTAAGTATCGATGTTAACGAGTACATTTAGTATACCTAACCTACTTGTTTTTGGCGGTACATTCAAAATGGTAGACGTAAAATACTCTGTTATTACACTTTTAGGTGTTAAAATGCATATCAGCGACTTGTTTAATAATGCAAGCAGATTATACATCGAAGTTCTTAGTTTACCTGTCGTTGTTATTAAAAATGACACTCAAATCTTAGTGTAGGTATATAACCCACAAAACTTTCAGTTATCAGAAGAGGCGTTAAAAACGACAAAAAAAACTTTGTCCATTAATAATAAATTTGAAATCCGGCAACTTGCCACTTGTATAAATTCCAACGACTCCTCCTAGCTGGCGTTAGTAACAATTTTCAAATCACCTGAATATGGTACCATTTAGTTCGGTGGTCGCCTTTCGTTACATATGGACAAATTTGAGAATAATGGGTTTGAATCCGTTTCCCAGATACAGGGCACTCTATACGGCCTACGCGATCCTTATCAACATGACGGTGCTGGTTATTGTACCAATGCAGCAATTTGTCCAAGCCTTCTTAGTGGTGACGTTAGGCCAGCTGATATACAACCTCTCAATCAGTCTGGAATGGACGTGCGGATGTCTTAAGTACATTGTACTAGTTCAGCGGCATAACGAATTGCGCGCCAGCCATTCTTACATTAAATCCTTGGATGCACGTGTCCAAAGGAACTCAGAGGAACAAGCGGTTATGAAACGGATTGTGAAAAACTGTCATATGGCTTAAGTTCTGTATAACGTCTGCTTTTCGGTCGCTTTGTTAATCTACGCAGTAAATGCTGCCATCAATAGGCGAATTATATTCGAGGTATACATCCCATGGGATTGGAGAGCCTCAACGAATAAACTACTGCTGGCGTTCGGTTATCAATTTGTAACATCGGGATATCAGTTAATTCTAAGTTTGGCAAATGACTGCTATGCAATCAGTTATTTGTATGTGGCGTTGGGGCATCTGCAAACGCTCGGTATGCGGATCTCAAGGATTGGCAATGCCAGATATGTGAGCCAGGAAGACAACTACCAGGAACTGATTCAGTGTATCCATGATCACAGGAATATATTGCAGTAAGTATACAAAATAAGTAGTGAAACTTGTGAACTTTTTGGTGTGAACCCTTCAACAAGTGATTCTTTTTAAAGGTTGGACCGTATTTCTTTCTTCATATGTTCTGTTAGCGATAAAACAATTTCGGCGCATTAAACGAAATATTTTACAAAGCTCGTTCTTCATTATCAATAATAGAAAAAGCCATCAGATGTTGTCCTGACGGACGACTGTGTATTTAGTCCGGCAAGGCGCAGTGACTTCCCTTCAATTTTGGTGATAAGCAGCAAGCTCTGGAAACGGTACCTAGTGGAAATCATTGAAATTCGCGGAATGGGCACATTTTCCTCTTTATGTCTGCGATTATATTATTGTTTCTTCATTTGAGTTCAGCTTTAGTTTTTTCAAGAAACTGTGGTTCCGTTGTGCAACTTTTTCGTATTAAAATTCCGAATGAATGGTAAGACACCTTCCACGTCAGCATATCTATATATGAGGCTGTTTTTCAGCAGGCTATTTTACTCACTAAAGTGGCCCTAAAGTTCGGGTGAATCTGGGCCTCAAATCAGCCCAGTCTTTAGCCAAGTACCTCCAATTGCGCACTTCAAGGCGGTTCTTCAATGAATTCAAACAATTCACTGGATATTAAGCAGCTTGATCCTTTCTTGTAACTTTGTCAATGGACTTGTGGATCTTTTGAAACTGCATCAGAAATGTTTTAATTGAATCCCAACGACCAGTAAACGGTATAGAAGTTAATATGCTGCTGGGTACAACATCGTAGTCTGAGCTTCATCTATTGTCATCGTTGTGTCAGCCGCCTATGTGGAGCGACCTCGGAGCATTATTTGTGTCTTCTTGCTTTTGCAGTTCGGTATGAGTTAAAGCTTTCTGTCGACTTTTTATGAACCACTAATTTGACATTCAACTTAGTTTTTGAAGTGTCTTCATTAGGTCCCGTTTTTTATGTACATACGGCTGTGCTCGAAGTCAGGACACTATTTTAGCATCGGCAACAGAATATCCTCTTATCTCACTTCATTTTCCGTTTGCAAAAAGTCGGAAAGTTTTCACAGTGGATACTGTGAATCGCTCTATAATTCTTGAACTACCTTATAATAGGAATCCATTTGGGACTTTGTTTACTTCGGCTCCGCTATAAACTCCGAAAATTACATTCCCTCAGATATCAAATGAAGAATTACACTTGCCAACCGCTGTCACTTCGGCCTAAGAAGGCAAATAATTAGTAAGGCCTTGTCGAGAAACACTAAGGAGACTCTATATAGGACCCTCATCATCCCAGTCTCGCTCTATGGTGCAGAAGGAAGGCGGATAAAGATTTCCTTGAACTCAAAATTCTTCAAGTAATTTTCTGTGCCGTTTGCGTTGACGGGCTTTGGGGGACAACGAAGTAGAAGAAGACCTTGTTCGAAACTTACTTCCTCAAATTATGTTTATCAATAAGTTACTTTTGGCTTAACCCAGCGCGGCATTTCCACCCGTGATCTTCTTTTTGCTCAAGCACAAAAAATAGTTCCTCTCACCAAACAGAAACAGCTGGTCCCAAACTCATCTCCAATTAAATTTTCAAACATACGAATACGAACACCAACAACGAGCGACGAGCGTCTGCATGACAACCGCCTGCTTTATTGTTGTATCTCTTCTGGTGCTCTCCCATTACGATAGGTTGGTTGAGTTGAGAGTTGAGACCCGTGCTCACAAACTACCAAAATTTCAGGGAATTAAGTAAGCGTGTAACGTACAATTAACATGGTTAATTATATACAGCAAGTACCCATAAACTTTAGCCACTTTCTCTCGTTCCGCCTCCGTGGCACTCTGCTCCGTAATTAAAAATTGTATACTCCCGAGCTTTTTGTCAATGCAAGGTACATTCTGCCATGGCGCAGTATGTGTGTCTTCTGGTAATAAAACTTTGTCCACAATTACGAATTCTCACCTCGGATAGGAGAAAAGTTCCAACTTTTGTACTAACAATTTTTTATTTTTATTTTGCAAAGTTCTACGTGATAATTACCGTTAACTACCGCAAAGGCTTGCTTCCTTACGCCCATGTACCATCCGATTCCATAAATAACTGTCATGCAATTGAATCGTGCGTAAATAGTGCAAAGTTTGCGCCAACTGCCGTTGGTCATAGATGAGAAAGCGCGATTCAAATCGTTTCACCGCAAAATTCAAGTGAAAAGTTTGCAAGGACTTTTGTCTTGATTTAATTTTCACGATCGAAAAATGATTAGCTCGAAATTATGTGAGTGTTCTTTTGTTTTCAGGTTCTTTGACCACATTCGACCTGTGATTTCAAGGACGATTTTTATACAGTTCATGGTGACAGCATTATCCTTATGTTTGGCGACGTTTTATTTCGTCTTCTTCGACAGCAATATTTGGACGTTGTTGACCACCGTCATGTACTTCGCGGTACTATTTACTCAAGTCCTGCCGTGCTGTTATTTTGTGAGTGAGATAATGATGGCCAGCGATGATCTTACCACGGCTTTGTTCTCTTGCAACTGGGTGGATCAGACTCAAACATTTCGAAAGACTGTAATCATTTTCATGCAAAGGACACAGAAGACAAATACGATAGTTGCCGGCAACTTGGCACCAGTTACACTGCAGACTTTTTTAAGCGTAAGCTGTTTAATAAAAATCTGTCAATTTATACAGAATTGTGTCTTTTAAATGCTTGCAGATTCTACGATTCTCGTTTTCACTGTTTACTCTTTTGACGCACATGTAAGGATATGGACACATCACATCTGGAGATAGATTAAACTTTCCATCTATTTGAAATATGAAAAAAATTATTTATTTCGCTGCCTGTTAAAATTATTTAAATAAAGTGCACGACTGGGTCGCACGGAACTTTCTCGTTCATTAAAGGTTTGACAAAAGTCTGAATCTCTTCTCAAACTTTATTTTGTGTTGAATCTCTTCAGTAACAGACAATTTTCAAGCAAGATCTGCTACGCAATGTTTTTGTTTTTGACTGGATAAGATTGAGAGACGCTGGGTTTGCGGTTCTACAACTAGAAATAGGGTTCGTTACAATACCGATAGGTACCTATCTTTAGATTGATATTTATGCAGAAAACAAACATTTTTTTGTTGAATTCGGATTCGCAATTAAAACTTAGTTTACCCCTGGACGTGCGGGTCCAAAAGAAGAGGTGGTAATATTTTTTATTGGCAGTGCAAAATTGAGTTTTACAAAAATATACCGTGTGTGAACCCAGGCATTTTTGAGAAATATTTGCAGTACCGCATTGTTTGCATTTTTTGGAGAAAAACTAAGCACGGGATCTTATTTCGAAAATTTTTATATTATCTCTAATATGAATTTTGATCAAAATCGTAAGAGCAGTTTGCAATTTTTAGCTCGAAAAATCGTATTGTTCAACTATTCAGCTGAAAACTTAGTATTAGATATGTAGAAAGTCCTAGGTTTTCTAAGTTTTATCGAAATAGAAAATGGGGTCTTCGAGATATGAGCAGTTTCTAAAATTAGCGTTGTCGGTGATTCGAATTCAAAAATTAAGGACGTAATAATTTTGAAACCACAATTTTAATCTAAGCATGAAATCGTTATTTTGCCGTTTTCGGGTAAGTAAGCTAAAGAAAAGCAATTTAAAAAAAAATTTTCTTTTTTCAAAAATCAATTGTATGATAATATTTATATAGAAAAATTTAGTTTGCTTTTAGGATAAAAATGATCATATTACCTTAGAAATGAGTTCTTTGACAATCGTAGGGGCCGTTTTCTCGGACATGTATGTCCAATTTTCAAAAGTACCATGGGTATGCACCAGCGTTGCCACTTGTACTACATATGTAGTACTATGCTACATATTTGGGGGATTTTTTAACGCTGTACTACATACTACATCGTTACCCCAAAGTACTACATTTCTTAAAATCCGTCTAACCATATTACTTTACGAACAACATTTCAAATTTCCCCCATGTGCTTTTATAACTAAATAAATCGATTTAAAAACTTGGCATCACTCCAAAGTATGTGCAAATCTTCAGCTGAATGCTGCCATTTACGTAGGAATTACAGCCAATTTAAATTTGTTTGTTTATTGTGCTGCACCCACAACAACTGCAAATAACAAATATGGATCGGTTTTGAAAATTAGTTTCAGATTCGGACTGTTATTTTTTTGTGAATTAAAATTATTTTTTTGTTATGCCTTTCCTATGTATTTATTTGTTTGTTACTTAATGTAAATGTCAATTTAAAAAAAAAAATAACAGGTACTACATTTTGTTTGAAAATGCTACATTTTATTAGCTAACGTACTACATTTGCTAAAGACTTTAGTGGCAACGCTGGTATGCACCCATGTTAACCTCATTAACATACTCGTGAGCTCGTAAGAAATTGTTGGAGCCGTTTCCGGAGAAACTTGTTTAAAACCGTTAGATGGGAAGTACCGTTAATAATGGGGCTATCGTGCAAAATAAAAAGTGACCCCGAACTCTAAGGCTTTCGTTAAAACTCCATATCCGAAGTTTTAAAGAAATCTATCCAGTCGTTTAGGCTGTAGACTTCAGGAGCCGACTCGAGGGACAGACATAATAGACGGACAGAACAGTGATGCTACATACATAAAAAAAATAAAAATACCTACCACGGGTCCAAAAAATCCCTACCGACGTAAGATTTCCCCTACAAATCTGCTTGCCTACATAATATTTAGCAAAATTAAAAGAAAAGTGTTCAAATGCTATATTTATTTTATTTATTTTTATTTGTTATTTAAAAAAGTTCGTTATTTATATAAAATTAGTCTGTTTCATACTAAGTTAATGTTAATATTATTCAAAAAACATTATTTACAAATAGGAAGGCAAAACAATAAATTAGTAGGCTATTGATAGAAAGTAATAAACTATAAATATAAATTCATTAAATTAAATTAGTTTATTTAAATAATTCAAATGAGAGTAAATACATAAATAGAAAATAAAGGGTGATTTTTTAGCTGGTTTGGTTTTGGCAACACTGGTTTTGACAGCTGACGTGTGTTTAGTACCTTGTGTCACTGTCAAACAGCTTCAGTTTGGTTTGCAATTTAACCATGGATCGTCTTACAAATGAACAACGCTTGCAAATTATTGAATTTTACTATCAAAATTCGTGCTCGGTTCGAAATGTTCATCCCGCTTTTTTATCGAAAAATTGTGTTCAGCGATGAGGCTCATTTTTGGTTGAATGGGTACGTAAATAAGCAAAATTGCCGCATTTGGAGTGAAGATCAGCCAGAAGCATTGCAACAGCTACCAATGCATCCCGAAAAAGCCACTGTTTGGTGCGGTTTATGGGCCGGCGGCATTATTGGGCCATATTTCTTCAAAGGTGATGCGAATCGCAGCGTTACTGTCAATGGTGAACGCTACCGAGCGATGATAACAAACTTTTTTTTGCCCGAAATGGAAGTTCTTGACTTGCATGATATGTGGTTTCAACAAGACGGTGCCACATGCCACACAGCACGCGAAACAATGGCGCAATTGCGAGGCGAGTTTGGTGAACAGTTAATTTCACGTTTCGGGCCGGTCAATTGGCCGCCTAGATCGTGCGATTTGACACCATTAGATTATTTTTTGTGGGGGTATGCCAAGGCTAATGTGTATAGGGACAAGCCCGCTTCGATTGACGCACTGGAAGCCAACATCCATGCATTCATTCGTGAGATACCGGCCGATATGTGTGAAAGAGTATGCCAAAATTGGACTCAGCGGATGGGCTACCTGAGAAGCAGCCGCGGTCAACATTTGCATGAAATTATCTTTAAACATTAAATTGCAAGGTTCAAACTATCGATTCAAATAAATATTTCATTAATTTTTTCGAATTTTTTGTGTTTTTTTTTAAAAAAGTTCTAAACCTCTTAAAAAATCACCCTTTATAAGTATTGAAAAAACATATTACATGTTAATGTGAGGATCATATAGAGCTTTTGAACTCTATATGATCCTCAACATTTGAATATGAATATGTTTGTCTTTGCACTTAAAAGAAACGCAATTTAAATTTGCATTCTGTAAGGATGATCGAATAATGCAAATTGAATTCAGATTTTTGAGGCTCAGTTTGTTTCGTTTTTTTTGTTCTCACATTTGTGGAATGTGAAATGAAAATATCCTCTCTGCATGAGCATTAGCATGAGGACGTGCTAAGACATATTTAGCGAGATGCGACAAATGAGGAAACCTAAGTTCATCATTGAAGTTGCGAATTTTATTTATTGCAAACCAAAATTTGCTCAACATCTATAGGTAGTTCTAAAGTAATAAAGAAGAGACAAAAAGGCGCAAACGAATGCCTGTTGACAATGACATTTAAAGAAGAGTATACTTGGGCGTAAAACGTGAAAGTGGAAATGGAATTGTGAATTCAGGGTAAGAGGTATGTAGCAAGCTCACAAATCTAGTTTCTCTATAGAAATACAAAAACAAATCCGAGATTTTTTATAAAAAAAAAAAAAAAAAATACCTGCGCTTACAGCCAACGGTTTTTAATATTAAAAATCTGTCCTTTTTGCCCTACGGAGCAACTTTTTAGTCGAAAATACCTACATGTAGGGATTTTTCCCTACGTGTAGCATCACTGGGATAGAATTGCGGATCAAATTTCTTGAGTTGTAGTGTCATCGTAATGTCAATGTTGATTAAAATCTCGAGTTCGAAATTTGTACAAATATACATGGCCAACTTAAGTAATAAATAAACTTAAGTAATTCACAAAATACAAATTTTGCAATATTGTGAGCTCCCGTAAATTTAATGTCGTGTCTAAAATTTGTTAGATATTATTACGGATCAATAATATTGGAAGCTAAAAATACAAATTTTTAAGAAATTGACCGAAAATTCCAAAATCAATGTGTTGAATGCAAGACCTCATTGACAAAGTTTTTGCAACTAACGTGGAAGATTATTGATTCACACTACCCTTTGTCTCTCTTTTGGAATTTAATGCAACAGTCGTGTACGCAACTCAAAATTGCGAGCTACAACCTCATGCAACAAAAAGGCATGTCCTCATTATTTCATAAGTAGGAACTACCTACCTATCTTTGAATGTGCTCGGAAACGGCCGTTTTATGTTAAGCACTTTTGCGAAATACGGCATAAAACGCGGAGATTATTAAAATGTGAGACTAAATTCCTATCATACTGTAAAAATTGAAACAATATTATTTGAATTACGTATGGATATATCATAAGCACATCAACCCATCATGTAGCGTAAAAGGAATTCCTTATTTCATACCATTCCACTCTGCAATGTAATGCCATTCCAGCAACACTTGAATTAGAAAACCAAAAGCCTAATGCAGCAGAAAATATTTTTCTCCGCTCGTAGATTCTACTTAGACAGAGTGACAACAGGAGCAACACTCTGGATGTATTACTCAAAAGGAATTTCCTCGACCCCCTTAAACTGAACAATTCTTCTCGACGAAGACATTACATCGCCCTACACGTATTAGGTGTACCAGGAAATTATTTACAGCAGCAAAATACTGCTTGTGCTCACAATTTCTCGAGAAATTACAGAATGAAACGCGACAATTTCCTCTCGCACTGCACAAATCGTATCCCTTCTATCTGTGCCATACTTCGCGTTTAAAGAAAAACACCACTAAGGCGGGAATTACAAAAAAAGTATCCCTGCAAAACCAAGCTGTAATTCAAAAACGGCAAACACATTTTTAATCAAAAAATCTCCAACAAAGATTTGTTTTGTTGTTGCCTGCGAGACTTGTATAGGTATGTTGTCCTGCTCTTGCTATAATGCTTTCGTCAACCTTGTTGCAAATCTATTCAGATGCGCCTATGTACATACCTACCCCCATGTCTGTGTATTTCTATATTTTCTAAAGAAGAATCTCATGAAGTTATGATAAGGATTCACAATTTCTAAAGCGAACCGAATAACAGAATGAAAATGTTGGATATCCTTCCACCCCTCGAACGTCAACTCAATGAGTTTGACTTTCTTCTGCATGTGCGCTGAGCCGAAGCTCAGTCGACACCGGTAAAACGGCAGAAAAGCGCAAATATTTTCCCATACACACTTACGCCTACACCAGCAGCCAACCGCCCACCATGGAGAGGGGACCAAAAGCCCCCAAGGACTTTTCATAGGAAACATTGTTTTTTTTTTTTTTAATCTTTTTTTCCAGAGAGCATTCCTTTAACAACTTGCCAGGCTTTTCAGAATTTTAATAAATCATAAGCCATCCAGATACTTGCGGGTGGTTGTTGGGGGAGGGCGTGTTTTTTTCGTTCAGCGTTTTGAAGCTGGATGCCGCACTTGCAGAGATGGAAGAGAGGGAGCTCCTCGAATGTGCAGGGGCACAGGCGCATTCCTGTTGGTTGGTGGTTGATGCTCGGCCTCTGATGTCGAGGATGCTGATAATCTTCGTATGGGAATGTGAGCCGGCTTCCTGGGGGTGCTGCATATAACTGATTTTAAATGGGTACGTCCACCACCGCTGGGTACAAGTACAAATATCTCATAATGACGACGGGAAAAATTAAAAATCAGATAAGCTACAGCGAAGCAGATACTTGTTAGGTTTATGGTTTATTATTGCCGCTGTTAAGCTAAAATGCGGTACAATTCATTTAAGCTTTGCTTTTGTCCACAAAACAGGATCACTAAACCCTGTCTGAAGTTGTTCCAAAAAAAAATGAGTGACCTTAGCTTATTGCAATAAGTTAAAGATTAAACTAAACGATGAGGAGACGTGCAGGTTGGTTTTTAATAAAGTAACGAAAAGTCTGCTTCCAGCTTTACAGGATCCGTGGAGATTGGAGAGTGGGCTTTCAGTGCGAAATATTTGGAAACCTTAGTCTACGACGGATGAACAATAGGAAAGGACGATTTTGTGATTAAAATGCTTTATATCCATTCATCAATTCATGAATCAGTTCTAAGGCAAAAATATTTGCCCATACTTGTTAAGTGTAAGAGAATTTGGATGTCCGTGTCTCGGTTCGTAAGATTGTAAATTGATATAGCAGAAAGCATAGGAGTACGTAGCTTATATTTAGTTATGTAATGTGCTTCTACCTGCGCCTTTGTGCATACCTTCAACTCCTAGGTAGTACTGGTACAGTCGCAGGCCGTTTTCACCACACTTGATGTTTGATCTACAAACTTCAAGTGTGAATAGAACCTCGCCTATGATATCTCATGTCTCGCACTGAATCTTCCTAGAAGACCAAGTAGGAGAGGCAGAGCAATTTGAATGTTGAATCAACTAACCAGTAGCGCAACGAAGCGATAGATATTTAAATATCTAGTGTAAGCTAAGATTGTTATAATAAAAACTATACTTAAACAATTCAGTGTCGTTTCATTAAAAAGAAGAAGTATAAACTTCAAATATATAACTATATAGAAAGTGCAGAAAGACATCTTCGTTTACAAATTTTCTTAAGTCATTTTACGTATGAGCAAACAAATTGTCTGTCCGCTGTACCAATAATCATTTTTAGTGTCCAGGCTAAATTTTTCGATCTCACAATGGCGAAATTTTCCATACAAAATGGCATATTGCCCCCTACAAAATATTTAAAAATGATTATTAGTAAGGCCCTGTGTGTTAAAAGCTGAAAGGGAGGCTGAATTACAAAACGTCAAAAAAATGCGCATTGTGAATGGTTTTGTGCTGCTCTGCATTTGTTATGAATTTGTAACTGCAAATCAAAGTAAAATTAACAAGTTTTGCAAGTTGTAACAAAATATATTATTTATCTTACGACTCCAATCCATTTTTGGCATTTTATTTGGCTTTTCAAACTTCATTTCCATCATAATCATTCACGATTTTCAGTTTGTTTTTGTTTGGGCAGATGATACGTTCACATTTCACAATGCGTTTTGGAAAAATATGCATTGCATCAGAGTTTTGGAACGCTTGACTAAGCAGTAATGCAGAAGCCGGAATTCGCATGCTAAAAAGAGATGTCAATTATAATTAAAAAAAAAAACAAATATTGGGAACCTCGAGAACAAGCCAGAACCAAGTACTAAAGCCTGTTTGTAGTTTCGATGTTAGGTTTACCACTATGGGGCTGCACCAGTGAATCAAATATAAATCCCTTGCACACATTTCTAAATAAACTAAGATCATTCGTCAATGCCACTGGCACATCATAAATGGAACGAACAAAATAATTATAGCGCTGGAAATAAAATGAACTTTTCGACTTGGATTGAAAAACACACCGGATCACTTCGGAAACGTTTTGTTTTGTTTCATGAAATAAGCGAACATTGTTTTGTATGAGGCAACACACACCAAAGCAAAAAATCCCAGCGACTGACTTTAGGTAGCAACGCTTAAAAAAAAATAATACAAACATGTTTTTCTCAAAAAATCTCATCCATTCGTTTTGTGTGAGGTTTTTTTATTTTTGTAGCGATTGAAAGGAACGTGCAGTTGTATGCAGAGTACGAACAGCTAAATTGAAAAGCTCTTTCATGAGAAATGTTTACTAGACGTTCGCGACTCGCGAGAGGTAGCTCAGCGGAGAAAACCTAAACGCAATGCATTTTGTGTTTTTCCGGGTATCAAACCTGGGACAAGCCCAGCACTCATACCACTGAGCCACAGCGCATGTGTATATTGCTTATGATGAAGGGAATCGACCATGGTACTTTATATAGAACCGAAAAAAAACAGAATTTTCGTGACAATGCGTCTGCGTAAATGGACTTAAATCAGTCGGTTTAAATCTTTCAGAAGGAGTGATGAAAGACTTTGAGGTTCTTTCGGACTTGTGCTTACTCTCCATAACAGAGCAGTGATCCAAAATAAGATAGCTCCCAGGATTACACATCTGTAGTTAGACAGGCATTCTTCATCCACCACCCATCAGTGAGGAAGTACGAACCTAACTATGCGGAAATCATTTAAGAGCGACCAAAGAGTAAAAGCTTATGTGCATTTTAAAATTATTTTGCTTCACTGTTTATTTCCTTCTCGTGGAAAAAGTCCCTTATGGTTATGGCAATTCTCCAGAACACGAATAACCTTTCAAGTATACTCTGTTAGCGCATTAGCGCAGAACCAAACCACCTGCTGGTCATTTGCTTGGCATTACTGCAAGGCAAATGCTAATCTATTTTTGATTATCACTAACTGTGAGTGCAGACTTGGTAACAATGCTATGTTATCCTTGATATCTAATTAAAAATTGTCTACCCTGACTGATTCCCTCGTCAATATTTAATATAACTTACGCATGACTCGAGCAAACAAAAATCAATAGAAACCCACAAGCTTGACATTCCTGGTGCCGTTTGAGCTCATTCTCCAATTGTTGTTCGTGGATCGCAAGGTTTGGCTACAATAACGGGGAAAAGACTTCGGCGGCTGAGAACTATCGCGAATTGATCCGGTATGTGTTCGGTTTTCAGAGCTTAACAATAACACCTTTTCCTTTAAGGTACTTCAATTGCATTAGCCCGGTTATATCTGGAACGATTTTTATCCAGTTTCTGGTAACCGCATTCCTCTTGTGTATGACGGCGATTTGTGTCCTTATTTTCAAGCCAAACGTAACTTTCCTGTTGACAACATTTTGCTACCTTCTTGCGGTCTTGGGCGAGGTGCTGCCCTGCTGCTACGTGGTCAACGAGATTATGGTAGCACGCAACAATATGACAACAGCAATTTATTCGTGCAACTGGATGGATCAGGACTTGAAATTTCGAAAGGCTGTCATCATATTTATGCAAAGGACCCAGAAGCCGAACGAAATTATGGCTGGGCATTTGATTAACTTCTCATTGCCGACGTTAAACGTCTTAAAGGGCGTAAGATATGACTGACGTGCGGGAAGCAATTTCTATAGTTACCTCCTTTTTTTGTTTCAGCTTATTCGAGTGACTTTTTCAATGTTTACACTTCTGTCGAGCTTGTGAATGTAATTCTACATTATTACGCAGAACCACTTATAAATATTATTGGCAAACTAATAAAATTAGCAAGTAACTCTTGATATCAGGCATATAGGCGTCTATTCAAACGGTTTTAAAATACTATCCTTTTACATATTTTGTGTTATTTTTTGAATATTGCTCAGGTACGCCTGGACAGCAACGCCAACAAATGTATTTTTATCTTTTAGCGAGGGGATGTTCACACTTTTGGTAATTAAAGTGGTTGAATATTTACCACAATGTCGAGGTAAGTGCAATGATTTTGAAGCGTTAGAGAATTAAATTTTGAGATGATTTGTCAAATTCTTTCTACAGTGCTTCCTGCAACTAAAAAAATACTGCAGTCGTAAATTTCTACTGTACCTTGTATACAGAATATCAAAAAAACATGTCCCCAAGAGACGAAATCTCACAAAAAATAAAACCTTCAAGAATTCCCAATATTTTTTATCTGACACATGTATTGCAATAACAAATTGAAAAGGCTGTTTATGTAAGATTTTGTAAACAAAATTATAACAAAATACTATTTTCAACTGTTTAATTAAAAACTGAGTGCAATATAAAGAGTTTCCCATAAATGTGGCTGAGTTTCGTTAATATACATCCCAATTTTCTCTTTCAAGCCCTTGGTGGTCGTGGGCTTGTTTGCATAGACCTTTGACTTCAAAAAACCCCAAAGAAAAAAGTCCAATGGATTTAAATCGCAAGATCTGGATGGCCAATTCCGATCGCAAAAACGGCCGATTACACGACTAGGACACGACTCATGCAGTAATTGCATTTTTTATATGGCTGTATGGCATGTGGCATCGTCTTGTTGAAACCACATGTTGGTCACATCCAAATCTTGTACTTTAGGCACTAACAACTGGGTTATCATGTCACGATAACGAACACGATGAATTCTTACGGCTTGATCAGACGCATTTTCGATGGTCCGATATTGCCTCCAGCCCAAAATCCGCACCAAACAGTCACGCGTTATGGATGCACTTGTTTCTCAACAATTACTCGTGGGTTTTCAACGACAATTTTGACGATTAACGAAGCCATCAAGATGAAAATGAGCTTCATCACTGAGGATAATTTTGTACGAAAATTGTGGACTGTAGCTGACAAACCTTCATTATTTTTAAGATATTGGTCAACAATGAAAATGCGTTGTTGTTTCGTATAGCGCTCCATTCTTACTAACCCCGAATTGTCAGCTGTCACATTGTTATCTTTTTTTTCCCGTTGGCATCATTGTAGGTATTTTAAATGGCGCAAAATTAACATTTTACGTGAATTATGGGACACCCTTTATTATTTAGAATGTAAGCAATTATCTAGGTACCATTTACCTTTTATCATAAATCGAAACTGGGGGTTTTAGGATATGAGCATTTTTTGAAGTGCCGTTTGCGGTAATTCGAATGGAAAACGAAGATCGAAAGTTTTTCTTTAAACAGCAAAAACTAAGTTCGCTTTAAGTTAGGAATGACCATATTACATGTTAAATTATTTACCATTTTTTGAGTTAAGTCCGATATTTTAAAAAATATACAAATAAAGTGGCCCCAAACTCAAAGTATATACAAACCCCAAATGCGAATTGGAGTCAAATCGGTACAGACGGGTAGGTCAGAGGCCTCCGCAGCCGACGCCGAGGGACAGGCAGACGGATGAAATAGCGCGATCCGCTTATACGGGTTCCTCTGGCATCATTATCTCAGAATTATTTATTATTTTGTTTAGTTCATAGTTTTGCACATATATATCTTTTTCTTAGTATCTACGTAGATATAAGAAAAAGTTAAAAACATGCAACTCATTTACAAAAAGTAATTGTCAGCTATAAATTTTAATTTTAAAGCAATACCCTTAAGATACACGACTTCCTTTTTTGTTTGTCCCATTCATATATTTTGATGTAGCTTTAGCTTTGCAGGATAATTTCGAGTTATTGGACGGTGATTTTATGCATTTTCTCAAAAGAATATACAATTAGTTCGAGATTTTTGATTTCGTAATATCGAACATAATTTCCTTTATATCATTCTCCATTCTTTCGCGTGGTTTTTCTATCTGACATAATATTTCCTGACAGTCAATTATGTATCATAATATTTCTATAGCTTTTTTTGTGACAACTTAAGATCTCTTGTGTTAATTGACCAGAATAGCATTGGAATTCCCACATTTGCAAGTAGCAAACGATTTGCATTTGTATGTTTTTTGCTTTACAAAATTATTTGACTTACCCGCTTTTCGGTAACGGTGTTCACAAAGTTTTCATATTTCGATGACATTTTTGATTTTTAGGCGATACAATTTTTTCTTGTTTGTTTGTTGATTGAACTTCTTCATTTTATAAAGCAACCATTCGCCATTCAAAAATGCGTTTCGCCCCGGTGTGGTTGTTTCTGTGCTAGGAATCCACCAAATTTATTCAATTCTTGATTAAAAATGTTCGCATTATCTGTTTATTTCTATCGGAAATATGAATATTTATATTTTTGCCAAAGTTCTAGTTCCTACGGTTCAATTTAATATGGCTGGTGGTAGTACCGAAACCTTTTAAACATTGAAGGTGTACACTCAGGAAAATAAGACAAACGAAGAATATTGAGTTTTTCGAAAATCGTAAGTTAAAAATTCTTGTCACTCAGCGTGAGACTAATATACTCTCCATTACAATTTTCTCAGTCATTGCTAACACTTGCGTTGCTAAGATAAAAATAAATAAAATGTTTGAAAATAGTTAAACTTTTTACACTAATAAGGCATGACAACTCTAAAGTTAACCAATAAGACCCTACTCTTTATTACATTTACCTTTGTGCAGGGAAATAACTTCACCTTCAGTGGAAAATATTTTCCCATTTTTAAGCCAAGTTATTTCACACTATCAGTGAAATTATTTTTCACTCGAGGTGAAGTTGTTTCCCATTATTTCCCTGCACCACCAGCTTTTCAATATTTAATTGCATATTTATTTAACATCTGGAAATGCACAAAAATATAATTTGAACTCTTCTTAAAGTTCCACAATTTCGCTCCTACACTGTTGCAGATACTGTAGATACAGTCGTTTTCCAATTCGCGTCATTTATTCATCGAACCGACTTCGGAGAGAAAACACCAAAGCCGTCAATCCCCACAAATCTATCCACTAATCCAAATGGAACCGCTCAATTTACGGGATTGATCCCTCGCATACGTCGTTACATTTGTTCGGCTCATTGGCGGCAGCGGCTGCAGCCGGTGAAGCTCTACTCGAAATTATTACACCGCCAACATCGGCTAATGCACACAACATGCAGTGTGTCTGGATTTCGGTTGATTTGGATACCTACGCTATAGTATCGGCATTATCATCGTCGTCGTCGACATCCTTTGAAACCGAAAATAAATAAAAGTCCTTTGCGCATCCCGCACCATTCCATGTGTAATTTGTTTAATGTGATTCTGCTGTTCTGTGGCATGGCGTGCTTTTTGAGGTTTCCCGTTCGCATCGTCACATCTCCGCGGCCAATATACACATATATAGCGTGAGATGATGCAAAATAGCAGCAGAAAAACATCCTTCGGATTGCCTCAACCGGTGCTGGTCACACGGATAAATGTGCGCTCCAACAAAAGCCTATGTTAGTTTGGTTTATGAGGCAGGATTCCAATGTTGTTGTTCTTTTTCTAGTCGGGGAAGTAATAAAGTCCAGAGATTAGCAAATGAACTCGATTCGTAGCTACCGGCTAACGAGTGCATCCGTCCGCACAGCATGGGACAGACTAATGACACTGCTTCTGGATGTTGGATCTGCGGTGGTGGTCTTGGTCGACATTTCAGGATAAACTACTGAACCGGAGCATGTTAATTGTAGGTCTCGCATTTCTCACTGACCGACGAATGTGGGCGTGGGGGTATAGGAGGATGTGGATGGACCTAATCTACGGAATTCGGGAGTTTTACTAATTGTTTGCCATTTTAATGAAAACTTGAGAGCAATCTCAACGCTATTAGCAATATATACATTTGGTCACATGCCACATAAAGGCAAAGTGGGGGCGATTTTTTCTTGCAAAAGATACAAAGTGCGGGTTGAAATGGAAGACTAAAAGTACAACAAGCGAATTGATGCTCTTATTGGTCTAGCCAGTTTTGTGAGCACTGAAACGCGGTGGTAATATTGAAGACGTTAAAAAAAATGTAATTTAAACAAATGGATCAATGCTGTCGTTTGCAAACGAAGACTGTCGGATGGGAATGGGATGTTAATATATTATTTGAACAATAAAGGAAAGGTGATATAAAAGATTCCAATTACTTTACCAAAGGACGATTTTAAAGTTGTTTGATTTTGGATAGGCTTAAATGTCAAATAAGCAGAAAGCCCTGAGTATCGCTTTACACAGCTTTTTTTTATGAGTAAGCATCTTAGCTCACGAGTTCCTCGCCGTTATAAGTAACCTTCGTTGTTTTGCATTCTTCATTGATAGCAGCGGAAAAAGGAGTCCCCGATCTGATTATTATTTTTGTGTTTATAACGATTCTTTTATCGTGGCGAGTTTGAAGACGAGTTAAGTATTTTATAAGGAAAAAATATGAGCAAGGGGAGGAGAGCGTGTGGGAAGTTAAGTATAGAAGTATGGTAGGTGATGGTTGGGAACTGAAATCGATCATAGTTTTAGCTTTCTTGTGTATAGATATTTTTTGAGTCTAAATTTTTGAGTTTAGATATCTACCAATTTCATATAGGTACAGTAAAAAAAGGGAATGCAAACTTATTCGACTATTTTCCACAATTTAAAAAATCGATTTCGATCCCAATTCCATAACAATCACACTGCCTTACTTGTTTAAAAAATACCGACCTACTTCTATTAATTAAAGCGTTTTGCAATTGAGACGGGTCGATGCTGGCAGCCTGTGGCGGCATTTTTTGTTTTAGTGGCATCTGTTTAATATGGTGTTTATTACTAAGTCGCTGGTCGGGACTTGGGCCTAGACCCATACAAGACCCAACTAACCAGAAGCGCAAAGTTAATGACCATATACAGGGCTGTTGTTCTCTGACTAGGCCTCGGGAAGTCTGGAAGAGGAGCCCAATTTTGGCTTAAAAATCATCTTTCGCGATAAGACGCATTTTGGTAAAAAGCTATGTTAACAAGGAAAATGGCCAAAGATGGGAAGATGCCAACCCACATGAGGTGCACAAGGTGTCGACGCATCTACAATTTTATTTTTGGTTGTTTTTTTTTTGCGCGGGCGGCGTCAGATAACTATTTTATAAAACTTCGATCCACCTCATATTTGTATAACGTAACTATAGGCTTGCAATTAATAAATTGATCCCAAGCGCACTATTGAATCAGGAATGGCTTAAGCTGAAGTCTTCTTTCCAACGCATTTAAATGATTCCTTCCAACATGCAGCGTGACTTAAAGCCATATTGCAATTCCGCTGCCCTAGGTTTTGACCATAATGAGAAGGAGGCACTTAAGAGCGCTATGTAGATATGTGGCTTTAAAATTTAAGGGCAGAGCCGCATGTCAATTAAATGTTTTCGCCCTAGTCCGTTTGATTAATTCATTCGCATTCTAAAGCAGTGTATGGAAAAAAAATCACTCAAATTGCGAGATATTCACTGAAAAGGCCAATGAATCCAATTAATTAAGGGACATTATGCGAGTATACCTACAACGACTAACAAGCCATCCAATTATGATACGATCAACAATCCTAAATGACAGACATTAAATGGTAATATTCCTCCAGGACAGTGCTGACTATACAGCTAACCGTTGTCGATGGTGATGGGTGGTTGGTATGTGTACAAAACCAGGCTCCTCAGCAGATTTCCATCAAAACAACATCGTTAGCGGCTACCATTTGCTAAACAACATAAGCTGTCCTTTTTTCCTAATTTTCTGTTGAGATATTAATTTGCAGGACACGAGGACGGCTGTCCACGTCATGCATACGGCTACATATGTCCAACAAGGAGCAACATGCAAATTTGCCATCCCCGCCCCAGACTGAATCCTTTTTTCTGCACTGCTCATCTCCGCTGCTCATCTGTCTAAGCATTTTGGTTTGTTTGCATTTCATTAGTGTGCGGCAGTTATAATTTTGCAAACCCTCTCGTCTTTCTCTTGCGTCGTGAAACGCCATGACAACTCAACTTGTGATCCCTTTCGTCGGCGGAAAATAAATGTCTGCAAATTTTCCGGGAAAAAAGAAAACATAAACACCACGACCATGAATGTGGAAATGATTTTCAAACATATGACGCACGGGTATATGTAGAATGTGTACAGGGAAGAGGCAGCACCTCCTGTTGCGACCAGCGAGTGCTTAGCATCCAATTATAGGGCGGTCAAGTAAACAACAGCAAATTATATGCTAACATTAGCTGGCGCAGAGATTTCTGCTAAGCACCGGCACGACGTATAGTGGATGAATTTCCGACTACTAGTGGCAGAGTAAATTAGTCCTTATGTTGGCTTAATGCTTGGCTGGGTGACGGCTTATTGCTAATTTAAGGACTCCCGGGTATGTTTTGATATGCAATCCCCGACAACTGACCATGAATCAAGCATTAATTATCGAAGTTATGGCCTAGGTTAACCTCGAATGCTGAGTCAATTAATTTATTCAGGAAAGGAATCATGTGTGACGAAATCGTCCGGACGATACCGTTTTTAAAATTTGATTGGGATTTTCGCTTTCTTTTTGCTTTTTCATTATATATTATTTTTTGTAGAGACTGACTGATATTATTAAAGCAGTTACGGGTGAATGAAAACGTCCCAATGACACGTATCAGAGAAAGATAGTATTTATTCTTACAACTTCATGATTAAACAAATAATACAGAACAATTCATAGAATAAAGGTGGTGACATTCAGTATTAATATACCTACAAGTAGAAAATAGTCTAGAATGTCACTTCAATTGGATATTGTAATACAAAAGAAAGTTGGGAGGGGTGACCCAGTAAAATTAAAATATTAAAAAATTAAGAAATTAAGAAATTAAAAAAACTGAAAAAATCAAAAATTAAAAAAAGGAATAATATCAACAAAATTAAAACAAAAGTTTATTGAAAACATTCGAAATTTGAGCTGCATAATGAAATATGAAGAGTCACATTTTCATTAGCATTTTAAGAACATTCCTAGAATTGTTCATTAAATAATCGATAAGCAAAAAAGACAAAAAAATACGATAAATACTTAGTACCTACGAAAATTGGGTGCCTACTGATAAAACGTTCGAAAGTTTTCCACGAAGATTAATTACGAGAAATTAAACGAAAATTAAGATTACCAGACTTCAGTTTAGTCGGCGCAGTGGCTTAGTGGTTAGTGTGTTGGACTACTAAGCGAGGGGTCCCAGGTTCGAATCCCGAGAAAACCCAAGTTTCAACTCAAGGTTTTTTCCACAGCGCCACCTCTCGCGAACGTCTGACAAAATCCGAGAGTATAACTGTCATGAAGAAGCTTCTCAATTAGCCGTTTGGACTCGGCATAAAATTGTAGATCCCTTCCATTCGTCCCAAAAATGAAAAACTCACACAAAACGAATGGTTGCGAGAAGCTGGGCACAGGGTCCCTACCGACCTGTAGCGCCAACTATTTATTTATTTTAGACTTCATAATATTTCTAACACCTTAAACAATAGAAACGACGTTCCTGTTCGTGTTTGAGGGCACATAACAAGATATCAACAAAGGTTGTAATTGTAAAGGGTTTTCCAATGACAGGTGTTATTGTGAATGACCCGCTATTTCGGTAGCTGTCACTTTTGAAGCTTTTATTCTTTGACATTTGACAAGTAGAAACTACGCCATTAATAAAAATGGAACGATACACGCTTCAACAACGCATTGAAATTATTTAAATTCACTACAAAAATAGTGATCCGGAATTCCATCGAAAAATCATCTTGACTGATGAGGCCCATTTCCACCTCGGTGGCTACGTCAACAAGCAAAATTGTCGCATCTGGGGCTTTAAACCTTGCGACTTCTTACCCTTTATTTCATTTCGATACAAACCACCCCAACAAGCAATTCCATACTGTAACTTGGAATGGAAGATACCATAATAGATTGTCAGTAAAAGAAAAGCTTGGTAAAGCAAACTTAACGCAAATAAAAAAATATTCTTTTCACGGTGTTAGCGTGACTCTCAAAACTCATCATATAGCCAAGAGTAAGCTCCAAATATTTAAATTCATTTACACTCTCATTCAGGAAACATTTATCAAAAGGAGGGAGCCAAAGAGCCAGAATCAAAATAGCTATTTAACAGCTTTATATCTAAGAAATTCAGGTGCATGGACGTAAACATTATCATCAAACATATGTGTAGAAGTTATGCAGAAGAACATTACCTTATATTTTAAGCTTACTACTAGTTGATGTAGAGCAAACCAATGTCTCAGCAAACTCAGGGCTGTTTGAGCCATAAGTGATACCAATATCATCAGCAAAAGTAGTTGGTGTTCCCTTGAAACTAAGAGCAAAGAGTAAATTGATGTAGATCGAATTGGACCCAAAACGAAGCCTTGAGGAACACCCAGGCTAAGGAACAATAACTCGCTCCTTATATCATCGATCTTTACTCTTTGCGACCTATTTCCAAAATTTGCCTTTTAAAAAACCAACTTGTCATTCTATTTTTCTGTAGACCGAAAGAAGTGAGATAGGCCTATAGTTACCGATCTTTGCAGAGTTACCATTACGTAACACAGTCGGTTTACTATAAGCAGTAGATTTATTTAGTAAGCTATTTATCGCGGCAGATACGATTTTTTTTTGTTTCAATACCCCATTTCGTATGCCTTATTTTTAGACTCTGGTTCTCAGGGTTATTTTCACACATTATTCTGAGTTTATTTTTGCCAGCAATTGTATTTAATAATAAATTAGAAATCAAAAGTTTAAGTTAGGCAACCATTTTTTTGGAGGACAGAAATAAAGAGCAAGATAATAGTACCTAACAATAATAATCAGCCTTATTGTGAGTTTCACCCGAACAATATTCCACCCGAAAAAAATGACATTTCAGAACAGAAATCTGTTTTTTTCGGGTGGAATATTGTTCGGGCGAAACTCACAATAAGGCTGAATATGTGTTTACTAGGAGAATCATTAAAGATTGTAAAAGCAGTAAAAGAATCACTGCAAGTATAAAGTTCTTAGACTCATAAAATAAATAATTTTTTCAGCCTTCCAAAATCAATTTTTACTTTTCATTGAGTAGAATTATAAGAAACGTCACATCTAGTTTTGGAGATTGCCACAAGGAGTCCCGTCACACAGTGGTCGGTAATATGGCCTGACCATAAGATTGCCAAAGACTTTAAGTCACAACACAGTGACATTTGTTAAGGTGTTGAACAATTATTTTCACAGTCAAACTACTAGTTTTAATTTTAAAGTTTACAAAACCCAACGAGTAGTTTGGTGATAAAATTTAATTATTAGGGAAAAATTCCATTGAGTCTTTGATGTAGTCCGCTGTGGCGTTCTCTCAATAACTCAACTGTATCAAGTGTCCCGTTTTTTGCTCGAAAGACAACTGAAATTTAATAATTACAAGACTTTGCTTATGTTTTTCCAATACCCAACATTTGTTGAATTCTTGTTCCTTTTGTTTGTATCGACTGATGTCCTTCTGACACTATTTGCGACCATTACTCCATCCGCTTATGTATTCCTCTACTTTTTCAACACTCTCACTGGTTCAACTCCACCACTTCCTCTATATTTTTTTAAGTATTTTGGACGCGTTTTTGAAAGAAACTCTTTTTTTGGGGCGTTTTGAACGTCTTTATTGGCGCGGGATTTGATTTGCTTTAATCGTTTTTGGACGCCTCTTTTGATGCCGTTTTTTATACGATATTTGAAAACGTATGCACTCGATTTTTGTTAAAAGTACTGCGCAGAGAAATACGAATTTCAAAGTCATTTCCTTCGCTGTGTTGACAGCTTCGTTTTGCTATAAAAACCTTTATGTAGAAGTGGATGTACGTTTGTAGTCAAATGTTTATGCATTTAGCGGCCAAAATTCTGTTTTCATTTTCTAAATAATTTCTTACTTGAACGTCTATTACGTCCATAAGAGTAGTATCAGTCAAAGATGTCAACATTCTTGACTGGCTTCCTAATCCTAAACCACTTATCAACACACACATACCAAAATAATACAAATGATACCCATTCCCAAATCTAATTAACTTTTCACATTTGTCACCAATGTGTCATGCCTGCACCACTAAGCACTTAAATAAAGGATAGGATCCTTTTTTTCAAAGAAATTAAGCTTGTAACGTCTCCTCTACGGCAATCATCACGAAATGACCAAAGCCCACATTAGTAATGACTTCCACACTTTGTCTGGCATTTTGCTAACCACTTTATCCTAAGAATACCACTCATGGTAATTGCTCCAAACGCCCAAGAGGCACCGATGAAATATGTCGTTTTATCTCTCTTTGTCTGCTGAGCTGACTCCTCCATATCGTGCTGTTTTAAAAAGAAACCTTAAATCCGGAAAAATCCCTACAGGGACATCATGAATATTTTACTCATTTGCGGTATCCTCTTAGTCCCTTGAATATGACTTACCACGTGAATTATTTACCATCCGCATGATTAGGGCCCATATGTTTGTACATACATATATAGACCTACTCTTTTTTTCAGTTAAAAGGATATGATTATGTTTGCATATCCTTTGTGGTTTTTCTGAAAAAACCATTCGCCTTTGGGGTATTTTAAGTCATTTTCGAGATGAATAGGCCGGGTATACTTGTTTTTCTTTTTAGTTTGACCAATGGATAATCCATTTTATGGAAGGCTATTCATCAACTTACAAGAATATCCTTTCAGGATCAAAGGAAATACTAATCCAGGGCAAATGTGTTTTGCAGACAAATTTTGCCGGTTGTAAAATTCCTTCCCCATACCATAGTTTCGCATGCAAAAGGTACAAAGTTCTGGGAAAAAGTTCAACTGTCCCTGCGGAGAAGACTAACTTTTTGCCTATGTACCTAATGGATAACCTGTGTATCGAAGCAGTTGTCTACACAGAAACTTTTCCCATTTTGGCGATAAACTTTTAAGCTCAACTATCAAATAGGGAACCATATACTTTCCACGTGGATGTAGTGTTTTCAAAAGTATTTCACCATAACTGAGAATGGAGTACGTATAAGGAGACCGTTGGCAAGTAAAGACAAGTATGTATTTTTCCTTACTTGGGTACGAAAGCATAAAGCTAGCATAATATTCTAAGTGTCATAAGCCGGATTTCAGTTGAGCAATCATTTTTAGGAAAAAGCGCTCGTAAGCTTAGGCGATATTGAATTGGAACTTTTTCTGTTTCAACATTACTCTCAAGTTAATTGGACAATTTTTTTTTCCTTTTAAGTTAAAGCAAAAACTTTGTTGATCTTTTGTGTGGTGTGACTGAGAGCAAAAACTTGGCCAGTTATCGATCTGCCGGCCAAAAACTACACCGGTATGTGTCGATAAGTGCATTTCAATGTTTTGTTTGTTGGTTCTGTCCATCTGGGTTTTGGAGTTGAGTCCCCTAATAATAGGCAGTGTCAGGACCAATAGTAAAATGTCTGGAAAATATAACTACTACAGCATAATATGTACATTTATACAAGTTAACATTTAATTGGCCGTTGTGTAACATGTGCCTGGGGTAGTATGCAATATGTGCAACATTTTAAAACTATTTTTTATAGGTGGCTTGAATCAGAAAAGTCAACAAAGTAATCCAAAACAAAATGCCGTAATGGGTCAATGCAAGACAACAGACGGTATTATTTTAGTTCAGATATTGGAAGCGCCTTTAATAATGTATTCCATAAAAAGTCGTTAACTTCTATTTAGTTCTTAGAGGTTACATTACAGCAATAGTTTCTATATGATAACCCGACACTTTTGTGATTTATAATTAATGGAAATAAATAAAATAAATACTTGGAGCAACAGGTCCTTAGGGATACAGGTCTAGCTTCTAAAAACCATTCGTTTTGTGTGAGTTGTTCTTTTTCCAAATGGAAGTTATCTACGCTTTTATGCTCCGTCCAAATGTCCAATGTAGTGGAAAAAACTTTAAGATGTGATTTGTGTCTTTCCGAGGATTGAACTTGTCAACCCTCACTTTGTCCAACACACGAACCACTAATTAACGGATACACTTAAAAAATTTTAACCAAACTACCTGACCAAGACATGCTTTGTGCAAAATTATTTTTAAATATAAAAAAAAAAAGAGTTACCGTACCGAAAATGACAAAAAAATACCTAATATTTAAAATCCAAGTCTATCATATTGTTTTTATTATATCGTATTTATTTATAAAACTAAACAGGTACATAAATATATATTTTTTTTATAAAAGCAGTTTGAAAAATATCACTTAACATTAAGTTATACTTCTCCATCCCGTCCTTGCAGCGTTTTGCGCTGAAATTAGGGACGTTCAAATATCTAGTTTTGCATAAGTCTGACAGCTGCCTGACTAGATGTATCTCTGTTTATGAAAATGATGTCTTTGAATGTTTAAAAAAGCACGAATGAATAAATCAATTCTCTTAGAAATATTCCTCATCTTATTTTTAAAGCAAATACTCTCCAACTTCTAAAGTAATCCGCACTGTAAAAGCAAACCCGGAAGTCATAATCACAAGATTATCCATAAAAAAAGATAACTACCACTTTTTACAGTGGGATCATAGGTAATCTATTAACTTTCGAATTTTCCAACTTAAAACTTTCAAACTGCTCCGTAAGAGAACAAAAAAATAAACCGAATGCTCACTTCTATACCTTCGAAAACAGCAAAAGAAAATTAGACCAAAGTCCTAACAGATTATTAGAAGAAAAGTCAAACTTTCATTCATCGCTCCGCATCCCTGGTTAAAGGCAAACTCGAGAAGTTTTCTCATTTCCCCATTTGATCATGGTTAACAAATTACTACTTCGTCTTCCGCATTTATTGCGAAACTTTTCACTTCCTGTCTTAACCCTTCTGGGTAACCAAAGTCTACGCATGACATCACCCCGCATTACTCTTATCGCATGAACGACTTGAACATAACCATTATGGCAAAGCATCTCTAAGTGGACCATTCTGTGTCCTTAATTAAAATTTGTTTTTTACATTTTACTTCTTATTTCGGTTGGGCAAAAACAGGACTTGTACATCATCCGACATATAGACACAACACAACACTATTCGCAGACAGAATGCCTCCAGAAGTTGTAAATTCCCCATCGTCTTGGTTTCTTTTTCCGACTTACCTTGGTCATAAAATGGTATGTGTCTGTACTCTCTGTGTGTTTTACTGTACTTACTTTTATTTTTTATTCACTGCCCTCCGTTGTTGTCGTTGCGCAGAGATTGAGTGTTTCACCTCTTATGCTTTGGGGAGCCTCAGCTTCGCTCTGATGTTGCTTGTTGCCATCCGGCCAGCCTTATAAAGTTAACGAGACTCATTTGTGTTCAAATTTGCCGCACACAAAAAAGGTTAACAAATGAATTGACAGGTAAGAGGCTTATTCGCATTTTAATAAGTCATTGTCTGCGCTCTTATGGGTCGACTGTGTCCAATTCCAGAGTGCACTGTTCTCCCGCCTGGATGGATCCATTTACTTTTTCTATACATTTCCTCTTGAGTGGTGGCGCAGCTACAGGCTGATTGGATAAACTTGACCAGAATGAGCAGTTTGGATAAAGTTTTTAATGGAATTAGATGGAGATGCTCATTCCGTTGTATGGGTGTAGTAAGTCTGTCCGGTTTTGGTTTTGTGGCATCCTGCCAAAAAGACAACGACAACCATCGACGAAGGAATTGGCTCTTTCGGATACTAGTTCGATAAAAGAGCGAAAGTTTTTTACTTTTCAACTGAACTTGCTTCTTGCTCTTCTTGTTGGTATCGATTGCTTGAGGAACAACATACAAGGTAAAAAGAAAGCAAAAGTTGTCAAGTATGAGAAACTGTTACTTTGGATTAGCCTACTCAATTAAACCAGCTCAGCAATGTAACTCATGCAGAGGTTGCTGTTTGATAGACATAGTTCGTCCGAACAATTATGTCCTAACAGGAGGCTAGACTATAAAGTTGGTCGATATTTTTTTAAAGTGAAAACTTCTTTCGGCGCGTTGGGCAATGCAAATGCTTTTTATTTTCAAATTCTCATACGCAAAAACAGTCTTACAAAAAGATGCCCTCTCAGACCAAAGGTTTCCTTTTTCCATTTGATATCCAAAAACGGTATATTTCATTAATGGAGGATTTAACGGAGTCGGGTGGAACACATTATTAACATCCTAGAAGCTCTGGCTCCCTAATGTAAGACAACTACAAAATGCAAAATTCGGGCAGGATGTTTAGATGGGCCTACCTAAACCTAAACCTATCTTTTGATAGAGCGCATAGTTCTTTTTACTTTGAAGTCCTTTGCCAGTTGAGGAAAAAAAGTAAATGGTAGGTAGATATTTTTCCTAAATTCGTGGCCAGTGCACATGGACCTATACACCTCCGTGCTTTATCAGTTTATCATGTAAGATTTAATGGAAAGTTTTCTTTAAATCTCGAGAACACTGCTTTTAGTGTTCTATTTAGCAGCAACATGTGTGTTATAAAGCGTTTTCCAATAAAAGGTGTTATTTTGGTATTCAAAGAAAAATGCCATTTTTGAGACAAATGATCGGATGTTTACTTCGTAATAAAGAGGAAGGTATGCCGTTAATTATGAAAAACAACAACAGCCAAATGGCAACCACGAGCAAGCATACAGGACCATATCCTTTTCATAAAATTTTCCATAACCAAATGTAGTAAATTTTAATAATTTCAATGCGTTGTTGAAGCGTGTATCGTTCCAGTTTTAGTAATGGCGTAGTTTCTACTTGTCAAATGTCAAAGAATAAAAGATTCAAAAGTGCCAGCTACCGAAATAGCGGGTCATTCACAATAACATCTCTCACTGGAAAACCCTTTACAAAGCTTTTCGATCACAAAAGAGCTGGGGGCTATTTGACTGTCCATAAAAGTTCAATTTAGCTAAGGATTGCGGCGTTCATAACGTACTGGTTCTTTTATACGCTCTGGGCCCTTACTAATGGCCATTTTTAACTAATTATATAGTGGGTTACAATGGTTAATTTTGTATGGAAAATTTCGCTATTGTCAGTTCGTCAAATCTTGCCTAGATACTCGTATTAAATTTTATCATAAGTATTATCGCTCTCTGTTTTAAAGAAGACACCGCCGCTACTAGCACAAAAATAATACACGAGTTTTAGGAGGACGCCACATAGGAGCTTATGGATATAGGGGAGTGATCCTCTAGAAGTTCAAAAGTTTTTTAAAAACATATCAATATATCAAGACCGCAAAGCTCAAACCGAGCTCTGTAGAGCTGAAGAAAAGAACCTTTAAGGAGACTTATTTACAAGAATTTTTAGAAACCACTTCTGGAGATCGCCCAAATTGACCGTTCGTTAAAAAATAACCACTCAACGTGTATAGCCAATGATACCCAAATTTCAGTTTAACCAAGTTCTACAAGGCTACTGAACCGTCCTATTGTCGAGATATTTAAACCATCGAGAGATGACTTGCGCATTTAATTTCAAAGGCTGAAGCATCATATGCACAGGGATCAATTCACTCAAAATATAGTCTGATGCTTTACGGTGTGAATGCCTGAAGCTTGTAGGGTCTGGTAAGTCGAGAATTGGAATTGATCGAGTACACACAATATGTCAGATCCTGGATACTACGTTTTATCGATTTTGTTGCCAATAATATGTCGCTTTAATAGAGACAGTAACAGTAATTTCTAGTTTTGGCTACCTTGCCAAAGTCGTCAGTAGGTATATTCATGCAAAACTGTCACTGCACCAATGACGACTTTAACTATTTCACAGAAAAACTTTGTGCCAAGACAAGATTTATTCAAGGCGATGAACTGTCATGTGACTTCTCCAACACCCAGGGTTGTGAAAATTATGTGAAACTCGCAAGCTAACACAGTCTGTTTAGTTACATTCAGCCATTTTAACTTCATTAGCAAGACTCATGCTGAAAACAGGCGATATGATTCAAATACAACGTCATTGTATGGCATCTCAATATCTAAGGTAGTTACGGACTTTGTCTGCATCGGGAATTAAGCAAAGATTTTCACATTTCGCTTCGGTGCCTAGTAAAAGATATCTTGTTTTAAAAAGACTACAGGAAGACTCTGAGCGGTACCGCAAGAGGCATACGCTTTATGGAAGTTCATTGCCATTTTTAACGGATTTTGTACAAGTCGATTTAGCTGGGAGCTATACAGTTTAATAGGCATTAACGGAATTAAAAATGAGTAATCAGTTGTCTTCGTTGAATATTGGACATGGAGAGAAAATGAGCATGAAGAGACTTGGCTGTGGACCAGTTCCTTCGGAACGCGCTTGTCACCAATTTCTTTCCATATAATAAAAATATCACATTCAAGCTCAAACGCACTGTACATGCCCTCTTAAACTATCAGCCGATTCCCATCCCTCCCAAGTAAGTCACCTATTCCATAAGTGACCTATTCTACACAAACGAATTGACGTCGAACACGCTTCTTGCCTTCATCCAAAACCATTACAACCTGCCTATTCGCCGATATACTTTCCGCTGTCTCACCCAACCTCTTCCTCCGCCCAGCTATACAGGCAGCAGTGGCATGTTGCAAGTTTAGTGATTCCACCCGAAGGAATTGCAGCAATGACGACGACAGCAGAGACGTCAGCCGATTCCCAGTACCATGTCCATTCGGCAGCAGCATTATTGGCCATCGCAAACATGGTTGTATACCGAGGGTAGGAATGACATCTCCTCCTGCTATAGAGGGACACAAGAACCAGGCAGCGCGCAATGAGTTTGTCCATTGTCCACGGCCATTGTTGTTGCTGTTTCGCTGTTGTTGTTGTGCGTCCAGTGGTTGACCCATTGTGCCGCTTGTCATGTAACTGGAAAATATTATTCTGGCCGATGCTGCTCCTGCAACGGTCTACATCGCACAATATTACACAACTCACATTGTTGGGTAGTCGCATGCCTTCTTTAGGATTTTTGTACACCTCTTCTCTCCCTGGGTATAGTGTACACCTAGCGCTAGCCACATGAATGCAACGCCCACTATCGTCGTCGTGGTCGACGTCGTCATTGTCGACTTGGTATTCCCATTGTGAACGGTTGTCATCGTTTACAAGCGACATTGTCCATTGTGTCCCTAAACTCTTCACGAGGTCCAGCACCAAACCGGAGCAAGGATAAATTTAATTTTGTGTTGCCGCAGCTCCGGAAAGAGTGATATAAGAAATTCCTACGGCAATTCGTTGTTCACATTTCGGTACGACGACTGCTGTCCAAGGTAAGTGGCTCCTGTATACATATTGTGTGAGCAGTGAGCAACAACTCGGGGGAGGAGCTGACTATGGGACGGCAAAAATGTGTCGAGGCATGGATTTTTGTGGTGCAATTTTATTTATGGCCCAAGAAAGGGCTGAGATTCAGAGTTTACTTTGTCGTCATGGTCAAGGAGTCGCGGTGTGAACTTTATTTCCGATCCTCGAATTTATTTATTAAGGAAATGCAAAAAAAGAATACGACATTTTACTTTCTCCTCTGAGGAACGGGACGGAATGCTTTGCGTCTGGATTTTGTATCCACAATGAGTACCGATTGTCGTTTTAGAAAATTCCTCGACGGAACCTCACTTTCGTCATCAGTGACAACTGAAACAAATTTACAATAGAATGAGCACTGTTTGCAGATTATGGTTATGGTGGCAGCCTACCTGGCTGTGGTCCTTGTTCAGGGGACCCCGAGGAGGTGCCTATGGTGCGTGTGGCACGTCCTGAGATGAGATTGTAGTAGCACATCGGCATCGGTTGCGGTTTTTCCTCGGCCGTTACTGAGGGAGTTTGTTCGAGGGTGACGGCCAGCTCGTCGATCTTTGTAGTATAAAGGGAAGAGAGGATGCAATTTATGTACATAGTGTGTAGGTGTGATGGTATACGAAAACTTACGTCAACATCGCCGATTTTTTGATGACTGTCGACTTCCTTCTCTTCTTGGGCCGATAAGCTGCGCTCCAATTTCGCTTTGAGGATCTGGAAAGAAGACAGCATTGAAATAATCGCAAAGACTTGTAACGAAACGGGGGTATCTGACTTGTCAAGCCTACTTTGATGATCTAATAAATTGGTCATAATTCAATCTACCTTCTACGTGCACAAGAAAATAATTTTGAATCAAACTCTAAGAGAACTTCTATTCTGTATAAACAACGCAACGTACGAGTATTTAAAAGGGTTTATGATCGTAGCCCAACAAGTGAGGTCGAATTTTAAGTGTGAAAGCGTCCAATAGTAAAGCCCTTGCTTATACTTATACTTATACTTATACTTATACTTATACTTATACTTATACTTATACTTATACTTATACTTATACTTATACTTATACTTATACTTATACTTATACTTATACTTATACTTATACTTATACTTATACTTATACTTATACTTATACTTATACTTATACTTATACTTATACTTATACTTATACTTATACTTATACTTATACTTATACTTATACTTATACTTATACTTATACTTATACTTATACTTATACTTATACTTATACTTATACTTATACTTATACTTATACTTATACTTATACTTATACTTATACTTATACTTATACTTATACTTATACTTATACTTATACTTATACTTATACTTATACTTATACTTATACTTATACTTATTTTTATACTTATACTTATACTTATACTTATACTTATACTTATACTTATACTTATACTTATACTTATACTTATACTTATACTTATACTTATACTTATACTTATACTTATACTTATACTTATACTTATACTTATACTTATACTTATACTTATACTTATACTTATACTTATACTTATACTTATACTTATACTTATACTTATACTTATACTTATACTTATACTTATACTTATACTTATACTTATACTTATACTTATGCTTACATCGATGAGGTCTTCATCGGTGGCCTCGTTGACCAAAAAGTCTGGCAAGCTACGAGCCGGAATCAACTTCTCCTTCTCCACGATATTGACATCGCTCTCGTCGACTTCTTGTAGCTTGTAGATCATGTCTCGTAGTCTTTCTTGGATGAATTTTATAACACCTACGGTCTTTTCGGCAGCATCGGTATCTTTCTGTTTTTCTTGGTTTAAAGCGTTGATTTCGAGCTTAAGCTTCTCGACAACTTCTTGGTTTCTACAATAAAACATTTGATTTTCAGAAGAATTTTTTTAAGTCTTCCTGTACTCACACTTCATTCTCCTTCATTTCCGAGAACTTGGACGAGTCCAGTTCTTTGGTCAGACTCTCCCTTTGAAGCTCTAGTTCATTCTTTTCTGACTCTGCAGCCTTTCGAAGATAAATCAGTCGCATTGAGGACTCCTTCTGGGACAGGAATCTCTCGAGAACATTGGCCGGTGATGTGGCTCCAGTTATCTCCATTAGGTCCTTAAATACACTGTCCATTTCTTCGGTTACACTTTGCAGCTGCGAATTGGGGTCGTCGTCGTTTTCAGTCTTTGCGGTGTGTTGATCTCCAGAGCTGGAGCCAATGCTGTCCTGATGGACAAATGTTTTGCCATCGGCGAAGAGCTTACGACCAATTCGTTCGAGCTCTTGCTTCCGACTCTCTACCTGCTTGCGGAAATCCAATGCCTGACGTTCTCGAATTTTTAATGAAGTATTGGCTTGCTGCTCATGACGTTGAAGGATAATTTTGGCAGCGTCGCGCATCTCGAGAGCTTCATTGTGGACTTGCTGTGAAAGAAGACTCATTTAATTTTGTTAATTTTTCTGTAAATTTTCTGTAAACTTGTCCCTATGAATAGAAAGACTGAAGTGGTAAAACAAAGTATACCTGCAGACGATTGACCTCAGACTGTTGCTCAGTCAGTGCCTCTTCCAATTCCTTCAAAGACCTTTCAAATCTCTCCGCATCAGTCATTAGAGATGCCTGTATCGACTTGTACTTCTTCTTGATGTGTTCCGCTTCGATCCACTTTACATTCTTTCGGTGAATCTCATTCTCCAGCTGAATAACTAACTAAAACACAATATAACTGATAGTCCTACAATGGCAAAGCATTTCTCTACAAACCTTTCGGTTGGCATCTTCTTCCAACGTCTCTGGAGGCTTTCCGCCAACCTCCTTAGCCTGATGCTCCTTGTACGCTAAAAGCTCTTCATAGTGCTGCACCAGCTTATTGAAATGCTTTTGCCTGACTTGGAACTTGTGCTTTAACAAGTCCAGTTGCTTACGGTTCTCGGTGACTTTTAGATCCATCAGGAATACAGCGTCATCTGAGTTTTTTGCACCAACAGGATATAGCGGTTTTACACTTCCAGTTTCTATTTCTGGCTCCTTGCCCATACGTCGGTTGATGGGATTTTTGAGACTACTCAGCTTCGCTGTCAACTCCTTGTTTTCCTTTCTGAGAGTGGACAGAGTTTCCGAGTTGATATGCGTCTGCTTCTGCCATTCGGCAGCGTTGGCGGTTTTTTGACCCTCTAAAGGCGAAAACGAACTACAAAAGAATGGAATGAACGGAAAGAACGTTGTGGATCGGTACCTGTGAGAAGAATCCTCTTCTTAATCTCAGCGATTTTCTGATTTAAATCAACTTGCTTTTCCAGCTCCATAACTTCGTCCCCTTAACAGCAAACGTCTAGTAATCTCATTTGTTCGATGTGTACTGTGTACACGATATCGATTTAACAGTATTGCTGTGGATACAGGAATTGGTTGATATGGTAGGACTTGAAGTAGGGAAATGTGTACATGCCTCTAGTAAAGTTCATTACCCACCGCAAAAATTATCTTCCAACAATTATTGTTCTGCCTTTTCACATTTTTGATTACCGGTTTGAAAGGAATGATAGCAACTAAAAAATGTTTCGCAAAGATATGTGGTTGGTTTAAAATGTATTATTTGGATTATTGGATTTTGGTAGTTTAGTTAAAGCCTGATTGAAAGGTTTAAGTTCTCTATTTAGATCAGTTCCTTCTTCTCCATACTTTCTAAGTCTAAGTAATATTATATAAATAGAATTCACTCTTTTTGTCGTACCGATTGCGGAGTTATTTTAAAACTAAATTTTACAAGATTTGCATCAAACAAAAGTGCAATTTCCGCAGGTGATTTTGCGCATACATACATTTTTTAGGCCCAAACTATAAAAATTAACCAAACTATGTTCTTCAACAACTTGGAGGAGATCAGTTCCTCAAACATTATAGGGACAATAATTAAATTCTGTAGGGAAATTGACTGTATGGGCGATTTGGTTTAGGTTTTCAACCATAATGGTTCCCGGGGGATGGCGATGGGCCCGTCTTGGTGCCTGGTCTTATGTGACGATCTCACAACCTCAATCAACCTAACCTAACCTAACCTATAGATGGGTCGACGAAAAGTCTCCACTCATTTACCTCGCAAAATAAACGTCCAGTACAATGGACAGCGAAACGTCTGCGAAAAGGCAGCGGAAATTTTTTTTTGAGAGAGTTCCATCAGCTGATACACAAGTAGCAGTTACCAGCACAAGCTATTTCGCTATTTATATCTGATTTTGGCTGCTCGAACTTTTCACTGGCTCCTTAAAATTATCATTTGATATTGTTCCTAATTACCGCTATTTACTTTAAAGTTTTGCTCCTTAGGAACTTATTAAGTGCATACTTCTATTGCGAACGTACTCATTTTGTATAGCTAATGTCGTTTTTGAATTGGCTTTTCAGATCTTAATCCGAGATATCAGATTTCTGCTGCCAAATCGAACATTAAATCCGAATTTTATTGATTCTTATTTGTATTGAGTTGGCCGCAAACAAATTTTTTTATGAGTACCTATATGTGTTGGTTTTTATTTATTTTAATTAACTATTGTCGTCTTTAAAAACAATCTAATCAGAATAAGTAAATCTAAAGAATTGCGAAAAAGTGCGCACTTTTGATGTTTATATTTGAGTTTGTCTATTTTTGGCACCTCACCTCAAAAACGCTGGTAACACTGCGGTAAAAAATAAATTAAAATAGTTGGCGCTACAGGTCGGTGGCGCAATGGAAAAAACCTTGAGTTGAAATTTGGGTTTTCTCGGGATTCGAACCTGGGACCCCTCGCTTAGTAGTCCAACACACTAACCACTAAGCCACTGCGCCGACAACACTGCAGTACATATGTCAAATTTTCGCAAGCAAATAATGTCCCGGACAAATGTCAAGAAATTTTTTCTTTTATTTATCACACCAATGTTTTATGCGGTTTTTTCCAAAAACCAATCCAAACTAAACACAACACAAACTTTTTTTCTCCGTTTTTTCTGTCCAAATTTACGGCCGGTACGCAGCTGTTCCGGAACGAAAAATCCCATACAAAAATGACATACCGAAATCATGAACGAAAAATTTCGCTCTCCTTTTCGTTTTGCTGTACGCAGCTGCTGCGAAATGATAGCGGAAAAGTGGGTTTGTAGATTAGATGGTACAATTTTTTTCCACTCTCAATAGGGATTTACCCGACACGAAGGGTCGTGTCGTCTTCTACTTGCTTCTAAAGAAATTATTTAAGCTGCTGCAGCATTGATAATACTTTTCTTGTATGCATGTATCCATTGTTTTGGGGATATTCAAATTATTGCAATGTATTTCGAGATGTATGTATTTATAGAGATACAGACTCTCCCAATACGCATGATGAGCCTCTGGCATATTTTTTAAATTTATATAGTACCTTAGCTACCAACTTACAGCGATCTATCTATTTCAAAAGTTTGTAGATATGTTCCGTTTTTTTAATACCTAATTTGTTGGTAGGTTTGAAACTATCACCCTAATCGTGAAAACGGTGTGTTTGAGATTCACTTCACATACTCGAGTGACTTGCACTTTTCATATTCATCGCCAAATCGGCCGGAAGGGGCTTCCCGGTATATTCAATTCAAAATTGGTGGGCAAATCAGTTGAATCCTGAATCACATTAAATGACAGCGTAGATAGAGCAAATCAATTTCGAATTTATATCACAGAAATAAAATTATATTAATTCGTGAACATCCGAAGTTCACGCACCCTTTATTAGTTGGTATTTATTATAAATCCACTAGAATGAAACTTATATAATTCGAAAGGTACTGCGCCATAGATTATGTACAAGCAAAAAACGGGTATTATATGTCGCCATTAAGGCTGGTAAAATTAAATTAAAAACTCCTCATATAAAATGCTTATCAGTTAATTGATAAATTTTGATAAAAATCAATTTGTCGCCGCCATTTTACCATAATAATGTATTCAAATATAGTCTCAGATTAGAACCTCGTTTGCCCATAAAGGAATGGGGACGTTCAAGTATCTAGTTTAGTAAGTCTGACAGCTCTCTCACTAAGTGAATCTCGGTTTTGATTGGTCGAAATCTGTCATGAGAGCAGCTGTTTCAGTTGGCGTTTATGGAGGGGTAGCCGACGAATCTAGTCAAGAAATTCGTGACTGAGTACTAAGTTGACAGTTCTCATATGTAGCTAACGTAGAAAACGTGATGTTCCCGACCAATCTAGTTTTTGCGTTCAGGTTGCATCTCATCCGGACCAATCTAGTCGACTTAAGATAACTAGATTCTTGAATGCGGCCAATGCAATTTACTAAGCCCTCAATGTAGGTAAGCAATTATTGGATTATTTTAATTGAGGGGTATCTGCGAGATGCTGACCAACCACTTTCGTTACTCTTACTCTTGCTCTAAATCATGAGTAAAACTTGTATTGAAACGGGCGTGTTTTTTTTATAAAAAAAAACAACACCAATATTTCAAATTGTGGTACGATTTTTAGCATTACCTACATAATTATAAATGGCAGGTTCGATTTTCGACCACAAGCGAGACTAGTTAAAGATAAATGGATAGTAGGTCTAAGCTTATATTTGGTTATTTGACATTTCGCATTTAGGACAGAAAAATGCGTGCGTATTTAAAAGGAACTTTAAATGACATAATGGAATTTTGGGATTCGACGTGAGTTTTATTCATCTCTCAGATTTATTTATGCTTTCGTTTAAATAAAGCAGAATTTTTATATGTGTTGGCTGTTTTGAACTTGCAACGTTTTTAGAAAATCACACCAAAATCGCACAGTAAACGCCAGAATACCCAATGAATTAGCTGCGTATAAGTTATGGACTAATGATTGAAGCCACAACTTAAAACAAACAAACTCTTACATTTATGTGATATCTACCAGCGGTGTCTATTTAACATCCCTTCTTATTGTTATCACTTAGTTATCTCATTCAAATCAAGGTCAACTCAGTGAAGCTCGCGCTTTTGTAAAATTCAAGCGGAACTTTGTGGTTGAATTGTGAGAAGCATATTAGATCCAGCCAGTCTCTCTTGGACCGCGTCGTTGGCAGCTATAACTGAAAGTTCCTCATAGAGGGAAATAAAGAGTTGCATAAAAATTATAAATTATATCTACGAATTTATTTGAAACTAAATGTGTGTTGCATCGTAATTAATTTATATGAAATGTCAAAGTCTAAGTCCTTTTCTTCCAATGAAGCCTTGTTTTCGTGGATGCCCGGGGACTCTGTTGCTTAAATTTATTATGCAATCATCGTCTAAAAATGATCGTTCGAATTTGCCTTTGCCTAGGTCCCTTTTATGTTCTCTATCCAAGAGGCCCTTTAGAAGCTTTTCTGACTTTGAACTCATGTCGCTCTAAGGTTATAAGAACTAATAGCTTTGTGTATATGAAAATGTGTAAATATTTCTATAAATATTCGGGTTAATCATTAAATGCGTGTTGCTATTTATTTTCGTTTATCATAGTTTTTACTCAGGAACTCGTGTATACAGTGTTATAAATTCATGCGTACGTGCAACAAATAAGACCGGGACACATTCTCCCTATCACCACATTTTTTCTTTACAAACTACCATTCGAAATACACGGTAATACTCCTTTATTACCTGCAGCCACGACTACAGCGAATGAAGAACAAACATTTTCCGCCCCAAAAATACAAAATAAAATTCACGTTTATGTAAGTGCCTGAAACAATCCTTTACATGGCCCATTGTATCCAATAAAAAAAAGCTACCAATTAACTTAATTAATTAATTTTATCAAAAAGAATACAATAAAACGCCTCAATATCCTTTTCATTGGGTTCACTGTTCAACAAACGGATTTCCTGTACATCCTTGTAGCGCATTGTTGAGTGGACAATGAACTCGATAAATACTGCCAACAACACTTCCGTCAGGCAACTCAACCGTATACCAATCCATGTGACGAAACGATCGCGTGCGTACAAACAGTTTAGCTTAACGTTATCACCCCACGGCCGCAAATGAAATTGAGAGACTTAACCTCTTTTATACCACAACCGCCGGCCGGCTGCTGCTGCTTGCTGCCACCCATGCCCCTTGATGCACAAGGCACAACACCCTTCGGCGAGAGCATTGTTCTCCATGGCTGAGAAAATAGTTCCAAATAGTTCATGTGTATAGCCAAGTTCATGCGAAAGCTCATTAAAACGTACTGCAGTCTGGATGTTCTATTTATATATAGGGAAGGAGGATATTCCAAAGGATGGGCACTTACGCAAATCCCTCGCAGCGCAAAGGCAATAAATTTTCCAATGCGAAAGTTAAGCCTCTATCCACCTGAAGCCACCAGAATATACCATGGGCCGCCACCCACCTCCCGTATGTAAACCCCCCCGGGGAATCATAGAACTCCTCTAATGGTCAGCATTTGGTTGAGTGTTTCACTGATAGGAGTGGTTCGTTCGCCTGTTGGAAAGGCCAAACTTTAAGCATTTTCCTCACTCTGAGTCAGATCTTAAATTGCAGTTGGACAGGTTTTCGCTCTTTTCGCTGCTGGCTTTTATTGAGGCAAATTCTCGGGAAACGGATTTAATCCGCTTACCGTCATAAAGATAAAAGTGTAACTACTATGAGCCGAGTACTAGTGCTTCGAAGAACTATGGCGGTTGCTTGTAAATGAACAAATTATTACACTCAATAAAATAAGGATTTCGACAATTAGTTGATTGGCTCAATTGTGAAACGGTTGAGTTACAACTTAATGAGCCTTTCATGAAGGATTAAGAACACTCTAAGTACACTTGACGAATTTGAGGCTCACATGCTATGACTATTTGCTGCTAAATGGCAGCAGTGATTAAGATAGGATAACGCCACGAAGTTAGCCTGATTTGGATAACCCGAATTAAGGGTTCACGCAAATTTTGCGAAGAGTTTAGTAGAAACTAAAGACCCCCCAAAACAAGCAACCAAGTTGCAAAAATTATGAGCTTAAGAGCTTCATCTAGTTCTTTCTCCACAAATGTAATGAAAAAAAAATGGCCTGGCCATAACTTTATTTCATTATAGTAATCGTAATTTTTACAATTTTCAAATTTCAAACTTCAAAGACATCGCAGTATCTGAATCGTTACAAAACAAAGGATATTAGAAAAATTGAGGAAGATATTATCATTGATGCAGCAGCTGAATTAATTTCTGTGGTAGCAAGCAGAAGAAGACACATACTGCCGCTTTGCAAAATAGGTAAGATTATTTGAAGCTTAAAAAACTAGTTTTCCTTAACATTACAAAAGGTTTTTTTGATTTTGTATTTTCGGCGGTTTCCTAAAAAAATTACCATAGTAAATGCAACACAAACTTCTTCCTCCGGTTTTTTGTGTCAAAATTTATCTTCGATTTATTGTACAGGTTATTTATTTCGCCGTCTAAATGAGTTGAGACTTGTCATCGGCCCATCTATATGAAATTTAGAGCTTAGCGTGCAAATAGAATGCTGCTTTGCTAACCTGCCTCGCTAAATTTTGTATTTGTATGGGAGGTAAAATTTAGCGCCATCCTGCATACTAGACTATAAAGAAAAATTACATTTAGCGTTTTTATGAACTTATCTTGTAGGAGTGAGTATAAGTACTCAGCATTTATTTACCGAAACCTGGCATTTTATCTATGTGCAATGAAATTTCAGGCCTGCAACACACCTAATCGAGAAATTAAATTATATCAAAAAGCACAATCTTCATGAGTTATATCCCAACAACTGGATATGGCTGCGTATTCTGTTTAATACCAGTGACCATGACCATGTCAAGTGGTTAACGCCGTTTTTCTAAACTAAAGTTAATAAAAAAGCACTTGCGGTCTACAATGTCCGAAACAGGAATAACTAAATTGTCCTCACTGTCTATTGAAAATCAAATGGCAGAAAACCCAGATTTTGAAAGTCCTATCAGAGAATATGCTGACAAAAGCTAGAAAAGCTAGCGTTTAGAAGATGAAGGGCTTAAGCGACATTTTTTTGGGATTTGGCTTTTTTCTTACGGATGAAGGTCCTATGTGAAAACTATTACTTCTGTCTCATGTGGACTTCTCTAATGCCTTTTAAGATTTAGCAAAGGATGGAGATGTTATATGCAACCACTTTGTCCATCAACTTAGTGGAAGAAGGTGTTAAACACGTTCAAGCCCTTTATTTCAATATGTCGCTTAAGCCCTTCATCTTATAAACGCTTCTATAAGATTTTAGTTGTTTCTTAATTATTTTTTTTTCCATTGATTCATTAATAAATATGGTACACAATTATTTTTTTCCAATTATTGAAACATAAATGGGTGCCTTGGGCCTTGGTAACACCATATGTATTTTTGTAACGTCGTATTTTTTTGCATTCAAAGTGTATTTCGAGGACTTGCATATGCAAAACTTAATTCCGGTCTCGACTGACGAAAGATCACATTCTAAAGCTCCTTAACTCATTGAATGATGCATCAGGTCTTTGAAGTGTATTTTGTAGGAATTTTTAAGTCTCTTGCCTAGCTTATAGACAGTTTTTATTGTTTTACAAAAAATGCTTTAAGGCTGCTTTTGTTGTGTTCCAAAATAAGCGTGTTAAAGAGTGAATAGTTCTTTTTTGCAATCCTTAAATGTGGCCATTCCTTTTTCAAATTTGTTTTAAGTATAATCTCTTGAAGCTTACGTACTCTCGAGTTCTATTTATAGAGGTAGACTATTTACCCCAAAATTCAGTTCAAAATAACTGACAGTGCCCCATGCACATCTAACCATCAACGTAGAAACAATTGACAAGCATCCTAAGATTGCAAAGCATTCCAACCCCTCATCTCCACCTAGTGTATTTAGAATAAAGAAAAAAAAACACCACAACCTCTGATTTGGTCAATAAATTCTGTACTACAAAATCAAAGTTATTACCAACCCTTTGTAGATATATCGATTTATTACATTCATGTACCTATGGACGTTTGCCCTATTACCCTAGCAACAAACGATGCATCATCCCTAGCTGAAGTGACGTCACCTTTCTTCTGACTCCACAGAGAATCCCCATATAATTGCGAAATTTAACAGCGACTTTAAATTTTATCTTATCAACCCCCCACACACACGCGCCCTCATAAACACGACACTCATTAAGCGGCATAACGACCAGCCCTTATGCACGTTATATAGGCTAGACAGGTACTGAGTTAAGGTCTCGTTTCAATCTTCATGTCAGCGAAATTATTTACCTCATCTCATGCGAGGGAAATTTTTGGAAGCATTCGCTTTTCCTCAACACCCACAAACACTATTACAGTCGCATATATACTGAAGTGGTCCGCTCTTACTAACGCTCCTTGAAGCTGAATGCCAAGTTCTTCCATGTATATCCCCGCGAACATAGAACACTCTGCCACCATCCTCGGCTGACTGGTAGATGGCGGTTTCCCTCAGAAAATTGTGCTGCAATTTAGGTGAGTTATTACAGTTGCAATTAAGGCTGGCTGGCTGGTTAGGTTTGGTTTTGATCCCGCTCTGACTGTGTGGGTATACATAAATGCAATACGAAAAGTCAGGAGAAAATAAGGGTTGTGCAGATCCCACAAGCACAACCGTCGAGCACAACCACTCGAAAGTGGCATAGCACAGTCTGCTCGACTCTGCAGTAGGTAAGAGAATCGTAAACGAATATTTCGCATGTCGTTCATTAACATCGTTGTCGGTCGTCATCGGGGGTGAATATTGCTTATAACAACCTTTCGCGGCAGACTAAGAAAGCTGCTTGTGTTTTGCCCCAGACAGACATGTATCCTCGGATTTTGATTTCCACAAAAAAAAGTAAGAAATAACCTCACTCTGCTCCCAAGAAAAGTTATTCTACATGGAATCAGTGCTCGGAACTTTCTTCCCCAGCCACGTGCAACTGAAATGTTTGGCATTTGAAATGCGGCTGACATTTAGGCTGAACCAAGTAGCTTCACCACAGTTCTCCGAATACAATCCCACTCCACAGTCCAACACAGAAATGTTCATATTCAATAGATAGCAGTTATCTGCGTGATTAGATAACTGAAGTCCTTGCCCCGGGTCACCACTCTCTGTTGGCCGTCAAAGTTGAAGTGTAGCTTGCAGTTGTCTGCTGCGCTGCACTGCAACTGTCGGAGAGTTTGAAAGGAGCACCCGTAAAATGGTTGGCAGGTGTTTTTGACAGTTTTCTGGAATCCTTGAATGACAGTGCTTAAGATAATTATTTCCCTGGCAAGACCTCAATTTCCAACTTCTTCCATGCAAGTCAAACCACAAGCCAACAATCTATCTGAGGGCATAAGTTCTGGTCGAACAAGGCGAGCATAATAAATCAAAAGCTGAAAACCACGGTAATGAAAAGGACACTGACCGCTTAATGAAAACCAATGGATACAGCTTTGTATGGAGGCGGTCGTTGGGTGTCTTGCCCACCCAACGACCGCCTCCACACTTGTGCTATAAGCCATGTCAACATTTGAGAAGTAACTAATCAATCAAAATACAGTTGGAGGCTCCTTTCTTTTGCATTACAATTGTGCTCCTCCGGATAGTAAGCCTTCGAGCAGGACAATGTAAAGACTTTTTGTTTGTACGATTGTTTTCTTTTTCTCGATTCTGTGGTTGTTACAGGGAAAATTACAACGTTGTGTCATTGTCCTGCCCGGGGCCATCATGCAGTTGAGTTTTTGGTGAATGCAAATTTACAGAAGGAAGATAGAGATTTCAATTGTTTCCTTTGGAAATGAGAAGGGATCCTTGGAAAGCAAACAAACGAGGACGAGCGAGGAGAACGTCCGATTGTGTGTAAGATAACAGGATGTGGATTAGACAATGGATAAGTGGGGGGCATCACTACATCACTAGTGGAAGTAGTTGGGTAAACACTCGGACGAAATTTGATGGAGCTGGAGGTTGGATTAGTACAAATCTTAGGAGAATTATGAAACTAAGAGAGTGGGAACTATCAACTATGTAGTGCGATATGCCAATAACATGAACTTGTACAAATGACTTTTGATATGCTGCCTGCCTGAGACGACTAAGCTGTATTATTGAATAGGTGATCGGTGAGCCTTTAAGGTGAACTAACTTTAGGTTCGCTGTCAAAGCAGTTTACCGATTCTCTCCAATTTACTTTGAGAGAACTGTTTTTGAAAGTCGGCGCTTATAGTAGGTATAAGTTCAACAATGTGCACAACCCATCAGGAGTTTTATGTCGTCAGTACGTCAATTATATAAATACTGTTATAGATGGAATCTTTTGACAATATTCTTGACTCTGATTGGAGGTAGGTAGGTAGAAGTGGCGGCTCAGCTTTTAACCCAAGTAGCACTGATGTGCCTTTTTGTTAAGGGTGTGATGCATTCTGCATTTATATCGAACCTGTGGAGTTGAGAAAACGTGATTTTTGCCGTGACTATCTGGCTATTATCTGGGCGGGTTCTGTTTAGCAGGTTACTTGTTCTATTTTGATTTTATGCAGGCCATATCTTCCTTGATATGACGCAGTTGGTCGACCCCCTCCATTGCAGATTGGCTTTCTGCAGAAAATATGCTCGTTACCTATTACGTCACTATGCACTACCCAGAGAAGTATGACATTGAAAAGTTCGCCCAGACGGGCAAGCTCTTTCCGGCACACCTGCACCAGCTTAGAGGATATGGTAGCCGAATTGATGGCGTTATTTACAGAAAGTCTGTATCGTATCTCCGCGGAATGAATTGAGTTGCTTTACGCTTGAACAACGTTGGGAAATATGGAAAACTTATTTCCAAAGTGAGTGCTGTATAGCCCAAAGAGTATATTTTGGCCGAAATGAAGCACGCACCGCGCCTGAAACCATCAACAAAGTCTTGGAAAATTTGAGTGACAAAATGAGCTACTGCGAAGCGAACGAATGGGAATTTTTGCTCTTACTAATAAAGCCGGAATACATGGAAAATTTTTAATTTTGTTCATTTTATTGCATTTTTAAAAAGAAACTTGTATTTGGCCCACCCTGTATACAGAAGAAGACTTAAACTGCCTATATAAAAGTTTACTTAAATTTTAGAGAAGGCATGCTGCGAGTCGTAACTTAAAGTTTTTATGCATTTAAGAATTGTAATTTTTCTTATATTGAAATAGAGTCTGCTACCTGTCATAATCCAAGGAGACGAGACTGTAGGTTTGAAAATTTTAAATTAGATAAACATTTTAAGTCTTTTTTAATTTTCAATTTGTGATGGACGAATCAAGCCAAATGGCTAAGAATCACTGTTAATCATATATTATGACAAACCACAAGTGGATATTTCAGCTGAAGAATAATAAAACATGCAATTCAATTAACACAATTAAATTTAATGTACTGACTCTATATGTCCACATTAGGTAAAAGAAAATCGACGACATTTTAGAAAAAGAAGGACAATGTCTTTTTTTCTTTTAGTAAAAAATCAGAGAGGACAGAGAAACGAAAAAGGGGACTGTCCTCTCAAAAAGAGGACGAATGGTCACCGTACCTACGAGTACATACCAAGTCCTGAATAGACTTATTTATTAAAAGAACAGCGGCCCAAACGGCACTTCGTTTGCATCGAGATGCGAAATGGAACAATCGTGGTACGATCTATGGACATAGGAAAACCCTGCAACTTGTCAAAAACGAGATTAGGGAGCTAAACATGCCTATGGATCGAATAACAAGGGTGCGTATTAGGGAAAGAAATCACAAAACTCGTATTGAAAATGGATTACTTCCAGAAAAAAGAAATGGTGAAATAGTGATTTTCACGGATGGATCCATGATGGATGGCGGAGCGGGGGCCGGTATCTATTCAGAAGAGCTGGAACTTGCCCGTCATATTAGCCTCGGGAAATACACTTCAGTATACCAGGCTGATATGATTGCTTTGCTTCATGCGTTGGACTTCTTGCTTGAGAGTCAGGTGGAAGGAAGAAATATCCTAATAGCACTGGACAATCAGGCGGTGATCAGATGCATGGAACAAACAAACATCACAACATCATTGGCACTGGAATGTGTACTTAAGCTCAATAAGTGTTCATCTATAAATGAAGCAACACTGACTTGGGTACGAGGACACATAGGGATCGAAGGCAATGAAAAGGCGGACTCCCTTGCAAAACAGGGGTCAACTGAAATGTTGCTGGGAACAGAACCATTCTCTTCAATTGGCGGAGGAATGGTAGAACAGCTGATTCACAAATGGATCGCGGCAGAACACCTGAGAAGGTGGTCAACCGTGGTCAACAATGTAGACAAGCTAAAATGGCAATAAAGTGGCTGACCTGCTCCACTCAAAGAAGGGTTCTAAGTATGAGTCGAGGAACATTGAAATGGGTGGTGGCTTTGTCTACCGGACATGGTAATGTCGGGTATCACCTAAGAAAAATGGGCCTTAGAGAGGATGATACTTGTAGGCTATGCCTGGAGGAATCTGAGACAGCGGCACATATACTGTGTCAATGTCCGGCGTTGGCTAGCAGAAGAATGAGGATCTTGGGACATCATTGGGTCGAGACCCAGTCGATAAAACAGATCTCCCATAAACAGATGCTAGCGTTAACACTAGGAATCGAGCCCAGAGAAGAACTGTGGAGAAATCCAAAAAACCTTTCTGAGTAAGATTTACAGTGGTAGAGAGACGAAAAGAGACCCGACAATGGCGGTCTGATTCGAATATCTCTCGAAATCTATATATATAAGTCCTGAATATCTTATATAGATGTTTCAAAAATAGCACAATTTTATTATTAAAATTCCAAAGATATTTGTTCCCGTTTAAAATTTTAAAATAACAGTATGCACACACGTTTTGTTTACTGCAAGCAATTCAAGGTTAACGACCCAATTGAAAGTCATATGTTTGCCCTTCATCGAAACCATAACGACGAATGGTGTCAGGGTATTAAAAATACATACCTAGCATTTAAGCAATTTAAAAAAAAAACAATTCCCTACCCAACAACGCTAACACAGAATTACTCCATCACCCGAGATCATTATTTCCTTAAAGTACTACCAACATCCAAGTGACCTCTGACAAAAAGCTTATTCTTTTATTGTAATATTGTGAAGTTGCATATTATCCTTTCTCTTCTGTAGGAACACTATAAATAAATGCAGCGTCTGTGTCTGGGATCTGCTTGCTGCGGTTGTTACCGTGGTAGTGGTAATTATAATCTACTTTCCCAGTTACTTGTGGAACTCATAATTTCATTCTTATACTCCACTCTGCGTTTCCACTTCAGCAACTTCAGCAATGTCATGGCAAATGTCTGTGTGTAACAGTAAAATATAAAAGTACGAATGGGACACAAGAAAATAAATTTTAAAGACACGGTTAAAACAATGCACGAGATAAGGACATTTTAGTGGTGATTAAGATGAAAGAAAAAAGTGCACTCAAGTGCGGACACTGCTGAGGATAAACTTTTGATAAGGAGTTTCCATGGTCTTTGTTTCACTCTGCAATTGCTTATGCTATCCACAATGACAGTACAGAATTTTTGTCTTACAAGAAATTAAAAAAACAAAACCTAGCTACTGCATAAAAAGTTTACTTGTTGTGGTTGTTTATATTTACTATAGTCACGAGTTTATTAAGACTTAGATGATTTATAAGTTTTGTTATAAACAATTTTTTTGCATCTTTTCACGTTACGCGGGATTTAACGGGAAATTTAAAAGAAACGGAATTCGGTTTTTAGAAAGTACATAAATATAATGTCATAAAAATAATAATAAAAAGTTGGCGCTACAGGTCGGTAGGGACCCTGGGCCTACCTTCTCGCAACCATTGGTTTTGTGTGAGTTTTTCATTTTTGGGACGAATGGAAGGGATCTACAATTTTATGCCGAGTCCAAACGGCTAATTGAGAAGCTTCTTCATGACAGTTATACTCTCAGATGTTTGTCAGACGTTCGCGAGAGGTGGCGCAGTTGAAAAAAACCTTGAGTTGAAATTTGGGTTTTCTCGGGATTCGAACCTGGGACCCCTCGCTTAGTAGTCCAACACACTAACCATAAAGTCCTATACACCAATAATTGTCCAGATGGAACTTTGTGTGGATGGAGCAGACACACTCATTGTCAAGAAGACCGACTGCGCATTTTGATTTCTAAATGATTTCTTAATATCGACTAAACATGGATCGACGTAGGTAAAGCTATGGGTCCGCCAGATTGGCATTTCGCCCAACACAGTATCCACATGGGATCTAATTGATATTTAATTGTTCTAATCCTTATTTTGTCGCTCTTTGGGAAGTGGGAGACTTTACGGCGCACCTTGGTGTCCGCAGTCCGGTAAAGCTGGATCTGCAAAATTGACTTTTAAAGGATTTTTTTTAAACATTAATCCATTTTTACTACGCCAAATATCTTAAAAGAAGCGTATATCGCTCTTCTCTAAATGGGTCAAAAAAAGGAAGCTAGACATAAAAAAATTAAAATTGACTTCCCGAAGGGCGACAAAATCAAAAATAGAGCAATTAAATAGCAAATAAATCCCAAGTGTAGATGCGTTGTTTTGGAAAGTTCCAATGTTGAGGACCCAGCCTTACCTACGTCTTGGAATGGTCAATATGTTACATAGCTTTATGAAAGTCGAATTGCACTTATACACTACACCAGATAGTAATACCACATGAATGATATGAAGAGGAAACGGCTTTAAGAATTCTTAAACCAGACATACTAATGATAGTCTTGTTGCTGGGTGCATTCTTGGGAACGATCTTCGGATAGAGTGAGAGTGAACGAAATATTTTTAACCCCCATAGCCTCCAACAAAACTAAAATATAAATAGTTGTCGCAACAGGTCCGTAGGGACCCTAGGCCTAGCTTCTTACAACCATTCGTTTTGTGTCAGTTTTTCATTCAATTAAGGGGGTCGCCTTTCTTTTTGACTGAGCAACCGGCGCTAAGACTTTATATCCGGTATATGTACTTCTGTTTGGACAGACCTTAAAAGTGATTGGTGGATGGTCTCTAAAAAGTCATCGCAAGCTCTGCAAGGTTCTTGAAGCAGCATTTGTCAATTCATTCGATATATTTATACCTGAGACCCCGTTTCGTTTTTTTGCAAAATGACCTTAGGACCGCGAGCAGCTCTAGTCACCTTTGCCGAGCCGCCTAATATACCTCTTAATTTGTGGCATATCCTAGTAGATGCAGTCCGTGATGGTGATCGCATTATTAATTATCGTTTTCCGCCAGTATGGCAAATGAGCTGTTGCTGCGATGAGACCAGTCGTAAGAAATATGATAAACTTTCTGCGATTGCAGATTTACTTCAACATACTATTTCAACGTAAACGAAAAAGTTAGTGTTCTGAGTTAATGTTGGTCGCTCAGAAGGTTAAGGTATCGAGAAACGAGGATGAGCGTATGTCAGTCGCAATAGCCATATTCTTGTATCAAAACTGAGATATGCTCGTGCATGCTCGTAAATTTTATTACAACATTCTCAAACTCTGTTTTAGTATTTTTACTGCATTGGGTAGGTCTTCTTTTTTAAATAATTTCAATAAATACATAAAAAAATTAACTACATATTATCCTTAGTCTCAGCACGCAACGGGAGAACCTTTGAGGCTTCTATTGACTGACAGAACTCTCCAGTCCCCAGTCCAGATATGTGTCTTGGACCTTTAAGTGGCCTTTTAATAAATTTCCAGAATTTTCTAAAGATGTTTCTATTCTTTTGCAGTAATTGAACCTAAACTTTCTTTCATAGGCGTTGGACAATATTAGCTTTTGCTTTTATGTTTTTTGTACTTCTTTCACTGCTTTTACTCAATATTGCCAATGCCCTAAATCAAGCTATATTAAATTGCAAGCATTTAAATGCAAACAAATCTCTTCAACTTATCCGGCGATAAATTTCTCTCTCCCTAAAATAATAAAAGTCCCAAATCAACTTTACAACTGCAAAATTTAAAAAACCGCAAACTTTCAAAAGAAGACCCTAAAGAATTAAAAAAAAAGCCTTGATGTGCACTTGGAAAGGAAACTTTCTTCACAAAAGAGAAAACCTAATGGATCGATGCGAATACCAAACAGGAAGCCAAATAAATTAAAGTGATTCCTCGGTCCTCCTCTGTTATGTTTCTCAAAGGACCACCTCATTATCTCACTCTTTTGCTGTTCTACTTTTCAGTAATTTTAAGTGACCAGACTTTTCCACAGAAAACGAAAAATGTTCCTTAAAATTTGATTTTGCAAAGCAGTGGGTATACGGAATATATACTCCTCTCAGAAATCGGGAACCACGTCTGTAAGGTTGAAAATAAATGCGGTCCGAAATTGGGATATGTTTTCCCTTTGACCGTGGCAATTTAATATCCTTTGGACTTTGTGGCAAAAGTAGGTGAACCATAACCAACAAAGAGCCCAGATGACTTCATATAGAAAGTTGACTGACTCCTGTTTGAAATTCAGGCGATCAGAAGAAGGAATATTTTTCCTTTCACAATTTTTTTCCATCCTCCATGAATAATATGAAAGAAAAACGTGCTGGGGAAAATTGCATCCGGGGGAGGTCAGGGTACGTTATGCTCCTTTGATGTGAAATTACTTTTTCAAAGTTTAACTGCGAGCACTCTCGCTCTCATCCCGGCGGGGAGGGGCGGCTGCAGAGCGAAGTGCTTTCTTCTTTTACCTATCTTTCAGTAATTTCTGCTGAAATTAATTTTTTGTTTACACACACATACATAAGCTTGTATACCTGCCTCTCTCTCTCTCTGTTGGCAGTCGAAAACGCGTTACACAGCTTGGGAAATTAATCCCTGCACCACATCAGCACATCCCTTGGCATCAGTATCTCACCGATGATAATGATGGCGGCTCTGATGGCGAGGGCTCATATAAGAAATATCATCGATGGTAAATGTACCGTGGAACTCTTAATTATGCTGAAATGTATAGGTATCTGCCATGTGAAACATCATTAAAGGAGTGGCTGATGGGCACGGTAGTATCTATCGATCCTCAAACCTCTCTTGCTTCAGTGTATACGACTTTCGAGTATATACATAAACACGAACCCTGAATATTCTTTATATGGCGAACGACGAGGACTTTTGTGTCGCGTCGAACATTTTCGAATTCCTTCACCGTTGGGCTTGTGACAACGTTGGTATTGTGCATTTTTCCAGTTGGCTTCTCTTCATTACTTTGTGGCCGATGCGATGATTGGAGTTGAGCCCAGCGCATATCGTCAGATTGAAGAAAATTAACAAAAAATGCACTAAAGATAACAAAAAAAAAAAAAAAACAATTTCTATATGTACCTAGTAGTTGCTCTGCACTTTTTGGGAATGGATGTTCACTTTACAAATATTCATGTTACTGTAGTTAAAAAAAAAAAAAAACACACAAATCGATCCGAAAATGCTGCTTAGCGAATTGCAAGGGCAGATATCAATTCATTTAGTCCCTCTTAGGAATTATTGACGTAGATTTCCAGTTTTCGTTATATACCTGAACTTACGTTAGTAAGATGTATATCAGATATTTTTTTATTCAAAGCCGTGTAATGCCAACACTTTCAGTATCACTTGAGGGACTCCATTACGGAAGGTCTTCCACTTTTTATCCGCATTATCTTAAACCGTACACCTACCACAAAAGCAATATTGACTTCTTTGGAGCTAAAAACAGTAAAACGAGTCAAAAACACCTTTTAAACATGCCTTAAGGATCGTCAATCAAAAAACAAATGGTTTTGACTTTGTTTGACTTCTTTATCTAACAAAGTCAAAAAGAGCCAAACAAAAAAAAAACAACCTTTAACCATGTGCCTTAAGGAGCGCGACAATAAACGTGTCCAAAAACTCACCAAAACAGGAGTCAAAAATGCATTAAAAATCAAGTCAAAAACGCTTTAATAAACGCGTCTTAAATCCAGTCAATAAAAAATCCCAAAAAAAAACCTTTCGGAAAAAAGCATTAAATTAGTCAAAAGATGATTTAAAAAACGTGCCAAAGAATCGTCCGAAGATGTTCTAAAAAAACGTTTCAAAAACGCATTGAAAAACACATCGAGAGCGTCAACAAACGCAACATTTGAGTTGATTTTGAAAGAATATAACCTTTCTTAGTTGCAGGATTATGTATAGAAACCGCAAAGGAGTTCATAAACTAATATACATATTTGCCTCTGAACAGATGCCACGGATCCCTAAAAAGAGACTATACATATAAAAGCTATACAGTCGGCTCGAAAGTGGCCCGTTGCATACAGCCTCGCCTATCGACTAGCTTCATTCTTGCGAACACAGAGAATATACATCTCAATGCGAGAAAAAGGACTACCACTACCGCTGTTATAAACTTGAAAACGTTTACTTGGTTCACAGTGATGATGTGGAAATACAAATAACAACCCCTCAGTGCCTCAGCATTTAAGCCTCACCAAATAATAAGAAAAAAAATAGATACACACGTACCCACAATTTACAAACAGATACTCCAAGGAACGCAAGCAGTGTGCAATAAAGGACTATTTGGACCTGAATTTGCCATTTTCGTCACTCAATCTGGGGAATTTTTATATTCATGCACATCAGGCTTGCCTGGGTTCTGGGATGGTTGGTTGATAAAAGCTCATACGTCGGGCCAAGAGCACACAAAAAAAAAACAGCAATCACCATCACCAGGCGTCACCCTCTGGTGTGATAAAAATTGAAAAGCATTTTTTGCACGTGTTTTTTTTACAATGTTGATGCAACAGAAAATTATGAATTTCGTCTCCTGTTGCTAGGATAAAATATATACATATAAAAAAAAAAACACAAACCAACGCACACACACATAAGTTTGCATTCTCCGAGGTGGAGCAGCAGCCACCTTGTCGATCCCCTTTTGGAGCCATCCACACTGAAAGTGACGACCGCAAACAGATGGTGCTATTGTTGCGCCGCCATTTTTGATTTTGTTCAACCAGAGCAATCCCTTTTTTTCTCTCTGGTTTAAATCAACTTTTACTCCAACACCTAACACGGTAACAACCAACAACGGTAAGGTTACCTTACCGAGAAGAGAACAGTCAAAGTTAAGGGGGTTGCCTTTGCTTTCATAGGGTTAAGTTGCCACATTTTCATCTCCGCACAGAGAAATTGAGAAGTTAAAAATTAAAACTGCCAGAATGGTGGGGGTAGGTGGTGTTGGCAACACCATCCACCTTCAGCCATGTTTATGTGGTTGCTAAGGATACAGATTCCGAATCAAGTGTGCATGGCAAGCAGACCACGAGTGCTAAGGAATGAAAAGGTGTCGCGCGTTTAATAAATTTGCGTACAACAAAATGTTAATTACAACCTACCCCTACGGGATGGAATTGAATAGCGCGACCGAGAAATGTCCCTTTGAGAATTTTTCAACGTTTTTGACTTTTATTCAGCCGAAAGATTTGACATTTCACGTCAGCTGTGCATTAAATGCGGGGATTTGCGTTGGGGAGGAATTTTTAAAATTAAATTTTACTACACTGAGCCTGGATAATGCGAAGGGTGGACGCGTTTCCTTAATCACTGCGCTGATTATTACATTTGAGAAATTGGTAAATATTATGAGCGTGGCTGCCGTCATCACAGTAACAAACCCCCATTAGCACGTCCTATAGGCAAAAGTGTTGCAGATGCCATATATATGAGGATGGGGTTTCCGATCTGGGGGTTGTTCTCGATACAGGACTTCCAGAAGCAGTAGCCTGGTGTACATATACGGTACTCGGCAGATGCGCTCAGTAGATTTAATTAATTGTATTGCGGACATATTTAAAAATTAACAGTTAGTTAGAATATATGTATTTCAAGCCTAAATAGGGTTAAAAGAGACGAAGAATATCCAACCATATGTATTGGCGATGGAAAATTCCACTCTATAACCTCTAAAGTGTTTGAGTTAAGTTGCATAGCCCCAATGCATTGAGGTAAAACTCTGCGAAACTGATTAAAGGAATTCTTGTCGATCAGAACCTGGCGAAAAGCGTTTTACAAACCAATTTTATCTAACAATGTGTAACGTTCTTCATTTTCCATTCGAATCACCGCAGTTTTTAAAAAAAAACTGTTCATATCTCGAAAATCCCATTTAACCAGGTATTGTTAAATAGTTAACCATAGTACTTTTCGAATTAAACATTGCAATATTTGGGACTATTTCGTCTACATAATTTTACAAAACACAGCTCTAATAAAAATATATTTGTATTATTTTATAAGAATACTAAATGAGAACCCGTACTTGGTTTTTCGAAAATATGCAAATAAAGCTGTATTGCTATATTTCTTAAAAATTACCACCTGAATGAATCCCGGTCTGTGTTCACATACGGTATATTTTTGTTTAAGTTAATCCCTCATTTCCAATAAAAATGCAATTACAGATAAGCAGAGCAATACTATGCACTTTTGTTTCTGAAAGTTTTTAATAGGAGAAGACACTTAGCTATCAAAAGTAAATACCATTAAAACTAATAGAAAATATGATAAAAAGAATTACAACATAATATTATTATTTCTATAGTATTTAACTTCTTAAACTAATAATATTTACTTTTTACAATATCCAATAGTAGCTACCTACTATTTGTTTCAATAGGGACCCTATAGATGTAAAGTAAAGTTGTGTATACCTCTTAAATGGTGTTTACTGTAATATTAATATGACTATATACAGTTAATACAATTACCCAATACCATTGCTTTCATCAGGCTCCTATAAATTGTTTATGGCGTACCCTTTCTTTAGTAAGAGTATTTGCTAATGTAGTATTAGGACCGCATTGCTGGAACAATAGCTTAATGGGGCTCCGCCAAGTTTAAAAGGACACATTCCATTTGAAATAGTACAATACTATGTAATATACCCTACTTACCCTACCTACCCACCCACCCTACTTACAACCACGAAAACCAGCATCGCATCACCAATTTATAATAGTCAGAAACAAAAAACTTGTTAGACTTTTTTACTGAAATTTTTAGCCTCACATTGTTATTTGATATTTAGATACTGCCATCTTAAATGAATATGCTAAAGCCAAAAGTGCACAATATTATTTAAGTACCTATATTTTTCTGTATGGTTTAATTTTTATCTAAATAGTATCGCTTCTAAGTTTTAACCTAGATATCTAAATAAAAAGCAACCAACCATGCCATGCCGTTGATATAAACGAGATTTGTGCGACCCAGTCGTGCACATTATTTTATTTTACTTTGCCTTTAGCCTGATCTCTGATGTAGTTTTCGATTTGGCTTTTCAGATTTTGATTTCTGTTGCCAAATTAACACATTAACACTTTTGTTAATTATGTCTTCGATGTATACCAGTTACATAATGCTCATGATGTTATTAAATCTAGTATCCGGAACTCAGTTCTTTAACTTTTATAAAATTGTTTAATTTACTTAGGAACATGCAGAGAAGCACAAAGACGCAACCGAGATAGTCCGTGCCAATTTTTTTTTTAGAGATCTCTAGCTTCAAAAAAGCGACGAGCGGCACATACTGCGAAGCGGAGATACCTATGAATGAATTTAAATTTGCTGCTTCTGTATCAAGAGAAAGGGAACACAGAAATTTAGAACCTTTATGCCCAATGCCCAAAACACATGTGCAGAAGTTCTGAGCGCAACGCAGCATGCAGTCAGTGCCTGTTTGCCTGCATAAAATTTGTCTGACAACGGTGGCAGGCAGAAAACTGCCAGTCCACCGCCGACAGCAGGAGGGACTTTACGCAAAATTGCTCGTGGTATTGCGAGCTGAGGAGCCAGAATTGTATCGCATTTTTTTGCGTATATGTATATTCGAAACAATTCGATTCGATTTGATTCTAGCTTTGCGGTGACTCTGCATTACTAAAAGCAAGAAACAAATATGCGCGCAAGTATTTCAGCGGCTGAGCGGCTTGAGTTAACTCTACGATACCTAGCTACAGGGAAACATTTTCGGTCCCTGCAATAGGTATCTGTTTCGCATTCCTGTGTCAACGATCTCCATCATTCCTGGCAATATTTGCAAATCTGGCAATCGTCTGAGCATAGCTTAAGAAAAAAGTAATTAACAGAGAGTTGAAAGAGAAAATGGGTCTGGTTTTCTTGTTGATAAGCCTGGCTATGGGTCGAGCGCAATGATTGTAATAATGCACGCTCATTCTTCCGGCATTCGAGTCTTAGTGGTGAAAATACAGGTGTTATCGAAGTTTTAATTGCGAAGTTCTATATATTGAACAGAATATTTTTCAAGTCCAGTGGTATAGAAATAAACAATTTCCTAAGACTCGTTTCTCTCATTCTCAAGGTGCAAAGGAGTCAGTTCCAGTAGCATAGCTATTGCTTCAGTTGGTCAAGTTCGCATGGCCTGTATAACAAATACAATCCTTGCGCCTTATTGAGCGCCTTCCTTTGGGAAGCTTCAACCTACTTTTTACAAGTACATATGTAGGTACCCTATTTATATCTATAGCTGTGTTAATTTCGAACCCAACAACTTTGAAGTCTTGTGTATTCAATTACGGGGGAAATAAAATTGTCCATCTTCCCATTGCAGCCTACTTCAATTTTCTAACAAAAATTCACCTGTAACACGCATGAAAATTTATATACAAATACAACACAGCTTCCGCCTTCAATATCTTCCAAGTTTGGTGTACATATTTACACGAATTCAATTACGTATTGACACACTAAATAATTTGTAATTAAACGCCCCAGGCTGTTCAACAGACGTTACAGAAGTAAATCCATCCTCACGCACACGCGTTTCAAACTTCAATTGTCATTGTTAGTGATAATGCTTGCGCTAAATAAATCTACGAGTACAAACGAAAAAATCACCCTTACTTCAGCGGGAGTTGATAGTCGCTTAAAATTAATGGCGTCATCTGCTCGAACAGGACTGCAAAAGAAAAAAAATCAACGACACGCACACAACAAAAGCACACAAAAGACAAAAGTCTCTTCAGCAGTTGTCTCTTTGTGTTCAAAATCCACCCCTTTTACTATACTCTTCACCCACGACCCACTAGTAATTAACATGAGGGGGGAGTGCGCCTAACTACCCATCTCGCACTCGCTTATGATCCTTAAGGTACACGCCAGGCATTCACTTAAACTGTAGCACGTGAATGTTGTTTATCCATAATCGAAAGAAATTCTTGGCAATTATTTAGCAATTTCAACAGAGGCAGACATTCCGTAACTCATCCTTGTCTAGCGCTTCTTAAAAGGCTAAAACCAGTTTTATTTACCCATCGGAGGGGGTGCTGGAAAGAGCTACGAAAGAACATGAATCCTTCTGCAAGTAATCTGCAAATGCAAATGTTCGTTAAGCTGAGTTTTGCCCCCATTGTTCGTCGCATGGGGGCAACGAAAGCGATATTTAAGCTAAGGGATGATTCACAACCTCCTGTGTAAGTATGCGTGCGGCCATAAAAAGCCTAGAATTTACAAAGGCTCCTACGTGTAGGAGGCATACGCTATCGTTACGATGGCGCAAGTTACTTCCTCGTGTTTACTTTCGAAAAGAGACTCCTTTTTGATTGAGACTTATGCGGGACTAAATTATTCGTCATTAAAACTTTTATTACTTGTAAGTGTTCCGAGGCACGGGCTCCACAGTTGAAGGGGTGCATGACATTATACAGCCATAGCTATATTGGCGAGTTGTTTTTTTTTTGTCGTTTTGAAAATTAATAAAAACACTTTTAACAAGCATGTTGCGAAGGCAAAACGCTGTAACGAGGAAGTGAAACTGATGGAACCTTGAAAAATGAGCGAATTACGTGCGTAATTGGGGAATAAGTGTTACGGTATATGTTGTGTCGCCATTCACACGAATGTGGTTACAGTAGTCTCAGGTAAACGATGTGACTATAAGGATTGTAGATTTTTTTATCAAATATTTTTAGAGGTTTAGTGAGACAATTTGTTCAAAGTTTAGGTTTTTCTTTAAAGTAAAATGTACTTAAGTATGTAGCCTCCTTTTGATTAAATAAGAAGCCTTATGCACTTGCTGTTCATTAGTAGGAACGCAATTTTGCAGCCATATTCTGTGAGTTATTCTACCGAAGCTTTTTGAAGGTATCCTGTGTAAAGTAATGTATACGGAGATCAGTTTACAGATTTTCGTTAGGGTGGGTTAGTGAAACAGAATTAATCTTTACCACGGTGCGTGTGGATCAATACTATCTTTATTTAGCACTGGCTACATAAGCTTTGGCCTCGCGTTCCTTCCCTTGTTGAAATTCGATGCTCCTGATGCTTTAAGACATCTGTTAAAATGGGATAATGAGGCATTTAACTAGGTACCTGTTCGAGAATATCACGGAAACAGTGTCTTCCAACTTTCAAATTGCTCTAGTACCGACTAGTGACATAGATTGCAAGTGAGTCTCTTCTCTCTTCTCCCCCACAGCCTCTGTATGTCGTCATCTTTGAAATTTGAGGTTTCATTGAGGTACAAGAACTTATAAATCAGATATGTTTTATCAGACTGTTACGCAAGCTGTGGGTGTGTATTAAGGATTTCTTCTTTTATTGGAAGGCCCATTAAAGCCAGTATGTGTGAAATAAAACATAAATAAATGTCCGCCTCGCCTTCTCATGGTGGCACAGTTCCGAGTGGTTCAATTTGTAATGACTCTGCAGCATAGATCCGGCTTATGGCTGAAGCGATGACACTAGTTGGGTTGGCTTTGAGGATTTCGGCTGATAGCGGCTTTTTGGAATAGACCCGCGTCTCCAGGATACCCTACAAAAAGAAGGCTAGCGGGGTCTAATCTCATGATCTTGGTGGCCAATTCAGGTCACCTCTATGCAAGATATAACTATAACCTCGTTCATGAAAAATATCTGTTGTGGCGTGTGCTGTGTGGTATGAAGCCCCATCCTTCTGGAACTGCATGTCGTATACCTTCATTCATTAAAAAGTGCAACTTGGCGCTAAAGATGATTTTTCGGCCAAAATTTGGGGTCCCAAATGACGTTGCCAACTCTAGCGAACGTGTGACAATCATCCGAGAATAATACTGACATGAAAGAGCTTCTCAATTAGCCGTTTGGACTCGGCAAATTGTAGATACCTTCCATTCGCCCCAAAAATGAAAAACTCACTCAAAACCTAGGGTCGCTACGGACCTTTTACGTCAAGTATTTATTTATTTTTAGAATGACATTGCCTATGGTCATAAACTTTTAGCTCCTGGTCCAGTTGAATCTTGTACGAGTGTAGGCCCGAAGCAATATTCGCCAAGAACAACACTGCGAAAGCCCGACTTCTTGTGCACGCAAGGAATTGACTGCCTCCGGTTCTCTTGTACACTTTTACGGACAGAGGCACTGCTTTCGGTCGATCTAGCATACCTTTGACTTCTAGGTGAGTTGGCGAGAAAGTCGAAAGGGGCACTATTCTCTAAATATTTCTTTAGAATCTGATAATGGGACGTCTTTTGAAAATGTCGTGTGTTAATATTTTACTGGTAGCCAGGAGAGGCTGAATATGCTAGCCTTTTCTTCAATACAGCAAATTGTTGAGGCTACAACGATATGCCTCCAGTTTAAAGCACCCTCTTTAATGAAACGCTGTGCAATCTCTATATAAAAACAAATCCAAAACGAGTGACTGTACGCAATACCACTCGAAATTCAGTTGGCTTTCGCATGTTATATTTTATATCTAAACTAGTACACCAATAAAACTAAAAAGGCTACTTCAGGCCAATCCTCTTAGCGGCTGCTTGTTTGTGCCTAATCACGTAGGATGTTGATACACATTTCCCAACTATAGCTATTTACATTCGCCGGTCGCCTCGTAGGAACACGCGTACATGGGTATCAACGCGGAATTTACGACCCATAAAAGTGTTAACACTGCCAATCGTAAGAAGCCGTAATGGACTCTTTATCTGCGCGCTTTGTAACGAAAAGCACCCAAAACGACGAAACGCACGTGAACAAACGCAATCGCCGCTATGAGGCTAGTTTGCCGCATAAAACTCTTGCTACAAAACAATGACGCACGAACTGAAACTATGCTTAATCGCCACCGGACATTTTTTAATCCGATTATCCGATGATTATGGATGATAAAAAAAGGGAAATGATTACATAATTCACATAGGTACTCGGTCTCGGTCGGTTTCATAGAATTTCCTACGCATGTTGGTAGCCGTGCACAGATGGAAAACGAATAAACCCCCAAAACCACAAGTGTGAGCTGCCTAATAACTATAAACGTAAAAGCAAATGTTGCATCTCTGATAGTGTCCGGGCCGGTACCGGTACAGTAGGACGATACACGCAAACACAAACAGGCGCTATAGAATTTCCGCGTGAATTTGGAACAACGTACAGATAAAAAGTTACGACGCCCATAACGTTTTGCTTTCATAGTTTCAATTTAATAACTGCTCAGAGGATAAGATACTTTTTTCTGTTTCAAGTGGTTAAACATAATTGCAAATACTTTTTTATGTGCCACAGCTTTGTTTAGGTGGGCCGCAGTAAAAAACCAAATGATAGGACCTCAGAGTGTGATGCGAAATGGAACAGTTGGGGCAGCTTATACGGGGTAATTAGATGTTATTTCGGAGTAGTTAAATTCTACTTAAAGCACCACGCCTATGCATTTACGACGCAGAAGTAAGTGGACAAACACGCTGCGAGATGATGGGTTTAGTCTGCAGTGTGGTTTTAGAGGTGTTTAAATGAAGTTTTTGTGGGACTCACTAAAGTCAACGCTCACTAAATCATCTGACTGTAAAACAGAGAAGTGCACTTAAGGATTATGGAGATGGAGAGTACAACTTGGTCGATGGCACACGCATTGGAGTTTTTATACTTTGAGTCGTCTTTAACAATGAAAATGGGCAACTTCCAACTGTCCCTCTTCATTGATACTTCCTCCCTACAATTACATCACATACCAACCACTATTAAAATATCTGTCAAAAGAAATTTGATGAAAATTCAAAAGGAATATGTTTCCAATTTTTACCCATGCTCGCCCACTATAGCTATTCGGCTGGGGCCAACCTTTTCCGACAGGAAATAAAAATCGATATGCTCACCTTTTCATGAAGCAGTTACATTTGAATAAATCAAATCAATCAGGACGGAATCGTTTTTGCGAAAGCTCTTTGGTATTTTATTGCTATCCTGGGAATTCGTCGTGATGAATTGCTGAAATTTGTTTACATCGTTTTTAGCTCTAGGATTCTTACTTTGCCATGAATCGGTTTTACAGCGCGTTGCTGTGGGTGGTATTTGATTGAATAAATCGGAGGGCATTTTAATTTCCGACACGAGTGGAGGTGCAGAATGGCATAGTATTGAAGCGGATACAAATTTATTTATTTTTTAAGTCCAACATCACTCAAATGTCAAATGTTTTATATTTGGCTAATGTGTGGACGGGAGTATTCCAATTTGACCTTTTAACGCAATGCGGAGTTAGTCTAATAATTTCGCAGGTATGCGACCAAATATTAGAAGTAAAGAACACAAGTTCTAATAAATCACAATAGAAATTGACAGTTTCTTAAACAATTGTCAGATGACACCATTATTAAGTGAAGATGGAGAACTTTTTTCAACTAAGAGAAGAAGTTCAACTCTTTAATGGAAAAGCACCTCTGCTTGGACTCGTCAAAAAAAAAACATTGTGGACTGCGGATATTAATTACTAAGTGAAAGAACTTCTTATAAGAAAGCGAAAAGCATGAAAAACATGATCATCTCTCTCCAGACGTCTGAAAATTAAATATTTGTAAACGAAAGTACTCGTACTGTGCTATCAACTGAAGTTCTTAATACATCAAGACTCTGCGAGCCTACTGCATATCTTAGACACCTCAAACGAACAATTCGTTTTTTTTTTGATTAGGTCCTTATCAGTTGTCATTTTATGTGTTAAGTGTGCTGGACCACTAAGTGAAGGGTCTCAGGTTCGATACCCGGATACACATCTAAATATTTATTTTTCACTGCGCCAGTTCTTGCAAAAGTTCAGACATTAAACTGTATAACTGTCATGAAAGAGCTTCCCAATTCAGTCCTTCGAACTCGGCATACAATTCTAGGTCGCTTCCATTCGTCCAAAAAAAAAAAAAAGCTAACAGAAAATAAAGTTCATGAAAGGATAGGTAGGGGTACCTCTACGGACCTACGTGAAGTTAGCGCGCACTTTTTCTAGAATGAAAAACGTGAAATGCAGTTCGATAGACATTCGTTTGTAGTTGTTTGTAGTGAAATTATTTTCGTTTGTAGTTCAACCGTTAGAAAGTTAGAAGCATTAGAAAAAAATTTCAGCGCGCACTTTTGAGCTTTTGAAATGAAAACTAGCCAGTTGCATTCGAAATCGTTTGTAGTTGTTTGTAGTGAAATTCTTTTTTCCCAAAAATGTCTTATTTCGGAGATATAAGGACATTTGTGTTTGCATCTATAACTCCGAATTTCCAATAGACAGAATTTTTTTGAAATTACTGTTACATTAAGCACATCCCAACTTAAATAACTGCATTTAAAATTTCCGAATTCACTCAAGCGTTACTTAATAAAACGCAATTAAAGTCAAAAAATGCATCATTTCACGTTTGCATCCATTATATCGCTTTCCCAACAACAACAAACCAACGGTAAACACATTTCCGCAAAGCATTCATCCGTGTCCATCGATATGAGTCATAATTTGTCCATTAGCTACAACAACCAATCAATAAAGCCCGATTTTATCCAAGAATTTTTTCTATTCCTTTGAATAACCTTAAAAAACGACGACTTTTAAACAATTTATAGCAACAAAAACATATATTTTGCAAACTCTGTACTCCTGGCTATCTAATCCAATTCAAATGATTTGGTTTTATCACAAATAACAAGATTTTGATGCAACTTTGCAAACATTAGTTTTTCATATAAACTCATATCAATATTTCGGTTACTAAGCAACTCAAAGTAGTGAAATCTATTTTTTTCTAATGCTTTCTATTAGATGCTTCTAATGGAATAAAAAAAAGTGATATTTTTTTGATAGATAACGATTTATTCAAAATATAAGAAAATCTGTGAAATCGTCTGCGCAACCCGATTTAAGGGGACGGATATTTCAAATGCTGGACAACTACAAACGACAAAAACCGATCAGTTGGTAGGAAGCATGTATGCTCTATCTAATAAAACCAAAAATAGCAAAATTGTGCCAACCAAAGAGAATTTATATGCAATTTAAGCAGTCGATCTAAAACCCTCGTTATCTCCGAAACGGTACAAAGCCAAGTGATGAAATTTCCTATTTTCAACAGTTTTCCACCTAACCAATCTAATAAAACACAAATTGTATCCATCCGCCTAACGGTTTACGATTTATATCAAATTTAAGCGAAATTGAAACTTAATTTTTTTTGTGAAGTTAGCGCGCACTTTTTCTAGAATGAAAATTGTGAAGTGCAGTTCGATAGACATTCGTTTGTAGTTGTTTGTAGTGAAATTATTTTCGTTTGTAGTTCAACCGTTAGAAAGTTAGAACCATTTGAAAAAAAAATTTCCAATCCCTTAAATCCGTGTTATCTCCCAAACCGTAGCAAGCAGAGTGATAAAATTTTCTATATTTGAAAGTGTCTACATCACTAATCTAATAAAATTCAAATTGCGTCAATCGGCCTAACGGTTAATGATTTATTTGAAATTTAAGCAAATTCAGACCCCAATTTAAGGGGCTTATTACTCAAAAACTGTTGAACTACAAACGATGAAATTTTACATATCTATTCTATACACCCTTTTTTACCTCTGGTATAAAATAGAAGACAATCCGTCTTACAGACAACTTTTTATTCGCAATTTAAGGGAAGCCTCAATCGCTTAAAAATGGGAAAAATGGACACATTTTTAAGCGATTCGATATTTCCATTGCTAAAAGGCTATGAAGTGTCAAATATGTTTTTTTCCAATGAAACTACCCTTCTCTTTCCAACAAAGTCGTCAAAACTCATTTTCCACTAACGGTTAAAGTTTTTTTCGCAATTTAATTTTTGATAAATTCGGTTTAGATGCCCATTTAAGCAAGCCGATAACTCAAAAACTGTTTAACTACAAACGATGAAACTTCACATTTCTAATGTACACACACTGTTTATTACATGCTATAAAACACAAGGTTGACCGCACGACTGGGTACTTTTTATTCGCAATTTAAGGGAAGCCTAAAATGGTCACAATTGCCCATTTATAAGCGATCCGATATTTCCATTTCTAGGAAGCTGTAAAGGGTGAAATATGTTTTTTTTCAATGAAACTACCCTTCTCTTTCCAACAAAGTCATCAAAACTCATTTTCCACTACCTGACAAGTTTTTTTCCCAATTAAATTTTTGATTATTTTCGCATTTAAGCGACCGGATTATTCAACAACTGTGGAACTACAAACGCTGCAATTACACATATCTAAAGTGTGTAATCATCTTATCCAACAGTATTAATAAGAAGATAATCCGCCCTACTAGACACTTTTTATACGCAATTTAAGGGAAGTCTGAAATGTGTTCAACTGCCCATATTTAAGCAGTTCGATATTTCTAATGCGGAACAACTTCAAACCAAAACAATTATGTTTTATAATGCGTTGATTATCCTCTTTCTAATGACGTTAAAAAAAAGTACTTTTATTCAACAAAAAATATATTATTTGCAGTTTATTCAACTACCGTGTGGCCTCATTTACTCGGTAGGATATATCAGAAACATACATAGGTACATAATTTCTTTACAATGTGAAAGCGATCACGCAAATTTAAATTTCGTTTGTTTTAAAATTCAAAAGCGCTTTTCTAATACGAATTAGGAAAGGATATGCATCACAATTCAAGGGTTTGTCTTTCTTCCGTCACCTTGCATAGATCCAATGAGGTATGACGCAATCATACAAACAAAATGCAGGGCACATGAGATTATTGCAGAGTAGATGTTTGGGGGTGTGACTATGATTGAACGCATATGATCGTGTGTGGATGTGCGCATCGTTCCGTAAATGAATACTACTTCATTGACCGAGATTTTTTTAACCTTTGAAAGGAGAGAGAATGAAATGGAGTATTTAGTGTGACGTAAAGCAATTTGCGTCCTGTTTTTGTGGGAAGATACGATAGGCATTGTGTAAGAAATGGTGGCATGTGTGTAGTGTAGGTACAGTTATATTTTGTTATAAAAAAATGTACACATGGCCATGGCAAAAATCCTCTTCCAAACCCTCCCCGTGGATGCCGGCTGGTAATAATCACAACACACTTTTATTTTGGGAAAAGTGGTGATTAGCTAAGGTCAAGAAGCAGTGCTGGTATGTTCCTTCTCTTTTATAGTTTAACATCCAATACATGCCTATTGGTCATAGGAAAGAGGTGCCCATTAGGGCTATGTATTATATTCGATCTCGTTCTGAATAACAAATAAGAAATCAAGACACTCTTATACTGTAAACATAATACTAGATTTGATATCGTGAAAGACTTGTGCCCTCATTGTCACTTGCGTTCCATAATAGGTATCTTTCTTCATTCCACACATTTGTATTTTGTCCTTGTGACTTTTGAATTGTTTATATACTATTTTGCGAATATTGCAACTGGGCCCTATCAATCTCAATCAAATTTATTTAAATCCTTCTTTGAGAATCAACCTTGCTGATTCTGGCTCTAAAAATGCTCCCTGGTCATGGTAAGAATTAATAGACACTTATCAACCAGTCTAAAAAAAGGAAAAATGTAGTTCGGTATCCATTTTTGCGGCTTTATTATTGTGGATGCCAATCACAGTACATTGCCTACCGTCCACCCATTAAGCATTTTCCATATAACAAAATATAACTGTACCTACACTACACACATGCCACCATTTCTTACACAATGCCTATCGTATCTTCCCACAAAAACAGGACGCAAATTGCTTTACGTCACACTAAATACTCCATTTCATTCTCTCTCCTTTCAAAGGTTAAAAAAATCTCGGTCAATGAAGTAGTATTCATTTACGGAACGATGCGCACATCCACACACGATCATATGCGTTCAATCATAGTCACACCCCCAAACATCTACTCTGCAATAATCTCATGTGCCCTGCATTTTGTTTGTATGATTGCGTCATACCTCATTGGATCTATGCAAGGTGACGGAAGAAAGACAAACCCTTGAATTGTGATGCATATCCTTTCCTAATTCGTATTAGAAAAGCGCTTTTGAATTTTAAAACAAACGAAATTTAAATTTGCGTGATCGCTTTCACATTGTAAAGAAATTATGTACCTATGTATGTTTCTGATATATCCTACCGAGTAAATGAGGCCACACGGTAGTTGAATAAACTGCAAATAATATATTTTTTGTTGAATAAAAGTACTTTTTTTTAACGTCATTAGAAAGAGGATAATCAACGCATTATAAAACATAATTGTTTTGGTTTGAAGTTGTTCCGCATTAGAAATATCGAACTGCTTAAATATGGGCAGTTGAACACATTTCAGACTTCCCTTAAATTGCGTATAAAAAGTGTCTAGTAGGGCGGATTATCTTCTTATTAATACTGTTGGATAAGATGATTACACACTTTAGATATGTGTAATTGCAGCGTTTGTAGTTCCACAGTTGTTGAATAATCCGGTCGCTTAAATGCGAAAATAATCAAAAATTTAATTGGGAAAAAAACTTGTCAGGTAGTGGAAAATGAGTTTTGATGACTTTGTTGGAAAGAGAAGGGTAGTTTCATTGAAAAAAAACATATTTCACCCTTTACAGCTTCCTAGAAATGGAAATATCGGATCGCTTATAAATGGGCAATTGTGACCATTTTAGGCTTCCCTTAAATTGCGAATAAAAAGTACCCAGTCGTGCGGTCAACCTTGTGTTTTATAGCATGTAATAAACAGTGTGTGTACATTAGAAATGTGAAGTTTCATCGTTTGTAGTTAAACAGTTTTTGAGTTATCGGCTTGCTTAAATGGGCATCTAAACCGAATTTATCAAAAATTAAATTGCGAAAAAAACTTTAACCGTTAGTGGAAAATGAGTTTTGACGACTTTGTTGGAAAGAGAAGGGTAGTTTCATTGGAAAAAAACATATTTGACACTTCATAGCCTTTTAGCAATGGAAATATCGAATCGCTTAAAAATGTGTCCATTTTTCCCATTTTTAAGCGATTGAGGCTTCCCTTAAATTGCGAATAAAAAGTTGTCTGTAAGACGGATTGTCTTCTATTTTATACCAGAGGTAAAAAAGGGTGTATAGAATAGATATGTAAAATTTCATCGTTTGTAGTTCAACAGTTTTTGAGTAATAAGCCCCTTAAATTGGGGTCTGAATTTGCTTAAATTTCAAATAAATCATTAACCGTTAGGCCGATTGACGCAATTTGAATTTTATTAGATTAGTGATGTAGACACTTTCAAATATAGAAAATTTTATCACTCTGCTTGCTACGGTTTGGGAGATAACACGGATTTAAGGGATTGGAAATTTTTTTTTCAAATGGTTCTAACTTTCTAACGGTTGAACTACAAACGAAAATAATTTCACTACAAACAACTACAAACGAATGTCTATCGAACTGCACTTCACAATTTTCATTCTAGAAAAAGTGCGCGCTAACTTCACAAAAAAAATTAAGTTTCAATTTCGCTTAAATTTGATATAAATCGTAAACCGTTAGGCGGATGGATACAATTTGTGTTTTATTAGATTGGTTAGGTGGAAAACTGTTGAAAATAGGAAATTTCATCACTTGGCTTTGTACCGTTTCGGAGATAACGAGGGTTTTAGATCGACTGCTTAAATTGCATATAAATTCTCTTTGGTTGGCACAATTTTGCTATTTTTGGTTTTATTAGATAGAGCATACATGCTTCCTACCAACTGATCGGTTTTTGTCGTTTGTAGTTGTCCAGCATTTGAAATATCCGTCCCCTTAAATCGGGTTGCGCAGACGATTTCACAGATTTTCTTATATTTTGAATAAATCGTTATCTATCAAAAAAATATCACTTTTTTTTATTCCATTAGAAGCATCTAATAGAAAGCATTAGAAAAAAATAGATTTCACTACTTTGAGTTGCTTAGTAACCGAAATATTGATATGAGTTTATATGAAAAACTAATGTTTGCAAAGTTGCATCAAAATCTTGTTATTTGTGATAAAACCAAATCATTTGAATTGGATTAGATAGCCAGGAGTACAGAGTTTGCAAAATATATGTTTTTGTTGCTATAAATTGTTTAAAAGTCGTCGTTTTTTAAGGTTATTCAAAGGAATAGAAAAAATTCTTGGATAAAATCGGGCTTTATTGATTGGTTGTTGTAGCTAATGGACAAATTATGACTCATATCGATGGACACGGATGAATGCTTTGCGGAAATGTGTTTACCGTTGGTTTGTTGTTGTTGGGAAAGCGATATAATGGATGCAAACGTGAAATGATGCATTTTTTGACTTTAATTGCGTTTTATTAAGTAACGCTTGAGTGAATTCGGAAATTTTAAATGCAGTTATTTAAGTTGGGATGTGCTTAATGTAACAGTAATTTCAAAAAAATTCTGTCTATTGGAAATTCGGAGTTATAGATGCAAACACAAATGTCCTTATATCTCCGAAATAAGACATTTTTGGGAAAAAAGAATTTCACTACAAACAACTACAAACGATTTCGAATGCAACTGGCTAGTTTTCATTTCAAAAGCTCAAAAGTGCGCGCTGAAATTTTTTTCTAATGCTTCTAACTTTCTAACGGTTGAACTACAAACGAAAATAATTTCACTACAAACAACTACAAACGAATGTCTATCGAACTGCATTTCACGTTTTTCATTCTAGAAAAAGTGCGCGCTAACTTCACGTAGGTCCTCTACGGACCTGTTGCGCCAACTTTTTACTTCTTTTCTATTTATACAATTCTAGTTTTTGAGAATTCGAGAAAATAAAACTAAAAAGTAGCAACTCTCAAACTGGAGTCACGATTTTGGAATTTATAAATCAACTGACGTCGAAATCGTACAGTGTCTCTAACCAAACTGAAGAAAGATTTTCCGAAGTTTCTGACTGATCATCAAATAAGTGACAACGAAGGAAATGATTTGTAGGACCCTGGGCAACAAAAATCTAACCAAACCATAACCTGCGGTATTTGTTTCGAAAATCCAAAAAAATATACTCGTATTACTTCAACAAACCTGCAACCATTGCAAGATGTGTTGTAGCTCTTTTGTGAAGTTTAACGAAGAAGCAATAGCTAATTAAAACGAATTAATATATCCATTCTGCCGGCAGATATTAAAAACTTTTTTTGTTTACTTTTGAAATTTGTAATTTTTCAGCGATTTTCTTTTGAAAATTGTTTAGTTTTTGTTGACCTTTTCGATTTTTTGGTGTTTTTTTTTTGTTAAGTATTTTCTTAGGTTATGCTGAAATGTTTTGTTTGTTCAATTCTTATTATATGAAGTAAGTAAATGATTATTATAGTAATTGTTTACATTTATAAATTATTATTATATTGCAGGTGGGAAAAAACAATTAATGCTTTATTGAAATTCAAACCGTTTTGCTAGATATTATCTCTCCAAAAAGTTGGGACTTATATCCCGACGATGTGAGGCATAAGTTCCAATTCGAACTTGGGACCTACTTCCGTGCACCGATATTTAATTTATTTGTCATGTATGTACTATGTATTTAAAAAAAATGTTATCAATTTTACCATAAGGCATCTTTCGTCACCTTACCTCTGTTATGGGGCAAGTTGTAACATAGGCAGTGATAAGTTGTAACAACTTGTTACAAATAAACTTGTGTCATTAAAAAAAGCAATTTTCACAAACAATTTTTTTTAGATAACAATAAGAAAAAGAAAGAGCTGAATACTAAAATGATAGGAACGAAAGCAAATGTGCAGAATGTTGAAATTATGTTTTAGAAAGAACAAAATATATTATTGCGCATGCAGACAAAAACTGAAGCGCAGATTTCTGGTCGTTTAAAATCTGCAGCTAGGTCGAAAATCTGCAAAATGCAGACAAATCTGCACTTATGGCAAAGCTGTAGGTATGGCTCCACGTCGTTTGTTTTAAGAAAAGCTTACCTTTTTTTCTTTTACGAGACTCTTAATTTTAAGGAGAACCCTACAATTTGTGAACTTACCCCCGTTTCTGCCTTCCCCTATCTTTTTTTTTAAACTTCCGAACTTTGGTCCTGATGTAGAAACACGCACATTCTTCGATCACGCTTCTGTTTACTTAGGTGCCATCTTTGTTGCTCGTTTAGAGTTAGACACCAGTAAAAATTATGTTTAAGTCTCCTATAATATTCTTTTAGTAATTTTTAAGGAAAAAATGTCCACCGCTTTCCAGTTCCATTTTGGGCTGTGCACGAGTTTGGCAGTTGATTTATATGTATCGAATCAAGAGAGCTGAAAACGTATGTATCTAAAAAAGCGCACTTCTTGCATTCAGGTGACTTAAATAATAAGATTGCTGTATCAAGACTTACGACACTTCTGGGTCCTTCTTCTTCTTCTGGCCCATAGGTGTCCCATAAAATCCAACAATCATTCTGTAATTTCTTGAACTTTTTTAATGTATTAAAAATCAAATCGGTTTGTATGTAAAATGTTTTGTTTATTTATTATGTTATTGCAACTTTTAATAATTTTATTTTTCATTACACTTTATGTTTTTGTTTTTTCTTTATTCGCTATATAAATGGCATTTTTATTTCGTATTCTAATTAAATAAAAATTATACAGTCTGTAATTATATGATTTTTCATATTTTTATTATTTATTTGTGAATAACTAAGTTTTTGTTTTTATTCTTTATTTAAATTACATTATGTACCATGTTTTTTTATATATGAACTTTTGTTTAAAATTTATAGTACCAAATACTTTACTCACAATTATCTTAAAATGTAGTATTTTCGTTTTGTGTGTTTCCTTTTTAATTTACTTTCATGAATTTGTTTATGTATTTATTCTGTTTGGTTTTATTAACCAGATACGTATAAATTTCTACAACATTATGTGAATTTGTTTATTGCTACTAAAAAAATTATTTTCCAACGACATAAATGAATTAGTTAACTTATTTACAATAATATTTTTTTTAAGTGTTAAATGTAATTTTTTAACATAAAAAAAACTGTCCACATTATTTACACTTAAATTTAAGGTTTTCTTAAGTTTTCTAAATATTTTTTAGCTAGTTAATATATATATATATTTTCGCTTGCTTATTAATATAAATGATGACAGTTAAGTGTGTTTCTTTGCTAAATACTATGCAACAAATTATTTCTTTTTAACGAAAACAATTATACTTTTCTCCAATGCTACAGAGAAAAGGTTTTAGTTTTAGAATTTGAACTTAGCTATACATAAAAGAGAAAAGAAAGTGGATGAAGAAATACAAGTTTCACGCAGAACATAAATATTAATGCTACAATTTAATTCCTATCACGAAAAACATAATAAAGGGTGATTTTTTAGCTGGTTTGGTTTTAGCAACACTGGTTTTGACAGCTGACGTGTGTTTAGTACCTTGTGTCACTGTCAAACAGCTTCAGTTTGGTTTGCAATTTAACCATTGATCGTCTTACAAATGAACAACGCTTGCAAATTATTGAATTTTACTATCAAAATTCGTGCTCGGTTCGAAATGTTCATCGCGCGCTTTTTTATCGAAAAATTGTGTTCAGCGATGAGGCTCATTTTTGGTTGAATGGGTACGTAAATAAGCAAAATTGCCGAATTTAGAGTGAAGATCAGCCAGAAGCATTGCAACAGCTACCAATGCATCCCGAAAAAGCCACTGTTTGGTGCGGTTTATGGGCCGGCGGCATTATTGGGCCATATTTCTTCAAAGATGATGCGAATCGCAGCGTTACTGTCAATGGTGAACGCTACCGAGCGATGATAACAAACTTTTTTTTGCCCGAAATGGAAGTTCTTGACTTGCATGATATGTGGTTTCAACAAGACGGTGCCACATGCCACACAGCACGCGAAACAATGGCGCAATTGCGAGGCGAGTTTGGTGAACAGTTAATTTCACGTTTCGGGCCGGTCAATTGGCCGCCTAGATCGTGCGATTTGACACCATTAGATTATTTTTTGTGGGGGTATGCCAAGGCTAATGTGTATAGGGACAAGCCCGCTTCGATTGACGCACTGGAAGCCAACATCCATGCATTCATTCGTGAGATACCGGCCGATATGTGTGAAAGAGTATGCCAAAATTGGACTCAGCGGATGGGCTACCTGAGACGCAGCCGCGGTCAACATTTGCATGAAATTATCTTTAAACATTAAATTGCAAGGTTCAAACTATCGATTCAAATAAATATTTCATTCATTTTTTCGAATTTTTTGTGTTTTTTTTTTTAAAAAAGTTCTAAACCTCTTAAAAAATCACCCTTTATAAGGTTGCTTTATTTTTAGGTGTAAGTTTGTGTTTGTTTTTCTTTATTTTATGTGACAATAATATTTAATTTAAATGAAGTATGTAATATCACAGGTACATTATAGTTTTAATGTTCTTAGAAGTAGGATTTTGTTCTTTCATTTTATAAAAAAAATGTATGAATGAAATTGTTAACAAACAATAGTTTCTACACTGGGATCTTAAACTAGGATTATTTCTTTTTTAACTAGAGGGTAAGTATATGTTTTTTGCTTTCTTATTAATCGTTGTTTAATGATATTCGATTTACTTGTTTTATATAGATTTTTTTTTTTTTTTGCATATTATGGCTTTTGTTGTTGTTTTCAAGAAGACTGCGGCTTGGCACAGGAATATGATGGGCTTTTAGAAAAAAATATTACTGCTGGCTGTTGGTTGGTAGTCTATCCAGGGACTTGAGGCAACAAAATATGTAATAGGGTACTTAATGTGCTGGGCGAAATGACTGCTAGGCGAAGTAATAGTTTACCTCCTGAGAGATCAAAAATAATATGTTATCTGTCAGATTTGAACTGTTTAACAAACCACTTAAAAGACGGGTTATAAACTAGTGGTGCCCTGGTGCAGTTGGGATGTGTTTGTAATGGAGTATCCTCAGAACAACACATCAATTTAAACTGAGTCAGTCTGTTTGTTAAAAGCCACTCTCGAGAGATTGTATTTACAGTAAGAAAGCAATATTAGAATTGAAGAGCGCATTACAAAACCCGATTCGAACACATCTGTCCTTTAGCTTATTTAAAAAAAATATTGCTATAAGAAAGAATACAGCTTTTTGAGTGAAATGAGTAAATTTGTCTTCGAGATTCATCTGAGCGTCGTGAATTAAATTCGGGTCATTGCTTATGCTCAAATGAATCAGAGACCAAAACCTTTACAGAAGCTAGACCTATTATAGCAAAATTCAGACCAAGTGCATTTCTTCTTGTTCTGTTTTCAAGGGAGCTTTCGTTATAAATTTTAGGTGGCTTCTGGGGACGAATATAAATTATGTTAATTTGTTTGCCAGTCAGCTTTATATCCTGATGATCAGTCAGAAAAGCAATTTTCAAATGTTGTCTAAAACTGTAGGCAATTTGATTGCTGCGAATGTTGGTTGTTGTCGTTGAATGAATGGTCCTATCTCACCATCAATATTCTCTTTAATGTTGACCATTTTTGTCGCGTGGAGACTCCTGAACTCACAGAATTGACAACTTAATATCGTCATATCCGCCCAGTTCTCACGATTCATTGGCTTCTTATATCACCGAAAATAAGACATCTATTTGGACTCAGTTTAAGTCTCAGATCAATAGCTGGTGTCCGGAATAGTTGAACTTATTTCGTGTGCATTTTGCTGTATAAAGTCTACTACAAGTCCAAGTCCAGATTGAAATTTTTAATATTCTAAAAACCAACATAACCCTTAACTGCTTAGCCATCATTATGGTTTGGTTTCTTTTATCCACTTCATAAGATTGTATACTTTCTTTTAAAATTTTTGTCTTCGTACTTTCTTTAGTGTTTTGTTTTTTAACGTTATTTTATATACATTTTAAATAGTTTTATAATTGTATACATGATGAAAAACTAAAACTAAACCACTAACCATTTTATTTTTGTTTCGTTTTTTTTTTACTTTACATAGTTCATTGCCATTGTGTGTATAATGGACAGTTATTTATATAGATAAGTGAGGGTGATTGCTAAATGCGTTACATTTTTGTTATTACTTTGCTTAAACCTTTCGTTTTTTTTTTTTTTTTTGAGGTTTACGTCTTAATCGTTATGAGTTTGACTTGTTTTAGTACGTATTTTTTGAATTGCTTTATTTGCGCTTTAGAAAATTTTATAAAAATTGTCTTTTCATTTAAAGTATTTTCTAAAATAATTTTAGAAACGAAAAAAAGTTTACCCTGTTTTGGATTTATCTAAAACGTAAGTTAGTCGTTTGTTTTAGTATTCGTGTTCAAAATGGCAGTAGTCGTTATTTGGTTAGTTTATAATTTTGTCGAGGAAAAGTAATTACACAGTCCCAACAAGTGATTGGAAAAGTTTCAAAGGGTTGTGATTTTATTTATGACTGTCAATCACAGGGCGAACAATGGCGGTTCGTTGGCATAATAATAGATTCCTTTACAGTTCTAAAGTGAAAACCGACTATGGGATAACTAAATATGCAACCGATGTTGACACACGGGAAGAGATTTTATTTACACAACTCTAAACGAAATAGGTTGATTTATAGACGAAACGATCAAAAGTTTCCGTGTGTACGAATGATTTGCCCTATAGTACACAAGCAAATTTCTTCGCCTTAAAGAATGCCGACCCAGTCTTAGACCAGACAAACTGACAGCTTCATGTTTATAGATGATGTGTGTATGACACCAGTTATTATAGTGCAATCAAGACCTTAGGGCGAGTGAAAATTCAACGGAAATATTAAGTTCACCCAGAAAAAAATAGTTAAGCAAAGAACTTTTAGATTTTGGCTTCAACTATTATTTTTGATAACAAGAACTCGTTTTTAAGTTTTCAAGAATCAAGTATTCGGCGTAAGAACAATTTGTACTCTTCATAACTATTAACTTACATCTTTGCCAACAGTTTCATTCATTTGTTTGTCATTTTAATAAAAGAACATTGTGCGTGGCGTTGAAGTTAAATATTTAACATTTGCCCATAAAAAGGACTTATCAGTCAAATACTCTCATGAGCGTAGGAATAGAATGTAAGTTCAAGATCAAAACGCGCTTCAAGAAGATTATATCTAAGGCGGCACCTTTGGTTGGAAGTAGGGCCAACCAAAACACTGTTTTCGTTACAAAAAGCAACACACAGCTGAATAGACCTTCAGCTCTCTGATTTCTTACGCAAGTTTTTGAATAAATAAAGCAGCATCAGGCTAGGATGCCTAAAAATCTTAATCTTGAGACAGACCGCATTGGATTATCTTGTGACATATTGTCACCGAGTGGATGCAGTCAGTGATTTTTACGAGTTGACAAACCACATTCAGCTCGAACTACGGAGGACGTGCCCTATACCGATGGGGATGAAGTAGGCCCTTTCGCATGGGTATTGATCGACATATCCACGTATTTGTATTTCTATGATTATACTGTCTGCGGCGACGACACAGCCCACCAGACTATGCATACTCGAAATCCATTATCCGTAACCAATTATCGATAGAAATCTACCCTCAAGTCACTCGGTTTACCAGACATATGTTTGGAACCTCTGTCTTTCTACTTACAAAACAGGGGTACAAAAAATGTTAATCGAATATTTTCCGCAATTATTGCTACACTCGTGAATGTTCCCCATCGCAATAAAACCAATCACCAATACAATAAACAAACGCGTAATGGAAATAGGTCAGACAGTCGGGGAGCTACCCACTCTAGCTGGTTGCCCTCTATATCCATCCATCTATCACAAACGATAGAAATAAATAATAATAAAAAAAAAAAAATTATTTCATTTCAATTTCCACGAAATATTGGCAAAAGCCAAGGGATGATGAATGCTAGGTACTATTGCTACACCGGAAGTGTGGCAAAAGTAATCGTCTCGTGTTCTATATATGGGGCGCTTCGCTGGTCAGCCATACTACCCTTCCTATCTAAATGCCGCCAGGAGACCACCCTCTCTCAAAAAAAAAAAAAACCATTATGTTCCCACTTTATTGCACGGGTGCTGACTGCTGAGTCATTTTTCATTTCAACTATAGGCGAGGAATAGAAGATTGCTTGTGTACTTCTATCGGTTGATTGGCGGAATTCCTTTTTCAATGTTTCAACAGAGTGGAACACAGAAGCAGTCCAAACCAATTTGGGTCGTAGTTGGCGAGAACAGTTAAAAATGAAAACTCGATTTCTTCCAAATAAACGGAGACGAGTATAGCAGTTCTAGTTAAAGGGAAAACAATTTTTTTTTAAAAGGATAGTCTCAATACAAAAATCCCAGTGGCCAATTGGTATGTTTCTTTTTTTGTGAAAGCCAATTTCGTGTTAGCGCGTTACGTCGATTTATCGATTCGTGTCGAAGGATCATAAAAATTAATACGAAAAAATGGGAAAAAATCCCATAAAAGTGAAATGGAATGGACGAGAGGAAAAATATACGACTGCAACACTTCTGTATTTATGAAGGATAGGGTCCGCAGCTGCAGGGCGGGTAGACTAGTCAGGGCGGGCTGGGTTCGAATGGAGTTCATCGTCGTTTGAATGTTGGAACAAGGTTTGAAATTCAGAACGCAGTTGTTGTCAAACAAAATTTAAAATACAATCGAAGCAAGAAGGAATAGCAAGCTCCTAATATTTTTAAGAACATCATATATGTACATCACTTCAAACTAAAAGCCTAGTTTTCTATGCATAAATGGAAGTCGGTTACTACTTCATTTACGTCAACAGAAAAAAACAATTCAAGTTACCAATCTAGGCCAATAAAACTGAACCACGTCAAGTCGGACAACTACCAGTCTTACTAAACTAGATTTTTGAACGCCTCCTTTGATTTTTTCACCAGAATACTTTGCCCTTCCTGATCTATGAGTATACGTCTTCACAAAGAGCTTCGGTATAACATGCACCCTGTCCAGGAGTGTTTCCAGTCAGACATAGTTGTCTTGGCGGGTTAGTTGGTAAACACAGAATCCACGAAACGACCACAGACAACGGTTACCGACTAACTGACTTCGCGGCAGCTCGTAATACGGTGATAAGTAGCACTAGGTTTCCAAGGCTAAGGATCCACACAGCAACCTGGCGCTCTCCAGACGGTCGAACCGCCAACCAAATCGACCATGTGCTAATCGACGCGAGGCACGCATCCAACATCCTCAACGTGCACACATTCCGAGGGGCAAACGTCGACTCTGACCATTTTCTTGTTGCGGCTAAGTTCAGAGCTCGACTATCCAACGAGAAGAAGCTGCGTTCCGCCCAGAAGAAGAAATTCAACGTTGGACGCTTTAGCACACCTGGAGTAGCCAGAGTCTACAAAGAGCGCCTGAGTGAGAAATTCTCCGCAGTGCATTCACCTACCACAAATGCCAACACCCAGTGGTCCCAGTATCGCGACATCATCAAAGAGGTAGCCGAAACCACCTTAGGGTACCAGCCACCCCAGAGAAAGAGCCCGTGGTATGATGATGAATGCGTACGCAGGAAGAAGGTGACAGAAGATGCACATATGAAGGCGCTGCAGCGCAAAACAAGGGCAGCGAGGGAAGAGTATCGAGCCAGGAGGAGGGAGGAGAAGAAAATCCTGCGTAGAAAGAAGAGGGCCTACGCAGTCTCCCAGCTCAAGGAGATCGAAGAGTCCCGCGATCGAAGCAACATCCGGAAGTTCTACAAGAAAGCCAAGCAACTGGCTGCTGGCTTCAAGACCGGAACGCAGGCTCTTCGAAACAGTGATGGAAACCTAGTCACCGAAGCGCAGGGAATAGTAGATGTTTTTAAGCAGCACTTCCAGCAGCTGCTAAATGGGCATCATGTAGAGAGAGTGATAGGGCAAGAAGAGAACCCACGTCCAGTCAATGAAGATCCAGTTCCACCGCCCAGTATGGAAGAAGTCGGCTTAGCAATAAAAAAGCTAAAGAACAACAAGGCCGCCGGCTCTGATGGTTTACCAGCGGAGCTCTTCAAATACGGTGGTGATGTTTTGGTAGGGCGCATGCACCAAATCATCAACCAAGTATGGGTGGAAGAAAGTATGCCCGATGACTGGACTATCAGCTCCATATGCCCCATCTACAAAAAAGGCGATCCTATGTCTTGCAAGAACTATCGAGGCATATCCCTGCTTAATGTCGCATACAAGATCCTATCCAACGTACTGTGTGAACGTCTCAAACCGTTCTGCAACACACTAATCGGCACGTACCAGTGTGGCTTCCGGCCCGGCAGATCGACTATAGACCAAATTTTCACACTGAGGCAAATCCTGGAAAAGACCAATGAATTTCAAGTCGAGACTCACCACCTTTTCATCGACTTTAAAGCCGCATATGATAGCATTCATCGTCAGGAGCTTTATGTGGCGATGGCCGAATTCGGGATCCCGGCAAAACTGATCCAGCTATGTAGCGTGACGCTGGAGAACACACGCTGCAACGTGCAATTTGGAAGTAGTTCCTCCGAACTATTCCAAACATGCACCGGATTTCGGCAAGGAGACGCACTATCATGTGACTTCTTCAATCTCGTGCTAGAGCAGATAGTGCGCAGGGCAGGTGTCAACACGGAAGGCACTATCTTCAACAAATCCGTCCAGCTACTGGGGTATGCAGACGATATTGACATCATCGGTCGCTCCCAGCGTGCCGTGATAGAGGCTTTTACGGCGATTGAAGAACAGGCGAAATTCGTTGGTCTTGTAGTAAATGAGGACAAGACTAAGTACATGCTATCAACAAACAAACAAGCATCTGTCCACCGCCTAGGACAGAACGTCACTATTGATAGCAACAATTTCGAGGTAGTTAAGGAGTTTATCTACCTCGGAGTAAACATGAACTCCACAAATGACATCCTAGTGGAGATCCGGCGAAGAATTACCCTAGGAAACCGCTGCTACTTCGGTTTGGCAAAACAATTGGGTTCAAAACTCCTAACTCGAAGGACAAAATGTATGCTTTACAGAACCCTTATCCTGCCAGTTCTGCTTTATGGCGCCGAGTGCTGGACGATAAGCAGGAAGGGAGAGCTGATACTGGGCTCCTTCGAAAGAAAAATTCTTCGACGGATTTTTGGTCCTGTGTGCGAGGAGGGCGAATGGAGGAGAAGATACAACCGCGAACTCTATGAGCTGTACCAAGATGTGGATGTAGTCCAAAAGGCCAAAATACGTCGACTACATTGGCTCGGCCACATCGAGCGAATGGACAATAATGCTCCAGCTAAGAGGATCTTCGAATCCCAGCCGCCAGGTTCGAGACGACAAGGAAGACCGAACCTCCGTTTCAAAGACCAAGCCATCGCGGATGCCAGAGCGCTTGGTCTGGATAACTGGAAGCAGCGTGCCCGGGATCGCAGAGGATGGAAGGCTGCAGTGTCTCAGGCAGAGACTCTCCACGGGTCGGGAGCCCGTTAAGTAAGTAAGTATAGTTGTCTTGTGGATTCTATCAAACTCGGTATACAGACTACTAATAAGATGTTCCTTGTTTTGATTCTGATTCCTGATGTAAAGAATTTGTTGTTAAAATTATATTACCTTAATATAATGTTAGCATTGATCTTACAGTCGCAGTGTACAGCTAAAGCCAATGCATTATTTTCGACTGTAAGGCGAACTTTGTTACTGCAGACGGTTTAGATTCCAAATCACCTTTACAGGGTCCAGCTTATTAAAATGCCTCACGTCTGATTCGAAAGGAGCATGTAAATACTTGTGCCTTTCTACTTTGCAACCAGTGAATTCTTGGAACTTGGGCCATCTTTCTCAAAAACAATCACATCTTGTCGGGCATCTGAGAGTTCAACAAGTGGACGAAAGTACCCTAAGAGTATATCAAGATGGAGCTCTGGTCCACATGGTCCCAAGTTATAGGATAGCTGTTATACACATAGGCATGTTATACCGAACTTTGGGGACATTGTTATTTGTTGGTAGTTCATCCGACCTCAACATTATAGATAGACAACTGAGCGGTGCAGCCAGCCTGAACTTTCCGTGACTGAGATTCATTCGCACTTGATCAGACGGTTGGCTGTTTTTATACATGCGTTGGTGATGGCTTCATTGTCGACCCTGCGCGTTCAGGGTTAAGGCCCCAAATGTTCCAATGTAGTGTAGTCGATCAAGCTGAAGGTTAGATAGGTATGTCGAATACCACTTTTCGCTCTTGCCAGAATCCACAGACAGACGTCACATTAACTTCGAAGAGGATTAAGACACCACTCCCACAACCTCGAGGGGTTGTTGAAGAATTCTTGGAGTCCGGTGAATTTCCCAGCTAATTTAGGTGATACGGGCTTCTGGTAGCATGTGACCGTACCGATTGAAATATTTGTTAAACCTAGGTTCACTTTGGTATGGGTTATCGGTAAAAAGACGAACCCCCTTTATACTTCAACGACTTTAACAAACAACAATCGTTTTGATCTGTTTGCCGTTCCCTCTGTTGAAGCGAAATGAAAGAGGAGTGCGTGATGTGGAAATGAAGTTGTGAATATAAATTGAAATTTTGAAAGAAACACTTAAGGGGGGGCAAAAATTGCTTTCGTCACACCTAAAGAAAAACTTTTACTCACTCAAAATATTTTGATCCATTTTGGTGTTTGTCACTTCGTAAGTGTCATCAGTGAACTCATTATAAATTTTACCGAAATCGCACACACCCAGTGAAACATTTTAAAGGCAGGGACTAGCCAACAATTTGGCCACACAATCTGCCATAATTGGAGAATGCTCATCAATATTTACCACTCTAACCACCTCCTGAACAACCGCACTTCAAAGCCCATTTGATGAATCAGCGCCCGATTAATTTAAACTTGTCAACATGCTTGACTCACCAACAACGTTTAATATCGGCATCTTATAGACTTTAAGGTGCCTTTGATCAATCTAATGCATATTGCTGATACAACCTTTTAATTAATATTTTCATCGTCCTCTTTGAAGTACACCAATCAAATTTGCGCGTGCAACTCTCGGAATCATCTTCAAACAGTCCCTTCAGAGGATAAAATCCTTCTTCTGTTTGACTTTGAGTAGAAAAATAGTATCCAACAAACGCCTTCTAATGAAAAGGGTTGTAGTACACTCTCTCACCCCTTTCAATTGGAAACTCTTTAAACAGTCAACAACCAAAGCGAAAAAAAGCAACAATAATTACATCCATTCAAATTTAACGTTTCTCACCCTCCAATCTCCACCCTCGCGAATTGCCTGTAGCCAAATTCACTATGTAATTAGTTGACATTTTTTGTTAACCCTTCCACAAAAAGCCCACCCTCCATTTAGCAACAGTTTCGTGCATTTGTTCACCTCATTAGCCCATGCAGAGGTTTTAATTTTTTTTCATTTTTTATTACGCAAGTTTGACCTGTGCCTTTGGGGTGTTTAATTTCTCTCTGAATTCGCGTGTGTGTGCTGCCGGTTTTTTTGTTTATATTGTTTTCCAATTAACTGGCAAAGAGTGTTGTTGGCTCTCTAGCCCTCGGGTCTTGAGTTGAAAGAAAAAAAATTCCCTCTCCGAGTTGGGAAAATGCATGCAAACTAATTTGGGTGGGTTGATCTGAGTAGAGTGAGTGGTTGCGTTGGTTGGTATGTACGTTGGCATTTTTTTTCGTTTTCAACCATCCATCCACTAATTGCTTCTGAAAAGAGGGGTGAACAGAAAAGCCTTGGAATGGGCAGTATCACAAGCGTGTGTGCCCGGGTAGATACTGAACAACGACTCGGCCAGACACAACAATCGATAGTAACTTAACTGCGTGATGAGGGTGCTCCTGTTCATTCTTTAACTATAGGTGTTTTTTTGTTTTATTTTATTTTCTTCGTCGGGTTGGTGTGGTGATTATCCTTGCATTGTTTGGGTTCAACGGCAAAACGTGTCCTTGTTGTAATTTGCCATCTTTTTCTTTGTGATTCCGATTGAATGGTTCTCTTTTTGCGCTCGAATGGGTGATTTTTTTTCCGTTGTTGTTGTCGTCGTCTTTTTCGTGTAACTGTAACTCGAATACAGATCACAATTTGAAGTAAAAACGGAAAATAGCACGTACACGTCAAATGGACTTGTCTTCGGTTTTTTTTTCCTTTTTGAAAAAGATGTCATTAAAAAGTACTCGACGAGCAGAGGAAAAACAGGAAAACATTGAATGAGGTTGTGTCGCTTGGATATCGGGGCTCAGAAGGACACTCTTTTTTTTTTTTTGAAGAATTTTAAGGAATCTACGTCGAGGAGTTTTCTTTCAAGCTTTCCAACGGCTAACGTTTTTTTGTTGTTGTTATTTACAAAGTGAATCGGAAAATGTATCCCAGACAGAAGATCATTTTAATGTCATTAGCTGGTGGGTATATTATAGTACCTGTCTGTGAGCACTATCAATTAAAAACCCATCATCATCTACTGATAAAGAGTGTACCGATAATTTTTAAAGCGTATAACTATAAGCATTTGGTGTAAATACAACAGATATATAATGACGGGAATTAGGTTTATTGATATTAGTCGAAATGGTATTTTAAGAAATTGGGCCTTTAAAAATTATTCTGATGACAATTTTTAGAAAAAATCTTCCTTATGTTTGTTTTGTTAACATCTGAAAGCTAAAGTTGACACAGAGTCATTTCATTACAGACTTTTGATTCTGAAAGCCTCTCACAATGACTAGACCTTCCCTTTTTGTTTGACGTTCGACACTGCAGATTTGAATTTTAGTGGGTAATATTTTTATTTGTAAATCTGTATAGCTTTAGCTTCCTAGGCGTTTTTTGAGCATTTAAAAATTTAAATATTTTTTGTAGAAGGGATTGCTTCACGAAGTTCAGAAATTTAAATAAGGAAATAAACGTCATCGTATTTACTGATGAAAATTTTGGATTTGACGCATCAATCGATGTAGGTATAAAAGTAGCTAGAATCGGATACATACAGAAAAAGTTTGTATTTCTTTTTGAAGCGTGGGTGCCAATATGACTAATTGCTATACGATTGATACCGCCTCAGTGCTGCGAAGAAGCGACGTCTATTGATTAGGTCGGCAGTCGGACAGTTCTCCATAATTTTTTCCACTTCCTACTCCTCCAGCTCTAGTAAACAAATTAAGACCGTTATTCTTGTTACACATTTTACTATAGCCGGAAATGGTCGCTAATACTGATTGTTTCTTGATTCGTGTAGCAGTGTTTGGTACAGAATGTAATTAATCTAATAAATGTGAATAGGCGGAGGCAAATAGTTGAAAACCACTTTCACTGCCCTATACACAACATATTCGCTTGATTTTTCTTTGTTGGAAAGATTTTGCAGAGATGCAATGCTGTGCGTAATTTGTTATCCAATATTTTCTGTAAAGCCAGGTTACTATAATGTTAGAAATTCTACCACTGGGCGAACTCTATAGTTAGCATAATAACACTATAGCGGCATACAAACTGCGTACAAACAAATATTGCTTCATTAGTCTTTCCGAGGATATGATGTACCTAGTACTTATCCTGTTTCTTTTTTTGTCATAACTTAGAACCTCCACTAAGGAAATATAGAACAGCCAGTAAAAAGAGAATACACCATTCCATAGCGTCAGGGTAGATGTAAATCAAACTTGTTACATAAGAAATTTTATAAGATGGCATTGGTTTTCATTCTGCAAACTTAAAGTATTTGCTGAGCTCAGTTCTGAGATTTATTTGATCTGCTTATATTGTGGTTCGCTTTATTATGGACGTTGTATATGGTTTCACCGTCAACACCCAAATTTGTTGACTCTTACCAACTTAAAATTTGAACTTTTTATCATTCCAGCTAAAAGCACAAGAAGATTGTACGAATGGGGTTTGGTTATTCAGGATGCAACTCAACAGACGACCGAAATAACCTACTGTGAAAATGACTGCAATCATTCACAAAGCGCCAATTAATTATTATCATAAAAATTATGTAGGGTTACTGAAGCTCTAAGAAAGACAGACTGAATTGACAGCTATAGCTAGTGGAGGGTAATCTCCCTGGGTGCATCTATACAAACGGCACATTTTTGAACAAGACTAACCAAAGGTTTTGTATTGCCAGTATCAACTACGCTTGACGGAAGAATAACTCTGTAGAGGCTGTTGTGATGAGAAATATCTTGAGAACGCAACACAGTTCCTATGTCACTGCGCAGGCCTCCAACACAACAGGCACAGATTCATAGGGAGACACTTCTTTCACGACCTAGACGAGCTTTCCAGTAAACTAATAGACAAAGTAATGAGCTTTATCAAATCCATAGGATAGTTTGTATGCAACAGCGCAGTGAGTAATTATTCACAGTTATTAAACAGGGACAGAGTTAATGTGGGTAAGGGACAACCTTTTCCCCCATGGGCATCACAATGGGCCAATATTGATTTGAGTGTGGCGCGGATTACTCCACGTCAACCCACTTACTTTTTACTTAACCTCACCTATTGCCAGTATCAAATGTTTATCTTGCAAAACCATTTATCCCTTCTCTGGATTAGCTATACTGATGACTTATTGAAAATGGTAAGCTAAACTAAACATGACCTTTTGAATATTCATTATTATTAGCGTTTTACAGGGAGCTTTACTACAAGCCACACACGTAAAAATACTGCCGCAATGCAGGTCTCTTTTGTTGAACCTTATTACCATTTGGGAAGTGACAGTTAAATTTTACCAACGAAGAATAAGTTATGTCGTGTTTTATATATCACAACCTATATTTGTCACTTTTCACCAGCTTAATGTTCTAAAGCGAGATCTGACATGTCGGCGTCGTCCTTGATAAAGACTAAATTGGAACACTCGCACACGTCAAATGATCCAACAAGAGTGGCAGCCTTAGGGGCCAGTAGTTGCATATAATATTTTTGGGCCTCAGCCTTCGGGATCCCATAGTGATTAAGCGTAGTCAAAAGTTCGTGACAGCTATCCGAGCCCTAAAAGCTCGAATTGTACATTCAGAGTACTCAGTCCAGAATGTTGCTTGAATCTTAATAAGACAGCTGTATAGCGTTGCTCATATTTTCAAACACATTTTTCCAGAGAGCGACTCTCATCCTTTTTGCAGATATATTTTTAGAGGACTATCCCAAATGTTTCAATGTAAGAATGCAGAAGTTACACCTATTGCCAAACTGTTAGGGGCGCTGTTGAAGATCGTTTGGGTCGGTATTCTGCGAGAATTGGTAAAAAAATCCGCGTTTCAAGAATACAGCGGTACGAAGCGTATTTTTTTACAACTAATGCAACCTCTACCTACCTCGAAATGCGTCAAAAACCGGATCATCAGATAGGGTCATGGTGCAGTCTACTTGCAGCCGTTAGGCGTCAATTGGGGGATACTGGTTACTTACTAGTATCATCCCTTCTTGCTGCGTTAATATTTAATTTAAATACGCCATTGCAGTAGGTGCCTGCTACTCTTAGAAGTACTCATCCAACTGACCCGTGACATTTTCAAAGAACTGTCGTTAACTGGACATAAGTCGAGGGTAATTAAAAAGACATTTTGCCTGAACTTAAATATTCAAAAGGGTTTGCATACGGGTAATTAAAAAATCACATGCATCCTTCAAAGAGCGCTTTCTTAGCATATAAATATTTATCGTGTCACCTGTTGTTTTAATATTTTCAACCACTGACTGAAGAAAGACCCGCTCGTTTGTGTATGTACAGAGGTACCTACGAAGGTAGAAAACCCGCTTATCCACAGCCATTATCAACTTTAAATTGTTTACAAAGCTACTAAAACTTTAACGATAATCCTTGGTCTGGGTGAGGTGCAACCGGGCAAATGGCGATTTGTCACGCGAATTTTAAGGATCCTTGTTGGAGCACAACTCATTTCGAATTCACTAAATGAACAATGGAAGGAACAAAAGGGTTCTTACGCCAATGAATTATGAATGGAGTCGGAGTCGGAGTCGCCCTGTGATTGTGCTCCGCCTGTAAACGACGGTCATTTGTCATTTTGATGGTAGCAATGAAGAAATTAGGACGAGGGAAAAGCCCTCGTCTCTCTGACTTGTTGTTTTTGTTTGTGTGTTTATGTTTTCGTTTGTCGTGTACGTGCTTTGTCATTCTTTCTGATTGAACCTTACGTATCTAGAAGCTTACCTACACTTATTAAGTCTCATTTGGGGGGTATTGGTGGATGGTCTTGGAACCTACTTCGCCATAGCCAGGGGCTGCGGTGGTGGAGGTCCTGGTTCACCGGCTTCCGCGTACAGACAGGAGCCTTCGCTGCATGAACAGGTGTCTCCTTCTCTGGAACTGCTACAGCAATCGCTGCAGTTTCGATGTTCCACATCGGTGGAGTCGTATGCGCACTGCTTCAGCATGCGGTCGCGTTCGCATTCTTCGGTTTCGGGGAAGGCTGCCTGACAGCGGTTTATCATGTACGCCTTGCCGGCATTGTTCTCCTGACTGCTGTCCGAGCGCATAGTGTCGTTCTGCAGGTCGCGATGGTTAGACGAATGGTGGCTGTGATGGCTGGTGTGGCTGTGCGTCATCGGCTGATGCTGCTGTGAGTGATGTGACGAGTGCATCAGATGATGGCCGTTATGGTGGGAGTGCCGGTCGTTCCGGGTCGAATGATCGGAGCACTCCGAGGAACATGTATAGATGGGTGGCTGGTGTGGGTTCGAGTTGGTGCTGTGCAGGGGCTGGTACCATTCGGTGGACGATGGCTGTGGCAGAGGTTGTCCCGGAGAGGTTAGGGCGTCACAGCTGTTGCAGGATCTGAAAGAAAGAGGACAAAGTGCGTTCAAAACTTGGGTCGCAAAAACTGTGAATGAGGACACTCACCGCCCATTGGAGCACCTTGAGTTCTGCGTCCCCGTTGGCTGATACTCCGATACAGCATGCCGCGGCGGTGGATAGTGGATATGTATATTTCTCGTCGGCATTGCCGTTGGCACCTGTCCCGGTGGGTAGTACGGCGGCAGGGGTGGTGGATGTTGTCCCGTCGGCGTTATCTGATACCGGCTTTGTCCACTCGGATGGCCAACTGCAGCGCATGGCAGCGGGTTGTTGTAGTAGTTCTCCTGTCGACCAACACCGACACTACCAGCCCCACCGGACGCACTGCAGTGCTGACTCTGTGGTGCAACTCCCCATGTAGAGAATCCTCCCGACGAGCTGCTGTGAATTGACGAATTGAGAGCACTGCTTGAGGAACAAAAATCGTGAACACAAAACATAAATACACGTTTCGTCTCAGGATTAAGTGTCGGGGCTTACCTCTGATGTGTGGACATCCCAGATCCGCCGGATTTAGAACTCTTTCTGCTCGACTGCGGACTGCCTGGCTGATAGCAAATGTTTTGCGGCACCGGTGGTGGATGATCCGGTGGGGGCAGTGAAAATTCTACGAAAAAGTACAAAATCTTTTTGTTAGCTATAAGGAATCCGCTTTGTGGCTTTAGAAATCAGTGAGGGGTGTGTGTTCCGCTTCATTAATTTCTACAAATAAAAGGGATTTCACAGCAAATCCCCATTCACCGAGTTGTCATCAATACAAACCACTAGAAAAATGAAACAAACGAATGCGAAACAAAAGAAATCCCCAAACGAAAGAAAGGATTTTCCCGTACAAAGCTACTCCAACCCCACATACCTGGAGGATACTGATGATAGTTATGCTTGTTCTGAGCCGCATAACACTGCGGTGGTGCTGCATCCGAGTGAGGACTATGTGTTCCCGAGTCCTGGTCATTGCTGGATGATGAGGTCTTCAGGCATGTCTCCGTCGACGATGTCCCGATGATCATTGTCGTCGCATATGGCGTCGGATTCTCAGGACTCTGTCGAAAGAAGAAAAGGAAACCGCAAACATTATTTCCATCACAACGAACATGGGATTCAGAAGATGTAGAGTAGAGACCACAACTTTGGCAGCATCCCTTTCGCTTAACTAACCTTGCGACAATTGTAGAACGTACTCATGTTGCGCGTATCCACCTCGGCATAGTCAGTACCCCCGTCCGAGGTATAGTTCGACTGACTGTTCGCATTCGATAGCAGTTTGGTTTCACTCAAACCGGAATCCTTATCGGTGTCGGCACTGCGCCAACCCCTATCAATCCACAAGCTGTCCTTGCCATTGATATTCAGGGCAGTGATTTCGTTGGCACTCACAACTGCAGGGGAACAGAACAGAAACACAATGACTCTCAAGGGAGAACAAAACGAAGAAATATCCGGATGGAGAACAATTCTTACCGCTCAAGTGGCCCAATTCCTTTGTCAACTGATGGCGACGCTTGAAGAATAGCATTGCAGCTGCCGCCGAGATGAGTATGGCCACCAGCATTGTGATCACGAGTGCCATGAACCAGGTCTCGTGGACGACATTCGTTGTTTTCCGATGGGTGGTGGCTGCTGTATCGTCAAGTGGATCCATGCCATGGCCATCGGTGCCACCACCGCCACTCGGCCCAGTGATACCATTCATTGAGCCGCTCGGATGGGCACGTGGTGGCGAGATTAGATGGGCTGGGTCCATCACCAAGGATTTCTGTGAATCATATGGCAAAAAAAATGTTGCATTAGAATCGTGGCACATGTGCTTGCACAGGGGATGAACACTTACGGGTTGAGAGTATGGTCCCTCGCCGGCTTTTGTGTATGCGACCACGCGGACGTTGTAAGTGGCACCGGTTGTGAGACTGTTCAACATGACTGATGTCGTGGTGGCGTTCAGTGTCATATTGGCAAGGACTTTTGCTGTATTCCCGGCCGTTACCTATAGGGGTGTTTTTTTTTTTGTGTTAATTTTGCAGGAATTTTTAATGAGCCAGTGAGTGAGGGCGTGAATATTAACCCTCAACACATCGCTAACGGCGTGTGGCTTATGGGAAATGTTAAACATTTAAAAATTGTGTAGTACCTACCTGAATTTTATAGCCGAGTAAAATACCGTTGTGATGTTGCGGCGGTGGCGGTGACCAACGCACCCAGCCAGCTGTGAGGTTCAACATCCCGGTAAGGACCGAGTCCGGTGGAGCCGATGGTACTGTGTGTGGCAGAGAGGAAGCACATGATTAAATTAATGAAATTGTTTTGCGAATATTTTTGATACAGCGATATTGTTCAAAATGATTGTAGGGAGACGCATAGGAATGGATTTGCAGACTGCATGTTGTGTATTGTGATATAAGATATTTCATTGATTCTCGATGTTTGTGCTGTTCGGCTGTGGTTATTGCAATTCAGAGGTTTCAGGCTCCAGCTGATGGCAATCAGAGAGCCGGTTTTGTTTGGGAATTTGTGGAATAGGAGAGCCAGCTATAAAGGCGATCGGGCGGATTACCGCATGGGCTGACGATAACGATATACACCGACTTTTCGGCAGTCAATTGAATTTAAATTCTAAAGATGAGCTAGCGGAAAGGCTGGATTTGTATATTGACCCCCTTAATCGGTTTGAAGCCCTCACTCCCAAACTTTCAGAGGAAGTGCTTCGACAATGCATGGTTGGGAGCACATCACTTTTGTACAGTTGATAAAAATGTTAAACAGATACAGCTTTTTATAAGTAAATAAAGATGTATTTGTCGCAACAAGTCCGTAGAGCACTTTAGGCCTAGCTTCGCTCAGCCATTCATTTGTATGAATTTTCTATTTCTAGGACGGATTGAAGGGGCCGTCAATTTTATGTCGAATAAGTCTTTTTCGGACTGTTATACTAAAGAATGTTTGATGAAAGTTTACGAGAAGTGCAAAGTGGAAACAGCTTAAGCCTTTTGCATGCGTTCTCAGGTTCTTAAATTTGATACTCCTCGCTTAGTCGTCTGAGCCAAATTTTTGTTGTGATCTAATGATGAGATCAAATATCAACGCTCAACGTTTGGAAATCATAGGGAAAGCTTTCTGTTTCTGATATAACAATCAGACTCTAAGCCTGGTCGACAGCATTGCCAAACAGACTCTGTAAATTTTTCGTTTACTACCGGAAAGTATATTACAAGTATTCTCTGACAGCCTTGAAAAGCGGTTGAAAGTCTTGACTTTTATAGTCAGGCGGATGATAGTTCGGAATCACCGCACAATGCTCAAGGCTGTATGCTCGCAGAACCGTGTCAAAGGGTAACGAAAGACCGCCGCTGACCGTGGCTAAGAAAGCATTGATTTTGACAAAACCTTCACTAAAGTAACCACAAGATATGGTCACAACTAGAAGGGCACTGGGTTTTAAAGGCACCATGAGCCGTTTTGTGAATGTCTGTGAATGTCAAGCAATTGTTCGGAGTAGAAGGAAGAACCTCGGCAGGCACTACTTTAATGACTTAGAGGAGGTTGGTTCCTTAAACAATATTGAGACCATATACCAAAATTCTGTAGGGAAATTAAAAGTATGGGCGAATTGCTTTAGGTTTTAGGTAAGATGAACGGTTCCCTGAGGTCTGAGGATGACGATTGGGCCGCTTAGTTGCCTGGCCTTTTGTGACGTACTCATAATCCCACTCAACCTAACGTTAGCCAGTTGGTTACTATATGCCCTATATAAGGGTTGGAGATTTTCTGCATCGAATAAGTCCATGCCATTGGGGTGCTTTGCAAATGTATAGCCCTTTTACGATAATCGTATTTCGATAGTCCAATAGGCCAGACCAATGAATTCAGTTGACAAATTTGATTCGTCTGTCTCTGCATGAAAACAATTAATGGAAGAACTTCCAAGGGACGTCAGAGACAAGTTTAGGCACTGCTTGATAATTTTCTGTGAACTCATTTTAGGTCTTATTTCGATTACTATTCTTACCGAATTTAAAGAGTAGTTAGATAAGTTAACGCAGTATCTTAGAAATGGCTAGAAAATTCGGAAGGTATGTTTTTCATTTGAAAGGCAGATGCATATTTACTGGTTTCTGAACGGTTTGCACGATCCTCATTGTGGAGATGCGTACACAAAATGATTTTGACACTCGAATGCCTTATCTCTAAAAGTGGGTTCATATTTTTAGCCAGTCCTATACGTATATAAGCGGCAGAGTTGAGCAAAGGCAAATGTATCACAACTTTGCAAGGACTATGCGCATACAACTTCAGGGGTTTGCTAATTTCATGGTAGTTACCCGTTTGGACAGCTCAAAATCAATGTGGTCATTTTGAAGCTTTGGAAAAGCCAGCACTTAACAGGGCAAAGTTGTTGAAACATGAAGTCGACATTTCCCTTTACCAAACAAAGCATTTTCGTAAGACGTTCACACAAATGAGCTCACAGTATGTTGAATTGAATTGAGCTCTGGAAGTAAAATTGCAACTGAAAACTGTTCGGAAACAGATCAAGAAAGTTTTGAATTTATCTAATGATTGTTTTGTCTCTACCTACGGCACAACTTAAGGGCAGTGTTTAAGCAAAGACTTGGAATGGAGTGTCAAAATATTACAGAGCAATAGGGTTATTTTAAAAACTAAGATTGTGACTATTTTCCCTTAATTTATTTTGAAGGCTGTCGGTCTCGGCAGCGGCAGTCGCAGTGGTTTTATGCACTAATCATAACACATTTTTCGAAGGATTCAGTTCAATTCAAAATGCAACACATTGAGGTATGCAACGTTTATATACGGATGGTACATATTAAATATGTAGTGAAGAAAACAAATTTTGTTTTCTTCACTGAAATTTAGAATTGCCAACTTATTCGTTGCATACTTTTTGGATACATAAATCTTGAAAAAAGAAAAGTAAAACCATTCAATTATTGAGATGGTAGCTCTGATGACAGAACTTTAACAGTCAACTGCGCCAGTATTTGAAGATATTTAGCTGTTTTTCAGTTGTCTCTTGTCAGTATGATCCTCCATATCTGTTATTGTTCCACCGAGCGATATGAACGAGGCAAAACTTTTGTATGTTACGTACGAACTACGTTGGTAATGAGTGTCCTTTGGTTCGGAGCTCATGACTCATGAGTACTTTCTAAGAGAATTTTCTGAAAGTGGTTAAGTCTCTGATCAAGCCCAGTATGTTAAAGAAACACGGAGTCGGTCAACAATATTGATGTGGTCTCACTGGCCCAGAACCAAAACCAATAAATTTTACGTCGATTTTAAAAACCTAAAATCGTATACCGTTTGCGTTGATGGGCTTTAAATTAGGAAATTTAACAGCGAATTCTACGAGCTGTATCGACCTGGTCATAAAAACAATCATCAGTCTTCTAAGATGGTTGGGATATGTAGGGTATGTGGTACACCAACGCTCCGGCTCGAAGACGGACAACCAAAAAATCATCTTCATCGACAAGGTGCATTTTTGGCTCAATGCCTAATGGAAACAAATAAAATCGGGGATTTTCGAGTAAAATCCTAAAACCTAGAGAGGTTATGTCATCACCTTTGCTGTTTGCATAGCGAAAACCCGAGTTTTGTTCGTGTGCGGTGCCTGGTGACATGTGGCTCAAGAGAACAGTTACGGTACACAATATCACAAAGAGAAGTTGCCAATTATTGGGCGGTAAGATCATGCGATTTGAAGGCTTTGGACTTTTTTCAATATTATGCTCGCATTTTTGGTGAGATTGACCCAAGTCATTTTAAAGTGGACCCCCTGCATTCGCATATTAGCCGGCAAGCACTGTCTTAAAGTGAAACAAATGCTAATATTTTCAAAACATATTGTAAGGTTTCGAATGGTCTTTTACTTGAATTGAAAGGATCAGCTATACCTTAGACACAACTTGTTAAATTAAAAGGCGAATCGCGCTGACTAACTAAAAAGGAATCATGTTCATTGGGGAAGAGTAAAAAAGCTGAGGCACAATTATTGCCACAAATAAGAATTTTATTATAAAGGTGCGCAGAAGACGGCGTAGAACCCAGCAATTTCTAGAACCTGAAGGTTACGATCCACACAAAAGAGGAAACAGATAGACGCAACGATAGGCCAGTTATCTCAAGTTTCTGGAATTAATCATCAAGGGAATCTGTTTCTCCTGAAACGCTGGTGCATATATCCCCTCGTATGGCAATTTTTGTAGTATTCGTAACCTAATGCAATTTATGACTAACGAATTAGTGAAGTCGGATACAGCAGTCATTTTTCAAGCCGGGCAATCCAAACCAAGTTTTCAGCCTTCTAGTTAGTCAGAGAATTGCAGTTGTTCTTTGAAAATAATATGAATTGACCAAGTGACTCCATCGGATTTTATTTCAACCTGCAACTAAGTCTGTCGTTTGCCTGGCTCGCCATGTCTGGCTAAAATATTCAATAAATTTGTACTCTTTTGTTAATGAACTGAAATATTTTTTTAAAGCACAGAAACCTGTCAACCATCAAAGTCACATTTTACAACAGGTATTTTTTTTTTTGTAATTTAACTACAGCATAATCCACACTCACCATCTTCGTATGTCTGCACCAGTTTCGAATTACTCGGCTGTCCCTCTAGGCTCTGATAGAACGGTGCCAGGAAAAACTCATACTTAGTGTACTTCTTCAAATTGCCAACTACATGCGATTCAATCGACGGATTCAGCACTGTCATGATGTTGTACTTCTGCGAGCTGCCACTAATGTCACGAAACCGTACATACAGTCCCTGTGGCGAAATAACAAACATTAATTTATTTTCAAATCCTGTCGATGGTGGTCCTCATATTCATCCAATTGCCCGCAAGCCAAAATCTGATGAACCGCATATGCAATACGTACCTCAACATATTTTTCCGTCACACTGACGTGCATCACCCAGTCAAGGCGGACCGCTGTTGAATTAACCGCTGCCGCGTCGATGAGCTCTACCACCTGCAATGATTTAAAAAAAAAAACATCATTAGATGTATGCCCACCATGTAAATACACAGATATACAACTGAGCAGACTAAATATTTGTTTCGCCACCAGGATAACCCCCTCGAAATGTGGGTTAATAACGCACCACATATACAAATCCACACATTATCGGCCGCAATTTGCAGATATTCCTACATCCTACCTGCTCGGGTATGTTTGTCTATTTGTGCGGCCGGAACAAAATAGTGCACAAAGCCGTGCACACGAGTGCAATTACAAATTGATTGGGGATTTTAAGTCGCCACCACCGCCTGGGGCGGTATACCAATGAATTATTCATTGGAGTCCAATGCGGTATGGTAGCACGGCAAGATTACGCGCGGGCTCCTTTGGAAACTTTCAAAGGCAGCCAAGTAGTAAATTGTTTTCAGCGACTAATTATTCAATATATTCGTCCCGCGTATGTGCTACACCATCAGTACCATCAGACTCAGCCACCCAGCGAATGCGTCTAATTTTGTAATTTATTCAAAGTGAAAAGTTCGGATCCGTCCTGGAGGGTGATTTATGTGGCGTATACACGAGAAACTTGTGACTTGGCGCAATGCTTCATAATTGTTTTCCCGCGAACAAATGGAGAGAAGAAACGTTTTAATTCGTAGACGCGAGATGTCTTTGTCTAGGATTGCAGATTCGTTGGTGGCTTTGATGGGTCTAAGTAGTGGTATAGTACATTCAAATGTTGCTCTCGCATTTCTCGACTCTAAAATTATAATCCCTTCGCACTTGTACTTTGATATAAGAAGGTTGTATCATAAGCAACCGGGAGATATTTCAGATTCTTTATTATTAGTTCGGGCACAAATCCCTTATCAAAGATACTACAGCAATAAATAAGTAGTGAGTTTTGTCAGATGTTATCGAAGATGTTTTTAGTGACGGTGGAAAAGGCGACTTTTTAAAGCTGCCCAAAAATTGATAACTGCAAAATTTAGCTCATTTAAGGTGAAATTCTAGTTCAGAATAACATGGAGCGAAAGCCTTGCAAGTAGAGCGCTTCAGTGCAATTTGAAATATGACTGAAAAGCACTTGCACACAAATCCCTCTATTGCACAACTAAAGAAGCTGGTGGGGTCACAAATTCATATTTTATCGACCCAGTGCATACTATTATACACTGTTTTTCTGTCTGACATGGGGACGATTGGCAACTAATAGCTTACAGGACTTGCATAATTGGTGCGTAAGAATTGGAGGCGGATGACCCTTATATGCTATATCCCCCGTGGTCTCAGTGGTTGAGCAATATCAATTTTGCTTGCTACAACAAAACTGAACGTCTGTTGCGAGGATTGAAACTTCTTCTTTGACAATATCTTTTTCAAAATTTGAACTCGCCTTACCGTCAAAATATGGCGCTACATGTTATACTCGTAGACATCCGTATTTTAGAGAGATGAGTTCGACGATAAAATTATCTTAAGATGTAGAACAGTCAACTGACGATGGGCGTTATTAATAATCATTTTTTAACCTTCACACTACATATTTTCTAGGTCACAATATGCAATTTTGTATGGAAAAATTTAGCCTGCACACTAAAAATGATTATTAGTACTCGGGATAATATGTTTATCCGCTGCTCCCACGATTATTGAAGCTTTAAAAGCTGGGGGCACATCACTTATGACGTTTATAAAATTTTTGTGAATATGAATAGTTTTTTTCTGGCCGCGTTTTTTGTGATTATTGTCAATTTTCACTACATTTTGTGGAAAGTATAAACTGGATGAAGGTTTTAAGATAGTAATTTTGGCACTCAGTTGCTAGTTCTAGAAGTCTATCGACAGTTGTCTGAAAAGTTACGTGACTTGGCTCCTGAACTTGTTCACAATTCACACAAAATTAATGTTTGTGAGAAGCTAGCTAATAAGCACCTTATTGACATGTAGCGCCATATTTATTTGTTTTCTTATTCAAAAATACAACATTGAAGCCAACTTGCGATGGCAGATATTATAGTGAAAAGGCAAAACAAATCATTATGTTTCAGTACTTACTTACTTTTCGTATTCTTAGCTACGAAAAGTATTCAATGATGGTAGAACATTTCCGCATCTTTATTCAAATTCATTCATAAGATTTAAATATATGCAGCCCCAAGCTGAAGCAATTTTATAAAAATGTAGTCAAACAAAACAAAAAAAAGGAAAAAATCTCCAGGCCAACCTTTTTCATCACATGCCTGCCATGCTAAGATGCCAAAACTAACCAACTTAATGGCAGCGTTTCAAGTTGGCTTCAATTTATTTAGCAACATTTTTGAAGCAGGCTCTCGTCGATAGATGATACAAAGAGTTGTTATCGCGTCAGGCTTTTGTTTTCAATCAACAAATAAGATCCCGAATTACGCAGCATACAAATATACAGGTCCAAAGTTTTTCTTTCCACGACAGCAGCCATTTTATCAATTTAAAATTCAATAGAATTGTCAGCTTTCAGCGAGCACGGTTTGATTAGTAAATCCGCCGGATGCGTGACATTTTATTTTATTTTATGATTAAAGAAGAACATAAATACATTTTTTTTTATTTAATAGGTAACTTTTTCAGACTCTGTATACCTCCGGCCTTTTGTTCAACACTCAGAAAAAAAAATTGGTAAATGACAACTAAGCTCACAGTACTAAATTCACTTTAAGTCACGCACTGCGTGTTGACTGGTGGAGATTTAAAAAGGGAAGTCGGTAGGAATGGGGTTATATGGACGCCACGCCACTGATGGGTAAGCGAAATGCAAGCACCCTCAGAATGGTACCATATTCGACCGAGCTTGACACTTATAAGCTGTGGTACTGGTTGCATCTTAATAAGTCAAAGTTGGATCTTTCGAATTATTTTAAGACTATAAGAGTGCTCCATTCGACTAAGTTCGGCACATATTCTTCGCCCTAGACCTAGTTTCCCGCAATTAGTTGTTTTGAGTGAGTCTAATTTTTGGGACAATGCTAAGCCAAATCACTCTTTACGGCTGATTGCAAATGATGTCAAATTATTAGAACTCATTCCATTCTTATTAGAATACTCTAATACCTTTACTGTAACAGCTTTGGTGTTTTTAACCAGAATCCACTCCACCTAAAAGAATAGATACTCCTTGCATCCATCATTTCATTACAAACTTTATAACTTTCTCTTCAATTACGAACACAAAATTACCCAACAGATGGCGCTGCTCAATCACAACATAAAAACTCACTTTGATTATGATGAAGGACAAACTTTTCATATTTAATTCCATCACCATTTGCTTTAAAAGAAAAAAAATCAATATTCTTTTATTTTTGTTGACTACCCAAACTTTCTTCAGAAACAATATCCCCTTTCGTTCTCATTAATATTTCGAACATTTAATTCCACTCCGCCTCCGCATTGCCCTGTTTGCATTTTTATGTTTTCCCATAAAAAAAAAAAAACTTAACTTTCATTTCATCGGAAAAGAAAGTGACTTGCAGACAAAAATGTATAAAACTTCACATTTGCTATTCAGAAAGGATATTCAATTTTAACTTTTCCCTTATCTCGAATGTCCTATCTCTGTATCGATGCTGGAGTTAAATTTACATAATACTGTGGGTTGTCAGCAGTAGGGTACGAAAAGCTTAAAGGACAGCAAGCGCAACTATGTTTTGTTTTCCGAAGCTGTAAGTATTATAATTTAAATTTTGTGTTTTTATTACATCCTTTGTTTAGCGAAGTGTGGTGAATTTTCCGAAAAATATACGCATAAAGAAAAACGAATTAAAAAAGACATTCAGTAGATATGTAGTTGTTTACATAACTCTGTGTAGAGCGACTGTGTAGGGAGATTGCTTGGGTAGACACGACATGGTTCCTTGAAATACAGTCGTTAAGACCTACTACTTTATCGTGTTATCCGTAGTAAATCTTCACTGTGCACTCCAATTATTGCAAAACGTCCCAACGCAATCCTCTTACAAGTCCTTTTTCAAATAATTTCCCTAGCATCCTCGTTATCGTTCACGATACATTCTTTTTTTTAGGGAATTCTTCGCAAGACACCCTAAACTCTTTATATCTTTAAAAAGAAGCAATCGTCTTCGTGGTATAGATAGTACTTGCTTCCTTCGAAATAATCCTTTGGAATACCAACTTATATTCGCTTTAGTGCATTTTCAACGTTAACTATCCCAAAGTGAAACGAAATCAATTCACTTCTAAGCCAAAAGACTTAAACTGCATCCGTTGCATGTCCCTGTGTGTACATGCGAAAAGTGTATCCTCAAAGTCTGTTCGCTATTTTACAATTCTAAGCACTCGAATCTCTGAGATAACTGCGACGTCTATGCCAATGGGTGTGTGATTGTGTCTGAATATTTTATATCCCTTTCATTCTACTTGAATGATTACAAATTTTGAATTTTTTGCCTCATTTGGTATATCACCCAGTCAAAATGTAAAAGCTTTGACTTTATAATGTTTGTCTGAAGATCCCTGTTGTTCTTTTGTTTTTCTTATCCAGCCATAGAGGAAATGAAACCAACTCAACGGTGAGTAAATATCAGTCGGGATATTCGATATGTACGAGAGCTAAAGGATTATACGTTTTTTCATGTTGAGAAATTTGCTCAGATTGGAGCCGATGGTAGCAAATTGAGTTTGTCATGAGAAGGAGACACAATTTCGCAAGAAATACTTACGATGGTATCTTGCTTGAACTTTCATTGTTCGATACTTTTTTTCAATTTGATGCAGGATTAGCTAAACGAGCTAAACGCAACCCGGAAAGACTAAGGAAAATGCAAACACTCGCGGCGAAAAGTTGCGAACCTATTGATATATAACGTGTGTCTATATATTTTAGAAGGAGAGACATTTAATGTGTTCCAAAATCGATGTGCGGTACTAGTGAATGTATCGTTATAATATTCGACATAAATCAGGAGCAATTTTCGAGGCAAACCAGGAAAGCCATTCTAAGGTGGACTTGCGGTTATAAAACTGTGGGCTTAAAATATAATATGCATGCATTTCTATTTCTTAAGATCTAGCCATGTGTCAAACTTCAGCGTACCTACTAACAAGACTGTAATAGTCTTCAAGTTATTTCGGAGGATTTTCACAGAAAGCAAAGCTGTTAGACGTAGAGGCCTTCGAAAATAACATATACCAAGTCCTGGAAGTATGTGGAGGAACATAATTTCTGTTGTTATTCAAGATCATAGCAACCGCAATAATTGCATATATAATATATATAATAGGGGCAGCCCAATTGTAATATCCGTGAACGAGCTTACGTTCAAGTCGACTTTATATATCGTCACATAAGGCCCTTCATGGATGACGCGATTCAACTATAGATGACCTACTGCAGACTACATGTCAATGTTGCTAGAATCCAACAAATTTATGTATAAGGGAGTTTAACATTGACAAACAACCTCGAGATCGTTCTGAAGGTTACTTGCACCGAAAATGTATGTGGCGCCCGATGTAGTCCTTCCTTAGGACGCTGCGAAGTGTTGGTATTCAATGAAGCCAGTTAGACTTTGTAAAGAATCTTCTGTTACACTTAGAGCAGTAGTCAGATTAAGAATAAGAACTCCGAGTTTCATAGAATATACCTAACCCAAGGTAACCTTGTGGACTCAATGTCAGGTTGAATTCCCAGAAAAATAAACGAATTGCCTGCATTTTAAGCATTTTTCCACTGCGCCAACTTTTGCAAATGTGTGTAAAACTGCCTCACTGGATGGTGACCAGGAGTTATTACTACTTTTCACTTAGACTGTCTTTAATAAGGGGTGTTCCGAGACATTAACTAAAAAGCCTCCCCTGATAGAACCTTCCTAATTTTACTGCCTTCAGTTGCGCATTCCAAATCGTTTGAAGGCGAGGTCTTCTCCAACTGCATTCCATACCAGGAAAAAGCGATCATACGGTCCCTCAATGAGGTCAGTTAAATGGAAGGTATGCCTTCTAAAAAGTCAGAATATATTGATTGAATTAAAAATCTATCCACAAAGTCGTTATACGGACTCTCGGCACTGTGGTGCCTGTCTGTCTTACTGATGAAATCGCTTCCGTCTATCGTGGACAAGAAAAGTCTGTTATCTGCTTGAAAGCTTGATTTTATTCAATGCCACAGCTTTCACCCTATTTAAAAAAAAAAAAACATCCAAGAAGGAATCTTTTTGTTGGCACAGTCAATTCGGTAATTGCACAGCAGGACCACTTATCCAAAATCGCAAAAAGCCTCCTTAACGTTAAGTTTATTTAGGGCAAATAGGTAATCAAGTTCGTAACAACTCCGCCGTCTCTATGAATAGGAAGTTAGCCCCAAACTCTCGTATTGCATTAACCAGCATACTTCCGAGTAGACCAAGAATGAGTCCCAAAAATTACTTTAAACGGTGGTGCTTGTAGCTGAACTTTGCCTATTCTAACGGTACAAGGAATGACCATCCCACGTTTTGAGGAACTTGCACTGCAATTATTCATAGCCCATTAGTACGCCTGTCCATCACTAAAATGAAAAATTTTCCAAAACTCCCCTGACTATACAGGACACCGGACACAATTGTTTCAATGGCCAACGTGCATCGATTTAAGTGCCTACCCGCAAGCATCGTTTGATGTGTTAATTGCTAAAGCCTTCAGTCCGACTTTCCTGATAGAAATATTTTCAAAAACAAAAAAAAAAAAAAAATTGTTGCCGTCTCCGAATTGCACAATTAAAAAGCTTATGCAGTCACAATTTTCCCTCGGATATTTATACCAACATCAGTCGGAAGTGATGAAGTGGAAAAAAAACGCAGAGAGCTCAGGTTTATATAGGAAAAATAATTTCGCGTTGGTTTCTATGGTGTATGTCAACTTTCCACACCGAATGTGAATTGTGCATTTTCGCAAAGAAATTACATTTTTAATATCTTATGCCCCATCTATCGACATTTTTTTAGGGATAGCTCACCGGGATCCTTTTATTATTGCACGAAATGGAAATTTATCCAGGAAAATGAAAACGAAGTGAAAATACAGAAGATGCCCATCCAAAAGGATATAGCGAAATCCTTATTTTATGAAAATGAGGAAATCCAAAGGCATAGAAGAAAAGTCCTCACACTTCTCCATACCGGTTGCGCGTCGGTTTTCCCTTCTGTCGATTGTATAGATATCATCCTAGATCCTACTAAGGGGGAGATTGGATGCCAAAACTTCATTTTAGGGTAAGGTGGGCTTCCTTTTCACCTTATATTTTATTACTCAGGACTCAGCCGTTGTTGTTGTTTCTTCTGCATGGCAGTTTTTTTTTTGTCCCCCACTCTTAAAGTCTCGTTCATTTGCAACCTTTTGACTTGTCAGGAAGCACAAACATGCACGAACTGTCAAGAAGTCATAACAATTTTCCATTTTGATGATTGCAGACGGTTGTCGTCATCGCTGGTGTATAGCGTCGTTGTCATCTTTCGCAGCACATACTAGTAGTCCCCAATGGTGACGGCAGTGATAGTCACAAGCTGCGAAATGTTGTCTATTTTGTTTTTTTTTTTTTTTGCCTGGGGGAGGGAGATTGAGTGAATGAATTTCACGCAGGATATTCAGAAGAATAATATCGATCGGTGGAGTTTTTCCGAAGGGGGATTTTATTTATATAGTCCTGTGTATGCGTGAGGTGGTTCCATGTTCTTATTTTCTGATGTATCTTGCCTCGTATGTGTTTTGGTTTTACATTTTTTTATTCTTATTGGGCCCTGAGAATGGGAACATGATTCAACTTTAATTGTTCCAATAAAACCGCTTCGAAGGAAATAAGAGAAGGTGAGTAATGATAGATAAGGATAAGAACCAAATTGATTCCAGAAACTGAACATGCTTAGTTTTTTAACGGAAGCTTGAACACATTCGTATCGGGTCTAGAATTTTTGGTCACCTTCCCTTTCCTTACTAATGTGGTACTATTTACAATAAACCTACAGTCTGCTGGTCTTAGTGCGTCTTTTAAAACAGCCACCTATACTAACCTAGCCCCACATAGAAAGATGGGTTTTAAATTCAAATTATTTTATTGATTATTGAACTGTATGTTAATAAAAAACAACACAAAAACACTTCTGGGCAGCGGGTGTAACGATGAAACATATCCCTTCTTTTAATCGCAACATTTTGAAAAAGAACTGTTAAAACAGGTGCCAATTTCATAGATATATTTAGAACGAACACCTTACAATCGGAAAAAGGTCGCTTAAGTGTATAGATAAACTAACATCTACAAAAGAAGGCAAAATAAAGGGTTTTCCAATAAGAGGTGCTATTTTGGTATTCAAAGAAAAATGCAATTTTTTGAGACAAATGATCGGATGTTTATTTCATAATAAAGAGGAAGGTATGCCGTTAATAATGAAAAACAACATCAGCCCAATGACCACCACGAGTACGCCATAAGGACCGTATCCTTTTCATGAAATTTTCGATAGCCTCGATAGCCTCACGAATTTTATATTTGAGGTCTTGAATCGACGCTGGGCTGTTGGCGTAGACCTTATCTTTCACGTGGCCTCAAAGGAAGATAAGGTGAAAGATAAGGTCTACGCTAACAGCCCAGCGTCGATACAAGACCTGGCGCCTTCTTAGTTCTAAGTAACTGCTTCCAATTTTTTTCTGTATCATTTCATAAGAAAGTCCGGTCCACTACCTCATTTTTCGAAAGTCTTCTCAGGCGAATATCCCAATTTTATTTAGCCCCAGTTACGGTGATAAGTCATCGTTCATAAATCAAAACAAAAAAAAATAAAAAAATATATACCTACTACCAATTTGTATTCCTTTAGCTCTGGCAAAGCATTTCATTATTAAAATCGAATTGCACCTTAAGGGGCCTCATATCACAGACAATATTCACTGTTGCTATATTCGTACACCGCACACATCACCGCCATATTATCGCTGAATCACCTCATTTCCATAACAATCTCATCAACATAATGGGGTAATAAAAATCGCCCCGAAACTTACGATAGACCCTCACACTATACTGTGGCGAGGGTAAAGAAAAAGAACAAGGATTCGAGACAACTCCTTCGAAAGGAATGAAATGAATTCATGCAAAAACTTCTCGCAAAAATTCCACATAGCAGAGGGAGTTGAGAATTTTTGGTCGCGTTTAGCGTCTACATGTCTCGGTATACATCACACACCAACCGACATATCCTGGACATGCTATACAGCCGCTCAGGAGTGTAATAAATAATGGCTCAGTGCATACGACACATCAACGGGTAATAAATTCTCATATAGGGATCGTTTTGCATATGCGATGATTGAGTACAATATGCAATGCATATACTATGGCTAGCTGCACTAGGTTCTGCCACTAAGGGTAGCTGGCATTGAAATTGGTCTGTCAGTAAATCATGATAGCAAGCTCGACGCTGTCAGCACATGTGTCCAGGCGCACCTGAACGGAAAATGTAGTATCCAACTTTTTTGTATTTTGTTTACGGGGGTAAGGAAATGTGCTTCTTCAACGACACTTATATCAAGCACTTAGCGCCGGTGTTAACTTGCCTCTAATTCAGCTGCCTTTCGCCATCTGATTTCCACCAATGCTAAAGATACACACTGAGCAACCCAAAAGATACACATTTGACTTGTAGATACTCAGAGGTCCACATACTCTGCACAGCACTACTCTGCGATCCGTGTCGTTATCGACCGATCTGCATGCGGCATATAATTTGCGATGCAATATGAGCAGCAGCCATTTATACCGATGCAGCTTCCACGCCGGTATCGAGAGGCCCCTTTTTAAGGCCGAGGTTACATTGACATAGTCGGGCAGTGTCTGTGACTAGGAAGTGTCTGATGTGGTATTATGATTCACTGTACTGAAGTCCCTCGTTTACAACTCTGCGGTGAATTAATTTAAATAAATGAAGGTGCGCGATGCCTGCCACCGATATGCGACGAAGACTTATATATACTCCTAGTTATAGTTCCGAGGGTGCTGCTACACGGTGTGGATGTACCCTGGCATCGAATGGTGTCAAAAACATGACATGTAATGTGGGTAAGTGTGGTTTTTATGATACGCGATACACGATAGTCAGTTGGCGGCGACTATACGCCACCGTGGGCTGCAGACTGCAGTTGTTGTAGCACCAGCACCAAAATGTGCACAGTCGACTCTTGGTGCAATAAGTTTGTGGCAACGATGAATGATGATGATGCTCTGATGGGCAGGAAGTTAGTGCGCGATGGCATAAGTGTGGGATTGTGGTAATGAGAAATTCATATTTTATACGCTGGAGGTGGTTAAATGAATTTATGACAAAGCAACTGTGTATAGATATTAATGGGTTTGGTTGACAAGTTTCTTGAGTATACCTTGGGGTTTGTGTACGCGACTTTGTCTACCTCATCGGCTCCGCTATTAACTCTGAAAATGGCATTTCCTCAGAAATCAAGCAAAGAACTACCGCTGTTACTTTGGCTCAAGATGGCCTTGGCGAAAAATACTACGAAAACTCTATAAACAATCATAATACCAGTCCTGCTTTATGGCACAGACTATAATGGAAGGCGGATGAAGTTCTCAATTCTTCGAGTGATTTTTTGTCCCATTTGCGTTGACGGTGTTTGGAGAAAAGAGGAAAAGACTACGCTACTAATAAGCCATGTTATGCGATTCAAATTTGCGCCCAGCGAGAGTCCAACCCGATTAGACTTAAAAATAAATAAATAAATAGTTGGCGCAACAGTTCCGTGGGACCCTAAGGCCTAGCTTCTCACAACCTTTCGTTTTGCGTGAGTTTTTAATTTTTGGGACGAATGGAAGGGATCTACAATTTTATACCAAGCCCAAACGGCTAATTGAGAAGCTCTTTATTATACTTTCGGCTGTTTGTCAGACAGGCAAAGTTCGCGAGAGGCGGCGCAGTGGGAAAAAAACCATAAGTTGGAATTTTTTTTTTTTTCGGGATTCGAACCTCGGACCCCTTGCTTAGTGGTCCAATACACTAACCACTAAGCCAATGCGCGGACGAACCAATTAGACTTACAACAAAATATTCTTCGCAAAAATTGAACGAGCACGATGCCTTAATAACTTATTTTGCAAGTCCCAAGTCTCTTCTGCAGAAAGTCCTCATAAACGGAAACAATACATAATGTCCCGATGTTGGGCGCCATTTTAGAGTACGACACTGTTTGCATGCATAACGCCTTTCACAAAAGTCTCCAGATTCTTAGGCACCCTAAAATTGCTGCATCTTCACAGCAACACGAGTTTCCATTCGTAAGAAATGTGGCTACAATGTAGCCTGTTGCTCAAGCCTATATCCCCAGTAGTCAACACGTTTGATTAATGTTAACGTCAGACCAGTACATCACCTCAGACTTTAACACTGTTTGCTCACTTAAAGTCATTTAAACAGGAGCTGTATTCATAAATCAAACGGCGTTGTGCAATGACAAATAAATTGCCCACAAAATTCTCTCCATCTATATAACATTGTTTCGCTGCGTCACGACTCCCAATTTATACGAACTAAAAAATACCTTAAATTGCCCAACCGATATGATATATTGTTTCAACTGGAAAATAACAAACAAAAAAGCATACTGTAAAAGCAATACTCACCTTTCCACTCAATACATCTCTAGCAGCTGACAATTCTCCTGGTGGCACCACACCCGAATCGGTACCCAGAGTTTTCGCCACATTCGACAGACCAGATGGCACTGATAGACCGTGTGAATTTTCAGCACGAACTAGAAACACATACGAAGTGCCCGGCTTCAATCCCGATATCTAAAAAAAGAGAGAATTGACTTTCAATGTCTGTTTTGTGTTCTGTCTCTCCTCGCTATGCATAAAAAGTATCTAATAGATGCAAAAAATTTATTATGTGCATATCGAAATATTTTACGTATTAAATATGCCCCCGAGTATCTACTCGTATTTACCATTGCTAGCCGATGTCGAATCTAAGCTGCACTCAGTGAAAATATACAAAAAAAAAACAATCTTGTGCACTTTTAACAAATCCCCACTATAGAGCACACCGGCCAGCACACAAAAAGATACGAGTACGCAAATGTTTCAGTAGATAGAATAATGTTATGGGTATAATGTAGTAGAAATAAAGTAACACAACTTACCGTTATTGTTTGATCAGGAATACGATGAGCGGCAAGAACCCAGCCCGTTTGAAGATCCGAACTAAAATACTCCACGGTATAGCTGCGCACGAAAGGAGTAGAAAAAAAAAACGGAAGAAAATCTTATTCTCAGATACATTTCGCATTCAATAACCTATATATGTACAAATGATAAAGTATAATGACGATGAACACAATACTAAGAGCCTAAAGGAGAAGAGATATCGCTGAGGTGCAGTGCACAATGTATAGGTCGACTTGGCATCTGCAGCAGCGCCAACGCACGGTCCAGTGCACATTCCAAGTAAAATCACCCTAAAGCTAAAGACAGACACAGCAACTGCAAGCTGCAAGTGGGGGGACGAGATTCTATTAGACAGAGATGCTTCTGCGGCCTTTGATTAAGAGGCTGATGTGCGGCATAGTCCCGCCGCGCCAGACCTGTGGGACCAAATCTTCAGATGGTCAAATATCAGCGGTCTTTGGTCGCGTATAATCAGAAACCCTCTCTCGGAGGATTGCATCCCATGTGTGTAGAAAGAATTTGCATAATGAACGCAAGTCGACGAATTGATTAGGATTGTCCAGCTGGCATGGTGTACACTGTACAGTGTGTGTCGCAAGGAGTAGTTACTGGAAGGCGCCGCGCTTTGAAACGGAAACCGAGTTAGTGGAACTTACTAATTGTCATATGTAACCCTCACACCAAAAATTTCGTAGGTCACAATGGGTCATTTTATATGAAAAAGAGTTCGAAAAATCAAGCTTTTAAAATACACATGGAAACCAGGGATGAAAAATGAACTGTGTGGACTGTAATTAAATCTTAGTTCCGATTGTATTTTTTTGGGCTCAATTGTATTTTTACCCGACTGTACACAGGGAGGGTTATGTGTTTCGCGCGTATCCTATGTACGTTCCTACGGGACGCCCGCTTGCCTAAACGTCTTGACCGATTTTGAAGAGTGAGGTGTCATTATATTCGTATTCCTCCCCGGAGTGTCATAGGCTAAAAAGATATTAACAATTGAACAAATTTGAACATTTACTACATTAAATTTCAACTACGCAGTTGGATAAAAACTATACTTTTCTTTCATTCATCATGCCTGTACAGTACAGTGTACAAGCAACTCCGACGCAGACTGTGTGATTGTTGCAGCATTCTGAAAAGTCGTATGAAAAAAAAATATAATTTAAAAAAAAACAAAAAACCCGACTAACTGTAAAAATAAGAATTGAAAAGATATGAACAAGACACATTCAAGTTCGTACACCTAACTATTTGGCAGTCGGAGGGTACTTAAAACTCATATATTTGGTAGGCTTTGTAGGTATATAGTCTCCGATTGTCAATAAGTTAGGTGTACGAACTTGAATGTGTCTTGTTCATATCTTTTCAATTCTTATTTTTACAGTTAGTCGGGTTTTTTGTTTTTTTTAAATTATATATTTTTTTTTACTTTCTCGTATACGAGTAGGAGTAAGATATAATTTTTTTTTGGGTGGAATATTTTTCGGGCGAAACTCACAGTAAGGCTGAATAACAGAACTATGTTTTAAATGTAATATGGTCATTTTTAACTTAATGGCAATCAACGTTTTTTTTTCTAAAGCATAGTATACCGTATAATCTAAATTATTTTGTTTGTTTTCTATTGGCTACATGAAAACAAAAATTTTATCCAAAATGCATGTAAAACTTCCAACATTTTCTTAAAATGATTACATTTTTCGTTTCCCTCTCGAATTTAACAATAACGGTACCTAAAGCAACGACTCGTATTTCGAAAAACATATTTTTGATTTTCAACAATACTCTTTACTTAAAATTTCAACAAGTGTAAATGCAAGTAATACCTCCCACATTATTTCCGATCACACACTTTCATTCCTATATTTCTTATTACAGTTTAAAGTATGAATATTTTATCAACAAAAACACTTAATTTAATATCGAAATTGAAAGAAACCCCTGGATTCGGAATATTGTATATTCAAATAAATTTGCTGTTCCTTAATTTCATCAAACGGTTATTTTTGTTTATGTGTGTATTTGAAACTGCTATGTACAAATCTCAAAGAAAACAAATTGAAAGTTCGCTAGAACCCCTGAAGTTGACTTTTAGCTTTTGTCATAGATACCTGTTTATCTTAATAATTAACATTAAAATGTCAAAGTGTTATCATCGGGCTTGCCGATACCCTGCATACAAGTCATGCTAAATTGGTTTTGTATGGGAGGTACCAGACCGACATAGCCCATTTTCAATACCAGCCTGACGACGATAAAAAGAAGTTCTTTCTATGTCAATTCCTTTGGGTACTATCGTGCTTTCAACATACAGACAGACAGACAGACGGACATGGCTAAATCGATTCAGAATGTGATCCTGATTCTATTGCAATAAGCATAAAAACATTTCCGATGAGATTAACAAATTTACTCAAAAATTTTGTAGCTAAGATGGAAAAGTTTAAAATATTTTTATCGTAATCATTATATGCAGAACGTTCAAAACATTCTTAGCTTAACACATTTCGTATATTTTAATAAGGTTTATTTTATCGGGAATCCCTTACTAGAATTTAGGTATAGCTAATCTGTTCCGTCTTTCATATGTTTTGTCAATTGTCAACTGCAAAGCACTTCACTTCTTTGTAAGGGAAAGTTAGCATTATGTTTTACAGTGGAATTTCTTGCGTTCGTAAGTATAGCAATTGTGGATAAACGAATACAAAAAATTGTAATAAGTTATTGTATTAAATAATATGCGTTATTGCAATTTTTCAAAATAAAAAAATACTCTTTGATTGTAACTTTTTCGGACCGATTGTATTTTGTATTTTTTCAAAGTCCATTGTAACTTAAAAGTTACGATCGTAACACGTTTGTCAACCCTGATGGAAACACCGTGTCATTTTGTTTCTCATACGTGTGTTCGACGATAAGAGAAACTCGGATACGACGGTTGCTACTTAGGATTGCAGATAGGAAAGTATAAATATTTGTCCTCGAAAATGGCTTTATTGTTTTTTTTTTTTTTAATTCATCAAGGAGATCAATACACCTTTGGATACGTATTTTCGAAAAACTTTTCAACCGCTTCTTTAGGAGTCGGAAAACTTTGACCCCGCTTTTTATGTTTTACCTGCGGGAATAAGGAGAAGTCATTGTGGGTACTAAGTCGACTGTACATCGGATGACCTATCAATTCGAAGTTTTGAATTTTCAAAAACGCACCTATTTTTGCATGATGTGTGAGAGTTTGCATTGTGAACGTGGATAATGCCTAGTTTCTCTTATTTTTCTGAACACTTCTGGCGAGTAAATGGTGGTGTTCCATTCAGAATTGACTGTTCTATGTTGCTCCAATGGCACGGTGGCTATACATGGCCAAGTCAGTCATTCGAAAAAAGCAGGCGACCATTTACTTCGAAGTACTTCGTCCGCGAACAACTTTTGTTGGATTTGGCTCGTATTGAAACACCGATACAGCCGATTGTTGTTTAGTTTCGTTTTTCATATACATAAATCCATGATTCGTAATTTGTCTTCATTTTATAAAGTTCTTTTTAAGAACCGCTATTGAATTTTCCAACATTTCTTGACACCAATCAACTTTACGATGACAATGCCAAATTTGACATATTCACGAAGTCGTGTCATTACCTATTAAAACTATATTCAATCGTTTTTACTTCCACAAGCGCTTTCCTTCATGTTACAACGTAAACAATTTTCGTTTGCGCGAAAACTATTTCATTAAACCTTGCGTTTTTTTTATTTGCGAGACATGAAGTCTGAAGTCTCTAACTAAAAAAACGAAGGTCATTACTGCGTTTCTTGCGAAAGGGAAAAGGTTATTTTTCATATGATAAATAATGTGTCAATGGAAAGAGATTCCTTCAGCAGAAGTGGTTTACAAAATTGCGTAAGGGCTGCGTAAAGAAACAAAGTTCCTCAAACTTTAGAAATGATCCTATAACTATGCAGCACTGCGTCTTTGCGAATTGTAAAAACGCAAATGAGTGGATCCCGAAGGGGATTTAAGCTTTCGCGTTTTTTTAAATGCGTAAGCGTTTTTCTTTTCGTTTTTTACCGTATTCCTCTCAGTTTTTCGGCATAATAGGGTCCCACGACCAGCGTCATCAATGTTGGCGACATTATAAATACACAAATACCATAACTTATGTGAGTTCTTTGGTAAACTTTAATTAACTAAAGTGCAATTACAATTTAGATGCAACTGAATATTTGGATCATTGAAACAAACAAGTGGCTAAATTTTGGGTATCACTTTTGGTCTAACTTAACCTTAACACCATTACTCAAAAATAACACGCTGAAAACGGCTAGCAGTCGACTGTGTGTATAGCTGATGGATGATATAGATTGGGGATCAGTGATCCAAAAATAACTAGTTCCTGTTCAGTAGAGTTCATTAGTTGGTAATTTTCGAGCATTCAATAAAATCAAAAAAAGAATTATATAAAGTGAACTAAAAGCAGCGGTGCTAGAGGTCTAAATGTGACTCGGTTGCGGTAAGAGCATTAGGTAAACATAAAGGGATATAAATACATACTACCATTAAGAGCTCGAAATCCTTATGGTTGAAATAAAAATGACATTTAGTATATTTGACTACTAAGCAAAAGGTTATCATCTAAGTTCTTTACTTGACGTCGAAAGATTATAACCAACTCAGAAGATTTGTAGTCGGTCGCGCCTTGCGAAAAATAAAATGTCAGTATTATGAAATTGAGTTTTAACACGAGTTAAAATACTTAAACCGGTCTCTGGAGTGCAGTTCAATCGGATTAAACGCTTTCAAGTTTAAAAAAACTGGGCTTATGCTTGGGTCAAACGAGTGAATATTATAAACTTGGGTTTAATTTTTTTGCTAAACTCACTCTTACCCAGGTGTAACCTTTAACCCGGATTAAAGGGAGTGAATAATATTACCGTTTACTGAGTCAGTTAAATGCCCATCTCTTTGATTCTTAAGCTCTTTGCCCGTATGACACCATATTTTCCTTTTATGTAAATCAGCTGCGGACAAAAATTTTAATTCGAAAGGGGTACCAACTGTTTGCAAAGCAACCGCAAGTTTTCAAGTGAATTTATTTTCAAATTTGTAATGTTGAACAAAAATTTAATTTAAATATGGTTATCGGGAATTTTCGTTCTAGTTTTTCTTACTGCTATAGTTTCACTTTAAAAGCAGGAAACGGGCTGCCAATGCTGTCTGTAAATCCGAATTGTTTGCTCACATTGTGTCCCATTTTAACCAGTACTTAATAACCATCGTCACAAAAGTAATCTCGAAGCTGTTTCATGTTTGAAAATAAACGCTGGTCTTTAGATATTCCTACAGAAAGGGTCAGGCAAAGTTAGATATTTTCTAGTGGTAACAGAATTTTAATGATTCCATTATCAATGTTGTAAAATTTATTTAATTATGTTGTCAAAAAGCTATCGATTGTCATATGCATTTTATCCGAATTGACGAAGAAACAAAATCAATATTTTTGCGACATCATGGCTGCCATTGGCACACTGCTTCAACTCTCAATTTCCTCCACAGAACTTGAGAATTTTTACAAATTAAATTTGAACCACTTAGAGAAGTTTCTTGCGAGACACACTGCAATCCACCTCCATTGGCATGAATCTATCGTGTTCGTTCACAGGAATTTCAAACGCGAATTAAGTTACCACAGGAGTCAAAGTGAAGAATTCTTCAACAACTCATTTACGAAGCGACTGCTCGCAAGTATGTGCACAGAATGCCAAAGCTCCTTATTTGAACTGACCATCTGTTTGCCGAAACAATGAGTAACCAACCTATGAATGAATAAATCCAGGAAATACTAGCACCCCAGTAGCATGTAGGTATCATCAATGTAACCACTTAAAAGTTACAGTACAGAAAATTGTTAATTGAACATGAATGTTTTGCTGGTCATGTCCTTTTTGTGCACACAGGAAAATAAGCAACAACAACAACTTACCCGATTATAGGACTGGTAGCTCCAGGCTTCTCTTGACTCCGTGTCCATCGCAGCGAAATGCTCTTCTGCGTTACGTTAAGCACTTTCGGGGTACCAGGCGGTGCGGGATATGTGCTCGGATCCGGCGATCGATGGAGGATTGATGAGCTGATTTTCTCAACCTGAAACGAGAGAAAATAACAACAAAAATGAACCAATGCACGACATATGTTAGTCCGCTGATTAATGGCGACATTTAACTTGTATACGTTATGTATATTATATCCCATAGGGATGCGCAGCACATCAACAATTCGGAACCGGCCACGTCACTTTGAAGGACCCACAAAGTTATAAATTACTCAAGCAAAATTGACATAAATTGACGTGCGACGCAAGAAAAAAGATTGAGTGACAACCGGCAACGAGAGGACGACGAATAATGATAGCGCGCGGCATTAAAAGCCAATTTACTCGATCAAAATCTCTTGCAAAAAAAAATGTGCTGAAGCACTCAAGAAGGGAGAATTTTTTTCGCTCAAAAAAAAAACCTTACCATGGTTAAAAGGGGTAATTATAGCCATTTCGTACATCACATGTGGGATAATATGTGCACTACAGACCGGAGGTGGTGGGCATTTTTGTTCTGCCTTCACAACCGTGGCCAATTAGCGGGAATTTATATGCAAAAATTTGAATTTTAAATTTCGCTCGCTCCTTTGATGAGACGGATGAAGGATGTGATTCATTGACTGAATGATGGTGTGGACCTTTATAGTAGTTCATATGAGTTGAGTATCTGGTTCGCATGAGGGAAGGGTACCTATGCTAAATGGTAAAGAAAAATTCCCTTTAAGCGGATTGGCACTATTTATTAGGTCTATTTAGTGGAACACCCGGTTCTTAGCGAAGCAACTTTCCGTGGTACGGAAATGAGTGTCATAAGAAAAAAATGGACAAACTTCCCATCACACTTTACATATACCTACGTTTGTGCTGCTTTTACGTTAAAAGGGAACGGAGCGGTCCTTAAACGTGGGTCACATTCAACATCTCTTCTTTACCCGAGTTTGGAATAAGCTGGGTGATATGCATAGATGTTGGTGGCTAGATCAAGTGCTATGGAAGATCCACTTGAAGATCAAGAACTGTGCGTTTGGATATGATGATGATGTGTCAATGAAAGGGGTATTGGGTTAGCCAGTTTGAAAAGTCAGTCGTAAAAACATTAGGGCTGTGGTGAGTATGATTATTTTTTTAACAACCGTAGAAATAAACAGGGATTCGTTTCTTAGACGCCACTGGGTGAATAATTTCACCGGTTTAAGGGTCGACCACATGCGTATACTCCTGCCATGCCGTCAGGCATAAATCTCCACAGTCGGCATGGGCATTTGCATTTTTATTGCACCTCACCAAACTACATTATCAACTTATAAAAGCGTACAAACCGCCGGCAATTATAGTCGTCCAGCGGCATATAGCAATCGCAACAGAATCTCCACATGATTACCATACGTAGCGCCTGCAGGCACATCTCAACGCCCCCGGCCATATAAACTGTGATTACACCTACCCATAGTTTATTGCGATTTAATTTGCATTCGAAGTTATTGTAGCCGCCAAGTGAATTGGCACCATATGCTATGCAAACGGACCGGTGCGTTTCCGAGAGCGTGCGCGCAGTGCTTTATGACAAACACAAATTGGCAACAGCACCCACACGAGCTCTGCGCAACGCGTAGGTGTCAAAATGTTGAATTCCGCCAGAGGATCTGTGTGACTGTCAAAACCTGCACCGTTCACAATCACAAACTTTCCGATCACACTGATGATTGCCGCCATAGAGACGAATGCATTTGAACGGCGCCCGAAGGAAGCAAGGTTCAGATTTTGTAATCAAATCAGTGATACAAATTAACCCGAGTGACTATGAGTGGTTTAACGACCAAACCACTTAGTTAGGTTGCGAATACATGCACTCTAAGCGAAGTGGAAAGTGGATGAGCGCAGATACACTTTTTTTTACGACACAGCTAGAGGAAGATACAAAATGTTGCTGTTAACACATCATTCACTGCAAGCGGTTTTATAATTAGCAGAATGCAGTTGGTGTGCAGTCAAATCCGTCATAAAAATGTCAACAGGCAGCCCGGAGAATGACATTCAGTCAGGCTGAGCGACAACAAATGTCAACTCCTATTTTTGGACTTGGCGCGAACGAAAGTCGTAAAAATTCTTCGACACGACAAGTATATGGAAATTTCAGTGCTGTAGTCTGTAGACTATGCGCTGTGGTTTGGGTATACGGTTGAGAATTTTAATTTGATGTGGCAATGAGTCCGCAGACGGTTATGCATTTTTGTTTCTTCACTTTTATGACGAACGTTTAGTGTGCTTTGTTGAGGGCAATCCTCTGGCTTCTTTAAACTACTTTGGGAGCATAAAAATGTGGCTTGGGTTTCATGCCTTTTCGGTGTGGTCCTTCGGAAGTTTATTTCCATTCGCTGGGTGAGGCTGAACTTCAAAAGGAAACGCGGTTTGTAGAGATTATTTTGGCTACTCAGTTTGAGGTTAACGACTTGGAAAGCCTGACGTCAAATGGACCAAATGGCCAAATGTGTTGCGGTTTCATTCTTTTTGAATATTTGCGGTGTGGATGTGACGCACGGAGTTAAGTTTTTTTTAAACATCTGCGGGGCTTGACTTGGTACTTAATGATACACCCATAATTTTGATGCTGTGAGGTTTTTTTTTGTATGTGGATAATACTCCTAACTCTGCTTGGTCTGTTTTTTAGTCGGTAATGAAAGTTTCACTATTTTTCGAAGGTCTGTTCAATTACTTGCATACGCCGATGACATTAACATACTTGGATGAATAGAGCTGAATGGTCGCTTGTAGCTAGATTCTTCGAGTGTACAGCGACATTAACGCATCGTTTATTGTTTGAGATAACTGGCTGATAGATACTTTGGGCCTATCCTGGGAAACAAAGTAAAAGAGAGAAAAATTTCCGACAAGTAGAAAAAGGCATCATTTGAAGGCAACTGAAGGTAGAAAAAAAAGGGGCTAACTAATAGGCTTACTAGTTGAGACCTCCGTGCAGTCCGAACTAAAGAGTAGACAAAGTACATTTTTTGCTTAAGCTTAGTATCCTGCTCGCGCTAAATTTTATCTCTCATACAAAAATGTCTACAAAGATAAAATTTAGCGAGATAGTTTAGCAAAGCAGTATCCTGTTCACACGCTAAATTCTTAACTTCATGTATATGGGTCGATGAAAAGTCTCCACTCATTTAGCTCGCGAAATAAATCGAAGATAAATTTTGATATACAAAACGAAGGAAGAAGTTTGTGTTGCGTTCACTATGGATATTTGCTCGAGAAAGAAAAGAAAACGCAAAGCCAAAAAAAATCAGCAGTTTGTTTGTCTTTTTTGCAAATAAGAACTTACGGGACACGAGAGAAAGTGTCTTCTTCTGATTGCTATTACAGAAATTATTTGAGCTGCTGCAGCAATGATTTTATCTTCTTCAATTTTTCTTATACCCATCGTTTTGGAACGATTCAAATACTGCGATATCTTTGAAGTTTGAAATTCGAAAATTGTAAAAATTATATTTACTGATAACTGTCATGAAGAAATAGTTTTTGTCCCATCTATATGGTGTGTAATAATAATTTAGCAAGCATTTATCTTTGGTGTGGAGAAACGAAGTGGAGACTAGGGACGCTAAAATTTAGCGCGAGCAGGATACTAAGCTTTAGGGTTTAAAGGACCGTTTTTCAAGATGTTTTTCCTATTTTTTCTTGAAAATAGGAAGAAGTCATTAGAATATTAAGTATAAAGAGCAGTGATGCCAGATTACAAGATATATCTTTTTTTTCAAGATTTTTGAGCTCCAAAATAGGTGCAAGACTTTTTACCTCAAATTCATCAAATTTCAAGATATTTGATATCAAGAATTTTCGATTTTTTTTAACATTAAAACAACCTTTTCTATTGGAGAAAACCGTTTTCTATAAACTCCATAACTATGAGTAATGTGAGTCGAACAGAGCCCATGTACAATTTCTGTTTTACTACGTTTCCATCAACTCTAAAGGTACATAAATTTCAAAGAATTTGATAAAATAACCGATGTAATATGTTTTTTAAAAAAAATTGTTAGTAAAAACAGCCAATGGAAACTTCGCATATCCAATTTTTAAAGATTTTATTTTCAATGTCATTGAGTCATTTTAATTCAAATATTTTCCAAAATAAAAAAAAAATAAAAAAATTACATTATTGGGTATACCTACATATATACGATATAGGTACCTATATAGCTAGGTACCTACTGCAATTTTGTCGAAAAAAATATGTATAACAGTTTATTTTAAGTACTTTAAAATTGTATTTTATATTTCGTTCTTTTTCTATTTTGGAAAAATCTTGAAAAAAAAGATTTTTTTTTTTAGGAAAACAAGATTTTTAGATTTTAGATTTTTCATCAGTGATCAGCAATAAGACATGGCAGTTACTATAATACTGTATACGTAACTGTCATAAAAGCGCTTTTCAATTGGTTATTTGGACTGGGCATAAAATTTAAATCCCTTCCATTCGTAATAAAAATTTATAATTCACACAAAACCAATAGTTGTGAGAAGTTACGGGCCCCAGCTTTTTTTTTTTAATCCCAAGATGGATTAAGTGCTGGTGCATCTTTTTAAAAGACCTAGACATCCTCCTCTACGTCAACTTTCCGAAATATTACTGCCCAAGTTAAAGGCATTCGACAAGCCAAAGCCACTGATTGGTTATATCTGTTATAGAAATAAAGAAAGTACATATAATAAAAAAAAAGTTTAAATGGCTATACATCTCTTAGTAGTACTGGCGAACAGTTTAACGTCCTCTCTGCTGAACGATAGGAACTGCAAAGCTGACGAAATGGTACAGCAAGGTGCATCCTGCTTGAAAATAATAAACACCTATCAAGCATTGTAGCATCAGTATCCTCTACAAAAATTCGAAGATTGGACAGTGCCCTTCCCAGTGGCAGCATAATGAACATATTTTGGTGTAAGTGCACCTCTTTAAGGACGACTCCTAAACCAACCAACAAACAAACTATGCAAAACTTGGAATGTTGGAAGCTTGATAGAAATTGAAACTAGTTTTGATCGGTTCAGTAAGAAAGTCCACGTCTCTTAAAGATATCATAGCTAAGCTATCTGGCTCTTAAAAGACACATACCTTAAGATACATAATGAATTGTTAAAGTGAATTTTATACAATCTCTCCACACTTCTCTGTGCGGCAAAAGGCGGTTAAACTACATTCATTTGGAGAGCTACACACAAGAATCCCATGATGCTTTAAACGTCATTTTTTTTTGAAAATAATACGAATTTTAACACGCCAAATCCGGAAACTTAAAAGTTGGCAATGCATTGCTTGCGTCTTTCCATAGTCGTTTCCAATTTAGTCACAAACATCAGAACTTAAAATTTAATGTATCCTTTTTAAGTTATTGAACAAATTTTACACTTGGGTTTTGTGAAAAAATAACAAGGAAAACTGTTTTTCTGGGTAGATGATCAAAAAAATTCAACTGTTTCAAATATTTCACGGACAGACAGTACCGGGCTCTATTTCTTTGGGTGTGAGGGAATGAGGGAATCTTTTTCCAAAACAAAATTTAAACGTGTTGTTGTGCAAATTCAAACAATAATAGAATAACAGGACCAATTCAACTCAACTGAATGGACTTTGATGACCAGTTCACAAACAGAGGTCCATGAAATATGATTCCTTTCTTATTTCCATTCTAAAAGAAGGATAACGCCGACTGACTATAAAATTGAAAGTCTTCCGTAGATTAGGATGCGCGCTTTACGCTGCTACGCGATTTTGGCCGACACTTAAACGGTGCGCAACTTTACTGCCATGGAACCACTTTGCATATCTTTAACAAAACAAAAAAATATCTATGCCCATGCCGTTAATATTGCCGACAATGTTTTAATCCGGAAATGAAATTCCTATGGCCATAAAATAGTACATTTCCAATAGGAAAACTCCAAAAAGGACAACAAGGCAAAGTGAATTCGTACTTCTTTCCCTTCAAGTGTTTATTAAGCTCTTAACATGGCAATAAAAACTGCTGTGCGCCAAACAATAAATTTCGAATCCGTTGGTATCGTAAAAATGAAAATAAAAACAAATAAAACTTTCAAATGACTGACTGAGTACCATCAAGCGCGAATCTGCCCGACGAGGCAAAACTTCGCCAGTCAATGAAAGCTGTAATATCTCATATGACCAACGAGCGGAAGGAGTAGGTACCTAGCTACGGAAAGGGGTAAGCTGTTCCTAAATAAAATTAATAAATTCACAAAGGATGGTTTTACGAGGTAATTTGGCATGGTGTATAGTCGTATAGCGCACGCGATGAGGCGCTTAGTGATTAATAAAAACTGACGAGACTTAAACACGGATAGACAGGGAGTGTAAGTCATGTCGCCATAAAACACCTCACCAAAGAGTTGAGTGGAACCCCTCGAAATCCTTTTTCCAAATTGTTACAGCCTTTCACATACTTTAATCACGTACCATACACGCATATGTTATGTTTCGAGGATCCAAACTTACCGTTAAAGTGGCCGACCACGATGTCTCTCCACTCTCGGACGACGCAGTACATGTGTATAATCCTGTATCTGTCTGTTGTAGGTCTGGGCAAAGAAACAAAAACAAAAATGTAAATGGTTAGCACTTGTATGGAGATTTAATTGACACAGTATCAATTACAAAGGATGTCAGTAGGGAGCCGCACAAAAAAAAGTCCCACATACTTACCATCAATTCTCAACGATCCACCCTGAACTATCATGAAACGGTGTCCACTCTGCAATGGGACGCCATCCTTGTACCACTTGACACGTGGCATCGGATTCCCAGTTGCTCGACATGGCAGCATAGCAACACTACCCTTTGGCAGTGTCTGGTTGGATGGGCCTATTTGAATAATAGGCGGTGGGGTATCATCCACCGACGTCACCTGGTTATATGGAAATGTTATACACATTCATTAGCATAAATGAATTTTCATATCCTACACGAAGGATATCCATTTATGTACACATTCAGTGATCTCTCCATCTCGTTGGATAAATGAATTCATTTCCATGTCATGACGATAAAGCCACACACATACATCTACCGTCAGCGAAATGAATTCATTCCTCCAACAGAGTATATATGATATATCCTCCATTGTTTGTTGTGTGTAGTGCTTGCCTATAGAACTTACCTGTAAGAACGCACGAATTGTCGTGGAATCGACAACACTGAACGCTGAACACACATAATAGCCGGCATCGTCCTTTTGTACGCCGTTTATTTGCAGGGTGCCCTCGTTGGAGACATGCAAGTGGCCATAGGAATTGTTTGGAAACATTAGCATGGATGAGCCCTCCTTTGTCCAGAAAACCGATGGTGGTGGATTACCATCGGCGACACATTGAAAACGTGCCACACCATTGAGACCGATTTTCTTGTCCTGCGGTTTTAGCACGAAGTTCGGAGCGGCTGCAAAAATGAATAGAAGACATTACCATTTCGTTTTATATAGTGTGATGTAAGAGACATACCGTGAACGATGAGTTCGGCTCGAGCACTGATTTGTCCGACGCTGTTTTGTGCCTCACAAATGTAAATACCCTCGTCACCGATTGTTAAATTTGTTATTTCCAGACTCAGGTCCTCTTGGAGGATGCGCGCTCTGCTTGGAAGAATAGAGAATGGGGTGAAATTCTAATTTATTACATGAGCTCAGAGTGTTTACCTTGCCGTTGGGATGTTACCGTCATCCTTTTTCCATAGAATTTTTGGCTGCGGATCACCGCCTACAAGACACTGAAAACGAACTGTTTGACCGGATAGCATGGTGCTATCTTGGGGTTCTTTCTTGAAGTATGGTTTTACTGGAAAAGAGAAATGGAATCTTTAAGTTGTTGTTTGACATCAGACGTGTATAGAAAAAAATAAACCCATACGTTTGGATAAGTATTTATGTTTTGACCCTATCCAACATGAAGAAAAGTTTGACAGCTAAAGGGACATATTTTTACGCAAACTTATGTATGCACACGTGGGCAACGACGTACGACTGAATGATAGTCAACAGTCCGTTTAAAAACTTTTGTTTTAAAAATCGTGAAATGCGAAGAACTCGAAATAAAAGACAGGATAATCAAAGACATGATAATCAAAGCCAGAAAAATAAAGGACGTGTGTTTGGTAGTAGTTTGGAGTCTTTTGACAATTTTCGAATATCATTCCGTACGAAAAAAAAAACCCAATAAACGCTTAAAACCTGCATCCTTTCTACAAAAAACTACGAGGGAGAGGTCTCAAATTCGATACCCCGAAAAACTCAATTAGCTAAGCTAAGATTTTTCCCAGTGAACTTCTTGCAAACATCTGCCAAACATCCGAGAGCAAGGAAAATATTTTAAAATAGCCATTATAACTCGGTAATTTGTAGGTCCCGTCCATTTGTTCCAAACAATTATATAAAAGAGCCCATGTTACCTATAGGACCCCGTTGCGCTAACTCGCTATTTATTTTTTTTGAGAAGTTTGGCCAAAAAAGGTCTAAAAACTACTGCATGAAGTTGAACTCGGTTTTCACACTTATGCATTGCAATGCTTCACGAATACCTTCTAGCTCTTAGTTTTGCCTTTTGGAATAGCAGTTCTTTTATTATGAAGTTCATACAATTGACAGACAGTTTGAAGCTTTTGGTTTGCATAATAAGTGATTTTTTAAGGACCATATATTTTTGTTTTAGCATCAAGAACCTATTTATCTACTTACCATAACTTACGATTCGGACCTAACCTATTCCGCAGAACACTGTTTTTGGCAATCTTAAAGATATTCGGAAAGTCTGGGAAAATGTCGGCCGATAAAATCTACGGTGTGAACTTAAGCGAGGTGGAAGATCTCAGTAAAACTGTCAACAAACTCGTTTCAGTCAGTCAGCTTAGGTCAATCATTCAGACAGTAACTCAAAAATTTGGTGTTCTTGCAACATAATGCTGGATATTGAGCCGCTTTCAGTAATGTCAAAATATAGCTAATCTCAAATGCACTCCGCAAGCTGAAAGTTGGTTACTACCCCTGTGTTTGGACAGAAAACATGGTCCATAGTATAGGTTGATTCTATCCCAGCTTGTCAGACAAAGGGGTAGGGTTACAGTGGTACAATCGATGGAGGGAAATTCTCGGCACTATCTTCCATCTTAAAACCACTAACCTCGAAAGCGAATGCTACAAGGTTATAACCTATGTATTATCGCTATCACTTGCAAATTCTAAACTCCATAAGAAATATTAAGGAATGCTCTGAAGATAGTTAAATGGGCAGATAGGGTCGGACTTGGTGTCAACCTCTCCGAGACAGAACTGATATTGTTTACAAAAATATATAAATTTCGAAACACAGCTCCACCCTCACTTATAAGTAATAAGTTCAAATTTACAAAGCATCTTAGGTATCAACCCCTAATTCTAGATAGCAAACTAGGTTGGAATGGAGGTTTAATAGTCTGGAGCAGGACCACTAAAGAAAGGCCTGGCACTTCTCGGATAACAAAGCTGTTAAAAGCACTTGATATTTAGCCTTAAAATTTGTAAAATTTGGTGGCATGATGCCTGTTAAAGGCATTTTACTAAATCACTAGGGATCTCACAAAGGGGGCGTGGCATATGCCATACAAAAAAAACAGCGTGGCACTTCTTATTCAACACTATAAAGGCAGTTATGCATTTGTTTAATACACGCTCTCATTTTGAGAAGTACCAAAGCATTGCCGGGTCCACTGAGATTTTATATTTTTAATTTTTGATAAACATTAAGTTAGCACCGATAACCCTTTTCCATTTTAATAGACCAGTGTTCTTCTTTTTCGAATCTATTTTAAACCATATGCGTACTGACAAGTTAAGTGCAATGAAATCAGAAAAAAGAACCCATTCGATTAAAAACGTTCCCAAAAAGTTGGCGATGCAATGACCGACCTAGCCCACAGAATTCTTAAAGTCTTATGATAGAAAAAGTTCTAACGTTTGCATGCGAACTGGTATAATAAACATAAACCTCCTTCAGTCTTATTATACCTATGAATGTATTGATTTCAATTACCTACCCCCAAAGATTTACCTGTTACGAGTAATGATGGAAAAATGTACATAGGCTCAAGTTCACAAGAACTAAAGCACCTAGGCTGCACTGAAACCAGAACTTCCTTCGAGCTGGCTCGCTAACTTTCAGTACACGTTTTGTAATTTATGAAGATTCTTCAGCAACCCGATAAGGACGCGCAGTAAAATTCCACCCTAAGTGCCACCTAAAACCAATCTACCGACACCAACATTCCATTCGAATTAATTCAAATTTCCATCGGTTACTATCATCATCACCACCACCATCCGCTAGATACGAGTGGACCACCAGTCCTCAAAGAGAAAGTCCTATACGCGACACGATGCCATTTGAAATTCGTTCCGGGGACCGGCATCCTAATCTACATAAAATTCTCGTAATGCCAAGGCCTGGAGCAACCTTGTGCACCAGTATCATGTGGCGCATCTCCTCTAGGTCGTCTTCGAAAGTTTTCACATCCCACTTTTGGGTACACGATGCAACGGGTACGGCTTGTCAAATATCTTGATAAGCGCGCGCTCTACATTCGCCGCATGAGACGGAGTGCGGTGACGATTGTTAAAGACATGAGGCAGAGGTATTCTCATGAGTGCGCTTAGGAACTATAATTGAATTGATATTCCTCCCCGGAGACACTTACAGCTATATACGATTGTATTCCGCATTCCAGGAGATGGTTTAATTAGTACTTGTCCCGCCAGATTCGATTTGTTCGAAAGCAACTGCACGTGGTGGCATAAGAGGATGCCGGCACCTGCCCCATCGCTCAATCAGATATACGGTGGACAGAAGTGACAGATGCATCAGTGGAGGTGCAAAATAAAACCAGAATTCGCCTGTCTATTTACCCTCGACCCGATGAAGGCACTTTACGTTTTTGTTTGGCTTAGCGAGAATTGGTAAAAAGTGTGCACACATCCGGAATAAGTCACCCACACACTGCATAAACAACTCAGGTCCGATTCCGATATACAGAATGCTGCCGCCCCACTCTATAAGTGATGAGAGCGAGTGTCATGCATCCATGGATGTCGACTGTCGCGTTGAGGATGGGCGACACAAAGGATCCCCAATTAAAATTTCATTTTCGAATGCACTTTGCAGTTGTTTTGCGCCGTTGGATCCTGAATAAGTTTCTGGATCAGTTCGCCCGCGCGGCATTCATGTTTGTTTAGATAAATTACACAGTGCCTTGCCATTGCCAGAGGAGCGCAGCACACTGAGGGAGTGGTAGGCGCCGTTTGATGATTGAAAGCGACACGGGGCATATTTTTCATTTGCTTTTTTGCCTCCTCCTCCTGTAGAGAGGAATCTTTTTGAGTCGTTAATTAACGTTGATTAGTTCTCGCAGTTTGCCAGCTTGTTTGTTTATTGGATGTCGAATACGGGGAGTGTGCACTCTTGGCTAAAGGTGAGGTGAACTTTTGGTGTAATTGAGGTGAGATGGACTAATAAACAATTTCCGCTTTGAATGTGAAGCGAGGAGTGGAATGTTTATTTAGGTTAGTTTATGGTAGATTTTCACTGATGCACTTTTGATGAACTTCATGCGATTGACGGGGAGCTGAGATATTGCAGCCTTGTTCAAAGTGGCGCCAGTTTGAGTACTGGCTGGGTATTTTTTTGCTTTAACTTTTGTGGAATGTTATCTGCTGTAGCTTTTGCTAGATAAAAGTCTATCGACCTTCATGGTAGACATAAGTATTGGAAAAGGTCTTTCGTTTGAAACTGGCTCTGATTTGCTCTTTTAATTGGTAATTGCGACAGAGATCCAGATGTATGAGAGTATGTGAGTAGAGTACAGATGTACTAAGCAGATTTGCGTGCTATTGAAACCGGATATAAGTCCCATCTGTCATACGCATGCACAAATGATTTCAGCTGAAGCTATGATAAAGATATCTTAGTGTTCTTAGTGTCAGGAAAACTTTGAACTTTGTTGTTACTGCGAACCACTGTGTCGCGCTAGAAATACAATTTTTGGGGATCCACGAATTAAAAGATCTCTCGGGAAAGTTTATATTGATTTTGATAAATTCGTGTATATAATTAGTCGCCACTGGATGGTGTAAAATCCTCAGGTTTTCATATATTCCACTTCGTAATAGTCACCAACTGCAATAGCTCTACATTCGTCTAAGTGCGACGGATGCAAGACTCTCTTATGGCACCAAGGCGGAGTAGAACCGCAAACAAATTGGAGATCCACTTCTCTAGACAATAAAGACCAATAAGGTACCCGGCCTAAGGAAAGCAGTTTTTCTTATAAGTACTTGAATTAGGTACCTTAAAAAACTACTTTCGTACTAAAGACGTAGTTCATAAATAAAAAAATTGTCAGAGTTCGTCCGTTCGTCGGCAGTGCGCTTGAATAAACTTCGGGTTTTGGAGCTCTCAAGGCTCCAGTTGAGGAGCTGCAAATGTTTCTTTCAAGTATTTTTCAAAAACTTGTTCTCTAAGCAACTCCTTAGCGTGACCTTATGGGTACCTTCATTCGCAGTATCTAGAAACACAATGGAGGCGTCTACCACATATTGGAGCTTACAAAGCCAAAAGGCCAATTCAGCCATTTGACAAAATTGCCAAGAAAATTTTAAATCTTCGTAGGCACACCACAGCTTGCAATATTACCTTGACAAATTGCTTACTTAACAAGTGATGTGTTTTATGCGAGTGCTCAGCTCTATGCGGACTAGGAAGGAAGTTCTTCTTCAGTGAAATGTGAAGTCCAAATGAAATGAGGAAATCCTCAAGGTAAATTTTTATATTCGACACTTTTGGCACAATGTTTCTTATAGCTGTACTTTCCACATCGTTGTGGCTAGTCCTTAAAATATAAACAGAAGCCTTAAACATGAAAAGGGATGAATGACTATCATCGGAAACTGAATGTCAACTTTGCATTACAACAAAAACTGCTGTACATGTACACGTGGCCACTGCTGTACATGTACATACATGGCCACCAGAAAATTTAATGTCTACTGGACCTTCAGATGTTTAGGTGCTCTAATTAATGAGCGCGATACGACCAATAGATCTGTTACATAAGAAAAGTTTGTGAATGTCTATCAAGACCTATGACTATCCAATGAACAATTTTGGGGTAGAGCCAACTTATAACATTTTATAACTATTATCAACCTCCACTTCATATTCATTCACTGACTTTTTAATGACGTGAATGACATTTTTGATCTACCGACTGTATGACGAACAAATAATAGTCTTTCTATAGCCGCAGTGCCCTTCGCAACTTACAGATTTTAGAAACAAATGCAAAAATTAAAGATGTGCGGAGTACTAATAAATCAGTTTTCACCTTAGCCTTGAATATTAAAATCGAAATATTTTTCGGACGAATTAACTTAAGTACACCAAGCTTCAAGAGATTCACTCTCCGAAGATTATTTTTTTAAGAAGCTTTTTCATTGAAACATACTATGACTGATTTCTTACGTACAGCTGTTTCAATCAACAACCTAAAAATAAATTTCCACCTACAGCCAGTCGGAATAAATCCAGCCTTCATAAGAAATCACGTTCACTTGTATGTAACCACCCAGGCCATAAAGTGACATTTTTCCTGACAATCTCTTTAACTTTTCAATCAGAATTCTTAGCGAAAACAACAAAATCACAAAGAAACCTATTCACTTCGAAAGAAATCTATAAACGAACTATGGTGAAGTACAAAATTAATATTCTACAGACTTACCCTGGACGATTAATTTGGCATAGTTGGACTCCTTGGTTCCAACTAAATTCTGGGCTATGCACTTGTAGTTACCCTCGTCAATTGGTTCGACATTGCTTATCAATAAATTGCCACCATCGACTATGCGAATACGTGATGTGGTTCCATAAGACTTTCCTCTCAAGTCATCCAGTGGTACTCCATCCTATTTATCGGTCGTCCAAGTTATCGATTATTATGACGATGATGATGATGTTGGGTGATGTGATGATCCAAAGCGGCAGCAGGCGTTTTGTGTTTCCAGTAATAGGTGTTAAGAGGACGTGCCACAACGGCGGGTGGAGGAAATAGAAAATACAGAAAAACGGAAAGAGATGAAAAAAAAAAATATTAATAAGAATAATAATCTATGGCTTCTTTCTATTTTGTTGGTAAAAAAGAGGAGGGAAACAACGAACGGTATTCGGATTCTAAGAACCGATTATTATGTGGTGATTACTGGAATTAGGTATAGTCCTACTGTATGCGGTTGTATTCCTGAGGGGAAGCAGATTCAGATCACATACCTACGTATAATTCTTTGAAATTCTTTGCGTAAGTAGTTCCACTTGACTGAATCTGAATGAATCCGAAATAGACTTCGGATTCGGGGTGCGATAAGGACTCTGCCAGTGGTGGTCAATGACAAAAGACTCGTGACATCATTAACTCTGTGGAATTGTGTGCGTAATTTCATCTTTTCTTGACAGATTGTTATAGGCTATTTGTTTAAGAGGATAGCTATCCGAATCAATTTGCAGGAACAGGACGTTATGCTGTCTTGGGGCACTATAAGTGAAATGATTTATTTAATAAAAAAGAGTTAACGCCTCTCTGTTCATAAGCAATAAGCTCTTTATTTTTTTTCGAAAAAAAAAGTTTTTTTCCAAACATCTAAATATATAAAAGAGAGAACGCCTGGACCGATTTCGATGATTCGCACCAATTCTGACTGGTTTCCTACCAAACAAGAAGAATACCAAAGAAAATTCCCGAAAAATCCCCGGAAAAAAATGTATGAATAAAATTAATTTTCTTTTTGACATTTTTTTCCCATTTTTTTACGACAATTATTTTTTCACAAAATTGTTTTTATATCAATCAAAACGTTGATTTCGGACTGTGCAATTAATTGATGATTTATCCTTTTTTCATTGAATTCTATTTTTAAACAGTAAGTTACCAACGAAGATATTTATTTTGTAAAGTAAGAACATCCTATAATTCTCGGTGTTATTCACAATGCCGCGAGCCAGAAGATCTAACCTTTCGCATCCACATGTTTTCCATCAAATCCACGTGAATTGTGGAACAAGTACAAGGATGACATGTCAGGAGACATTTTGCATCGAGTTCGTGTCCATTCAGATAATCCCAATCTTGAGATGAATAAAGAGATGCACAACCAGGCCTTAATTTTGATAGAAGACATGTGTTACATCATGTGCGGCAGTTTGTTAGTCAGGTTAGGAATGCCATCGCCAGATCGTGGAATAAACGACGCTTTCGTGAATACGACACAAATGCATTAAGCCAATTGATTAGAACAAATGTACCTTTGTTAAATCCCCAACAAAAAGAAGTGTGCGATACAGTAATGAAGGAAATTAATGATGGAAATGTTGGCATTTTTTTCCTTGATGCACCTGGTGGCACCGGCAAGACATTCCTCATATCATTGATTTCAGTTCGTGCAAGATCAGAAATTGCTGTAGAAGTTGCTTCTTCTGGAACAGCGGCTATGCTGCTGAAAGGTTGCCGAACCGCTCATTCTGCATTGAAATTGCCATTAAACCTTCAAGCGGTTGAAGAACCAACATGTAACATAGCGAAACATTCAGCAATGGCCAAAGTTTTGTTAGCAAGCAAAGTAATTATCTGGGACGGATGCATAAACGTGCATTAGAAGCTCTGAATCGCACTATGAAAGATATGTGTAGTGACGCAAGAAATTTTGGGGGTGCATTGATTTTAATATCATGTGATTTCTACGATCGACCGCTGCCGATGAGATAAATGCTTGCCTCAAATCATCGACATTGTGGCGTTATGTGAAGAAACTTCAGCTGACGACAAACATGCGAGTTGCATTGCTAAATTATCCATCTGCCGAAATGTTCTGAAATCAACAGCTAACTATCGGTAATGGTTGTGTTCCAATTTTATTTTCATAAAATATTTGACAGGACGAAGTCCGTTCGGTCAGCTAGTTATAAATATAATAAATTCGTAACACTTTTCTGCCGTCTCTCTCCGCACCTACCCAATTCCCCCCGCAAATTTCAAAAGCAAAATTCTCTCTTAAATTTCGAAGCAGCAAAAAAAGAAATTATAAATATCGGGAGGTGTAATAAAATACTGACACTTAGCAGTGTTCCTACATCGTGGTATTTCTACCTTTTGTGGGAATTACGATTTCCGGAAAGCTTTCCATGCGTTAAATGAAAAAAACACAACAAAATTGTGGGAATATCAACAATTTGAGAAGATAACATTGAAACTTCATTTCACCATGCTTATCAACGCGCTAAATTTCTAGTACCAAAAGAATTCTAACAAAAAAATACAATTCATACGAATTCACATCACATTCAAAATGTCTGATTATTAGACATTTTATATCAGTTAGCGTCAAAACAGTGAAAAGAGAAACCGTTTGCGAATATTTTTAAAAATGGGAATGTGAAAGTAGAAATATATTCCGAAACTTAAAGGAAATTCTATGGCAAACATGCGACCAATTTTTTGAAATCGATATCATAGAAATGGTTATAAATACATAGAGTACCAAAAATTCATTATGGAATGACCTTAAAAAATATTCCCTTTTCTTATATCGTACAATTTGAACATTCAATTATTTCTTATGTTTGTTTTAAGTAGACGGTTTCTATGAAATGTTTTTTTGCGGCGTTTAGAACTAATTTTTATTGCATGGTGTCTAGCTACATAAAAATCGAACAAATTTTTTTATAAAAATGTAGCGAACTCAACCTGGAACTAAGAAATTTTATATTTTCAACACAGTCCCACACTCGATATTGAAATGAGAATCCACCTGAGGCTACATGACATTCGGATTAACCGGAAGTGTAGGCTCTTATTTTTTTTAAGTATGCGTGAGCCCCAAGGTCAAATTAAGCTTCTAAGTAATTTCTCTTTTTGGCTGAAGCTATCAGTTTATTTAGTACCTACTTAGTTTGTGATTTATAACCTCCTATAAATTTAAATTTATATATTTAAATTATCTGCTAGTATATAACGATAATGCCAATAAATAAAATTGCTAAGTAGGTATAGAATGGCAGAGAAGTTCAGTGAAAAATAAGTTGGTACTTTTGGTTCTGATTTGAAGCACAGTGTGGTAGGGAATCCAATCAAGCTGCATTATCGGACATACTTCTTCGAAAACGTGGTTAAACTGCAACGGCCAAGCAGAGGTTTCTTTTTAAATCATAGGTTATTTTGACCTGACAACTGTTTCCCGCTCGCAATCGTTACAGAAAGTCAGTATCATACCTTCGCGGAAGGAAATGAGTCGCTTTACGCTTGAACAACGTTGCGAAATATTGAAAACTTTTTAAAACGTGAAAAGAAATTTTGGCCGAAATGAAGCACCCACCGCGCCTGCCGTACTCAAGTTTGTGCAAAAAGTTCGTGAGAAGCCAATGCATCCACAGAGAGTGACAGAGTGGTGTGGATTATGGAGTGGTGGCATCATTGGACCATTTTTCCTCGAAAATGAGTCTGGGAACAACGTTTCGGGCAACGGTGTGCGTTACAGAGCCATGTCAACCGAATTTTCTTTTACTGAAATTGAAGACATGGATTTGGACGACCTCTGGTTCATGCAGGATGGCGCACCAAATTCCCAAATCATGTTATTAGCTGTCTTGGCGATGTCAATTGGCCGACTCGGAGCTGATATTTGACGCCTTTGGACTTTTTTTTTGTGGGGAACCGTGAAGGACCGATGTTATGCCAACAATTTAGAAACGATTCAATCACTGAAGGCCAATCAACCAAGCAATCCGTAAGCTACAGCACGAAACTAACAACAAGGTCTTGGAAAATTAGAGTGACAGAATGCGCTACTGCAAAGCCAGCCGAGGCAGCCACTTGAACGACGTTTGCGTTCTATAATTAATGGGAATGTTTGCTCTTAATAATTAAGCCATAATACAAGGAATCAATTTATTTTTGTTCATTTTATTGAATTTTTAAAAAGAAACTTATATTTGGCCCAATCTGTAGATATTGTTAGAAATTTTTTTTTTCAGAGCTACGCTAAAAAAGGGCTGCCTGTACAAACCTGTACGTTGCAAGATGGTGCAATTTATTGCAAGGGACGTTAATACAACGAGTTTTTAAGAGACAATTTTATTATCTCTTAAACTAAAAACCAATACTTCCGTTGGCACCAAAGACCTTATAACATTGCTACACCTGAAAGATTCTTCTAATGTAATGAAGCTAGCAAGAGTTTTATAAAATTAAAACTATTTAATTCGTACAGATTTTGATGTGTTTTCAGTGAGTAACCTTTTCCTAAGATGTAGGTTTATAGGTATCTATTCTTACGATTTAAATGTAAGCAACAAAAAATGTATTATCTAGTAAATGAAGTAAAAATAAAATAAAATGCATTACTAGAAAAAATATTTGAATGCCCTAACGCAGTTAAACTCATCACCTTCCCTCTGCGTTTAGCACACATCTATATAGCAACGCGCAAACGATATGATGGGAAGGAAGAGTGTGATTTTTAACATCATCCCGATATGAAGCAGTGCAAGTCAAACTCATCATGCATGCAAGGCAATATTTCCTATTTAAATCTCATCCATTTGAGCAACTGACAAACCACTCTATTCATAAATACGCGCGTGAAGCATTAAATTCAATAAAACTTGTGACACATTTCTGGATGTTGTGTCTGCATCTCATTACTGAGCCCGTGACCCAGACTGATCGCTTGTGTGGTCGTCCTCAGCGGCACCGCAGCTAATCTTGATTCATTGTGTGCAGTCATTGTGCCGGTAGACAAAGACTCCCTTTGAGTAGCTCGCCTGCCACCAAAAGAAATAAAGAAACGGAACCAAAACTGACAACACGATGTTGATGATGATGATATCAGTAGAAAAAAATTAATGAAAACTCCCACTCTGTAACCACACCATCATGACCGTAATTGTTGGGAATTACCATTTCAAAACAACGCTTCCAGATCTCCACACATACACACAGAAAAAAAATGCAAACAACAGCCGAGTAAACAAAACAACTCAAGTCAACAAAACGTAAAGTTAAACACAGAGCACCGGAGGCCCTGTAAAAGCTTTCTTAGGGGCAACACCAACCCAACTAACCAAACCGTCCAACAAGTCTACACACTGGCAGGTAGCATAAATAATTCATGACGAAGCCAACGCAAGCAGCGCTCACATGAAGTGGAATGCACTCAAGTCATAGTGAAACTCGGAAGGTATCCATCAGATACATATACCTACACAGGGAAAGGGAGATTCTTCTGCCTCTGAAAAGACAAACACCACCCGCAAACACACTAATACACGTGGATAAACTGGAGCTTTAGAGGGATTCGAGGCCAAGATCCTACCTATTCTGTATGCTGACTTTTTGTCCTAGAGGTTTTGCTTGTGCAGACAAACAGTGTATAGCCCACAATGCGGCATCAAGTGGCTGCCAGAGAGAATGCCATCTATCGCTTATTCCCTTTGTGCCGGCGCATGCAGGACTTAAGAAGTTCTCATCGCACAATGAATGGGTGGGGAATTCCGGGACACCTTGCCAGCGACTTACCTTCATCCAGATGAGCGACGGTTCAGGAATTCCTTTTGGTGGTCCACATTCTAAGAGAGCCGTCTCGCCTTTGGCAACCCGTGTATCCTTTGGTTGCACTCGAAAGTCATCACGAAGCACTGCAAAGAGAGAGAACGTTTAAAACAAGGATCAACATAAGAGATGTATTTTTATTTGTCTTGTTCGTTTGGATTTTTTTCTTTTTCAATTTTTCTTTAAGAAAGTTCCTGTACACATTGTCGCTGGAGCCCTTATTGGTAAGTATAGACATTCACAGTCAACTTGCCATTTTTGGCACGCGCGAAACGTGCGTCTGCATTTTTATTAAAACAGCGCGACCATTGGCCATTTAGCGGGTGACAGAACAAACACACGTTCCGCTCTTACCATTGAGGAAATGTTCGGGGTGACAGTAAACTGTGCGCGCAGAACTTGTCGCTCGATTTGGCAGAAATCGTGTACAAGAATATCCGCAATTTGATGTGCCTGAATCGCTATATACGATTGTTACTTTGTAGCTATAGTTGGCGTTGGCGAACAAGAATCACGGGGACCAAGTAAACTGAGACATAAGGAATTATTATGCTAGTCCGTTGCATCATTAGGTACATTTGTTGCGTTACAAGTTAAAGGTTTACAACTCGCATTTCCTTTGGAAGAGTTTAATTAGTATGACGTGATTTGGCTTTTAGTGTGATTGCATTGTCTGGGTATGGTGGAGAGTTGTAGACAGATTTAGTGTCTAGGCTTGGCACAATGGATCTTAAAGAGCGAAACGAATAATGATTTTTAGTTTGGATAGAATGACGACATTCACCGCGTACAAATGCAACTTTATTTGCTGGCCGCCAAACATATTTTCACCTGTTAAAAAGGTTACGAGATCATTCCAAAATATTTAAAAAAGAAGAGGACTAATGAGACATCCTTTTTCCACTGCCATTTCAGAATTTATCCAGTTGGACGGGTTCTGCCCATCCCAAACAGCAGCTTTATTTTTTGCATTAAGACTTTGTATATGACCATCAGTACCTACTATCAATCCGGGTCAAGTACATCTCAAAATTAATTAAGCTGCTCCTATTAAACACATATAAGAACGAGCGTTTTGAACAGAGTTGAGAAAGGGATGGCGTAAAGTAATGCAGTGGCGACAATTTTGAAACGTTCGATCCCAAGACCACTTCTCTGGATTACTGTGATTGCCACAAAGACATGAAGATTTCGCTGTTGGTACTGGGGCCAAATACATAATATGAGATAGAGTTGACTTAGAATTAAGCAATCACCAGAATCAAGAATTGGCTAGAATCGACTGGCTTAAAGCTATCTAACCAACCACAAGGCTGAGGCCGTCTTTAAAACCAAGCGGAGGACTGTGATACATGCAAATTTGCGGGTAAAAAAAAGTTATCATTTGGTTAGGAGGCACTTCAAATGCTCAGGATGCTAAGCCATACCAAATATGGGTGTGTGGATACGCTATGGTGAGGAGGTCAGCTATGAAGAGTTGTCAGCTTAAATATTATGTACGCGGCTCCGGTCTGGTAGAGTTGGTTAGAACAATCGAAGGATAATTGCTTTCTGAACATATAACTGAGTTATAACCGGAATGGTCCACATAATATACAAATTCTCAGTTTTTGCTTCAGGCGATCCGACAAAAGATCGTTGTTATCAAGAAGGCAGTATGCATGTAGTAAATGTAGTCACGTGGTTAAGGTGGTGGAGATTTCGCAAGAAAACCATTATCAGACTTCTTCACTCGATAGTTGAATCTGCAACGCTGGACGAGTGTAGTACCTGTAAGTAGTAAAACAATAAAACAATCACTTGATCTGTTGGCAGAGCATGTCCATTTAGGGCCAAAGGCATCATTTTTTACCAACTGATCGACTAAGAACTGATCCTCTAGTAGAACGCCTGAATTGGGAAGTTTTCTTCTGACAGTAGATTCTCCCAAATGACTGACTTTCTGGAGACTTTGTGCAAATATGGGTTAGTGAAAACAGGTTTGATTTGTACATTTTGTACGGTCGAACTTAAGCCTACCGTTCGGTGGGTACATTTACAATTACATCTTATATCCACTAAAGTAGCACACTTGTGCATAAATTGGCGTAAATTCATTGATTGTGGGGCAAAATGAAGAAAACTGAAGAAAAATTAAAAATGTTGATGTATTTGTCCAAACATACCGGTAAAAAAATTACACCGTTGTTTTTTTCTGTAAGATTTCAACATTTCTTTTGAATATCGATGCAAAGAACAAACCGTTCAGCTGTTTTTATAACATACCATTAATGGTACCTACATAAAATTATTCGATTCTGAAACCAACCAACAGGGCATATTTTGTACACAATTTGAAACGGCCTAATAGATTTCGGTGAAGGACGTAGACGTTACACTTTGTGGAAATTAAATACACAAAACTACATAAGTGTGAAAAATAAACACCAACATTTTATTGAAATTATTCAGTCGCTTTTTCATTCTTAACGAGCACTGCGTTTTTAAATATAACTTCTACAATTGTGTATTTTTCTTCTTTTTCTTTTAAATTGGTACATTTTTGTTTCCAAATTCAGGAGATTTTGGACGACGGCCATATTTTTTAAGAAATATTAAAAAAAATGAGATTCGGCTGGCCGCCATATTTAGAATGAAGACAATGATTAATTATGCCGCATTTTTGGTATTTTTGACTCGTTTTTAACAGTACATCTCTAAAAAATGTTAAAAAAATTGTAAATCGACCCACGAGAATACGGTATTATTTACTCTGAATCGAAGTTAAATGTCCAAAAACTGCACTGAATGTTCGTTTTTTTTTATTCAAAATGTGTTATCAGGGGCAGATTCCTTATATCAATCACGAAAAAAGTCATATTCAGCTCGAATTTTTTGACAAACGTCAGCTTTCATTATATTTTTGGAAAACGAACTGGACTAAGCTCTCAAACTTATAATTTTAGTACTAAGTTGCTAGTTTTGGAAGTCTATCGTTTCGACGAAAATCGTCTGAAAAGTTACGGAATGAGTGCCCAGGAAAGTGAAAAAAATATACCAAATATTTTGGTGTATTTTAGACTTGTGTGCTACTTGAGCATTTCCTTCATAGTAGGAAATTCTTGCGAAATACAAACTCCGTCGCCAAAATAAGTCCTCTCTTATCTACGTTGAGCCGAAGCACTCGAAAAACACTATGCTCCTTGAAGTTTTTTTTTCTTTTTACAACGTACCTACAATGACAAAGGATCAACAAAAAAAAAAGGATTCCTCTAAATAATTATATGATGTCAGCCAATAATCCGTTGTCAGCCAGGGTGACCCCTAAGTTAGGTTGGGTGTAGAGTGTAGACCCATTATTTTCCCCTTCATTGGTGGTTTTGAAATTATTTCATGAGAAGAAATCAGTTCACTGCAACCATCCAAATTCGTCGATGTGAGAGTTTTTACCTGACAACTAAAACAACTACTACTGGCTCAGTGTTAGGCGATTTGTTTCCCCACTTTTTTTCCACTCCGAAGATTTGTATTCTTTTATTTTAAGGAAATTACATTCTTCCTTGAAGTGATGGCTTAAAGAACCACGAAGTTCTATTCACCCACACACATTTACTGAAAGTAATACTGCCAAATTGGATTGCCAATTCCGAGAAACCCACTGACTAACAATCATCCCTTCGGCAGCATGAACAAGAACATTCTGGGAAATTCAAAGAGTTCTGGATTATTTGCGAACACACAAGGCAAATACTATTTCCCGAACACGACATCCTTCATTGATTTATCGAGGGTGGCATTGGCATGTCAATCTTTGCACACTAACCTCACGAACGTAAAACTTTTCCAATTATTAGTGTTCTCGTACCCCGTTGCTTTGCGTACACACAAATATTTGTTCAAGCGAAGTAAAACATAACTTAAGTACACTAGAGTCGCACTCCCACAGCTGATTTCCCGAAAATATCGAAGGAAAACATTATTTCCAGCCCCCCACCATCGCCCACTCATTATCCTATAGTCAAACACAACATCGATACACAAGAAGTGTAATCAAGCAAAACAAACATAAAATAATGTTTTCGTCACGAAACACACCCCAAGGCTGCGAGCCACATCAGATGGTGTTCCCCTTTCACCCTATCCCAATCATTTGTAGTCGCAAAGGATTTTAGATCCCCTCAACTCTGTTTAAGTTTGCATTTAAGTTTCCTCGCCGCGTATCCAGAATAATCAATCAGGCGACCCCTAGAGGCTGTCTGCGCCACTGGTTTCTTCTTCACGAGACTCTCTTCCGACGTCAGGTCCTAATAAAATGGACTCCTGTCGAGGAAGGCAATTTTATGCTTTGAACTTCCTTGGACTTATGGAGGTAACCATAGCCATCCTGTTCCTGTCATAAAAAAAAAAAAATTCATCCGCTTCAGACGACATTGTTGGACTTCAATTTGACGGACGAGTGAACGGCAAATGGTATATGGTAGTGTCGTTAGATACTTCTTGACATTTTATTGTGCGAACTACGTTGGATTGTGTATTTTTTCTCCATTTTATGACGGCCAATCTAGGCGAGGAAATTTTAAATAAACATCACATCACCATTTGTTGGGTGAGATTAAGTGGTGAGATATACTCACAAGACATTCATACACACATCATCCAATCTAATCATCAAAGTTTCTCAACTATACGCACACGTCATCTTGTGGGATCAATGCTGCTGCACATCTGAAACACACCGTCTGCTCGGGGTGGGTGTGTGTTTATCTAGAGTTTATTTATCCACCGTCTTCCATTTGAAAAGAGTCGGAGGAAATCATTCTTAGTTCTCGTTAAATAGCTTTAGGAGTAGACAAACAGGCAAACAACTCCACCTAACTAACATAGCACCTGCCGCCCATTCAGTTCCCGCTCAATGCGAGTAGGTATACACACACAAACCGAACCACACAAATCTATTAAATCCTCTGAGTATCTGCAGCACCCGCTCCTTCTGCCCTAGCCACATGCATCCGAATGTGAAAATTAAACACAAACATTTGAGTTCCAAGTGTGTACAGCAGCAAATAAAGAATATCACACATTGCTATTAGCAAGTGGCTTTAAGTAGATATATGATTCTGCTGCATCTGCAACAGCCCCCCGCCCTCTAGATGCACCATTCTCTGCTGTGGTTGTTTTTCAAATTGAATTTCTTCTCGTTTGATGTGTATCTCCAGCGATTGTATGTCATCGAGTGCTGTACCAGCAATCCGAAGCGATACTGTATTAACTTCGAGTTGATATTTTCCGGGAACGCATAAAAATGTACGAGGAATGCGATTTTGATAACAGAAATTGTTTACGACGGGTAAAAGGGGTCAGCAAGCGCAACAAATGTCACACATACGACGGGCATGGCCATCAGCATGCTGCTTCAATTATTGGTGAGCTCTTTGTGATACTTTCGGCCAGGCGACGACAGTAGGTACAGAAATAAGGAAAACCTAACAAACAAACGTGGAGCGGTGTCCGTGAGTACTTCATGTGGAGTTGTTCGGTGCCACAAAGTTTGGGACTGGCGATGGGAAGTATCAACTGGTGTTTCATATATTTCACGTGAATCATCAATTTCTCAATGCACACAAATAATGTTATTGTATTTACATATTCGCTGTCGTTCTTTGAACTGATTCGCAGAAGTGTACGGTAACGAAGATTAATGACAAACTCCTTTTCAACAATCACTGGAGTTGGAGTCGTTCAGGGACATGAATTGAATTGATTTTAATTTGTACGGGGTAACGCCCTCGTTGAAGTCGGTTTTATAAGGTCGTTGTAACAATTAAAATGGTGATCTCATAGATACAGACAAATCGAAAATGACGCAGTGACAGCGAATTCGCGACAGTAGCGCGAATGATCTGTCAAATAAACTGAGTTTGGTAACTGCCTCCAGACAATGAAGAGCTGTCAAATGTTGATTGGCAATTGGATATTATCCGGAGGAAGAAGTTATATAGTCTGGTCGCCTTCCAAGCGGGTTGGTCTTGAACGATAGATGCGTAAAAAAAGGAACATTGGCTATCGCTTTCTGTATACCAAGGAGCCCCTCAATATCGAAGGAACTATTATAAATGCGTCCCAACAACTAACAATCATAGGCTAAAGTATTAAAATACTCCCATATTGCAGTTTAGCTTAGCCTAACAGAAAGAAATCTTGGCCTGAGACTACAAAATCCCGAGCTCAATAGATGCATTATATTCAGTGTGTCACGTCAAGATTCTATAATGCTTACTTGGCTGTGCAAACGACAAAGCAGGAGGTTGTTATGACTTTAAGGAGACTTAGGAACTGCAAACCATTTGGATCTTATTAAATAGACTGTTTTACATCAACTCAAACGCAACTGGTCCATATGATACCATCAGGAAGCAAACCCATTTTACTGGAATTTTGTCGACTTTCTTAGATAGCTGAGAGTGCACTTCAGCGAAGAGGTGCTTACAGTAGCACCGAAGATCTCAAAGCAAAGAGATCCGAGGTATCGTCGCCCTCTCCACAAACGTCGCAGACAGTGGTGTCACTTACACCCAGCTTATTAAGATGCTTGGCAAAAGGAAATTGTTTGCAGTCTTTTCTGTTGAGGGACAACAAGAAAGCTGTTAATTTCTTACACACGTTCGGGAGCATATGCGTTTAGTCTGCCCGCATCCTGGGCACTCATTCCGTAATTTTTCAGATGATTATCGTCGAAACGATAGAACTGTAAAAGAAGCAACTAACTGCCAAAATTACGACTTTGAGACCTTAATCTAATTCATTTTACACAAATGGAATGAAAGCTGACTATAGTGAAACAAATCGGACAGAATATAACCTCATATGGTCAAAGTTTCAAAAACGATAGTGTCCCGACGATTATTGTTATAATCGGAATCTGCCTTCTGGGGACCAGTGCCATAAACAATTGTGTTTGTGAGAGACCCAATCGTCAATAGTGTCTCCGACCGAGGGGGCAGGAAGACCGAAAGCTGGTTCGGGTCCTGAAAAAGCAACCACTGGGCCTTGCTTAGCAATCTCATCGGAGGTATCACTTCCCGGAATCCCAGTGTGACCTGGAACCCATACAAGAATCGAAGAGTTAAGAGCTCTTCGAAACAACAAAGAAAAACAAGGTAGGTGTCAATAGAAAAGTGCATAACTTCCAGCAGCTTCTATATGGGAATTGTGTAGAAAGAGAATAATAGGGTAAAGGGGAGAAACCCAGTTTGGGGGAAATAATGGAAAAGAACAACAAGTCCAAATTCACCACATTTTCCATGACTTCTAAACGGAAATAGTCGCATTTGAGTTCCCAGTAAAACTTATCCAACTGTGTCGCAAGATGCTGGAGATAATGTATTGTGAAATTTAAAAGTAACCTTTTGGAACTCTTCCAAACATACACCGGACTTCGTTAAGAAGATGCTTTATAATGTGACGTACAGCGGCTAGGACAAAACCTCAACAAAACAACAACTTTGAGAAGTTCATCTAGCGCTATTAGGAATAACCTTAAGAGACTGCTGTTCCTGCTGTTCCTGTTCGTTTAGGCAAAACAAATAATAGACAAAACAAATAGGTTCAAAAGTCCTGACTGGAAGGACAACTTTTACGGAACTTTTATCCTGTTAGTTCCAGAAAATTGCTACTGTAATCCTTGGTACGAAAAATTCTTCAAAAAAGATATTCTGATCTGTAAGAAAGATATAGACCTTGTCCAAAGACCTGAAACACGTCGAATTGGACCCGCCCACATCGAGCTATTAAACAATATGCTATATACATAACAGCAAAGCAGTCCTCGGTTTCGAGACCATAAAGAAAATCAACCTGCCCGAGTCGCAGAATATAGAATAAAGGCTGCACTGTCACTGTCTTCGCATGTTAAGCGATTAAGCATCGGTTTAGGGCTTGGGACATTGTCTGCTGTTTTTAAATCACATTACAGTCACTTTTTCCGTGAACCAAACCATCAATAAACCGCTCACCACACATCTATTGTCGAGCTAATCAAATGAGAGAATTTTAATGGCACGACTGCATCTACCCCCATATAAAAACAAACTTCTCATCTCAGTTAGCTCTGGTTTTCCACTTTTATTTATACTGCCAATAAAACGCCGTAAAATCTAAATTGCACTTCTTATTGTATCATCTCCGAGTATCTGTATATCCTCGTTCAGTGTTTACTCGTCGGTTTGTATAGCTTTTCGCCTCTAGCGGCCTGCACCGAGACTCCAATTAAAAGGTCGTAAATTAATTAGCGCCACATTGGCAATTGGCTGCAATCGGCCAAGAAAATCGTTGCCATATCCATGAGCACTTATTCTAAGCCACCAATAGATCAGGGACCATTAACACCGAAAAAAAAACTCAATTTGAACAGAGATGAATCAACAGATACGCGCTCTCGTAGGAATCGTGCTCGCCACTGAAGGTCGCAGTCGAGAGATATTTATGCAGGTTCCACGTAGTGCTGCTGGTACTTACAAATTCCAAGTAAGTAAACGACTTGGCTTAGTTTCGGGATATAAAACTTTTAAATTGGCACACAGCAGGCCGCCTATATCTATGCTCCGAAACGAAGATATATTGCACAAGTGGTTCATTTAAGATCATTGCGAGGTTCATCAGATGCATGCGCGCACATCACATGCACTTATTATACATGTTAAACGACACGTGGTACGTGCTGGGAATTGTTATTACCGGCATCGCGACGACAATTTTTTTTAATTCGTTGCTGCAACTGCAGAGGCGTCAGACTCAGGCGTAGCCAAAGTGCGACTTGGAGCAGCAGTCCCTTAGTCGTTGTGGGGAAGGCGGCAGACCGGAAATTTGTCATTGTTCAATTCGATTGGGGGTCGAAAGCTGCGGTTCAACACCAGCTAATCATATTAAAGAACTTGTAATTATTTTTGTGTCATTTCACCGCTAAGGAGGAATTATTTATGCTCACCGACACCGACGAAGAAGGAGGAGGCGTTAATAACGTACGAAACCGAAGGAAAGGGTTAATGCCTGCGGCGGATATGGAACGTATGGTTTACCGTGAGATACATCGGTGCCTGCTATTAAGTTTTAAACTGCGCTTTGTGTTGAGTGGGGGATATGGTTGGATTGAGGGATTGTCTGGGTGCCCCCCCAGGTGCATGCTTTGCATAATTTATGTGGTTTAAAGTGAAAAACAGATGATCGTTTCAAGGAAAACTACCTGAGTTTACAGAAAGATTGCCGCATGTAATTGCTGCAGACAGCTGGATTTACAAAAACAGGTAATTACAAGCTGCACCGAAACAGGCTTTACATTGTGAGGTACTCATCTCAATGGGGAGCACTACAATTGGTGGGAAGGGTGCTTTGTGCGAAGCAGTATGGAAAAAGTATGCCGACGGCCAGCTGAGAGAGTAGTAACACCACGTATTTTGAAAATTAGCATACAGCTTTTTCTTTAAGTTGAACATTTGCATGGGCGGCTGAGTAAAAATCAGCTTTGAGACTCATGAATCATGACTCTTGACCCATTAAAGGCATTAGAAAAGCAAATAAGCTAGTAGACCCAACAGAATAAAATAGATTTTCTGCCCTGACACAGGGATCCCAGATTAAAAAAGTCCCCCTTTTTTAACACCAAAACGATATTTTTTCCCCTTTTTCAAAAATAAAAATCCCTTTTTTTCCCCCAAAAACAAAAAAACGCTTATTTAAGTTTTATTTTAACACTAGCTGTACCCGCCCGGCTTCGCCCGTGTAAAATGTAGTTTCAGAACAGTTGATGGAAAAAAAATAAAGAAATTTACTGTCTTCTAGGGGACAAATAAACGATTTTGTTTTGAAAATCGCTGGAAGGAAAAATCAAAAAATTCTCGAAAGACATTGTAGAGGTGTAAAGTGAGGAAGCCTTCTTCAATAGTGAGGGACTTGAACCCGATCTAAAAAAAACTCCCGAAGGCTGAGTCTGAGTGGACAATGAAAATGAGCGAAGATAATGTTATATAATGTTTAACTAACTTTTTTTTATTAATTTAACACTTCTTTGTATACCACTATGTTAGCGGTTTTGTTTCTATCGGCTAAGATAGTGATATTTCCTGCATTAATTACCCTGGAGCACGATACATATAACTGCCCGTGTGTGAAGCAATTCTTTCTTAAATTAACTCCCGATTTTCTTAAAGTTTGACCCTGTGACTTATTGATTGTCATGGCAGAACAAACATTAATAGGAAATTAAATCCGTTTAAACTGAAATGAATAACTGCTGGGAATTATTTGTAAGTAGGTATTCTTTTTATAAACACCGTTTTTCCTTTACCACACCCAGTTAAAATGAAAGCATCAATAAAGTTTTCCTGTAACGATATCACTCTCAATCTGGTTCCATTACAAAGATTGGGGGGATTCAAATTGCGAAGCAACATAATGGGGTCTCCAACTTTTAATTCAATTTTATGAGCAGGAAGGCCATGGGCTGTAATGCTATTTAAAAACTCGAGCGGCTAATTTACTGCCCTTGATCGCTCTTTTAGCTTTTTTTTGAAAGGCAAAATACCCGCGAATTGGGTAATTACCCACGATCTAGTATCACTGATACCTATACCTATTTGACATTTCTTTTATTGTTTTTTCTTTTCCTTTTTTAACAAACAAACAGCATACAGCACACTGCCTCTGTCTGTCTCCCTCTTCCTTACAGGAGTAAAATAAGGTTAAAAGAGATGTAAATATATCGCGCGGTTAGTATGTTTGATTTGAGAGTGAAGTGCATATCCACTCACGCAGGTGAAAATCGTAGAAATGTTTCAAATTTTGCCTTTTTATTTAAAAACCTTTTAAGTTTTCGAGTTAATGGATATCCTAACTTGTACCCGCAGATGTCCGCTATAAGATGTTGGTTACTATATTTAAATGCTATCAGTATTTTCGAACGGAAAGCGTTACAAAGAAAATAGCCAAACGAAACGAAAAAATAAATTACTCTTGTCCTATTTTTTCCGGAATTTATAGAGATAGAGAGTTGAAACAAAGTGGAGATTGTAGGCCTAGGTATCCTCTATAGGACTAAGAAAAATGCACCAGAATATATTCAGTAGTTTCTAAGATTTTTGCATTTAAAGACATGCAGTCAAATTCAATCTTAGTCGAACAGAACAGAAAATGATTATGAAATGCTAATAACAAACAAAAGATATCGATATGATATATGAAACGCCAAACGCCAAATTATGAATACATTAACAAAGTTGTAAGTGAGACGTTACGTGGGCCCATTTAAGATTATTATCATTGAATGAGTTTTAAAAATAGTGTAGTCTTTCGAAGACTTTATTTAAATAAAATTTTAAATGTTTCGTTTCACTTTTAAGATTGTTTTCCTCCCAAAAAATCCCTTCCCCCTTTTTTCCCCTTTTGTTAGAAAAAATCGACAAAATTTCCAACTTTCCCCCTTACTGCTCTGACATTCTAACATTTTGGAAATCACGCCCGTTGAAATGCCACAAAATAATCGTCCAATATTACGACTAATTTGCGTATAGCTATCGTCGAAGAATAATACGGTCTTTATATCCACCCAACTTGTGGCAAACTTCTATAGTAACAGCCATGAAAGGCTACGCTTGAATAAATGCATGCATACCAGTATGAAAATGCAGTCAAAATCAATTTAGAATGCGTTACGCCAGCACAACTTGCATTTTTCTTATACATCCGTACAACAGCTAACAGCCGTTGGCTTAGCCGGCCAAAAATATCATCAAATATTCATTTGCGAGGAATTCCCTCGCTCCTCAGCAAAAAATGTGAACCGCAAAAAAATAATAATCCCCATCAAATGGTATGCACATCTGGATGGAGAAGAGAAAACTAAAACTTTTTATCTGCGAAACATCTTAGATGCAAACAAAATGCCAGCCCAGACTCATAGTCTCCCAGCAGACAACCTGGCAACACCCCCATCCATCAGGCTAAAAGCTTCCAGCTATATGCACTTTACTATCAGTTACTTCCATCTGCATGGTATCTGTACCTCCTCTGCATCTGCCGTCGGATAGACCCATCGACTCGTGCCCTAAATCCATTTTTTAACAACACATCTCCAGATGGAACATCCGTGGTATGGTGTTTTTGGCCACGATTCCTGGGTATTTGCCGCCGCACCACCTACCTCATCCTTGTGCATTTTGCTGACCTCTATCTGCTGCTACACAAATGAACGACGAAAATCATCCTCAGATTTTCACAAATTGAAATAAATTGCTGCCAACTGTGTCGAAAGGAAGGCAAACTAAAAACATCTGACAGGCATCCAATGCAATCCACCACCGGGGCCAAGTTGTTGCCATTAGCCCGTCGCAGGGAAGACGAACAGCAACAGAACCGTGAACCCGAACATGAGAAGTCGGACAGTTCGACAGAACATATCTCAACATCGCATAGCCATAAAAAAAAGTATCTCAATATCGGGATGCGGCATACAATGAGAACAGATATACCAACCGACTGGGATTGCTCGCACTGGCAGCGTTTTGTTGAATTAAATTGCTGTTGATTGATGCCACCGCGGGCGGTCCACACATTTAATACGGCCGATTGTGTCAGTTCTCCAGAGATCTCATTTTTATTTGCTGTTGAGGCACTGACGCCGCCGCAGTTATACTGATGATGCTGTGGAATTGCTGCTGCTATGGATACTGCACCGGGTTTTGATTTCATTAACTCGCGCAGCCAATCGCTCTTGGGTTGTTAAGAGATTTTTTTTTTTTTGTTTTGCTTTCCTTGAAACTTCCTTTCTACAGATGTTGATATATATATGGAGAGGGGGAGGTGACGGACCTCTCGACCATTCGACGAAGAATACTGCTCAAAATTTGTTAAACAAAAAAATAATTAATTTCAATTTTTGAAGCAAAGTTTTACGATGTACAGGCTTGTTTTTGAGTCGCTGATTGCCACTAATTTTTATGTCCTTCGGGGTGGCGTTCTGCTTCGAACAGTGTTCGTGTAGAATTAATTAATTAGGCGTGAAAAGTGAAAGACGAAGTGTTGCACATATGTGGGTTGGTTGGTGGCGATGTCATTTGCTTAATGAATATTCGCCAAGCGACGAAGTTCAATGGCGCTGCACGGTGATTTATGAGCCGGGAAGCCGGTATTCGAGACGATGATGTGAGTCATTGTTTAGAGTTTGGGTTTGGTAATGGTGTATATGCTTGTCGTGAGTAATAGCGAGACGGGGACTACAGTAAATGTGTGGGATGTAACTTGAAATTCAAGGTTCAGATGGTGATGGGTGTTTTACTGGCGACCGACTACAGTCAGTGCAACAATAGCTTAGTGGCATAATATTCCATATAAGCTGTTATGCAGATTTAGCCTGGACACGTAAATTGAGTATGAAAAATGAGAAGGAAAAGAAACGAAGAAGATTGAATATTCTAACACCGCGATCAGTATGAATTTAGGGAATAGGTACCTATACTCTTACTCTTCAAAAATATAAGGCAGGTAGTAGACCAACCACAGACCAAATTTTCTTAGTTCGAGTAAGACAAACCGAGTAAAAGGACAATAATGTATAAGGCACCAAATTTTAACCGACTTCAAAGAAGTATACGAGCAACAGAATACACCAACAGCTCCTAATTTTGCGTAGGTAAGGCTTTGACTGGGAAAGCACAATCGTCAACAGCTTTTAGTTGCTCATGCGGTTGATAGCTACAGCCATCAGTACCTACTCATTTCATTACCATCATAAACGTTTGTAGTGCTTACATGAATATGTTAATGCGTTCAGCCGCTGAAACGCACAAACAATTTCGTTGAATAAAATAGTTTCTCCTTCATAAAAGGAGTTTTTTTCGACTGCAACTAGATTTACGATTTACGTAGTGATTTTTGCTTCAGAAAACTTCCTATCAGACCTTAAAACACGATTCAGCTAGGTTTGAAATGTTAAAAACTAGACTGCAGGGCGAAGGCTGGAGAGCAAACCGTCAAAATAAAAGTGCGTACTGTCTCTGCCTCTTGCACAATGCTTTCCTTTTGAATTCCGCAATTCCTTGGAGGATGTCGACTTATATCCAGACAAAAATAAATATATCTATTTCATATGGGCATGCAAATGTCCTTATAACGCTATGCACACAGCTTTCTGCAATATTTATAGCCTGGCATGAATTTTGGGGGTCGCAATAACAGGAAGAACCTGTTGCTTGAGGTCCTTATCCTACCTAGTCAATGCATGCAGAGCGCAGTTGTTGGAGGACTTTCTCCTTTTCAGCATTCCTTTCCTTGTTGGAGAGTTATTCCTTATATTTGGAACGGCGAGCAACTTTAAATTGAGCGTTAAGCCCCTGCTGCTTGAGTAGACGTTTTGCACGCTGCAAAGTTTTCATTTGTGTTTAACAGGGGTAGAGTCCCGTAAGATAGTTAAATGCGAGTCACATTATTCTCCTTCCACGTAAGGCGATCGCAAAAAATTCTACAAATTTTGCATCACTTTGTTATTTAAAAACATAGTTTTGTTGTCAATTGTCAATTGCACAGAAAATTCAAGGTAGCCTTGAGAAATGCATCTTCTGATAAACGGATTTTTTTTTATATTTAAAAAAATCAAAATGGAAAAAGGATTTTATGGATACCATAAGAAAATAAAAAGTCCTAACGCTTACATTGCATTTGTAAACTCAATGATATTTGATAAAATAAAAACAACAAAACTGAATAATAATTTCATTTATATGGAAATGATTCGTAAATAGGAGTCACACAAAAGCGATATAAAAAGCGACTATCACTGCGATTATCGCCTCACGTAGAGCAAAAAATGTGATTGTGACTACCAACTATCGCAAACCGCCTTACGGAATTTCATCCCAGAATCAAAAACAACATTATTTCATGTCGACTAAATAAGCCTTTCTTAAGCTACATTAGTACGCATGTTACGATCTAACAGTCATCAAAGAGTACAATTATCTTAAAAGAAAAGATCTCAATTCAACCGTTCGAAGTTCGGCTTCAGACTCGGCCAAAAATTGTAAAGCCCTCGTGTCAAAACAATATAAACTCACACAAGTGATTGACAGTGTGAAGCCTTGGGCTCGTATATATGAGCCTAAAGCGCCAATTATAATTTTCAGTTGCAATAAAAAAATCGTCCCATTGTCCATACAGAAAGAACTCAACAGGTCCATAGGGAACCTTGGCCTAGCTTCTCACAACCATTCGTTTTGTGTGGGTTCTTCATTTTTGGGACGATTGGAAGGGATCTACAATTTCATGCCGAGTCCGAGTTCTTTCATAACAGCTGTGTTTGCCAGACGTTCTGGAGATGTGGCGCAGTGGAAAAATAATATTAAAATGTTATTTAGGTTTTTTTTTCTGGAATCGAACTTGGTACGCCTGGCTTAGTAGTAACAGCGCCGTAAAAGCTTAATAAACTCTTCATTTCGTCTAGGATCTGTCGATCTTCAATCCGCAATGTCAGCGAAACACGATGGTCGTCAAAATTTCAATCAATCTCTAGTTTCTACATCACAATATTTCGACGCATCGTAACTCATTGTATTTTTCAAAGGGTCTCCCTTTACCCTTTTCCAATGCAATTCTAAAAAAACAATGTTAACTTCCGCGAATCATAAATTTCCACCTAACATACATAGTGCGCGCACTGACCCCCCCGATTCGCTGTATGGCCGTAGCCCATTTGTGCGAGGAAACACGGCGCGCACTATAATAATACCCCCATTGTGCCAATGGCGAAACATTTCATTTTCGAAAGAGGAGTAGATCCATTTCGTTCCCGATGACTTGTAACATGCCATAGAGTACATGGCACCCAAACTATTTCCACTCACCGCATTGCATTCTCTTGTCAGATAGCATATCGCGTTTACAATTCGCTTCACCATGCCAAAGGAATCCGAATACAAAGCGAACGAGCAACAGAAACGAAAACGAAAAAAAAAAAAACAAGTCCTGTTCCATTCGTGCAACTAACTTGTCAGATTCCAGAGCAACATCACATTGTACATATACCGACGAGAAACTTGTAGCACTACACACAGCACAGGCACAGGCATACAGTAGTCCCTTAGGGATGAAATTAATGGCATTCGAACAACCTCTAATAAGACAGTTTGAAAGGCTCGAAATCTATGAGGCAGCGCGCACCAGCACCAGCACCAGCAGCAGCGCGCACCAAATGGGCACACTGTCTTCTGACAGACATCAGTTTGCTCAAAGGAAGGAAGAAGTTCTCTGTACCACCACCACCAGCGTGTCGACCTCCTCGCAAACAATGTTACGCTATGCGGGCGGATGCATACGATACGATGAAATACTATCCACCCAATGTTTAGTCGGAATTTTTGCATGCCGTTGAGCTTTGAAACAGCTAAAGATACAAAGATACAAAAAGAAAAACGAGTACACCCGAGGAACATTCTGTTGTTCAGCGCCAAATAACAAAAATCTATGCACGGAGGCTATTTGCAAAATTGCTGTGCTCTGACATGCTGTACAGTAAATTGAATGTTCTCGCTATGGCATTAAGCATTTTTCAGATTTAACGCGCTTCGAACGCGTTCACGTCGCCCAGGAGGCACAGATTGTTTCTGAAATGCGAGCCACTTCCTGCTGATTAATCTCGTGAACAACACAGGGAATATACTTGTGTGTGCACGCTCAATCGAAGCGTTTCAACAACTGTCACCTTGTGTCACTAGCTGTCAACTTTCCCAAAATAGATCTGTGACATCTGTCAGAACTGCTGACTGTAATTGATTTAGCCAGGAACAGATTCTGTTGTTAGGCCTTTTTTTTGGAGAAGCGAAATCCCTTCTGCTTATGGGTTGGGGCCACGTGTTCGCCCAACATTTACATTCGATTTCGACACACTCAATGGGTCGCAGCGGGACAGCCGACAGCGTCCCTGCATACGACATACGTACCAATAGGTACTCGTATTAGTTGTCGGTTTTTGTGCTGACTTCGAGATTGTCGCCTGCCACACGCAGCAGTAGCAGCAGCATGCGTTGAATGGTGTAGATACTGGCAATCCAGAGAATGTGTGCAGCAATTGCAATACGTACCGATTCGTCTGTGGTTTTTCGCGCTGCTTCATCCACAGAAATACTACTCCCATAGGATGATATCTGCTGCCGTTCCCCCCACTTGAAGTGGCTTAAAAATAACCATGAGATTGGATTTTCGGGTGATTGCCGCCACATCCCAGCATCCAATTGGCAGAGTAATATCTGCTCTGTCTCTTTGCAGTGGCTTTTCGATTTTAGACGGTTTGATGGCTCCCAATGGAATTACTTTGCGTCGCTGTGTCGTCGTCATCGTAGTCAGCGTATAGCAGACGTCATGTGCGAATTCCTTGCCCTCACTCCATGTCGATTGGATTTTATTTTTAGCCAATTCGGATGGTGGCCATAAAATAATTCCAAGGAAGTAAAGTCTGGGAGCCAGTCATAGTAGCGCTCCCTTACTTTTAATAGGTGAAAATTAGCCAGCGCATTAGCTCTGGAGTACATTACGAGACATCGGGAGCGATACTTCGCCAAAAACGGCTGCGAGAGTAATTTGTTCCGCATAAGTTGGTACACTGACAGCAGCAGCATCAGCCTTATGCGCATAATACACCGAACCGCACGGAATGGTTACTGTTGAGAGAAGGAATTCATAAGGATCGTCGGGTCGATGCTGTTGGCTGGGGTATGGCTATGGGGCATATGGCCAGAGTTTGGGGGCAATTAGCGGAAGATAAGGAAAAATATAAAACGTAAGTGGATGTGGCTTCTGCATTTGCATATGCGCTGTATATGTTATTAGAGTGTGGTGGCATCGGATAGAGGGAGGATTTACGAGTTCAATTTGCGACGGAATTTTAAGTGGGGAATTTCAAGAAGAAGACACACACAAAGGAGTCGTATCTGGTTTTATTGGGTGGTAGACTTGGGTGGCAACTTGAAGAGAATTTAATGATTGCCTTGCAAGAGGAGATAACGCCAATTCCGTCTGTTTCTTGTGTCTTTTTGACGATACGTTATATCGGTAACAACTTTTACGGGCGGGAAGGAGTCTTCTGAAGTTCATCTTTTGAGCTGATCTGCGATTTCTTTCGGAATATTGAGAACATAATCTGCTACCTATGCAGCTAGATTGTTTATTTATCACATGACAACCAAGCTAACCTAACGATGATTGAAGTATGCGCCTATTATTTCGTATGCGGGTTATATCAGTGTTAACAGCAAAAGTGTTTATAGAAAATATATCCATGCTACGTGGACCCATTGCGTCATTCATAGGGAGCTTTTAGTTGGAGCTTGATACTGTTCAGAAAAATAAACATGAACATGGAATGAAAGCTGAACACACAACCCTGCTGTCCTGCTGCAGCTTACGATGGACCTTACCTGGAACTATCTTGAGCCGTGCGTGAGTTACGTCAACCAATCCACACTTTTCTGGAAAAGTGTCAGATACCTTGCCAAACCAGACGTCTGGTACTAGTAGATTTGTGCGATACCTACACTGCAAGTCAAACTGTCTACAAACTGACTTGAATCTGGCCCTGCAAGGCAACATTTTGCACGCCTTCAAACTATTGAAGAAGATTGTAAGGTTGAGAAAAAACTGCAGGTGTAGATAGTAACAATCAGTGAGGTCGCGGTTCAAAATTTTACAGAAATTGCATTAGTACATAACACATATCCTCAAATGGCCATTGTCTCACAAGCCTTTCTGCTCCTTCTCGCGGAACGCATTTTCGAAAGCATAAAATATACTTAACAGGAGACAAAGCTAAAAGGAAATTATTTGTGTCCAAGGTCGCTACCGTGATCAAGCCACATTTCGTAAAGTGCCTGGTATTTTTAATATCTACTTTTTTTGTTGCAAATTTTACCAAATTTTAAAGGCTTCCACAAATTGGAAGATAGCATATTCTAAATAGATTTGTTGCATGGAAGATACCACGCCCACAAGGTTAATAACCGCCCACATTTTAAGAAGTGCTTAACACATAAGCCACACAGTTTTACCATTTCCCACCAGTTTCAAGATAAATCGCTTTGAATAAATTGTTTATTTGGTAAGTGCCAAGCCTTGTTCCATAACGCTCATATTTGCAGTGTCCCGCACAAATATATTTACATCCAAGTATACCTAAATTTGTCTGTAAGAGGTCAACAGGCCAAAGTTTCTGATATTAATTTTCAATATTCCTCTGTTTCTCTATTATTTTCCGTATATCCTCTAGTCCTTCCATCTTTTGAATCAGTAGCTTTTTTGTGTCCTACTTTCGCTACAAAAAACGTACGTTACTCATCTATTTCGACTTGTGACGCCATGAACCAATTTTGTTTACGCATACCCTCTTTCATGCTGTGCTATTGTTTTACCAAATTTATTGTCACAATTTGTTATAGATACATTACAAAGGGTTTAAAACACAAAAAGAAAACTACCTCCTCCATCACAAAGATCCTTGGAGACAACAAAATTTGTCTCATTTGTCCAAAAGATATACAAGACAAAAATATACAGCTACAATGGGAACCAGAATATTCACTCACCTGCTATCTGCAATGTAGCATTACGACTGACGGCTTTGCCAACAAGATTTTTCGCTACACACCAATAGACACCGCCATCTTGTTCCTTTTTACTATGTACCGTTCTATAAAAGAACAAGGCACCATTTTCCAAAAGGACACGATGTGATTTTTTCTCGTTCGTCTTGACAGGTTCGCCATCCTGGTTATTTGTTGACGTTTTTTTTTGTCCATTTTTCATTTTGATGACGATGATTTCGGGTTGTTTTTCACCCAGGTAAGTTTGGCCCAACATTGTATACACAAAGCATCATCAAGGACCCAAACAGCAAGACATCAAGGAATGAGCCAAAAATAAAGCAAAAAAGAGAGACAAAAATTAAAATTAACGAAGTGAAGGAAAAGATTTATTAGAGTTCACTTCTTTCCTCCGCCGAGTATCTATGTTGTTTTAAGGATATGAATGGGAACGTTAGTGGGTGATTTTGTGGTATAAATGAAAAGTTGTCCCTTCTACCACCAAATTGAGTTTTTACAAATTACAAAGTCTGGGTTTTAATATTATTATTATTTTTTGTTGTAAACTCTCCTGCTCCTGCGTCATACTAGGTATGGGTTGAATGGAAATAAAAAAGCTAGAAAATACAATTTTCCGGTTCATCGGTTTGCTGTTCGCCTGTTTTTTTTTTTATTGAACATTCTCTCGTTCGATTCGGTTCGATAGTTGTTTTAGCACGACCTTTTTACGTATGGAACGTGATTTTCGCATACAGTGAGAGTACATCCCTAGATGATACGAAATGAATAAAGGATAAAGCTACTAGGAGTTAAGGTGGGGATAGAGGAGGTCTTAAATTCAAAGGGAAAGTAATAATTTACCTTAAACCATTCGATTGTCGGTTCGGGTTTGCCCTCAACTTTGCAATTCAGTGTGGCCGGATCGCTTTTTTTAACTACTAAATCACTTGGATGTTCGGTTATACGTGGCGAACGGTATTGAGCTGGAATTGAAAAAAAAAAAGGAAAATAGAAAATGAATTAGAGTGTTGTGTATAGAAGGTTTTGGTCGAAATATATAAAAAAGGACTGTAAAAGTTTCAACAGTTTCAATTAACATAAGTCACTTTGTGAGAGCGAATAAAGTAAGTAAGTAAATGTATATACGTCCAAAAGCAAGGTAGCTAATGCTATTCGGTCTGAAAGGTGACTTTTGGATGGGAGATTTATTCTCCACTTGGGTTGGTGAGACAAGTATCTATTTCGATAGTTACCTACAGCTGTTTTAAGTTTTTTGTTTGAGTTCTTTTCTCTAATGAAATTGGTTGCTAGTGAATATTTGTAGTTTGGCAATAAGAGCTACTAGTGCACATAATAATAATTGGCTGCAGGCCGAAGATAACCATGCTTGGTTGGTGAAGAAAGATTCCTGTCATTATGTTCTTAACACGATTTCAAGATCCTCAGCTAGTTTTGATGAAGCGCTGTAGGCTTAATTTAGAAAAGCTTTCGGATATATACAAGGTGGCGCAAAAATAACCTTCCGATGTTTTTTGGCTGTAATTTAAAAAAAAAAATGAAAAACTTTGATTCTTCTTGTGGATTATTTTTATTTGGTATTTTAATTTTTTTTTACATCAAGTCGAGAATATGATGTCATGTAAATGGCCGCCGCCACAGTTGATTGTCATTTGAGCCCTTTTTATGGCATTTTCCATCACTTTAGCCAAAACTTCCGGCGATAGGTCCTCACATTCTTGACGGATATTGTCTTTAAGAGCTGCAAGAGTCTGAGGCTTGTTGACATAAACCCGCGACTTGAAAAAGCCCCACAAAAGAAGTCTGGATCTTGCTGGCCAGTGCAAATCGCCAAAACGGGAGATTAGGCGCCCGGGAAATGCATCCTTCAGCATATCGGTTGTGGCACGTGCAGTGTGTGCCGTTGCACCGTCCTGTTGGAACCACATGTTTTCCAATCCCAATTCATCAAGTTGCGGCAAAAAGAACTCGTTGATCATTGCTCTGTAGCGCTCACCATTCACAGTAACCGTTTGGCCCGCGACGTCTTCGAAGAAAAAAGGTCCGATGACTCCTCCAGCGAAAACAGCACACCATACAGTGACTTTGAGCGGGTGTAATGGCTCTTCGTGGGTTACACGCGGATTTTCAGTGCCCCAGAAGCGTAAATTTTGCTTATTTACGTACCCGCTAAGATGGAAATGGGCCTCATCACTCATGATTATTTTTGATGAAAATTAATTTTCCTCTTGGTAGTGATTAAGGATGGCTTGAGCGTATGTTAGACGCAGTGTAGCGTAACATTGTTTATTAACGTGTATCTCGCATGTGTTTACTACACAAATGTCAAAACAGAACTGACATTAGGGGCCAATCGCAAAATTTATAGCATTTTCTGATAGGATGATTACTTTTGCGCCACCTTGTATATATATCTGGCTCTTCTTCGCCGCATTTTATTGGACTTACCTTTGAGAAGCTTGCATTACTATTTACTACCGCACGCTAGATGTCAATGATCATGAATGGAGGGATAGATTGATTTCATAGGATTTCGACAGACTTTTTTATTTATATATAGGTATGTATTTCATTATATTGCAACACATTTTCTAACGCTTGACATAAAAACGTACTAATCACACAAGACTCGCGTCGGTCGCACCTTCGAACTTCAGGTACCGACGAATGGATAAATGGATTGCGAGGGATTTTGTTCATACACGTGTTTTTATTAAAACAATTTAAGGGTACAAGCAACAACCATCTACAGTCATCTCGGGACTGGACGTTCAATCATTCGTCCCCGATTAAAGTTTTGAAAAAAGGTTATCGGATTTTGCACATATGAGAACAAAACCCAGACTATATTAGAATTTTGTTCGATACGAGAATAGTTTACACTGACGTACCTATGCTATTGCCAACTTCCTATACATCAACTTAAACTTTGTAATAATATGATCTAGAGGAACAGGTATTTAATTTAAATTATAGAAAAGGACTCTCTTGTTCGCCATATCATGATCATGAATAAGTAGTACGTGAAGTAGGGGAGAGAAGCGCAAAAATGACCAAACAGTTTTTGGCTTACTTTTTATAGATCCGTATCATTTGATATTTTGTATTTGCTATATAGTTTGCGAACGCATCCCTTAGACACAGTGAGTTGGTTTCAGTTCAAATCGTAAGACCATGATAACAGTCAGTTTACTAAAAAAAACCGCACAGTTTGCGAAAGACATCCTGCCAGCCACCTTAATTACTTATTACTTTTTTTAAAGGAATAAAAATACGTTCGAACGATATTTGCGATTCTTTGCGATGTCAACTCGAGACGTTCAACAACTTCAAATCACATTCCTTGGCAAAACATATGGCGTTATCATTTTCAAAAAAATGAATCTTAAAAAAAGGCAGAGCACAAGCTCTTAAGACGTCAATCGTTTCAGTTTATTTTGATCTTTTGATAAAAGTACCTATTTGACGAACATCACTTTTCGCCAACAAAAGTATCGAGACTGTAAGACTTTAACCGAATTTATTTATTAACTTTTGATTAGGTTCAGACAGACAATATCCTCTAAAGTGTTTCCCTTGAAGGGCCGCAAACAAATTGGCACTTTAACCTCCATTGAAAGAGGTGTGCTGTCAACCGCAGTAACAAGTATATGTCCGCCTTAAGACATATTGTGCTACCAATGTTTGTCTTCCTCAGAAAGAGCATGAATAAAAAAAATATTAATAAAAAAACGTTGACGTTGTGTAAATAGTCTCTGTGTTTGCATGAAAAAAAAATTTGGTGGCCCATATTGCCCCCTTAAAAGGTGTAGCGGGACGAAATGGATTTATGAGGTTTTGTTGTATTTTCGGCTTTGATTATATTTGGAAAGAGTTTTGTTCGATTCATATGAACATTAAAAAGGTTACGAATGTACATAATAAACGATCGTTTTTGCCCCCATCCCTCTACCTAAATTTTGCATAAGACAATTTATTTATATATAAAAATCTTGGTATAAATACCGGTTGTAAAGTGCTTATATTTATCACGCGTCACTCGATTCTTTGAGCCATAATTTAATAAGATGAATAAACCTATAATCACCCACGAATTTAAAAATCTTTATTCAAGCTATACCCTGATATATGGATATAGAATATGTGTGATTATAAAATCAACAGGCATCTGGGCTGAGCCCTAATCTTATGGCATATTTTCCTAGAAGAGTCAGTGGGCAGATCTATTTCTATTTTCAAAAAAGAAAATTCCACCTTAACAAGCCTATATGGGTCTGATAACAAGGCAACACAGCGAATCCCATTTCCCTTTCAAATTTCCATCATAGCTCGCAACTTTTAAAGAGAGGAGGAATTTCGTAGCCTCAATTAAAAAGACCTTCCTTCGCGTACGACAACGACATGGCACTTAATTTCGTTACTCTGACACTTTACCGCCCTGCTGTTCTATCCCAGATACCATAATATCCAACTCCATCTAAAGACGAGAAAATTCAATTTAAAGCCGATGGATAGGTCTATTGCTGTCAATTTGCTATGCATGATTACACTCGAACACACAATTTCCCACACGAACACACATTCGGTGAACGTGGATACTTATAGCCGTATCCTTACTGCTAAATATGTAAATCAAATAGGCGAGCGGTGCATACCCACTTCCTCTTCCTTCTCTAACCCATACGTTATGGGTCTTCCACTACACGATGCAATTGATGCAACATCAGCTTTTCAGCGAGGCAAAAGCATTTTGGTAGGCCGCGTCACAAAATATACTACACGCTTGTCGCACATCCTTTACTAGCTATATCCAGGAGAAAAGCGCAGTTGAAACTGTATAGTAAGCGCGTTAAGCAGAGGATATGAATATATTAGCCCAAGCGCCTCCTCAGAGCTCAGACCCCAGACGACACGACACGACTACGAGAACGTCATGATATTTAAGCCAGTCCCTATACTACAGTACGGAACAAGAGTGTAATTACAGACCACGCACGCATACGAAATTAGATTCACCTCGAATTTTATAAATATATACATGCAGATAGATCCATAGGTACAAGTGCATGCATGTGATGTTTGGTGGAATGCGTTTAGCTTGTGCAGTGTACCCAACGTAAAGATGTACTTTATGCGACTTAATGTAAGCTAATCGAGTTGGCGATGGGTGGTTATTATGTCTGCATTCAAGGATGTGCGTGTGACAGTACTTTGTACTGTGTATCCACATGGCTAATTGAAGACATTTCTGCAATTTAAACGCTGATGGACTTCAAAGGCGAGTTGGCCTGTAAGTAGGAAGGGGAAATCATTCTGCAGGCAAATTCAATTATTTGCACAGCGACTAGGCAAAGAACTGGCAGTTCATAACTCTCTTACCGCAAAAAGGGCGAATGCGAATAAATTATGAAGCCAGCGTTGGAGGAAGTAGACAGCTTTCGATGAGAATTTTTTAAATCTGGGGGCTGTAGTTTTAAATGCTTTCAACCATGCAGCGTGATGGTCTGTGGTGCCAAACAGAGAAATTAGTTCACAATTACTATCAAAGGGAATGGAAGCCTTACATATCTCATCAAATCGGCAGATCGTTTTTAAAACTAGAAACTCACTACCTATCATTGTAGTCACCTGCTTAGACCAAATACACAGCAGTGTGCGGGGTGCGCCCTAGACATTGCACGGTTAGAATATTTTTCAGACGAACTTCACATGAAGCAGATTCTATATCCACTTCACGTTTTTAGGAAACAGCTGCTATTTTGCAAAGCATTCTGTTCATTTAAGCACCCAAAGTAATTTCCTGTGAATTGCCTACTATAAAGATCCATGAAAGGAGTGCAAATCAATTATACATAAGGACAGCTGATGAGACAGTATGATATTAGTTTTGGTTCGGTGACTTTAACGAGAGCAGCTTTAAAGAAAATCTATTTCAGACATCGAAGATCCCGCTGTCTAACAGAACGATACCTGGGCGATAATACCCAAACCAAATGAATTGAGAAAAGCAAGACTAAGCTTAAGTGCGATAGATCTAATAAACTGCATGGCCGATTACATACACCAACTCATCTCGTAGATCTGGTTGAGTGGTAGGTGGGTAATGCATCGGCATCATTCGACCTGCCTACTCTGGTAGAGATCTGTCCAATTTGTGCGTTGCTTCTAGTAGTCGGTCAAATAAACAATGCTAGTACAAAAAAGGTGTTGAATTGGTTTCGGCCAGTTTTTAAAGCTACAAGCAACTCGCTCACCCGACATTGAAGTGCCAGTCCTCGGATTGAATTGGCAAGTTCACTTCACACAATTGGCCAGTTCATTCGATTTTTTTTTTCTTATTACACCTTCCGCCATTAAGATTTTTTTTTGTTGCTTCACATAATATTCATATAGGTAGGAAATTTAAAAGAGAATATTATTTTCGGAATTTGTCTATTTTCTATTTCTATTTAATACTTAGTTTATGGCCGCCAAGATAAATATATAACTACTCGTTATAAGCCAATCAAGTCTCAGTTGCCTAGTCTGGCGTTAAAATTAAACAGTATGACTTTGACGTCGGACTCAGTAGATACATATTCCTCAAATGTTTTATCTAGGAGATCGTAGAAACAATTTTTGGTGGCGTTGTCTTTCGTCTTTATGCGGCGCTTAGGGTCTGATGTTGGCGAATTTACCATTGATCAGTATTGTCATAAAATGTTCACTAAAGTGTTGCGAGCTCAAATCTTTTAAGCTAAGACTGTCGAGTTTGACTAGTCAACATCTTAGTAAGCGCCGTCCACGCTCTCTATAACAATCATAGTAATATAGGTGATAGGCTTCAGAATTTTCTATCCGGTTGTTTCAGCCGATGTCGCATACAAGATCCTATCCAACGTACTGTGTGAACGTCTCAAACCGTTCTGCAACACACTAATCGGCACGTACCAGTGTGGCTTCCGGCCCGGCAGATCGACTATAGACCAAATTTTCACACTGAGGCAAATCCTGGAAAAGACCAATGAAGTTCAAGTCGAGACTCACCACCTATTCATCGACTTCAAAGCCGCATATGATAGCATTCATCGTCAGGAGCTTTATGTGGCGATGGCCGAATTCGGGATCCCGGCAAAACTGATCCAGCTATGTAGCGTGACGCTGGAGAACACACGCTGCAACGTGCAATTTGGAAGTAGTTCCTCCGAGCTATTCGAAACATGCACCGGATTTCGGCAAGGAGACGCATTATCATGTGACTTCTTCAATCTCGTGCTAGAGCAGATAGTGCGCAGGGCAGGTGTCAACACGGAAGGCACTATCTTCAACAAATCCGTCCAGCTACTGGGGTATGCAGACGATATTGACATCATCGGTCGCTCCCAGCGTGCCGTGATAGAGGCTTTTACGGCGATTGAAGAACAGGCGAAATTCGTTGGTCTTGTAGTAAATGAGGACAAGACTAAGTACATGCTATCAACAAACAAACAAGTATCTGTCCACCGCCTAGGACAGAACGTCACTATTGATAGCAACAATTTCGAGGTAGTTAAGGAGTTTATCTACCTCGGAGTAAACATGAACTCCACAAATGACATCCTAGTGGAGATCCGGCGAAGAATTACCCTAGGAAACCGCTGCTACTTCGGTTTGGCAAAACAATTGGGTTCAAAACTCCTAACTCGAAGGACAAAATGTATGCTTTACAGAACCCTTATCCTGCCAGTTCTGCTTTATGGCGCCGAGTGCTGGACGATAAGCAGGAAGGGAGAGCTGATACTGGGCTCCTTCGAAAGAAAAATTCTTCGGCGGATTTTTGGTCCTGTGTGCGAGGAGGGCGAATGGAGGAGAAGATACAACCGCGAACTCTATGAGCTGTACCAAGATGTGGATGTAGTCCAAAAAGCCAAAATACGTCGACTACATTGGCTCGGCCAGAGGATCTTCGAATCCCAGCCGCCAGGTTCGAGACGACAAGGAAGACCGAACCTCCGTTTCAAAGACCAAGCCATCGCGGATGCCAGAGCGCTTGGTCTGGATAACTGGAAGCAGCGTGCCCGGGATCGCAGAGGATGGAAGGCTGCAGTGTCTCAGGCAGAGACTCTCCACGGGTCGGGAGCCCGTTAAGTAAGTTAAGTGTTTCAGCCGATCCTTCGGTACTTTATCGTATACCCATCGTTATATCGTATTTGTAGCAGTCGAGAGTATCCGCTAGTTGTTCATATCTGCTGGGGCTGTTGAGGATAGGAATTTCGTCGGAAGCCCTAACCTGGAGATACCGGTCTTTCTAAAGGATTTTCCAATAAGAGGTGTTATTGTGAATGACCCGCTATTTCGGTAGCTGTCACTTTTGAAGCTTTTATTCTTTGCCATTTGACAAGTAGAAACTACGCCATTACTAAAAATGGAACGATACACACTTCAACAACGCATTTAAATTATTAAATTATTGTTGAGAAGCCTCTCCATCCTCAACGTGTGTCTGTTTGGTGCGGTTTATGGTCCGGCGGGGTCATTGGACCTTACTTTTTCGAAAATGAGGTTGAATCAACAGTTACGGTGAGTGGATTGCGTTATCGAGAGATGATTAATGATTTTTTTATGGTCGGAGTTGGATGGTATTGATCTGGACAACGGTTACTTTCAACAAGATCGCTCTATGTGCCACACAAGCACCGGAACCATTGATCTTTAACGGGAAAAGTTTCCAGACCGTATTATCTCTCGAAGAGGTGATCGCAATTGGCCACCGAGATCTTGCGATTTAACACCTTGCGACTTCTTCCTTTGGGGCCACGTGAAAGATAAGGTCTACGCCAACAGCCCAGCGTCGATTCAAGACCTCAGCGATAAAATTCATGAGGCTTTCGAGGACATAGGGCAGCGACTTTGCGATTTGGTTATGGAAAATTTCATGAAAAGGATATGGTCCTGTTTGTGTGCTCGTGGCATACGGCATACCTTCCTCTTTATTATGAAATAAACATCCGATAATTTATCTCAAAAAATGGCATTTTTCTTTGAATACCAAAATAACACCTCTTATTGGAAAACCCTTTACTTATACAACCGTCTAAAATCTAGATACACCAGGAAAGATCTTGAAGAAAACCGCAGACATCATAAAATGTGGCTCTAACTTTGAGGTAGGTACCTAATTACGAACTTTACGTATTATATTCTTGGGATCCGAAAATAAAACCGTATTAGGAATCAAGCAAAAATTTTCCAATCGCTATACTTCTTCGGCAACCGGAATACCGCTCTAACTGGAGGTCAGTAAAGTAGAATCGTATTGCTAATGGCCCAGATCCACCCGGATTGTAGTGCCAACTTACATAAGCTATAGCTTTAGGTTATGATTGAGCGCATTTCTCATTAACTTGTATCACTGCTCTTCAAAAATGAAAAGCAAATTGCCTAATTCAGCAGAAAAATCAAAATCAGCTAAAGAACTCTTAAATCTTTTCCATTGTAAATACAGCTTTCCTTGTGGACTATCCTACGTGAACTAGAAACACGGCATCGTAAAAGTAAAGGCACTCCCAATCATAAAACAAATTCCGAACACACATCCTTTATGCCATCCCATCATCCAAATAACAATGAAGGAGGAAAGAATTTTTTTTTATTACATATTACTAGGTAACAGTAAGAAAACAAAATTCCATATCATCGTGTTGAAACGAGACACTTTGCATGAGTCCTTCTCAAAAGTGACACCGACTCATATATACGCCAAAACTGTACAAGGAGTAATCTTTCAGAGAATCGCAATAAAGGATATCACCAATTCTGATTTTATGGAAATTCTCCAAAGTAAGAATTTAATTTCAACAGAAATCAATAAAATGAAAAATGAAATAAAAATCACGTATGCCAAAAGGAGATGATGAACTCATTTTTATTGTTTCCCTACAGACAATGGAAAATACACGTACAAATACATAATTCCGAAAGGGAAGTAAAAATCCTCCGTGATGAAATATAAATGCCATTCAAGAGGTACGCGTACATTTCTTCGGAGAGTATCACTCTGATTTTTGATGCTATTTTTATTTCCATCTATATCTATACGCGCATCCAATTTAAATGGAATGTTAAAGTCATGTTAACGCTGCACAACACACAGCGCTCGACAAATAACTAGAAGAATGGTGTTTTTGGCTTTCAAAATTTGAAGGCGCCCACCCCAAAAGGCGCACTCATTCTCGCACCTAACCTTTGGATACAAATGTACAAATGTGTCTGTATATTATGTATATACCCCAAAGCGCTGTATTTCAATCTTTCAGCTGTCATCCGAGAGTAGAAAATACAAATTGCCATTCTCACTCCCGATTTAATGTGACACATTCGAAAATAGGTGTAGGTACAGTGTATCTAACGGATAAAAATGTCGTCGAAGTTTTTTCTGAAAAGCCACCAACAACAATTTGGGGTTGTCATTGATTAATTGTATTTTTCAAATGGGAAATGCTTAGAGACCGATAAAGTTTTCTTGTCAAAATGGGCTGATTGCGGTAGAGCGTTTAGGGGAGCTGAAGCTTGGTAGGAATAGGTATTAGTGACTATCAATTTGCCCACAACTGCCCTTGACTGTGATTTCTTATCCACAAGTTAAACCACATAGCCCCAATTTCACTGAATTGAAAGTGAATTGAGTTTAACAGTGGTAGCAACATGGGAACTTGCTTAACAATTAAAAAAAAAGATATTTGAAATATTTTTTAAATTTTTGTTTCGATGTAGTTCAGGCTTTAAACGTTTCCTCATTTGGAAATGTCAACCGAACCGACTCCAAGAAATACACCCGACTCATTGAAGCCTGTACTTAAAATGTGTCAACCCCCTGACATAGAAAATATATTTCAAATAAAAGCAAAAAGACCACCCGGCCAAGGAACAAACTTTTAAATTTGAAAATTCGCCCAATGGCTATCACCGATGAAAGCCACAAATTAAAAAGTTTTCCGTGGCCAAATCAACTTGAATAATTTTTTTCCCGCAAAAAAAGTAACAAAATATGCATAAGGCTTCTCCCTTCAAAAGATTGTCCAATATTTACTCATAGAAAAAAAATTGTATTTGAATATCTAATTAGTTCAGCGCTGGTTCCCTAATGACTTTCGATTTCGAGGCATCAGTATCCCTATCCCGTGCCTGTGACTGTGCCTGTATACATTGCAGAGAAAGCTGAAATATTGAAAAGGAAATTAAAATTTTCCACAGGTTTTTGTTTGGGTTCCCCTGCTGTTGCGTGCGTATTAAATTCCAAAATAAACCATCTTTTGTGTGAGTAGATATCTTTCAGGATTTTCATTTCCAAGTGCGGGGTATAATAGGGGCGCTGGGGATGGGAATTGGGGACTAATTAAATTTTCACTGTAATTGAATAAATTCCGCGAAGAATCCATCTTTGCTTAGGAAAAAAAAATAGCTCTTCCATATAGATGCTATCAAGAGGAACGTGAAAGCTTAAAAAAGATACAAATCCTCTTACCAAGGGGGGATTAATTTTGCCCTAAAACAAGTCAGTTCTGCCCCATTCCTGGTGTTGGATTTCGATTGTTAAGACGCTGTTGTCTGAAACAGCTCAGAAAGAGGAAATCAAATCAAATATAATGCTGAAAATATTTTCAAACCCAGAGCCGAATGAATGCAAACGAAAGTAAATGGAACAGCGGACATAGCACATATACATTTATTGAACACGTGTTCTCTGCCAAAGGCACACACGCTGCCATAACAGAAAATTGTCCAGATTCCAGTTTCGAAATACCTTCAGGATGTGTATGTTTGTACGTATGAGGCGGCCTAGCCTTTCTAACGAAACGTACATTTAGATCCAATGGCGAATTCCTTCGGTGCCACCTTCCGCTCGACGTTTTCTTTTTTCTTTAATGCCTGAGGAGATTTCTGCTTCAGTTTGCATCCGGTATGAGACTTTTTTAATTTTCGAGGATTCTAAAGTTGGAAACTAGAGACATGAATTTTTTTCCTTCGATGGCCACATCCGATAGGGATTTGAAGATTTTCCGTAGAGTTGCTTTTGGGTGTATGTTTTTTTTTTCGTTGAAATTGAATTCAATTGATTTGGATAAGGGGATTGAAGTCACCACTTAGCACGTTTAGGCGCTTTGAAGTGATGATGTGAGTTTTCAATCGAATTTTTGATACCGTGACGAGAATTCCAATTGAAAGGATTAGCTTTTCTGGATGGACATGGGCAACCATGTGCGAGTGAGTGTAGGTATATTTATTCAGCTGACCTAGTACCTAGTTAAATGCTTAAATACCTATATAGATACAAGGTGGCGCAAAATGAATCACCATATCAGAAGATGTTTTAATTTTTGCAAATGGTGTTGTACGTCAATCATAAATGGGGTCGTATTTTTTAAGGACGCCATCGGCAATATGGTCACCTAGCTCGCATTAAGGTACTCGATTTTAGGTTGTTTTACTTGGTAACAAATTCACAATGCTTGCATTGCCAAAAACTAACCTGGCCCAACACCGAACTGAATCTTTGATCCTGAACGTAAGAAGAACCTGTACCTTTCATATTTCAACAAAGAGACAGCTTAACTGCAGCTGTCACCCAAGGCTTCGCCATTTCCAAGATAACATCTACTGCTTGGAACTGTAAAATTAAATTTAAAACTTCCATTAAATATTATTTTTCCGCAACGGAAATGCCGCAAAAGCCCTCTCAACTTAATGCATCCGTTCAGAGCAAATAGACCCATACAACTATAGGCTTCATTGTGGAAAAAGGGACTAAATACGCCGCCAACCAAACGGTCCTATAATACCCTCGTTTAATTAACTTCATTAGTTTCGTCGGTTCCTTTATCCATGTTTGCCATTGTTGTTGGTGTTGCCCGCTTTTCGCTCTCCGGTCATTATCCTGGTTCATCAAAAGTTATTACAGTTTCCAACCGAACAACGTCGTATGTGTGTGGCAGTAGTTTCTCCCGGTAGAATGTCATATGATGATGATGACGGAGTAAAATAAAAAACGCATACATATATCCTGATAGCATTAAAAGCAAACTGCCATCGTAAAATATTTACCACACGTTATGATGGTCGAGCGCGCGTACATGGAATACACCGCCGTAGTCATCGGCATCGCGCGAAAGGACGAAGCAAGGAGAATGTCGGGTTCAAGTTATGGGTTATATGGGGAGTTTGACAATTCCCATTAGAATTTAACGACAAGCCATCGCTGAGGGTAGCTACGAACAAACTATAACAAAAAAGGAAGAAAAAAAAAACAAACGTCCTCTACGCTGCACTATAAATAACTTTGTTAGTGGGAAATTGGCTTCTTTGGATTGAATTGCGTTTCGCTATGCCTGTTATTCTGCGGCGGCCTGTTGGTCGGAGTTTGTATATACTTGCAATCAAAACTATTTTCGAAAAGTTCGCGTGCACAAAACAGCAGCGAAAAAGGTCAACAAGCCGAGAAGCAAACAACTGCTGGAGCTGGAGCACGCTTTTAAATACAAAAGGAGGATGGGAATATTTATGCGGGCTGGTTATTCCAGCGACGTATCTACGAGTATCTACACATGGAACTGCATTTGAAGAGCCAGTGCCAGCTATTTGCATTGTGCATGTGTGTGTTGTAGGGAATTTAGAAAAAGGAGAATTATGTAGAAATATACCTTCGTAAGGAGTGCATGAGAGAGACGCGGTCTCTAGACAGCTGTTATGCATATGACATTCATGAATAAGTGATTCTATTAAAAAGGTCATGACTTTTCAAACCCGTTTAAGCTTTCGATTGTGTGAGAGTGAACTTTGTGCAGTACTATGTGAGGCACGTTGGACACGCAGTTAAATAGGGTGAAGCAAAGTTTAGTTTAGTTTGTGAATTATTTAAAATGTACCTGCATACATTATTTTGTGGATCCATGGTTATTCCTCGCCTAATCACCGAGGTGTGATTCGTCGAGTTGATGTCCACCTCAAGGTTACTGCTACCAATATTGTGGTTCTACCTTAGACGGTTGGAAAAATGTTTTAATGTTGATGTTGGCATCCGATAGTCTAGTCAGTTCATTTTAGAAAGTAACCCGTTTGATACTCTGTAGTATGGGATCAGTAGATTTTTAGCTATTAACAAGTCCCATAAGGCCTGTGTATTATGCCCCTAATATAAACTGGGTCGTTTCACGTAACTTTTCAGACGATTGTTGTCGAAATTTCCATCCCATTCTTAACAAGACTGAGAGCTACTTTCGATTAAATCTCTACAAATCTATGCAAAGGGAATCTTCAAAAACCATTTACCAACAAAAAAATAAATAAATTAAAAAATACGGTTGTCAAAATTTCGAAAAATATTCTCTCTCAAATTCAAATTTGTAATTTCCGCAGGCAACAGCTTCGATAGAGCTTCTTTAGTCTTTGTTAACCGAAGTTGATCCATTTCAAAGTAATTGTTTCGATAATAACTTCAGTAAAACCCTTACAAAGCATATAGGTTCACAGGTTTTATAGAGTGATATGAAATAAAGTTTCGACAAGATCTCTATTAGCCTTCTGAAAATGTGTTAGGAGAGGTGAGGAAAGTGAATTGCTTCGATAAAGCTTGAAGTTGAAAGCGATTAATGCTTCTTTAGAGCTTCTGACCGAAGGCATTATAAATAGAAGCAATTAACTGTCATGCAGTCAACCGCTTCCGATTGGAAGCTGTACAGAAGCACTTACTCGTACTTCCTCCAAACTTACATATGGATGGATGCATTATAGAGGTAAAAATTGATTTCAAGTGAAATGAATCACTGTTGGCTAAAGAAACCATCTGAATTGATGAATCGGGGAAAAATGACAAAAAACAAAAGTCCTTTAGCACAATAAAAAATATGTCAATAACGTGATTTTAAATAAAACTTTTCGCTCGTAAACAAATAAGGTACCACTAATTTCTTGCATACAATTTCGGTTGAGTATAAGCTACAAGTTTATTGCAAGTCTTACCGAAACTCTAAAATGTATCAAGTAGTTCAGATTCAGCACTGCTAAGGCATTAAGACGAATTAGCCTAGGAGGTAGTGTGTTGAAATACTACAGGTGGACCCATGTTCGATTCTCATGGAAATTATAGCCACTGTGAACTATTCGGAAATCAACGAAACGAAAACATAATCGTAAATGGTTAGACTATATGGTGACAAGTTCAAGCATACTGAAGACGAAATTGTAGCCTCAGGGTGAGATGGTTAGACCAAGTCTGACAGCTCTTCTCTATATGATCTGCAATGGTTTAGAGTCGGTAGCGGCAGATCGAGAGTTGCACTTTAGAAATCCATCCCCCGTGAGCATCCAACATCCGTGGATACCCGGGACAATCGAAAATGAATCGATGAATGAGCTCAACACGTATTCGATAGACGTATAGCCTTCAAATGAATAGTGTCATTCGAGTGGCGGTTATAACCTCTCAAGCGTCTATCATCTGATAGACACAAAACAAAAATCAATAGTAGAATAGAAAGGCTGAATAGAGAATAGCTCTGAATAGATAGTAGATGTGGCGTTGCATTGATGTCAAATCGAATTTCTTTGAGAGGAACTTTTGAACAAAAGTCTATTCAAGGCGATACTACAAGACCCACCTCAACAGAAATGACTTGACACAAGCGACTCTTAGTGCGTCACACAGACGTCCCTGGCAAATTGCTGACGGAAACCCTTTAAAGGCTGTCGTCCACTCGTTAACTGCCGCAACAATTGCTATGCATTTATCCCAGAAGATCCTGCACTCAGCCAAATTGCTCTAGCGCACTTGCTTTATTTGGCGCAACATGTGTTCTCACCTTTATGCAGAATCGCTTTGGTTAAATTACTTTTCCTACACACATCTGCTGTGATCGCTGCGGGACTCCCATGAATAAATTCACATTCGAAACCCAACCATATGCTGCCCCATCTGCATTATCTTCGTGGCTCTGGATTGCCATTATCGTCGAAACGATTACGACAATGTACAGAGGATGCACTCGTATCTTCTGCGCTATCGCAAAGGTGAATGGAGTCACTCAAATTAATTGTTTCAAATAAAAATCCCGCAGCGTGCATCCACAAAATGCAGTGAGAACTCATCTCGAGCTCAAATGCATTCCCATATTCTACGCTGACCTATAGCAGCACACAAAGGCGTCAAGGTGCAATAAAACTTGCCAATTGAATCCGCAAAGGCAAACATGAGAAAAATTTGATCAAAGAGTGCATCCTCGTGCAAAAAACAACACATCTCCCACACACAAGGTACAGTAGACTGGTACTTCCTCTCCACTGCCTCGATAAAGTGGCCACAGATCCTAGGATTACAAGGCGCAAACCGCCTCTCCGCCATAATACGACTTCCATAATGCATTGGTTACTCGTGCATATATCTCGCGCCACAATCATGAACTTTGAATCAAAAAGTAGATAGCGGTCGCTCGGGGCGCCTCCAGTGCTTGTACATTTGGCTCACCCACTGGCGCTCACACCCAGGCAGGGCATGACAAACGAGTACTCTACTCAGTTGCGCCGACGATCAATTATTCGAGCGACTTTCCAGCTGGGATTTCTCAGCCATTTTCTGAGAATGAAAAATCGCCAATTCATCGATGAGTAGGCTTCTCGTGCCGCCACCGCTGCCAGCCCCCACAACTTGGCAATTCATCCAACGCAATGAGCGCGAAATTCCAAAGCATCGCGCAGACCCATACCCAATCATCCTCACAAAGTGTCGTCGTTGTCTACCATGAATACTCTTGAGTTGGGTCCTTTAACCGAGCGACACTCTGTAGATATTTTTAATTATTTTCCCATTAAAAATTCCGTTCACGCAAAACAGTATGCCCGGCTGGCTGGTTGACTGAAGCCTATAGATACATCTCAGACGAAAGATGGTAGTTGTTTTTCTGTGTTACACTGACTGCGCGTCTGCTGGGCATTTAAAACGCTCGTAAATATGACGAGACGATATGACGTTGTACGTAAACAGCAAAATAAACGCAGATATGTACTCTGGAACGCGAGGACGTCGCGTTGTCGTATCCATGAAATTTTTAATACCTCCCCGCAGTCATAAATATGATGGAATTTGTCAATAGTAAAGTGCGTGCGCCAAAACGCGGAACTGAGACGGGCCACCGACACGGGAGCTTATAACATTTTTTTTCGGTCATTTCACCACAGCATGGACAGAGCGCAACTTCATTTAAAAGATGTCTTCACCATCTCTCTGTGATTACTGTGCTTCATCGGTAGCACCTGCGACAAGATACAAATTTGAACAAGGTACATATCTGATGGTATCTCGTATCTGATCGGTTTCGTGTGGCTGTGCGCGGAGAGAAAATATTAATTAAAAATTCTCTGTCGTTTCGGTGTAATTACACGGTAATCAAGGCATGCTAATTAAGCTCTCCAACAACTCGAAGAGAGTGTGTCACCACCACTGCACACACAATCGACGTCAAAAGGATTCGGTTCGTCGTATCTATAGACACGCTATACTGGTAGATATATACCTATTACCTACCCACTGACTACTTCCCTTTTTTGCCTATGGCTGGGGGCGACATGGCTCGAGGACGTGTCTGTAGTGCTTAAACAGTGGGTGATAGGTTCCAAATCAACGAGGGGGTGAGCGTCAGTCAGACGCAAATAGAGATGTTCGCCGTGTTTCGTACGTGCGAGGTGTACATACAGACCAAGAGTGAGGATATCCATTTTCTAGGTGGGCTACACAGTTGAAGGATATGAACTGAGGATGTACGACGCACCTACATAGACGAGCACATATCCGCACCTATATGAGTAAGTGCTGTGGTAACTAGGATCTTTGACCTTCGTGGACATTTAACTATCAAAGGCGATGATAACAATTTTCTGATGTTAGCATGATGAGGGGAGAATCAATGCCAATTATAAGCATACGGTGGCCGTGTGGGTTAGCCACAGTAGATACATGCTGCAGATGTTGCGATATGAAATTGCGGACTGGCGATACTGCTTAATGAGTTAATTGCATACCATAATGTTAATTGCGAGGTCGAAAAAGCTAGAACTTTGTTAAAAATAAGTAGTGGTGGTGAATGGTGTTAGAGAGAGAGAGGAGTCGTCGGCATGTAGATGTTGACACTTTGACAGTGAGGTTGAAGCAGTCTATGCTTCAATTAGTAGCGAAATTGTTTTGGGGTTAATTTGATCGACAATTTGGCAGCTATGCTCTGGGCGAAGACTCAAACGTTATTTAATCATGTGCATTCGACCGGAGTGTAGTTTCGGTTGAGTTGCTTTGAAGCATATATTAAATGGGCTTAAACAAATGATTGCTTGTGCTGTATCTAAGGCGCCAATAAATTCAGTGGTTAGAGTGATTCGCAGCCATTCACCGGCGATTCGGCACAAAGGACTTGCCAAGAACAAATGGATCTACTTAGAGGCAAAGCATAGTTAGCGCAGTTTTTTCAGATTATATTGTCCGGCAGAAACCTTCCCCATACATTTACTTTCATCTACTTTGGTTTCTTATCAATCGTCATAGACGAATGACTCCTGCTACTCATACACAAATCAAGGCGACACAAGTAGGAGCGAAAGAGGGCTGGAGAAACTGGGGTCACATCACCGGCTTTTCGGGATGAAAACGAGAGGGCGCGAGACAATTTCACTCGATCACGGCAACAAATCGAGTACAGAAACCCTTGCCAATAGTAGAGACGATGACGAAAAACATGAGCATATGGAAACACTAATGTTACAGACTATTCGAGTAAAACGGTGCCAAAGGGACTCATCCCGCAGTCGGGCAGAGTTAAGACCAATAAGACTGCCTCATAGTTTACAGGCCAAAAAATTCACCAACTCATACAGGCATACAAAATCGAACAGGGACACAGGATCCCCAAATGAAAGAAAACCCTGTACACGACTTGTACCGATGACAATCCTTTGTCTTTGCATTAAGAATGCCATTTGACAGCGCGCCTCTCCGTCTACTATTTATTTTTGACTTCAGACTTCAAAGGTCTCAGTTAGGTCGATAACAATCTTGATGTAGCAGGGAAGTTTCTTCATCGTTAGTCCTAAACTTAAATCTAAGGTTGGTATACAAATTTTAGAAATAGGGCTTATAGCTTACAATATATGGTTACCAGAGAGGCGACTTTGACATAGGGACGTTAATGAAGAAGTAAAGCTTGTCTTGTATTTTTTTAAGCTTCAAGCGCGTACTATCAATACCTCTCTTGGCTATTAATGGTGTACCACAAGGCAGACATCTTGGTCTGCTTCTCTTTATCCTAAATATAAGTAATCTTAAGAGGGTCACTAGGTACTTTATATTTTCTTTAACAACATTCAATGAGGTCTATATATTCTTTTCTTTAAAAGCTTTTTTAATGCCACCTGTCACCAAATGCCATTAAATTATGCGCAACAAGGTTCCTTACAGAATATACCTTCTCCGTGGTAAAACTATTTCGTGGCCTATATTGCTATGAAGAACTTTGTTTCCAATCGCATTTTGATTGTTCGCTCTATTTTTGAGAACTGGACAACAACAAGTTCATGTGTAAAGAATAGAGTGAGCAACAGTGTCATTTGTATCCGATTTGCTCTGCGCGGTCTATCTAATTTCTAACCTCCCAATCAAAAAGCACTTCAACTCGCAGCTGACTTTCATTTACCATATCGTCGGCCTCATAAGAATACCTCGTAACTCACAAATTTCAAATTTTACAGGAGGAACGAAAATGTCCTACGGAGCTTATATTGTATATGTTACTTAATGTATTTTTTCATTCATATTTAAAGCTAATTTAGAGTTTTCAGGGAGATGCGAGGTTTTTTAGACTAATGCGGTACAAAATATCCTATAAGATGGCATTAAAAAGTAATTTTCCCCCAAAGGTGGAGTTACGAGGTATTCTTATGAGGCCGACGATATATGTCTCTAACGACCAAGTCCGTATGCTTTGGAAGAAAGAAAGAACCGGACTGTTCTCGCTTTCAATTGAAGCACCTTTACCGTTGTAAGCTATAAGCCCTACTTCTTACATATATATTTATATAAACCTTATAGTTAAGTTTCTTTTATAGATTTAAATAGGGATGTGTATAGTTAAAAAAATCCTGCCGAAGTTGTAAATGCGTCAGTCTTCGGTGAGTCCACCTTTTCTTCTTTTAAAGGCTATATTAGAAGTCAACCTGCCTCATGGGACAGACTTTTTAGCTCCAACAGTAAGCGCGCAAGAACTGTCTATATATTATATCAGCTGGGCTGAGCGCTAAATTGTATTATGCGTGACAAGCAATATCAAATGACTCAAGAGAAGGTAGCAATTGCTCGCTACAGACAAGAAACGGACTGCGAAAATGTGATCAGACAGTCATTATGTTAGGTAAGGTTAGGTTAGATTCTTGCATCCAAATTAAGCCCAGAATAAGCCCATTGAAATGTTGAAGGGCTAAGTGACCTTAAAACTACCCGTTTAACTAAAAAAGGAGCTTATAATAGAGCGCTATACAGGCGACTGATGATTATACTAGCGAGTACAAGGTGCAGGGCACATTGAAGCGCAATTCGAATGAGCTTTTTCGCCTGTTCGAAGCGTTGACGACACTTGGATTGCATTACTAGAAACGAAGAAAATGTCAAAACAGTGGATTCCTTGTAAAGGGCAGTTCCGTTGGCCGGTTGGAAGGAAGCTATTCGTCTATTTATTACAAAAAAGAGTTCTGCCCAATAAGGAATTGGTGAAAAAATCCTCACTTACCACAGACAAAATTACAGCTTCACAAGAACAATGCCGCAGATGAAAATTTCGTCATTGCCAAGAACGAACCACCCACCATTTGCTTCAGACGTATTCCCAACGACAGTTTTCTATTTTGTAGGTATCAGAAACTCGCGACAAAAGATGAGTCTATCGCCAAAATAGAGACACATTTTATAGAGTGCAATAAATTATACCATTCGGACTGTTTAAAAGGGTAAATTTAATGGAGGGTTTGCTGAAAGATGAAGCTTTTACTTGTACGGATTTATAAAATACCCTGTGATCTATCCCGGAAATAGGTCCTTTTTGATTCACAAATCTGCTTAGTATATTAATAGTTTTTAAAATATATCTTTAATTTCTAATACAAGCTTTACCTCCGGCCTCATAAATACTTCAGCCTTAATTCAAACAAATTAATAACATACATCATATACGCTGCCATCTGTGCAAATGCTATAAGACCGGAAGTTCCGCTTTACACTTAACCCTCGTAAATATTTTCACACATAAAATAATTTTCTTTGAGTCTCATTTCGATAAAGGACTGCAATAAAATACAGCATTGTCCCGCCACCTTAAATTTTCGCAATAAAACTTCAACGCCGACTGCTTCCACAAAAAAAAATACACAATAACCTGTATCAAATCGTATCACACACTTGTCACCCTCATAAGTCTAATAAAAAAAAATTAAATAAATATCAACGAGAAACATACTTCTGCAGTGCTTGCGAAACAACATCCAAACCCTACAGAGGGAGTGAAATTTCAACCCTCCTCCGAATAATTCGAGTAGAATTGCGAGGAAAATTATTTTTATCGACTTGCCATATTATACCTTAACAGAAAAAAAAAATGTGTGCGTAGGTAGGCATTTCACTTTATCCTCTTACGAAGGAATAAATACCCAAACTTCTTAAGTATCGTTAAAGTTGAACCCCCGCATCCCAAAGCATTTCTTTTTTTTATCGACTTTCTTTGCCATTTGATAACCGTCCCATTCGATAAACATAAGCCCCTTATTTAACTTCAATATAAGACGACTTATACACCCCAGAAGGCATGGGGCACAACTCAAGTTGTACGCCTGGTCATCGCTGTAGTGAAAAGTATCTTAGATTCGTTTAAGTAACAATTAATGTCACAACGAAATTTACGACTTAGTCCAGCAGGAAGAGGCAATCCTCCAATCCTGGGGATAAGAATCATCGATGATGATGTGAATGGTGATATGGGTTTCCAGTTCCGAATGCACCAGGACTGTAACAAAACTGTTTAAGAAGGGATTATCAAAATCGAAAATGAATTGTTTATGCGACATCGAGCTCTGTATTATGTGAGTAATAACGTCAATAAAATTAAGTATTTTATTCGAGATTAAAAGGTCACAATCCAAACAGATACGAGTGTGCACCCCATACTCACACAAAGTGGTGGTGGTGGGCAAACGCAAAGTGTCTCAGATTGCGCATATCGCGCGCACTTTCACTTAAGTTGATAAGACAGATACAATAAACACAGCACTGCGATGGGATGTGTTTTGATTGACTTTAATGGCATTCAGCTTCAGAGAGGAGGACCCAACGTTCAATAATAATATTTTAGTGCGTGAGCATCTTTATGCATCCACCCTATATGTGTATACAACCGCACATGATAGACATCCGGCGGGGGCCTTAAAGGATTGTCTCCAACGCGGCTAATGGACGGAGCGCCATTTAAAATCGACGGCCATTAAGTTTTCGGTTTTGAATTTTATGATTGCTCTTTGGGTGTCGAGCGACAAGTGAACATGGAATGGGGGTCACCAACGCAACGAAAGTGGACGGCACTTTGCACTTGATATTTAGAATCCAGTTGAGGACATTAAAATTGAAAGATTCTCGGGGACGCACTATCTGTTGATGGAATCACCAATTCTCTTCCTTTTCGTATTCGCTATCATTAATAAAACGTTGGGCAGTTGTTTTGCTATGGAAATCGTTTTTTTTTATTGAAACATGTGTGTGGGGATGCGGTGGGAATTTACGAGTGTGAAATGTCGTCTAGCTTTGATGTTGAAAGGGGCTTTTCATTTATGTCGAATGTATTTAACGAGAACGGCTCGGAGAATGGGCACTTAAATTTTGTCTGGGCTCGTACGAAGCTGATAAGCAAATGAAATGCAATAGATTTAAGTCCTAAACACACTTAATTAGATGACAAACTATTCGTATGTCGACGTATTACTTTAAGGGATTAAATTTATGGTTACGTTTGAATTTATTGCGCAATAGGGCATTATCACTGTGATGTAATTGATATACTAAGGCCATGGAAATGGATTTATTAAAGAAGACTAGAGATCGCCCACTGGTAACCAAATGAAATGAAATAGATTGAGTGACCTGGAATTTACATAACATTTTGTGAATTGAAAATTGCACACAGCAAGGCAGTTAAAGTGGTTCTTAACTTTTAGCCTCTACTCACATTTAGAAGATATAACAGCCTTGATCTATCTGGAGATAAAGTTTGATAACATTATTTGCGACAGCTGACCACGAGTACAAGAAGGATTCAGATGCATTTGTGAATTCCGAAAGGAGAATCAACTGATAGACACTTGCTGCACTGGTTATATAGGGCCATTTCTGGTTCAAGATCACTTTACGACCATAGATCCCTACTGACCTTATCAGCGACCAGACACTTACGATGTCTCTTTCAAAACGTTCATTTAACCTAAGGTTATATTTTCCAAGTCCTGCTCCAGATGGCATTCGAAACAGTAAGGTGTAAGACTGTTCAGTGTTTTGAAACAAGGCTTTCTGAAACTATGTGCTAGATGCATGGTTCGAAGTATAGATTTTCTATTTCTACCGAAATCTGATAAAATCACGGACTCACCCACCAAAGAACGACCAATCTGGCAGTCTTTTTTTTTGTAACTTCTGCGTTCCAAGATCAGGTCCTTTTCTCTTTAAATGCTTTATAAAAAAATATATTTATGTAGTACACGAGGGATATGAGAAACCTCAAAAATCGTAAAAATATTGTTTCTTATATCAAGTTGTTCATATATACGAACACGTTTATAAGAAACAAAGTGTACATACGTTGTTTGCATAATGTGCTCTTATAAGCGATATGTTCCTATATCTCTCGTGGACATGTTGTATTAAGTAGGTACTTAAATGTGAACTTACCTGCTTTATAGGCTTTAATCAAAATTAATAGTATTATGCATCATCAGATACTTGCTGCTTATATTTATAACCAGCAATAACATTAACTTAAGCCCATCGAACCTTGCGTGCATTTTATATAAATAAACAAACTTCAACGCACCTCGGTTGCTTCATTTTACGCCACATTTAACATTGCCATCGATTCACGCGTTTCCATTATAATAACAAAACAAACAAATAAACGCCGGAAAAAAAACCTCATCCCGAACAATAACACAATCACAAGGCACACGATAAATCATCCAACGATTATACATCAATCAAACAAATACCTCATCATCCATCAGTAATCATAATTCCCTCATTTCAAAGCTAAATGAAATGATTAACCATTCAAAAAAAAAGAGCGCGTCGTATCAAAATATAGAAAAGAAAAAAAAAACTTTAAAAGTCAATTAACCAACGCCATGATATGCGTGATTGATCAATTATTCCCGCACCTCCTTCACTATCATGCGTCCGCCAACGAAACATCCCACACACGCACACTCCCCTCATCAATATTCAATTGTACAGAGTAAATATTGTAACCGATATTGAAAAGCGCGTCAAACACGCCAACAGCCCAACACCCAGCAAACCATTCAATCAGAACCACGAACAGCAACACCACACACACCACCATCATCATCACCGTGGCTCTCCATTCCAGAGGAGTATAGGAACACATAAATAATAATCATCTCTAGTGGACAACAGCGGGAGCTGATAATGGATTGGGTCACGCACGAGGTTATCGTTGGCGTGCGCGATCAGCAGCCCCGCAACGACAGACGACACAGATAGAGACACTGATGCCACACTGGTGTTGATGCTGTCACTGCGACACTGTCCATACCATCAGAGACGATGATCTACCCGGCCGCGTCGTTTCACTAGCTGAGTGATAAATTTCCCTTTCCCATTTGGGGCTTTTATTGCGCACAAACCATTGCCAGGGTGCGGGACTCGGGACAGCCTTACAGCGGATGGGGGACGTCGTTATATTCCCATAAATTCTCGAAACCCAAAATTGGGCCCGGGGCGCATATCTAATTCACGGCACAACGAGAGAATGACAAAACGTGACCGCAACTTACTCCATCCTGTACCACTTATCCTTTTTTTTTCTTGTGCGACTGTGCCTTGGCGAAAAGGATCTGGAAGTTATGTGTTTGCTATATGGCAGAGCCCTGCCACATAATTCGTTGTTATGAGTACCGGATTTTCTTTTGTCCCGTCCTCTTGTGTCACACCCCATTCATAAGTGTTTTGTATTGGCCTTAAGGCGCAACACTTAGGGCCGGCATCCGACTGCAAAAAGGAACCAGGGGGAGCAGAATGAAAGGAGCCTCGTTTATGGTTATGAGATGATGGTCATTATACTCATCGGGACAATTGAAATTTTAGTTTGCTTAGGGCATGTCCAGATCCAGGCCCATGTGAGGAAATATCTTCCGGGCAATTCATTCACAAATGAAATGAAATATCTTACCATGGTCTAAGCATATACAATATACATGCAATCAGAAGGCAACTCATGTATATGTAGGGAGGGTGCACATAAACGCTGTCACTCCCATTTGCGGCTTCTGAGAAATTAAGTCCGGTTGTGTTGGATTAGTGTCTCGGCGGGGTGACAGTTGTCCCTTGTGGGTAGTCAAGATGAATGTGGTATATCGCTTGAGTTGTCCTTCAATAGATACTCATATGAATGGAAGTCGTTATCGACGATTGGGTGGGATGAAATAGCTATACTATGTGGTGTTCAGTGGAAGGACTGAAGGACTTATTAAAATAATAAAGCGGCAAATGCAAGCATACATAGAGGGACACACAAAACAGCGATAGATCACAATGTATCTGTGTATGTAATGTAATAGAAGATGCATATATGCATCGGGAGAGGAGCGCTGTACATTATTTAGGTATTTATTTAGACCAAGAAGATATTAAGGCTCTTCCATGTTCCACAACTTTTTCGACAACCGGGACTTCATAGAGCATGCGAATAACGAATAGACATCAATGCTCTTGCTGAAAGAGTATTCCATTCAAACCCGGGGGCGTTACTGCAGTAAACAAAGATTTCCTATGTAAGACGGCGCATATATGCACACATTTCAAAGTAAAAAATAGGCGACTCTCTTCAATCTAGAAAAGCTTTTGACACTGAGTCCATAACTTGGATTATACATAAGATTGAATAAATGGCCTCCTTCAGATGGATGGGGAAAGGCTATTGATATTTACTGATAAAGCTCCAAGAAGTTTTGTATCGATACTGACAGTATTATTATTTTCATAGATTTCCAGGGGGCAGATTTCGTATATCAACGATCGTCTAAACGACTTTGAAACTTTGATCACCAAAATAAGTATAATTCAGCACGATTTTTTTAACAAACGCCAGCTGTCATTATATTTGTGTAAAATGAACTACGGATTAAGCTCTGAAACTTGTAATTTTAGCACTTAATTGCTATTTGTAGAGGTTTATCGTTTCGACAATAATCGTCGCTGAAAAGTTACGGAATGAGTGCCCAGGCAGTTGAACTTGGTCATCCTCCACGCTCCACCTATTCAATGATACTAAGGTATATGCACTGCGAAGGGGTGAAGATATTTTCAAATGTTTCGAGATGTTCGGTCACGTTTACATTTACATACTTAAAAGGCTTAGCAAACACTATGCGTGCTATACGTGGTATACGCTGACTGAGCGATACTGGTCTGTCCATAAAATTAGGATTTTTTTAGTCTCAGGCGGCTTTTGAAATTAAGAGCGACTACATCAGTAGCGTACACTGGTTAGGGGCTAAGGGGCAAGCGCACACGATACCGCCACATCTCCAAAGCTTCTAGCCCAACAGCTCAGAAAGCTGTGAAAAATTCCATTGGCAAAAATCACAAAATTAAGTCTCAGCTCCCACACCGAACAAAAAATCCTAAGTAATCTGCTTGAATAGATAGCAAACGCTTTGACCAAGAGTTTGAGGCAATATAATCCAGGCACAGCAGAAAGAGAAAATTACCCTAACCCAGTGCGATTTTTGCCCGGTTAAAAAAAAGTTAACATTAACTATGTCGCTGTTGAAAAAAAAAACAAGTACCTACCTATTCGTTGTTAAAAACTACCGAGATAAAAACCTTAAATTCGTAGGTACTTTTTAAAACACACTTTATCATATTTATTATCTACCAAGTTTTTAGATTAACCAAACAGTTTTATTTTGATTTTAACGACCCAAACAATTTGGAGGAGAAATTGCTATTGTTAACCGAACTTTCTCAAAAAAGTTGACTCGGATATTTTCAGCCCACTAACCCTGTAGAAGCCATATTATCTAGTGGTATTATTTAACCGAAAGGTGGTTGGTTGGTCCACAACCATTTCTTAAGAAATGGCTAATGGCTTAAGCAGCTTTGTTGTTTGACTGCCAAATTCACTTTCATAGACGGCGCACCACAGTGGATTTAAGTGAAAGACTTTACACTGCGCAGACAGTCCATCAGCTGCCGGTAGCTGGTAATTGCGTCTAAGATATCTTTATGCTCTCCTGAAGCAACAACGCAGTGGAAGATTTTCAGTCGAAATTCATCATGACCGAGGAGGTCCATTTTCACCTAAACGGATGTAATAAACTAGCAATATTGTTCGCTTCTGGGATCCTGAAATTCCACTAAGCACTTACGAACAGTAATTTATTTAAATCCAATAAAACCAATAAACTTATCACCCAAAATTGTCACCAAAACGATTGTAAAGCTAAAACAGCATCGTGTTTTTGGGCCACCCTGTATTAGCTTCCACTCCAGGATGCCAGATTTATACTAATCACGAGACAAAAATGTAGCATCTAACGTGATTTGCTACCTAGTTTGTATCTGTGAATACTGTATGCAAAAGTTAATTGAATACATACAACTTGTCGCAGCATCTAGAACCTGTTTTACTACCTATAATGTTTCACAGGTCTTTTGTGTAAGACAAAAACAATCCTCCTACGACATCTTCATTCATTCAAATGTAACTAGAACCACATGCCACTATGCCACATCGATCGAGAGCATTATATCCCCACATTGAATGTCAAAATAGAGCAACCTTAAAACAACATCGCTCCCATATAGACCCCCAGCCGGCACCGATAATATATAAACCTGACTACTTAATTGTATCTGACAAGCGCCCCACCCAAAATGCTGCGTATCTTGTTTTCCTTTGAGAAAAAGAATGTATTCGAAAGACGGGTCCTCTTAACGACTAAAGAGTTCACACTCCCGGTGCACTCAGTTTTTAAATAAAAAACCAAACTCCACTTCTAACGAATGCGCACCACCTTCGCACCTTTTAGTTGTGAACGCAACACATTTCCCCCTTCAAAGGCCGACGAAGAAGGAGTCTTAAAAAAGATAAAAAACGCATATCTCTCAAGTGAGAGAAAAATTCTAATTGAGTGTTGGATAAAATTTGGGTCGCCGATGAAAAGAGCGTGCAGTCGGAGCCCACAAAAGATACAACGCAAAGTGTGTATGGGGGCGCGTTATCTCATCCAAAAACGCATATCTGTTTTGTGCGGTTGCACTCATCCGATTGCGTGGATCATCCCGAAAAGAAGAGTTTACGGCTTGTAGAGAATTGGATTTTTATGCTTCCCCGCAAATGAAGACAGTGAACTGCGGAAACTTTAAGTTCCGATTCGTGTAGTCCCGCGATAAGGAAACCCTTCCATTAGGCTGCGGGAATATTCTTGAGAGAGTGACAATGGTTTAATGAGATGATGAATCCGCCTTCCATTTTGAGCACTTAGTTCCGAGAGCTTATCTTGGGAGATACATTCCAGCTTGCGGTATCTGCGAATCTATGAAAAGAATCTATTTGCATTTTAATTGCTTCGTTGTTTTTATGCGGCCGTGCTCTTTTGGGGCTCATGGTGACTTGGCATGCACTGAAACCGAGCCAGCTTTATGCAACATTCTCTCATTGGCATTGTGCACGTGATTAGTCATCACCGATTAGAGGCAGTCAGCCGTGATCATAGCACTCAATACTCATGTGTGAGCAACACTACGCTGCGCTCAAGTGATCTATGTATAGCTGTGCGCGTTTTAGCTTCAGGGCCTGGGGTTGGCGCCAGATCAATCTGGGCCTGAAGATTAGATGACTGCATTTTAATTGACCATTCAGTGGTCTATTGCATTTGTATGCAGTTGCGGCGGTGCACTATGAGCTTTGCAGGGAACACAACAAGTGCTGCTGTAGCTGTTGCATGGAGGACGCGTGGGATTCGGTTTATTAACGAGGGTTGGATGTCGGAGTTTACTGTCTGTAAAGTGGTACCTATTAAGTTATATTTAATATGGCAGATAAGTAGGTATGGTTCCAATTGAAAGTTGTTGCCTGAAATGATCAGGAATACGAGAAAGTTATCTAAAGAGAGACAATTGAGTGCAATTTAGTTTTATTGAACAAATAAGCTGTGACTGGTTGCCACGAGCATGGGCCACTTAGTAAGTTATTGATGCAAATGCTGTATGTAATGGCTGGCCTGCGAGGCAGATCTGTGCGAACCTTTGAACCAATGTTAGTTATTTGTTCTCCCAGATTAGAAAGCGAATTCTAACCTTCAGCCAAAACTGAATATTAGCAAAGTACGGAAGTTCCCATATGTAACTCAAAAAGGTTATAAGAGTAGCGGATATTGACCTAAAGTGGCCACAGTGCTTTACTCTGAATATATCGGATAATTGCCACCTAACTATAAACTAGTTTTATAAATAAAAGTGGGCTGGGGCAAAGGGTTTCCAATAAGAGGTGTTATTGTGAATGACCCGCCAATTCGGTAGCTGTCATGTTTGAAGCTTTTATTCTTTGACATTTGACAAGTAGAAACTACGCATTAACTAAACACATTACTAAAAATGGAAAAATACACGCTTCAACAACGCATTGAAATTATTAAAATTCACTACAAAAATGGTGAAAATCTTGCAGTCACAGTTCGCAAAACTAAAGTATATTTTTGTTGTCGTGAAGCACCTTGTCGGACCGCAATACAGATATTGGTGGAAAAATTCGAGCTGTTTGGACAAGTTAGTGATGTAAAGAATAAAACCCGTGCACGTCGCTCAAGAACAACTGAGAATATTGCTGCTGTAGCCCAAAGTGTTGAAGAAACCCCATTCCCATTGTCCATTCCTCGTCGTTCTTTGGAATTGGGCATTCCACAAACCATTTTTATGGTCGGAGTTGGATGGTATTGATATGGACAGCGTTTACTTTCAACAAGACGGCGCTACGTGCCACACAAGCAACGGAACCATTGATCTTTTACGGGAAAAGTTTCCAGACCGTGTTATCTCTCGAAGAGGTGTTCGCAATTGGTCACCGAGATCTTGTGATTTAACACCTTGCGACTTCTTCCTTAGGGACCACGTGAAGGACAAGGTCTACGCCAACAACCCAGCGATGATTCAAAACCTCAAAGACAAAATTCGTGAGGCTGTCGAGGACATAATGCAGCCACTTTGCGATTTGGTTATGGAAAATTTCATGAAAAGGATATGGTCCTGTATGCGTGCTCGTGGTGGTCATTTGGCTGATGTTGTTTTTCGTTATTAACGGCATACCTTCCTCTTTATTATGAAATAAACATCTGATCATTTATCTCAAAAAATTGCATTTTTCTTTGAATACCAAAATAACACCTCTTATTGGAAATTTCCTTTAGATACCTAAGTCATAGTTTCCGACTTAAGGTATTTTTTTTAAAGACTGATTAGCGATCGTTAAAAGTTGGTAGGTACGAGCTCCAAGATAATCCCAGATTTATTTCAACTCATCGTTCTGTTTGTCTAAATGTCTTTTATATGCTTCCAAAGTTGTTATTCGATCTTGTGTATTGCGCATATTGATAAAGGGACGTAGATCCTTTGCGTTTTAAGCTCTATATCTCGGCTATATAGTGCGTCTTGCGATCAGCTAAATGAAAACAGGACTAAAAAAAAGGAAAATAAATTTATTGCATCGAGGCACATTGTATCTACCAAGCAATTTTTGAAATGTAGCTGTAATTGTAAAAAGAGACCTAGCACCTCTCATACAACAACAACACTTAAATCGCCATATTTTGGCTTTTGCAGCTGCCTCCCTTACTTTTGATGAACTTCTTTAAATTCACAAACAGCGGGAGATTGCTCTAGGCTATCGTCTTGGACAACCGTCAAGCTTTTATAAAATGGCGCCTGTCGTCAGTATTAAAAGAACCATGGCTAAGCCACAATTCTTAGAACTTTCAGAGTAGTTAGCTGGCACAAGTGCTCTATAATTGTGACACACAAAACAAACAGCTTTAAAAGGAAGGTGAAACGAAACACGGAAGATACATTATGCCAAAATATGTACCATGCCCACAGAAAAATTGCGGTTGCGAGATGCTATGCCTAAGCCAGTAAAATTAAGCTATACACGTTTTCCTCATCTGTATCTGGATATATTGCTTTCATTAACCGAAAACTAAGTGATCTTCCCAAACTGATCATGCCAGTTTCAAAGTTGACTCAAATTGTCTGCTGCAGTACGAGTTGTTTCCGAATGGGTTTATATCAACCAAATGTATTAATGTAATTTAATAAAACAGCATAGGTAATCCATAGGCATAGGTAAACCGAGCTACAAACAAATTTCTCCATTTAGCAGCCGCATCCAATGAATATTTAAAATTTTTTTCTCTGTCTCTCTTTTAATATTTTCACCCAATAAATCCACTTCCACATAAAATGTTCACCGACAAATATTTTCAAATTGGATTTCTATTTCGAAAATGTCCACCAGAGGAATGCATCAGCCAGCACACATCTCGCACTATAAAAATAGGCCCTAAATACATTTTGACAAAATATCATGTCTCAGCCACGTTAATTTCATTTCACTATAAAATCTGGCACACGATGGTGCACCAAAAAAAGTGCTTAATGAATTGAATGTGCACACATCCAATATGCTGCGCAATCTAATTCCATTTCATCTCAAAGCCCTCGTACAAAAATACCATTCAATTTGCATCTATCAAAGTGCAAACGCGATGTGCTACCTATTTTCATCAACATAACGAACACAGGGTAATTGCCATCAAGCCGGAATGGTCTAATTAAACATATTTAATGCATCCAATTTGATTTCCACGAACTGGTTCCAAATTCATATTCATATTCACCTCTGGCTCTTTAAAGAGTCAGAATGTTGTATCAGTATCTATCACTGTCGTATGGCCAGGGTTCAGCGTTCCGCCTGCTGCTACTGGTGGACCTATGTCGCATGCGGTGATCGACAGTTTGTGCCAAAATGCAGTTTAATGCACGTTGCAGTTTCAGCTTGGTAGAACTTTGGACTTAGGCCAAGTGGAAGCGGCTGTGGCCCTCTATTCTTGTGTGTATACCGAGAAACTATTTTATAGCTAATATTAGCCATTTAAAAAAAAAAACACACAACTCGAATCGGGCCTCTGTCATAATTTGTTCCAACCATGTGTGTGATTTTGTCTTCGAATCTAAGATAGTTGTTGTTTTTTTTTCGGCTCACGTTGATTTATAGTTTCGCTAGAAAATATTGAAAGGGAAACTGGTGGATACTCTAAATTGGGACAAATCGCTAGTGAATTGGGGATTTATTTTTCCAACAAAAAAAATCCGATAAATCTGTCAGATGTGGACATAGGAATTGGAGGACACATTTGTGTGTGCTTGCACGAAATGCATCATCATTTCCAACACGGGTTTTGAAAGTTTGATAGTCCCTCGAGAAGGGTTGACGGTAAATGTACGCACAAGAATGGTGTTTATTTGGTGAGATATGGTAACAGGAAATTTCCGAAGAACTTGATTCATTGTTATGCTTTCATTATCTTACTTGTTTCTGCTTCAAAAAGAAGAAAGCAAAATATATTTTATGGCAAAGCTGGGAGATTTTTCAGCTGTCAACAAACATTAATATTTGCTTCTTCATTTTATGGATGAAGGGGAAAGCAATAGTACAGAAATGTCATCGGTTGTTAAACATACTAGCACAGCCATCAAAATATCATCTGATGCTTAGAGAGATTGTCAAAAGAAAAGGTTTCTTTGCAGTATGACAGCAGTGATTTCAGATAGAGGGAAAAGCGCTTTTATAATATATCTGTGTTTTGTTATGTTATATGTTAATTTTATCTTCGTTTATAAAAATAACTTAAATATTTGTATTTTTTGGTATGAAAGAAAATGCTGATTTAGAAAAAAATCTGGAAACCCATAGCCTATGAGATGACATTTTATGTTAAGTCGACGATCACATTTTATTAAGAATGGAAGAACATAATATTTTTGACAAACCTTTTCGTTGCTTTTAAGCTGCAGCTTTTGAAGCAAAATAATAGTTCTTATGTATGTCAAATGGACTCAGTATTTACTTCGTTGAGCAGAGTTAAGTAACCGGAAAGTTTTTGAACTGTTTTCTCTTTTGCAATTTGGACATACTATATATAAACCTTATGCAAAACATCTAACTTTTCAATAAAAGAATGCAAACAAAATGTATGTATAATTTCTATAGTCTCTTCCCTTTGCAAAATTTGACCACTTTATTCATATGAACACTTTTTCCGATCGGAACAGTCCGTGAATTTCACTATCTAAGCCGTAAGTTTGTAGTAGCAGTGGGCACATTCAGAAACATGGTTTTCTTAAGTCAACTAGATTGGTCTGAAATAGATGTACGTTGTCCGCAAAAATTAGATTAGTCGATGACGCAACCATTCCTACGTAAGCCACATACCCAAACTGTCAAAATAGAACTCAGTCACGAAATCTTGGCTGGATTCGTCGGTTACCCGTCCGTAGGCGTCGACGGAAAAAACTAATCATTTGATCGATCTATAGTCTTTTCAAAACTGAAACAGCTCTAATTTTTGGTTCGGCCAGGTCTTATGGTCACGAACCTTATACGTTTTTTATAGGCCAAGTCATGTGGTGCATCTGTCCTTGCGATCGAAAATTATCGTTAGCGAGTCGAAAAAAAAAGCGAATGTGACTTATTTGTATTATGGTTAGCGAATTGAACAAAATTCATTCGCCTGAACTGTCAAACCGCTGGCGAATTTAAAGTCGCCTTATTGCGGTTTGCGAATTTATGAAATATCATTCGCCTAAAACTTAAAATTTTGGAGAACAAAAGTATTTGGTGAAACCTGAGGCGAATGTAACTTATGAATGAAAATTCAAGAAAAACGTATAAAACCCATTCAATTCATATTTCTACATACGTATGGAACAAAACCCAGACATAGCCAAAGGGTTGGTACAATTTGGATCTTCAAAAAAATCGAATAAAGAATATTAAATTATTTAAGGCACACAAATTTTTTATTTTGAATTCCTTTTTTGTTGACATAAATGTCCGAATTGTCGTTTTGGTGCTGTCATTTTCGTTTTTATTATATAGGTAGCCTTTGATTTCTAGGCGAATGAATTAATTCGCCGACAATAATCGTACAAGGTGAATGTTTCGACAACTGACTCGATTTACGCGAATAATTCGACTCGCTAACGATAATAGGCCTATAATTCGCCGACCATAATCGTACAAGGCGAGTGTTTCGACAACTGACTCGATTTACGCGAATAATGCGACTCGCTAACGATAATAGGCCTATACATATCGACATGTCGACATGTGCCTCTGTGGCTTTTTTGTTACACACAGTTTTTGGTAGTAGTTATAAAGCTTACTTTTACTACGAAAGAAAAAACTAAAATTTTGTCGAATTGTAAATGTATATAAAACTGAATGGCAAAAGTGTCTGGCCGAAAAAATCTTGCGAACGATTTACAAATTTCTTTCTTTAAAATGTGTGAAATAAATATGCGCTACAGTTGTTTCAAAAAGACAAAAATAAACGTGATTTTGATAAATTGATTAAGTTAGTCGTGACTGTCAATACCTATAGCTAGATAAAAACTAAACAAACGATCAGAAAGATCAAAGTCATTTATGTTTTTGGATAAGACATCCATACCGGTTAAGTACAATTAACATTTTTCGAAGCTCCTCAACTCCAAATTAAAATTATAACGATAGGTATCAAACACAAGCAAATCAGGCTATCCACTAGTTACTAGTAGATAATTAACACAAATTCCAGTCAAAAGTTTATGTTTTACTCATTTTACAATAATATCGGCATTTATTAAACAAATTATGCATCCCACTGAAGTTGTTTAATTTTCTCAATCGATAATTTAATTTTTTGAAAATTTTTCTCCAATATCCAATCATTTTTAATTTTTCTTAGAGATGTAGGTAGATCGTTACTTACGTTAATGTGCACATTTAACTTATCAATCAAGTGTACGTACCTGAAAATAGAAAGAGAAATATAAGTTAGTACGATAATCACCTTTTAAATTGATTTAAATTTGAAGTTGAATTTAAATATACTTATCTACATGTAATCGCAGCCTGCAGCACTCAATGCAACAAAATGATAAAAATATTCCTTTGCTAGAACTGTGGTAGTATGTGAAAAAACACAAACACAAGTAACCTTTTCCACCTTCTTACATAAAAAGTTATGCGCCTTTTACCTAGGAATGTTTTCTGAAATTACAACACTTTGACCTTCATCCCGATGAATATAACAAAAGTCGAAACTCCCTTGAGGTGCTAGGAAAAAATGTTTGTGCCGAAAATCTCTCGAGCACATTTTTCAACTTAACCTCCTATGGCAATAAGTCTCTGCTTCTAATTAATCATAAAACTTGAGAAAAGTTTCTTATCTTTGAACAGCATGTTTCGTTTTCAAATTCCAGTTGGCAATACCACACTCGTTTTGAACTTTTCTATCCATTCCCCTGTAGGTAGATATGCTAAGTCTTCTTAGAATTATTTAGAAACCGCAGCAGCTATATATTGTAAGGATTCTGAGAAAGTTTTCCTCTCCTTTGCCCCCGACCATTCCAAACATACAAATCACCCAACCGATTAGCTTAAGCCCAATGCCAAGCTATCCGAAGACGTTCAGATAAATTTCGTTCTCAAAACGCACATGAAAAGTAGGTAACAACACTTTTATCCATGATAATTCATCCTTCTTTCTTGGTGTCATCTGTTTTCGCCTGGCTTAATTAGAATCCCTAAATAAATACATCGTCTCTGTGTCTGTGAGGCAGATTCATACCGCAAATGAGTGTAAAGAAAAATTCGAGTAAGGAAAGGACACGGACATGGATACGGGTGGGTTTCCCCGGCATTACACTTCGACTCACCCTACTCGTCTTGTGAAGGCTTTCAAAGGATCGCACGCAATATGCAAGTGAAAGGCCGAAGGGACGGAACAAAGTAATTAATCCTACATCCCAGGTGAACTTGACAGGTCATTATTTTTGGTGGCTACTGTATAAGAAAATGAAAGAGAAAAAAGCACCCGCGCTTAACAGGTAACAAATTAAATTCGCGCTTCTCATGATTTCTCTCAGGGGAAGCGGAAACGACAAAAAAAAGATAACCATCAAGTACGAAGGAGAACGCAAAAATCCCTAATGAATCTCAGATAAAAAGCGAAATCCGTTTCAGATTTCTCATCACACATACAGGATATGGAAGAAGAGAACAAAGTCCACCCACCCTCAAGGATCCCTGTAGTTCGTTTCGACGAAGGAGATAATCAAGTCGGCTTGAGAAGATAAATGACAATTCAACATTGAGATGGGTTGGCGGTGGTTGGACGGATGGCATACCTTTAGGCTCTTCGTTATCTGTCTCACCGCGCCGAAATGAAAATTCATTTTTCAAGTGGATCTTATCTGACCACCGATTTATCTTTCTGTCAGATTTTGAAGTTCCGAAGTCACCACTACCCCGGGGAGCCCGGGCGTGGGTGAAACCACCCAAGATAGCCTATATTACTGCAAGAGAGTAAACAAAACAGAAATGCCCGTCCCCAACGTCAATTGAGTAAGCGTTTTTCTATTTGAACAACATCAATCTTTATTTTCTATTAGCTTCCACAATCAAAATCAACCCCTGGATAGTTCATTATTGATGGTATTACGAGTAGATCGAGGAGGAGGAGGGAAAATAAAATTGGGACACCGAGTGTTTCAAACACATTGTTGCCGCTATACTTACCAAACATAGCATTTCCCTATCCATCTATATACCAGATATGATATCAAGTGGACACAATAATTTAATTCGATTTTAATTTAATTAAATTGATTTTATTTGATGGGTTTTATTCGGACTTTGTGTCAGTTTTTTAGGTCGAATTTTGTTTTGGGATACCTTCATGATGTCATATCACAATGTAGTGGACCCTATGTAAGGAGCGGACAGTTTTTGTTCAGTCATTTCGGGTGGAAAATTAATTGATCAATGCTTGCGTTTTAGGTTGTGCTGTGTCACTGAATTAATTACTTTTTGTACTGACTACTGAATGATTAAACGGAAGTGATTTTGCGGAAAAATTACTCTAACAGTGGGTGGTTAAAGTGAAGGGGGATTGAAAAACCAATTCTGATATAATATGCAGTTGTGTTTTTGGGCCTAAGCGATTTTAAATAGCCGACACTCCGGGGGGGTAAACTGAATTGTTCGTCGTCGGTGAAAAAGTGGCAATCTTATCAGTTTTAATACAAATTTGTTAATTCAATAATTAGAATTCCACAAAGAGAAGTTTAAATGAGGGACTGATGACCATGGCTTGGCCATTATTTGTAGACCTTTCACTGTTCGAAAAGCCGACAAGAAATTAAATATGTTGCTGGACGGGAAAATTCCTATTCACTACTAGGTTCATATTTTGGTAATAAATGAAAAAAAAAACTGTCAGAATTTTTTTCTTTTTTCCCCACTAAAAACACTGTTCCGGACTTTAGTCTGGCTTACAATTTAAGGGGTTCCATTAACAATTGCTTAAAGCACAAACAACTTGAGAGTTGTTCTAGGTTTGAAATTGGCTATGATTCAAGCCTGCAATAGAATATTTGGCAGAACCTGTGGTCCTAGTCCTAAAGCAGTTCACAAGACAATAAGAACAGTTTGGCAGTATAGTCTGGTGATAGGGTCTACTCAAGGCAACCAACCTTAAGACTATGCTAATCGCTAAAGGTTCATAAAATGATCTGTATTGTCACCACTGGGGAACACGCACCAGATACTCAATCTTGAACTCCTACAATTTATTTTTGATGAATTTGCTGATAACAGTTTCTTTCGGTTAGGCCGGAGTAAAATTTTTGCTGTTTATGTACAGACTACACATAGGTCTAGACTTTCTAAGACCATTTGCCACTTATTTCCCGAGTAAGCTCGATTCGAAAATTAGGCCCATCTATAACAACCCGAAAACGGAGAAAATTCTACAGTTGAACAAAGAATTGCTGTCTTCTCCTTTTCTAAAATGTTAAAATACAGTACAAAGAAAAAGAGAGTCAATACTTATGAACTGAGCGGGGTTGCCGTTGCATAATTTCGTTGGAAAGTATAATAGAATTTTTTTGGGGAGAACAAAATCTAAGAAATTAATTTATTAAGATTTTTCAATTGGGACGGGTCTATCGTCGATGTTGCTAAGATAACTCGCTTAGTAGTGCAGGCAAGTGCTACCACAAGCACTAGTGAAAACAATTCCAAAAAAGCAATCGGTCCTGTTTCGGTCCTCCCCAAGAGACCAAGAGACTCCTATTCAGGCAACAAGAACCGAATATATATCTAAAGGCGGATAAGAAAGCGCAGTAGTAGAGCCGATGACGAGGGTGTATTTAATATTGATTTAGACGACTCAAACCTGACACTAGGTAGAACGAACTACTTAACACTGACGATGAGAGACCAAACGTTACATGAAACCAATTTTAAAGAAGGCGAGGACTATAACTAAACTTACGCTCAATAAAGCTACAAGATAAAAGCAACTAAATGTCGAGCTATATTCAAGGTTGCGGGCAGTGACTTAAACACATAAATTCAAAAAAGATAAAGCTTTTCAAAAGCCCGCATATATTTAAAGAAATCTTATATATATAAGCAGGCGAAAGAAAAAGGTAGGGCCCACTTCTTCTGCCTTGAACAGAATAAATTCGCATGTTTTTTTTTTAGTGGAAAGATTTTTCAGAGATGCAATGCTGCCCGTAATTGGTTTTCCAATATGTTGTGTAGGTATAAGCCAGGACACTATAATGGTAGAGTTTCTACCACTGGGCGAACTCTAGTTGAAATTTGTAAACCTGCCCCACGGACACCAGGCGATTTAGGTTTGTAGTGTTTTAGGCGTAGTAGGTGTGTATAGATGTACCTATATTAAAGTGTGTGGCCCCAATTTAGTTGAGATGGTTCCGGAGGACCTAAACATAATGACCATGTCATCTGTGCGCATCATAGGATCTTTTGAAGGACTTGTGTATAAATAAGGTTCTATGAGGCCCGCTTATGATATCGCCCAATGGGAACTACTTTCACAATCACTTTGAGCTATTGGAAACTTTCAAAGCCTGATGCGACTTCAATTCTAATACTTGCAGTGACCTCGCCGACTCATACTAAATAATTAATCCGCTACCATATGCTTCTTGCTTATGAGCACTTCAAATTAATTGACTACATGTTTGAGCCTCAGAACTATCTTGCGTAGAGTAAATATATAAATAATGCAAGCGGAAGGACCAGTGTTCCCATTAGTTTTCCCATTAATTCTAAAAATGCTTCCCCGTAGTAAAATTTAAATTTTTTTTCATTTGAACGAACTAAAAAAATCATAAATTCTATAACAAAAGTTTAGACTTTTCAAACTGCTTCAAATTAAGTACCTATTGCATTTAATTTTTGTATGTCTACGTAGTTCGATGGACTGTTTTCTTTCATGCGCAGTATGAACATTTCGTGGGTAAAACCTGCGCAGATCTGAAGCTAATGAACTTCTGAGTTTCAGTAGAAAACAATTGAAACAAAACTTCTGGCACTTATTATGAGGTTTACGAAATTTTATATAGATATGACCTCGCATATATTTCTTGTTATTTTTTCCAATTTGATGGATTCATTGGAGTTTCTGGGTCACAGCGCAGTACCTTATATAACAACCTACAACAGCTATCAACATTCCGATAGTGGCGCACACCAACTATTCTGGGTACCAGCATCTCGTCATTAAGGGGCCCAACGGAAAATGACGTGAATTATTAATCAAGATTTAGACTAAGTCCGGAAATAGCCCACCAGCACGCATTGTAAGTCCCAAACACCAAGTCAATCTTCATCGCCAGCACCTGTCAAACACCTTTTTCCTTCAAGAGGACACACACATTTACTCCTCCACCTTGTAGGCCGCACAGTAATCCAATTACTTTACAGTATCCCCAAGCAAAATGTATCTGACAGGCGTTTTTCATGCAAACCCCCTCTTCGTCTCTGTAAAAAGGTGACCAACATACCTTTAGGCTTATCCGCACCTCGATTCTAAATCCTCACCCCCCAAAGAAAATGGTATATCTCCCTCTGCCCCACACTTGCTGTCACTGTATCCACAACAGACGTCTGGCTAGAGGCACTCAAGCCTATTGCCTATCCTTCTAATGCACCCGCACGACCCTTGCTGTCATTGTGGCTTCAAGCAGCGATAAACGCTTTTACCAGCGCTCATCTCTCATTCGTGTGCCATATACCTCACCCTCATCGGAACTCATTATCATGGTAAGGATGCGAAGGCAACAGTGCAGGAAAGTAGACAGCGTACACCTTGTGGGTGCTATATGTGAGCAGATTTCATAAGTACCCTCGTACATATTGCTTCAATCTCCCGAAGGTAGATTGCACAAGAGACAGAGACGGAGACGGCTGGAAATGGGAGATGTGTGCTGTGTGTGTGCGGCTGGCGGTTGGTTAGTTAAACGAAAGCACCAGGGAAACACGAAAACATATTTGAAGGATAAGACGCGCGCTGTGAAAATCATATTACAACGAAGGATTTCCATTTTTATCCCATCTTCGCATTCTCCACCCTCTTAAGGTTTTCTTTTCAATGTCTTCATCGGCACTCTGTGTGGGGGTTGGTTGCGTGATTTCCCTTTGATGTGTGTGCCCGTAACCGCAGGGTCCTTTTGCGTTTGATCGACTGTAGTGTACCGACAGCGGCTGGCATCTAGTATTCCATTCGCCTAATTCGATTTAGTGCAGTGCATTATTTATTGCAAGGAATTCCCAATTGAAAATCCTGAAAGTGATTGAATGAAGTTGCCAGGAAAATTGGAAAAGCATCCCTCGCTCTCTGTACAGTACTCTGTGTGCATGGAGAGTCTCTGCTATGGTAATCCGGTTGTTCGGATGATGGTGATGAAAATGCACTCTATACCATAGTACCTAGCGTGCGAGGGGGAGGGACGACCCCGAATTTGGGTTCGAGATATTTAACAAAGTTTTGTGTGCTATTGTCTTCTGCTCCAGCGAACCGAAGGAGAGAGCTCCGATTAAGGACGAATTAATTATTTAGTTTTATTTTGTTGGGAGGAACGGCTCTACACGCACAAGGTTTATTATTACGACATGGGGTTGAAGTGTTTATACATCTTGTGTGGTGAGCATGAATGGGATTATGAGACGCTTCAATTGGATTTGTGTTTTTGGCACACTTCAAAACGTGTCTTGGCTATGGCGATGGTTTAATTTAACCAAACTGAGTAGCAGACAAGTAGTTTTGTTTGATTGAGCTGTACAAAGATGAATGGGATAATTTATTTAAAGGAAATCTGATGTAGATGCAGATGCTCGGGGGAAATGTATTTCAGTCGAATTAGACTCAAACAATTGCCAGAGAAGCGAAATGAATATTCAAGTTTCATTAGGGATAGGTGCATGCGACGAATGGGTATCGAAAAGTATTCAAGTGGATCGTCGAAATGTGTGAAAATTTAATAAAGTACTGTTCCTGTTGATTGCCACTTTATTACTTTTAAGAAACTCGCTTTTAGCAAAGGGAAAGTTGAGATCTCGGTAGAGGAAAACCGTGCTGTAGCTGGTGCGTACAAGTGGAAGGTAATCCAACCAAAGTTGATGTGTGCAGCGATGCAGTTAACCATGGACCGGGTTAAATGAGACGATTTATATTGATTGGGTCCACTCTGAACTCTAGCACTACCACAAATAACATATTTTTTATTTATCTTAAATGTCCGATATATCTATTAAGGGTCGTGGGTGTAGGATGCTAAAGTGAAACTTTTTCCATCTCTAAGTCATCTGAGACATATCCTCCTCAGGAATAGAGGAGAGATCTCGGATTTGATCTACATCCATCTTATCCTAGGTCTACCTGCACCAATGTATTTAATAACACGTCTAATTTTTTACTTGCGTTTAACGTTACTAAACCACCGAAGAACGAACCGCTCCGTTCCGTTTAGCATTAAATACTTCACGTATTCTGGTCTTCCGTATACGATCTCTGCGATTTACACCAGAAATATATTAATTGAACGTCATTTCGCCGGATTGTATTAGCGATATTGTTCATTCGGTCACTATCCAAACCTCTTACCTATTAGTAAGAAGCTCTTACTAGTAACAGAATCACGCAGCTATTTTAAAATTTCTCCAATCTGACTAATTCTACAGCAAAACTATGCACTGTTCCTTCCATCACTCGTGAATAATGTTCCCAGACAATTAAAAATCTCCATCTATATATCTCAACATGCAGAGTGCATTAAAGAGGCGTTCTGAAGACTATACTATCAATTTACATTTATTTAACATAATAACATAAATAATTAAGCAAAGCATTATAAGAATATATTAGTTAACTGTTATACTTGTATATAATTTAATTTGGTATCTCCTCCTTATACGCAATTAAAAATAAATTAATGTATTAATCTTAATACAAATTTTAATTCATAAATAGTTATTTAAATTATATATAATTAAAATTAATTTTAACATTTTTACTGTATATACATATTCTTTTAAATTTATTAACCTTTGTCGCGGATTCAACACTGGCGACTACAAACCTATACAGTGTACGCCTACCTTAGTTCAGTCGGAGAGCTACTGAGACTGACAAAGTGATCAGCAAAGAACGAATGATTTATCCTTCTAATTCGAAATGTCCTTCTCCAAGATTGTGTTGTGGGTTGTGGCTCAGACATTGAGTCCATAAAGTAATGAAAACGAGAAGAGACAAAATGCACTACTGATGACGAAGTCCAAAGCCCGGAAAAAATATTTTAGCTTGTTCGCAGGTACAGTTCGTGTAAAGAGATTGGATGAATAATTGGAGCGATCTATGAATTCTAAACTTCTGCAGTGAACTCCACAGCACTATATTTTAAGAGTGAATAACCTGTCAGTTCTGGAAAGAAAGCCGTACCTAGTGTTCATCCCCTAACTGTGACTTATAAATGACGCTCAACCTTGGAAGTGTCTGACAAATATCCGAGAAAAGATAGTGCAACTGTTTTAGAAAAGTTCATCAATTGAGGAGACATTCGGATTACAATGATGTATAAGCAATAGGGAATAACAGCCCTAAGGGTGCTGTATATACAGCTGCATCGCCCCACAAATTAAGCAAAAGTCAAAGGTTTAGTTCTCGTTCCTAAAATTTAACAATGTTCTTACTCAAGTAAAAATTTTACTTTGCTATCGAGACTATTCCCCCTCTCGCAATTTAGCAATAATGGAAACAGATCTGGCGCACTGTAATATAAAAGTACAAATTACTTGTATAAGACTTTCTGAACAGCTTGGATAGACCTTACAGGAAATATGCAACTTCTTCTTTTCAAATCAATTTACATTCTTGGTGGTCTATTGCATCGCAAGAGGTTATTGCATCACTAGTGGCTTGTGTAAGGTCTTACCGAAACTTATTATTAAATACTACAGCTGGTACCTGCGACTTCGCCTTCGTCTGCAAAGAATTAGTCAAGTTACCACTTGGACAAATCACACTACCTAAGTAAAGTAAACGAATACCAAAGGCTTTAAAAAAACCATATTGAATACAAATATTTATTATAACGTTCCAAGGCAAGATTGTAGACCACACACTAATAGATACTACCGGCTTGAAAACTTACATCGTTAAGGTCCCTTACTAGCAGTGCAGAACCATATCCCAGATACTACTCCGACTGCGTCTTAGGAAATAATCAACTAAAACTCAAATTAAAGTAGACTGCCACTCCCGGTTCTCTTTTCAAGACTATAATCACTACCTGCTTACACTTCCAGGTCGCAGATTCGAATCGCCGCTTTGAATTATCTACTCAACCTCTGCCGCATTCAATCAATCACTTCAAGTCCATTTCAATATCGAACCGATAAATAAATTTATAATAATTCCATCCGACACGATCTATTATAAAATTCCAAACGATTTTAACCAGCTAATTGCACAACAATCGTTCGCTTCCAATTTCCTCTTCTAATATACCTACCCGCTGACCAGATCCACCTACAAAATCGGCTTCTTTCCATATACCTACTCCAATGCCACCGCACACAAGATCATAAATCAAAATAATTTATTCTCCTCCTATCAAAAGTTATTTTCAAAATTTTCCCATAAACAGCAATTCTAACGGCATACGATGTGGTATCCTTAGCCTTAGACACCAATTAACTTAATAAAAAAAAAGAACTAACCAACCAACTCCGATCCATACGTTCCCGCAATGATGCATGAGTGTGGGGAGTAGGAGCACCTACTCACCAAAGCAAACACCAACACGACCTCGAATAAAAAAGCGACACTTTTCGAGTTAGATAGAAAAATTTGCATCCAAACAGGGTTCGCGTTGGTTCCATGGTTTCATTATGGCGACAAGTTAATAACTCTGCGCACTGAAATTATGGCGCATAAATGAACAGAAAAAAAAACAACACATTGGCGATTGAATTTTCCAAGCGACTAGGCTGGCGCCCACTTTGCCAGCGCTACTCCTACTTCGACATCAGAGTACTGTGGGACTCAAGGAGGAATTCCAAATTCCTTGTAGTAAAATTGGAGCAAAGCGCCCGAAGCAATTAACTGCACCACCACCCAGATTGGATTTTTCCTTTTTTCTGCACTCCTCTTGTGATCGATTTTGGTGTTGGAGACAGATGACAACCACTACATGGGCGCAAATGAGTTCATAATTTAATCACCAGCGACGTCAGAGTCCAGGAACTAATGGCAATGGGAAGTGCATACGTAGGAAAATCTATCATAATAGGAGTAGAGTGAAAGCGGATAGTGGTTGTAAGATGAACTTTCTTTTATTATTGATGGGATTTGAGAGTTTCTTTAATAGATTCTCGATAAATGGTACCGATGGTACATCCTAAGATCTGATAAATAATGGCTTCTGTTTTGAAGCATACACCTGCACTCTGCAGTGCTGTTCCATTGGGATTTCCATCAGTTGAGTGTTTTAATCGATTGACATAACAAATGTGTTGAGTGTATTAAATTGTGACTTAACGTCAAAATTGTGGCCATGCAAAGAGGGGTGTGATAATTTACACGAAAGCGTGCGATCAATCATACTGTAGGCTTATACGAAATTTATTTAAAGTAATCAACATGATAAAGTGGGTTCCATTAACAACTATTACAGGATTTGGGTCTAGCTGTAGAATTTAAATGGCTTCAGCTGTTTGTATGCAATTAATTACGATATTAGTAATCTCTGGTCAACAAGAAAGCGACAATGTGAAAGTCAAACCGAATTGGAACCGAACTATAGAAGAGGAAAAGTTTAGTTGTAACACAGTAAAAGATGCAGAGTGCTCGAACGGCTATGGGGCTTTCGTTTTTCACTACAGACAAATTTGTTTAGGAGGACCTAAAAAATTCAAAGAGTCTATGAAATATACCAATTTAAGTGAAGATTAAAGACCTTTAGATGTAAGAAAACGTTTTACAAACAAAAGTTTTGAAAAATCAAACACTTACACATTTTTCAAAAAAATTGCAAAACTTGTTTTTGCCTCACAACCAAAAGATCCAGCTTCTTGTTTTAAGTAGGTAACTCGTCCACAAACCCATTCGTTTTGTATTTTAGATTGCGCTATAGTACAATGACAAAGACAGATTCAATGCCGATATATAATTTGTGTAGAGTAAAAAATATATCTACTTGTTAAGGAAATGATACGAAATGAAATGCTTTTGTTGGGTATATCCAAAAAGGACTGAAAAATAAAACTTTTTCTCATAAAGTGTGTAGAAAAGTGCCTGACCCTGAAGTAGAAACTTCACAAATTTTTCTAAAATATTGAAAAACACCGATAGCAGAGAGCTAGACCTAAAGTAGTTGCGGAGGTAAGATCGATCATCTGACGCAGAATAATCGCACATACTTGAAATCAACCAACTTTCGGTCAAAAACTACTAGGTAACAGTGTTTATGTAACTCCTACACATAAAAATAAATAAAAGTGGAAAATAAATAAGTGGAAAAAAACCTTAAGTTGGAATTTGGGTTTTCTCGGGATTCGAACCTGGGACCCCTCGCTCAGTAGTCCAACACACTAACCACTAAGCCACTGCGCCTACAAAATTCCTACACATAGTAGGCTTAAAAATAACAGAATCAACTTCAATTTTGCATTTAAATTTCATAACAACTGGCAAAATATTTTTTTTCAAGTATGCATTGTCGGTAGTTTTTAACAACATTTTTTTTCAACATTAGCCAATTTTTTTAGCTGAGCAAAAATCGCACTCGGCCGAGTTTTAAGCATGCTGTTTTTCTAAATTAAAAGCAATTTTTAAGTATTTAAAAGAAACTGCAGCAATTACAATTCAAGGTGCATACAGGGTGTGCCAAATGTTAAACACGAACAACATTTTATTTTCCCAAATAATTGTTTTTTTTTTTTAGATTTTGCTCGTTATAGCTATAATTGAGTTCTTGAAAATTTATAATGGATACATACAGTACAAAAAAACGTGTTAAAAGTAAAAAAAATTTTCTATTTTTGTCAACGATCAATTTTTATGGCGCAGTGAAAATACTGTAATTTTTTTCATTCAAGATCAGCTCACGAAGCCTTCATGATTTGGAGTTTGGTCGACCGTTCTGAGAAACGGTGTTGAGTGGCCCATCGTTATGGAACAACAGGTCCGTAAGGACCCTTGGTGTAGCTTCTCACAACCATTCATTTTGTACCAGTTTTTAATTTTTGGGACGAATAGAAGGTATCTACAATTGTACGCTAGTCCAAACGGCTAATGGAGAAGCTCTTGCATGACAGTTATAGTTCCTAGGATGCTTGCATTGGAACAACAACCTTAAATATAATTTGTGGTTTTTTCCTGGAAGAGGTGCTCATTGAAATATTTGCACTGAATACGACGTGGAAGCTGTGCGGCAGAGTGTTGAAAATGGTCCATCTGTCTCGACTCGTCTTCGTTGGGGCCACTTGGGCATGTCCAGAACAACATTGCGGAGATTTATATGGTTGGATCTTAAGATGCAACCGTAGAATATTCATATTGTCCAAACACTGCTTGAAATTTTTGCTGAACGTTTGATTTCAAAATATTTAGATTTCCCTTGTCCATCTCGTTCAAAATATTTATCTGCGCCCGACTTTTCTTTATAGAGATATTTAAAAGACAAAGTATATAGTAATTAATAAACCAGAGACAATTAAACTGGTAAAGCCGAATATTCGAAACGAAATACGCAGTCTGCAACCAGAAAGACTACGTGGTGTATTGAAAAACGCTCTAAAAGGAGCAAATGTAGTTGGCACCGCAGGAGCCATTGCAAGTAAAATCAATGTTGGAATCGTTGTTGGTATCGGAACACTGTCCCCAAATGTTCAAGTTACGATGGGTATTTAACGAAAATGGATAAAGCATTTTTATTTATTTGCCGACATAAAAGAACGAATGGGACTGATGGAGAAATTCAAGACTTTGAACGCTTTTTCGTGATAAAGCAATGATTTTGATTGTGGAACAAAATCGTTATGAACTGGATTTTAACGATTTTTTTTAATACAAAATTATTTAAAAAAAAAACAGTTGGCTGGCTGGTGCTTCGATAAAGTTTAGATTGCAATGTACCGCAATCCATTCAATGAAATCAAGCGCTCATTTATTTGACCGATAGCGTTTTTCGATTATGATTTTACCAGTCGACAAAACGTGTTAACAAACAACTTATAACACTTTAATGAAGGCGAATCATGGCTCACCACAGATTTGACAGCAGTATTTTATTCACTCGATTGCAGGATAGGACAGTTACAACAATCTACAAAAGGCGTTTTTCTTTTTTAGTTCAGAGCACAACCTGAACTGTTATACAAAAAATTCGTGTTTCTTTTTAGCTCAGATACATCAGAGCTCAGAATTTGTATTTCTTTTTTCGTTCAGAGCGCTATCAGAGCGCGCTCGATGAGCTCAGAATAAACTGACTGAGCAATCTGAGTGTATAGCTGATTGCACACGTCCAGTCACATTTGACAGAAAAAAAAACACAGGATAAGCAAAATAGTTGAAATGGTGGACGAACCTTGATGTTTTGGAACTGAAAATTAACCAATTTAATAAATAACAATTAATAAATTTTAATTTATGCATTTATGACAACTATGTGCTCAAGTGTGTGTTTACCTCAGAACAATCTGAGCATGATCGCTTCAGAGCGCGCTCATAATGCTCGAGCTCAGTTCAGAGCTCAGCTCTGAACTAAAAAAGAAAAACGCCTAAAGGAAAAGTTAGGGATAGGTTGATGTTTCTCCGCCAAAACCACTAGTTGCTTACTACAGAGGCATGGGAGGCGTCGACCACCATAAACAACAATCAAAACAAATAATTTCGAAGAAATGGTGGTGGCCTCCACATGTAGGTTTGTTTGGCTACTAAACTGCTTAAAAATCGAGATCTTCTGTCGTTTGTGTTTTCAAAAAATGCTACTGAAACCAAAGCTCATCTACGTTGTTGTTCTAAATTTAGCTCAATGCTTTAAAATGTACCCTCTTTGGCTTCACTGTTAAGACTAGAACCCATTACCTACTTGATAAGTAGTGGTTTTCCCTTAAACTTTTTTTTAAAGGTAGGTAGACACCTAAGACGGCGCTATGTTCATTAAAGCTTACGATACGATCATCATGTAGTTTTTTGACAATGCTCTCTTAAATAAAACAATTCCTTTGACTATCGAATAATGATGTCATTTCCGAATAACAAACACAGTTAAGACCCTTGAAACACCCCATACTTACATCTCACTACAACGTGTTTATTGTCTGTTATCTTCAAACAATTCTCGTTGCTTGAACTAATTTACAACTTCCGATAAAAGAGAGGGAAAACTATTATGAAAACTTTACCAATTTATTACTTACAAAGCGCCCGCAGAGCAGAGGTTGGTTGTTACCCGTCTTCTGTTTAGCCCTGCCAGCCAAATGTCAAAAATGTTATACAATCGCTTCTGAAACATCTGACAACTAGCTTGAAGCAGTCATTTCTCTTTTTTGTTTTGTACTTTTAATCATCTCCTGCACACAAAGCAGTGCGCCAAACCACCGAAATCCATTTTAATGATGTCTTTTTAGGTATGGCGCAGTCCCTGATATGGCCAACCGCACTACCCCCTTGTTAGCGATTAATTTCCCAGATAGCAGGGAATTTTCCTTTTTACTGACGTACATATATATACAGTATACCTATATACCACGCTGCCAGGATATCGAACCCCAAACAGCAGGGGAAATTATTATCTTTCCTCTACTAATGCTTGTGCCCGCCAGCAAGGAAAGGAATATTTATCCTTTTCCAGGCAATAAAATATTATGTTGTGTTGTTTCACCTTCTACCACCGTGTAGTCGTCGCCCTGTTCAATCTTGTCTGAGGCAGAAAATTAATCCGCAAATGAGAAACAAAGACGAAGGGAAAATTAATCGAATTAATATCGAAACAAATCAAGAGGAAAATTTCGTAATAATTCACCCGGAGGAGCTGGGAAAAGTGCCAAGATAAAGTTTTTGCTAAGTTTTGCTCTCGTCCTTTGCCCGTCTATATATAGGTAGTATTACTTGAGTAAGACTGTTAATTATTCAGTTTCTTGTGGCGTAACATTAACCCTAATGTTCTCCAACCATCAGCACCCTAAGGAGGCGACGAAGAAACAAAATGAAAAGAAATCCTTTTTCATGTTTCGCATACCTACGTACATGAAAGAATTCATTCCCTTTAAAGGACATTTGTGCAAATGACCGCTCGATAACAATAAAAGTCTGGCCGGGCTTCCAAGTTCCACCCTTTTTTTTTGCGGTATCTAACGACAACGGGTGAAGAGACCATACACACACGCAGTGGTAATTAGTCAAACCCTCCGGTTAGGCCGCACAGAGACGTGAGTGAGGGCGTCATCGCACAGCTTTGGTTATCTAAAACTGTGTGTGATGCTATAACGGCCAATTTAGACACATCGTAAAAGGGGTTGATGGGTGGCGCCCGACAATCGTTGAATATACTTCCGGATCTGGCTACAACTCCGAATGGCGAATGAATCAGAAGGCTACCGGCCGTTGCGGCTACCAAGCAACGTAGGCAATCGTCCTTTTCCGCAGTTGTAATTGACACGTCGTAAATCATGTGCTGATATTAAATCGATGATGCCACGCTATAACAAAGGACGAAGGAAGAAATAATAAAAAAAAACAATCGAAAGGCAAAAGGAGGAGAACAGGCATTAATGCTGTGGAAGGACATTGTTCTGAGGGTTGTTTCACTACCGATACTCTATACACAGGAAACGGAAGGGAAGAGGGATACATTTGTGGGCAGAACCAAACATTATTTTTATGCCAGAGTCGGAGTTAGGCTCGCAAATGTGCACAGTAATAACTGTTTTTCTGATTAGTCCAGATGTGTGTGAGGTTGTATTTAAGCTTTGACTACTTCCGGGTGGAAAACAGACAGTTGCTGCAAACCAGCAGGAATTGGGCTTAGCAAAAAAAAACAAAATTGTTTAGGGGCGGATATTTGGATCATTAGGGACCTGTTTCGGAATAGTAGCTTACGAGTTTCTCATGCTCAATTGAAAAGAATAAAGATGGATTGACAGCTTCCAAAAGAAAAGCGCAAAATTATTCTTGCTGTAATCTCCGTGTGATTAGCTATGTCAAGTTCGAGGTCGGCCATCAGTTGAACACATTATCGATGATGGCCTGCATCTACATATGGGGTAGCTGTCTGGTCAACGTATAGTGCCTCGCAATGGTGGGGACCTGGTAGCTGGATTAAAGTGACGGGCTGTCGGATCGTCTGGAGAACTATATAAGTTGATAAGTTGAATAAAGCCTTTCAATGAATGTGTGAAAGAGGCGCTGCAGATGTGGGTGCCCTAGGGTATCAACTATCAAGGTTCTCCACATAGCACGGTTCTTAATCAACTGCTTACAGCTGCCCACTGCAACTTGTCCGTCTAATGTGTGGTACGAAAATGTTGATTTGCACCACATTAGGCAAGGTTTTTACGTAATGTTAAACTCCTTAGGGCATATTATTTTTAACAATAAAAGCTGTTATGTTAAGGTGGCATAATTCGGTTTTAGTTGAGGGGTGTGGGTTACCCAGAGCCCGATTTAGGCTCATTGGTTTAGTTGTTGATGGAGCGAGGGATCTTAAGCCCCACCCAGAACGAACGTGTAGCAAACTGTCATGAAGGAGCTTCTCAATTCCGGAAGAAAAAATTAATGAGGTTCATCGTCACGTCAATAGTTTCCCTTTATACGAAAGTCATTATACTCGTGCATGCTCATCTCAAAAATATATAGCAAGCGACTTAAGCGTAAAAAAAATGCATGAACTCTATTCTGAGTCTCATATAAATCCGGTTTCTTATACCAAATACAGGCAAATATTTTCCACTATGGGTATTAAAATAAAAAAACCAAAGACGGACTGCTGCAACAAATGCGAGATTTTTAAAATGAAGATTGTTTCATCGAAAAATGAAGACAAAAAACGAGGCTATAAAGAACAACAGGAGCAGCACCATAAAGATGCAGACGATGCGTACAAAGCTAAAAAAGATGACAAAACCGTTGCAAAAACAGATTCGAATTATAAGGTGCTTACTTTTGATTTACAAAAATGTTTGCCTACTCCGCATTTGGAAACATCAGTTTCATTTTATAAAAGACTTTTATGGACATATAATTTGACTGTTCATGACTGTGTCACCGGAAAGCCAGTTTGTTTTATGTGGCACGAAGCTATTGCCAAACGCGGTGGCAACGAAATAGCGTCCTGTATTATGAAATACTTAAAAAGTGTTCGAAACAATTGCAAGCACCTAACCCTGTACAGCGATTCATGCGCTGGACAAAACAAGAACGCATTTGTTTCAACTATGTTTATGACATTTATGCAAAGTGAGACAACAATAGAAACAATAGATCATAAATTTCTTGTTCCGGGCCACACTCACATGGAATGTGATGTAGACCACTCCATCATAGAGCGTAAGAAGAAAAGAACACATGTCCAAATACACCATCCACGAGACTGGTATTTGTTCATATCTTCCGTGGGGTCGAAGCATGTTTTTGAAGTGGTAGAAATGGACCAAACTATATTCTACAATTTTTCAGCTGCCCATAAAGACAAATTTTGTTGGAGAAAGGCAAATGAGAGTGGCGAAATATTCAAATGGAGCAGTATTAAATGGCTCAGATATTCGAGAGAATTTGGACGACTATACTACAAGACCAGCTTGAGTAATGACGAAGAGTTTAAAGTATTAAACGTTAAAAAAAGGGGTATTAACCAAGTAAAAATAAGCGAACTGAAAACATCTTATAGCGGGCCTATTAACATAAGTTCAGCAAAGAAGAAAGATCTGGTGGACATGATAGATTTAATAAATAATAATTACCATAACTTTTATTTAAACTTGCCAACCGAAGATGGACCAGATATCCACCCTGACTTAAGCGAAGACAGTGATGAAAACTAGTTTTATTTTGTCTTGAGTAATGTGATTTAATTTTTGAATTAAATGCAATTTATTTTCTATTGTAAGATTTATTTTTGATGTTTGCTAAAAATAAGTATTTTATTCTATAACATAAGTTTTTGAATTAAAGAAGTACAAAATATCTTATGTTATGCTAATGTTTCATTAAACAAAACACCGACATTTGCACTTCATCTTAAGTCGATTTAGGAACTGAAATCGATATTTTACGAAATTCGCTAAAGTATCTTATCTTAACTTAAGATTCTATGAGGAGCAGATACGCGAAAGGTAAATCACCTTAAAAAGCAATTGGCCTAATATCTTGCTTATTTTATAAAATATAGTTTTGAAATGTGATTAGGAAAAAAGAATATAAAATTTCGCTTCTAGAAAGTAATTGCTTCAGAGTTAATAGTTAAAGGTTTTTTTCAAATTACATTTTTTTATGTTTTTTCGCTCTCCTGAAGAACTATGAAAATGGACTTAAGATAGTTTACCTTTTTAGCAGAGAAGTAATTAGAGTCGATGTCCAACAGTCCCAGAGTCAAACAGACAGACCCGAAACGACGTATTAAGTAAGAGAGGGTGACTTATGTATTCGACATGTTAACTGATTCATTCCGTAAAATGTCAACTGTTTTCAAGCCAACTTTGCGTCTTTTGGTTCTTAATATAAAGTTTTACCTTATAAAGAAAATGCCCTATCTTCGAATATAAAAATGGGTATGAGCTATTTTGTCTTGATATCTACCGCCAGGGCGACTACCAGACTCCCACTTGGCTGCAGATGAACTTTAGTTACTGATATGGGTCAAGAGGTCTGACGATGGCAAACTATCTTGCATGCTACCTGGCAAGAAGGTTGTCAGGTTGTCAGTTGCCCCTGATCATTCGAAAATACCACAATAACGGAGACGCTAGTGGGTTTTTAACACAACTTCAACACAATCCGACAAGAGCTGTTAAAATGCAATTTTAAATATCATACTTCGTGTTATTGGCTGCCACCCTCCAATTCTTTTATGTCTTTAAGAGCGGCTTTTAAAACACGTCTCTATCAGGGCATAGATATACATATGAAACTCACTAATGCCTAATTTTGAAACAAAGCTACATACTTATAGATTTTGTCTAAGGAGCTGGTGAATGTAATATGCCTTAGACTCCATCCTACTTAACTGCGACACTCACCCACCTGCGTACCTATTCACAGTTTACCTCCATACCTACACTTGCTACTGTCATGCGTTAAATAAACCCACAGGAAGCAAGCCACTCGCTTGTTTAAATTAAATTCCAGAAAGAATGCTTCAACAATTTATTTATTAAAAATCATTACACATACCATTTCTCGGGAAAACTTTGTATAATGAAAGCAATCCTCTTCAGGACTCCGTTCCATGTATTTATTGTTCACAAATTGAATATTTTCATTTCCATTTTTCAAATCTCTGAATGCTCATCATCCTCGCCCTCGGATCCAAGCATAGGTATATACCAAGGAGAAAATGTGTGCTCAATTTGGTGGGTGGGTGTTTGTTGTGCTTCCTTTAAAGATTATAACTTTTCTTAAGTTCACAATTTAAGTGCACAATTCCAACGCCGTACACACACACACACCATATATTTATTCAGAAAATCCTACACAAAAGGTTAAATCTCTTGATACTCATAAAGGACGGTAGCTATACACCGTGCTCAGGAGAGGTACACCAACAGAGGATACAAAGAATGCGAAAATATATATACAAAAACGTGGGGGAAGGTATAACGCAAAAGGATATTATAACCTGAAATAGGAGTTTCTTCCGTTGTCGTCGACCTCCCCCTGCGTGCGACTCCTAATTCCAGAATAAGCATTGTACATGGCACAAGCTGAATCCAATTTAGAAAATGTATTCCTGGATCGCAGAGCTCCCCTTTCTTAAAGCGACGAAGGTGGTTTCATTCCCTATTTCCTTTTCTTGGGGAAGAAAAAAAAAACTTTGATGCGATTCCCCATCGCCAATCATGAATATCTAAAGCCACAACCTAACAACTGCCTTGGGGGTGACTGTCTGTGCATTCTGAAAGACGTCTTGCTCCTTGAGGGATATCCCCAGCTATTTCTTGTTGCCCCGTTTTGTTAACGAACTTTCTTAGAGGTAATTTTCGGCAGAGTAGACGGCCCCTAAAAAGGTGTAGTTTAGCACTTGTCTACATTCGAACGGAAATTCTCTTGCCCCAAACCTCTTCGGGGATTGATTTGGGTAGTACCACCTACCACACACTCTTTCTGACATCGAAATAAAGCAAGTTTAGATCTAGGGCAGCAAAAGAAATAAGAGGGGATGCTGCAAAAAATAATATAAACGGTGCGGTTGAAAATTTGTTGTGCCCCACACCATGCGCACAAATAACGCTTTCAAAGGATATATCCGCGTATTTTGCATTTTGATTCAGTTTTTGTTTGCCATTTCCGTATCCTGCTATTCATATTTGCTCTTAGTGTGACGCATAGCGCAGCGAAAAAAATCCCAGTGCTAGGGTGAAGTTGTGAAGCATGTGCGCTGATGCTATGGAGGCCGCATGCACTTTCCAAAGTGGCACCATTAATCTTTTCAACATTTTACCCTGCTTTCGATAGTGTGGAATCCAAGTTTGAGGGTCACCATACCCACCGCCAACCATCACGAACAACAATACCCCATGAAATGCATACGAGTATAATGGTTGACGGAATAGATCAACATCGAAACCGCACACTGGAAAACGTGGAGTGTGACTAGCAGTCTAATAAAGTCAATGTTCTCGCGGAAAATAAACGAAAGCGAAAGTAATAGTTTCGCATTCGTCTCGTATTACTAACGCGGCAATATATGTGTGCGGGTAAAAAACCAGAAGAGCGACAATAAAATAAAAATATAAACCCCTACAGTGTATAGAGGAGCACACTGTTTGTATGGGGATTGTAGAGACAATGGCAGCCGCGACGTGCAGCAAAGTCAAACAATTGTTTGGCGTTTGAGTTACGCTTAGGTTTGCCTATTAGATGTATATACATTTATACAAAACGCACATGCCAGTGAAACAACAAAAATGTGACAAGTTTATTGGCAGACAGTTGCAGACAGATTTTTCTATTGAACTTGTATGGACAGTGTTTGGTTTGGCTTCCTCCCATTATGGAACAGTTCGTTTTTTTTTTTTTTGTTGAATAGATTTATGGGTTTATTTTTAGAGGAAGGCAATTTGTAGTAGTTTTATCTCGAAACGAAGAGGCAGTGGAACTTATTTAAGGACTTTAATTCAACTTGTCCTTAAAAACACGTTCCATATTTTAGGTAAATCCAACACGAACGAGTTTTCCAGCACCGCCACTGTGACTAAGCAAATTGGCGGAGAAGAATCTGACGATATATCACGACAAGGTGTTGGTGAGATACTTACTGTTGCACAATAAGACAAAGCCCTTAGTGAAATCTTCCAAAACCAATTGTCGTCGATAACAATAGCTACGAAGTTGATGATACTGACTCTATTCTCAGCCCAAGTCTAATTAAAAAGGGTGTTGATAAATAAGTAAACAATTCTTTTACTCATGGTAATGACGAGGACAATCATAAAAAAAAATTTAAGTTGGAATTAGAGATAATTGGGTAGTCCAACACACTAACTACTGAGCCACTGCGTCGCACGTTGAAAGTCGGGTTAAAACGATAGCAGAGGCTCATACTTCACTAGGCATCGAAAGGATCCATCGTGTAATCAAAACCACATTACAGATAAGGAAAGAGCAGAGGTATTTCAATGCAACTTGAAATTTCTAATTTCTAAGAAGCTATATTCATTAGTCTTATGAAAACCGGCACAGCAGGAGATAAGTGTGACTTTGAGCGCTATCATCATTTTAGTGCCAATATTAAAAGATGAGCTGCTCATACTGTGTCTAGGCTGAAGTTGGAACTTGCAAGTCCAAAAAATATAGACGATTTTATAAGCAGCCATTTTTCAGTGGCTATTATTTTTATGGATATTAAAAGGAACAATTGCCAGTGGCTCAATGAAGTTCGAGAGGACGAAACAAGGTTGCATTTAAAAATAATGTGTTCTCTCGTAGCTAGGATGATTATACAGCATCCGTTACATACGAAAGCGATTTACGCCTGAATTACACTGCTGACACTATACACACACATTATTTGCCACTCTGCCACGTGAGATACAGAATTCTTAAAAGACACTTTTTCGGAGACTTAGAAGATCTCGCTGACAAGTCTGTAGAAAAGACTTGGATATCTAATCTTGTAACAGCCTCGGGATGGCTTGAAAGCCCGGTTTCATAGGTTTCTATAGTGTGGGAGTCCTAAAACTCTTTAAGCAGCCCCATGTACAGCGCAGTTGACTAACTCGAGGAACTTATGTTTTTGTCAAAATGAGACATTAATTACCTAGGTGCACCGGTTACCTCAATGCATTCAATACTAACATTTTGCTTGGAATTATAATGACTCAATAAGAACTAAAGATTATGTGCAGGAGTGTGAGAGGTTATTTTTTTTGTTGTTGAGGTAACTAGATAAGCGGTTCGACAAAATTGCTTGACTAGTTGCACTCTAAGTGGATGACAGGCATAGCTTTATTGATGTTATTCACTGAAACTTGTTTAAAGTTGAGTGGGTGAATATCCACTTTCTTTGTAAAAAATTATCCGCGACTTAGTCTCACCTCCAACTTATAAAATGTTACTTTGGACTGCAATGATCTAACAAAATCACCTACTAGAGCAACAGACAGCAGAAGACCGCAATAAATAATTTCAAGCTTTCCGCGTATCATATACCTTTTTACCAAAAAATATAGTCCTAGTCTCAAGAGACGAATTTGTCTTAAGTCAAGCTTAAAACTTAAACCGCATCACTTCATTTTGCTGCGTACGAACATTGTGCACTATTTCGTGTTTTATGTAGTTCAGATATTTCAAACAATGTATTCATTATAAAAATATAACCTTGCCCCCGTGATCACATCTATTACAGCTCAAATTCACTGTTCAACAATCTGGAGCTACCAAGCGAACGAAAGAATGTACATAACAACTCAAAGGTTATAACTCATAGCGCAGTGATTTCTCCGTCTTACTGAAATTACACCGCAATTCACTTTTCGAGGTCATTGTGCAAGACCAACCTCTTCGACGTTACATCTAATTCGTCATCCCCTCCCCAAGAGAATATACCTAACACAAAAGGGCTCTAAGAGAAAAATTCACGAGAAAAGTACAATAAAAAAGGGCTCCTATTGATTGTCAAATTTGATTGACACCTCTTTGGTGTCGAATAAAGCAAATTAAATTTCTAACGTTTGACGTGCGTCTAATCTGATCTCACACACACGCACTTTACATTCGATACGTCAAAATCAAAAGAGTTTCGAAGTCGAAAATACATTCGTACCACTCCAACTTGAACTTGAACCAATTAACCGTGAACCGTACTGCTTAAGTGACCGGTGTACACTTTGAAACCACTTAAGAAGTGAAAAAGTGGAGGAAAAAATAAAACGAACTGACACAAATTACCATGCTATAACTAATTGCTTCAGTAGTGCACTGAATGCGGCCGGCGGCGTGAAACGGTTAGAAGTGGTGCAGTCGCTGCCTTAATTCTAATAGCTGTCATTTTTCTCTCGCTCTAACTTGACAGTCGGCTAACTACTTGCTGCAACCGACGGCTGGTTTGACGGATGATGGTATTTTAAGAAAAACGTAACACCTGCAGGCGGTGAATGTAACATTACATGTGCGCGTCGCCCATCACTTTGACTGACATATCACTGTCATAATTCTTCGCGCTCGTCCGGCATCATCAGGAGCAGCTGCACCAGCTTGATATTAATGTGGCGGCGTTTCTTGATAGCTGCGACAAGCGACTGACGTATGACACATCTAGGTGGCGCATTGGAGATAAAAAAGGCTTTTACCACACACTCGCAAACATCGTATATGCCATCATCTTTGCCAGGACCTTGACTTTGGACCTGTCGCCCGTGTTTTGTTTTGTTTTGTTTTGTGTGCCCGCTGTTTTTGATTTCTTGTACAAGTGGCCAACGATTTATCACCATTTATGGAGCACAAATGAGTTTGCTCTCCATGCCGGGCAGGTTGAGGACACCATTCACATGGCCAAGTGTAGCAAGATCGGTGCGCACGTTTTGGGTGCAACTTGGCTCCGAGTATGGAATGATGGCGATGGTGTCTCGACTGGAAGTGATAAAATCACTTCATGCGTTCCTTTGTGGAATTTTCACGCGACCGGAATAACTATAGTTGCAACACATAGTTTAGTTACTGACGGTGGTAAGACTCAAGGGCACAGAGTGCCTGCAAAACCGGGTATGGGTGTGCAGACAGGTATACAGGTTAAGTGAGTGCAAGTTGTTGCGTTGTTAGCAGATAAAGGATTTTGTTTGCTCTTTTGGGCAGCTACTTGTAGCCGCTCTATGGGATAATTGCATGACATGTTCGTGGAACATGCAGACAGTGAATATGGCCAATGGAATTTCTGGTACCTGGTAACTTTTTGTTTCACTTTCGGCGAGTTGCTATTTAGTTCACTTTTGTTGGGGCTTCCTTCCATGTTTCTGTCGAGATTGCTTGTAGCTATCAGGTCACGAAGAGGAAACGGGAAGCTGGTAAGGACGTTTTTGGTGTGTATTTCATTGAGGTCCTTGTAGTACGTGAGATTTGCAATTCTTTTTTCTATTGAAAAACCTAGATAACGATTTGATTTGATCGTATGAGCTGTCTTTTGTCCGGTAAAAATAGCTTTATACAAAAATAGAACGCTTTTGCTTGCAGACATTTTTTGCAAAAAGAGATAAAATTCAAATCAATTGATGATGCTTCAGGATAAATTCACCATCTTTTCAGGGCCTTCAAAGCCGCCAAAATAACAATATTTTCAGGATTCAGATAGGGCTCTTCAAACGGACCTAGAAAATTTTGTATTTCTATGCAAACGGACCCTAATATCTTTTTTATGATTTGTTTCTGTCCAAACGTCAGTCAAGAGTTGTATTTTTATCGATGTTTGGAAGTTGTTACGAACTACTTTGTACCGAAATTCTGTGTAGCTAATCGCAACCTGGTTTACTCCAATTTTCGTTCATCATAATTGTACCACGAGGCATTGTGTTAGAGTGGATGAATTGAAACGGCTCGAAATACGAACAATCTATCAGCCATAAGTGCTTCAGTTCAAAATTAGCCAAATGCCGTCGCGAAATTTGAAATTTCTCAGTCCAAAGTGTGGCGAATTTTCCGTAAAGCTGTTGGCCTTCGCTGTTGCAAGATAATATCAACTCAATAGCTAAAGCCTCTTGGTTTATGCCAACAAGTCAAAAATGTTGGAATAGTCCAGGAACAATATTGAGGAGTGTTGAAAAATTGGCTCCTATGCTTTGAGGCGACGCAGTATCGTGCGACTATACTAAGACTTGATTTTTCTGAAACTTTTCAGCTACTTGAGAGAATGTCCGAGAATATGACGCTTGCTTGCATTTTGACAGAATTCTCTGAAACACTACTGCCAACATCGCCCGCTTGCGACTTGAGAATGACATGCAGCTAAATGTATTTATCATTTAGTTGCCTGGCCGTATGCATCTGCTTTAAATCCCATCAATCGGAGCGTGAGAACCAATGTCTATATTTAAACCAAACAAATAGTCACACATCGCTTCCTGTCTTCCATTGACTAAGCCAATCAAAATAAAATGTATAGCTCTGACAATATTCACAAATCGCAACACAAAGGTCCAATTAATTACGAAGCACGCATAGATACACACCCATGTTCATTTTGGGTAGGTATTAATTAATTTAGTACCTACATTCAATTATCCCAAAAATATAATAGATATAGGTTTACCTGCAGACAGCCTCCACATCGTGCGTGTGTTGCAAGTAGGTATTGTATGTCTGACCACAAGCAAAGACAAAACAAAAACAATACAATTTCAACCTTCTGCAAACGAGATTCATCCCATCCAACAGCAAATCCCAATCAATTAGATTAAATTAATTGAAATATCCATGACAGAGTGAGAGGAAGAGAGAGGGAGGTGGCTAAGCAAGGCAATTAATCCTTGCCAGAGCGGGAAACTGGACGGGACACCCATCAATATGGTCCATCATTCGCCATTGCTCTTCGTAATCCTGCCATTCTTCTACTTCTATCAGGGTATCGTATGCTAGCTTATTTCTGAATAACAAGATGAATTTCACTTCAACGTTCCCATTGATTAGACTCAGAGAGAGTGTTGTGCGTGCGTGTAGCTCCTTTCTTGCGGCGGACAAAAAAACAACAACAGAGGGAATCAATATTTCTCTCCGACCAACGACGGCGACACCCGTGAGGGAGATCAATGAAAATCTAATCAAAATCGACGTGAAAAGTCCTCTTCAATTCGGATGTGTCGCAAATGTCAGTATACGACGATGCGATACCAATCTCGCCGTTGACATTTCAATTTTCTCTCCTCCTCCTCTTTACATCGAGGGCATATCATACCGGCAGCGATACAGACCGATAAAGAAAAATTTCCTTTGCATGCAATTGAAAGTTGGATGGCTGGCAGTGAAGGAGCGAAAACGGCACGATAAGAGAGAAAAAAAGTGGTGGATCCTTCTAAATGGAAATTCATGTCCTGCAGCCGCGTCCTATATCAGAATCACATAACCGTTCGTAATAAATTCCTTCAAAAGGTTCATCCATCTTTATGTTACCGTTCCGCTGATGAAGATAGTTTTTTTTTCGAAATCGTTTTGGGTCTCGATATCGAGAATGTCGGCTGAATTTCCATGAAACATTTCCGGTTGTCGGTATCGTCTGATGGAATAGAAGAAGACAACCAGCCACCAGGTAAAATATAAATAAAAAATATTTTGAGATGATTCCATTAAAATGCTGCACCTGGACCCAAAAAAGGAAAAACAACAAAAATACGGGCAGACTCTGGTGGCGTCTGGAATCTGGATTCAAATGGTATTCAAATTTGATTCGCAAACGTGGCCAGCCGTTCTCTGTGGTCAATGAATATTAATTTAGTGGAATGGAATTTGAAGAGGTTGCAGTACTGGCACTTTTGATGAATTTGAGTCCGTCCTGCCAGACGGAACCAATAGGATATAACAAGCGGGAGGGTATTGAACCGAATATTACAGTAAAGACAACTGAATGCATTATGTCAAACGAAAGCGACTTACAAAAATATTTTTAACAAGCACTGTGGAATTAACTGGGAGAGATAACGTGTAAGGAGCTGCCATTTTGGGAGATTAATTTATATCGGTCGGTTTGTGTCTTAGCAGCCGCATGCTTGCTGCTTGAAAAACACACACAAAAACAATGAACTTATAAAAGCCGGTGATTCGTTTTTACAGCATCAGTGGTTGCATAGGATAACCTAGGCCGGGAACTTGGATCCAAATTTCCTCAACGGATGTTCGACTTTTCGTATGGGAGGGCGTCCAATAAGAACACCTCCATTTTTGCCAAAGAAATTAAACAAAGTACAAAAATGTTTATCATAAGATTATAATTGATTTCTTTACTTTACTCTTTTGTGTGTCCTCTCCCTTCCAAAGTCGATTCAAACTGCCGTTTATACAGACAAGATGTCGAAACACATAGATCAGTGATTTTTGTTGACATTTGAACGGGAGTGTGCAGCAGTATTTAAAATTTGAACATCCGTAACAAGGGGGTCATCTTAGGTAAAATCGGCTTATATTACCCATATTGAACCTTTCACGGATCAGCATTTAATTTTTTACCAGTTGGCAGTGGTTCCGAGATACATCGCAAAAATACTCCACGAAATCCAGTAAGTAATAAAAGTACCGTCTAAATAGGGACTTGAACTGGCCTCACCATTAAACCTCTTACCCAAGCTGTTTAGATTTCATAAATAATTATTTTACCGTGGTGGAGTAGTTAGTTTTCAAAAAGATATGCAAATTTAAGCGGGCAGACGCTAAACACTGAAAATGGCACCACAACAGAATATCAAGCGAAGAGTAGCACTTCTCAATCGCTGGCCTAGCAAGGCAATTGATTTGTAAGCCTTTATCAACCCAGGCCAACTCTATAAGGCACAAGAGCATGCAAAGAAGAATGCAAAATTCTTTGAGTGATTTTCAGTCCCGCTTGCGTTGACAGGCTTCCGAGTAGAAGATTTAACAGCGAACTCTACGAGCTGTACAGCGACATCAACGCTATGGCCCGAAGAATCGTCGATTTCAACCCTTGTGGACAACGCAGTATAGAGGTTCCTCGCCATGCAAAAGAAGAAGGAGACTTCAACCAATAATTTGAAATGGTCACCTGAAGAGAGGTATAGTCAGAGACCGAGCTGACTGGACAGACACATAGGTTATTGTGTCATGAGTCCCATTTAGTGTCCGATATATATTCATTCCTGGTTTGTTTCTGTTTATTGGAAACATAATCCCGAGTTATTACTATGCCATTTTCCTTATTCAGTATACCTTCTGTCCAAGAGTTCATGTATACTACACGAGTTTACTTCTTTTGATTAACAACAGAAAAGGAAAAACAATTATAATCAGAAGTTCATTCAAACAAGAACCACATTCAATTCTTATCGTTCCTCACAAATTGACAGCTATACAATCCCGTTGTAAACACGATTTCTTTAGAACGTCCAAAGCTGTTGTATATACACGCTACTCCATACAATTGATAATGGCCGACGCACACAGAGTCTAATTGGATTTGATTCCGAGTTGGATTAATGTTTTGGGTGTGTGTTCGATTTATAACAAGTAGTCTTGCACTTAACAACTTTACTGCATGATGTGCCCCTCCATCATTAGGGATATTTTTTTTTTTTTTACCATTTTGTCTAAATTTGAATTTCTTCTTACATCAATCCCAGAGCCAGAGGCTATTTTAGTGCTTGCCAATGAATTGATTTAATTATTTCACCCTCGACACCCCGCATTCAGTCTAGAGCACAGCTAGAGAGAGTGCCTTTGAATTTAAAGTTTGAATTCACATTATCAACACTCTTGTAGTTTGATGAGATGTCAGTCAGATTTGAAATTGGAAATCATTTAGTGAGAGAGAGAAAAGGGAACAAATCTGTACTGACGTTGAGGGAAAAAATTATTGATAGCCCATATAGAAAATGTATTTTCAGATTAATGTTTTGACATCTGTCAATTATGTGCTGCGGTGGTATTGGACTTTGAAAGATGCAAAAGTGATGGCTGATGGAGTGGAGTAATTTCGAATTCCACATAAAATAAGCTTTTGTGACTAACAATCAATTCAAGTTGAGATTCGAAATGGGCCTTACCAATAAACGTTTGTAGTTTCGACTTTAAAATTAAGTTCCAATTGTAACCTACCGTCGACCCTTAAATTGTATCATTGGTACGTCGCAAATGGTTTTAGAAACTATTCCAATGAAAGCGCATTGGGACAGCGAGATTCACATATTTTGACACATTCTCCTTAGGGAATTGTGAATTTTAAAATTCTCGACTTTGAAGTGTCAGTTTATCGATAGTTTTAAGTAAAGTTTGGACTATTATTCTATTTTGTAATGCATTGCAAAGTGGATCATATATACGGATAAATGACTGTCAGAATTCTAAACTAACTATTCAAAAACAAAGAGTCTGATGACGAAGTGACTGTGTGACAGCTAAGAGTTGTTATTGAAATTCCCTCATTAATAATTCACAGACAATTCGACAACAAATTCTCGACAGAAATTGTCAGAGAGAACTGTTGTCACTCCTCGCTTACAAATTTAGCGATTATTTTATTCGTTTATTTGTGGAACGCAGTAATAGTGCATCTACATATTTTGAATAAAGTGTGCAGCTCTAAGAAAAATGTTGACAACTGAAATTTTGACATGGAAATATTTCTGACACAGTTAGTAGAGCACTAATATTTTATGTTATAAATTAATTTTATTTTGAAGAAGTAAATGACTTCTAGTTTTGATTTTGAACCCCCATGAGAGCTATAAAGCATTGTTAAATTCATCTCTAAAGCTCAACCTATCATTTGGTAGCAGTCTTGCACTAATGCCTTCCAAAGTGGTGGGTTTTATAATACGCCGCTACGTTTGAAGTTAAATTAAACAGCTGAATTTATGTCATTTGTCTTCCAAAACAGGAAAAACAGACAATTTTTTTCAAATGCAGTTGTCGTACACTTTTACTTTCAATAATATTGTTTCCCATATTTTTTTTTACCAGAATTGTTGTACGAAATTGTGATTAAAAAATAAAGTTTGCAAACAAATTTTTGCAGTTAAACATACAAATACCATAGTTAAACCAAAATGAAAAGTGCTTCTAAATCGTCAGAGTGTGGGGCACACCAGAAATGAAACGTTTTCCATGTGTCGTATAGCTTTCTCAAAATTTAATATATACAAAACGATATGATTTTTCCAAAATAAAGCTGGTCCAAAGGCTGAAAAGCGATGCAAAACTTCCAATTGCACTCCCGCTGTGGTTTTGGGTGTTTCATACTTTTGATACTACTAGAGTCGAGTTTTGCTAACAACTGTATAGTAAAGCCAATTTAAAAAAAAAAACAAATACGGCTGACGCTTTGGATAAGGTTGAATATTGAACCTGCCGCGACTTGTGTTCGAATTCTTTAAATGCTCTACGGATCCCCAAATAAAACGAAAACCTGTTTTTTGCAAACAAAAAAATAGCTTAAAAGGTCTTTTTATAAAGAAGGGTACCTATTGCATCATAAACTTCCTGCACATCTTCCTCTGTAGCAACATCTAGACAACCTATAGCCATATCTTACGAGAAACCATGACCATGTCCACGAATGAAAAGAAACTGTGACTTATGTACGTGTTCTCTGGGCGTAAAGTAGTTGTAGGCAATTTGCAATAGACGCATTGGAAAATCCCATCGTATCCATGCATAAATCAAAGTATCACCACACCATGTCATGGCACATGACATGTCCCGCCACGCCATCCAGGGGGTGCACCCCCATAAAAGTAGCAATCCAAACGAATGAATTATGCGCACACCCCAAACGCTCAATAACCGATAAATCCATCAGCGAAGCTTGTCCACCCCTGTCTACCCGTAGCCGGTAGCTACGATCCTTTTTCTCGAAAATCCCCAATTCCCCAAAGATACACTCTCTCCTCGCATCAATACTGCATGCACAACATTTGTATCTCTGTCTATAGACGGAAGGGAATAAAATTCCACCCAGCACGTCTCATCGCACTATTTGTTGTTCATTAGTTTGTCGGTGATGGTCATGCCTCCAGAACGTAATATTTCTCTTATCAACCGAACCCAATCGCACAAGACGAAGGAGATCAAAAAACGTGCTCCAAATAGAGTAGAAAATCCACAAAAATAAACCCAATGCATTGAAAGAAATATATCGTACATCCCATCGAAATACAGATGCAACAAAAACGTATAATCATAATGGGAATACAATTTCCGAATTACCATATACACAAGACCCATATGCGGAGTTCGAGATACATCACTTCTGAGTTCTGACCAGGGATGCAATGCGACTGTTGGTCGGTCTTTTGTGAAGTATCTTAGTATCTAGTCATATGTGTTACACCAGACGATGGAGTTCCACGGCAAATGAGAAAATATTTCCTTGAATTCCCCGAGCGCAGATACTCGTATCGTATACCCACAAAATGAAAAACGAATTGGGAGCGAGTAGTTGGAGACAGGGTCACACACAGTCTGCCCGGTCGTATGGAGCGAGGAAATTGAAAGTGGGAACAGTCATGGTTTGCACATGACTGGACCCCGAATGGGGTATGGATGGAGCTGGAAGCTGCTTTATTCGATATTAGGTACCATGCACATACATTTACATTTACATGGTCGGTATAGCTGGGAGCTCCACCACCCATTTACCGTCCCCCTGCCACGAGTATATGTGAAAGGATACTTAGTTAAATTCACAAATTTATGGCGTTTCGTATGTGTAACCAAGCATAAAATCGTCCTTTGCGTATAATTTTTTCGTCCTTCTTTCTAACCTCCACACCATTTCCGGGACTGATGGTTGCTTGCTTTATGCCATCTCCTCCATATTTAGATAAAATGTGAATTATATACAATAGCAAATAAGAAATACTTCACAAAGTGGAAGCTGAAATTCGATTTGCAAATGGAAAATGTTTTCTGAAAGCAGCTATCTGCATGGAATTATTAATGGAATGAAATATTTTGTCATTCATGCACGACTGTCCGTGTGTGTACGCTGGAATGAACTTTGAGAAAATATTTACAAATTGAAAAGATGATGGATGCAGTAAGATGGATAATAAGACCTTAACATATTCTGTTGTGGGAGGGAAAGAGCTTATGTTATGTTTGCTGGCGATATTTGTTGTGTGACGAGAAGTTGATTTCGGCGATACGGTTAAGATTTCATGCAAATGAAAGCATATTTCTGTTGAATGATGGTTAAAGCTATAGGATATCATTCTTTCTGTTGTAAAGGCAGATGTTTCTGCAAGCCATTAGATCGCCTTGAATTTTGAGAAATTTAAACACAGAATGTGTTGATGATGCGCAATCTTGAAGACATTTTGGAAATAAAACCGCATGACTAACCCCTTTGCAAAGCGAGAACATGAACTTTTCTGGTAGAAAGATCAAAGACCGATTACAATCTTTTTTTGAAAAAAGCAAAAAACATTTGTTAATAATCATTTTTAACAGCAATTTCGAACAACACCGCAAATTCATCAGCAGGCTCGTTTGAGTGATTTTTTTTTGAACATTTGGGCAATCAATTTTTGTATTTCTTTTAAAAGAAAGTGAACTCCTCACTCCACGACTGTATATGTTACAAAAAAATTGTGTAATCTCTTCTATCCCTACTAAAATTAAGACTGGAACCTTTTTTTACGACTGTAATGCTGCGAAATAGATTTTAAAACTAGCATTTGAATTGCAACATGCCCATCAGCAGAGATCTGATCTGAGCTGATAGCTAAGCATAGAGTGTTTTGACAAACACTTTCTAGATTCTAACTTTGGAATGCTTAGGCCAATTAAAATAGAATTCCTTTATTTATAAAATTGATTTTGAGATATAAATGATCAAAATAAAAAATGCGTTATTCTTGAGAACTTCTAGCGTCTGAGTGATACGTCGTAATTACGAAAATGCTATAAATGAAATACACGATGTTGGCTTAGAATTTGTTAAGTAGTAAACATTGTTCCATAGTTCGGATAATAAACCGAAAAATATTACTGATAAGGTATGAACTTAAGAAGTGGCAGACTGGCAAAGTGAGACTTGAATCGGGTTACTTGGTGTTATAAAAATATGAGTACGACGTACATACGAGTAGGGTTGAGGCAATAGTCTACGGACAGTGTTAGTGTCCGAGTCCGGAGACATTGTTGTTTACTTTAGAAAAATTGTCATGTTATGCATAAAAGTATAATTTATTATTATATATTACATATTATTATGTCACACAAATAAACAAATGCCAAGTTTTAAAAGAACCAACTGCATAGTGTAAAAGTTGAATAGTAGCTAAAAAAGGAGTGTGTAGCATTTAAAAGAAGTAAGTGATTTATGATTAGTTTTAAACTTATTCTATTAAAACAAAAACGTTTTTTCCGCTTACTAAACTTAAATTGTTTAAAAACAAATTTCAAAACAAAACAATTAGCTTTTTGATGTAATTTTTAGTGTCCAAACTCCGGATACTAAAACTAAAGTTAGAGGAACATTTTCAGTATCCGAGGCACTGTCCGGATTCTAAAAAAATTAGAAGGGAGACAAATTCGCTTTTTAATGCTGCTAAACTATACATATTTTTACATTTACATTTTTTTTTTATTTATGTTTTAGAATTATGGTTTTCTCGCAGGTTTTCGGTTATTGGGACAGCGTTTACTAAGTGAGAATATGCCTGTCCGGATACTGAAATATGTATTAGTTTCTGTTTCCGGACACTTTTTTCTGAATGGGAGATTAAGTTAGTTTTAGTTTTTTTAAATAGGTATCCTTTATGCCGTACGAAATTGTATAGCCGGTTAAGGGTAAAACGATTTACCAGTGTAGTTTTATGAACTTGTTGATTACAGCATTGGCCAGTAGCACATTAGAAGTGACGGTATTCATATAAATACATACTAATAATTGTCTTTTTCAGCAGCCGGAAAACTTTTTTGATTTAACCCTGAAACACTGTGAGCTATGTAGCAATAATCAAAAAATGTAGATGTAGTTAAGCTCTTTAAATCTGATTACAAAAACCTTTTGTGTTTCTGGATACTGGTGCTTTACCCTGTAGGAAAAACTAGTAAAATTGTATCTTGTTTGTAGTGGTCGATGGCTCTCTGACAAATACATTTTGTTCGATTAGGATAAGATGAAAAATTTCCCGATCAGTTAATAAAAGTGGTGAACATATTGGATATCTTTTGCGTTAATTTGTATCCGTATTCTGAGACCCTGGAGTTTAGTTTATCACGTGTACTCCTATCGATCTTGTCTGTTCTAATTTGAAAGCACTTTCCACAACGTCGAAGAATGATTGCTTTTTCTCAGGGCCAATAATCGGCTTTGTTCAGGTCCCATGAAGAGTTTTGCTTTTGAAACGGGCTTCAGTATTGATTGTCTCTTGAAACTCTCAATCACAACTTCAGCACCTTCTGCAATGACAAAAGCAGAATTTCAAACTCAGCAAGCTAAAGTTGTTTGTGGCTTTTACGAACTTCAATCAGTCTTCTTCTGATAAACTTCTGATTTTTTACGGACTTCCTTAAATGCATAGTGCAAAGCCGTGCTATCGGTGACTCTGAAAATGGAAACTCAACTAGTCATTAAAAATCCTAACCACAGATGCTGGCAAGACCAGCGGAGCCTCTGAAAACCTCATCTGTAAGTTGTCTTGAAAATTGATCAGTGAATTGGACAGAAGAGTGACCTACGACTGAAAGGAGCTCCAAAAAAGTAGGTCTTGCGACAGAATTTCGGAACTTCCTTGTCCTAAATAACTAAATATGTATTGACATTAGTATCACCACACTACGATAAACCCTAAAATCGCATCTAAGATTTACTGTACCTAATTTCGGTTGTTAAATTATCTAGAACTTGTTTCAAAAAAAGGACAGCAAATGTTCAGCGACACAAAATAGACACTTACCATTTACAGTGACAGTCAAGCAGCAGTAAATCCAGGACACCAATAAAATATGCCATAATCCAAGCGCAGGACATCGTTTAGACCGGACGGCTACCCTCGTTAAATCCAACCGACATTGAGACATTTCCAAATCGTTTATCGCACTACACTTCTCCAAACTACTTCGTCACTATATAGTATATATATATAGTGCACAAGTTAACTACCCGTCGCGATCAAAGCGATTCAACTGCGAACCAAATGACCGCTGATTTCGGCCGACACAAGCACGGGAAATGGCATCTTACGAAGCCACAAAAGCACACACTGACACAATGAAAACCACTAACCGTTCCGAAGGAGTCAATTTCACTTCCCGTCTGCTTGATATACTCGATCAATTATTCAGCTTACTTTCGTGGTCTTCTTTTCTCCGAATTGACCATGAAGCACATAGACGACACGCGGTACGCTGTACACTTGCTGGTACTCCCCGAAGATATCCTTGCAATTTTTCAAACTCAGACGGAAAGGAAAATTCGTTGAATATTTTATAAGGACACAACAACGACGACTATAACGAACAAGCACACGACGACCGAGAACTTTCTTAGCAGCAAACACACGCGGCGGCGGAACAGTCGTCTATGATGTCAGGAGAGAGATGAAAGCAGCAACAAAAAGGATGTGACCGGTGGGTGCTGTTCAATTTAGTTCTCGTTTTTTCCACGTCGTCGTCCGTATGTAGTGCTCGTCTTGTAAGCAACAACACATTAAATAAATTCCAAGTTGAAATTTTTATGAGACCTTCAATTTATCATGTCCTTTCGCCTTCGTATCGCGCGACGGCAAGAATAAATACACACCGCCGACGCCGGGAACGACACAGGATGTGATGTTGTGCAAAGTCCACACCGAAAAAAAATTCCAATGTTTGTACGAGGACGGAGAGAAAATTCAATTGGGAAGGATCAGTTTCGGCTCCTTTTTTCGATTTTCGGTGAACCCCAACACGTCCTGTGTGACTTTCGTTTAAAGGCACTTCTATATCTTGAAAGTGCTACTTTGCTGACTGCAGAGTGGTGTGTGGGCGAGATATTTTTTCTTCGGTAACTTCCGAGAGATGGCCTTGCAAACTGTTGTCCTTGTCTATATATATATGTGTTCTGGAAATAAAAAGAACAAGAGTTAAACATGATAAAATATCGTAAACATGTCAGCGCGAACAATTTGTATGAAGATTCAATGTGAGTAATGTTCCTGTGGTGGTCCTTGAACTATAAAATATGAATGAGCTTATCTAGAGTGGGACCAATTTTTGTCTGCCTTTCCCTTTTCGGTTTTATTTTTTTAAACAATTCTCTTTGTGATCTTTTCATTATCGGCACCGGAGGAGAGGGCGCACCACAGTTGATGAACAAAGTTTTAAAATTAATTTATTGGGCCGTCTTTTTCGAGACGCTAAGTGGACTCTCATCCTTCATTCATTTTATTTTATCGTACTGCGGTGTGTGTACGATTGGAAACGACACAGTGTATCACTTTGAAAAGTTGAAAGGGAATTCAAGATGAAAGGAGTTTGATTAATTGGAGGATTTTTTTTTTCAATTGATAAATGGTTATTTTGACTGCTTATCTAAAGGAGAGATTTTCATAATGATGTTGAGAAGACGATTCAAAAGAGATTTTAAGTGATGTTAAGATGTAAACGAAACCTTAATTATATTTTGACCTTTTTTAGCTGGGCTAGTATACCTAATTTCGGGTGCGGTTTGTGTTTCATAATGTGCTTTATTGCTTGATGTGAATAATTTCTGTGCGATGTCGGAGGGTTCCTTGGCAAAAGATTGGGACGAGTCCCAATGGGAAAATTTTAAATCACATTATTTAGTTTTTGAGGAGTTACGTCTGCGAGTCGCATTTATGAGTACTGTCTGTATGATTTAAATACGGGTGGCATTTCAAATAATGCGACATCCTTTTTGGAAGTTTGAGATGCATACGGCTTTGATTCTAATTAATGTCGTAATTGGAATAGAAGACCTTTATCTATTTTATGGACATAACAAGAAAACACATGCTGAAACTTATTGAAAAATTTGTTGCCTCCAACAGCATTTCTAGCAACTATAACCAAAACGACTTCTTACATCGATATTGTACGCTCGTTTGAAGTTGAAGAACTATTGTGCTGGTTATTAGGGTTATATTCTTTCGAGTTTCAGAGTACAATTAAAAAGGAAGAATCACAGCCAAATTTAGGCCATCAGTTGGACTAAACACACACATATGTTGGCGAATTGTAAGGCTTTCAGAAGTCTTACAACGAATCACTGCGAAAATAACTTACAAAAAAAGAGATTTCGCAACATATGTCTATATAGAACCCTGGGTAAAGCTTCTGCCAAATGTTTATGAAGACTGAAAGGGACTTAAATTTAAAACGAAAAATCCGCCGGTTGTCGGATTTCTGAACTTTTTTTGTAGGGAATATAAACTTATTTCTATTCTTAACTAATTTTTATAAATCAAGCGGTTGTATCCGCCTTAATCTCCTGATAACATTGTCATTATTTAAAAGTTCTGTTACTGCTGTGTTTACGTGGTTGAGAAGCTTACTTCTGTGCTTCCGAGCAACCTTCTTAACCTCATCTTCAACCATTTTAACATTTAGACCTCTATGCAGATCGACATTGCGTATGTACCAAGGTGCATTGACTATGTTCCTTAGTACTTTATTTCGGAAGACCTGCATTTTTTGTAAATTTGTTTGGCATGTGCATGCCCACAACTGGAGCCCATAGGTCCATACTGGTTTGAGAATTGGCTTGTATAGCAATAACTTGTGGTAGTTGGACAGGGATGAATATCTCGCAATAAGCCAATACATTTTACTGCATCGCATTTTCAACTCATCTTTTTTATTCTTTACGTGCGCTTTCCAAAGCAGTAAAGCGTCTAGAGTCATGCCAAGATATTTGGCTGTATTTAAATATTCCATTGTATATTGGGATATGTGGTACGTTTTTCTAAGTAAAATTAATATAAACTGACTGAAGGTCATTTAATCTAATCTGACACTTTTTAGTCCATCCTATTGCATATTTTTTTTTTGGAAAAGTTTTACTCTAGAAAATGCATTTGTTTTCCGAAAGTAGACCCTTTGACTTTTCGCTCAGTTGTCCGTCTCATTAAATACCAAGCCACGGCACCAACAGCTACGGTGCAGGTAAGAAATGTTGGTTAAGGGCGATGTCCGTCCCGGGCAGTAAAGATAAGCAGTGTGGAGCTTAAGACGTGTAAACAAATGGATAAAAGTGTTAGGGACAAATAACGCAAAATCATACTAATGGCTGAAAATTTGACAGTTTCAATGATGCAGGTGAAAGATGCTTTCACAATTCCATATATACGGAACAAAATGGTAGAATAACAACTGATTTTCGGAAGCCTTACGATGGAGCGAAATTTTAACTCCGTTTGTTAACTATATTAGATTTAGAAGAATTGTGACATAATATTTTCTGACAAAAGTTAAATGAACGGCTTGGTTAAACAATCTACACAATTCTCAGTCGAACATTTAAACTTAAGTACGAGTATCGCCTTAGCAAGCAATTATGTGGTTGTCGACTCGGAAGTATTTTCTCAGCCGACATGGAAACTAAAACGAAAAAGCCAAAGATCGAACGTACAAATTGATGCAAAGCTATTGAACCAGCATAAGCGAAAAGCTACGATTCTTCCGTTTTAACTCTTTAATGGGCGCAGCACTTCAAAAAGGGCCCCTCCTAATACAAGTTAGCTGTCAAGGTCAACGTTTTTGGCAACTGTGTACTAAATAACTTGGAAAGTATATAATCATGCAATATTGCCTTTATCGGAGAAATGAACCAGGGACCGGAATATGCGACAGTAAGGTGGCATTGGATTGGCGATATATTTCGAAAGAAGAAGCATTTTTATCCGCATGGCCAAGAACAGTTAAAAAAAAAGTGACTGAAAACAGTTAAGCATGGAGTATTACTTGAAACCGTACAAGATGACGAGTGCAGACGTAACAAAAAAAAAATAAGATGGGGCGAAAATATTTCCCCACTTTGGATATGATCTCCTTGTGAGACTGATAAAAAGACTCGAGAGACCGACAAAACTCTGTACAAAATTCATAATAATTGTTAACTTCTCGTTTGTATTTAATAACGGGTATTAATAAATTTATCAGCAAAATTAAGCTATATGCGAGTAGGTATATGGAGACTTGTTTTCTGCGGCTTTCACTATCGCATAAAAAAGTTTGGTGATTAATTTATGGTATAGTTCTATTTAAGCAGCACATCAAACACAAACTGTGAAAAATCGGTCAGGACACGAAGTTAAGCTTTCTCCTATTCATCATCATATTTTTATACCCTCCAGAGGAAGGTATATTCACTTTGCTAATACATTTGTAACGCCAAGAAGGAGTCACCGGAGACCTTATAAAGTATATATATTCTGAATCAGGATTACATTCTGAATCGATTTAGCCATGTCCGTCTGTCTGTCTGTCTGTCTGTCTGTCTGTTGAAAGCACGATAGCGCCCAAAGTAATTGACGTAGGTGAATGAAATTCGGTGAAAGGACTTCTTTTTATCGGCGTCAGGTTGGTATTGAAAATGGGCTATGTCGGTCAAGTAGTTCTGGTACCTCCCATACGAAACCAATATTGGACCCATGTGCCTCTCTTTCTGTTGAAAACACGATAGCGTCCAAAGGAATCAACCTAGGTGAATTAAGTTTTGTGAAAGGACTTCTATTATCGTCGTTAGATTGGTATTCAAAATGGGCTATGTCGGTCAAGTAGTTCTGGTATTTTGCATGACTTGTATGCCGTGGAGGGTATCAAAGCATCGGCCAGGCCGATGATAACACTTTTACTTGTTTTAGACTAAAGCTAGCTGTAGATAACATTTTCGACAACATTCGTAAAGGGCTTGTTTCTTATGCCATGAGTGTTGTTTGCAAACAGATAATTTAATAGAGGAAAGAAAGTGATGAGTGACACATTTCAACTCTGGAACTCTTTGCTGTTTTTATAATTTTCGTAAGTATATCTATAGAAAATATTGTAAGCATAGAACTTAATTGCATTACATGTAACTGAAATTAATAGTCCTAACAATAAAAACAAAAAAGTTGGTAGAAATGTAGGCGATTACAAATGAAATAACAACTTTTCAAACTTTAAATTTAATTTTCTGAGAAATTATTTTCTTTTATTTTTTAGTTATGTCGGAGTTCTTTTTAATGAACGACATTTTATACGAGCTTTTCTTTTAGAAAGCCTAGCTTAGTGTACATAATTTCTTGTAGGTCGACAAATGTACACAGGAGCATGCAGATCCAGGGACATACTTTCTTCTCATTTTGAAGTCCTTGTCCTGCTGTAGTAAATGGGTGCCTAGCAATGCAAGTGATTTTGATAAGGAGTTGTGAATTATGACTCCTCGAAACGTTTTCTCTTTTAATCAATTTAGTTGTTTGAATCAAAATCTGAATCCATAATAATGCGAAGCTGGGTGCTTCCGCTACTATAAAGGCCATTTCACTGACGTGTTTATTAGTGTTTATTTTCCTGACAAAGGTTGTGTTATTGGCTATCGAAACACAACATACTGAGTATTGTTGCACCATACGCCACAGATTTCTTAGTTCCGTGTTCTTACTTAATGCTATACGACACGAGTGCGAGAATCTGTCGCCCGAAGTTCTCGCCCAAGTGATGAAAAATGCCATAAAACGAGCCCGTATGGCAATCAATTGTGACGGCGCCCATTTGGCCGATATCATCTTCTTGACATGACCAATCAAATTCGAAAGGTTCAAGTAAACATAATCAAAAAACAGAATCGAAGTTTTTCATTTAGAAAAAAATGAGAGCCAAATAACATCGGATGACTTTTTTTGGCCCACCTTGTAGTTCTTTGGATTTTACTAATCAATAACCACACAAAATATATGTAGTTTTGCATGTGAAAGGTAAGAGTACCGCTCACTTAGCGATAACAATGTCCAAAATATGTTTTACCAATACGTGGATAAAGCTGTATCCGCCATATTTTAATTTCGCTAAACAAAGTAAATGGAAATTAATTGCTCTATTCTTGATTTTGTCGCTCTCCTCTAAGTGGTGGATTTTGTGACAGACCTAGTTTACTAGTAAAGATTTTTTTGCGCATACCTATCATCGATATAATCGTTCTGAGCAAATGTACAATTTTGCCGTTCAATCACAATTTGCATTTGAAGATTTTTTTTTAAACCCCAGTTTGCACTAGAACTCTTTCGTTTTTCAACGAAAAACAACAAAATTATGGAAAAAAATTAACACAATCGAATTTTACAGCGCGAAGTATTTTAAAAGAAGCGTGTATTTTCTTAGGCTACCTTATGACTGAATTAAATAAAAAATGTTGTCGCTCTTCCCAAAAAAGGTAAGATAGACGTACCAAATATAAGAGGTATTGCAAGTCGTGACTAAGGGCCGTTTGCTGATACGACTCATAGCGAACTAAGTTCCACATAAACTCTTATGTGACAGTTTATGACCTGAAAAAAGTAGCCCTTAAGTATTTAAGTAGAACTTAAATAGTTAAGAGTCGTATGAGCAAACGGCCCTAAATGTTTTAAAATGAAACGGTTGCCAGAGTAATTCGCGATTTATAACAAGTTCGCTGTAAGAGGCAAACAAAGCCACGACCTGTAGAAGCGACAAACTATGCATGTTCCGCTGACACATAAAGTCTATTGTAACCTAAGGTAAATATATTGTATCCAAGCTGCAAACCCTTATTCACTCCTATTCTGAGTGGCGTTTACGACAATTTAAAAAAACGCCAATTTGAATTTGGAATTTGGAATTACGAGAATTTGGAATTTTAGTCGTTGAACGCCATTTGTCACTGAAGTTCATGTTGAACCTATTCGCTTACGGCGAACGTCATGTGAGAAACTTTACTGCCATTCTGTAAGGCGGTGAACGCAACAAAAAACGACAAACGTCGTGAAACTATAACGCTACTCGGAATAAGGGTGATTATTCATCAACTTAGCCACAGTTACAAAAACCTATTTTAGAACCGTAGTTATAAATATGTACCAGCGCCAGATCAGTCGCAAAAGCAAAAAACTATTTGTCAAACGCCTCGACAGGGCGTCAACTATGTAATAAAGCAATGACACCCACTAACGCAATATGAAAGGCAATCGATTCCTCAAAAAAAAGTTCGGAAAAACTGTAGAAAAGCCTCGGATAATAAATTGTGATTTTTTAGCTGGTTTGGTTTTGGCAACACTGGTTTTGACCGGCATTCTCGACCTTCTGAGCAGTCTATTCGGAAGATTGTGACCAAATTTCGCACCAAATTTACTTTGTTGGACATTAAACCACCAACACGTTTACGTACTGTGCGTAGTGAAGAAAATATTGCGGCCGTATCAGCTAGTGTGACAGAAGACCGCGAAATGTCGATTCGGCGCCGTTCCCAGCAGTTAGGCCTTTGTTACAGCACTACGTGGAAAATTTTGCGGAAGGATTTGGGCGTAAAGCCTTTTAAGATACAGCTGGTGCAAGAACTAAAGCCAGCCGACCTACCACAACGCCGAATTTTTGGTGAATGGGCTCTTGGAAAGCTGGCCGAGGATCCGCTTTTTTATCGAAAAATTGTGTTCAGCGATGAGGCTCATTTTTGGTTGAATGGGTACGTAAATAAGCAAAATTGCCGCATTTGGAGTGAAGATCAGCCAGAAGCATTGCAACAGCTACCAATGCATCCCGAAAAAGCCACTGTTTGGTGCGGTTTATGGGCCGGCGGCATTATTGGGCCATATTTCTTCAAAGATGATGCGAATCGCAGCGTTACTGTCAATGGTGAACGCTACCGAGCGATGATAACAAACTTTTTTTTGCCCGAAATGGAAGTTCTTGACTTGCATGATATGTGGTTTCAACAAGACGGTGCCACATGCCACACAGCACGCGAAACAATGGCGCAATTGCGAGGCGAGTTTGGTGAACAGTTAATTTCACGTTTCGGGCCGGTCAATTGGCCGCCTAGATCGTGCGATTTGACACCATTAGATTATTTTTTGTGGGGGTATGCCAAGGCTAATGTGTATAGGGACAAGCCCGCTGCGATTGACGCACTGGAAGCCAACATCCATGCATTCATTCGTGAGATACCGGCCGATATGTGTGAAAGAGTATGCCAAAATTGGACTCAGCGGATGGGCTACCTGAGACGCAGCCGCGGTCAACATTTGCATGAAATTATCTTTAAACATTAAATTGCAAGGTTCAAACTATCGATTCAAATAAATATTTCATTCATTTTTTCGAATTTTTTGTGTTTTTTTTTTTAAAAAAGTTCTAAACCTCTTAAAAAATCACCCTTTACTTTGGTTTCCACATGGTCAATCAGGCCACATCCGGACCTTAAAGTTCAAATAACATCTCCACGTGCTGCTAGCGGCTATTTCTTAAGCCAACTAGTGCTTTTTCAACTTCCTGCAAGATCACAATTATATTGGATTTAAAATCCAAGTCTCCTTGCCTGTCATTTGATCGGCACTCACGAGCATCGAGAACCCTATTAAGTTCAATTAATCCCCTGACAGTCACGATTTGAAGCGACGAAATAACAATAACAATGCACTTCAATCTTGATCCTTTTCATTTCACACTTGTCAGGTAAAGCCCCTTCTATCCCATTCCAGCGGCAAACTTCACAGATGCAAATGCACTTCCATGGAGATCCTAATTAAGTCCAAAATAAATACGACCACTTCAGCACTCTTATCCACACACGCCAACTATATACATATTACCTGTCGGCGGTCAGTTTTTTTGAAGTTTCTCAGTCTGAAGTCAATAAGCCGGGCATATGTCTGCATATTCCCTCGCCATTGATCAGTCCTCCCAGTGTCGATACACACTAAGCCTGTCCATCTTTTGGTACACATTGGTACACCCGTGAAACACTAAATAAATATTTAAACTTTTCTCGGCTCCGAAAATCCCGTGGCGAACGTTGGTTAAGATGTTTTTTTCATTCACTTTATTTACTTTCAGTTTCTGGCGTCCTTTTGTTGCTCCTTTCGTTCATTTGCATTCGTTTAAATGCGCCAGAAGCGCCCTCGCAGAAAACTCTTTCGTGCTCATTAATTTATTCAGATCACATAATCCCTTTGAGGATGTGGGGGAGGGGGTGGAATTCTCCTTTTTTTACGACAGCCGCCATCGGCGTCCAATTTGGCTGCCCGCGAACTATGAATGCAAACACTTGTCCAGCATGCCAAAACGGTAATAATTATCACATTTATCAAAAGTTCAAACATGCTCCAGGCCCTGGGACGGAGCATTTCGGGGCGTGATGTCTAGAATCTCATTTGTTCCATGGGACACAATCCAAACGATGGGCTCTTAACCCCAAACCCAACCATACAAACCAACTGCTTGTTCACTTAACGTCCTCATCTGCTGCCATCGTGGCGGGAAGAGGATAAAACATTTTCAAAATCGGATTTGTTTACCTTTCCTGAAAGAGATATCCCCGCCCGAGGAGTAGTTTTTATTTTTTTTTTCTCAGCGTTTTCGTGTTCTTTTGTTTGTGATTCCTTCTGGTGCAGTGCCAAAAAAATCAGGCCACTTCCATTGAGTTCCATCTCGGAATCTCGTTCTCGACCTCTTGGATAAACAATAATGAAGATTCTGTTTGAGTAGCTCGCTCGTAGTGTGTGTGTGTGATTCGATTTTCTGAATCCACAGTTGATCCTTTATTTGAGCAGACAGTAGACAGCATTATGGTGTCGTTTGTTCCACACGGCAACGCGCTACATCATTCCAAAGGCATCTCTCTCTCTCTTTCTCTCTTCCAAAACCGTGACTCTTCATTATTTATATTGGAAAATTATAGAGTGCATCGAAAACGACCGATTAAATGGATGAGGAGAGGTAGAAACCAGCAATCCAATTAGGATGATTCAGTAAAGAATAACTCATCGGGGATGATTTCATAAGATACGTCGCACACAGGCGGATTTTCCCAAAAACATGGCCAAAACTACAAAAAAAAAAATTCTAATTTGTTGCTTTTTTTGCATGCCAAGTTGTTTACATATTACATGAGCATATTATCTGAATAATCCCGCTATTTTTTTTGCTACCGTTTTGTTAGTTGATGCTTCTAAAGTGTATGCATTTGTGAATCACGTGCAGTACCAAGTTTGGTGTTTGGTGAGTGGTTGATTTGCATTGTTTTTTTTTAATTTTCTGTGAGAACTTATTAAAACAAATTATTATGGAAGCTGTTGCTAGTGGTAAGTAGAATAGTTCTAATTCAAACTTTTTATGTAATTTTAAGTGCAATGTAGATTTAAAAGGTGTCCAAAATAAGTACTTTTGAGACAAACAAAAAAATCGTAGTTTTTTGTTTCATAAAGAAAAAGTTCTGTTTTCCGGTGGAGTCTAGCAATATTAAATAGCTTAAAATTTAGCTTAATATATGCTTATTAAGGAATCACCACAAAAAGTTGCGATATTTTGCGATGTTGCAAGATATCGTCAAGTAAAGCTGTTGAAATTACTGAAAATAAAGGGTTGGCCATATGATTTTTTTTTTTTTTTTGCTTTTTTGCTGCAGGCTCACAATCAAGTTTTATTTTTCTGTCAAGAAATCAGCTTACTGAATTCTTGAGAAGTTGTCCATCTCATGAATTTAAAGAAAAAATATTTTTTTTTGGCTATTCTTCCAATTGGACAGCTTGAAGAGGAAGCTCAAGAAGCCCGAAACAAAGACATCAAGCGTTTTCGAGAAAGTTTTTCAAGAAAGTTTTCAAGGCAACAAAATATGGAAGATATTTTCCATAACCTTTTGGTTTCTTCTGATCCATACATTAGTAGTTTAAAAAAAATTAATCATAAAAATGTTAAATCCTATCCTTCTGAAGTTTTACAGTTCCTAAAAGAACCAGAAATCGAGGAAACAGATTCAGATTCACAACAAGAGCTTAAAATGAGTGAAAATATTTTACTCTATTTATACATTATTAGCAATGAAACTTTTTTTTAATTTTATTTATTACTTATTCAAATCAAATTTAAAATTTTATTATTTTCATTATCTTTTATTATCTTTTTCTTATTTTTCATACAATTTAAATTCTTTATTTTTTCGTGATTTTTTTGCAATTGTTCTAATATGTATAATAATATTTTACAAAGTTTACTAAAAAAATGTTTTTTGTTTACTACTATCTTTTTCTGATGAATTTTTACAATAATTAGCTACCAAACACAAAAAAATAATTTTGGCCATGTTTTTTTGAAAATCCGCCTGTGTGCGTCGGTCGGTATCTTATGGTGTCGAGATTGGGTATAGTTGTTCTCCTCTTTTTTTGGGAAAATTACCAGGTTGATGGAGATTTATGGTTTCTGAGAATTTCGGTAGTAATAACAGTAATGGAGTTAAATCTAAGAAAAACGGTGTGATACGATTCTGGAGATTGGATTTTAATGGGTGAACGTAGGCGCCTCTGTTCCTCGGAAGCTGTCTTCGAATGATAAATCTATGGTAAGGATATTGGGGTTGTTGGCTCTGTTCGGATATGCTAATCCATATACACTACGAGATACATTGTGAAGAATAATTTAAAAACTATATTTATGATTCAGTATGGCACATCGCAGCGTTTTTGTCAGCATCAGTATTTTTGATATTTACTATAAACCTACATGTGAGTAGGTAGGTTACGAGAGCGCACATCTATAAATGTTTGGAAGTGTCTGCCTGCCGGTACACTCTTGTATTTTTTAACGGCACAGGGTTTACGTGCTCGTAAAGGTTTATGAACAACAATATTGTATAAAAGAGGCCGTTTCTAAAGTGTTATACAGTAAAAGCTCGTTAATTCGGAATGGTTGGGGGGAAGGTCAGTCCGAATAAACGAATTTTCCGAATTAATGAGAGAATTTTTGTATGGACTAAAACGCGTTCCCGTTGATGAAAAAATGCTAAATTATTGTGCTAAAGGACCATGATTTACATTTATTGCCAACTTAAACTGTACTGGTGTTTTCCCGAACAACATCTAAATGTGGATTGTCGGGACTCCCCCAATATAATTTTTTTTTATGTTTTTCCCCCAACTTCTAAATGTGAATTGCCGGGAATCCCCCCCAAAAAAATTGTATGATTTGTTCAGACATTTACATATTAGAGATGTATTTGATACCTATATGTGTTCAATCATTTATTATTTATAATTTAATAATAAATTTAATTTAATTTTTACATAATAAAAATTTAAAACCGACTCTCATTTATTAGGAAAAATCTCTTTTATTCGGAAATTTTTTTCTTTTCCGAATAAACGAGTTTTCCGAATTAAAGAATTCCGAATTAAAGGGCTTTTACTGTATTAAAATTTTACATTTTAAACAATAAATTTGCATCGCAAGGTGGTAACAATGAATATGGGTAGCAATCTGCACTTTCAAATCCCTCAACAGGTAACTTTAATAATATATCATTAGATGGAACTCAAAACGAATGCAAGTCCGTACAAATCGACTTAGCTCATTAAAACAATTTAAGGTTCTAATTCGTAAGAGAAAGCTACTTCTCCTGGCTGAGACTTCCACTTCAATACTGATGTGCGCAGTAGTAAAAATTGTAAAATGCCGAAAAGTTAATTCTCACGTAAAAGAGTTTAACTCCGTTAACAGTGTTAGAAAATTAATTCGCAGTACGGATGCCATCAACAACAATGGAACAAATTGTTAAAGGAAAGATAAACACATCGTCTCAATGTAGGGACTAACTAATATTATGGCAAAAGAAACAGACTTTCAATTTTGACGAGTCATAAAACGATCTCGACCTATACTGCGAAATCACCCGCAAACGCGTTACTTCATTTTTAAAGATTCGATATAGATACGATCTACGAGACCAATATGGTTTGTGACTCATACCAACTAATGTCGTATTTGAAGTGCTTAAAATTACATAAACTGGACAACTCTAATGTCGAATTAACAACGTCGCATTGAGAGAAGGTCTACTCAGGCGTCGCTTTGAACTTTACGATATTTACGATCTAAAGTCAATCCAACGCCTGAAGTTGTATTTTGTGCGGCAGCATATGAACGCTTTGTTTCTATATAATCTGTCAAAACAAGCGCACGTCAACGCGACATTGTGAATTGGGCATAAGAAATGTGGCGGTGCGTCTGCGTATACTAAGGGATGTCAGGCGTTAAAAACGGAAGCGGTGTAAATGTTGTTTTCAAAATTCAGATTTTCTTAGTTCTGTTTAATAAAATTCAGCTTATTCTGTTTATATTTCCAACTAACGCATATAAACAAAATAAAAAAATATATGAAAGGCAATAAAATAAAAATTATAAATTAATTCTAAATTTAAATAAAATTTAAAAGCCAAAGTTAAAAAATAAATTTCAATTAAAAAAATTTAATTAAAGTTAAAAATTTAAAAAGAGAAAAAAAAATGTTTTTTTAACGTCTTTCAAACCTTTCCTTATTGTAAGCAGAATTTGTTAAAGAAGAATTAACGGAAGCAGAATTTTCAAAACAAGAAAAGTAAGGGTCAAGAAAAGAATGTTGACCCTTAATAAATTTATATCCCAACCCGTTTAAAACGCCAACGTAATGCAAATTGTTCAAGTAAAAGAGTAGGTAAGTTAAAGTTTTAATTCTGCGAAGAACAACAATAAAGGTTGTTTGGAAATGGAGGTGATTTTAGAATCTTTTGCTTGACGTCCGACTTCATTGAAGGACTAGATGTTTCATTGAGTTTATATTGAGTTACAAGTGTCCATAGTTTGTTGCATAAGCACGCGTATGAAAGAGCTAAGGTAATTACTACTTTTGTTGCTCCAGGGTGCGGCAAGAAAACTTGCTAATTTTCAAAGGAAATAAATCTTTCCCGAAGAATATCGGTACGTAGGTCTTTTATGCAGTTTCCTACCTTTTTCGATGTCTTTGATGGATAGCACACTTCTCTGGGTACCAGGGCATAGTGACATAATAGGTAACGAGTGTGCAGATGAGCTAGCCAGGCGGTGGTCAGCCCTACAAAGCTCACTTGCGGCAAGGCCCCACGTTCCACTAGGAGTGGTCAAGGGACAAATTCATTCATATTTCCTGGAGAAAGCCAATCTCCAATGGAGAGGGTTGACCAATTGACTCATATCAAGTAAAAAATATGGCCTACATACGATGAAAATAGAACAAGAAACCTGCTAAACAGAACCCGAACGAGAACAGAGTCACTGCAATAATTACGGGGCATTGGCCAATTGGAGACCATGCTGCCAAACTTGGGATCCCACACAACCCTCATTGCCACAGTTGCAGAAATACAAATGAGAAAGAAACTCCCTCCCATTTCCTCTGCAAATGTCCGGCACTAGCAAGAGCCAGATTACGGACACTGAATCAACCTTTTTTCAACGACCTTAGCAACTTTTCGGGTAAAGGAATATTAGATATAATCCGTTTTCTCAACACCACAGGTTGGTAACAAAAAGGCACATCATAGTGCTACTTGGGTTTCAAGGCTGAACTGCCACTTCTATCTATACCTACCTTGATGGATATAGATTACAGAGTTCTGTACAATTTAATGTTCGTCCGACTTGCGGGTATACTATAAAGTTCATCCGACTTGCGGGAATATTTATGGGTAGGTACAGTCACCGAGGGGTATCGAATGGGTCGATCACTGATAATTATTTGGGATCAGACTTAAACGTTCTTTTTATGGGGCGGCAGAAAAAGAAACCCCCAGTCCTAAATATCCATACGATCCATCAGTAAAATTAAAAATAAGAATGGTTTAAAAGCTGCTCAGTACCTAAAACTTGCACCAAGTCAACACAATGAAATGTAAATTGGTATTCCACAAGGTTCCATTATTTTATCAGGATTTTTTTTAGGTATGTGCGAGTGCAGTTGGTATCTTTACCTAAACCTATAAAAAGAAAAATGTCAGAAGGACTCCAAAAAGCACTTATCACCATGGCTTACAAATGAGTGTACGCTTTCAACAAAAACAGTGCGCAAAGTCTAAACAGAAAAAAGCATATACCTACGACTGCAGTTATAAGAACAAAAAACTTAACGAACTATGCAATATATTCTCAGGCGCAAGTTCAACATGCTGTTCTACTGAACTATATGCAAGGCCAAGACAACCCTCTGAGCACGACAAGAACTGTAAAAAGGATCGAACAACTGTAGATATTTTCAAAAAACTGGCAAAAGACGAATTCAAAAAATTAATGAAAAAGAATGGAACCCAACACACACGACGGCATCTCAAATTACATTGAGGAAAATGCTGATTTTTCCAACCAAAGCTAACCTTAGGTCATGCATATTTCATAAAATCCCTTATGGAGAGATAGCTCAAATGAATCTTTATTTGCAAACGATTTCTCACCTCACCGCACCCAAAATTGTGTTAGATACCATATCAAGGCTGATATACCTCCCTCACAGGGAATATGCAATAATAATGAAAGAGGTTCCATTTACAACCTCGCGTTAAGACAAAAAAGACAATAAAGGATATCCAAACCCAAGAGCAGATGAAATAAAATTATAAATGTCTTCCTGAGCAGAGGATATCTCGCTTCCAAAAAGAAAAAAAAAATCACATCTCATATTTCCATATGACAGGCCAAAGGACTCCACTTCTTCTGTTCCCGCATTGTTACAGAATTTTTTGTTTCCTTCCATCGCTTCTTCTTCCTTCCTCTGGTTTTATTGTCATCATATTATTTCCTTGAGTTCAACGTTTATATACGACAACGACAAACCATTGTTATACGATAGCAGATTCGAAAATTGGATGAAGCAGAGGAAAAACATATTTTCTTTTGAAAATCCAATTTATTTGTTGTTGCGGAAGAAAAAAGCACCCGGTACACTCTTCAAATTCCCCAAAAAAAAAATATATATAAATAAATAAACGAACACTCGTGTCATAATAATCCCTTACTCCCCTTTTGTCCTGAATGTAATAAGTCGTAATAGGCTCTTAAAGGCAGGGCGCAGCGAGAGAGCATCTATAGCGTATGCGTTGCGTACGGCGTATACCCAGCCCAACTCAATTCAAGCCGTCGTATGTCATATTGATGAAGAGCACGGATAAGGGCACAGGAGGACGGTCGCAAATCTTGTTGAGATACGCCTAATTCCACTGCGTTCTTCCACACAAAAATATTCGCAGGGGCTCACTCACTCACGCACTAACTCGCTTCAACAACACCAGCAGCCAGCAGGCAACAGCAATCGCGGGTAATCTGCTGAACCAATCTAATTCGTGTCCGAGTGTTGTTTTTTGTGTACGGCTGTGTGTACGGCGCGGTACGTATTTGTAGTTTTTGTTTAGCCTAATGTCAGTGAAATGAATTCATTTATGGGCATTGTTATCGCATAAGTAGCTACTGCACGACTGCCGCAGCGGCGCGCTCCAACCTCAAGAACTTCTCTTAGAATCCAACCAGGATCAACAGCCAGCAGCACTCTCACAAATGGAGTTGCAAAATGTTTGTTTTTCCTCGTCGCACAGCCGCACCATGGAGAGCAGAGTCAGACTCAGAGTCATCTAGGTAAAATTTATGAGCCTGCGATAAGACGTCGTCGGCGCAACACAGGAGCTCAAACATGGTCAAAGCCATTGTTTTGTCTATGTTGCTTATAAATTTATATACATACATATATTTTTTTTAGACCAGAAATGAGAAATGGCATGTGTAGATACTCTGTAGATACTGCCGCAGATACTTTTGTTTTATACTTTAAATTATTCACAATTATTTTGTGCAACTTTCTCTGGATGTTTACCAACCAGCTGGTCCGACTCCGACCGCAATGGTTGGGTAAATTGAATTTTCGTATCTATGACCATATTAGTCACCAGAAACACAGCACATCCATTGTATCTGCATTCGGGATGATATGTGGGACACTCTTGCGTTAACGACACACATAACCGGAAGTGGATGACGAAGCGACGACGCAGATTTCCCACAAAGCCAACGAAAGGTGTTTCTATCTGCGGCCGTGTGACAGGCAAACATCCTCATTTGGCTGGCAGTTAGGTAAACGCATCACGGATCACCTTTCGTGTGTTTCTCGAGAGATGCGTGTGTGATCTGTTGAAGAGATGCAAACATGCACTTCGATTGGATTAGCTTGTCAGACAACATGCCGCTCGCTACTAGAATGCAATGCCCAGGCGCATTTGTACGAGTGCTGCATATGCTAGTGCTGTCTGCTATATGTAGTGACTATTGGTGTGGCCACCTTCCGGCGCGTCGATCAGTGTATGGCGACAATTTGTTTTCCGTTTTTTAATGTCGCTTGTTTCAAACGATCCGAGACCGCCTTGAAAGAAGGCAGATGATGAATTCATTAGAAAGACGATCACTTGCATGTTAATTCGAATTGTTGTTGCATTCAGTGGATGAAGGTCGGATATAGTCCCAGCACACACAAAGTCTCCTACCACACCTAGATCTTTTCTATATCAATTTGGGTTTGGGTTTATCCAGTGAGAAGTGGAATGGGAATCGCAGGGTGTTCGTGGAAAAATTGAGCACGTTTTATTGTGTTTGTTCAATTGCATTGTGTGGGTGCGGTGTGAAGACAAATATTTGGGATCTTAAAGGGAGGTTTTTTATTTTGATAGTAGGGAGTTGCATGTGCGTGTCGTAATAGTGGTTTAATTGTGCAACATTGTAGGGGAATCAGTCGGTAGCGTCTAAGAGCATTTTGAATTTTTAAACAAAATCTGGTTTCAACCATTTCGAAGCCAATGGATACAAACAAAGCTATGGAATTCTGTTAGACCATGAAAGGACAGGCAGACAGTGATGTGCGCTGGTGGTCTGATATAGTTATTTATTAATAGCCAGCTTAGGATTTTCATATTCATAGGCGATCTTACCAACAGTCTTTAAGCATGCAATAAGCTCGACAAAAGCCTTGAGAGTGAAAGTAGTGACTTTCCACGAATCTAATCGAATTCCGATGCGCACCGACAACTCTGAGGACTTAGCCCATTTTAAAGATAGTGTGGGAGAAAAATGCCCTGATTGCAATCGATATCCTGAAAGCAGTGATCTCAACCGATGCCAGATTTTTACAGGCATAATAATAGAGTACTCGTGTATGTGTCACCTATTTTAAGGGACGAGCAATATTCCCTTACCATAGAAAGAGGTGAGAATTGACTTTCCTCTCAAAAGGCAGCACAGCCACGTGAAATATTAAATATTCTCTTCAGGATCACCAGAATATTACTGACTTACATATGTTATTTATATTTGCTTTAGATGGTGCGTACCCCCTCAGTGCTTAGCTATAGGTGTCTTCAGCTCCTTACAGCTGCTTAAGGGGGCTCGCCAATAGTGGACACCCCCTGAGGTGGGGTCTTCTTCTGCTTTGTTGCCCCTTAGGGGTGGATTCAAAAACGCATAACCTGACAACCTCAGTGCTCAGCGTTGTATTTTAAGCTCTTTGGCCAGGTCCACGTCGCTGTATAGCGATGCACTCCTATGAGGGAAGGCTTTCCTAAATAACTTCTTAGTTCGATACAGCCAGTAGCAAGCGTAATTCTTCTATTGATCTTGCCAATGTCATTTGGCGTTGTCATTGTAGAGCCTAGGTAAACAAAGTCTTTGAATACCTCAAAGTTATATTTTTCCGCTGTGTGCGCTATGATGGTTTATGCTTCGTTTTGTCCTCGTTAACCTACAGACCCATGCTGACTGCCTTTTTTTCGATACTTGATGCAAATGCGCCACTACACCTCGCTCAGTTTGTCGCTTGTCTCTTTTTGCTGTCAAGAGATTATAGCGAGGGCAAGTTTCATATATGGGAGGACAAAACTTATTATATGCGCTTCACAGAGTACTAAAAGCTGCATCGGGCGATGTACTTTGTCTTTTGTGCCTTGAAAATTACCAAGTTTTATATTTCATGCAAACTATTTTTTTTTTAATCTTCATAATTTTGTAGTATTTATATGCAGATACTGTTTGTGTAGAAAGACATCAGAGTGCTGTCGTCAGCAGAGCTTTAAATATTATTGTTATCGTCAATTTAAAGCAGATCAGTACGTAGAAATTGCGTTGGGAAAGGTGTTAGTCCTTGGGGCACTCCTGCGTTTATAACAAAGGTATTCGATGACAACAGAAAAAAACTTGATTGAAGCTACAAACAGGTGAAAGCTACATAGTCGTATATCGATCTATGTGATTCAAAGGAACCCATTAACTCGAGATGAAAGAAGAGCTGGTCGATCAAGAAAAAGGTACCAATAAGTACATCGCACATTCTTTGAAAATGAGCTGGGACATACCGCCAGAAACCACAGACAACTGCTTGTAGGCGCAGAATGCAACCTAGGTGCCAGTTCCTAAAAGGGAAATGCCATCGCGCCCAATATATAGCTGATCGGATAATTTGTAGATTGCCATTTGGCTAGGGGGAGCATTGGTTTAGTAAATTCTAAATTGTTGGTGCAACAAGTCCGAAGGAAGCCTAGACCACAAACATTCTTTTTGAGAGAGTTTTACATTTTTGGGATTAATGGAAGAGATCTACTATTTCCGAGCCCAAACGGCCAACTGAGAAGCTCTTTCATTCATTCAAGTTTGTCCTAGGAACCCTCATTTATTAGTCCCTCACACAAGCCTCTAAGCCACTGCGAATTTGTCTAGTGCAAGGTATAAAATGCATTCAAGCTGACTTAACAACGAGAAACGTTTCACATTAAACATCATCTACTTTGGAACGGTGCAGCAAGCAACTTTTGGTATTTTTATACAAATGCACTTGTAACACTTCCAAATCAAATTTAGTGCCCTAAACTGCGACAGCATTTCTCTCCTTCCCCAAGGTTGGTTATGCAACATACCGATACCCCCAACTGAGAGTTCATTCCAAATTTTAATGTTGATTGCCGAATTTCTCTTGGGAAGTGTACGTACCTATGAAAAACTTTTAAACTCGCCTCGGAATCGCTCCTGATCTGACCACATTCATCTAAATTCCATCTCCTGTGGCAAAAACTTTGTCCACAGCTTCCGTTTTCGATATCAAATTTCTGTCGATTCATCTCTGGCTCCGCACGCAAAAGCCACACAATTATACCCCACCAGTGCACTTTGCGCACAACCACACCAGCCTTCTCAGTTCAAGGACAAACAAATCCCATTTCGTGCCACCTAAATCGACATTGATTAGAGTTGTGCCAGTTTTGCCCTGCCTTCGTCGTCTCTCATTCATTCATTGTGATGCCAAGCCAGAGCTGCTGTGACAATTCATTTGCAGCAAATTACCGGCTTACCACCTGTGTAGTTCTCGGTGTAGAAATGACCCGCAGACATGGTCTCTGACAACACAGAAACTAAAACCGAGCGCATAGCGTTTTGTGTATTTTAAAACCACTATCTCAACAAATTGCTGGATTCGATTTCATTTCAATTTATAGCGCATTGCAAGTTGCGATAAATTTTATTGTTTTGTGCGGTTTTCTACATTCAACCGTGAGCTCATTTAATCGCGCAGACATATCCTGCTGGTCATTGCACTGCAACTAAAGGAATTGTTTTAAATTTTTAAAATCTCCACCAAAAATGTGGTGATTTGCCAACTTTTTTTTTACTGCTTGTAGCAATGCACCTTTTGTTTTGGATTGGGAAATGCATCCTGCCAAGAGGATTCGAAAAAATCTTTTTTTTTTGCACTAAAACAAAACACTCTTTGGCAATTTGCTCATCAGTCAGACGCCTGGTGCTGGGTCGGTACGAAATAATAGAGATACGTTGGAATGCACGTTTGTTTGATTTTGTTTTTTTTTTCTAAAGGACTCGTTGTGAAATTGGTTTTGTGATTTTTATGGCAATTTTCGCTGATGCATGCAAAACTGTGTCAAAAATGTTCAACTGAACCGGAATTAGAGAGACAGGCTCTGATAGCTGTGGGTGTGTTGGCAGGGTGTTGTGTTTTTATTGTCGTACATTTTCAGTGATAAATTGACGCAGGGGCTTTCGAGAGAGAAATGTTAAATTCCAGTCGAATGAGTGCGACGGGATATATTTTGCTAGCGAATACGGAATATGCTAAAGTTAAATTTAAAGGGAGTGCTTTAAAGAATTCAATTTTTGTACAAATGCTTCTGGAATGTATTGGGTTCGAATGGAAAGGGGCTTGTTTTTTTTTTTTTCTTTAAAAAACATGTATACCAAATGTAAACATGAATATGTATCTATTCGGTCGGAAACATTTTTAATTCGAATCAAATGCTTTTACAAATTCATGACGGGTACCTACATGGATATTTTTTTTGAGCGTTGGCGTCGGTGAAAAATTTGCTGACGCCGACAGGTCTCCGCAATACAAGAAGAACTAGCTTTCAATATTTCCAATTTATTAAACGTCTTCTGCAATATTTTTATGTTAAAATTAAATAATTCTTTCATTAGAATGCTCATTTTAATACGAGTTTTCTGAACTTTAATCTCGAAAGATAGAAGATAGCATTTTTTTTTTGTTCTACAATCTAGCCCCTTCTACCTATAGGTATATATAAAAATCAATTCCTGTGCTTTAGTCGGGTAAAAACTCGAGAACGCCCCGATCGGTTTGAATGAATATTTTTTTATTCGTCCTCAATCGGAAAATTCTCAACTGGTGGCGCTGTAGGCACATTTCGTTTTTCATCTTTCTTACTATAGGTATATATAAAAACAAGTCCCATTGTGTTTGAAATTGATGTTCTCTATAATGCGTGAACCGATTTTGTTTCGTCAATATAAAGGTTTTTATGTGTTTTTCTTTGTATGTGTATTGGTTCATGAGTTATAGGCATTTTAGTGAACAAACATTTGTTCGTATTTGCGTATATGGTGACGCTTGTATAACCACTCAAGCTATAAACAGGCAATCAACAGGCATACGTACAGATCCGTTGTCGAACTTTGCTTATAAAGGGGTCCAATCAAGTTCTGGGCATCAGTAGACTCAACGTTTTCATCATGGTTAATATCATTACGCGGGCATTATTCACTCTAGGCCGATATGCACAACTACAGAACTTCTTTCTGTAGAAGCTAAGCAGAAAGAGGTAACCATTTTCCACATTAACTTCATCTGTCCTTGCCTTTTTCAGGAAAGTAGACAAATAAAACTTTATGGCAGTGATGGCAGTCAATTCTTTGAATATTTTTTTAACTGGTTTTAAGTTAGCAGCATCATAACACAATATCGTCGACTCAAAGTTATGCATGATGTATTTTGGGATGCTGCTGGCTGAACCCAGACAAGCTTTTAGTTTTATCAAGTAATGGGGGATAAGGCAAAAATAAATCTACTTGGTAAAGTAAGCTAACCAGTGGTGAAATCACAAGTTCCGTCATAAAATAGAAAAGGTGAGGGAATTTGGCAAAAGTTGTGACTCTTTTGTATTCCACAACCCATTGAGGTATGATTTGTAAAGGCCCTGTTTAGTGTATATATTTTCTTTTACTTTTCAACAAAGTTCAGAATTAAGTCATTAATACATGTTATAGCCATCGCTATATTAAGCTTAAACAAAAGTTGTCATTCAATACGTAAAAGCGTTTTAGAGGTGACAGCCTTAAGACCTCATTTGGTAGTTGTTTGTTTTGGTAGCGAAAGTCCTTTGGTTTAGTACAAGGACTTTAAGAAGAGGTCTCTATAGTGATTTTGTAACTTTTGACTTACACTAAAGATGCCGCCAAATTTGTAGCTAGGAAACGATCTTATCGCAGTTGCATGTATGACTAAGAAGAGGAAACAACTTTTCACTTGCCCGGCGTTTTCCGCGATAAAAAAATAAGTAAATTCCACAAAAATTAAAAGAGTAAGATATAACCGACTCTGTTTATGTGTTACCACATCAGACCTACTGCCGTATAATTAAATTACTCCGAGTGTATCGTCTAATCGCCTTACTAAACCCAACTTTACTCTAAAAATATCTTCTATTCCTATTAAGTAGATGGCTCCCTCAGAAGACGATTGCCACATCTAATGTAGACATGGAATCTTTTCTTGAATATTATAGCGAGTGTCATTAGTTTTGCAGTCAATAAGAGGTTGTGACTTGAAAATCCCAAATCTTAACCGCGTCTCCGGTGGGCTAATTATGTTCATGTCTTAGATAGACCCGAAAGACGGTATTATTCTAGCGAAGTAGTGAAAAATGGTTGTAGACTTTGCCGGTTTGATGAGTAGCTACCCAAAAACTGAAAACAAAGTCTCTATTTAAGTTTTCCCTATTTTTAATTTATTTATAGCTAATTATTCATGCGAACTGTTGAAAGCGATTCGCTTGAATTCGATGACGGTATCTTAGCTAATGAACTACCATAGCACGCCAATAAAATCCACATACCGTCCTTTCTCCTGTGACTCATCACTTAGTCGCAGTCCAGTCCCATCCACAGATATCGTAATTAACACACACATGGGAGCACACTCACATCCTTTGTTCTCCGGCACAAATTCAGCAGCAGATTGATTTTGCTTCTTTTGGCATTTGTGTCAGGTCCATCATCCTAATTAACGTCAAAAAGTGTTATGTGTCTATTTTTAAGCACTGACAACATATATACGAAGACGCCTCACCATCAGCCGTCGTACTCTATGCAGGCATTTCAAGTTGGCACTTCGGTATGCTGTGTGTACCATATGCGTCCCGCATTATGGTAAATTGATACTTTGTCAGAGATTAGTCGAGTCCAGCTGACAGTTTTGCCCTTGAATTGGGTGCGTTCTCTCTGCAATAACAAACAACTCAATTACAGCTACACATTCGAACGGAGCCTCACAACTATAGCCAATATCCATGTGACTATAGATTGTTTCATGTAACCACTGACGTTTACATATTTTCCTACTTAATGGACACATCGAACATTTCGAATTGAATTAAAGTCACTGAACAAAATATGATATTAATACTATGAGGAGGATGCAAGTGAACTCTCTGATGGGATTGCAATGCATATGGGTTTCACTTAAGCTGGTTTGAGTTACAGCGTCGAAAATGAGGACACGTTGCATGCGTTCGGATGACAATTAGCTGAGACGACGCTGATGGCGACGACAGAACGAAATGCGTATTCCATGTCGGATGGGAGACTGTATTTTTGTTTAATTCATTACTGGATGGAATTGTGCCACATTGAGCCGAGTGCGAGGGTGTCGTATTTTTATCCGCGGATTTAATAATAGATATGGGACTCGGAGTGCGGATACAGCCCGAAGGGGGATAGCGGTCTTTTGTTGGGATCACTCATTGAAATGGGAAAAACATATTGTTGTATCTTTTTCAAGAGGATTTTGTCATCACTTGAACTTTGCTGAAGTATTTCTTTCAAATTTGGATGGAGTGATGCTGTTCGCTCAGATGGAATGCGCGATTGTGTTGGAATGGAAATTTAGCATCCGAAAATAAGAGCGACCTAACTAGACTCGGGTTCTTTTATAAAATAAATATTTTTCAACTGATGTGTGTAGATGTAAAAAACATCAGTGGACAGTAGGCACTGCTATGAAGGTGGGTGTGGGTAGCCACGGTGAAGTGGTAGTGTGTTTGCCAGTAGTTGAGAGGCGACGAATGACGTATTTGAACCACATTTTCGGAATTGTAGCGGACGATATAAAGTACTAAGGAATCTTACCTATGGCTTGACCCTTACAAAAAGAAGTAACCAATTCCAAAAGTATGTTCAGCTAGGGTACACCATGCTTATATCAAAGGCAAAGGGGTGGATACAGCATTGCACGATTCGTTAGCACTATAGAGAAATCACTAAAAGATAAAGAATACACACTGGCGGCGTTCCTTGATATTGAAGGTGCCTTCAATAATGTTAAAACGTGCGCAGTAAAGAAAGCATTACAGAACTCAAATGTTGACCAATCTCTCACTAATGTGATTATAAATCTACTAAGCGAAAGGTACATCAACGCGAAAATAGGTGACACTGAACTTAGAGTAACTGCTGCAAGAGGTACTCCGCAAGGAGTTGTCATCTCCCCCTTACTCTGGGTACTTGTCATCAATGAGATTCTAATGAAGTTAAGGAACATGGGGGTCACTGTCTTGCTTGCAAGAGGAAGATTCTTACAAACCATTAGCGACCTGTTAGGGAATTCACTAAGAATACTCAGTACTTGGACAAAACAATTTGGCCTTGGGGTCAACGCCCAAAAAACCGAGCTTGTCCTCTTTACAAACAAACGAATAATACCACAATTTGTGGCACCAACTCTTGAGGGAATACCTCTAAAGGTGACGGATAGAGCGAAATAACTAGGTATGATTCTCGATAGAAAACTTACTTGGAAGCCGAAAGTCAAAGAAAGAGTGAAGAAAGCAGCTAATGCTTTCTACGCATGTAACCGCATCTTTGGCAAGAAGTGGGGACCAAATCCCAAATTAATCTTGTGGATGTACACGGCAATCGTGCGGCCTATACTCACATATGGCAGCATAGTCTGGTGGCAAGCTGCGAGCAAGGCGACCAATCTCAAGGCAATGACAAAGATACAAAGACTAGCATGTATAGGGACAACCAGCGCGTTGAAAACTACTACTACTGCTGGACTGGAGGCAATCCTCAATCTGACTCCACTGGACCTATATATGTAGGAATCTGCTGCCAAAGGTGCCTTAAGGATTAGCCAAACTAATTCCTAGAAAACATGTAATTTTGGCCACGCACTAATTCTAGAGAAATACGTTGGGAACGATGTCATATCTGACTATATGAGTATCCCCATCTGAACTTTTCCATTCACCTTCTCCTTCCCGAGTAGGAATGAATGGAATACAGATCTAAGATGGACTGTGGAACCGGTGCCGATATATTCTGTAAGGAATTAAATATACACTGCTCCATCAGGCTACCTGATAATAGCAGTGTCTTCCAAGCGGAGGTTCTGGCAATCGCGGAAGCGGCCCGAATGGTGTCATTGTTGGCAAATGGCAATACCACGTAATGATATTACCATTTTGATTGATAGCCAGGCGGCTATAAAAGCAATTTCTGCCATCGAAATAAAATCCAAGCTAGTACACCACTGTCGCGAAGAGCTTAAGGTTCTTTGCTCGCAGCACTCTACGAATCTCTGCTGGGTCCCTGGACACAGTGACAAAACTGGCAACGAGACAGCTGACGAACAGGCGAGAAAGGGATCTGCAATGGATAATGATAGAGCACTACAGTCGATCAAGCCTCCACTCTGTAATCTCAGAGAGCGAGTTGAAAACAAAATTCGTATGAAAACTAATAACAGGTGGAAAGAACTAACTACCGGTGAAATATCCAGGAAGCTATGGCCAACATTTGACAGAGGTCGAACCACCAAACTTTTAGAGTTTGACAGGTCATCGCTATCTAAGCTGGTATTGGCTCTAACTGGTCATAACTTCCTAAGAAACCACATGATGAAACTAAATCTCAAAGATGACGATATATGTAGCAGCTGCTGAGACGAAGAGGTCCATGAGGACACACCTCATTTCCTCTGTCATTGTCCGAGCCTGTGTCACTTGAGAAACAGAACACTTGGAAGCTATTACTTCCACGACTTACAAGAACTTTCAGATGTCACACTTTCTAATCTTTGCAGGTTCTTGAGGACATCAGGATGGCTGGACGGCATTGGGTAGTACAAGAAGAAGAAGGATATATATGAGTAACCATAAGACACCAAGGTTAACCCCCAAAGGGCATCACAATGGGTCCAAGAGGACCTAAGTGTGGTATAGTAGGGTTTACCCTGCTATACCAGCCCGTAAACCTAACCTAACCTAATGTACCCTTGCAATGAATGCCAAAGTCTCAAGTATTCTTTTTTGCATTGACTGGGATTTTTCATGTCACGAATCGCGTGAGTATTCTTGATATGCTGAAAACACTTTGATGCAAAAAAATTGTCCTTAAATGATAGTTCTGTATGATCGCGACAAGTTACATTCTTGACACGACTAAAATGTCACGGACAAATGTCTGACTTTTTATGACCTCGGTTCATGCTGTTAAAACTGAATGATCGAATTTTGTTGAGAGCAATTTTAGTTTTTGTTTTAGAATTATTTTTTATTCTGCAGCTCCTCACTAAAACTACACTAAAATGATTAGAGGTGAAAATCGTCATTCCTTGTAGTGGTTTTGTTCCAATTATATCTTTTTTTGGCAGATCTGTGCCATCAGCATTAGCATGGCAGCTTAATGCCCTTATATGCTTCAACATTATACAACACAATGACTACTCGTTTCATTCTCATATCATAAGTTATATGATTATAATGATTAAAATAAAAGTGAAGCTTAACCCCCAGCCACAGCGCGAGAGTGGATCTAAACTGAATTTATATAGCTGTTGGGCACTGGACGACTGTAAAGATGTGGGTAGACTTAGTGACTATGCCAAGATAACAACCCGCGATGATCAATAACGTCAATTTATTATACTTAATGTAAAGAATGTCTCAAGCAGAATAATAACTAATAGAAGAGATTCAAAATTTGAGTTCCACAGTGGTTAGCGCTCTAGCACGGCTGCTATAGAATGTCGCGACAGTTTCGATTTCATTTTAGTAGGCTTGTTAATCTGTGAGTTAGTTGTAGGAAAACCTTTTATTGTGAGTTCGCAATTTACCATTAATCTTTAGTTCTAGTTCAGCACTGGTCTGGTTGTAGTTTGACGAAAGATTCAGAAACCAGCCATGGTTGAGATGGAGGTGCTTGCATGATAAGCATGCAGAAACTTATCTGTTACATCTAGTCGGAAATAGGTATTCCCTTTGACTTAATGAGGTATTTACATTTGTTCCAATTACATGGGGATAAGTCTTCTCAAATGCGCATACAAGGCTGTGTCTACATGGAACTCGATTAATGGAATGAGAGCTCTAATTTCCCAAATTTTTCATTATTTACAATAAGCATTCACATTCCGCTTCCGACTTCTTTATGTCGTGGGGCTACTTGTTGGCATGATTCAAGAACTATAACAACACAATCAAGCCGGGTGTCAAAGCTCTTGAAAAGTTTTTAAAAATGCCCAATTTTTTTTAAATAATAATTTCGATAATCATCCGAATGACTTTTTTAATTGTCGGACCTTAAATGTAGGCAACAATTTCACAAGCTGGTTCCAAGTTTAGAAAAAACAATTTCTTTGCTTTATCTGGCTCGGGCTTAACTCAAGTGGTGAAGGCATGTAATGCTGAATTGAGAGATAGCTGTTTTCACTTGGAATAATCATGCTTTTCTCGAATGATTAAGGACTTGACAATAATTTGGAACATAAGACTCTTTGTTGTAGCTAATGCTGTAAAGAAAGGGTAAGCGGTATGCCATAGAAATTGCAAAAGCCCTTGGTATCAACTTATTGCTACATGTATATGTTAAACCCACGCGGCATATACATTAGCTTACTCTATATTTTAGAGTTAAAGGCCAATCGCTTTCGAGGCATTGTCCGATGTATAACCAACTTCTTCGGGTTCGCGTTTGTTGTTTAAAAAATTGTCGTTTCGACGTTTCAGGGCAAGGAAAAGCAGGATAAGGGGGTGACGAAACGGATAGTCGTCATGGTTAACCATGTTGGGGCTTTCTTTCTCCAAAGTCCTGGTGATCAAAGATATTAATATCTGAGACTTCCCTTTAATAAGCTTCTGTTCAAAATCGATTTAAGCCTGGCTTTATATGAAACTATATCTACTTAGTCACAGGTAATATTTCTGTAGGCACATTGAACAAGGGTTCTTGTTATTCGGTCAACAGTTTCGTTTCTCCTCGAGTATACCTTTCCCTTTCGGTGACTACTACAACTTACGCAGAAGCATTAACAGCAACGGCCAGACAATGCCCTCATTAAAATCGAATAAATACACTCACAGATCAAAGTGCTTTCCGTTCAAGATTGTAGCTCCTATACATTTTGGAAGACCAGGTGGCGCTTAGACAATCACTCACAAGCACTATCTATACTGTTGTTGCTGGCCCAGATTTTGTTTGTTATACCCATACCCAAATTGAGTTACATAAATTATGCCCATCAGCCTTTTTTTCGATACGAAAAGTGTCAACAAAAATCTGGCACACGAAAGTGATTGAATACCACTTGAGAGAGGTGAGGTCTTCTTCAACCTCTGAATCCATTTCATTCATTTTTTTTGTATTCACCCAGCCAGTATACACAATCCAAAGTGATAAAGCCAGAACTTCAGTGATTATTTATTTATTTTTTCAACACTCAAGTTGATAAGCAATGAGATGGCGCTATTAATCATAACTTTTGCAGTGCCGCACATGACGCTTGCTCGTTCAAACAGCGCTACAACAACAAACCGGTTACCCAAATAACAATCAAAGTTGATAATGGGATTTAAGTGTATTGAACCTATATTTATTTTTGGTGAATAAAAAACACCCCACTGGCGGTGATAGACTACACACACCCGCACCTTTGTGCATGAGCTCTGTTTAATGGATAAATATTTACTTTCTATTCGCCCATCGTTACCAACGCACGCGGTGGGATATGTGAGCCAGACATAAAACAGACGCACGTCGAGTCTTTAGAGTTGCGAATCTGCTCTTAATCATTCAATTATCACTAGCAGCGGACAGATTAAAATCCCGCTGGCATGCCTCGTAAAATGAGCTGAAGTTATCGCAGACAAGCTAGACAGTGCATAGTCTCGAGAGAGGGTGTACCGTACAAGTAGTTTCTATCCTGCATCCAGCATCCTCGATAATTTGCGCTTTTGATCAAATTAAATTAGCAAACGATCAGAGAAGGAGTATCAAAGGCCAACACACTACAGCATCATCATCATCATCATATCGTGATAAAATAAAAATTTGCAGTTGATTGAGCCCATAAATTTCTCGCTTCTTTCTTGGATGGTCCATATGTCTTTCACTGCGAGATCAAGATACAAAAACACTCTGGCGTCGATTGAAAAATTTACGAACATCGGTCGCGGTTGGGTTACGCATTCATTGTTCTGCGCCAAACGCAACGGCCGGCCGGCGAGGCAGTCTCTCCTTACAGCCCAGCGACAGAGATTACACCCAGCTGGTATGGAATTTAAAGCGATATCATGTCGGTGTCCCGTGTGACGCTGACGCTACTGTGGATTCCTTTGCGTTCGCGCATAATAATGGCGATGGCGACGACTCTCATGCGGTGATGATGACCACGAGAAGTACATTTACTTAATTAGCAACACGTTTCACATTATTTTCGCACAAATGTACACATATAAGAGTACCGTGCGGGCACAGTATGAGTAAATTCGCTAAATGTGTCTCACAGAGATTTTACATCTCTGATGTATCTTTGTATCTACCGCCGCGACGGCCGGCTGTTCATACGTGTGTGCATTTGGAAATTTGTAGCCCCGGCACATTCCCTCACGCCTCACGCTGCATACAGCATACCGCTAAGATGTGAAGCGGAAAAGGAATCTCTATATAGATTTGCGAAGCTGAGATTTTATTGTGTCTTTTTATATATGATTCTCTCGTTCTGTGGCTATTTTTGAGATGGTGCGGAGAAGAAGTGCCATGAAACCATTTGGCATGGTTATATCGTGTCTTTTGTCTATTTGCGACAATTTTGTTGCCGAATGGTGCAAGGATTGCACTGCACCGGGGGACAAGTGTTTGCACGTCCTTTTGTCAGACTCTGAATGAAGATAATAATGTGGAGATATAATAATACCACGTAGCATTACGTAATGGGATAAGTAGATGTTATTTGATTTTTATAATGGCATGCTGTTGGTGTGCTGTATCTGTGTTTCTTTTTATTCTGCAGTGAGAGAGGACGACATTGTCTTGCAGGATGATGATGACGTGGTCTTTTTTTTAAGTGAGATTTAATTTTTTGGCAAAGCTTCAAATGCTCACTTGGAATGTTAATGCGGAAATAAATGCATTTGACACATCATTCTTAGGGATTTTCTTTTTTGTGCTTTGTTTCAGTTGTATATTATAATCCTGGCATTGTACTGTGGAAATGGAAAGTGAAGCAGATGGAAAGACACATAATTAAAGCAAATTGGGGAGAAGATTAAATTTTGTGTTGGAATGTGCCTTAACAGGGGGATTATATTTCGTTAGGGGTTTGGGTTTGTATAATACTGCGGCATGCCAGAAATGAATATAATTGCGGAATCTTAAATTGAATGCAACTGAGTAAGCCTTCTGTAGCAGAGTTGTTTATAATATATGATGGCTTTGGGTGGCAAAAATATATGTTTCAATGTGACAAACATTTGGCTTGGTTTGTTGAAGATAGCCTCTTTCGGGTTGATAACTACCTGCAAATTCTGTTCGAGAATGTGAAAAAGAAAGTAAATGGATGGTGCATTCTGTTTGCTGAAATTTAGTCCACCCGTTTCGAAAGAGCTCCTTTCAAATTGTACATTAAATTCTGCAATGGCCACAGATTTTTTTACAATGAATACCCTAAGCGACTTTGAAGTCGATGAAAAGGCTTCGGGCCTCGACTTGCAATTCGTTGATATTCATTTCCATTTTGTGTGTGGTTAATGTGAAAACGATTTCACCTTCAAAACGGATATAGCCACCGTTTACGAAATATGTAAGATTCGAGGTCCGGGCTTGCAGAAGACCAAAGACTGCTAGCCCGATCACAAATAACGCCGGCTTAGATACGTTTTTGAGACAGGCTTACCCACTATATATATGAATATAGATGTCAATAAATGTCCGTTTAAAATATAAGTTGAACTAGTCCGCGGCCCCATACAAGAGAAGAGCAGCACCAAATAGTGATTTTACGAACTTCCCAAGACATGCAACCGATGTTGAAAAAAATTAGGCACAAGAGTGGGGCTATCCTTTTAGGGATTTTGTGGCTAAAACCGGAGACATTTTTAGTTGGACTTTTGGGAATCTCCGATCAGGAAAACGTTCATGCTAAGAAATTCGTAGTAATTTAGTCGGCTTTAGTTGCCTTCTAATTTCGTGGCTGTAATACACAAAAACTGTCTATATGTAAAGAGGTAGCACGTTGCATTGCTAATAGAGTCCTCTTCAAAATAATTCTGTTGAGAGTAGGTACGAACTAGCTGCTGGTGTGCCACAAGGATCGATCTGCCGCCATGCTGTTTACGAAATGCATCTACCAATTATTGAAATAAAGCGTCGATTATCAGCCTACTGAGTTGCGACTAAGTCGATAGACGATTGAATTTGCAGTGCAACAAGACTTTGAATGTCCAAATTTGGCAATGTGTGTTTTGAGCGTGCTTTCGAGCAAATTCGAAATGGAAATACGATTAATTTGGCGAATACACAAAATCATGTCGAAACAAACTTCTATCTAACTCAGTTATCGACAGGTCATAGCTGCTCTAGCAAAACTGAAGTAAGTAAGCTAGAGCTATCATGGTCGTATGTTAGTTGACCGAGTTAAAGGTAGGCTTATTACTAACTTGAGGGTATGCAATTGGATTTTTAACTCCGGTACCCATAGGAACGTATTATGTAGATAGAGTTGGTTGCCTAGTTATATCGATCTAAACACCATTGTCGCTTATGCATACTATTGACGCTACGTAAGCATCTACTGACAGGATTCAGTAGAAAGCCAAATCAACTGTAAGTGTACTTTTAAGCCCAACAGCGGAGATAAAAGCCAGTTCTGGATATAACTCCATTTTAAATATAGATGGTAGGTTACATCAAATGTCTCAAAATGGTAGTTGAAAGTCGAAAAACAACGTCTGTGTCAGAACCGACCTCGACAAAAGCTTAGCAACTCATGCAAAGCATCCCAAAGATAGTCCTAAACTTGTGCCAAAAAGGAGACCAACCACAGCAGGGCTTATCAATGTTACCTGCACTGGCAGGAGAAATCTAAACTTAACACAAATTTTTATCAACGACAAAAACCATTAACAATTTATAATCCCGATTTCAAATTTTATTAGTTCACAGTGGCTATATATTTTTCATACCCACAAATTTTGCAATTGTGAGCTTTCGTAAATTTAAAGTCGAGACTAAAATTTGTTTTTTTAGTACGGCGCATTGAGTACTTACTCAGACGAAGTCAAATATCTTGAAGCCAACAACAACAAAACTAACAAAGAAACGAATGATTTTTGGGCCTGCCGCCGCATGTACGAAACTTATGACTCTTATTTCGGAACTTGATATGATCTTCGCAGCAACAGACCGCACCCAAAGAGTCACTAACAGAGAAGCATTGGTTAGCAATAACCCACCTAGTGGACAGAACGGCCTAAATCACTATACGGATATGGGGTCGAGCGTTCTAGTTAGTATTCATTGATCGGAAAAAGCATGTCAATACTTATGGGATGTATATTACAGGCAGAGCTCCATGGAATTTACCAATTTCCGGACTCAAGCAACCCTTCAAAGACTCCGTTCCAGAACCAAAACAAAATATCTATGGTAGGACCTTGGGCATGAGGGTTTTGATGGAAACGAAAGAGCCGAAAAGGTTTAGAAATTACAAAAGAAATGTCTAGCATACTGCATGGTAGGACATATCAAGAATAGAGATCATCGCGGCTTATATTTTTGAAATAAATGGTCCAGAAAACGGACAGCTCCCAAATCTATGAAACGAAAGGGGACGTGCGGCCTCAACTTCATGAAGACACAGTCCATATAGCGACGGTTTTAATGGACTATAAACAGAGAAAGTTGGGACACTAGAATCGCTTTAAGAAAAACCTCTCCAAAACTCAGAAATCCGACGGACCAATATTCAAGAAAGAGAACCCAAAAACCTTTGAAAAGGAGCATACGTGGACCATGTAGGAATGCATTTTTGCTTAATATGCTAGATGAATCGTATATTCCACTTCAAAAACATAAATGCCGCGCGTCGCCTTTAACTAGAAAATAAAATATTAATCACGGTGAGTGAATTAATGTGTCTTAATGAGTTAAGTTCAAGTTTTTGTCGTACATTAAAGCTGCCGGCGGTTTGTCAATTCTCATTTAATGGCTTGGGTTTTCCTGACACCAGTATTAATTTTAAGACAATGACCAGATCAGCCTGCCTGCATAACTCGTAAGTAGTGCACATTAGAAAAGACTCGTGCAAAACAGGTTACTTTTATAATTGACTACGACAGTAGCTGTGATAACAGTTTCCTTTAAGAGCTGTCATTTTAAAATACAAATCGATTTGCTCTGATGAGCTGCGACACAGTAGATATTCACGATTCTATTAAATAACCTGTTTAGTGTGGAGTGGAGCCACTTTAAATGCAGATAATATCGTTGCCACTCTGAATAATTATGAAATCTATCTGCATATACTCACAACAAACCTTCAGCAAACGGATATTATTGGAACTCCTTCGACAATTACCTGCAACGAACAAGAAAAGGAAAGTCATTAATCACTTTGCTTACACAAAATAAGGCATTCAGGATGTTTATACACACGCATAACACCCACTAGGAAAAAAGAACGACAATTTTACACCGATGTTATTCACCTCTTGACCCAAGTTATAAAATTGACGTAAACGCCTTCAAATTGACTTGCAATGACCCTCCTTTGTTAGTCTATATTATACGTCGCCTATATACCACCTACTACTCGTGCCGAACTCCCTGCCTCCATTCATGACAGTGATATCTATCCCAATCACGCTAAAAAGGACACTTTTCCACACATTGAACTCTCTCACATAGATATGACTATGTCTACAGTGTGTGGTAAGCTGCTTATTCCACTTGATTACTTTGCATACAAACAGGAGCGAGTATCTATATTCATATTCCTATATCAACGCGCCGACTGCACTTAGTGTACATACAGATGTGCGATATGCACACAAGGAGTTATTTGAGAATCGACCTGCTATGAAGATATCAATTGACAGGGTGATGGCTGAGGGGTTACCTACTGCAGACAGTTGGGCTGACTGACAGGGTGCCTTGAGCTCTTTTGATCGATTGCCTCGAGTTCAAATTTGTATTTGGATTAGTATTTTCCAAAAAAAAAATAAATATAAATAAATAGGGGGATCAACTTAGCGTGCAAGGGTGCGACAAAGTCCATACAGGGGGGATATGTGTATAAACAACAAGGGGACAGAGGACACCCCACCCTCTGCGTGCGCTTGAAGAAAAATACCAAACTTTGGGATCAAAAAAGCATCTACAATCAAGCCAACCGTGTCGTTGCCAAAGGAAAACACTTCACTTGTCATTCAGGGATATAAAAGAAACTCCCACACCATCCCTGGCATAAACACAAGCTCACTCCCCGTCCCCTTCCACCGGAAGACAACAGCAGTACACATTCGCGCAACTGTTACGATTATTACTCGGTGACACATTATCGCCACTTTTCCAAGTGACAATTTCAATTGCTGCCGCATTTCTTATGTAGCAATGCGAGTGGGAGGGTGGGCGCTGGCTCTTGACTCCCAGGGTTGTGTTGTCTTACATTTAACTTTTATTTTTATAATTTTCGCTTTTGACGACGACGACAATTTTTATTACCCAAACTCATATATATATATGTTAGATACACACTCGTTGAAAAATATATACATATATATACTCCAACTCCAGCAGCTTTGCTATTGATTTGGATCCAAATTCCGAGATACTTCGCACTACGCGTGTGTGTACTCTACGTATCCCATATCCCATAGATGTAATTTTATTTGCTTTTATTGCGAACGTGTTCTTGCCAATGCAAGAGCTGTCGTGGGTATAATACGTTTTTTTTTCTTTGTTTGTGTTTTTGACAGTTTCTGGAGAATTAATCTCAATCTGAGAAAAAGCCAAACTGTCAAACTTGTTTTAATACTTGCGCTGCACTTTTTTCGTGCGGATAATTTTTTTTCTCTTGGTGAATGTTTACTTTTATTAAGCCGCCGTGGGCATAAAAGTGTGAAAAAGTTGAAGACAGGAATACAAAAGGAAATCGCACTTGATTGACACAAGAGAAGGTATATATACGAATTAAGATTGTTGTCAGATTGTTGAGGGGAAAAATACAAAATTAGGAAGTGGAACATAAATCAATCGGAAGGGGATAAAAGGATAAATTGGCAGGCAATTTGCTGTCGAGAGTTGTGTCTACACGAACTAAACATGAACTGCATGTTAGATTCAAGAAGGAAACACAGAGAGCTGACAGTTAATTTGTCCGATTTGCTACGCGAGGACAACGTGTATCTATTTCATGATGATGGAGTTTATATGAGTATGCTAATGGAGGTTTGATACATAAGGAAGGTTTAGCTGTCACTTCCTAATTCGATGATGGGTGATTTGATTTTTTTTAGATCTTAGCATAACCGTCTTTGAAAGAATAACGTTTTTTAAAAAGACCTTTGAAGAACCAAAATGGGCCATAAAGTAGCATAGAAGTCGACTTATAATTGAAGCGCTTCGGTGGTAGGCTGTGCTTTTGCTGATATTGGTCTCAAGATCAGTGTTATATGTGACTAAAGCCGTGGGATCGAACAAGTTGTAGAGGGGAAAAGGTTTTAAGAAAGGGATTAATTTAAATAGTCACGCTGCATTCATCTTGTACAACGCAGATGGAACAAAGTACTATGAGGAGCAATTAGAATAATTTCATAATAATTGAATAATAATAACCTGGCTAGTTATAAACTCGAGACCTTTAGCTGCGTTACCAGCCTCAATTAAAATGCGATTAAGAGGTTCAATTAAACTTTACTGATCCCGTAAGCCAAACAAAACTTCAGAGCATTAGAGGGCTTCAATAATTCGTGCACGAGGACAACCCTTATTACTCAAATTGGTAGGTAAAGACAATTAAACCTGTGTTATATTCCATTTCACTCGGTATGATAAAGAGCGGCACCTGCTTACTGAAAGAGGAACATGGGAGCACAATTGACCTCAAAAAGAATTCCAAAGATAGTTGGTCCGCAGTCACCAAACAGTTGCAATATACAAAATGCTAACCTAAGGCAGTGCAAGAGACCACAAAAATAAAATAAGATAAATACATCCTCCCTATTCCCCCGAGAAAACCGGGGGAATAGGATGCAGCAAATGTGAAATCAAGAAAACATCGGCTCTGATCTCAGTAGCGAAACACTTGAAAAGACCCCTCTCTTAGTAGTCCAACACACTAAGCCACTGCGCCTACATTTGAAAGCACAAGTCCAACCTTAATTGACAGAATCTGTGTTAGTACTATTTTAAATAAATAGGTTTCGCTCAACAGGTTCACATATGGCTCTCGGTCTTAGCATTAACACTGGGATGCATACAAGTCACTCGTTCGGAGATGGCGCAGTTGAAAAACATTCTGATGCATTGTACTTTTCCGGGGACTACACCAGCGACAATTCGCTCAGTAGTCAAGCATAATAACCAATGCGCTCACAGTTCTACAGAATACAAACCATGCCTAAGGCTATGAATGATGGATGCATAAGGTAAGAGTTGGGAATTAAAATGCAAAGCGTATTTAATGTAATATATTCAAGAAACGTTTATTCAATTAGGTATAGAAAGCGAATGAACAGAATAAGATTCGGGCAAAAGAATGCGTTAATAGTGTACATAGGTTCTGTTAAGTTTAACGAGAGAGAGAGAGTATTCAGTGTTTCAATGATTTGTCGAAATTATACAGTGTTGTAAAAAACTATTGAACAGTAAGAAACATACGACCGACAGAACGGCACATTCAATGGCAGACGAGCAAAACCAGCCAAATGGAATGTGTTAGCATAGATAGGAATCATCTCACAACAAATGGACATAATAAAATATATGCAACATTAAGACATGGGTAAGATGAAAACGAGGAGAACTGAACTTCCATTTGACTTAGACTGGACAGGGATTTTTTTCAGGATACCTACACATTTTTTCGAAATGATCAAATCAGCATAGATCAGCATAGATTCTTAAAGATGACTAGAAACAGTCAAGCATAAAAATGGTGACCATTTCTTCAATCACATAAAAGAGGACATTTCTGTTTTAACTATATATACTGTCGAAAATGTTTTAAATTAATTTTAATTATTAAAGTTTTTTTTTTTGTAAGACATTGTCCTTTTTTCTATATTTAAATTTTTTCTTCATTTGGGCTCCGCGAAACAAGACCCCAGGATATAAGGGCCCAAAAGTAAAAATTAAACAGGGCCCAAAATTGGGATAAATTTTCGTAATGAAATTATGCCCCCTTTTTTAAATATAAATTAAGGTCTAAATAAATAATGATTATATTTTGAATAAACAGTTTTTAACGCTTGATTTTTGTTCAGTTATTCAACTACTTGCTTAATTAAAGTAAAATATTTTTAACTGCGAATGTGAAAAAAAGAAAAAGAGGACGAACGGTCACAGTAAGCATCATGCGTACAAAAGTGATAGAATTTTAGACTTTAATAAAGCTTTGACAAAATTTATTAGTGAAATCAGATAGGGCGAATTATTTGTTTTTGTTTGTACACGCTCTTAATAAGGGTTGTGAACTCCGCGCATTCAGTACCAATATATTTAGCACATTTCCACTGCATGACGTCCACCCGGGAACTATTCTTATTTCACAATATTGCCATATTTTGAAATTTATTATCGCATTGATATTTCCATCACTAAAACCATATAAATAGAAACAAAATATTGCAATGCGGAAAGTAACCGCATGAGTTTGATAGACCATTCACCTTCTCCTTCCCGAGTAGGAATGAATGGAACACAGATGAACCCACAAAGCGGAAATCGGTTTCCATCTACACAAATGGATCTAAGATGGATTGTGGAACCGGTGCCGGTATATTCTGTAAGGAATTAAATATACACTGCTCCATCAGGCTACCTGATAATAGCAGTGTCTTCCAAGCGGAGGTTCTGGCAATCGCGGAAGCGGCCCGAATGGTGTCATTGTTGGCAATACCACGTAATGATATTACCATTTTCATCAATAGCCAGGCGGCTATAAAAGCAATTTCTGCCATCGAAATAAAATCCAAGCTAGTACACCGCTGTCGCGAAGAGCTTAAGGTTCTTTGCTTGCAGCACTCTACGAATCTCTGCTGGGTCCCTGGACACAGTGACAAAACTGGCAACGAGACAGCTGACGAGCTGGCGAGAAAGGGATCTGCAATGGATCATGATAGAGCACTACAGTCGATCAAGCCTCCACTCTGTAATCTCAGAATCTTAACAGGTGGAAAGAACTAACTACCTGTGAAATATCTAGGAAGCTATGGCCAAGATTTGACAGAGGTCAAACCACCAAACTTTTAGAGTTTGACAGGTCATCGCTATCTAAGCTGATAGGGGCTCTAACTGGTCATAACTTACTAAGAAACCACATGATGAAACTAAATCTCAAAGATGACGATATATGTAGGGGCTGCGGAGACGAAGAGGTCCATGAGGACACACCTCACTTCCTCTGTCATTGCCCGAGCCTGTCACTTGAGAAACAGAACACTTGGAAGCTATTACTTCCACGACTTACAAGAACTTTCAGATGTCACACTTTCTAATCTTTACAGGTTCTTGAGGACATCAGGATGGCTAGACGGCATTGGGTAACACAAGAATAGGAAGGAGATATATGAGTAACCATAAGACACCAAGGTTAACCCCCAAAGGGCATCACAATGGGTCCACGAGGACCTAAGTGTGGTATAGTAGGGTTTACCCTGCTCTACCAACCCGTAAACCTAACCTAACCTAACCTAACCGCATGATTTACTGAGCAACATTTTGTGCTGGTAAAGAATTTTTCAGACTGAATTTTAATACAATCTTAATGAGCATTAGATATACTTTAATAGTAAGCTGTCTCTCACTTTTTGCTTATTCGATTTCTACGTTCCGCTTGAAATCAGTGATTGTGGGTACTATACCTATGATGCTAATTAAATACGAACACGAAATACAAAATAGGTTTATCAGCCTCATTTGAAATTAATTAATAGAACTATTAATAACTCAATTCACTAATGACTACTAAACCATTACACAAATCATTTAAGTCGTCTCAATGAACTATGGTCCGTGCGCACAAGTACCTATAGCAATCCAAATCAATTACAATTAAAATTCAAGCATTGCCCAGTCGCATCTATCAACCGAAAAACTAATAATTAAAGCACCGACAAACCTCAGCAATACTGAATTTATTTGACCACAATTTTGAATTGCACAACAAAGGGTAACAACATTATCAACCAAATTAACCCCAAACTAATTTAATTGTGAAAAAATGCATTCACCTCAAATTTATGATCAAAATCAGCCGCAAATATTATTCACGTCCGCTCGTTCTCACTATAAATACTTCATTTATAATAAATTAATTTGGTTTTTCCGTACCTATTGATTTTTTTTTTGCGATATTTTTAGTCCACAATAATAACTCATTAAAATGTACGCCGCCCTCTGGATGGAATCGGGCGCTGGTATACGACGGCAATAGTTGATGAGTGCAATTAAAAAGAGAAATTGTACATTGCAAACAGATTACAGTTTTTTTTTAACTGACCTCACCTGCAGATACTTGTACATGTATGCACCAACTTCAGTGTGGTACACATCATTAAGCCGCCCTAACCATCGATATCGATATGTTGAGGTCTATCGAACTCATAATGAACCTATCCAAATGGAAAATTTGTAGCCTGCCCTAAGGTGAAATAAAAATCGAGATGGCATTCAATTAATGCGTTTAATTAATATCTCAAAAGTCTCGTTTCGTAATGATTGTTATTCTTTTTGTACCTATCTTTTGTAGCCCACAATACAATGCACAGGCAGACTCTCTGTGGAGGTATACACTGAGCCTGAATAATCTGTATCCCAAGGATACGTGTTCCAGTTACAAGCTCTGGCTGTGAATGCGTTCATTACGGGATTGCCTACGCATACATTAATATTCGAAAGTCGGTAAAGAAGTCCAGCAAAAAATTTCATTTTGAACCAATTTTTTTTTCCAACATTTTCGTGTGGGTATGTACCTACAGATAATCGAGAATTACCGACTTTTTTTGCATTTTTTATGTTTGCCTGGGCTTATTGTACGAGAAAATAAATTTATTGGATTAATTGCGTTAAGGCCGTACGTGGATGTCAATTGCAAATACTTTTAGGTTTGCCAACGACTGTAGGTGCATTTAATTACTTTGCGAATTTTGCCTGTTTTACACAGAGAAACAAAAACAAAAACGAAATAACTTTGTTTGGGCTGTGTTTCTCTTTTGGTACCGTGTATGATTGTATCTGGGAATATGGATTACTTTGAAGTTTTTTCGCACCTTTTATGGCCGTTCGGTGGTATTTTTTTGATTTATTTCGCAAACGTGCTAAATCATTTTAATCTGACAGAATGATGACACAATCTGAACGAGTTGGATATATATTTTTGTGGTTGAACAGGACGGCAGGGATAGTATTTATTAATATTAATTTCGTGAACATTAAACGAAATAGATTGAGTGAAAACGCATTAAGACTGAGAGGTGTTTCAGTAGCTAAATTGCTGATGACAAATTAATTCAACTGGGTGGAGAGAATTTTGATTTGCATCATTTGTCAAGCGTATCGTCTGTCTGAGCCACAGTATGTGCGTTGTTGAGTGTCAGGATATTGGCCGTACAATGTTTAAGACCGTCGTGGTGTGCTGACAGGTTTCACATGTTTTACTTTGAATAAACTGTAGTTCTGTAATGCAGAAAATTACGATGTAGGTACTCAAAACCATAGAGGAACTAAACTAGAGGGCCGACTTTCAGCACACCTACCCGATTTTCCCCGCAAATTTTGAATGACAGCCCTCTCTCGCGCGCTCTTTTTTTCCTGTCTGTGAATACGTGTATTAATGGCCGCCGAGTGGAACTATTTCCAAAAACAAACAATTTGTAAATAGGTTTATAACAATAAATGTAAAAAAGCAAATGTTGATTATGATTTTTTTAAATAGCATAATTTCTTCTCTACCCATTTTCGTCACCAAAAACTTTTCATCCATTCAAATTTCAGTTTTTTTTTCATTTTATTTGTATGAATTCTATTTTTGACAGCAAAATTCATGCTGCTGCATAAAAGGGGTTGTTCCAAAAATTATGCATTAAACCCAAGCTTTCACTAGAGCATAAGTGAATTTTCTAAAATGTTTATAAACATTCAATAAATTTTTATAAGGTTTGGTGAATGTTTTCAAATTTGTTTATTTAACACCATATTTGTACAAATTCAAAATATGATTGGAAATTCTGTAGTTTAATAACACTTACAGTGTTGAATAATGTTACTTTGGTATTTCAATCGAACGTAAAAATACATATTGTTTTGTTAATTGTTGGTATTTGCATGCTATATTTCGTTTTCTGTGCATATATTCTTTTATAAATTTTATAACAATGTATTTCGAAATGTGCACTGAATTTTTTTACAAACCCCTTTAAATTATTAAATAACAAAAACAAGTGCGTTCTTTGTGTTTTTGGAATACAAAAAGTGATCAAAACATTTTTTTATTGTTCCGAGTATTTCTTAGGCGATGTACGAGGATTTTTATATTATGGCTTTTACCGAAAAAAGCCGAGCGCATACATAGTTAAATTTGAGAGCAATATATGTAGTATAAAAAAATAAAAAAATATCGAACTTATTTTTCAATTTAGCATTATGCATACTTGGATATAATTACTGTACAATTATGCATTTGCTAAAACTAAAAAATCTTTTTCACGAAAAAAATAAAGGATTTTCTTAAACGGTGTTCAAATATTTTGTTTCGATATTTCGAAATTAAAACCATTAAAATCAACGAAAAAAATGTTCTTTCCTTAAAATATACAAAAAAAACCTGAATTTACAAAATCTCTTTTAACAAAAGTTAAGAAAACGTTAATTTTTCTCTGATTGTTATTATGAGTTAGATTTCTGCAAGATATTGACAAATTATTATTTTATTGTAACGAAATTATAAAAGGAATTCCATTTGATTCCAACAAGTTCATAGACATTAAAAACTCTTAAATTCAACTGTGATGTGAACGCCGTGTAACTAAATGGCACAAAATATGACGAACACAGTCGCCCAATGGCGGCTCGATTGACATAAAGTTGTAACCTTAAATTGTATAAGTATGCGTGCGGCATTAATGGCGCTCCTTTGATTTGTACAGGCACGAACACTTATGCAATTTGAGGTTACACAGGCAGCTTGTAGGCAGATTTCCCGTTTCTGCTCTCAGTTGGCCCTCTAGTTTAGTTCCTCTATGCTCAAAACCTTAATCGTCTTTATAGGATTTTTTTTCTGAATACATATTGAGTGTTGTCAATATCATAAAAAGCATAAGTCGTCTTCATTGCCACTTTTAACAATCATTCCTTAGCTGTTGATTCAAATCACAAAGTAATGTTGTATACCTCTGTAATTTACAGAGGTTTTTTTTTACAAATCGTCGTTTGCCACTACATACTGTTTATTCTACTTTGCAACGATGACATTGCAGCAGTTTGAGAGTCGACTGACTCTATTGGCAGATCCTAAATGTAAGTTGGGGTCTGCAACATAGGAAGGTGAAAATATTTTAACGAAGCAAATATCCTATCAAGAAAGGTCTTCAAAACGTCGCAGTATAAAATACCAACTTCAAGGCAGATCGCACATTTTAAGCTGATTAGGGACAAATAAAATAAGCAAAACCTACTCTTAAAGTGAGAGGAAAGTTGATTCACGCAAGCTATACTATATACCTTTTAGGCTTAAGACTACCAATTTGTGGCATTTATTGGTTATACCTTTATAAAAATATTTCCAACTTTTCGGGTCATACATTTTGGACGAGGATGTTGCAATCAGTATATCCTAAATATAGAACAACGCCGGGCATCTTGTGCAATCATTCCAAAAGTGCTCCTTGCATTAATCTATAAAAATTAATCACTGAACGACTCATCCATATCAATATATTATTATATCGCTTCTTCCTAGAGTGAAATAAAAATTTGGAAGCCGGCCTTGAGCCAGACCAATTAAGACTGATGACAATTTTTTAGGTTAGGTCAATCCACGAGACAAATTTCATCTTCAATTTGTTGCCGATCGTCAATTGGGCGTTCAAACTCTCCAGAAATACGATAGGTACTTGTTATTTGGTATTGGCACTAGAAATGGAGACGAGTGTCTGCATGGACATTTGAAGAGGACAAGGAAAAAAAACCTATTCATTGCTTTAGCTCTTCCACACACTTTTTATCAAAAATCCGAAGCCAATTTGACTGAATAAGACATAAAGTGTAGCTCTTTCAATGGAACTGCCTACAACGTTGATGAATGAAAGTACCTACCTAGTAATCATATCGCAAGGGCCAATCCTCCAAACTGAAGTATGTTCTCCCTATAACTGCTTTTCATTGGGAAAACTAATAAAAATATTGAAACAGTTCATATCGCCACAATAGGCCACTTATCGCAAAAGAGCTTGTAGGAAAAAATTAAACATTTATTATTTATTGGAAATCACTTGAATAAAATTTATTCAATACAACGGGTAGTTCTTGTTGGACAATAGGCTACCGACAGTATTTAATTTTTTGTTTCATCTGATGTATGTGGGCAACCATTTCCTTTGTTGGCTAAAAGAAATCCTCAAAATCTGTAATTTTTCTTCTAAAAGAAACTCAGCCGCATAAAAAGTCAAAAGTCATTCATTGATTATGCGCATCCATTATACGACCGAAAGACTTATTTTATTTTGTTTTCAAAAGAAACACATCATGAAACCGCACACAAGTAGCTATTTTCCCAAAGTGATACTCATCTCTCGCTCGCTATCTCACTGGCAATCCCCACAAAAAATATAAATATTTCATAATGTATCTTTATATCTCTCCACTCTACCACCAACAGAGCGGTGTGATAACCCTTTGTTGCTCGCCCTCTCAGCTCGCATCAGGCACTGCCTCTGAAGACGAGTCAATGTATTATATTTTTGAACTCTTTTTTCGTGTCTATGTATATAGATACTTTTGTAACTACAAAACAGAAAAATTTATATTAATAATCCCTATTCTAAGTAGGTGCCATGATGTTACTCTGAGCATGACTACAATCAGTTCATAGCGAATCCATTGTCCTCGGGGGTAACAACAATGTTAATGCTCCGACAAAAGGTATGTCAGGAGGTTAACTAACAAACAAAATACTCGTATTTGTAAGGATGATGCAGTAGGTAGGTTGCTGGTGCTGGTTTTTTCCTTACTTGGGAGCATCTTCACCTAATCGTGTGACATAGTGTTGGGGGGCTCTGGGGACTTAGTTTAATGTATTACACTTCCACAGCGATAAAATTCCAATCACGTTCGTTCCGTTATTAATCACGAAACTGATGTTTCTTTTTCATCGCTTCAGTATAAATAGGGTTTAAAGTCACATCCAGTGGCAGAGGGTTAGGTTGGGGTGGTTATGGATAAACACGCCTAGCGTGAGTCATTTCTCGTGGAACACATCAAATTGGCCGCATATTTGTTGTGGGTAAATAGCAGTCGATTGATTTATTTAAATAATAATTCAATTGAATTAGAAAAGCGTGAGCAGAATTTGTTATGCTGATTTTTTTTTTGGATTGTTATTCAATTATAAAACCAACCAGGATATATGTCTTAATGGCTTTGTTTAAATATGTCCGTTTAACTGTTCACCAAAAATGAAGTGTGACCTTTTAAGCTTTGAGACACAAATTCAAAAAATGCACTGATGTAATATAGATGATTTGTGCATCCAAAACTTTAATGGAGTGAATTAAAAGTACCTACTTTTTATTCGAGTGAAGCTACAAGAATAACAATAAAAGCATGTTCCTTAGAAGCAAAACGTTTAATTCAGATTTTTTTTAATTCAGATATTTAAGACGAAATTTGTCTGCTGAAGACTGATTACTCTGTCAATTTTGATCTTCTTTAAAATAATGCTCTTATGATTTTATTTTTTTTTTTTTTTGTCGGAGGTTGTTACTATCCGATGGAGCACTCAGACACAAACTACAGGTCCATTGTACTGCCAAACAGACACCTTACATTACTGTACTTAGTTTTCCCGTCTTTCGAAGAAAGATGAGAAGGAGCTTCAGTGATGAAGAGCTTAGATGTTCGGCACTCACCACATCAGCCCCAAAGATCCGCCACCTGATGCGAGCAAAGGCGGGCTCTTATGATGGTAGCTATCGGACAGGAACATATATCACGATAGACATGCGCGTGTAAGCTTGTAAATGAAAATATATTTGCTTTATTTAGCTCCATCCAACGTACTGTGTGAACGTCTCAAACCGTTCTGCAACACACTAATCGGCACGTACCAGTGTGGCTTCCGGCCCGGCAGATCGACTATAGACCAAATTTTCACACTGAGGCAAATCCTGGAAAAGACCAATGAATTTCAAGTCGAGACTCACCACCTTTTCATCGACTTTAAAGCCGCATATGATAGCATTCATCGTCAGGAGCTTTATGTGGCGATGGCCGAATTCGGGATCCCGGCAAAACTGATCCAGCTATGTAGCGTGACGCTGGAGAACACACGCTGCAACGTGCAATTTGGAAGTAGTTCCTCCGAACTATTCCAAACATGCACCGGATTTCGGCAAGGAGACGCACTATCATGTGACTTCTTCAATCTCGTGCTAGAGCAGATAGTGCGCAGGGCAGGTGTCAACACGGAAGGCACTATCTTCAACAAATCCGTCCAGCTACTGGGGTATGCAGACGATATTGACATCATCGGTCGCTCCCAGCGTGCCGTGATAGAGGCTTTTACGGCGATTGAAGAACAGGCGAAATTCGTTGGTCTTGTAGTAAATGAGGACAAGACTAAGTACATGCTATCAACAAACAAACAAGCATCTGTCCACCGCCTAGGACAGAACGTCACTATTGATAGCAACAATTTCGAGGTAGTTAAGGAGTTTATCTACCTCGGAGTAAACATGAACTCCACAAATGACATCCTAGTGGAGATCCGGCGAAGAATTACCCTAGGAAACCGCTGCTACTTCGGTTTGGCAAAACAATTGGGTTCAAAACTCCTAACTCGAAGGACAAAATGTATGCTTTACAGAACCCTTATCCTGCCAGTTCTGCTTTATGGCGCCGAGTGCTGGACGATAAGCAGGAAGGGAGAGCTGATACTGGGCTCCTTCGAAAGAAAAATTCTTCGACGGATTTTTCGGATTTTTGGTCCTGTGTGCGAGGAGGGCGAATGGAGGAGAAGATACAACCGCGAACTCTACGAGCTGTACCAAGATGTGAATGTAGTCCAAAAGGCCAAAATACGTCGACTACATTGGCTCGGCCACATCGAGCGAATGGACAATAATGCTCCAGCTAAGAGGATCTTCGAATCCCAGCCGCCAGGTTCGAGACGACAAGGAAGACCGAACCTCCGTTTCAAAGACCAAGCCATCGCGGATGCCAGAGCGCTTGGTCTGGATAACTGGAAGCAGCGTGCCCGGGATCGCAGAGGATGGAAGGCTGCAGTGTCTCAGGCAGAGACTCTCCACGGGTCGGGAGCCCGTTAAGTAAGTAAGTATTTAGCTCCATCGTATTACCAAGAAGTTGATAATGATTGGTCGTTAACAACATGTAGATCAAATTTACCTCTTTGGAGTTTTTTCCCAGGACTTTACATACATCAGAGGACTGGATCGCACTTCTGCAAGTATAAGGTGTCGGTGTGAAATTTATTTCTTATCGAGGATAGCTGCTAGATGTAGTTTAAGATATAGTTTAACATCTAGTAGCTGTCCTCGATAAGAAACATAGTTCGCACTAACACCTAATTTGTAGTACTCTAGTCTCGGATATCTTTTACGAGTGAAAGGAACTAGAATAGCTGGGTTTGGTTGCGGTGCTTCTTCGAACAAACCAGGCTGACACCATCTGCACTGCACTTTTGTATTTTGTTACCCATACTTGCTTAGTTGTTTAGTGGTTCTTATGTTTTCCATTAAAAATTGATAACCACGCCACTGACTTAGTTTATCATCGGTAGGTACTTGTAATTCATCAATAATGAGTGAATAGTGGCATACGGGGTAATAAAACGCCGGATTGTTGACATTCTATAGATATGAGAACTATAACGTATGGCCTATAGGCGGCAGAAGAGTACATGCCTTTGTTTCAACCCCAGCCAGAACTCTAACCCAATGGGTAGAATGATGGTTAAAACATCTATGTAACTTGGTATATTACTCGAAGGACTTTTATCCGGTACTATCTAAAGCACAATCAAGTCCAGACAGCAAGATCTAACGTATTTTTCATATTTGTCTTACTGTTAGGATGGCCCTTTCCAAAGATGGAAATTATTAAATATCACCACAGCTTGTTGGGGAGTTCTTATATTACAGAAATAAATAAATAGTTGAGGCCTGAGGAACATTCAGAATTCTATTACTACCTTTTCGCTACCGTTTGTATAAGTTTGTATTACTTTGGTAAGAACCTACAAGTTTGCACAAGCTTATAACTTATTTAAAATTATTGTTGTTAAAAACTACATGTACTTTTTCACAGAACGAGAATTGAGCCCCTGTTAATATAGCTCCCACCGAATTAGGAGATTCAAAATAACCGAGTCAAGTTGTTTAAGGAAACTCGTTTACAAATAACCGATTTATCAATATGCTCCAAATGTTTATTAACACTGATGTATAGAATTTCACCAACTGATTGATATTATTCTAGAAACTTGTTTGATAACAACTGACAAAGTGTCTCTTTTTTGACCGAGCATTTAACCATTTTATCGCGGTAGTTTTTAACGAATACTGTTTTTTTGTTTAAAATATATTTGAGCGTGTATAGCTACTAAAAACCGACCAATTGATTTTGTCAGGTAGTTATTCTCTCCCCTACAACAAGTCTTTGGCGGCTCCCACCGCACTTTGTGATACCCCTTGGGGTTTAGTCCAAGTTACTATACCTACTGCAAAAGTCGTCCTAATAGCCTGACTGTTAATGAAATCGTGGTCCTGATACCACTAGTATCACAAAACACGAAGTGCTATTAATACCAATATCTGTCAATACCTCCGCTTGACAGACTCTAATGTAGTCAGGAAATCCGATTAAGCAGTTTGTGTTATATTTCGCGTATAATTATAATAGCGCCCATGTCTATATCCATCATCAGTGTTCGAACTTGGAAAATTCATTTCCGCAGTCGATTTTTCGGAAGAGTGCAGTGAGTTCATGTTTTGCGCAGAAGATTTTGTTGTTTTTGCATTTTCTTTATAATTTGCTTTTATCTTTTATTTTATTTAAGTTCCGAACCGTGTCTATGATGTGCTACAACTTGCGACTAGTTTTCCCGTCAATCAAATAGTCTCAGTGACTTATAAAACATTGCCTCGTAGGTATGCATGGGACAATTTGTAGACCACATTGAATCGAAATAATTACCCACCCCCGTTCCGAAAATTCTAATAACAAATAAGATCCACACTTCGAAATAATTTGTCAAATGTTTACATTTATCTGTCAATCGCCTAAATCTCACACTTCCGCATATGATCACTCCTATATTGGAGCTATCAACATCTGCATAACGAACAGTTGTAGAAATATGTACCACCAAAAAAATGGAAATGCCTCACATATAATCTCGGAGAATATCAAAAGACTTTCAAATAAAAATGATTTCATAGAAGATTTCGAAATTAAATTTAGAATGCGCATTCATTCCCAAAGCCGATCCGATCCGTTCAAAGTGTTTTTCTGTTTATTTATTATTTTCAATACCACCCATTGGCTTTTGGATAAAATATATATTACGTCCCCGCCACATCCTGTCACGAAGCGTGACATTTTTTCACGCTTCCTCTCTTCTTTTTTATTATTTTTCACACTTCCCTGGCTGATTTTTTCAGTGCACAGGCTGACTGGCATGTATAATCTTCATGCTCGCACATGTCGATTAGAATACCACATAATCCCCATGATCAATCGAATTCAATTTGTAGCTATTTCTTACAATACGCACCCTTAGATGTCCCCGGGTTGGTTTTTTTTTTTCTTGACATACGCACACCCCAAATCAATTAAAAATTAAACCTTCATAGATACATCATGGGTGAGCGAAGTCCTCGTCGTCTACCCTATCCAACGACAATGGAATATATTATTTTCCGAAAAGAAAGAAAAACCTTAAATGCACATCATCATTTGGGTGGAGGGATATGCTCAGTACAGACACCGCAGACTATTTAATATCCCAATTGGACAGCAACAACATCGCATTCCTAATAGGTTATGTACGCCCCTCGGGAACTCAAATGTAAAAATAAAAAAAAAAATACCCAAAATAATAATTACGATAACTTTTTTTTCCCAAAAGAAAGAGGATCAAGGGGAAGGGCTTCGACAAAAAAAGAATTCCAACAAAAAGTGATTTTCATTTTATGCCTGCCTGGTCAGGGTCAAAAGGATTTTCATGGTACTATATTCCTGACTGCTTCTCGTGCCCTTCACATATTCGTATATGCAGTTACATCACGTCGTCGCACCCCATTAATTTTCTAGATGCATGGCATAGACCAGTCACAAGCACACAGACATACTTACAACACGGCCATTCCGCTGTGGCTTAACCTATTACACAATTTGGGAGAATGTAATCCATTAGATGGAAAAGGACATGGACATGCATTAAATATGACATGTCCCTTATTTTAGTGTAGTTTTTTATTTTCTTTTTCTTGTTGTTTTGCTCTGACTTTAAAATTGGCCTAGGCAAACACAGTATAGAGTGAAATAATGAATTCGTTGAAATGTTATTAAAATTCTGGGCAAGTTATTATTTTTTTAAATTAAATTTTATTACCATGCAGTAGTGAATATTAATAGAATTTTGTTTTGTTTTTATTAATATTTATGCCTTACAAGAAATTTACTTATAGATGTGAAAGATGATTGTACTAACTTGGTCTAAATGCATTAAGGCTGTCAAAAATGTATAGGCTGCTGTTTTGCCGAGCGGATATTTTATGTTATATCAGCAATGCAGATGGAGAAATCCTTATTGCACATTTGCAATGCCACAATAAAACGAACGCTGAGAACAGTTTGTTTAACTTAGCATTCTGTAAAATATGTGTACATGATAATTACATAATATAATTGCTTTATTTCGGTGCAATAGATTATCACTTATACTCTAGCAAGATATTGTGAACTACAGTGTGGCGCAGAAATAATGAAATAATTTGATAATTAGGTAGTCAAAACCTTAATTTATTTATGTATATGATATATAAGACTTGTTTTATTGAGCATCTATCTCAGCAAAGTAGGTAAAGCAAAGCAAATTAAATTATGTTAATGCTCAATAAAACAGCTTTAGTCACATCTAGGTACCTATTTTCTATTCAAGGTGAAATTCGATGGCGTTATAACTCAATAACCGCTGGGCCGATTTTTGTAGATTCTTTTTTTCATATTGTTCGTATTGCTGTATTTCAAATTTAGGCAAAAAGAAAATTCCTGAAAATAGATTTATTCGCATTTTTCACACTTTTTTTCATTTGATGCTAGGAGTTGGATATGGTTAAAGGCGGTATACAATTTTTTTTCCCCGTTTTCGTAACGTATAACTCTTTTGCATAAAGGCGTTAAAAGCATTAATTTGTAGAAAAAATACAACTTATTAAGACACTTAATAAATAAAGCGACGTTTTCTAAAATAATATTTTCTTTATTTAATTCTACCTGGTATTACCGAACTCCAACTGCTTTTACGGGGCGATTTATGGCCAAACAACTTAAAACGTTTTTTACTCGAATCTTGAAATCTAAAGTTCCTCTAGTTTCCTCTTACTGAAAGTGAATAGCTCTTAAAGCGGTTCATGGAGGAACATGAACATAACACGGGAAATTTTCCAACACGAACTTTTGCTTTCAAGTCACTTCTAACAGGCATAAATGACTATGTTGTGTGAGTCTCGGAAGTGTCAAGTATTGGTTACAATTGCGTGCTGAAGATTCTATAAATTTATTCTTATTTACTTTGCATTTCCGAAATAATATATGTTCAATAGGGTAGGTAAATAGTTAGGTAGGTGTGGCGGTTTATATCGCTGCCTTGGATTGACAGTGGCATAAGTCAAAAATCTCTAGTTTTGCAGGACAGAGCTTTTAATTTTTTGATTTCTTTAATTGCAAATATGGAAATGATAAATAATTATTATTGAAATATTTTTAATGTAAATAAGATGGAAATAGCAATGTGCCATTTTACATGGAAAAGAAATGAAGGAAATGTAGTCTTTTTGTGCAACAAAACCAAATTTCATAAGTTTTGAGTTATGCCACTGTCAATGTAAGGCAGCGATATAAAAAACCCAAGTAGCACTAAGTGCCGTTTTGTTACCCCAACTCAATTGACCCTTGTGAAAGATTATCGAATAGGAGAGTTTAGATCCAGCCTGTGGATATTGCAAAGTTTGGGCTTTCAACTCTGTGAATCTTTGAGACATACGTAGTTCGAATCCACATCAGCCTTTTTTTGGACCGAGTAATTCTTGAACTATCCAATTTTATTACGAATTCATTGCATCGCTGTTTTTTGAAAGACCGTGAGTTTGCTAAATCGTTGTTTTAGTTTCTTCAAGAATAGTTCAGATAAGCCCGTCAAGGTCACAGCAAAAATGCACACAGCACAATAATAGTTCTCCCTACTCAGTAATATAAGACCCACCTCCGTTGTGACTAATAGCAACAGCCAACTTAAGTTCCATAAAAATATTAAATTCTAATATTCCTTTCAAAAACCGAATATGGTATATGTAAGTCGGAAACTGTTTAGAATAATTTGAAAATACCCGTCTTTACAGAAGGCTCTAAATTGGACTCTGGTGTAAGGGCGGGTGCCGAAAAATTAAACCTGCCCAACTGATTCATCAAAATGTACATTGAAAAATATCCCCTTGGCTTATCCTGGACTACGACCAACTCGGGCTTGACATCCATCCAATCTTGTGAGCGTTTCGCGTCATAGAGAGAGTATTATGTTAAAGCAACCGTACGTGGTCCCGTACTTTGAGTGTCATCCGCGGAGTAAGTTCGTCTACTTAATAAAGTAAAGAACCTTTTTCGAACAGAATAGGTGGAACAATCAGACTTATCGTGATTTTACCAATGTAGGACAGAGCTCCAATTATAGAATACTTTTAAATGACCTACTACATCTTTATAGAACAACACTGTGGGTGAGGGCATCCATCAAATTTTGTTTCCTGGCATAAACCCACAAGCGGGCTATACGAAGTGTGTCAATCACTCTGCAAATCAAAGTGGAATCATCGGTCTGTCTAAGGATTTACGACAAAAATACTGCTAGAAGGTCGCGCAACACATCAGCTTTTTTTTATGAAGAAATCGCAAATTTCGGAGGACTTGCTAGTTAAGCTAGGTTTGCTTACTGCAGATGCAGAACTAGACAGCTCGGGCTTCTTGGTATTTCGGTTAGGAATTCCATTCAAATATCGTTTAGCACTTAGTGGAGGCTCTTCAAACCTGATGTGAAATCCGAGCTATCGGATGCCTCAGAAACCCGGAGGGTATCATCACAAGAAATATTCAGGCTTTTACTAGCCGCTGGCTTTCAGCTACATATAATCTAAAAATACGCAACGAGGAACTAAAGCATGAAACGAGTTAGAAGCTGTTAGTCTTCACGAAAAGACAACGTAAATGACACTGAATTGATGCGAAGACCGACGCTACGCGAAGAAAATATCTCTTGAGGTATAACAAACTTCCAATGAATCACAACGTGGTTAAGCATTTTTGTCAAACAAAAAATCGGGTATCGGAAAAATCAACATTATTAGTAGGATCTGTCTACTTTTGCAGAGTATCACTATCTACTTTATAAAACAAAATCACAAAAAGACATTTATAGTTCAATACGCTGATCCACCAATTGCTTGATGGGGTTTTGGTATTTCCAATTAGTTTATCCCTGAACTCATGTTTACTTTCAAAATTCGTAAATCAGCCAACCACCTAATGGTAACCTCGATCTATATATTTTCCTGCAAAAATCAACATATCCATTAGAAGTGGACTAAGGATAAGTAGAAACAGAAGTAACAGGGACCCGAAAGCAGTTCATCGCCCCCACTCTTCATATACAGACGTAACTGAATGAAATACGTACACTAACCTCACAAGCTATTGGGTTTAGTTATACCAAACCATGAGTCTCAACAACCTTCATTGTTCTCCAATTCATTTATTTTCTGTAACAAACTCATTGTGTTTCCAAACAACACGGACAAATTAGCAGCTCACATAAAAAACACATCTTTTCGCCCGTATCTACCACCCAGTTCCACTTCACCCAGATACCCATTGACCGTAGTTGGTTTTTCCATTCAAAAACAACACTCACCCCCTGCCAAACTGTATTCGTCAGTACGAATTAACCTTAAAATGAGAAAATAAGTCCCATCACATTCAGTCCATCGCCATTCGGGCGATAATCGAATGTGACTTTTAATTTGTTTCACAGGACGGCTAAGCCGCAAAAACAAACGAACATTTGGAAATTTAATACAAAATAAAACAAAACAACATTCCGAGACACACCCTCATTCACATCGAATCGGATGGGGGGGTCGTCCATAAAACCCAATAACACGAAAACGTCCTCGCAATAACATTCCGAGCGAATAAAACAGAAAACAAAAAACCTATTCCAACCCCCCAATTTTGGCAGCCCCACGATGGCGCCCAAATGTTCTCATCTCACAGTTATCTCGTGCAGGACATTTCCAGGGCCAGATTACAATAATTGAAAATAAGTCCAGCAACTCTCGGAATCTGATTCATCCCTAAGTCTATATGGAAGTCTATATGAGCATGTATAGTCGGTGTCGGTGTGGGAGGAAAGAACGACTTATTCTAGGCTAGTCGACATCGACAAAATGTATACTAAAACCAAAGAGTACATACCTACAGTGTTCGTCCCTTTATGCAAAGAATAAACCTTTTTATGGTTACCTCTGGACTGCATTCCAGCAGACAACTAGGTAGACGATAGACAAGACCCTTTTCAAATTCGACACCGGGGATCGTTTCTTGCGCTTTGACTGCTGTCCAGAAAGACGCCCATATAACTACGATGAGTGTGTGTGTGTGTGATGTTATTTTTCGACTGACCACAAAGTTTAATGAATATTATACTGATTCGTCCTGCGAGCACACGCAGCCAGATGCCAATGAGTAATCCACTGATATGCAGGTTTAATATGTGGGTTTTATTCCGGCACTCTTCGGCAATAACATCACCACCCTTCGTCTTTTAATAGCTTTTACCTGACACACAGTACGCCTATGAAAATGTAATTTTCGACGAAGAAAAATCACATTAGACACGGGAATGGAGGGGATGTTGCTATATGTACGAAATAATAGATGAAGTCTACCGTGGAATCCAAAGTACCCATCGTCAATCCAGAAGAGCCAGGTCTAACCTTTCTATTTGGATGAAATATAAATCACAATGAAAGGAAATAAGTACGCTCTTGGTCGTGTGAGGGTTGGATCGCATACCAGTTCAGAGACAGTGGTCGGTGGAAACATTCGAACAGATTTGTTATTGAAAAATCGTATTCGATTTAAATCGATTCTAGGATCAAAGAGATATTTGAAAGACTCCCAGTCAAGATTAGTGAAAGTCCCATTTATATTGTTGTCAAAGTTTTATACATTTTTGGTTTGTTGTTGATCTGCGGAGCAATCATGCTCACGCAACTGACCAATCCACATCGATCGGTTTAGTTTTAACAAGCTAGTAAGCTTAAGCTTACTAAAACCAATGTACGTACCCGAGACAATTTTGCATAGTACCTATGTAGTCAGCCTCTGTTTCATACTTCGATTCTAAGACTGGTGTTCAGATATTGCCAAGCTCTTACCGATACCATAGTCAAGAAAACAACAGATTTCGAAAGCCCATAGCGGCGTAAAAATACCCGTAGACAAAAATTGTCTATTGATGCAGTAATCCAAAGTTCGAACTATAGTTTCAGGTTAATAACAGCTCAAAAGATGGAAACAACCTTTTGCTGTGGTTCTGTAAACCTGTCCGAGCTAACCTAGAATACGATCCGGAGATCCAAGTAAATAAGGGAAAAGTACCACATGTAAGGCTCTAAGGAAAGGGGCTTCAAAGACTTTGTGCAGATGTTTTGCACGCAGCGCTAGCAAGATCAACAGAGCTGCACCACCAACTAAAAGAACGAGCTGAGATAGGTACAGAGAATTTTCCGTACGCGTGGAAGAAGGGAATTATTGTCAATATCTCTGAAAAGGTAAGTTTTACCTTATAAGGTAAGTTTTACCTTTTTATGGAGTGCGAACATTGAGGACGGGTTTGCGAGCTTCGTCTAATTGTTCGACATAGCCAAAGGTATCAATTGATGATTTGTGATGTACCTAGTCGATGGAAGGCTGTGATATCTGGATGAGCTCTTACAATACAATCCAAGCATATCGACTAAGCTGAAGATATATCCTTACTTTCTAACAGAGTTATGGACCTTCAATAAATAAAATGAATTGATAAACACCTCCTGTAGGGTTAAATGTCTTGAGAATCGCCTTTGACAGCACATAAAAAATGACAACAAACAGCAGCTCAGCCGAAATATAATATACGGCACAGGACGAGCATTCATGCTTATATAGGCGAGTTGCCAGAAATACAGCGTAGGCATAATAGACCATAAACAAATGGGAATAAGCTATGGTAGGTATCTATAGACGACGAACATGGTTGCAATATGTTGAAACTTTGATTTATTACGTTTTAATGTCTTCTTTGTACCAATCATATAGACAGTTTTACGGCATTCATGAGAGCCTTTATCTAGGCTTCAAAACCGGTAACTAAGCCGAAGTGCGAAGACAAGATTATATATATGTTCTCGTCAAAGTAATTTGTATCTCTATTTACATAAAATCATCTAGCTTAGATAAAGTTTTTGACCCTTATATCCAACCCATCTAGTTTTAAGGCTTCACCAAATATGTGCATCTTCCTTGGATCCACTTTACATCTTTTTCTTTGAATTCCTACGATAACACTGCATATCCAAAGTAAGGCACAAAAGGTTCTAATATCAGAAAAAAACTGCTTAAATCTCCTTATTACTCTGACCAAGTTTATAAAGACGAAAATATATAGATACCTGTGTATTTTGGTTAAGTAGCTTATGTGGTAAATCTAACTAAGTTGTGAAAGTTCAACCTTTAATGAAAATTCAAGTTAAACTCTGTTATAAATCAACCATGTTGTAAGCTTGCTTGACAAAAGGCTTGAATTCAGTAGAGATAGGCTTACATATTGCAAAGTGCACATGCCGTTCATAAATTATCCGCTGAGACCGCGGTTTATTGTTTAACTAAAATTGAATGAGGACTACCCATTATTTGAGAGTGAATCCGTTGCAGCAAGTTGTTTAAACAATTTCCACCGGAGAGTGATATTACGAAAACATAAATTTTATAGAACATATGTACCTTAGCAGAAACAAGTTGAAACCTCTAAACTTTATGGGGAAACAAAGATTTCACAAATCAAACCGGTTGTACTTGAGTACACCAACGAATTTGATAGCAAACATTTCGCCACCACTGTGCCGCGCATTTCCGCATGCATTCTTCTATGACGAATGTACAGATATATGTAGCCTGCTTGAAGCAGATCTTAAAGTAGAACGAACGAAAGAAAAATAATTTTTTTGTAGGCCTTTGCAAACAAAAGAAATGAAAGGAGCACAACAACAATAAATTGCACGAGGGTGACTGGCAGCCCTCAGTGGGAGCTTAGGGGAGAGTCACACACAAGAAAAAAAAAAGTATAATAATGAAAGTGTCAACCCCATAATCTGAAATCACACAAAATAAAAATATCTCTAAAAATCCCTGTGCCTAAGCATTCGTTTATTCATTTCGTACGTTTCATTCATTCATTCGTTTTTTTCTGCCCCAACCATACCATACACCAATCCAATATTTACTTCACCCCCCGGAGGGTTATTTGTAATTCAACTTAAGAAGATGAAATCATGCAAACGGCAACGAGGGTGGTGGTCGTACACAAGCACAAGTAGTCGTACACCGCCCCATTGCACATCTCGCCCTCTTGACATTTTGATCACACAAATAATAAATCCAAGGAAAACGCGTAACCAAATCAATTTGCAATAGAGGTGAGGAGATCCTTTTAAGCTTTAAAGTCTTCGTCTAAATTCACAAATTTAATAAACTGTTCTCATTTGAAGCTCGTAACTATGCGGGGGTTGTAGATAAATTATTGCAAAAGGTACCCCCAGCTGGTTTTACATTTGTTTGTGTACATTTCTGCGCACGTTTCCTAATTTCGTTCTTGGGGATTATCCTTAATCTAATCTGGAGTAAAATATTTTTTCTTCCTTTTTATCCCTGACTGGTCGGATAGATCGGATAACAATATGTTTTTTTTTTAGGAAAAGGGGAATAAAAAACGAATGGCATATGGTTCGGCATTGCAGATAGCTCAAGTTGAAAATTTTTATAAAGAAAACGCCTCTGCCCCGGGGCAGCTGGTTATCCGGTTTTTGCGCCAGCCAGCATAGTTTTCTATTCTCTTTTTTCTATGACATCCTTATAATTTCGATAATCACTGCTGTTATCTCTAATTTCGTGGTTAGGTTTCGAAGGGGAAGCTGTTAAGGGGATGAAAATTTGATTATTGCTATGGGATGTGTTACTAGAGATAGATATCCCTCGTGTTCGTGGATATACGGGTAATTTGGATGCATTTACATTGACGCAGTAATATTTTATGTGAACAAATGAAACTGGGCTTATGAATGTGCCCTCTGTAGATGATCTATGATTTCAGTTGTGTCTATGAAGTAAATGAGGGCAGGCCAAGCAGTAAAACTTTACTAATTCTTCCGTGACATATTTATTACCTTTTGTTGGCGGTAGCATCATCAAAGAATGATAATTCTTTCGGAAATATATGACCGTCGTAAATAAAACCGAATTTTTATAGCAATACTGTAGAGCCTTGTCTGGGACATAGATCTAGTTTTTGCGTAATCGTAGTAGTAGAATTGTAATTGCGTAGTTAATGTCAAAGGCGAGCAAGTCATTAAGTAAAGATGTTGTTCCTAACCTTAACCTCATTTTCTCACGTGTACATCAGTAGAGGCAAAGCTTATTTTAAAGCCTAACTTTATTTCTTTTTACAATTAGTAAATCATTGCAGCTCGCTGGAGAACACATGTATTTGAGTAATAAAATGTTAACTGACCGACAGTTTAAGTACATACAAGTGGCATGGTTTTATGTCATCCTTCGGGATGAAAACTCACACTTTTCTCATTGCGTTTTCGATTTTGTTCTGAGATTTCAAATTTCTGCTGCCAAATCGAACATATAAAATTCGAATTTTATTGGTTCTTGTGTGTATTGAGTTGGCCGCAAAAAATATCGCCAGCTGTGTGTCATACACATTGGTATTAGTGAAAGTATGTGTGAAATCTGAGAAGAATCGAGATTTCTCAAAAGAGTCAGATCAAAAAATAAGATTAATTTTTTTTGGCAAATCGAACATGGAAAGCAAAAGAAAAACAGATTTTTTTGCCAAATAGAAAACGAAATTAAAGTCCTTCTGACTTATTGATTGTCATGGCAGAACAAACATTAATGGGAAAAAAATCCGTTTAAACTGAAAGCTGGGAATCATTTGTAGGAATTCTTGGTATAAACACCGTATCTACTTACCACACCCAGTTAAAATTAGCGCCTCAATAACGTTTTTCTGCAACGAAATCACCCTCCGTCTGGTTTCATTACAAAGCTTGGGAGGATTCAAATTGCGAAGCAACATAATGGAAACTTCAACTTTTAATTCAATTTTATGAGCAGGAAGGGATTGGGCTGTAATGCTATTTAAAAACTCGACCGGTTAATATACTGCCTTAACTTGATTGCAAATAGCATTTGTGGACACGAACGACGTTGTATCACCAGGAATTTTGCTATTGAGGTAAGAGACTTCTCCATCTCTAAGTGCTAAAATGAACCTTTCGTAGAGCCAAGAGTGTTCTTTTGTACTTTTTTGGGTAATTTGGTATTATACCAAAAATGCCATTTTTGCCTATGCCGACGTTGAAAAACAACAAAATACACCTTTTTTTTCTGAGATATAAAAAAATGCTCTTTTTCGCTCTTTTACCTTTTTTTGGAAAGGAAAAATGCCCTCAAAATGGGTAATTACCCACGATCTTGCATCATTGATACCTATACCTATTTAACATTTTCTTTCATATATACTTTTTTTTTGTAAGCAAAACAGAGATAAACAAACCGTTTTTACATAAATTTGACATTTCTTTTATGGGTTTCTTTTTTCTTAGGAAACCAAACAGGATACTGCCTCTGTCTATCTCCCTCTCCGTCACAGGAGTCAAATAAGGTTAAATGTCAATATATCGAGTAAATGGATATCCTCAGTTGTACCTACAGATGTTCTCTATAAGCTGGTATTTGCTATATTTAAATGCTCCCAGTATTTTCGAACGCAAAACGTTACAAAGAAAAAAAGCGAAACGAAACGAAAAAATAAATTACTCTTGTCCAATTTGTTCCGGAATTTATAGAGATATAGGTTGAAATAAAGTGAAGATTGTAGGCCAAAGTATCCTCTATAAGCCTATGATATGATAATGCACCAGAATATATTCAGCGGTTTCTAAGATTTTTGCATTTAAAGACATACAGTCAAAATTAAACTTAGTCAAACAAAACTACATCAATTTTATTTTTATTATTAATATTCACATAATCGTGTACTCGCGAAAGAACAGACGAAGTTTGCAGGATACTTAATAATAAATTTTAAATAAAATATTTCGTACTTAAATTGCAGGATTGCTTAAACTTAAAAAAAGAGTTTTTACTAACAAAAGGATGCGTTTGAAAACCATTCCGACATCTGTTGGTCCAAGTGCGATTTTCAAGAGACTGACGATGATCAATTGAATGCTATTCACAAGGCCGCTTTTTCGCTTGAATGGATTTTTGTTTAGAAATTCGAAACCGTTGCTGATAATACTGCTGTTTTTAAAGAGCATTCGATTGGAATTAAAATTAAATGATTTAAGTATAAAAAGATACTATCTTAATGTACACACCAATAAAATAAATAAATTGATATTGATGTTGACTGTGGCCATCGATGATGTAATTTAGTTCTCATTTTGTCGAGTAAAATGTAGCTCATATTGTAGAACGTGCACGTGCAGTCGAATTATTGCCATCTACCTCCTTGCGGATTGATGCGGATTACGTGCAACCCGATGTAGAGAGGTTGTGTATGTGTATATTTTGATGATCAAAATAAGCTATGTTCATTGTTCATGTCGATTTTTCTTTTGATTATCGAAAGTTTTCAATACATTTGGGGAGAATGGAGTAGGAAGTTTTGGAGGTATATCGTTTCGACAATCGTATTACCTATCAAAAGTAACGTTATTAGGGCCCTGCACTTCAACATTGTTTAGGAAAGGAAAATCCTCTGACGGATCTTATTAACCTTAAAAGTGAACTGTCAGTTTTCGGTGACTTTGTACAAAAGTGCACTAAAAGGTGCTTTAAAAATTAGACAAGGGCAAAAAGAAGCACTCCAACATCCAAGGTACTTAATAAATGGTTAAGAATTCACTTAAATTTATTTTTCCTTATCGTAATAAATGATTTACTTTATGAACCTCACCATAAACTTTTTCTTGTGCGTTAAGTGCAACCACTGAATCCAAAAAAAAAACGCTTCTCCTGAAATCTGGATGTGGCTCAAAATTTCATGAAAATAGCGTTTTATAGCAGGGGATCCACAAATTTTCAACTAAAAGCTGAAGCTTAGCATACTTTAATATACTATTAATATAGCTCCTAGAAAGTAAGTGAACTAAAAATAACCGTCAACTTTTTTAAGGATAATGGGTTAAAAATATTTTCTCGGTGCTAAAATCCAAAATAAAACTGTTTCATTGATACGAGTATAAGTCTACAAACTTATGATAGCAACTGATGTTTTTTTTTTGTTTTTCTAACCGAGCGTTTAACTGTTTTGCTCGATAGTTTTTAAGTACGAGACTTTTTAAGCGTGGTCCCCGACGGATATAAGAAACGCTTGTATAACAACAAATCGCTTATAAGTAACGTATATGGAAACACCGCCCCACTTTGTTTTTTATACGTGTTCGCATAAAAGAACAACGCGAAGGAACATTTTCTTTTGTATTTTAGAGGTTTCTTATTTATATCCTTCGTGGACTGCACTACAGTAGAAAAAAATTAAGATATTTAGGTTCATGTTAACCAAAGAAAATGGTTGGAATAAAGTACAAAATTGTTGGCACTACAATATTTTTTCTGAGTGTATATAGCGAAGATTTTTCTGGTCATTTGCAGTCTTTCACTCACTGAGGAGCAAATGCTGTTATTCTCATTGCTTCAGTTCATTCATTGATCAGAAAGCACATATTTTCGGGGGTTCCCTGTTCAGAATTCCATGAAAAAGTCAAGATATCACCTTTTGCAAGAGTCTGTAAAGGTCGTATCCATTCCCATCCAGCAAGTAAGACTTGGGCCCCAGATGGATCTGTTTGGTAATTTTAAGAACGCATCTACGTTAGGTAGTCTTTTTCACCCCGTATACAAATAAATACACAATTCCACCACTGATGGTACGATCTATCAATTTCAAAACATCTCCCATTTCTGACTAACGTAACGGTCAATTCAAATCTACTACCATGCCATCTATCCCACTGTTATGTTTACACATAACCGAAATATGATTAAAATCCCACAGGCCAAACAATGCTCTCAGATTAGGGAAAACAACACATAATTTCCCATTTCCAAGTAAGGCGATGTAGGTACGAGTAGAACCCATATCTATCCTCAACCAATCCATCTCAATCGCCACGAATGAAGACAATACCGCAGCAGGTTAGGCTAACTGCGCAAGCGAGTCCCAACAACCGAACATTTTGAGCATATGAATGATCGATTCTGTTTGTATATAGACAAACGGGAGATAAAAAGGAGAAGATCGTACATATATCGGACGCGCAGCATGATTCTTTTGGTATCTTCTTGGGAACTCACTTGTGCTCATTAATTATTATTTTGTCTATTTGATTCCTTCAGATCGTTCTGGAGGAGATCGCATCTATTTACATTTCTTCACATTGTGTGTGGTGGACATTTTTCGGTTGCTATATATGACTATGCTGGGTACAGCTGTCCCATGACAATCATCTCGGATAACTGAAACTGACATCCAGATACGTAGTTTTCACTTTGTGTTCTTTCATGCTCCAGATACACAGAGAAGGCATATTTTTGAAGATTGTAAGCTATGTGTGTTTTTTTCCTTCAAACACATGCTACATGTGGTGATGGTAAATTGAGTACGACATTGGATTTCTTTTGAATCAGCCCGGCTGATGAGTGTGTTTCGTTTTTTCTGCCGTGCCGTGCCAATGGAAATGAAATTCCGAAAATCGCATGTTCACAGCATGTAAGACGCCTTCTTTAGGGTTTTTTTTTTTTTGCTAATAATGTCAATGTGTAGAGGAAGTGATGAACATAAATATTTATCCTCCGCGAATGGTGACAGTTTTATTGGATTTCGGGGTTTTCGATGGAAATCGATTGTGCCACAGATATGAGAGGCTGTGGGGGTGATGGTGGAAAATAAAATCCGCGGATTTGGTAAGAGTTTAACACGAATTTAATTGACATGTTCTGTCAGGTGTCGAACACCAGATGATGGAATTATAGCTATTCGTTGCTTGGAAAGCTGTTTGGGAGTGATGGGTGCAAGTCTGATGTGGGTTTAGGTTGCTTAATTGTCAGGGACGAGCTATTGTCTTTATAGCTACTGGTAGGATCCAATTGTGTCCATACTGCTGTACCTATAGATGGGACACTTAAATGCATTTCAGTAGAGACAATATGCAGGCGCTGTGGCGTAGTGGTTTGGGACCCCAGGTTCGGTCCTCGAAAAAATACAACAGATCCCAAGTAGTATCACCAATCGAGGGAGCAAGTTCAAAATGAATTAATATAGTATTGAACTAACAACATTATGAACTGATGTAAGTATACACAGCTGTCCGACTGTTTTCAGATCTGAGCAATTAAGTTACTTCAAGCGATACATACAAAAATGTGTGCCTGCCTGGTAAGGGAATATATAACACCAGAAACCAACATGAGATTTGAGACCTAAAGACACAAAGCAAGTCTTCTGATCACTTATTGGTTTGTATAGGTCAATCATATTTATAAATAGACAACGCCCCCAAACAGAAGGCGAGGCATGTTTATTTTTATGGCAAAAAAGTACAAAATTGGGACAACAAATCAGTATACATTAGGACTATCATCTTACAGCGATTCACTCGTTTGAGTTCTTATTTTTGGGACAAATGGAACGGGCGTATAAAATTGTATACCAAATCCAAACAGCTGATGTAAAAAGCTTTCTCAACACAACTGTCAGAATTTCACGAGGGAAGTTGCAGTAGAAAAACCTTAAGGTGTAGTTTGTATTCTTTTGGGGTCTAAATTTAAGAAGACCCCATGATAATTGACAGCGGGATGAATGGGCAGCGACTATGCTTGTTTTCACTAACTTCGGTTTACTGCAAATGTGTTTATATTCGTAAAAGAAACATAGGGATCTCTAAAATGTGAGGCTCAGAAGGATAAGTGTACGATAGACAGCTGCACCTTGAAGTGAATTCATTTCATATATCTCTGATCCATGCCTTGGATTTTGGCTAGCTTAAGAGTTTCAGATTGACGGTTATATAAACATACTATTTTTATACCCTCCACAGGAAGGTATATTAACATTGTCACTAAATTTGTAACGCCAAGAAGGAGTCACAGGGGGCCTCATAAAGTATAAATATATTCTGAATCAGGATCACATTCTGAATGGATTTAGCCATGTCCGTCTGTCTGTCTGTCCATCTGTTTGTCTGTTGAAATCACGATAGCGGCCAAGGGAATTGACATAGGCGAATGATATTTGGTGAAAGGACTTCTTTTTATCGTCGTCAGGTTGGTATTAAAAATGGGCTATGTCGGTCAAGTAGTTCTGGTACCTCCCATAGAATTTTGCATGACTTGTATGCAGTAGAGGTTATCAAAGCATCGGCCAGGCCGATAATAAGACTTTGACTTGTTTTATTTTCCAGATGTGGGCGCCAGTTAAGAACAAAATTCGACAAAGTCATTATTTGACGGTTTTATATATCAGTGTACTACAAATATAAGCCAGTTAAGTTGCAGTTTCTACATTTTTTATGAGATTTAAAAAAAAAACCTTTAACTGGCGTTTTTCCTCGTCTTCCTCCTCGTCTTGGAAGTGGCAACATCTAAGCACCAATTCGGCTGTTGTTAGTCTACAAAGACTGCGATTGTACGAAAAAGAAGTTTCCAATTTGGTTTTAAAGAGGCAATTACTTATTTTTGCCTTTGCTATGAACTGGTCATAAATTTTCACCGTCTAGCTCATGAGGTATGTCAAAAAATACAACTAAACTTCTTAAACACTAGATTCTAACCCTCTGGATTTTCTTTTGAATTTCTATGTAGTTCCTTAAAAAAAACTGTGGTATGTAATGGGAATTATAATTATTTACCCGCAAGCACAACATCCTAGATTGTATCTGCTAATGAAGTGTCGAAAAAGCACACAGATACCCACATTAATCCTCAGATTTGGGGAAAAAAAACGAAAAAGATAATGTTCTTGTAAATTTTCTAATTCAAAAAGTTCCACATGTATTCATTTATACAAACGACACCAAGAAACTGATACTTTCCTCTTCCTATCATATATAGATATGCGGTCAGTTGGTTGGATTATTGTTACTATTTTTTTTTTGGGAAATGCCTTGGTGAAACACGAGCAACGAGTACGCGTTGAAAATTAGGCCCACTTTTGGTCGTATAGATGCAAAGTGATAACAAACTGAAATTTGATATCTTTCACACCTCAACGTGTGAATCGTCGTGTGTTTAGTGCGTTCTTAACTCTGCGAGACCAATTCAGCGGGAGCTTGTCTAAGAAATCGTATCAAATGACCAGACAAAGTGTGAAGTCGTCTATCTCTTGGGTGGCATACTAATAGTGAAATTATTTTTCTCCATCCGGAGTTACATAATTTATTCGGGAAAAGTTTAAAAAGACATTTAGTTACAGATGAGCGTGTGTGGTTCTTTCGTTTAAACAAATATTAACTGGAAAACCAGCAATTTATTGCCGCTTTTCGACGACATATAGGAGAGGAAATTCAAACAAATGTTGACAGCAGAAATATTGTCCTACAGCGTGTTGGAAAATTTATTTAGAAATAATATAAAGTCCCGCGTCAACCTGGTGACGGCAGTAAATTAATACAACTTAGGTAAAAAATAAGTTGCACTGTCAGCGCAATACACATGGAGTTATTTAGTTGTCAAAACTCCATGGCGTGCATTTGGAATATAGATATTAGAAAAAAATATTAAGTGCAATCATGAGGAAGTGTTTCGATGGTAAATTGGCTGCTGAAAACGTGATATTCAAACCAAATTAGCAGCACAATCAGCTCGCTCGCATTTGAATTCAAAATTCAAACGAAATTCGGAGAAACTTCTTTCACAAATGTTTATGTGCCTGGAAGTTTGACTGTCGAAAAAATTACCCATTCCTAACGAGTACAATATTGTTCTATCTGAGCAGAAATGTACGCACACGGAAAATTAATCAGAAATTCAATTGGAAAAGTTCCATTGGAGGGAAGGCTTTGAGTTTAGTTAATGGAACGTAAATTAGATTTAACTCATTAAACTGTGGAGGGGATGGAGCCATAGAATGGGTGGAAAAAATCGTTTGAGGCGAATGTGATTGTTTTTGAATCTATTTTTGTCGCAATACGAATGGACTGAGAGCCTATATGTAGGCACTAGGCACTCTGTGAATCACATTTAATTAGTCCTGGAATATGTTCCTTTTGCTGTTTCCACACCAAATAATCGTAACAAATGAGTTGTTAAAATAAAAGACTGACAATTTCAAAGATCAATAAAAGCAAAAAAATAAAACGAGAGAGAGAATTCTCGCGCGAATATGGTAAATGGTATTAAAACATAACATTTTGGGCGCAAGGCTTTCGCTAAATGTGTAAAAGTTTATACACATTAAATAAATTAATTTCTGTGATTGTATAATCTTTCACTGAATTTGAGTCTTTACCATACATTTCCTTTCACAAAGCCTGTACTTTTGAAGACGAGCAAGAACTGGTTCTTGTTTTTCGTTAGTAACTGTTTATACATTCTCAGGGAGATTCCTGTCTTGACTTGTCCGTCAACAGTGAACTGCTGCGCATCGTCGTAAGCTTGTTCATTTCCATTAACGTTGCTTTGCCCTGCAACCCAAATCAGGGTAGCCTTGAAGTGATCAAGCGAGTTCAGCTCATTCCTGAATTCAAGCACTAATATTGAGGTTTAATTGGGTAAGGCGAAAATTTGATGACAGCGTGACTATCAATGTACGAGCGCATTCAGTAACATACATAATTTGCCTCGTTAGTGGACATCGACTAAAATTAGGCCAACACCAACACCGAATATATGCCGCCAACAAACAGGGATGCCCTACATCAACGAATCGGACAAATCAACTTTGAAGTAGTAAAACCGAGACCGACGCAGTCTGTTGTAAATTCTGTTAACAACATCTCAGCAGAAATTAAACTAACAATAATTCTTTCCAATCGGTGTTACTTCGGGCCCATAATTTAACAAAAGAACCTGATTATCCTAACTATGGCGCTGAAGCTTGGACTTTTGACTTTGTTCGATTTTGAAGCAACTGCGTCCGGCAGAAAATTGGGTTAGTAAAAGGCTCCGCTCTGAATGTTATTCGGAGCTTTGACCAACATTTAACAGATAAAAAAAACTTACGAGACTTATACTTCATACATTCAAACTTTTCCACTATCAACTGTCAGCTTAAAAAACTATGCTGAGAGAAACCTATCAAGTGCTTAGCGAACCCTATCAAGTGGTGCCTCTGAATTCCGAGAGTACTGAAAAATTTAAAAATAGTTCAACTGAAATATGAATGAATGGTACAAATAAAAAATAAATACACTAGAGTCTCAGAAAGATGAACAGGAATAAAACAGGCCCGGTTCGTCTTTTAAAGTATCAAGATTTAGCTAAAGAAGAATGTATAGTCAAATATAAAAACTTTAAATAACAATTCATTGCAAATATTTAAGAAAAAAATATTAGAAATTAGCAAAAAAAAAATTATTTGTAAAGGAAACAAATGGTATAGCCTTTCGGAACAGTCCAATGGCGAAAAATTTCGTTCATCTTTCCGAACTGTTCATCTTATACAATCGTTCATATTTGCAAGATTCTACTATACCTACATATTTCTAAACAAAAAAAATTTAATTTCACTGAATCTTCAAGTAAAATAAGCTCATATTATGCTTGATTTCATGAATGTAAAGAAAACATTTAAAAAATTAAAAATAGTACTTAAAATTGAGAAGTGGTACTTGCATACACGGGAAAGTGGAAAAGTACTGAATTCTGGACAATAGTAGGCCTTTTTCATCTATTGTCGACACCATAATTTGCGCACCTCCTAATTCCGAGTTAAATTGCTTCTTATTAACATTACTCAACTGAAATTAACCTAGCAATAGGTAGCGCTGACTTTGTTAATGAAATCACTTTTAAACTTTTGCGATGGACTGATACAAATTTGTATTAAGATATTTAAACTTAAAACTTTGTTACTTCACACCCTCCCCCGCTTAACCAAAATAATCGATGACAATAATATACATTTTCTTTTCTACCAGACTGTTTTTCGCAACATGTCACTCAAATATTAACGCAAATTAATTTCTGTTTACTTCGCAATTGGATTTCTTTCGAGCAGTGAAATATTTATATCGCTACATGCACATTTTCGGGTATTCGAATTATAGCAATTGAATGGGAGATGAAAAAGATACTTGTGTTCGTTTTCGAGAACGCAAACGAAGTTGTAAACGTTTTTAATTAATGCGATAAATGCTTTAATCCCTGCCTCCTTCATATGGTGGACATACATTTTATAGAATTTTAATGAGTCATTTTCGGTTGAAGTAGCATGCGATAAATGTATTTCTTCGGAATCACGCTTATTACCCATCAATCATTTGCACGTTCACTGATCGCAGTCTTCTCTGGGACGCGCACTCTTCCCACAGATAAAACGAAAAATAATGTTCAACAAATCTAGGTTCTTTAACCGTAAATTGTACTTATACTCGATTTATTTTTATTGGTTCCCATTCAGCAGGCAATAATCGATTACTATCGAAAATAAATTAATAAGCAATCGGCCCGTTGCGTTGGCTTCCCTTTTACTCCCACTCACCGCTTACAATAATTCAAATTGTATCTTTGACTGATGCGATGAATGTGCGGATCGATTGAAATCAAATTTAAAAGATACACGAGTATAATATGAGTGAGTATCTGTATAGGTGTTCGTTTGCCCGCACAAGAAAAAATATAGACTCAAAAGAGTAGGGTGCCTTTCGTTATGGTCCGCATGAATTTGCAAATAATGTATTTGCCACGGCCTATGGCTGAGGTGTATCGTTTATGACAGTGCCATGCATGGCAGTATTAAGTCACAGATGTTAATAGGTAGGCGCGATGTACCTCTTAGATATGGGTTTCATATGTGCGTATGGCTTGCGGCATTTTTAGCTATACCAACGACGAAGTCGTACATTATGCAGAAATCAACAACCGTGCGTGGTTGGCGTTGCAGTGAGGTTCACTGCGCTTAACGTTGCACTATCACGATGACTTGTTTTGTGTTATGAATCAATCGATTTCCAATAATAAATTCAGCTGGAGAGATACAGATACAGCACAAGTTGGGCACTCCCCTCTGAGATATAAAATATTTAGTTTGTTTTTTTTTAATTCTTTCTTTGTCGCTTACCTGCTCTTAACAAGTCAGTCGATCAAAGCCACAGATCAACCGCTCGGCATAATAATAGGTATGGTGAGGCGAAGTTAGAAGGTCAGCCGCGGTATGCAGCTCGGCTTTTATATAATAACAAAAGCTTATGGTGATGTCGCAGAAATTCCAATGAAAAGCGCTGCTGATTATCAGGTACCTTACATTGTTTTTATGTTTTTTCTGATCACAATGACTTGCTCGTGGTATTGGGGACAGAATATACCTAGATTTAGGGCTCAATTGTAAGAGGCACTTGTTCATAAAGTAGGTAGTACTGAAGTGCGTAACTGCTATCTGTCATCTGTCACCGCTGGGTAAGCGACTTACAAGTGTTTCGAAAAGTGATGGATTTGCAAGAACCCGGGTCACAAACGCCAGTGGGGAGTTTCTTCGACAGGAGTTGGTCAATTGTGCTGTCAAAAAACAAAGAAATGTGATCGATTTGCAAGAACCTGGTACTTAACGCCAGTGGGAAGTTTCTTCGACAGGAGTTGGTCAATTGTGCTGACAAAAAAAAAGTCGGTCTTAAATCAACTGAGGTCAACAACTTGTAGGTATACGTTTTCAACTTTTGGTGACGATCTTCAGCTATTGAGTTATATTAGAACTGCTTTTGGTGTTTTCTTTTCTATTTTGCTTTATAAAAAGTAACTTTTGTATTTAAGCGTTAAGCAAGCGCTAAAGGGACAACCAATTTAAGCCAAGAAACTGCGAGAGTTTGTGCAGCCTTTGCTGTCCATTTGGGCATGGAAAACATAATTGAAATATAGCATCAAATGCATCACAAGAGGTTATCAACATTACACGCTGGTGGTACCACGAGATCTTTTGTTTTTAAATATGGCAGCGTGCCGAAACATTATAGATCGACAATCCGCAGTTATTAATTTTCATCACTGTGACATCGAACTTGGAAACATGCGGATTAAAGGAGGTTTAAATACAATTTTAATGTATTGTCATATCCGAAATTGACCTTAAATAGTAGTAGTTCGATATATTCCCTTTAGCCAACTCTTAAATCAAACAAAACTATTTTTAAAAAAATATTATTTACCCATACTTAAGATCGACCGTAACTCATGGAACTCTTTCCTTGAAGAACGAAAACTGAAAGCAGTCTCCACCTTAAAAACCTATAGGTCTAAGTCAACTCGAACTTAATGTCACCATAAATGCAGACGGGGACCATAAAACCGAATGCTCTAATTAGTTTCCCGAGACCTCGTCTTCCAATCGCCCAGAATATCAACAGCTACTCGTACATGTATATATAATTAAGTCGACTGAGAATAACTTCTACCTCGCTTGGACCACCCATCCCGCCGACCAACCTATATAAAAAATAACATTATTCCACACCTTGCCTATTACAGAAAACCAAAACATATAAAAATTTAATTTTACCTCGACTTCGTATGTTGAATTTGAAATTCTCAGTGCTGCACATCTACAGAGTGTTCAACGTGTGGACTGCGGACCCGTGCAACAATGACAGAAAAATAAATTAGTTTCTCTCAACTGTAGGTACTAAAAGTAGGTACTCGTACCTTACCAACACAACCGATTTCTGGGTCAAAACAGAGGAGTGTAGTGCACGTTAGACCTCGTTGGACGCATTTTACATTATTTTCCATTCGGAATGATTTATGTGCTCCACTGTCTGACATTTTAGATTACAAATGCTAAAGTGAATAAATAAAACGATTTCCTTTCACAAGTGACAAACAACAGATAGTCATCTTCAATCTGCCAAAAAGCAAAAAAAAAATAAACAGCCGACAAAATTAATGATCTCGCATTAATCAAATTGACAAATACATTACAGTTTAAGTTAAACTGTCGGCATTTTTCATGCCACCGGTGTGTAGATGGAAGCGGACAAGATCTCTGTTAGTTGGAGAGATTTAGTTCGGTGCACAAAAGCTGAATCTCGAATAGAACTTTGTGGAATAAGAAAATTCTTCCTATAAACTGTTGTTGTAGATAATTTTATCGTTCAATTAGTAAGCAACAAATTTCTGTACAAGCAGTCGAAAGGGGGTGGCCAATTGAAGTGCAGCGGCTTACTGCAGTTTGTGATTTTTATTCAAACGGAATTATCATTTGAGATACATGTGATGATTTAGGGGATAGACATGGGTGGAATTCGAATGCAGGGTGCCGCCAAAGCTTTCCAGAAAACCTGAGCTGCGTTACTTAAATAACTATAAAATCAGTAGTAGTAATTCTTAGGAACTACAAACTTCCTTTGTAGGAAAACTAAATATTTCCAATCAAAATAAACGAAGATAAACTGCTTTGCTGAAATGAAGGCACGAATGTGTTAAATATTTTCAATATTTGCTGAATCCAAATTAGCTAGTGCTAAAAGAAAAGTCTATAGCAATTTATGGTCCAAGGAATGACGTACCAATCTACCAATATGTAAGTAGCTACTCGAGAGACAAGTAGTTAAACAGGTATATATCTCATAAGCCAGTTTTGGAAACAAAAGCTTTTAGTGACTTTCATTTTACGTTTAAAAATGTCAGCCGCATAAGTTGTAAGAAAAGAAATGTTTGAAGAATGGTTTCTCACAAAAATGGGTACCTCTTACATTATTTAATCTTTATTATAAGTGTTCACTAGGCCGATATTTCCCAGATCAAAAAAAAACTTAAAATCATAAATCTGTTTAAGAGTAAACTGTGGGTCAATAACATGGTCATGGTTGTGGTCATCCATAACATCATCAGGCCACAATGCATTTAAGAGTTAAGGCCGCAAAATGTATTAAAACTTCTAAAATGGTTTTTGGATTTTTTTAAAATTATTTTGCAGCTGTGCACCATAAGTTTCTGTCAAGTGGCCGCCGCGCAAATTAGAGTTCTTCAAAAAAGTATTTCTTATAAGTCTTAAACATTTTTGGTATTTTCTCCGCATATATATCGTTCCGAAAATTGTTTCTTTCTGAACGCCTTTTCCTTGATGTACATCTAATAAAAATATAAATATTTATAAAGGAATAATAATAAACTTAAGTCTCGACGGTCACAATTAAGAATTTTGTATGTAAAATACTACAAAAAAAAATGTTTATTGGATGAGTTCTTCCCGAATGGTTGATTTTGGTAGTCAGGAGTGAGCTAATATTTATATAAAACGTTATAGTAACTTCTTCACATTGTTGTTAGATTTTACCGACCGCTTTTCACAACCGTCAAATAAGAACACTGTTGGCCTTCAATTCATTATAATAATGAACAGTTCGGAATGTTCTGTATTTCAAAAATTGGTCATTGTTTTTTCAGTATTTCTTTTAAGTTTTTAAAAATAATAATGTTAACAGAAAACCAAAAATCAATAAGATAATGCTAAGGAACCATAATTTGTTTAGTTAAGTATTAAAAATGTGTTCCAATTAATTTTTTAATAAAGTGTATAACTATTTTTTAAATAACAAGAATTTAAATAATTGAAAATTGTCTTGCAAGTTTTGTCTTTTTATATTTCCCACTATTTGGATATACTTACGGTAACCATACATCTTTTTCAAAATATTATAGGTTTTTCCTGACTGACTTTAAGGACCTTTTGTTTATTGTCCAGTATACTGAATACTGTTTTCGATTTTTTAGTATTAGAAATCCATTGTTTCGATGATAAATCAAACTTGACAGTGTTATGTTAATGTAGTCTGCAGGTTAAAGTTTCTCTTAAGTCTAATTATGATAGGTGTCGCTGTAGTCGTATTATTTATTTATTATTTATTGTCTCTAAAGACAGCTGATATCTCTCTTAGAAGATTTTTCAAATATAAAAATTAATAAGCTGCAAACAAAGTGAAGTTATATAGTTCTTAAACCGCTCGTTTTTTTTATTTACTTAGAAAAATTGGAAAAAAGTGTTGCTGATTATTCATCGCAATTTTGTATTTTCGATTGTTCATATTCAATTGGAAACTAAGTATATATATTTAAAACCGGATGCAATAGAATGCTGCACCCTACCATGCAAAGAAAGTTGTTGTTTGGTGCGGTTACTAGCTATATCCCCAAAAAATCGGCTGCTCATTGGTTTTTACCAAGAGATACCTAAACAATAAAATCTGTGGCAACAAGGAAAAACAGCCTAAGTCAACTTATGTCAAAATTGAGTTAATGTTACGATCGGATGCATAGTACCCTATTCAATATGTCATATTTGTTAAATTGTGAACCAGTCTCTAAGCAGTGGGGCTCCAATTTATGCGAGAACTAAAGCTTTTCCATCCGTCAGTCGTTGCTAACTTCAAATGACTTAAATTAAAAGATCAAGCCTTTCAGGAAACTGAAATATGTTAAAAAATTCTAAGCAAGTAACAAAATTTCTCTGAAATATCCAAATCAAACTGAGTTATATACAAAACGAGGGAATCTATACATTTAAAACAACCGACCGCGAATTTTGAACCAAAATACTATAAATCATTTATACTCGTAATAGTATAAAACTTGACCCAGTACTTTTATATTCGACTGTTGACTTATGGTTTAACATTGTCCTTCCCGAATATGCAACCAAATTTAGCGCCTCATTATCCATATGTAAACCCATCTCTTGAGCCATGTCAAAGCGGATCACTTCAAAATTGTTGTGGTAGCCCACTCTGGCCGACGCCTAAGACAATTCGACAATATTTTTCTTTCAACCAACGAAAGCCCATGTAAAGACACATAATCAAGTCGAGTAAAAAAGAAAACAAAAACTGTTTGGGAAACCTAGAAATTATTATTCTTAAAACGTGATGGTTCGGAGAGATGTATCTGTTGCGCCGAAGCCATTGTTGGTCGGGCAAACATTAATTTTCGGGGCCGCAGCCATAAAAACACTTTTTCGTGATCATGAATAAATTCTTTATACGTTTTTCTTTTTCTCCTGTCTACTCAGATATAGACATACTCGAACTCGTACCTAGACCTACTCTCTGTGAGTAGTTCTCCAAGTGAACTATACCGTCGGCGATGAAAGATGAAAGATGGGAGATGAAAAATCCAAATTGGAATTGAAATTCCCCCTTTGGAGCCCAATTATCGCTCGAGTACTGTGTATAATTTACATAGATAAGGGCTCATTATTTCAACACTTTATCAAGTGAACCCTGTGTAGCCGGCCCATCACTCGTCTGCACGATGATGATGTGTGATGCTGCCGACGATGGAACAGAGCGAGACAGACAGAATTGAGTTTTATTCTGTGAACAATTTTCGAATTTTAGCTACCGGGACTTGTGGCCATATAACACGATAAGGGAAATCGTTTCCATTTATAAAATGTGCTGTGCGCCCAGATGAAAGTATCTATGAAGAGTTCTCAAAGGTAAAAGCTGCTGCTGGTCAAGTGTGGGCACTGAAGGAGGCGTACGAGATCTGTACACACGTTTCTGTTTGTGAATTTCAATTTCCCATCGTCTATTGTGCTTCCTATTAATATCTTTGAAGTGTCTTTCTCAACGGCAGCATGTATCCGAGAATGAGAAAGCTGTATAGAAATGTTAATCATTTGGCTGGGAGTCCGTTCGGGGATAATTGAGATGTTCTCGACTTTATTAGGCTTCAGAGGAAGGAAGTAAGCATGGAATAACTTCAAGGTGGAGGTAAAATTGAATTATGTGTACACGGGGGCAACGAAGTTAAAGGACCTGTGGCTCGATTAGGGACATCCGATAACAATTTGTGTGACTTTCTTATGGTAAGGTTGACCATTATCACGACAACAAGTTTCTTTTGTATGTAGGACATTTAATCTCGCAAACAATTTGGCTACAAGAATGAATGTGTTTCGGAAGCTACCCAATTTGTGTAGAGAAGAATAAAATTGGCTACAAAAGTAACTAATGGAGCTTAATGGTAGGTATACGAAATGTTTTACAATCGTTGAATGGGGCACCTTATTTGAACCGTTGCGTTGGTTGTTGAGTTTATGCTGTCAGACTAGAGACAATGATGAAAAGTTTGCCACTATAGCTCAAGGCTTAAGAACGTTAGCTCCGAATTGGTTAGTTTCTAAAATCGATCTATTTCCTACATTTCTGTGCAAAAGCTGAAGCGATGTTTAAAGCAATTTTTCTTCGCTATCTATCACGCTCAAAAATTGGCTCTAACCGAGTGCGATTTTTGCTCAGTTAAAAAATGGGTCAAAATGAACTATAAATCTCTGTTGAAAAAATGGAGTATTGCACACTTTTAAACAAAAAAACACACTTTACCATTTATTATCAATCAAGTCTGTAGATTGTTATCAACCAGTTGGTTAAATTCTACAGATATGACAGAGAAAATTAGGAAAATATTAATAAATCACTTATTTCTAACTGAGTTGAATCGGTTATTTTCAATTCACAAACTTTGTGGGAGCTATATTACCAGTAATACCTGGTAGTTTCTAACCGAAAGTTGGTTGATTTTAAATGGGTACAAGTGATTTTTCTGCGTGATGGGAATTGAAAGAATCTGTGGAGAGTTTCGGCATAGATAGCACAACAAGAAACTTAAAGCATTAACCTCTTTTATAATAACGCAAATACCTTCTTCGTATTGGAAAAAAACAAACTCATAGAAAAATAGCAAAAGAAACAACAGAACTTCAGAATTAAAAAAAAAAAAATAATCGTCGAGTTTCAAAAACATCAGTAGTTTCCTACAAAGTTTCCTGACGCATGCGTCCACCGACTACCAACTCCTTGTAGAAAGCAGAAAAGCGGTTTAAAGACTGCAGTTACAAAAAGTCCTCATTTGAAAGCAGCAGATTGAAAACCCACTCTTGCGAAACTCAGCATGACTTCAGACATATTTCTAAAATAAAAAAAGCATTCATCTTTCGTAGTAAGGGTCTGACAAAACTGCCCATAAACAATTAAACATTAAAATTGATGCCAACAATCACTTGAAAACATTCATATAAATTTAAGCCAGCTTCTCCAGAGATAAGGCAGTGACATCACTTGACCGGCTGTCCCATTGATACTTTTCAATCTCGCTGTCGGCACTATAAACAAGTAAAACTGATAAAAGCAATCGATTCATGTCAAACAACGGCTCGTTACAGCTTCCTCAAGACTATTCCATTTAATTCGAAGCCATCTTCCACTTATCAATTCGTATTATTAATTAAAAATAATTTATTGCTAAACAAAATCGACAAGCATACATGTATGCGCATGTTTCCTGGTCTCTCTGTCTAGGATTTGCATTGAAAAAAAGTCTTAATGACCACCAACCGCTTCACCGCCATCATTACCGGCCTCAGCCAATTTCGCCGCACACAAAGAACAAACTGTCAATCAATTCAGCAGCAATTCAATAACAAGTAAACAATCAAAAAGAAGCACAAAACCAAATCACAATCCGCAAAATCTTTCTCTCGTTGTTCTGTCTCTCTATTTAATATACAGTACAGATGGAATGTCCTCAATTCAGTATCAGAGAAAAAAAACAAAAAAAGATGAAAAGAAGAGGGAAAATAATGGAAAAGTCCACGTCTAAGAGTTAGGCTATTGCACAAATGTGCGTGTACTTAGATAATCCCGACTGGACGCAATCCGAGAGTGCAATCTAACAAACCAAACGAACTAAATGACGATCGGCAGTGCCAGTGGACCTGAATTGATTATGATTATGCACTGTAGATACAGTGCGGACCTGGGGTTGAAATGATTTAATAAATTATGCATTTTTAAATCGCCTTACTTGTAGACGTACCCTGGAGTACACACTGCGCCTCGAATAGAGCCAATAATGCAAGAACTGTCATATTCATAATAAATTTATCTCGATTCTTTAAGATTTTTGTTTGTGGCGTTTGCGTTTGAAAAGCATCCAACTATGGAGATACGAGTACTTTCATGTAACATTTTATTGGAGGGTCTTTTAATTAAAATCAAAATATCACTTATCGAGTGCAATTGAAGATGACAGGTTGCTGCCGATGCCCCCGATAAATCGGTCTCCCTTCGGAAACCAGTTCCACAGATTAATGGAGATGCGTCTTGCTTGGCAAAGTTGCAGTTCGAGCTGAGTGAAATGAAGTGCGAAATGCCTTGGACTAATGGTGGCGAGAAATTCGCACAGATTGAGGAATGGTGTGCCCAGCTGCAGCTGTTGGCATGCGACAGCGACTAGCTAAAGCTATGCAGGCAGGCGCCAATAAATCAATTATAATTCCGCGAGCGTAAAGTAATTTGCACGTAATCTCTCTATCATTCGTGTGTCCCTGTGTGTGTGTTTCAGTTTTTTTTTCCAATGAATATTTTATTATAAATTAAATTGTGGAACTGTTTGTGTAAACACAACCGTTTGGATGGTTTAATTCCTAATTTAGTTGCAATATCAATTGCATGATGCGGTCTGGGGTGCTGGCTGGGTGACAATGTCGGCGGCACAGCGGCCATGGATGTGGATGTGGTGTGCTTTGGGATCGAAATGATTAATTTACACGGTGCGATGGCAGAATGATTGGAGGAGCGGGTGTGCTGGAATTTTATGTTTTTTGCTGATTTGTAGGAACTGGTCACGACAGATCAATTGTGGAAGCAATAAGAATTGCGACTATGATTTTGTTGTATATATGGGGAATGACAGGAATTTATTATATGCATAGTTTTTTTTTTGCTTTTGACGAATCGGGCGACACCTTGTTTTTGACAGAGAAAAAAATGTATTGGGGATTGAGTATAGCACGTGTAGGTAGGTTTGGCAATGATGAAATGTTCTGTAGGAAGTCGGAAAGACGGTTATTTGCCTTTACCAAATTGAAGCGTAAGTTCATAATTCACTATAGTTGGTGTTTGCAGAAGGAGGTTTGATATAGAGGAGATTCTATTTCGAAACGACCAATGAAAGTGGTTGCTTTTTCATAATTCACATCCTTTTCTTTGCATGCTAACGAGGAATGACTTTCGTATTATTATTATTGGGCTTCACTAAATACTTAGGGCCAACTCAGAGCTCACTTCGAGCAAAAGTTTAGGTTTTGTCTGTGCGAGCTGATCAGTACTAAGTACCTTCCATATAGCGTACGCTGTAGGGCTAACCTAGTGCGCCCAATGGTCCACCAAACAAACCTTGTTAAAAAAACCTTCACGGAATATAACTTATAAGATCAGCTATTCAGCACATCGTACTCTTTTCATGCTGCCAAAAAAAAATATTCGGATAAATTTGCTTGTAAGTGTTAAAAAATGTTTGAGCCGACCTATCTATCTCACCATCAGATGCGTGAATTCGTTTGATAAACTAAACGTGAAAGTGACTGCAAACCCAATTCAGAAGATTTAAAAGAAAAAAGGAGGTCCTTTGCAGTGCACCCGATATAAATAGAAACGAAACCTGTACTCCTAGATAGTTGTGCTCGACAGGCAAAGCAATTGGGTAGATTGTTCTATTCAAACCTAAGAAGATGGTGAAACTTCCGCTGAACCAATGTAAAGAAATAGGAAAAGATATAAGTGGGGTTGTGGTCTCTCCCAAGTTAAGAGATTCCTTCATGTAGCTTCAAAGGTATCTTAGTTCGATTACTTATCGACTTGTTGACTGATAACTCGCAAATTTTTAAAATTTTTGGAAATAGCTGACGAAATTGTCTTATTTCAGGTGGTAGACAAACTTGTCAATATTAATGGTATTTATGTATTCGTTTCGGTAACCGCCTGCACCACCCTTAGTAAGAAAGGACATCAATTAAATCACTATCTGCTTAAAGCACAATAAAGCAATTACAAGATAATCTCACAACAAAATTTAAAGCCAAAAAGGGTTTTATTTTAATTCCGTTACCAAAATGATCAACCGCATATTGAAAAGTCGAACGAGGGTGATAGCGCTAGTGTTAGATACCAGTGTTGTATTTTTAAATCTGCTCGCACATTCATTTACCAAGCACGCATAATTATGCAAAAAAGGGATGATTACCCAACGCACCATTACCACCACCACCACCGCCAGTGCCGGTCGCGTGTACCAAACAAATAAGTTGTAAAGGGAATTAGTTCTGCAATAGCTGCTGTGGATGATTCTAAATTGAGGGTGGTATTAGAACAAGTACGAAATGTACAATTTTTCATTTGAAATACCTACACGCAGATAAAACGCACAACCCTTTTGTTTTATTGCACACACACAGATACATGTAAAATTATCAACCCCCAATGGAAAAGTATATATTTGACTAGATATCAAAATTCAACCGAAATGAAAACATTAAAGCCGGGTAATGAAGTGTATCTAATGACAGGAGTTACCCTTGCATCTTGCGCTCATTAAAGCATACAGATACACTACCGATTCTGTGTATTTGTAGCAGTTAATATGGTTCCATTTTGCATGTAGGTGTTTTCATTTGAAATGCTTAAAATAAAACTCAACCAAACCGAGCCCATGATCATTTGATACATCATGGCTGTGCAAATAACTGAAAGATAGATAGATAGACAGCCGACAAAACGTGGGTGGGTCCTGATTTTTGGGGCACAAATTCGGAATCAAATATTCAGTGAACCTGAATAATGCGTGCTCCTTTTTGGAGTTTAATCCTCTAGAGTAAATTTAATTTGGTTCAGTTGAAGAGGGTTTTTGTTTTTTTTTTCGTGTTGGACCGTTTGCATAGGTAATTTATTTACAAAAACAAATGGTGAATCTAAACATTCGTTATTCAAATCCACAAAGTAAATTATCTGTCTATCTGTCAGCTGTCTGTTTCGGCAAACAGTTTTGAAATAATTATGACGAGAATGTTGTTCAGTGGTCAATTTTTGTTTCACACACATGAAAAATGAGTGCGACTTGATTACCCGTAGCTAATTTGTTTTTGTTTTCCTGCGCCGAATGGAATTCTGATACGAGTCCAATTGTCCGGTTAAGAGGTCTTAAGTCTTAGAAATATTTTTTTTTTATATTATTCTCTGCCTCAATCACGGTGGCCAGTGAATGTTCAAATGGTCATTGGGTTGGAAGGGGAGTGATGTTATTTGATATGAGATTTGCGCGCCATACCTACACATGTATCTCAGACCTTTTTAATGACTTAGAACCGACAAACTTAGGAGTAAACCAAAAAAAACAACAAAAATTTTAAGAAAATAGTGCAAATGAATGAAAAAATTCAAAGAATACGATGAATGTGATTAACCATTGACAGATACAAGAGGCGGCCGAACAGATGGAGCGGCTTGATAGATGTGATCTGGTTTTTGGCTTTCGGTTTCTCTGAATTTGATTTGTTTATATTTATTTTTTTTGGTTTATTTCAGCTGCTCTGAGTGGAATGAGCAAATATTTCCACCATGTTTGTGTTCATATTGGTACACATCATCTATATGTTATTAAGTATTTTTTGCTAAGGAAATTTAAAGTGGTTTGGTATCAAAATTGATGGTTCTTTTTGATAGCTTGTTCTTCTTCTATATTTATATTTTTAATTAAAGGCAAATTTTTAAAGTAATATATTTTGGAATAGCGATAACCTCTAAACAACGTTATCATTGTGTTATTTATCGCGCTGCATTCGGTATAGGGACGTTATCGGCCCAACAAAAAATAGCAACTCAACACATTACGCTCAAAAGTAGGCTCTTACAGAGTGCGGTTTTTGCATGGTTAAAAAACTGTTTTAAAATAACTAAGCCTTTGTTGGAAAAAAAAAAAATTCGTTGTTAAAAACTACCGAGATAAAAATGATAAATGTAAACAGTTTTAAAAAAAACTGGTCAGTTGTTATGAACGAAGTTTATTGATTGGCCATAATGGGAAGAAAGGAAGCATCAGAACCTTTCATAGGTCCTGAACCATTCTGCGAATAGGGGCTCACCGCCTCAAAGAAGATTATGGGAAGCTAGAGAAAGAAAACAGGGCAAGAACCTATGGCATAACGCTCAAGGCATGAGGCATGCCAAGAAAATTCTAGGGCAATACAACCGTAAAAGATTCGAAGCTTGCATCGGCATGAGAAAAATAACCTTCGTTTCCTAACGGGCTTCCGAACGGGCCATTGTGGACCCAAGGAACACATCATTAAACTGGGATATCTGAACAAGGTCTTTGCGGATGGATGTCTTCCGCCAAAAAATAAACAAGAACCTCTAAAATGATTCCGAAGGGAATTATAATGTGAGGGGAACTCTTATGAGGGCATTTACCTCACTGAGGCGTAAGCAGGAGGTACAATAGACCAAAATGTCGCAGTAAGCTAACCCCTTTCACATAATAATAATAACAGTAATTTTTAACCGAAAGTTAGTTGATTTTAAATAAGTGATTTTTTGCGTGTATCTCGTAACTTCTGCGGTTCTTTACACAAGAGGTAAGTGACAGTTCTTTCAACTATGTTAAAGGTAGCTGTTCAAATTATTTTAAAGCCTCAACTCAACGTTTTTGTTTAAATAAAAGTAGTTGTTTAAATAATTTCCTAAAACTTTAACACACAAGACATTCTATAGCTTGCTGGATATGTTTTTTTTATATGGTCTTATAAGGCTGACGTTTAAATATATTTATTTTTTGTATATTCAAGGCAGTATTGAACTTTAATTTTTTTGACAAAAAGAATTGGTTATTAAATAAAAGAGTATTATCTTGAAGGAATTATAACTTTTTCGCATGTGTCGCAAGCCAAATGTTTCAAAATATCATGAATATTTTTATATGTAGCAGCGCTTACGTATTATAGTCCGTAAATCGCAAGCTTCTACTCTACAATCACATCACATACCGTTACTTTTAAAATTGGTTTACATTTTAGAAACTTGAACAGAACCACATTTTCATCTTGTTTAGCTTTTAAACGACATTAGGATTATTCGTGTACTTTTCGTAATCAAGGTGGTTAAATGCAAAATTTTAAAAAGACGGTAGAAATATTCTCATCGATTTGAACAAACTATTTAAAAAAGCTCTTTGGCGGACAGATCTATAAAGTTTTTAGTATATTTCATTTGTCGGTGCAAGAGATATAATTTAATTAAGAGATACGAAGTTCGATCAAATGGGATGGAGTCCTCAATTCTTATGCGGAGGATTGAAAGAAATATGCAAGTAATATCATAATATCTCAAACAGAATTGAGAACCAAATAATTTAATTGAACGTATTTTATTTGCTGCAACGTTATTTGAGTGGTTCTTTGACAATGTTTTGTTTACGGACTCTCTCTCAACAGGTATGTTAATAAAGAAAATTATAGGAGCTCGAGTAAAAATAAAGACCCAGTATGGAGCCATCTGCCGTAACTTATACGTGTTCATACCGGTGGCAAGATAGATGTTCCCGAAATGGATTTCTTTGGGGGCTGGCTTTCCATGGCATCCCAGTTCCGAGAACACCAAATATAACTCTCACCGATTATTTTTTATGACGATACCTATATTCGAAGCCGTTATCAGTTTTGTGAACTAAGTCTTAAAATCCGCAATAATATAGCCGCAACCCCGCCCATCTTGTATTGGCGCGATTTTCATTTAAAAACAAGTTTATTCCCAAATAAATCTCCTATGGACTTTGAATTCCAAAAATTGTAATACAATTATTGATAATGATATTTTATTGATATACAACTTTATAGAACAGGTCTCTTAAAGCTTCAAAGCTAATGATTTTGAGCATCGCGCAACCAAAGATTGCGTCTATAATTTGGAATACCATCAGAACGACTTTTTCAGAAAGCCGTATAGTTTTGGCATAACTTTTAAAAATCGTTTCTTTAAATGAAAGAATTGCCATCGTTTTTTAAATAATTCGGACCTACACCAAGACACGATTTGGTCAACATTTCAACTTCTATAAACTTGAATTGATCAAATTGTAGGTACCTATAGCAGAAGCTCTTATAATTACAAAAAAAAAAATCATCGAATTTTTTCTCGTTTCGTAGATAGGCATAAGATTTTCCTTTTTTGATTACAAGGTTCAAAATAATTAGTAAACTTGGCAACGTTTGATGCTCACCCAGCAATTTACAAAAAAATATTTAAAAATGTGACCAAATATCGAGATCAGTTTGATACTCATCATTTTTTCATCAGAGTGTTGGGTGATCAAAAATTGGAGTGATCGCGTCCGTCAGTGTAAACAAATCCGTGACCAGCGTTGCCATAAGTGCAGATTTGTCTGCATTTTAAAGTTTTTCAACCTAGCCGCAGACTTTTAACAATCTGAAATCTGCGCTTCAGATTTTGTCTGCATTCGCTATAATAGGATTTCGTTCTTTTTAAATTATATAATTTCAACGTTTTTTGAACACTTGCTTCGCTGTACGCTAACATATTCGTATTCAGGTCTTTTTTTGTTATTGTTAGGTACGATTTTTCCATAGAAATCTTGCATTGCGACCATATACCTAGTTCGTTCTATTTGTGCTCGCCATATTTGGTTCCTCTGAGCATAGTGCGGTGCCCCAAGAGCTAAGAGCTAATATTCCTATCTCTCACAGGTTTAACTTCATATGCACCAACAAATTAGATCAGTGCGCGAAGGCTTGCATAAAAGTTAACATTTTTTCCAAAGCTTTACGCAACCTTTAAAAGAGAGACACTGTTGATGCTTTGTTTTAAAAATATTTTGATCAGCGTCATAAAGACACCATAGGTACTAACTATTTATCCAATGATTCTTAATGCAATGAATGTCAGATGAAATGTGAAATAAAATCACCCGGAGTTTAGAATTTTTTTTTTTTTGACTAAAGTAGTTAGGAACAACATAGAATGGGGGATCGGATAACGGATAGGATGTGATTATAAAACTGTGCGAATTCCTTGCCTTTAGTAGGTACTTATGCCCTGCCCAGTATTTGTAAACAATTTAGTGTTAAAGTTTTAAATTCTTTCTTATATTTCAGGTACCTAAGCCACTACCCGCACACCTACATAGGTACATTTCCGTATTCCCAACAAGCTTCTTCCTCCACCTATGTTTAACTTCAAAACTGTTTAGACATAAACCGCTAAAACTATTTCCCTAAGAATCCAATTTCAGAACCTACCCTGCGGCACCCCATCAATCCGTCCTAAACCTGTATTTTTTTTGCAAAACATTTTCAACTTATTTGCATAGCTATGTACAAACCTTTTTGTAAAAAGAAATCCTCTTATACTCCAATTAATCCGTAACAATCCGTATCTGCTTCAAATGATGAATGAAGATGCCAAACACTATATTATCAATTTCTTTTAAGAATCGTTGTATCTTCCACTGAACTTTTCACAATTAATCAACTTTTATCTGATTATTCACGATATCAATTAATTTATTGAAATAACTTTTGCTTATCGCAGGACACCAATTTCCTTTTAAAATTTCACATTTTCTTTAACTTGAATAATTCTTTTGAATTAATTTCACTTTATATTCTTATCTCTCTTCTCCGTTGGAGCCGGCACGGCAGATAGGGCGGTGGGAGAGTATATAATAAATTTTTGCTAATTTATCACTTTAACAAGGACGATGACTGCGATGCGATCAGATGCACAAACAACAATGCCGATTCGAAACAAACAAAAGATAATACAAAAACGAACAAGACCGAAAAAAAACGACGGAAGGAAGTCTGCAATCAAATAAATAGCTAACAAGTTAGCCAAACAACCATAGATACTTTTTTTTAATAGAAAAGGAACCAATTCAATTTTAATATCCAGCGCAGGGATGGAGTGATATAGATATTTTATGTGTATCTATCTATTCTATTCCTTGTGATATACTGTTCCTTGGCACGCGATACACTCTCGAAGCGACACAGACCCGTCACCGGATAGAATCTACAACAAACTGATTCGTTGTACTTTGCGCCATCGAACATGAACCAAAACCAACAGAGCCGCACTCATCGGTTCGTGTTATGTTGTGCAGACGGCGGGGGCGAGCGGCGCACACTGGAAAGTGAATACCGGGGTTTGGTAAACCATTCCAGTCGGGTGCTATTAGAATCAGATACGGCGCATGGAATAAAAATAAGTCTTCTAGTGTGCCAAACTGCCAATGTACCAGTACCATGTATTGCCGTGCCGTATTCCGTTCCGTATGCAGTATGCCCCGCACCGTGCGGCAGTCTTTGGTCGGCTTTCCAAGCGTGATTGCATTTTTTGTGGAACACATTTTGTGGATTGCATTTGCATTCGATTCGAATCTGAATATTGGAATATGGAAATGGAAAAGAGCCGCTCTTGAAGAGAAAGAAAGAAAATATCTTGAAAACGCAACTTGTTTGAGTCTGATGGTGAATCGGTGATGATTGATGAAGATATTGAAGATGATGGCCGTTGGTTTGATGGGTCTAGTAGACCGATGCGCAAAGTACAGGGGTAGAGGTCTAAGGGTCTAACAACGTTTCTATTTCGAATCGAATTCGATATTATTCGCCTTTTTGATTATCTGACTAATATGTTTACCTTTTCTAGTTGGAGGACCAAATAAACTGCGGTATTTTTGGAGGAGAATGGCTGCGCCGAACATAGCCATCATAGACTCCAATTTCTAAGTATAGTTTCTCCTGAATAGGTTTTAAAACACAAGAACAAATCAAAACATCTTCAGGTTGGCGGTGCGAAAATATGGACAATTAGAAATTAGTCTTTTGTCTGAAAAGTTGCAGTGTTTGTTTCGTTAAAAGCAATACCTACCGAAACTGCCTACCACCTACAAAAACGTATAACTGATCAGTACCTAACCACCTTCTGTAGGAACCACAAGACACCCATAAAAAGTGACCTTCTTGTATCTTAGCGACCCCGCTTGAAGTTCAAATCAAAATGCGATGTCCCAATGTTTTTTAACCAAAACAAATAAATTCAAGAGAGTTTAGTCCTTAACGTCAAAGCAGATCCATCAGACACCATCATATACCTAGTCTAGTCATAGCTCATAGCTCATAGGACATAATATTATCACAATCACATACCTATCAGCTATCACACACCGAGTCCGACACAACTCCTACTCCAGTGGAAGACCAAAGAAGAGAGTGAGTTGCCTTCCACTAATTTGATAGCTATTCGAAGAGAACTGGAATGAAGTTGGCGCGTGCCCACTTCGATGCGATTCTTTCATGGAAATGTATCTTTCAAATGCAATAGATACATTTACGTCGTGTTGTATGTTATTTCTCCGACGGCGGCGCGGCGGCTAATTCAAGGTTTTCGCAAGGGATTACTCTGTTGCTGAGGTTTTGTTTTTGTTGTTGGTCTTTGCGTTTCCTTTTGTGGCTTTTTTTTGTCGCGGTCGTTGTCACGAGGAAGTGCTATTGCACTTGGTGTTTTGGTCGTCTGTTGATTGGGGTTAGACAGCAGGGTTCCGAAAATGGATTTTAATTGTTGTTATTGGAATTACGAAGTAGGTAATCGTGGTATTTGGTGGGTGAACGGTTTTGGTTATGTTTCTTCTTTCAATGGTAATGAATTGTGGACAATTTAATGTCACTTATTACCTAGCTTTACGTACGTGTTATTGAATTATGTACGTGTACGTGTATTCGTTACAAATAAAATAGATATAGTTGCAGTCGATAAGAATTAAAAGTAATAATAAATAATAATAAAAGTAATATCGATTTTCTGTCGTAAATGGCGCCCAATGAAAGGCTTTTTCTAATTATATTCCGGTTAGTTGTTTTCAATATACCAAAAGAAGCAAAGCTTGGTATGACCTTATTACAAAATCATTGGTAGTGAGATGTCATGTAAGTACTTAGATAATTTGGTACAAGCAATAGCGTTGGGCGCCAATTTTGACAATCAATATTGGTTGGATATAGGTAGCAGAGTTAGATAAGAAATAAAATATAGCCGCAATTAGAAATATACTAGCTTATAACATGAGTAATCGATGTTAATGATACATCGAGAAGTGGAATATACCATACGTCACCATATTTGTCCTACTATGTTTCAAATGTGTAAACACCTGTTTATAGTTTTATTAACTAAACAAATCAAAATCATCGGCTTCAACCAATATAATATTTTTATTGCATGTAAATACAACATAATGTATGTAGGTACCTATTTACTAGTAAAGAATGAGTCTTTTTCTAATTTATCTAGGCTATGGTTATGGCAACCATTATTTTTTTTTATCTTATTGCGATCTGACAAAATGGAGGATATCGAAAAAATTTGACTATGCCAAAGGCAAGAGGTCTGCAAGTTAGGGGTCTCAAATTGTTCGGTTCCGGGATACAAAACCAAGTCTCCAGTGTAATGGCTGGCGACCTGGGTTTGCAAATGCAAGGAGCCATAATCAAGTACTTTTCATATGAAGAGGCTGCGGAGGCGAGCAAGTAGATACACTCAGCCCGACTTACAAGCGGCTGTAATATAGAACTCTCTCTAAAGTTTTGAATTAACAAACCTACTGCACCCAGTGCTGCTAGGTAGTTTTAACAACAGGATGATAAAAAAAACTAATCAAAAAGCTGTAGGTAAATTGCGCCAGATTATGCAAAAGAAAGTCATTGAAAACTAAGAGACAGCTAGGAAACTTGAAACGCCTCAACTCTAAAAATTTTTATATGCTGAACAATTTAAGAGCGAAATGCAATCTTTCGTCTTTTTAAAAATAATCTTTCATTTCTGCTAAACGCTACAAACCTAACCAGGGTTTCAGATGAATTTTAGGCCGATGCCAAGTCAGTCTAATACTATATTGAAATAAATTATCAAATAAAAGGCAGATAGCATTTCTTAATATGCACTAAAACTTAAAAATAAAAGCGCCAGATTTTTGTGGCCGACATTGAAGACCTGCTCTTAGACGATACTTTACTTTTCAGCAGATTTGCCCATTATGCCGCCACGCAGATTATCGAAGGATCCTTTGCGGTAAGTTTGGTAATGGTATTATCAGCCACATTAGCGATGTCAATTGGCCGGCTCGGAGGTCGGAACTGCGATTTGACCGCGTTTGACATGAAGACATTTGGTATGCCGGATAAGAGCCAATTTTTGAGCGTGTTTGAATTAGGTAAAATAATTGATTTTCGTAAGTTCAATTGTAGTTAAGAAAAAAATTATAGAGACTATACCTGATTATACAGATATTTCCTACATTTTGAAGTACCTGCGCAAAGAAAGAACATGTTTTTAGAGGTATAACTTTAAGTTGGCAACACTTTTTTAACTGGCGGCCATTTTGTCAGATGTCAAGTGATTTATTTTTAGTTTGGTTTGGCATTTCAACATGAATAGACTGACGCCTGAACAACGCTTCCAAATTGTGAAAGTTTATTTTGAAAATCATGGTTCTGTTCGAAACACTACGTCCATTTTACGGTCAACATAATCGTCCATCAGAGCAATTAATTCGATTAACTATGGAACGTTTTCGCACCACGTTTATTTTAAGAGACGTCGTACAATGCGTACAGAAGAAGTCATTGTTGCTGTAGAGCGTAGCGTAGAGAAAGACCCGAATCAGTCTATCCGCCATCGTGCACAGGAATTGGATATGTGTGCCGCCCCTTTCTCAGCACCCAATATTATAGACTAGATACATAATACGAATTTACTTTATTCGAACTTTTAATTGATTCAGAAAATTGTTTAACTAAAAGCTAGCTTATAAAGTTAGTTTATAATATTTTACGAGGTTTCAGGGATGATTGGACAAAATTTAACGTGCCCATTTAATGGGTCGGCACATTTTCTCAAGCTAAATTATGAAAGATCGTTGTGTATTTGTTGTTCTGTTGCGGAAAAGTATGCATGGATGAGCTTTTTTAATTATTACATGGACGAGAAGTACCTAGAATCAGAAATAATTATGTAGTTGAAATAAGAGAGAATTAAATTTTTGAAGGAAGTTTTTTCAAAGAACAGCTGTTTTCTGTGACACTTATCCACTCGGCGTACTCTTTGTCAAAATTTAGCTAGGACTTTAGCTGATGTTTGGAGAGAGAAGTTGGTGACCAGATAAAATTAAGTTTAGCTCGAGCAGCGTATTACGCTAACATAAACATTTTTCGAAACAGTTTGTTCCATGACTAAAAAAGCAGTATGCATAAGCATTAAGCAGAACTACAGATGAGCGGGTTTTACTTCACCTTCACATTTTTAGATTTTATTTGGAAAATTGCAAATGAAATTCTGTATTCGATAAATTTGAAAAATCTTAGAATTTTATGCTTTTTTAACTCAAAAATCGTGAAATAAGTTTTAAGTCCTAAAATCGTAAAAATACTATAAATCGTGGAATCTGGCACCGCTGGTTGACATAACTATCGCAAATCGCAGTCGCGAATGGACAAGCGAGTAAGGCTTGGGTGCGTAGGCAGCAGCGGGGTAGGGGGTCATAGCGGCGTGACGCACGAGCCTGACTGACGCGTGCTTAATAACAATAGGTACCTACCAATTTTTCTTAGATCACTTATATTAAACTAAACGGAAGAACTGTTTTATATGTACGATATACGAAATTATTTTATTTCTTGTTAATTTTTTTTGGCACGATTTGCCGCCCTTAATATCTAGCCGCCCTTGGCCCGGGCCTACTGGGCCTTAGGGCAAATCCGCCACTGATTTTAGCCTTCCATCCTGTGTGATCCCGGGCACGCTGCTTCCAGTTATTCAGACCAAGCGCTCTGGCATCCGCGATAGCTTGGTCTTTGAAACGGAGGTTCGGTCTTCCTTGTCGTCTCGAACCTGGCGGCTGGGATTCGAAGATCCTCTTAGCTGGAGCATTATTGTCCATTCGCTCGATGTGGCCGAGCCAATGTAGTTGACGTATTTTGGCCTTTTTTGGCTTGCGTACTTGCAAAATCCAAATCGTGAAAGAATTGAAGCCACAGGATCACCTAGCAAGGCGTAGATTCGGTGAATGGGTCCAAAACAAGATTGCAACGCATAGTTTCACAATGCGAACCCGTAAATTGACCTCCAAGATCGTACGATTCAACGCCGCTTGACTATTTTCTGTGGGGATATGTCAAGTCGCAAGTCTACGTCGATAAGCCCAAAACGGTTGACCACTTGGTGGACAATATTCGCCGCGTTATTGCCGATATACGGCCACAAATGTTGAAAAAAGTCATCGAAAATTGGACCCCCAGATTGGACTACGTCCGAGCCCAACAGTGGCGGTCATATGACAGAAATTAGATCTTTCGAATAAAGTAAATTTCGTGTGAATTTAAAAAAAATCATTTTTATTTTATTTCATTTCACTCCCTCTAAAAAAAAAAAAACACCCTTTACATTTTTTTTTTCTCAACTATGTACCTTCTCATTTATGGTAGGTAATATCCTAACCGCGATGAGGTTAGAAACGCGTCAGTCTTATATTGCAACTAAGTATTTGAGTGGTCTCCTTTCATTCTTCATTATTATTTTCCGAAATCGGGTATTTAAAACGAAAACGGTAATACTCGAATGGAACTCTGCTTAGACTATAAAAAGAACACTCGCACACCTTACGAATTTGCCTAACAATACGCCAGCATAATCGTTCGTAGCTACCGAAAGTTATTAACGAAAGGTGTGAACGGCCATCTAACTGATCGGCTTCTTCCCACCAGTAATCTAGTAGCGGAAAGCTTTCCCATTTCTCAAATATTTTCCCAAAGAACCCAAAGTCGATATAAATGGCTCCATTTTATTATTGCTTATTATTATTATGTTGATGCCTCCTTTGGCTGATGCAGGACAACTCTACCGCCCCATAGTCTTTAAAAAAATGCACTTGGAAACTTCAATTGTATAGATCGACTCCGAAGATCGATAAGATAGACTTGCGGTTCCACAGGTATGTTAATCGGTCCGCGATTAGCTAGTGTGCATCCGATTACCATCAACGATTTGAATAATTCACCAATAAATAAACCACACCTGCCGCTCCCCTCAACTCGCACTCGACAAAAAAAAAACAGGGGACGACACTCTTTAAGATGGTGATGGTCAATAAAATCAATTGATGAAGAAATCAATGACTGCGGTTAGTTTAACTGCGATGTGAACTCGAAAATAAAATCACAAGAACAACTGTTGTTCGTGGCGGCCGGCGCGCGGTTGGGATGGAGACTGCCAGAATAGTGGGCGAATTCACGATTACTATCTAAGCAGGTACCTATCTGAAGGGTTTTTTTCGTCGAGCTTTAATGGTATTTTTCACCTGCAAAACGGAAGATGATCAATGGGGCAGTTAATTCGGGGATTTGTGCCAATAAAATAGGAAATGAATGGGTTTAATCAGGATGGATTTGGCTGGGAGAGTTTGGGCGTTTTGTAAATAAATCAAATGTATATTGGCAGGCCTGGGATGAATGTTTTTTGTCCATGGGTTTAGATACGGAATTGGCGGTCGAATTGCTTTTATTGATCTTTGGGGAGGAAACATTTTACGGATCCTTGTCCATTAGTGAAGGGCATTAACGACAGAGCCAATTTAATACCCAAGATGAATTTATGTTGTACAGTAAGTAAGTTGTTGCTGGGTGAACCGAAGTAATGTGAAGGTAGTCAGTCGGAAAATTGGAAATAATTTAAAGAGAGTCTTTTCTACTTAGCCGCCAAATCTTTAATTACTGCTGGCTAAGTAAAATGAGTTCCTCTCGTGTTGTGTCGTTATTTGTCGGCTTATCTTTATTTTTCAGCCAAGAAGCAATTAGTTTTACTCTGCGTTTTCTTTCTTCAACATGCGCGGTGAGCTTTGATATGTTTGTGGTGCATAATATATCATTTTAAGAGTTGATCTCTATTTGAGAGTGTCGTAGTGCAATCTAAATTGTTGGTCCCATTTTCTTACCGGCGGATGAAAGAACATAGTGTTGTATTCGATGTTTATTGAATTTAAGAAAGTGTACATTTTAGAAAGGCAAATTTAGATAATATGTTGGGACTTGGGGTCCCGAACTAAGCAACATATGCGGTAAAATTACAGTCTTCAACAAAAGTCGCATATATGGATTTTGTATGGTTTCTAAATCAGAGAGGTGAACTATTCAAGCTTGAATTAAAATACATTTGCTGTTATATGGACCAAAAATCCGTTGAACAATTTTTCTTTCTTTCTAGTATTTCCTCTCCTTTCCTGCTTATAGTCCAACACTCGGCATGAATTTCGAATCATCATGAGCGATAAGGCGCATTTCCGCTTAAGCGGTTACATCAATAAGCAAAATCGTCATTTCTGGGGCACTGAAAATCCGCGAGCCATTACATGCACTCAAAGCCGCTGTGTGAGGTGCAACGGAGGAGTGATTGGGCCGTATTTTTTGAGGACGCCATCGGCAATATGGTCACTGTTACTGGCGAATGCTGCGACTTCTTACTGCCGGAATTGGATGAGCGGGGCTTGGTGAATATTTGGTTTCGACAAGAAGGTGCAAACGCACACACAGCACGAGCAACAATGGATATTGTGAAGGAAGCGTTTCCCGGTCGCGTAATTTTGCTTTTTGGCGATTTGTCATGGCCAGCCAAATCGGCCGATTTAACCACCCCAGACCTCTTCCTTCTACACACAATTTTCTTAACTTCCCTTCTCCTGGCTCAATACTCTTTCCTCGCTTTTCTTGTGTTGTGTTGCAGTGTTTTTTATGTGCATCTTCTGTTACATTTTCTTGTATGCGTATTCCTAATAATCATTCCATATGGACTGAGTGACTGATACCACGCCTTGATGTCGCGATAACACCATCACTTTTTTGTTGGCGTTTGTGGTAGGTGAATGCACAATTGAAAGTTTCTAATTAAAGGCTCTGGCTACTCCCAGGTGTGTTAAGACGTCCAAGGTCGATTTACTTCTTCTGGGCGGATGGCAGTGGCAGTTTTTCTCATTGGACAGTCGAGCTCTAAATTAGGGCGCAACAACAAAATGGTCAGAGGCGACATTTGCCCATCGGAATGTGTGCACGTGGAGGATGTTTGATTAAAAAAATAAATAGTAGGCGCAACAGGTCCGTAGGGACCCTGGGCTTAGCTTCTCACAACCATTCGTTTTGTGTGAGTTTTCATTTTTGGGACGAATGAAAAGGATTTTGCAGAGCCCAAACGTCTAATTGAGAAGCTCTTTCATGACAGTTACACTCTCGGATGTTTGTCAGACATTCGCAAGAGGTGGCGCAGTGGAAAAAAACCTTAAGTTGGAATTTGAGTTTTCTCGAGATTCGAAGTTGGGACCCCTCGCTTAGTAATCCAACACACTAACTGCGCCTAGGATGTTTGATTGCGTGCCCGAAATCTATTAGCACATGGTGGATTTGGTTGGCAGCTTCCTTCTGGAAAGCGCTGCGTGAATCCTCATCCTTGGAAACTAAGTGCTGCTACTGATCACCTTGTTACGAGCTTCTGCACAATTGTTGCATATTTTCTGCCACCAAGTGAACTTGCACATTGCTATGTTAAGCGGTTTCGAAGTTGTACCCCTTCAGAAAGGCCGCGCATTTTTGAATTTGTGACCTCCAAAAAGAGGTGTGAGACTTTTTATCTACTAACTTGTAAAATGTTAAAATCCGTTGGCTCCGAACTTCATAACTCTACGATAAGTCCCTTTCCTATTGTTAGTCAGCCAGGACAAACTCTTTTGTGAGATTGATATATTTACAAGACTTGCGCAACATAAGTGCAAAAAATTTTAAAAAAATTGCCTGGAAAGGTCTAAAAACAACACCTTTCTATATTCCCATACAAAAGATTCGTAATAGCTAATACTTAAAAGTCAGTTTGAACTTTGATATCATACCATAAAGTTTAAGTGTTAGTGGAGGGGTTCCGGGAAGGCAAAACAATTGAGTGACGTTTGTATCGTATAAATATTAATGTCAATATTTGTCAATAGTAACATTACTCAAAAACAAAATGTCTATGGTAAAATGTAAATTGTCTGTGGTAAAATGTCACTTGAAATGTAAACGTCTCTTTGCTGTGCATCAATAATATTACTAAATCTGAAGCCACAAATTTCTTTGCATTTCGGATTCATCTGCCTAAATTTGTCCGCCGCCTTATAGGAGGCATATTTAATAAGTCACAAACACACAACACTTTTTTAGATTTATAGAAATTTCACGTTCTTTACGATCTTCGGTGCCCCGAATAGCCGAATAAGTATTAAAAAAATAAAAAAAATAAAGAATCGTTTGTTAGACGGTACAAAGTTCGCCGGGTCAGCTAGTACATGATAAAAAAGAACTTACTGTTAGTAGTAGTAAGTGGAAGAAGTTATTAACCTATTCCCTTAGTTTCTAAAGAGTAAACCCTGTCGGAGACTTCACTTAAACAATAACCTTGGTCAGAGACTACACATGGTTTTGAACATTTGACTGTAACAGTCATCGCCGGTATGCATTTTAACTATCTATGCCATATTACTTGAAAGTTTTTTCTGAAAACGAGTTTTTTACTTGAAACGGTAGCCACATATTCAATTTAAGCTTAAATGACATAGCTAATGGTACTATAATTTTACGCAAAAACTATTAAGCTGTACATTCATTAAGTGTGCTATCTTCTTTCAATTGATTTTATGCCCAAAAATATATTTTTCTGGTACGAGCTTCTAAGAAATATTTCATCACTCAGCTGGACACTATCATTGGCTTTTGCTAGAATAGACATTATTTGATTAATGTATCGCACTCCGCTAGTGAATAATATTCTATCTACATAAGGCTACCTTGAAAACAATTTTTTCTCCACCATCGCCATCATCAATTCATAGATAAGATAATCTCCCCTTCACGGGCGCACTCTTTGCAAAGGAAAATACAATAATATTCTGTGAAAACGCAACATCAATAATGCCCACCGTAATCATTTACTATTCCTCCCTTCAACCGAAAGCATTCATTTTCCTCCCGATGTCGAATGGTGAAATCAAATCACACTTGAACTCACCTAGATAACTCAACTTAGAAGGACCCCCTTAGTGGCAGTGTATAGCATGTCCTGCCGGCAATTTTCTGCAAAAATTGTGCACACAAATTCAGGAAAGCTTACTGATTTATAATGCACTCTAGAAAGAGCAGAAAAATAGCTATATGCCTATCGCACTTGAGCGGGAAAGTACCCTATCATCTTTCGATCAGTTCGGTACTCTCGCTCTGAATGATGAACGACTTGGAATAGTGTTATTACCCCACACCATCAAGATTGAATATTTTATTCGCCAACTATCGATATCGATGAGCCTCCCCATGCCAGACTTTACGCTAGGGGTTCAATACTGATGCCGGAGAACCTCCACCGTGCCGTGTGTTGTTTATTTATGAGTCCAACTGAGCGGCAGCTTGTTTGCCGGCACACTGAATACACTCCTTCTAAGCTGTTCCATTCAGAATGTGCATATTTAATGTCATGGAATCAGACCCAATCTGCTGAATCGCCTAACTCCCATTTGACTTGCGTCCATGTTCGTCCTGCTTGTAAGGAGCTATTCCGTGCAGTTAACTTGACAGTTAACCAAAAAAAAAAATACAAGACGGTAAGACGGAACCGCCAGGCCACCGACAGGTTTGGTATGTAAATAAACAAAAGCACATCGATTGTACATAATATAGGGGTAGTGGGGGAGCACGCGGGAAAATATTGCCAATAATCAACTGAAACCGCTTCCGTTCCGAAAAGTTTGCAAATTATGAACGACCTGCCAATAGTTTCTCTATCGGGTCGGAAAGGGTTTTCTTCTTTTTTTTTAAGTGGTTAGGTGTGTGTATAGGTACTACGGGCCTCTGCCGTGGGGCTATTGATTTATGTCGACGGTTCGACGGAGGTTATATTGGTTTTTATGATTTATTTTTATGAGTGGTTATTGGTTTTGTTGGAATCCTGTTCTCTTTTTCCTTTCCTGTTCATTGAAGCTTGAAAGATACGGTTCATAACAGTGGCGATACTCGAGGTGGTGCTCCACGGTAATCAATTTTGAGTAATTGCCAAGGGAAAGTGAAGCATGATAGGTACAGCGCTGTAATGCATTTCTCTATTAAACAGAAGTGAATGACAAAAGCAGAAGAGTGGCACAGAATTAACAAAATGGTGACATATTGAAAAATGGGATACATATTGCTTTTAAAAGCTTCATCGGGAAGATGGAGAGTTTTTATTTTATGACCATCATTTTTAGCCATCTGCAATATGTTGAAACTTGTTCCAGTTCATCCGCAGATACTGCTTTCATGTTTCTGTTTGAATTAATATGATTAGATTTACAGACACTTAGCGGACCTCTTTGCTTGGCGTTGATACGAATTTCTTATTCACACACATAAACCATTTTTTAAATAAAAAATGCTGCAACTTAAAGAAAAAAGTCCTGCACATTTGTTTATTTCGTATAATAAGGAATAAGACATTTATAAACCGGAGACATATAAATTTTGGATTCAGTTTTATATAATATAGATTTAACAGTGCTCTCCAAAGTGTGACTAACTTTCTTACTGTAGGTACTGTCCCTTTGATTTAGTTTACAAGTATAAAGGTTGTAACTTAACTTTAGACATCAAATCAGTCTGGCTTATGTTCTGACAACATTACCTTCTAAATTCTAAGGGTAGTGAAAAAACTCGGTTTTGAGGTTATGAGTTTCAGAGAAGTAAATATTAAGTTCAGTATATTCACCATTTGACAAACAAAATAAACTTATTTCTGTACGATGGTTTCCGATCATCAGCATTCAGCGTTGCTATAAGTGCAGATTTGTCTGCATTTTGCAGATTTTTATTACCTAGCTGCAGACTTATAACAACCAGAAATCTGCGCTTCAGATTTTGTCTGCATTTGTAATAGTAAGGAATATATTTTGTTCTTTTTAAAAAAATTCTTTCAACATTTTTTGCACACTTGCTTTAGTTTTTAAGGTTCCGTACTCAAAAAACACGGAACCTTATTAGCTTCGTTTTTGTCCGTCCGAACCCATAAGACCAATTTCTATTGCAGAAACTAATTGACGTAGAAGGCTGAAATTTTCACACAACATCCGGAATAACCTCTAGTTAAACGACAAATACCAATGAGAGATACATCGACTGGTTTAAGAGTAATTAGTAATTTGGTGAACAAAATATTTTTATTCGCACAAAAAGCTGTTTATTTCTTGATTTACCAAAAAAAAAAAAATGGATGAATACCTTTGAAGTATAAATCGTGCTCGTAGATACATAAATGTGCCGAAGACTGTTTTGTGGAAAAGTTAATATTTTAAAAGATATTTACAAAAAACTCTCAATCACTTAAGTAAGCTTCTTTTAACCATCTCTTAATCGATTTCAATTTAAATTTTCAATGCATACTGAAGTGTACTCATACTCCAACACCACTGTCACAGACCACATTCCACACACCACACTAGTGCTTGTGTTCGCGGTCATCTCAATTCTCCAATTCTCCATTCATTAAATTGTTTTCCATTGAAACTTTCTGAATTAATACATCAGAGTCCTGCGTTGCCATTTTGATTGCTTTCCAGTCAGATCTGACAGGATTGATAAACATTTAGCTGGATCCAGCTGGATCTGGTTTTCTACTGGAAACGATTTTTGTATAACTGTTTTCAAATGTCTTAAATTAATTTGTTCGCTCTAAACTTTGAAACTTACTATACGTTTGCATCAATACAAGTTTCTACTTGCCTTTGTTAACTACTTACAAATGCTGCCTCAACTTTGATATACCGTCTGAAGTTACAAAAAAAGTTGAATTTTTGATTGCATTTCTGTAATTGACTGCATTTGACTGGATTTTAGTTTTTTTGACTGCTTTTTTTTCCAGTCATATCAGACTGGAAGGCCGATTTCAAAATGGCAACTCTGCATGAGACATGACACTTGACACATATTGATATATTACGTCTAGTCGCGTACTCGGTTGAAGTCGAACGCAATCGAACTAGGTCTATACTATTTAAATCTATACTACGTTACGTGTATAGACTTTGTGCGATTGCGATCGATTGCGTTCGATTTCAACCGAGTACGCGAATAGACCTATTGTTGTGCACAAACAACTCTCGGTCATTTCTTTCATTAGAGCGTGTTCTTTACTCTTATGCTTACATTAACGTAGTATGTATAGAGTTTACCTCATCTGGAATGTGTTAAGTGTGGCTATGGACGTGTTTTTAACTGGGAGGGAGCTACGTTGCCATGAGAAATGAGGAAATGATTCTGGCCTTCTGTCTTCTGAGTTATATGTGTCATTTTAGTATTCGTTGGCTGTTATTGAAAACTTAACACATTTTTTAGCTATCATGATCCCATATGGTTCCAGGTAAAAAAGGGAAAGAACTAAGGCAAACACATCATAAAATATGTGTCGGCTAACATCCCCTAATTAAGGAATGCTAAACAATGATTCCGCCGGAAAATGAGAATGGAGGTAGAAGTGGTTTTAGTGGATTAAAGTCCCTGACACAGGCTGTCGATGATTCCCACCTTCTTACAAAAGAAAAGAATCTTCGCAATTTCCAACTCTAGAGAAGTATGGAACCTTCGGTGCGTGAGTGACACTCGCTCTTGGCCGTTTTTTTTTTGTTACTGTTGCTTAAAAAAATTTTTGAAGTAAGATATTTCCAAAGAAATCTGCTTTGCAGTTTTTTCTTGTCATAATTGCAAATTTGTCCAGTAATAGAATTGACAAATGTTTTTTTGATTCATTGAAACTTTTGACACGATGACCTAAAAGTGTATACGGGCCAGTAAGGTGTTTAATTCAGGCTTTAATGCCTTCTAATCTCTTCATAAACTTAGTGATGCCAGCATTAAAGGATTACCTATTTAATTTTTCTAGGGACAAAGTTATTCGCTGTCAAAGATTATCTTTGTAATTCACAAAAAACTGCAAAATGTCCATGCTAGAATGTAATTCAGTTAATATTCGGTAACCAAGTTGAAAAATAACAGAGGGGATTTTTTGAACTATTCAGAGACAATACATATGAACAGGTTAGCAATAAGCACATTATTTGTATTCTATCTGACAGCAAGCTGTGCTTCTATCCAATAAAGCCTATGGGACTGCCTACAAATACTCACATGATATTAGGCACTGAACCTACATATTGCCAAGAACATTCGATGGACTGCCTGTCATCACTGCAAAATGCTGTATTACGTAAAAAAGAAACGCTTCCAAAAATGCGTCAAACTTGCATCGAAAAAATCCATCAAAAAACATTCAAAATGAGCCGATAGTCGCGTTGAAAAATACATCCAAAGGAGCATGAACGTTCAAAAACGAGTCAAAAACACACATCCAAAAACGCATATAAAAAACGTAAAAAATGAGTCAATAAACGCGTCGAAAATATTGTTAAAAGCGCATGAAAAAACGCTTTTAAAAACACATCGACAAGCGCCAGTTATTTAAATACTTAAGCAACAAACTCTTACTAGTTGTAGTCTTCGCCGCCAAACCGAACATATTTAAGAACTTATAACATTCGTCATAACATGCATACCTTTGTATAATACATACAAACTAATCAGATCCTGCCTGTCTAGCTGCAAACAAGATTGCAAACATGTTAATCCACAACGGCTACTCCATTATCTAAACAATGAGCTTGAACGAACTCCCCCAAACGCCAAGTAGCGCCGTCAACTCTCACCTTCGTTCAAATCCTTTTATGGTCAACGAAAACCCTCATTGGTATCCAATCAGCTCGCCGAGGTGTGTCCAATTCCAATCAGCAATCAATTTGCCATCCGTCTACGGCACACATTTACTGCTTACTCCATGCCACTTATTCAATTTTCCATCTTTCAGTTTCAGAACCGCCTCCTACTTCAGACTTAATGCACCCATCAGTCACTCAATCTTCACCTGATGTCAAGTTGAACTGCATCACATCGAAGAGTGCGTCTATGTCTCGTATGTGTACCACTATACATTTCGTCAAACAGTTAAATTAGTTAAATCCACTTCACATGCTTGGCTGTCTGGCACCGGTCTCCGGCTGTCAATTGATCCGCTTATACGATACGAGCACTATGCGTGCCACTCTCATTGAAGGACAATCATCGTGTGAATCACCGCCTAACACTGACAACCTATTGCCGATATCGTTATACACGCGCAGTATGTCATCTACACCCATGTCGTCGTCGTCGACAATAATGCACACACGCAGTAATCGGCTTAAGGCGTGCGCACATTCGCTAGCCGCAATCGCGCAACTGATATGTCACATCTGTGACTGTCTGTCATTTGTCAATTATCGCGAGGAGATGCGCGCGTGATTGTCGATCGATGTGGTATAACAATTAATCCTTCTCTCCATATAGATACGTATACATTTTTGTGCTCCATCGCACGCCGCCGATCGAATTACTGTCAGCGTGTACATCTGACAGCTGTGTGGTGTGCCCCGTTGACAGCACCGAACAGGCGGCGTTTGAATTAAATTGAACTGAATTCCTTGTGATTGTGAGGTGTTGAAAAGTAGTTCTTTAATCTGAGGCACTGTGTAGGCTTTTAACGAGTCCAACTCGTTCCATGTTTCCTTGTATCTTTAGTAGAGATTTTTCCGTCATTTCGAGACTTTTGACATTCAAGCAGAGATTTGCATTCGCCGTGACTTATTGCACACCTTGTGACTTATCGTACACACACCCATTCTGAATCGCTTTCGAATGTCATCTTATCGCGGTAAATGACAGTTTTTTTGTGCGCCTTTCGATGTCTTTTTATTTTTGGCTTTGTGGTGTCGCTTATGCATATATTTGTGGTGAGGCATTAAAATGGTGCGCGAGACGCGTGTAGGCTTTCTTAATACGCATTAAATGTCATTTTAATGTTTTGATGGTGGTCTTGCCTTATCGGATGATGATACACCTGTTTGTGCGGAGGCCAAAAATGGTTATTTTTTTGCATAACCCCTCCTCAATGATGTAGTTAGCTGATGTGGATATTATCCGAGGTGAGGCTTAATGCTTCCTTTATGCGAGTCTGTTCTAGAGACTGCTGATGCACACATATGGGGTGGGCTGAAGATAGGTGTGATTTATTGCGTTGGTTCCTGAGCGCGAAAAGAAGAGAAGTAAGCAAATCCTTTTCTGGGGGCTTGTAGCATCATAAGATTACAATCAGGTGGGGATATTAGGTACAGTTGTGACGCACTAAGGTGGGTAGCAATGTACAGGAGTGAACTGTGCACTACACATAAGTAATTTACAATGCAGTATGAGCATTACAGAAAGATTCAGATTGAATCGGCGATTGGGAAGTGGTACAAGTGTGTGGGATTTGGGACAGATTTACAAGTTTCTGGGACGTTTAGGGTGCGTAAGCAAATGATAGCTTCTATGACCGGGTTTGTCAAGGACTTCCGGTGCCATTGGAGGTAAGTTACAAGGTTTTGAACGTTATGCAGTGCATAGGGAACTATCCAAATCCAGATGAAGCTGTACTAGGAAACTTGACAGCAAAATGCAAGGCCAAGGTTTTTAAATAGCTACATATATTCCTTGTACTACGCAGATGCCTTATTATGGCATGGTCATTTTGTTCTTTATGGTAGATGGATAATATCCCACAATACACTTTATATAGAGACCAAGGACATGCTTTCAACGCCTGATAGTTTAAATTGTTATTTTATATAGCTTCCAGTAAGGTTCAACTCCGCTAGGCCTAAAGGGCAGCGATGTCAGACTGCCCTGCCATATGCGGTACAGCTGACTGCATCGCTCTAAGCCGAATAACTTCTCAAACGAATGTACATCGCTCTGCGGTAAATCCAAAAAATTAATAAATATTTGGCGCAACTTGCCCCCTATGGGCAACCCTGCTTAGGTTTTCACAACCATTTGTTTTGTGTAAGTTTTTAATTGTTGGGAAGAATGGAATCTACAATTTTATGCCGAGTCGAAACGGCTAATTGGGAAGCTCTTTCATGACACTTATACTCTCGAATGTTTGTCAAACGTTCGCCAAACATAGTGCGCTGGATGTACTCCGCCATTGTAAGACCAGTTCTGACCGATGGCTCGCGGTCGTTTGTTGAAAGGCTGATACCACTAAATCCTTACTCAAGAACCTAAACAAGTTACAGATGATTGCTGGCATAGGTATATAATGGGTTCACTAAAATTCACTCCACAATGGCCCAGAAACGCGAATGGAACAGGAGCAGGAGGCTTCTCGGATGAACTAGGTATCAGCCAGTCGTACCATAAACATCTTAGGTGCTCACCCTTCGTCATTGTATTGAAATGAGCTCACTGCACAGATTAAGGCCATCCAACGGAAGCCCCTTTGCAGCAGGCCATGTGCCTTTAAGTGGAAACATACGATATCCGAATTATGCCATTCACTCTATCGGAAGGCTCATTTCAAATATCAATTTAAATCATTTAGTGTCTCTGAATTAATTCCCCGACTTGCTAGTGATCCTTATCAGCCCTGGCTTCATTATCAAGAATTCATTAGCCATGCGAACTCTCGCTCAATGAAAGTCTCAAGCCATAGCATAATGAGATAAAAGTAAATCTCAACGCCACCCAAACGGAAATGATAGTAAATTCGTCCCCTCGGCATGCGGATCAGCAGCATCTCATTCCATAAATAACAACTGTTTCTCTTCGTCCTCGCCCCAGAAACTGACTTTGCCATCATATTTTCCAATTAGAGACTTCATCCACGGGGGTTATCTCTCCTTTATGTCGCTCCGCCTGAACTAATCTCATCTCACCTCACATTGAGGACATTTCGCTTAAAAGCTAGACACTGCTCCACAGCTCCCTCCCCACCTTAAACCGAAGTTGAGGGTATCCATATCCATGGCGATGGACAACTGCAGCTGCACTGCGACATTGCGTCCGAAGGGAAATTTGTTGTACTTGTACGGCCGGTAGGTTAATTGGCCGTAAATTAGTACCGAAGCCGATAAGATAAATTCGGTCACTCTTTTGGTCGGGGTGCAGTAATCTGTTCTCTATGCCCAGGGAATATGAACAAAAAAAAAACAAAAAGAAGAAGAATGAAGTCCAAGCTAATCCCTATACTACTGTTGGATTATATGGCAGTATCCTTTTCCAATCGAATTCTGAACGAATAATAGGCAAATAAAAGAATAAAACACACAAGACCGGTCGGGCGAGTATGTAATGGCGAGGGGACCAACACGAGAAGGTATCACAAAGAGCATTGTAATCACCGCTTTTACACATGCCATTTAATTTATCTCGTTTGTTGAGCTACAAGATACTGCTGCCGGTTTGTAGCTATGAGACGCTTCGAAGGCTATTATTGGTGGCGAGGAACAATGCCAGAGTCGATGTGGAGATGGAGATGGACCATTTTCCGAGAATTGATCAATCCTTCTTTGAATGTACTTGAATTTTTTTTTTTGTTGTTGTGTCTCACTTTTTTGTGTCTACCGCAAAGGTATATAGCCTTGGAGAGACAGGTCGACAAATTAATTAATTAATTGCCTCGAAGCACGTTTCGTTGTTCTGCACCACGGCTGCTGACACTCGTTGGTATGAAGTTGAAGTCCATGTTAATTAATATGACTCCCATTGGAGTTCCGATCGGCATTGGTATGGTGGTAATCAGGAGGTGGTTTGTGCATGCTGCGCAGGCACTGGGATTTGTATAACCACGGATGTTGTGGGAGGGTGTATAGGTAATAAATAGCATTGGAAATGTTTTACCATGTGACGGCGGGCAGATGGTGTATGCTCGTTCAAAACTCCACAACACTCTGTAAAAGTGATGTGACTTTATTTTGCTTAAAGTACCTAGATCTAGAGTTTTATTTAGCAATATTCAAAATTTGATATAATATAATATGTACGTTTGTAAGCCTCAGAAGAGAATAAAAGCAAAACTCGGTTTAAGGTTTATCTGCGACCAACTTCGATTTGGCGCCAAAAAGTGTTTCAGCCATGAAAGCAATTTATGAAATATTCACTATCCGCAGTAATAACCTATCCAATCGCACCTATTGAAGTTTTACATGCGATTGGAAGTTTAAAAAATTCCAAATCATCTGGAGCTGATGGTATTTCTGTCTGGGTGCTGATAAACGTTGCGCATGTTTTGCAGTTGATGTTTTAGAAGATATTTTTAATCGCTGTTACAGGACATTTTCCCAGAAGCCCTCAATTGTGCAGATGTAGGTAGTTCCTTCTTTAATAAAAAAAAAAAAATTATTTAAGAAACCAAAAAAACCGACTAGAAAAGAGGAATCAAAAAGATATGAAAAAGACACATTACAGTGCCTTTATAAAGGTTTTTTCAACAGGGACGCTACAAAAGTAGAGCGACAGGGACAGCAAACGACGCCGAATTTCTTGCCTCTCTTTTGACATTTCTCTTCAGTAAGGTTTGCCATTTCATGATGGAAAGATATACGAGCCAACAACGAGTCGAAATTATTAAAATTTACTACCGAAATTCGGAGTCAGTGGCCTCAACGTTAAGAGCGCTACGTCCAATTTATGGTCGTCATAATCGTCCTAGCAGATCAACAATTGAGCGGCTAGTGGAAAAATTTGAATCCCCAGGCACAGTACAAAATGTTCCCGTGCCAGTCAAACAAAGAAGTGCCCGTAGTGTCGAGAATATTGCTGCCGCTAAGGCTTCAGTTGAAGAAAGCCCAAATGTGTCTCTCACACATCGTTCTCAAGCGTTGGGCATCTCTGTGACGTCGTTGTGGCGAATTTTTGCGAAAAGATCTTGGCCTACATCCTTACAAGATAAAATTGACGCAAGAACTGAAACCGCTTGACCACCAAAAGCGTCGTATGTTCGTGAATTGGGCTGAGCAACAACTTGAAAATGATTCGAATATTTTTGGCTCCAATTAGATGATATGGACTTGGAGGACATGTGGTTCCAACAGGACGGTGCCACAAGCCGCACAGCGAATGTCACAATCAATTTATTGGAAACCAAGTTTGGAGAACGTGTTATCTCACGAAATGGTCCAGTCGCTTGGCCGGCTCGGTAGTGCGATTTGACGCCGTTAAACTATTTCCTGCGGGGCTACGTCAAATCTATGTCTATGCCAACAATCCAGCGACTATTGATGAACTTCGTACGAATGTCGAACGTGAAATTGCAGCAGTATCGGCCGATTTATGCTTGAAAACCGTCGAAAATTGGGTTCAGCGTCTGGACTTCTGCAAGCGTGCCCGTGGTGCCCATGCAAAAGAAATCGAGTTCCATACATAATGGCATCGATCGTACTTTCAGAGGAATAAAGAATTTCGTTGATATCCAAAACCGTTTTTGTTTTATTTAAAAAAACTTTTGTAGCGCTCTTATTGAAAAACCCTTTACCTAACTAATTGACAATCGGAGACTATACACCTTCACAGCCTAACAAATATAAATGTATGAATATGGAGTACCCTCCGACTGTCAAATAGTTAGTTATAGGCACCTATACTTATATATGTCTTTTTCATATATTTTTAATTCGTCTCTTTTACAGTCAGTCTGGTATTTGGGTTTTAAACAATTTTTTTTATTTTAATATTAAAGCCTATGACACTCTAGGGAAGAATACGAATATTATGACACCTCACCCTTCAAAATCGGTCAAGCCGTTTAGGGTACAGGGCGTCACGTAGGAACGTCATAGGATACGCGCGAAACACATAACTCGCCCTGTGTCCAGTCGAGTAAAAAATGTTCTCCTGTCGAAATGATATAGGTTTTTTTTATGACGTAAATAGTCTTTTAGATCTCTAATATAAATTGGGATTTAAATTTACTAATAAACTGCTGAGCATAACTTGGTACCCAATAACATTTAGGATGCAAATATTTCTTATTACGAACCTGAGTGCTTAAAATATAAGCTTTTAAAATGTTTCTGTTCGTTTAGAGTTTCCTTTTGTGACAGTGTAAGTTCTAGTGAAAATTGCTTTCAAATAAAAAATCTACAGTATAGAATTGCTTGTTGGGGAGGTTTTTATCTTAACAAAACCATACCCCTTTTAATTCTGTAGAAATACAAGGTGGCGCAAAAATAACCTTCCGATGTTTTTTGGCTGTAATTTAAAAAAAAATGAAAAACTTTGATTTTTCTTGTGGATTATTTTTATTTGGTCTTTAATTTTTTTTGCTTCAAGTCGAGAATATGATGTCATGTAAATGGCCGCCGCCACAGTTGATTGTCATTTGAACCCTTTTTATGGCATTTTCCATCAGTTTGGCCAAAACTTCCGGCGATAGGTCCTCACATTCTTGACGGATATTGTCTTTAAGAGCTGCAAGAGTCTGAGGCTTGTTGACATAAACCCGCGACTTCAAAAAGCCCCACAAAAAGAAGTCTGGAGCGGTCAAATCAGGCGATCTTGCTGGCCAGTGCAAATCGCCAAAACGGGAGATTAGGCGACCGGGAAATGCATCCTTCAGCATATCGTTTGTGGCACGTGCAGTGTGTGCCGTTGCACCGTCCTGTTGGAACCACATGTTTTTCAATCCCAATTCATCAAGTTGCAGCAAAAAGAACTCGTTGATCATTGCTCTGTAGCGCTCACCATTCACAGTAACCGTTTGGGCCGCGACGTCTTCGAAGAAAAAAGGTCCGATGACTCCTCCAGCGAAAACAGCACAGCATACAGTGACTTTGAGCGGGTGTAATGGCTCTTCATGGGTTACACGCGGATTTTCAGTGCCCCAGAAGCGTAAATTTTGCTTATTTACGTACCCGCTAAGATGGAAATGGGCCGAGTCTGCCCATTCACGTTGTGCCAAAGTCACCGACCGATTATTGCTCAAATAAATAGTCACCAATATTCCGCGTTCTGGAGCAGTGTAGCGTATCATTGTTTATTAACTTTTATTTCGCATGTGCAGTCTTGTTAACCTCACCTATGTAAGCTTAAATGTCAATTTTGGTTGAAATCGGTGGAGCTGTTTTCGCAAAAATCAAACTTGTATGAACCTTTGATATAGAAAGTACCAAATAAATAAATACTCGTACATCCCACGAATGGATGAAGTTGCGTATTTTTCCGAATATTTTATGTCTGTTCTTTAACTTTTCATCTTACCAATTTGGCAGAGTATATCTAATTATGAAAGTACGAACGGCGTTCGTAGATTTTTTTATGCTAACTATTTTTTGAGTGCAGATTCGTTTTAACCCGCATCTCAGAGTACGAAGCGGTTCCTCTTGGCTGCACTTGAACAAGGAGACCATTTAATAACTTTCTTCTTGTGCTCCTAGAAAAGCAAACATAATAAAAACTTTTAATGGCTTCCAGATAAAATATGGAATCCCAGCATTATGGTAATGCATCATTGTTAGCCGCACAAATGTTGAAAGAATCGGCAACGATATACATATTTTGGACCTTTCCCGTGAGCTACTTCATTGGCAAAGCGATATATCTTGTGTATAAATACCCCGGAGAAGAGATTCCAAAGCCACTGGTACGGTCGGTCGTGTGGTGCTATAGAACAAGCAGTAACAACTACTTCCTTATGCCATCATCATCATCGTCATATCGTGGGCAATCTCCTGGTATGGACTCTGACTCGACAAACAATTCATCAACCGGACAAAGCTGAAAGCCGGTGGAGGATCATAAGATTATAGAAATGGCGGCGTCCACTTTTCTTCTTGTTCTTCTTCGTTTTGTCTTCTTTTCTGCAGCAGTATACTTGCTGCGGTCTATGACCAAAAACAATCCGATTTGGCAAATAGAAAGTATACACGCGAGGACAGCTAGGAACCCACCACAACGTGCGGCGAACTTCCATATTCGCCCACAATTGATGGCGTATATCGAATTTATGAGATCGCTCTTTATCGATAAACGATCGTTTCGGATAACATTCGATACACGGCGAAAGGAGATACGCCAGGCCGTTGCAAGAAATCATAAATAATAGTTGGATCGCCAGAGAGGCGTCTTGGGACGTGGCCTCCTTTAGATGCGGTGCCTCACGTTGTATACTGTATAGGCCGTCAGGGTGGTTGGTCGCGGATTTTGTATCCTGATGTTGCGACGACAATCGTGTTGTGCGAAAGACACGCTACGCGATGCTGCCACTGGTATTGAATAACGACGAGCGCGCATCCAGCGGGAAGCGCTTAAGATGTCAGAGATTAGATAGATGCCAGCGAGCGATGATGATGAATAGAATCGGATTGGGTTTCAACATTGTGTGGCCCAAAAGTGTAACAACTGAATGAAGAGTGCACAGTGGTTCGGGTTGAAGGTGGTGAAGCTAAAGCTTATTGCAGGATTAAGGGCTTGCATAAAAATATTAATAATCGTGTGTGTAGGTATTTGCAATGCAAGAGTGTGTACCATTGGTATATATGAAACTAATGTAATCGATTTGTAAAAAAACGGGAGAAGCTGTTAATTCCAAAGGGTTTTTATCTATAAGGACGCTTCGAAATGGAATGAAACAAGTTGCGAAATTATATCTATTTATTTCAAGGGCCCATATAAATACCTTAAAGTAAGGAATGTTACATCGTTCGAATGTTCCCTACGGCTTTTCAAGGTGCTACGGATCCGAGCGATCCAATTTTTAAAGAATGGATTCAGCTGATTTTGAGCGATGACATTTGTTATGTTGGCTTCAGGGAATCAGTCGATCGTGGCTTATTGACAAAGATCTGCGACTTGAAGGAAATTTTTTAAAAAAAAATATAGCGAGGCGAAATCACGTCATCTCTGCGAGAGATACCTTACCCATGCCCTCAAATCGTTCATGTAGAATGTTTATGTGGCACATAGCCGAAATTATATTTGGGTCAAAGAAAATCGGTTAGCGTCATTGATGGAGATTGCCTCACCAACGTAATTTTCAAAAAAGTACGGACCAATGACGACGGCATCCCAAAATCCCTACCAAACAGTCATTTTTTGTAATTCATTGAACCTCGTGTGGGATGGCGTCGTTCCATGTTTGAACAAACGAGAGTTACTGTGTCTGATGTGGTCATTAACTTTGAGCTCCAACGTTAGTTAGATCTTGTATGGGTGTAGGCGCAAGCCTCGATGCAAAATACTGCAAGTTGAAGTCTGCGCAAGGACGACTTCTAGTGCAGCGCGAGGAATTGACACAATTACATCCAAATATTTTGTCCCCTACGTCGCCTCTCACTAACGTCTGATAAACATCCCAGAGTATATCTGTCATGGAAGTGCTTCTCAATTAGCGGTTTGGACTCGACATTAAATTATAGATCCCCTCCCATTCGTCCCGAAAATGAGAAACTCAGACAAAGCGAATGGTCGAGAGAAGCCTAGGCCTAGGGTCCTTACGGCTACAGTTTTTGGATAATGCGAACGTTTTTGATCCCGTCCTTCGACAGTGAAAACTTACAAAATTACGTTTGCAAGCCTTTGTGCTGTTCGAAAGCGTTCCCGCTTTGGTATTAATAAGGTTTCTCGTAAGGGATAGTCACTTTCGTTGATAAACCGCATGATGTATGGCTGAAACTTTTGATTTTTTCCAAAGCTACGTGCACTGTTGAGATTTTTTTTCTTCCAGTAGGTCGGTAGATACTTAGTCCTTGTGGAAAAATAATCTGTATCTAACGCGGCACTGTAGACACAAGGAACATTTCAGGAAACTGGGTATATCTAAAGAAAGCTTCTCAAGTCTAGACATCCCAGAATATGTGCTGGGATCAGTGACGTGGCGTGGTGCTTTTAGTAGGGTGTTCACTATATTTTTTACCGTAGTAAAATAGTGAATTTTTTGTTCTATTCCAGGACCCTACGAGAACGATGAATACTTTGCTTATAGAATGGCAACCACACAATCAAATCTTGAATTCATATTTTTTTTTTCAGTTCCTAATAAAATATTTATTAAAATTTGGAGAAGGTAGTGTTGGCCTAACATAATAAATAACATATTTCCAATTTTTCAGCTGAACACAGCTGTGAAAATGGTTTCGCAAGTAGCTTTTCAGTTATAGTTGCGATTTCAAATATTCGAGCAACCGACCTCTATTCCATATTTACCCACCCGAGAACCGAGTGGGAATGAAAAATTATACAAAATTCCAGCTTGCGCTTTCAGGTTCTGCAAAGTATAGCGCACCACAGAGCACAGACCACACAACAGGAGAATAAAGCACTAGGGTCGAAATGGGACTTTGGCTCTAGCTGTTCGCTGTTGTATGTTGCATCTTGTATGATCTTGCATTGTGCTTGTTTTGTTCTTGCACACAGTACCAATGCCAGTACAGTAGGCACAAAAGCACAAAAGAACTTCCAAGTTCCAACTTCCAACACTATGATGTCAGGGTGGAACGAAAATGAAATTACAATTGCGAACTGCAACGAGGTGCGCTCGATGTAGGAGAACACCAAGCCAGGTAGATTTCTGTGGGAAAAGGGTTTTTGTTTTTTTTATTTTGTCTTTTTTTTTGTATGCAATTTTGCCTGTCGACGGTGCTCTAAAGCGAGATGAACACCCCGATGTGTGAGTTTCATTACCACCAAGTTGCGTTGAATGTGAATTGGAATTGGAAGTATCGATACAGGGAGGGAGTTTTGGATTTTGGTTCGATACAACTTTTTCAACATCTTATGTTGAGATCAAATTCATTTACAGATTTGTTAAAATACAAATTATTGCAAAGACAAAAAGAGAAATGTGTTAAATGAACTTAAGTTCAGTGCATTATAATAGATTTGGATAGGGTGTGCAGAGAACACCTGCGCACCTTTGAATAAACGTCACTGGCTGGGATCATATCAGGCATTGACCGACAAAAGCTTGACATAAATTTGGACAAGTAAGAGTTATCTGATGACGAAATACTGCCATTGAAGCCAGCTTTCATCCTTAGATTTTCAAAGGAAACTATGGGCTAGAGAGAGTGCAATTGTATACGGTTTTCTTCCGCCAAAGAGAAGCAAGAGTACAAATGCGTCTTAAGTTATTCCGAATAGAATTAAAATGTGAGAGGAACTATTATGAGGGAATACACTACTCTGAAGCGAATGCAGACCAAAGGGTCGCAGTGCACGACAAATACTTATAATAATAATTACAGTCGGGGCTTCGCTATTTTTGGTAATGAAACATATTTGAATGCACTACAAGACAGACAACTAAGCCCGTAGAAGACTACTGTTTCAAAAACTTCGTCACGTGCCTTTTGGTGATTAACCTATTGCCACAAGGCCTTTAAAAGTAATAGTGCAAAAGTAACACCTGCAAGCCTATTAAGATGCTATTGTACGGTTCTACGCAGCGGCTTTTAAAAGAAAAGCACATACTCGAATAAAAATTTTATGTTTAATTCGACATGATAGGTTCACATCAAAAAGTTTGCCAGTCGTAATTGTATAGCTTTCGTGTTTTTAGATTTTTATGCCTAATCCTTCAGATTCAATTTTGGATATGGTAATTTTCCAGGGCCACCCAGTCGGTGTACTTACATGCAACAGATGAGCCGCTTCATCTGCATAACACATTGAAAGACGATTTCGAATAAAGTACCTCACTTCTGCAATTTGATACCGCCACATAAATGGATTTCACTTGATACCCAAAGGAGCGCCATAACGAACAACATCGGAACAACTTTGTACACACCAAAGTGGTGCTAAAATGTTTCCAATAATTTTCGACTTTGAACCACAAAAACCGCGAACCAATTTGCTCGTTTGCTACATGGTCGTAAAATCAAACAGCATCACCTTGTGGCGCTGTCATACCCCAAAGTTATATAGGAAGAACCGATAGTTAAGGAATTTTACCACTATCACCGCCAATCTCATTTACTCCCGCAATAATTCGAAGCGAGTAAAATTATCCTCGCACCACTTTGGCAAAGTGAATGCTATCCGCGAGCTCCTGCAATTTCGGTCGCCATAAAACTTTCAATATAATTTCCGCCCACTCAAGGCATTCCTTCATCGCCTGCCATCTGCGAACGATTACCCTATGTGTGTGTGTATACACCAGCAAGACTTTCCAAATACCCACAATCCCTGCAAGGCTCTAACGAACAAACAATGGCCCACTCTGCCATCCCAGCAGTAGCCTTGAGCCATAACACTGCCAACCACTGCCCATTTAATGAGATGAAAATGCAACTTCTCGGATCCACATCTATGCCAAATATTGGGCTGAACATCGAGCATTGAGCACATTTTGCGCTCAGCCGGGAGTAATTTTCCAAATTCCCGAAATGGCCAACCAATCGAGATAATAGTTTCGAGAAATGCACAAAAGTATCTATATATGCAGCAGAGCAGATCTCTGCGGCTGTTCCAAGGTGGAAGTACTAAAACGGAAACCTGTTCCCAGGTTTCTTTTGCGGGAATCGGATTGCATAATAGCCATGCCGCCACAATCGTATGGGGATAATCGATGCCAAGATCTGGTAATGGTGCGGTGCTCCAGAATAGTAGGTACTGTGTGCGAACTGCGAACCCTTTTGCCCGGTTGGTTGTTCCGCTCGAGATATTTGCATATCATTTATGGGCCGCAGCCGCAACGAAACGACAACGTGTGTGTGTCTGTGTGTACGGTTTGGTTTCGATTCCGCACTTGTTCGGGATATGCAAAGTGGGCTCCAACTGCTTCGTAGCTGCTGTAGTTTGCTAGTTGGCGATGTATCTATGCGAAATCTGCTGTCGCCAGTGCCGCCAACGTCCAGCGACCAATTCGAATGTCGCCTTAAGACAAAAAACACGCTTTCTATAAGTTTCCTTGCAATTGCATGGCTTGGGTGCACGCTGCACGGTGACCAGGAGTGGCAAGAGCTTCTCTGCGCCCGTGCCTCTGTTCGCTGTGTCAGGTACATTGGCTGCAAATTTATATTTATGGTGGGTTTCTGTTTCTGTTGGGCTCTGAACGAAGTTTCGTTTCGTCTTGGCGTTATTCGGGCGAGTGGGCAATTTTTTTCTTCATCTGTCAGTACAGTGTGCTGGCCGGGTTTTCTGGGGTGTAAGTGGTATGTTCTGCGAACGCCATGGCGCACTGCACACTTGGAATATGCAAACAAATGTGCATCGATTGGTAGTCCTTGCCACCTTGCAATTGTGAAATGCATAAATTTGATAATTTTATCCCCTGGCAATTTCAATAAGACGCTGTTGAGCGCAACTGGCGACAAATGGCAATGGGTGGGTGCACTGAGCGAATTTTGTTGGCTGAATTAAGGAATTGTCTTGTTATTGCTCTTTCGGGATGAAATGTCAAAGTGAAGGCAGGCTCAGAGATAGCTCTATTGAATGTTTGTATTCAGCCGAAGTACATCAACATTTCGATTTGCATTAGAAATAATTATACCTTGAATAGGTTGCCTTCAGCCAAGCAGTGTGTAACAACTGCCATATGGAGAGAGATTGTATAGCTGCAAAATTGGAGATGGTGCTTTACTTTTAAAGTTTTTTAAAATCCCTACGCAGCGAGATTCATTAAAGACGACAGAGAAACATTTGCTTCTCAGCTGAAATGAACGTGTCAAGGCAAGAAGACATGATACCAGAAAGCATTGTAGACACAGTCGGTATTAACCAACTAAAAATAAAACCTCAGGATACTGCCAAACGGCGAGGACGACCGAAGCTCTGCTATCAGAGAGAACGAACGATACAATCTGGACGAGCTCCCGTCCAACCGACCAAAATGAAGTGAATACAGTAATATCTAACCACATGTCCAATGAAGCTGTTGGCAAGACGTCAAACTGTTTGAGATGATTTCGTTGATTACGTACAACAACTTATCTCTAAGATCCCTTATGAGAGTTTGTAAGACTGCAAGGTGTAAGTCGGGGGTACAATAGAACAAACCTTTTTCCTCAACAATACTAAAATCTATCCAAGAAAGAAAGAAAGAAAGAAAGTATATCTGAGGAATGGAACATCAGCACCATTTATACGGTCAAAAAGAAAGGAGACAATTTAAGCTGTGTCTATATAATATAGACTTTCATTGCTATAGTTTTGTCTTAGACCTGAAAAACCTACCAAATTGTCTTACTATACCAGATCGTGTAAAAACTCCAAGAAGACCAGATCGATCCCTCTGTGTATTTATCTAGTAGGTATAAGGTCGTAGACGCAGTGGCTTAGTGGTTAGTTCAAGCATCCCTGTCAAACGCCTTAGTTTAGGTATGCAGAATGCACTATGCTGATGAAGCAACAATCTCACAGAGACCTTTGACGGGAAAAAAGTTTTAAGAGGTAATAAATTTGCGATCTAACTTCTTCGACATCATACTTCGGACAATTTGAGGTCCGCTGTTGAATCATCAAAGCCTGCGGATTTTTGCTTTTTTAGCTTTTTCATAGCTAAGCCAACTTCTTCTCTACTGGGTGGTGGAACTGGTTCTTCATTGACTGGACGTGGGTTCTGTTTTAAGCCTATCACTCTCTCTACATGACGACATGCTGAAAGTGCTCTTCTATTCCCTGCGCTTCGGTGGCTATGTTTCCTTCGCTGTTTGGAATAGACTGTGCTCCAATCTCGAAGCCCGCTCATGTTTGTGTTCCACAATTTTTTTTGCATATACACAGACGTCATAAGCCAAAAGATTTACTTATCTCAGCGCCAGTTTCAGCCAAACTTACAAAAAAGTTTTACCATTTGATATTTTTTGATAGTTCTTTGTTTGAACCATTTGTAGGTACAAGCAATTTTCTCTGTGTAGCTTAACTCGATAACCGCTGTTGCAGCATGAAATGCAGAACGTGATATGGATAGGTGAGCGCGCCAACATGACCTTTCATGTTGAATTAACTCAATTCTTTCAGACGAGCGATAAATTCTGACATCTTACACGCGATGCAACGATTTTTTATTATGTTTGGTCACACTATCACACGGAAGAGTTGACAAATGTGACAGCTCTCTGCTCAACGGCAGGGTTAAGTTCTGCATAGAAATTACAATTCCTTTGGGAGAAATTCCACCGCATGCATTCTCATGCCGGTAATCATTCCCAATTCAGTTATGTCATTTACAATTCAAAACAACCAACCAAATAACTTAAAACAAAATTATAACCATTGTAACTGCAGCAAGGAACAAAACCTAAAAAAAAATATTCATGTCCCATTATTCTGTCACTCGGTGTTCACGCCTCAACAAATCTGCGGCTCCATTGGGATTGGGAGTTGGCCCAGAGTGAGAGAGAGAGAAACACACAAATTTACCGAATTTGTTAATAAACAATACCTTGGTGTGTACTGTCTAGTGCAGTTGTTGTCACTGGTGTATGTTGGTGGAGCATTTTTGGTGGTTGAAACAGGTTGAGGCTGCGGTGCCCATATAGTGGTTCATCAATAAATAACACCCGTGTACGGAATAAATAATTTTGAATTTTTTTTACATTATTCTCCCCCGATGGACCGCAAATAAAACTGTAAGGAGGGGAAACGGGGAAAATAACAACAAAACAAAAATATATGTAAGTGCTAGTTTACATGAAATGTGAATTAAATTGAATTGTGACATCAGAATGAATTAAAGCAGTCGCTGGTTTTGGGTGTAGGTACTTTCTGTGCAGTGCCAAACGGACAACGCACATGGCATATGGACAGAGAATCCTGGTCGAGAGGGTCCCACAAACATATTAAGGCATGCATTTTTAATGAGCTTAAAGTTGTGGTCGGAGTGAGTTGCCTTGTAGCAAGGGTTAACATACATTTCACCCGAAGTTCAGTTTTTCAGGGGGAAGTTTTTTTTCAAATGTATAACAGGCTTGAAAAATGGACGCTGTGGAAGTTGCCAACAAAGTTGAAATAATGGGGAGTTGAGCAAGCCCGAATAGAAATCCTATTCTATTACCACTGACAAAAATTGTGGCTTCAAAAAAGTAATAAAATACGGTTCTTATTTTATTATTATTTATTCATTTATTTTTGTTTGGCATACTTTTTTGGATATTCAACAGCAAGAGGGAATTGTTCGATTAAGGCCCTAAAGGGCTATATGTAACTTGGTATAAGGTGCCTATGAAATTTTCAAAGGGTACTGTTGGGCTTTATATACTGGTGAAATGGGGCACTATAGCTATTTCGTCACCATCATCAGTTCTTCTCAAATAACACGTTAGGATATATCAATCGGTCACCAAAATGACTTCAGGTTGTATATTAGGTGATAACACCCTGAAGCTGAACATGGAGTTTGTCTTAAGGGGTAATGGGCAATCTAAAACCATTTCCGTCGATTTAAGCCCACAATTCATTTATCAAAATTGCGATATTTATACCCACAACAGTATAGCCCAGCCCATAGACTGTCGGACCTAAGGTTGAAGGTTGAAGGGAATTGGACATTAAGTTAATTTAAAGTTAGAGACCATTTAAGGGCTGGTACGCCCAAAGCTTAATAGGGCTATAGCATTTCATATTTTGATGTATGATACCTGAGATAGTTCCTTTCAATGGATCATTCATTGTCAATGCCAAAATTTGCAGCTGGTGTATTGAGTGGAGGCTTTAAATATTACAGGAAAAAAAAATGCAAGCAGTTCAGAGCGTACTTGGTTAACTGGGGCTAAAGGAGTCTTATAATTTTGTTCCTTCCTGAGCGCATATGAAGTCTCACAACCGTAAAATTGAATATGTTTCTCAACTGTCTTTACAAATATATACCCTTAAGTAAAAATAATAAATAGTTGACCCAATAGGTTCGTAAGGACTCTAGCAAAACTTAGACACAACAACAATTCGTTGTGTTTGAGTTTTTCATCGAAATGAGGGTTTTCGAGATAAGATCAGTTATTAAAATCAGCGTTTCCGGTAATTCGAATTGAAAAATTTTAATGTATGAATTTTGGCCGAAATCCTTAGAGCCGTTTTCCGGTAAACTAAAGAAAACCCAATTTTCAAAAATTTATAATATAAATAAATAGCGTCACAGGTTCGTAGGGACCCTAATAGGCCTAGCTTCTCACAACCATTCGTTTTATGTGAGTTTTTAATTCTTAAAAATGTTTTTTTTTTTACAATCGTATGGACCGTTTTCGAGATTTATCTATGTCCAAATTTCAATAGCACCCTTATTCGATTTTCAAACCCAAAACTGGCTATGAAGTCATGGTAGCTCCATCTACTTAAGCTCGAATATCAATTTTGGTTGAAATCGTTAGAACCGTTTTCGAATAAATCGAACTGGTATGAACATTTTATATGTGAAGTACCTATCTACCATTTATTGAGGTTACGACTCCAAATCCGAAGTATGAACCAAATCCGGGCAGCCGTTTAGGCTGTAGGCCTCGGGACAGATGGACAAAATTTTGCGAACCACTTTTTGAGTTCCTCTACCATCTTAATGTCAGAATTTATTAACATCTCGAATTCGAAATTTTGTATGAAAGCAATATCTGTCTCTTTCTACGTAATCGAGAAAGTTAAGAACCGTAAGACGTGTTTTGTGCTTTTCTGGGGATCGAACCTGGGACCGGTCGTTTAGGAGTCCAACACCAGTTAGTAATTTTTAAACTGTTACTTGCTTCCTACAAATTTCTTGTCAGCAGGGCTTACTAATTGCTAAGAATTCGTTTTAAGTCTAGAGTTCGGTCGATCTTATTGTTATGAGCGTTCCTTATTTTAATTTAGGGTATCTCAAATTCGGAATCAAGTCCAGTTCAAAAATTGGTTTTTTTGCTCCACCATTTCCTACTAAGTCAATCTATTGTAGCAGAAATCAGTTTTCCGCCCCTGACCGTTTAGATACCTATTTATAGGTACAGTGGTTATGCTGAAGAGTATTTATTAGGCTCTTATAATCTAATGTCAATTTTCAAAGCCAAAAGAGAGTCAAATTTCTATCAACCTCATAAAATACATACAAAATACATATATAGTCAGCATCATGGAGCGTCAAAATGCATTGCTTTCGTTATTTCGAATTATGGTGCAGCAACATCAACTTCACGTTAACAACAATCTCATTTAATAAATAAGTAAACTTCTACCATCCTATTTCATGGCAACACTTGCAATAATACCCTCGGAATGACAGAGTTTGTGCCACATCCAATCGTAAAGTATATACGCATTAATTTTCACCCTACTTCATCGAAATGTCCTGAATTTACATTCCCAATGTAATCCGCTCGCATTTTTATTTTTTTTAATTAACAAATAAAAGTTGTATTACACTGTGTAAACTTCGTTGATATTGTATGAAGGAGTACACCACTTGATGAGGCATTTATGCTGTACGGTCAGAAAAGTTGTTGTCAAAAATAGCTAATTAAACTGAAAATAAAGTTTTTCATGTTGCATCGCCGGGAAACATATCGTAAATTCTCCAAATTAATTAAAAAAATAATTAATTGCGTGAATTCTCGCAACAGTGCCAGAAGCAGCTTTTTCAAAATGAAATCAAATATAGCAACAATATGGGCATGATTTTAATTAGCTGCACTAGTTGACTTATTTTGTTAGGAAGATATTTTATTCGTGCAACCATAGCCAGATACATAACTTATTATTGCAGCCACAAACCTGTCATCGGGATTGATTTTTTTTGATCCTCTAATCCACTTTGGAAATAATTCCGATGGCGCAACCCATGTCCATCAAATGTCATGTTGCCGCTAACGCCAACACACCGATAACATACCTTGTCCCGCGTTGGGTAGTTAAGTTATACTACATCGACGTGTAAGGCTCCCACATTACGCTACAGTGAATGCCGAATGAAGTCGTTATAGCTTGGGCCAACTAAAGTGTGAATAATTTTGCACACAATCGAAAATGTTGACTGATCGTCGATACAGATAAGTGATCCTCTTCAAATAAATTTTGTGTGGCATACATTCCCACATTCACGCAGAACACACTGCACAAACACTTTAATTGAGTTTGCCTCCTTTCGAAGTGGAAGTCGCAGGCCATTCACCCAGGGTAGGGTATACCTGTGAAATATAAATAAGCGTGGTGAGTGCGCAGGCGGACACGATATTCAAATTTCTGGCGAACAATAGAGTTTGTTTAGCCAAAGGACCTCAATCGAAACGTGCTCCCAAATAAGTCTTTTGCCTTTTGAATTCCCAAAAAAGGTCGATAGAAACAATTTAAATAATCAAGTAAACAAGTGGGAACCATGTGGGAAGACGTTGCCAGAGGTATTTGCATCTGTTGAGTTTATATGCGCGCTGAGATAATTGAAAACAAATATAGAGGCTAAGGAAATCTGGGTGTGATTATCGTTATAGTAGTCTTGTCTTGTCTTGTACTTTTCAGTATAATTGGAACTGAGTGTCTTAGTAGCTATTCTGTTTCAAATTAGTTTCTTGCAGAATGTAAAGCATTTTACAAAATTCAATTTAATTCAATTAATTTTAATAAAAAATTATTGAGGGGGACTTAACAGCCAGTTCCTGGAAAGATAATTTTGAATTTCCTCTGGTAGCAACTTACCAACGATTTTTGACGAAGTACAAGAACGCGTCAAAATACAAAAGTAATTTTTCTCAAAAACCATACGCGAAAGGAATTACGCAGCTGTTATTTTCGCCAATTCAAGAAAAAGATTTGCTTCTTCACCAAGCACCCCTGAAGTAAGAAGTGAAAACCTTATCTTGTCGAAATATTCAGCATAAATTACCAATATTTGCTTAATGCAACCTTGTAGTACAATTTTAAGTGTTGCCTTCATTAAAATCTTACGACAGCCCTCAATTACATAGTTTGGGGCATTTTTCATAAAGAAAAATATAAAATATCCCAATAAACAAAAATTGGATTAATTTCTTGTAGCTTTTGGTTTTCATATAAATTTTTGGGGGCAACTCTTCATTGGTGCCAAATTGCACATCACCGAAAATCTTAGTCTAAATTGAATTCAAATACAAAATTTGGTCTGAATATTAGTGGCTACGAGCTCTCACAACAAACCCACATTCGGCACAGGAATCCTAACCCTTGATTTTCAGCTCGTAAGGAATCTTCTGCTCCATGTACCGCCATTGATTCTACTACTACCAGGATACTTTCATCCGACATTGATAAGGTTTAAGCATCTGCAACAGGGTAGAGATGATAAAAGTGTTTTATTTAAGGTATACTTGATTTTAATTGACTCTTGGTAGATTGGCCTTTAATTCTTGTTTTATAAAATTAAACTATTTTTCTCCTCTTTAAAACCTTCTGACCTATTTTACTAGGCATGTGACCTCAATATTCGTAAAGTCGTGACCGACATTTTTTTGAAATACCCTATATCAATCGCGACTCATATCTGTTGTGCGGCTATTACAAATGAACACACCCACAATTACCCTCATGCAGTGTATTCTAGTAATGGAAAAAAGCTATAATCTTAAGGAAATAAGAACAAAACAAGGTAAAAGAGCCTATAAGAAGTTCTAACAAGCTAGCGATATAAAAATATATTTAGTAACCAAAGTGTAGTGGAAACTAATAGCCATAATAATAATCCTGTGCCGCTGGCGGTTCTCATTTCAAAAAAGTATTTATAATATCAATACCCGCATGCAACAAAGAAAAGGCAGTGGTGTTCTTGTATCTTGCAAGCCATGTCACATGAGATAATGGATAATTCGCATGCGATAATCGCATCCCATCCGAAACGGTGCCAAACAATCTACACCTGATGTTCACGCAACCTCCCCATTCCCATCCACTCGTCGCAGACTCCTACTGTCGTCGTATTCGCTATCTTCCCCTGGCTCGTACTCTCACCCGATTTAATGATAGTCCTTGCCCAAAGTGTTTGCTTCCATGCGAAGGAACTATTAAACATAGGCTACACCTCCGATGAGTGATGGCATCCGTCTATGAATTATCTTCCACACGAATTCGATTCAATGCGAGCATCCCTAATGGAAAGGATATTCATAGAGCTTATCTAAATACAGAAAAAGACACGCAACCGAAAGTAAGAGTGACGAATGTTTTGCCTAAATGACAGCAGTCTCACACCTAATCAGCCAGTGCAGGGCGCACGCAATCTGGCGGAAAAACCCTAAAATCAAATTAGGCGGAAGTAACGCCGGCCGTATATTTGGAACTTAATTAGGCGAAGGTAGACCTGGCCTATCAATGGTTTGTACAAAGCTTGCGTGTAGCACAGTCAAAACAATCAAGCTGCACCGCATGGCTCTCCTTTCGAATACGAGTCGTTAATCTCTTGGACTAGCGCCACGGATCAGCCTTCAGCCTACTATGGAAACATGCCACGGCGCATTGTCTATTTTTACTGAAATACAGCGGCGGTCTTTGCGTTTTGTCGTGGACCAACACGGGAATTCGTTCCGATAATCACGGCGAATGGCAGTTTGGCAATGTTAACCAGATTCCAACGGCGTGCACTGTGCGACAGAACATGCAAACGTTTTCTGCTATGATCGTCGTTGACGTGAATTATAATATTGTGGCACACGTAACTTTGAGGAACCCCAAAGCTTGTGCCAAAGTGGCTGTTCATGGCCGTTTAATCGATCGACGCATGCGCTAATGTTTTGCTATCTGAACTGCGAAAAAACGCCAAGTATCTGGTACAAGTATAAATACGAATGTGGGCTTAGTTGTACAGGTTTGCGGGACCCATTGCAAGCGTTTGTGCAAATAGTTGTATGCGGGTTTCCGTGTGTGGTTTTTGTTATGACTTCGGCGCCTTTTAGCTTCAAGCTTGATGATAGGCGTTGTTTACATAAAACCGCCGCATCACGAATTGTTGTGCAAATCATACCGAGTGGTGTGCAGGCTTGATTGGAATTGATGCATGTGATTGTTAGAGGAGCAAGCGTATTTGTCGGGCGGACAGTAATTGCAATATAATTGAAATTTCGAAAGATACCTACGGCGCCAATTAATTTGCTCTAAAACTAAACGTGTGGTTTTGTTTTGCGTGAATATGGCGAACGATATCCAGTGTCGTAAATATCCATTGTCATTATTTTGCCACCTGCTGGAAGGTTGTAGGTCTTGCCCAACAAACTCGACTTGCTGGACTCAAAAGAAGAAGAAGAAGAGAATAGTAACAAAGAATAGTATTCGAACCCTGGAAATAATTGTCTTAATGAAGTATAACTTGAGCCCTTTAGAAGGAAGACGTCCTGATGATAAATTCACTAGATTGAGCTGACACATTTGGAAATTGGAGCTGAGTTCAGGAAGAATTTTCCAGAGCTAGTTATGATGCTGAAAAATAGATGATGGCGGATGGACATTTTATAAACAACAATCAACTGGAAAACCACCAAATTGGATTATAGGAACTGACCGTCAAAGTAAGGGACTGGGTATTCAGTAAACTGCAAAACTTATTGAAAACAGAGCTCTCACCAGTTTTTTACCCATTTTGGTGCAGTGGCTCAGTGGTAAGTGTGCTGGACTACTAAGCGAATGGTCCCAGGTTTGATCGCCGAAAAAACACAGATCTTAAAGTTTTTTCCACTGCGCCACCTTTCGCGAACGTCTGATAAAACTGTCATAAAAGGTCTTCACCGTGCACGCTTACGCATGGACACCACAGTGATGAAAACTCACCTACAAACTCACAACTTATTGAATCTAAAAGTATCAAAACTAGAAAACCAAAATGTAAACCTTAGGAGCAGATTTGGCGCTGAGGGAAAAAAAATCCGCTAGAAATGTTAGTTTTTGCATCGCAAAATACGCTAAAATTCAATAAAATATCAAGCTGAAATTATTAGTTAAAAAGATACATAGGTACATAATATTTTTCAAACAGGTACGGAGGTGACAACACTTTTTTGAACATGGTTTGTAGTACCAGGGTTTGGTAGTAAAAAAGGTGCCGTGACATAAAGCCAAGCGTCATAAAGCCAAATATCGAAATTGGGCTTAAAGTCGCTACTTGAAAGTGACAAAAAGCCAAATTCTAGCATTTGGTATTATGACACTTTGATTAAAAAACCTTGGGAGTCTTAAAAATCCACTAGATCTAGGGACAAAATTGCAAGAACGGCAACACTGCTTAGGAGCTATTTACAAAGACATTTTTTTAAGAAAACATTTTTCACAAAAACCGTCCCAAAATGTGCCAGAAATCTCAAGTTCGATCACCGGAAAACACAATTTTTTTTCACTGCCCCATCTCTCCCGAACGTCTTTAAAATATCCGTGACTATTGCTGTCATAAAAAACCTTTTCAATAATTCTGCCTTTCGGACTTGACATCAAATTGTATATGATGTATATGTAAATTTTTACCAAAAATAAAAACTCGCACAAAACGTATGGTTGTAAAAAGCTGGTCTAAGATAGGTACCTTGTTGCACTTACTATATTTAACTTTTTTTAAGCCACAGTCCACAAGGTAATAATTTGGCATGCACACGGGCTATAACGCGGCTCAAATTTGACTTGACAACCTTTATTTTGCTTGTTGCAGGTATATTAAAGCAAAAAAAAGGGGTTCTTAAAAAATTCTTCATGAATAGTACCAAACGATCAACACCATGATGGAGCAATAATTTTACCTCCTCAAAAAATGTGTGTTGATTTAAGCTACGATTGCACACGCCACTTTTCATTTCAAATTTTAACATGCCGACGTCATTTTGAAGTAAACATTTGTCCTAAATTTGTCACTACGTGTGACCGCCTGTCATGCGCCTAGTCACGCAGCGCTCTCTCACGAAATACACACGAGTGACCACCGAATGACCGAATTTTTGTGACGTCAGCCCGTCAAAATTTGCCACGAAAATAGCACGTGTAATCGTAGCTTTAGGAATTAGTTCGTACACATGATTTGGGGTGTTAGAATTTTATCAATATCCTCGATATGTCATAGCTATCGTGATTAATAATTCATTTTGACATATGCTAATGTCATGAAGGGATGGGCAGCTGCAATAGGGGATCGACTGAGACCAGATGTTGCTTACATAAGCTCATGTCATAATTAAGTTTTTCACATATAGGAAACGTTGCATGAGAAACTTGCTTGTCATTATGTTGTACACTGTGGATGGGTGGCTGTCCCTTTGCATCTTAGTATGACGCGGCATTATTTGCTTTCAATCTGACCCGGTTTTTCTTCAGCGCTTAATAAACTGCCATGCTCCACCACAGGACTATACACACAATGTTAGAGAGAACATTCATAAACAAACAGCCGACCGCAATGACTTTGCAGATTTCGTTTGAAGTCGGATATGAAAAATCGACCCCACCGGATATCCAGTCAGTAGATACATATACTGGGCTTGTACTAATGGAATCCGATTCTTATTGATACAAACTGAAAGTCGGATGCCCACATGCATGAGTACTACATAAATCATCGGGCGACGACTGTATACATCGACTATACTACTTTTCGACTCGATTTCCGGAAGACCGACATCTGATTAAAGCTGATTTAAGGCATCGCATGTTGATGATGATATCATGGCAGAGGTATTTTCCAAACAGTTTTGGGAACAAAGAACCCATCAGAGGGGCCTGGTGTCACCACCCAATGTGAGCCTAATCCATCAGTCAGACCTCGAATGGAATACAAAAGGCGGTCTTATCTGATAGATACTCGCAGCGAGACGAATGCAATTATATTTTCGCACCTCACCAGCAGAATGCAAATCAGGATGACAACTACTCTACAGCGATCTGCTGGGCTATACACAGACACACATGTGGGAATGGGAAGTAGAAGAGTTAAATGGGATTTATTGCGTGGCGACATATCGAGTGGTGTTTTTAGTTCTCAGATAAGTTGCCCGACAAGGGGGCGAAGGAGCAGATATAGTGGGCACTGTGTCATCATCTCGAAGCATGGATAAGTGCAACGAGAATACAGAGTGACAACGCAGTGATAGATGGTGAGCGTAGTTTCTTCTTTGTGATTTGATTATGATTGATAACATTATTTATATTTTGTGTGAGCGTATGCTTGGGGATATCTGATGTCAAGTGACGTTATGACATTGGGATTAGGGTTTGTTTTGAGGAGGCATTAGTGTTGAAGCCATTGAAAAACAAAGGTGATCTGGGCATTGCGTATGAATATTGTATCTATATGATGTACGAGTATGTATCCAAGGAGGGTTTTTCATTTCTAACGAGTGATGTGGAATGGAGTAGTGCCTGGCCTTATTATTCGGTGTTTTTATCATACAAGTTTTTTTTTTGACTTTTGAACAAAAAAAAGGCCATCTGTTGAAGGGTGGACTTCGCGAAATACTCTATTAACGTGCACTTTATTGCAATTTGTAAACAGCATTCGTCGCAACTGTCACATGAGTTACCTTCCCTACATTTTATTCTGTTGTGCAAAGATGTGGAAATGAAAGACTTTTTGTTTTGCTTACTTTAAATGCTATTAAGACGATAAAATACATGCCCGAAATTTGCCTTTCAGTTTTGCAAAAAAAGCCGTAATCAGTGTTGCCATCATTTTAAAACGCCAAGTGCTAAATCGCAAATTAAAAAAATTCTGAGATGTATTTTGCATACGGTCCATAACTGCTTTGAATGTTACTAAGCTGGGCCAATTTAAACCTTGCCTGCTCCTTTATACTATGTTCCCACCAACATGATTTAGCCGAAGTGATTTATAAATCACGAAAGGCGTCTCCACCGAACTTTACGTGTTTAAGTTTGACATTTTTGTCAACTTTCGGACCACATAGTTTTTTTTTGTTTTGTTTTTTCTGTTTTGTTGCAATACCTGCCATGAATAAAAGAATTTTTGAATGTATGTAATTAATAAAAATATCAAAAACTCACCGAAACACGAACAAAATTAGAAAATTTAATTTGCAATAATTTTTTTGACAGTTTTTTTATTTTTTGTTTGCTGAAGAGAATTACTGGTATGTTCGATTTTATTTTGTGTGGATTTGCGATGACAGATACGTAATTAAATATTAAACACGTCTAAATCACGCAATTATTAATCACGAAAATGTATGATAAATCACGTAATTTATGGGATGGTTTAGCTAAATCAAGTCGGGAATATGGTATTAAATTAGCTTCAGAGCGGGATCTCGGAGTTTGGATCTAAAAATAGCGTGTTCGGTTTTGATATTAAGTGGTATGTAAGTTATAAAATTGCAATTCTAAAAATTTTATTTACATTTTACTTAAATTTAGTAAAGCTTCGGATAGGTGAATTCGAGGAAAAGAAACTTTTTGACCGCTTTTTTTTCAGACTTTAAAGTTAGGTTCCAATTAATTATTAAACAGAACGACAACTATTCGTTAAGAATTGATTGCAATTGTAAGATTTTCGACAATCGGAGGTTAACAAAAATATGTGTAGCCAATTAATTATACTTTTGTCAGTTAATTACAAATATTATTGATCTTGTTTGCATCTTTTTATTTCGTCGCTTACAGTCAAGGGTTTTTTTGTTTTTTTTAAAGCTTTTTTGGTCCAAGCCCCGGGATATATTTATTAACTAAGACTCAAAGCTCTGGATTCTATAGTGGTAGTAGTAGTAGTATTTCTTTATTAGTATTTTATCTAATTTCAGTCTTATCGTAGTTAATTTAATATTTATATATTTTTTAAAAATTCTATGTATTTTCTTTTTTGGCGCACCCTAAAATCATTAGTATGAGCATTCCCCACCCGTGTGACCTCGTTCGTTAGATATCCCATCCCGGTGCTGCACTATGTTTTATTTTGAAAATAGTCATTGAGTTGCAATTTTTGTTTAATATTTAACCACATTAGGGCGTCTAACGTGAACCTTATTGGGTATGTCGATGACCATTCCCAAGTATTTGATACTCCTTACATTTTGAATAAGTTTCGCATTTATTTCTATAAGTGTATTACTGTCTAGATTTACTTCCATAAGATCCGTTATATCTGCGTTCTACTTTAATTTGTTCATTTTTAAATATTTATACATCTTCGTTTCAAATGCCCGCAAAAAATCAAAAAAAAAGAGTCGTTTTTTATTTTGCTTTCCACCATCCTTCCATTCATTTTCTATTTGGTTAACTGCCATCTCGCAAGAATATTTTTTTCTGAAGCCTGATTGATATGTTGATGAAATGTTTTTGTCTTCTATGTATTTTATCAGCTGTTGTTTGACTATCGTTTCAATATCTTTTTCAATTGTTTTTAATGTATTGATTGGTCTGAACTCCACAGTTTTATATGTGTTTGCAACTTTTTCCACTGGTGTCACAATCGAGTCCTTTAATTAACTTGGAAATATTCCAGTCATAAGCGATGTATTTATTAACTGAAGCATAGTCTTCCCCAAAATATCCCAGTTGTCAATGATCATTTTAGGTTTTATTTTCTCAAAATCAGCCTTGTTTTTTTAGAGTTTTACACTCTTTATAAACTTCTTGTATTGTAACTGGGCGAAAGTCAAATTTGCTCTCTGATTGGTTAATGTAGTTCACATATCCGACATCTTCAATTAATTCGTCAATCCCCTTTATGATTTTTATAAAATACTGATTAAATTTATTTGCAATTTGTGATTCGTTTTTGTTTTCTACTCCATCAACCGATATATTTTTGGTTTCCTTAGAGCCTGTTTTATTATTTCGGACCACTTTTTCTTCTGTCCATTTGCTTGTCCTATTTTATTATTTACATATTGCTTTTTTGCGTTGTTTAATTTTACTTTGTATCTGTTTCTGATTTCTCTGTATTCCTGCCAGCTATTACTATTGCCCCAAACAAATCATGAGCAGTAGGTTTACATACATCCAATCCAGTCTTTGCAGACTTTCTATTCTAATGCGACCACTAATCTTCCCTTATAAAAGTTCAATCTCCTTAAAGCAATCAATGAAATCACTATACAAAAATACCGCAGAGTAAACATGTTGCAAACAGCGGTCATCGCGGCACACCTGCCAAGTGTCAAATTACATCAAGCTACACCTGCCATCAGCTTTACAGAGTTGTCAACCACACACGCACTCAATTCAGAATTAAGAGGCCCAAACCCATTTATAACCGCTCTGGTTATCTGGCGACTGCGACAACCGACGGTGCGGTGACTCTAAAAAGATAATCATCGCACATAACTCTGCGTCCACTTAATGAATCATATTTTCTTCCGCCACTCATTTGTAACTATTCTCAGTCGAGGGCCACGCCCTCCGAAAACCACTAATAATAGAAGACCCAGAAAAAAGGGAATGCGGTCATTTATAATGATTATTCAGCACCATGTCGTCGTTGACCACCCACCAGCAGCGTTGGCTTGGCCGGACTATGCTTCAACAATTAATTATGTCTTCTAATTAATTTGAATCCTTAATTTATACCATTCTTGGACAGTCTCATACCTGAAGGCATATGCTGATAGTTAAATAGATACTTTTGCATTTATGTACTGTAATTCCCGCGTATCTTCGCAGATAGATATGCACTTTCACGCCGACTACTCTAGGGAAGGGACGCCTGCCACGGACCCCTTATTACTATAGCTACCCACGTTTAAATAGATAATTACCACGAAACTGCGGACGCATCTGGAAGTACCATGTTCAACTTTGATGGGCTTACAAAAGAGAATAATTTTGAATGCAATATTGACGGTGCGTGTTGCGTACCAATATTTGGGGAAAAGATTACAACAACTGCTTTTCGGCAATTAGTGTTATCCGTGGTGTAAATAAGCGTATGCATGAATTTGAATGAGCGCTTATTGTTTTTCCATTTAATTGATTAGTAGTTGACGTTTGGTTATCTTTCTTGAGAACCTAATTTTGTGATTTCGAAACAAGGAAACTGCAATTAGCATCTACTTACGAATACAATGTGCACAATCAAATATTAAAATGCCGTTAAAGGTTTGGAAATTCTCAAATGACGGTGTCAAAAGCAATGCCAACGTTTCTCCCATTACAACGTGAATAAATATGTTGACAGCTGATTATGCTAACAGTTAAAGTGATGTGTTTATGCCGACAATTGAATAATTAATGAAGTGTTGTCTGTCTTTTGTAAAAACGATTTTTAACTTGGCATTGCCATAGACGTGTGTAAGCTTGGTTCGTCTCTATAATTGAGAGAGAGTATTATATCTACCTTTAGATTTGTTTGAACTTCTAAGAAGTCGTTGATAGACTGATATTGACAATTGTTAGACACATTCTTGGTCGTCTTTTCAAATATATGTATATTTAAACTTTTTGCAGACCTTTCAACACTTGTTTCGAATTGCTTAAATCTTTTTTACAAGTTTGTTAGTACTGACTTTGTGCTTTCTACGCATTCAAGAATGCATGTGAGATCCTGTGGCAAGTCGGCTAGAGTGCACGAGTAAAGCTAATAAAAATAAGCTAAAGATTTAGACCAACTGCCAGAAAGCCATTGTAGATCCGAAGCGAAGACACATGCTAAGCTACACTTGGAGCTTAATGTTAATAAAGTCGTCTGATCATTTGTTTAGAAATATATTTAAGATGAGACGGGAAATGTCTATTGCCTAAGAATTTTGAATTAATCAGCAAGTTCTTCAGGATGCCTTTGAAAGTCTTTGTAAGGGTGATGAAATTTGCCATAAATATGAGGGATTTCGATACCTAAGAGTTTCAATCGCACTAATCGCCGCGACAGAAACGCTTTATTAACAATGGGCTGAAGAGATCCAATGCAATTAAAAATGAACTATCAACACGTTCCATCCCTAATTATTGCTAAACTTGAATACTTGATTTAATTCAAAACTCTCCTAGTTTACTCTTAGTCGAAGTTAATTTTTATAGCACAATACACTACTTTTATTTTAACATTCATAGCATAATAACGTAGCTGTAATAGAGAGAAAAAATAGAGTAAACATAACCATGTTTACTCCGGGCATTCTTAGATTAAGAGAAGGACCAACTCTAAAAGCTTACAAAACCGAGTAAAAATCAAGGAGAGTAAGATTTATATTTACTCTGAGCCTTAAATCAAGTATGCAATATATGACGAAAAGTTGAACTCTTTATTTCTTACTTTAAACCTTTATGTTTTTAGAGTTAGACTCACTGCGTTACTTTAAGTTCGCACGATTGTAGACTAAAATGTTTTTGATTGAAGTAGGAAAAATCAGTTTAAATTGTAAGAATTGTGATTAAAAATATGTGCTTTCTAAAGATAATTAAAGTACTTAAATTCGGATCGTCGATTTTCTCTCAGTGAACGTGAATGGTTGTAAGAGCCTTTATTTATCCTTTTTGACCACGTTTTGCGAGAGTCCGAACTTGGTTGCCGATATCTTCTCCAATTCATAACATAACCCATCCAACCCTTAGACACCATCAGCTTGGCCACCTAAACCCACAAGTCTTGAGTGAAAAGGGACGTCTCATCGGTGATTTGACCACAATGGTCCATGATCCAGAAGCGTTTCAATTTCGATGATGACCTTACAAAATTGTAAGTAGCAAGAACGTTGCTTTTCGTGGTTTCTGGGCTTTTGATCATGCAGAATCGTAGCGTTACAAGCTGACCGAAAGATTAGTTGTTCGTCGTGCTTGTTATACTGTTTTCCGTTTTATCATGAAGTCTCGCGTCAAGTGTTGCGAAGTTGTTGAAATTGCGTGGCAAACGTCGCAAATCATTGAAGTCGATGGTTTGATGATCCATCCTAATGATCCATACAGTAACTAAATGGAAACTGTCACCCCTCATGTGTTGCTTGCGTGTTAGGTATCAAAGACAAGAATATGTTACCACACAATCCCAAAGACCAGATTGGCCCTAAGAAGCCGATGCCAGACAATGTTTCCATTTGTGAGAGACAGAATACAAAATTCATTCAAAACTTAGACCTTTATGAGGTAAATATTCTTTGACCTTTATTTGGAAACAAAATGTATGGAGATCTTGAGTGAGCTAAATATTTATTTATTTCAAGTTATTCGCATTTTATGCGCGAAACTGCGACTACTCAGTTGTGTTATGAATTATGTGACACACTCTTTCTCCCCATACTACTAGTCACTTCGTCAGCTTTCTTTCACAAGCTGTAACTGAATAACGTTCGTATTGTGCCCATAGGCCAATTTCGTTGAAACAAAAGTCACAGGTCGGTGAAAATAAATAATACGATTCCCGACACCTCGAAGCGATTAGCCTCGAATTTATGCCATAACATATCCCATTTAATTAAGCAAACAGTTTTCCAGTTGAACACCTGCAGGAAACCCCACGACCCACAAACACCACCACCAGTATAACCATCTCCGCACATCCAACGAACAATAAATCTACTCCTGCGTTGCAAATCAAAATCACAAGTATGCCTCAAGGATGCTTCTTCTCAATTTGCTTCTTCGTTCACAGACTGCGCGATGTGTCTTCATCCCCTCTTTCACCTGGTAGCTCACGACGAACCGTCCCCACGCCGCCGGTAGCAATGCAACGACATTGGGTTGGGTACGACTGGCTGAAACAGGAACCTTCTCGTCTCCCTCCATCGTCCCAAATGGATTATTCTATTGATATCTGTATCTCGACTTGCAGGTCGCAATTAATATGTTAATCGCTGCAACTGGTAGTACTGCTCCATTTAGTGAGCATCCTATGGACTGCGCGCAGTGAGAAATCACCGACCGAATGGGCGCGTAGGCTTTTCCAAGACCTGTCCCGCAGACTGAACCATAGCTGCGCGGCCTGACCTCAAGGCGTATTCGCCAAACTAATCGAATGAATTCACTTTAATTATGTACCCAAGTCTGGCGGCTGAGCAACCCGCGCATGCACTCGCTTTCGCGGACGAAGGGTGAGGACTCCGATCCATTAAGGTAGCCACAGCACAAGAGCTTGCTTGGAAAATGTAATTCCGTGTTGCAGCTTCGTGTGTGGCTAAGGCAAATTTGCCATTTTTCCATATACCAGCATCAAATGGAGATGTACCTGCTCTGCGGTTTCCTCGCAAGAGTCCCCACAAGTGCACACAACTATGTGCGTGCGGTTGTGTAGTTTTTGTATCTCTAAACGCTTGAGGCCAGTTTGTTTGTTTAAATAATGGACATCATTTAAATGATGCGAAATGCTTGCTTCAAGGGTGGAATTAAATTGGTCATTGCGGTGAGGTTAGCCTGATGGGGAGGTTCTTCTAATGGCCTGGCAAATTAATCAACGAACCATGTAATTTGACTACAAAGCCATCCTAATGACGACAAGCACACATATATGTATGTACTCTCATAAGAGTATACAGCACACTTTGTACCTACTTTTGGGCAACTTGAGTAAACTAGCTGTCACATTGCACCGCACAGCTCTCCAGTGGCACCTTATAAGTTGACTGCAAGCGTTCACCTGTTAATTTAGCGCAATGTCAACCGTTTGTCGTGCAGCGTTCCGTGCTGCGTGTCGTCAAAATAAATTGCCCTCGCTGGAACACAAATCCAAGTTGAATTTTCTGCGTGTCCCGCAATGGAAGGAAAATGCATATTCTGCGGTGGGTGAGGCCCACGCATCGTGTCGACATTTCATCGCCTGGAACTGGGTAATTTAACATGGGCATGTTGTTCGCATCCTTTTGGAGCGCGTGCAACGACGACATGTGTCCACCGGATAACATGCAACTCGCGACTGCACCACTTGTTCTACGTCGACGGCTCTACGAACATAGTTGGTCTACCAGAGTCGAGCGGGATCGGTTCAATTATGTGCGCATTAATTTGTTAACATTTTTTTAAAAATTTATTTTCGGGTGACGGTACCGTTTCGGCTCATATACTCGGGAAATTGTTATTCTCTCACACTTGAGTGGCATGGTCACGATGGAGGTGAATAACATTGTTGGCTAATTAATTTCGGTTGCAGTTTGCTTAATTATACAGGCGAATGGACGTCTGCCGCCGGGACACTGGGGAATGTGGATATACTGCTGGGCACATTTTGTGATTATTTTAGGCCTAATTTTGGAAAGTTGTAGGAATGCAACGTTGTTTTTGATTATGAATGCATTGAGACTGTAAATTAAAATTTTATTCACATTTGCAGTGAAGTTGGGATGGAAATGCAGATGGTCAAAAATTTCATATTTTTAACGCTGTCATATTTATATTTACAAATAATGTTTAAAGCTGGATATAGCATAAATGTTTATGTCAGGGCTTCTGAAGCAATTTTCGTCAAAAAGTAATACTTTTTTCAAACACTGACCTTCAGGTTGATAAATGTGATGGTATTTCTTGCAAAGCTATTTACTAGGATCCCTAACACGCTAAAACTGTGTACGTAGAAATGCAGCGAATTGTAGAACACAGTTTACCCAACCGACAAATATTTTGGGAACCCACCTTGTCTGAAATTCAGACGCAAATGTTTTCTTTACTTTCTTACGGTCTCATGGATCTGGATGCAACCAACCTTTACAATAAGCACGGTCCATAAATAGCCACTTCCAAATCTAATTGCCAATTGTCAGTCTTAGCCTTTGACATGTTTGTCACTGTCCTGATAGAGTTCCTACCAATGTCCTGATTTGTTCCTTCTCTAGTCTTAAAAGTTCTCAAGATCTCGTGCTGACGAACTGCTGCCAAAGTGCCTTGTGTCCAGTGATGTTGGACCATCTCAGATCGGCCTTCATTATTATTGATTTTCAATATAACCTCTTAATTCACATGGACGTGGTTTACTATTTACTCCCTCTTTTCTACCTAGTTCCCTTTCTTTTCTAGCAAGCTCATCAGATGGCTAATTTACAATTATACCGCAATGGGTTTACAGGGTTCTTGTTTGTCTACATCCGCTTTGCATACGCCTTTGTCACCTTGAATGACTGATCGCTTCTTTCTCCTTTCTAGGTTGATATCGCTTTACAGTTGCCCTCAACTTCTTACTTCATGGTCCATCAACGTAAATCGGAATGACAAATTATTCGAAGAATTTAGCGTTCAAAACGACTATGGCACAAATGGATATTAGTGGAGTGAAGATATAGCACCTTCACTATTAGGGTAGAGTTGAGTTTTCAGTCTCACACATCAAAACTAAGTCTCATCCACTGTTAGTATAACCACGAGCTCCACCACCCGATTTACACTGCGAATTCACAAATCTAGCTAGTTCTACTCTCAACATAAAAACCACATCTCAATCTTCATTCCACATGGATGGGAATTTGCACGAGAGGTCAATTAATATTAACATTCACAAACCTTATATTATCAGGTGGTGACTGGTGAGTATTCATCTCTCTCTTTAAAGCGTTCTTTCTCATTTCGAATTTTTGTCAGCAGCTTTTGAAAAGCAGCATTCATTCTCTCCGCTTCTTAAGAGGGTATATCTTTCATTCAAGTTAGTGCTAAGAAAATAGTTATACCTTACTCACTTTATAGTCTTGATGGTGCCACAGTTCAAGGGTAACTACACAGCACCCAGCTCTATCCTCATCTATATTATGTCTCCATTGGCGTTTGTGGATTGTGGAGAACGTTGAGATCACCGTCCATTTTCCCAAGCCATCCAGAGCAAGTAGTCCATCCGGATTGCATTCAAAAACTCTTCAGGCTAAGGAACATTTAATGTTCATCCGCTCCACATGACCAAGCCACTTTACATACTTGGTGCGTAGGTTTTTATCCAAGACAATTTCTCTATACAGTCCATAAAGTTCTCAATCGGATCTTCATCTAGGTACCTATCGTCAAAGCAGATATGACTATGTCGTAAGAAAAATGTATTAAAATGGCCTTAAAAAAAAAACACTACTTGTCGTGCATTTGTGAGCATACAACTTTGAATGTGGGACATAAAACCGTCATGTGAAATGATCAGTGCGTGTTCGTACATATCGTTCAGCTAAAAATACAGCTGCCGTACGTGAAGGTGTGGCCGAGAGTCCGTACTCCGGAGTAATGCTTTTTTAATGATGAACACTATATGCACGATTTTGTGACCCAAATTGGATAAAATGTGTCAACATTGTTATCGTTCAATCAATCGACACCTTATAAAAATAGCTTACATTACGTCAGTGAAAACCAAGAGATATAACTGGGGCAAAAAGCAACTAAGGAAAACGCTTCTGTTGAGTATTTTTAGCAAAGACACCCCTTACCCCTGCTGCGGGATAATTTAGAACATATAGGCGGGCGTAGTTTTTAGCAATGATTAAAAAAATATGACATGTTGGACTTGCTGGAAAAGTTAAAAAAAAACGAACATTTTTTCCTTCACCTGCTTTTTGATTTGGTTTTAGCGACCTTTTATTTTGTTGCCCAAGAAACGATCGTTTCTCTCAGGTATCGCTTTTGGCTGATTTTCTTACTCCCCGCGAAACCGGAACACTGCCCAAATTTGAGTGATGCCTTTATTGTGGGCTTAACCAAATTAAAAAGTGCAGAAAAAATAGGTGTGAGTTATCTTGCTTTTGCAACTGTTGCAGCCCCATCGTTTGAGGATGGAATAGTGGGGACTTGGGTTATCCCGAATGCGGAGACTAGTGGCGTTCATTAGAACGAAGAGTTTGTAAGATAGGCCTCGCCTTTATCAATGGGTCGAACTATTGCCAACCGAAGAGTTTCGTAATTGCACCAGGATCACCATTTGTATTGGTCCTGGGGCGTTTGGTCAACGTCTTTCTCAATGACTCTGAAGTGGCTATGCCCGCCGTGAAATGGCGCCATCAAGGCTGGTGTTCACTTAAAGCAAACCATATTTCATATAGTTCCTTGCGAAACCTTCAGGACAAATGATGCATTCTGAAATCCATGTTACAACTAGCCCCGCCATGAAATTTAACAGAAAGAACACTTAAAATTAAAATCTGTAATCCACACAAGGCTCATATAATTATGTAAAACACAAAATTCACCAAAAGATAAACACATAGCTATCAAAAATTAACGGCACCAATTATCTTGAGTGTGTAAAAAAAAAATCTCGAATCTTTAAATTTTTCGGACCTCACACAGTACGGCTTAAACTGACTATGAATACAAAACTTAGGAAGGCACGTCATTTGCTTTGGATAAGACCAACATTTTTGCCTTCTACGCGACTCTTTATTTAAAGGCCCACCCTAAAATTTTGAAATGTTACCCCTGTAACTTTTAACTATATCTTCTGTTATATAAGACACTCAGGTCTCCAAAGAGATCTAGATACAGATATTATGTTTGAAGATGAATTTAAAAAGGTACCAACTTAAACATCACCTCCATGTTAACTAATTACATTAATTAATTATCGATTAATTATTGAGCTCTTTAGCACTGGCAATATGATCATAGATATAATATAACAAATTTTACTTGTTTATTATAGCAAATAAAACCAAAATGAAAATGAAAGTCGCAAAAGAAAACTTAAAACTGACAAGCAAAAGGTTTTTCTCTAGAGCCGTTTTAAAAATACCTATATATAAATGCAAATTTGTCCCCAGAGATTATCGGTGACCGACGATAAAAACTGTTTGTCAGCCTTGGGGAGGTTTTTTTAGAGTCGATTTAAAAATTCCTATACCTGTCTTAGAAAGCTTCTTCGCGGAAAAACTTTTGTCTTTCGATTAATTTTCTCTTCAGAACCCTTCAACGAAAAAAATGAAAAACAAGTAATACATAAATGACATTATGGCTTTTTGACAACATTTCATTTAGTTTTACTTCCAATGAACTAAAAAGTACATAGTGGTCGAGCCACGTTTTACTATGTGAATTTAAAAATCAATAAACATCTACAAAGAAAAACCGCTTCCTAAAATATTTCTAAACTGAATATATGCTTCACTAATTTTATCAAACTTTTGACTGCGCTATAGCCCGGACCATAAGTGCGCCTAAACAGTCAACACCAACACCCAGAGCCAACGTTCCAATAGTTAGCTGCATCTGTCGGGATACAACTTCCAGCTTTGAGTGCAATTCATCACAGCTGACACATTTCGAATTACCATGTCAAATGAGTGCACATTTTATGTGCGCCCCTCTCGATTGCATGGTTTAATTAATTCGCTAATTTGTCATCGCCTTTGACTGTGAAATTTATTAAATGGGATCGTGTCAGTCATTCTGTACTTGATCGTATATGTATGGCCAACTACTGATTTGCTGATAACGCAGCTCTTAAAGCCATGCTATCTGTCGGTCACATCTTAATTATTAGATGCGTTTAGTCTTAGTCGAGTTTGGTCAGGGAACCACTGACCATGCATGACATTCCTCACTCATTTGTCGGTTGTATGTTACTGTCACACGAAACGGGCAATTTTTCTTAAGGTTGAGGAAACTGATCGTTGATCGTTTGAATTCAGGAGAAGTGGTAGAGAGATGTTTAAATATTGCGAGTACTGTTCACGATGATGATAGCAACAGTATACCTATTACGATTTGTCGGACTGACTTATGCTTAAATGTATTTTAGAAGTCAGACGTGTGGAAATAAACTCACTAGATGTCAGGATGACAGATACATTAAGTGAGCTACGGTAGTAGCATTGTTTTAGAACTAGTCAAGGAACTTTTTATGACTATGAAAGCCCTGTTCGCACAACCTATACGCCAAATATACTGCTTAAGTTCGTCAGTCTCTCCTCTCACTGCATAAGGCAGATAAGACATTGGTACAGCAGCTCATGAGCTCGAGCGGCCTCAGGTTCAATCTCCGAAAAAACACAAAATTCATTCTTAAGGTTTTTTTCACTGCACCACCTTTCGCGAACGACAGAGGGATTTTGAATTCAGTTGTTCGGACTCACCATAAAGTTCTAGGTCCTCTCCATTCGTCAAAAAGAAAAAAACTACCAGACTGATGGTACTGAGAAGCTACATAAGCTACTCCTAGCTGCAATCAACATCAAACTTCATTTCAAAGCACAAGCCTTATATGTGCACATACCCCTCGAAGGCACTCCTGAAGGGCAAACTGTGATCATCACATTGTAGTGATAAGTTCAGAGATCGACTATCTAATGCGAACAGGAAAAACAAATTTTACGTTTGAGAAGAAAGGAGAAGAAATTTAGTGTAAAACAGAATCAAGCCGCTGTATCCCAGCTGAAAGAAATCGAAGGTTCCCGGGAACTTTTCGAAACCTATAGTCCTCCAGTCAAAAAAGAACAGTACCACGATTCAATGACATACATAAGCTTGGCTATAGAAAGGCTTAATGACACTAAGGCCGCTGTTTGGAGCTCTTGAAATACTTAGGTGAAGTTTTAGTTGGACTCATGCACCAAATTAATAGCCAAGTATGAGCGAAATAAAGCTTAGACGAGGACTAGACCATCTGCTTCATATGTTTCATACTTTCGAAGACAAGCGAAGGCAAGTGGTGAAGTGTGCAACTATTTAAAACTATTCTTAACATGCCCCGGAAGCCCTATTAAGTCACTTGACTAATATCGTTCTGAAGAAAATATTGCGCTGGGTTGGTGTCAAAACGAAAGACAGACGACGATATCGGTCCCCTTAAACGACCCATAAACAAAACATTACCTTCCATGTACAAGTTCTGATCTATGGAGCCCAGTGGACAACACCGGCGTCGAATAGGATTGCGAAGCTTAAGTTGTTTTTGATTGGTGAATCGCAAGCTCTGAACGTAGGTATGGATGGACTTTTTAACCAAGGCAAGTAGACTGCATTCATTAAAAAGCACAATTTGTCTAGACAAAGTGATCCCAGAACCCCAGAACCCATGCTGGATAATGTAAGGAAGACCGAACTACCATTTTGCCCACCAAGCCACCACTGGATGCCAAGGCGCTTGGGCTGAATATTGGGTTAAGTGGACCCAATGTTGCCTGTAATTAGTTCAATGGGAAGTTCCGAAATCTCAGAAAGATAGAGACAACGTTTTGGCGGGATGTTTATCAATAGTGCGAAAGCCCTAACATTCGGAAGTGATTCCCAAACCGATTTTGTTGAAAAGGTCGCATTAACGGTATCGGTGTTGGCCCGTCTTTGACCAAGTAAATAAACTGACTCTATACCATCTAGAGAAGATTGCATCATGGATTTGCCATATTTACACAATTCGCTAACCTCTTCCTAAATAGAGTCTTGTGTCACCAAATCACGTCTGAAGAAAGCCTTCCCACATCCTACATTCGGTTTCATCCCATCCAACTCGAGCCAGCCGCCCATCATCGTCTTCACTGTCTTCGGCGTTGTTGTCAACTTCAGCCCAAACTCCCTTCGCCATTATGTCACGAACAATTTTAATTGTGGTGTCAAAAACGATGTGATTAATAGCACGTCCACTGCAGCAGTAGATGATGGCAGTGCGGTGGTGGTGTTGGTGGCAGCGGTTAGCTGACTTTGGCAGCAAATACCTTATGGCCCATGTCTGCCTTTACTCACTCTCTGTCGGCGCGCGCGTAGGACAACGCCACTCTTTTCGATTTTCCAAACTAAAAATAAAAAAATGTTTTTTTGATTTCATGACTCATTAGGGAGAAGTATCTCAGAATCGCAAATGATGTCTGAAATTGAACGAGCTCCCCATTTGTTGACGCTGTTCTTCTGATGTGTTTGAAAGCGCCTTAGCAAATAAAGTCATAGACCATCGCCGCTGTCGTTGCTGTCTTCAGACGTAACTTTGTGCCTTTTGCGTCCCCCCTGCCTGGTATACTATGTTCCACTTGGTAACCCCACATTCGGGGGGACTAAATGCGAAATGGAAGTCCATTAATCAGAGCCTGTCGACTGGATGTGGATTGTGTGGCAAAAGTGATGGGCACGACGGTATCTTCTCGACACATAATGTACACATGTATATATCCTGCGCACATCCGACAACGACCAATTGATGAGCAAATGTATGCTGGGCGAGCAGGCATTTTCGCCAGAGTAGGCTTCTTTTGTGATGAGCTCTCATCGGAACGAAACAATTTCTTTCCATTAATTGTGGTGATGCTGCACTATCAACCGCAAATTCGAACAAAAAGCCGAAATAAAGTTCAGAAAAATCTTTCCGATTGCGTCATTAATTAACTGCAAAATGAGACGAGAGAACTGTCAACTGTCAAACAGCTGTCAGATTGACAGAGGCAACGGCACAATCCCCAATGGAGCTGTGAAGTGGATATCTGTGCGCCAGCGAATGGATGGTGGACCTTTTTTTTTGGGCGGTCTCTTCTTGCGTGAAAAATGACCCTCGTGACAGATGTGACGTTGATGTTCACCCATAATCCCATGTTCAATGTCAAAGTTTATAACCGATTAAAGACGAAAATGTTCTTCCACTTCTGCTGGAGATCTCTTCATCAATTATCTCCGCCTTGAGACAGTCCGCCCTCTGTAGCGAATCCATAGCACGATAGACTGGCTGTGAATGTTCCGTCAGAAAATGAGGAAAACTCATTGCAACTGTCAATGTGTGTACCGGGCGCGTACACACGGTTGGTTCTCCACTGCGACTGCGAGTAATATTAATGAACTTCATGGTAATTATTATTTCCAGCGATTTTCAACTGCTCATTGGGGGAGTAGTGCGGGCGTGGGTGATGCTGGTGTACATTAGACATGTGCATAAAAGTTAATCGCTTCACAAATGAGCCTGTGAGTTGGCCATTAATCATTCTGGGTGGGGAGCTAGCTTTCCAGCGCAGGCATGTGTGCGTTTAGGGAGTGCGATCTATTTTTATGCGAAATTCGTTTGTGAATTCTTCCCCCGTGGGCTGTAATGCGATATTGCACTGCGTTTTGAGGGATTTGAGGCATTTTTCGGAGACCGCAGCACAGAAAGCAATTATTGGATTAACAAATGGAAAGGTGGATATGGTGGGAGGATTTGACGTGGAAATATATGCCCATATGACATGACTCTTAGTTGTTGGCGAAATTATAAAGCTAAGCTCGGATTGCGCATTAGGTCGGCTGAGAGTTTCATTCGGAAAACGTGCCTAGGTACCTAATACTCGTAAGTCGTACACAGCTTGTCGGTAGAGATTATGTGAATAAGTGTAAGCCAGAAGTCAGATTCGTTGAGAGAGATATTAGTTACTGCAGTGAGCTATGTGCGTACTGTTCGTGTTTCAAACGAGCAATTACTGCAAAGGGTTGGTGCGGTTATGTAGTGGATCAACTTTTCTCCTTCGAGAAAGAATTGCAAATCGTTGGTGTACAAGCCTGCCTATGGGTATGCTTTCTCATTGCGCAAATTGATTGGGATCGATTAAATCTTGGCAGCATTTTTGGCGGACATCCTTGCAGCTGGCTCATTGTATATTGTATCATTCATCATTGCCTCTGTTGAACTTACATATCCAAAATTGTAACCAGAACTTTCAAACAGGTCTCTCAAGACGAACTTGGAGGAAGGCTATTACAAATTGAATTTAAGGCACTTCCGCTCAGGGTCTGTTGTTATTCCACGAGTTTGACAGGCTGGTAAGTGCTTTGATCTAATCATATGCGGCGGAGTCATTAAAAATTGGACCGCTCGGATCCGTGTTATAGTGAGAAGCCGTAGCGGAGATTTCAACGATGTTGTAGTGCATATGTAGTAGCATACATGAGGCTTTCATTTTAAAAATGAATTTTGTTAATACCTCAAACACATCTTGTTTTATTCCAATTCAACATCGACCCGTCCCTATTGAAAACCATTTAGTAAACCTAAAGCACTGGTTCGATCAGACAGCTTAAAACATTCACGTGGCAAAGTTTACAGCAAACAGAGACGAGCAGTTTGAATAAAATCTACAGTATGTGGCAACAGAACACAGAACACTAGTCCCTGACTTGTGCATATTATAATTATAGAAGTTGATAAAGCTGTTGACAAGAAATTATTTCAAGACGAGACAGATGGCACATCACCTAGGGTAAGGCCCCTAATTTGAGCCCCCACCTAGTAACGACCCCCTGGATGTTTTTCGTTCAAAAGCTAAGCTCCTGTTATTTAAAACATAAAGACAAATATTTTTCAATTTCCGTTACTTCTTTACTCGTATTGTTTCAATTGTTTTCCTATATGGGGTTTTCCCAGTTGGTAACAGAAAATCGGTAAGTGCGGACGTTTCACTTGTGTGTTGTGCAAAAGTGTTTTTAGTCAGTTTTGCTAAGAAAGCATTTATATAAAGCAATTGGGAAAGTATTTTGTATATATTTTATATTAACTCATACATGTTTATATTAACAATAAACATTCATAGCAATTATTTTTATATTAAATTATATTAAATATTATTTATTTATTAAAATATAGTGGGGGCGCACAACTGGGATTCAAAAACGATTAAATCCAATAATGAGCCGGGGGGGCTCACTATTGGGCAAGCACAAAAAAACGTTGTTCCATTTACGAGCCAGGCCGATTTGCATATAAATATTTATAAAATTACTCTTTCATCGCATTTCCGTGTGTTAGTTTTAAGGCCCTAAATGATTAAATTTGAGGAAAAAGCAATTTAGTACAGATATTAAAAATTCCTTTTTTGATTTTTATAAATAGAACAATTTTTCGAAACTAATAACTAATTATTCGTATTAAACCCTTAATAATACTATGTACACTCTTTTATAGATTTATTTTGTCTAATATATAAGATATTTTAAAATGTAGGTAATTTGTATTTGAACATTTTTGAAAGCAACGGTTATTTTGATGAAAAATAGTGGATTTATATACGGGCTCGTTATTGGAACGGGAAGAGCTCAAATTAGGAACATGGGGGCTCAGTACTAGAACATTCCTTATTTTTTAAATATTTTCTTTTTAATTAAATCGTATGAAAACTAACAAAAAGGAAAGCCATTTAACAAACAAAAAATTGATCAATCTATTATAAAATGAAAAACTTGTTTAGATATATGCAAACAGTTAATTTTGCGGAAGCGGCAAACTCAAAACTATCGTTAAGGGTGCTCACTACTGGGGCTTTTACCCTATTAGCACACAAAGCAGCCGGAAAAACTTTTGCAAGACACACTTTGCTACAGAACAAGAAATCTTTGGAGTTCGCACATACATTATTCTCTCATATGTACAACAACTGACTGCACTCGGTTTACTTTTACGCATTTTTTTACGTTATTTTTGACTTATTTTTTTTTAGGCGTTTTTTGCGCGTTTTTTGACACATTTTTCCACGGGTTTTTCGACGATTTCTTTCGGGATGGGCTCAAAATTCTGGTTGGATCAAAACTCTTTTTACAAAATTCTGCTTTTAGAATTCTCTTTTTAAAATAAAGCTTTTAAAGCAAACAATAAAAAAGGTAGGGATGTAGAGAACATTTCTTTTTTATTTTTATCTCTTTTTTTTTATTTTAATATATTTTTAATTAAATTTGAAAATTTCGCATATTTTTTTCTTTCAATAGGTATTCTTTTCTTTTAAATTTCTTTTTTATCAATGTTTAATTTAATTTTAATCAAATCAAATCAAAATTTTATTTTTGTTTTAGCTTTAATTTTTTTTTATAAATGAAAAATTGTTTTTAATATCTATTTTTTATTTTTTGTTTATTAATTGGAAAAAGCTGAATTCTTTTGCTTCAACTTTGAATAGCAAAATCTTGTGAAGCAGAACAAAAAAGAAACACAATTTCGAAAGGCAGAATTTTTTTGTGAGGCGACAGAATTTTGAAAGCAACATGTCGATGTATTTCGTTTTTTCGATGCGTTTTTTACCTCTTTTTCTGAGTTTTGCCTTTTTTACGCGTCAAGCAGGGGGCGTGTTGCAGAGAAGCAAATTTTCGTCTGCCAGGCGACTACGAACATACTCGTTCTCTAAGCGGAGTAACAAATAAAAGTAATTTTCTGTTTTCTAAAAAACTAGAAAACATAAATCAATCTGGTTTTGAGTGTTTGTTTACAATATTAATAAAATCTGCATAGAAATTTGTTTTAACTTTTTCAATTAAATTTCAACTTCGGAAGTTTTTTTTTTTCACAAACTATTAATAGAACTATTTAGTACCTACTTTGATTTGAAAATTATATGAAAGAACAGAACCATGGCATTCATTAATGCTATTTAGTCAATCTAGTGTTTGTTCTGGTATTTATTTTTATTCTTTTTTCAATTTACGTAGTTCAAAAAAAAAGGTAGAGACCCCCTCCAATAGGAAAAATGCTTTTTTAACCCCCCTAAAAAAATCGTTATCATGTTTTTTGGTACGTTTTTCGACGCATTTTTTACTAACAACGGACTTCCATATCTTTTAGATATTTATGGAAATTTGTTAGGAAGCGATGAATAAAAAATTCCCTTCTCAGTATTTCGCTCGTGTACATTATCTTTAACCATGTTTTTTAAATACTTGCACGGGAAACCCTGGTCGGTAGCCATAAGATTTTAATCCAAAATCGTAGCGTGTGTGAGTCTACCAGAATTGCATTATATGTTAATCTCTTCTCTTTTAATAACAAATTAACTATTGTTCCATATATGACTGAAAACCACGTAAAGTTAATTTGTTGGTTAACTTTACTTGGCTGCATAAATCCAAATTAAAACTTAAAATTTATGAAAGACCAAATAGTCTTCGACAAAGTCCCGCATTTCGGAGCAGATAAATTCCCAGTCTACAAATTTATATCCAAAAATCTCCATATATCTCAATCATCCCACTAATTAACAAACAAATTTTCAATTCGCCTGTGTGGGGCCGTCCGACACAACATTTGTTGTTTTTGTTGTTCATGAAACAAGAAAAACACAACAACTGTGGAAACTGATTAATTTTGGAAACAGTTCTACTGCAAGCTTCACAAGTAAAATTACATTAATTAGCATTTAACAAGCCATTAGGCCGCCGGATGGCCGCCTCTTGCAGTCCGAACCGTACCCAAACGTACTGCTGTCCAACATAAAGGGGGCAAGGGAAACCGCGTGACTGTCATATGAAGATGTCACGCTCAACATGACGCAGTGGTAATTATGAAAACAACGATTTTATTATTTAATTTTTCGGGTGGGCACCATAAGCTTATAAGCTCTGACTAATTAACAACCAGCCCACACTAATGGACTTAAGATCGATTCTTGACAAAAAGAAACAAAATCTCACGGACAACAAGAACAACTCACAAGTGGAATTTAATGGCGATGTCAATAAAATCGCGGTTTGGGCGATTATCAACCGATTTTATTGGTGAAAGTTTGACCGATTTGGGATGGGAACAGAAAAGTAGGTGTAGTGTCACACGCAAACTGTTTCTGCTATGGAGAATCTGCTTGGACGACATTTTCAAGGAATCAGCAATGTATAAGGTTAAAATGAGCTACGTTTTTCGACGCACTTTCGAGTGCGTTTTTCAATGTGTTTTTCTTCGTTTTTTGGATTACTCTTTAACGCATTTTCTGTTATATTGTCATGTTTTTGAAACATTTTTCGACGCGTTTGTCGCCTCCTCTGACGCTTTCGAAAGCGTTTGTCTCGTTTTTTGGACTTCTTTTATTTTATGTGTTTTCCATCGCATTTTCGGATGCGTTTTTCGTCGAGTTATTTTTTGCGTTTTTGCACAGGTTTTTTGAGGCGTCTTTCGACACTTTTTGATTTTTTTTTGACTCTATTTTAGGATGCATTGACGCATTTTTAGACACGTTTTCGGTAGCATTTTTTGAACAGATTTTCGGTCGCTATTTTGGGCACAATAAATGTGATGAGCAAGATAACTGAAACGATCTCTGCAGTATCTACAGTGACAAGGAGAAAGAGGAATCTATCAAACCCTTAGTCTGCTGTGACTTCAGAAGTGCTTATAAAACATAAATATGTATAGATATAGGTGAGTTTGAATACTTCTGAATATTTGATGTCATCTATCAATGCTGTCGCTAACATTCTTAATAAGAAATCGCTTCAAAAAAGTTTGGCGCTGAAGTACGAGAAAGCGGCCAATAAAACTGTAGAAATGTTTATGTAACAACACCTAAAAGTCCATAACAAATATGTCACTTTGCATTGAGTTTCACCAGTAAAATAGCATCGAAAAATTTACCCATGAGTTCGTCATAACCATTAGCAAATCACATGTCGTCTGTCAACAATATTATCGCACTTGCCATGGGCAAACACTTGTTTGCCAAAATTTGCTATTAACCTGCGAGAAGAAAACAAACATTTAGAAGAGCTGCTTCAACGCCATCCCACGCACGCATGTAACAACCTCAAATGGGCCGACTTTTTATTACATCTATAAAGGACAAACCAAATCTAACCAACCCCCATGTCAATTGTGATGAAATATTACTGCCAGATAATTAACGTTGCAGCCTGGCGAAAATTCAAAGTCCTCAAGCCATCTACGCAACCAATTTAACCCATTCGGCGGACTTGTTTCCGACATGAGTGCGCGCATTCTCTCCAAGCGAATACCCACCACTGGTGTCAGATCGACCGCGTTCAAAGATGGATTTTACATTTTATTGTTGCCCACCATGGTACCTACGACTATGAGACTGACGAGGACGACGACCACGATTACAGCGACATCGGCCATCCTATGCGACCGCGCGAACTAAAAATATAATTAGCAATCATACAAAAGTTGTATGCGGCCTTTGGGACTTGAGCCACATCATGCTAAGCCACTATGGTCGCACTATACGGGGGCGCACTGTGATAGCTATCCAAGTCGAGGCCCCACCATAGAGCCGGTGATTTGGCTATGAGATAGGATAGATACCCGACAGATTGCAATTTGTATCTGATATGATCGTAAAATATCGAAATTTGTTATCCCACTTGTTGTTGATGTTGTTGCTGCTGGTGCAGCGGCTGATGCGGTTTATTAGAGGCAGGAAGGTTGGACCATAACGAGCCAAGCAATATCGTAAAGCAAACGCTCAGCAAATGTTTGCGATAGAAATGTGCCACAAAGAGGAGGATTAATATAGTTGGTAGGCGGATTATAGTTGAGAGATTGCTTAGGCCGAGTTATGACCCAAGCGGAAAAGGTGGAATGAAATTGCTTGCTGCGGTTCAAGTGGGATCGGTGAGTGATGTCTTATTGTTAGGATGTTGTAGTAATAATGTAGTAAATTGACGGTGTGCTGAGTAACAATTTAAGATGTTCAAGTGTTGATCGAAATGGTATTTCTACCATTGAGTTCGTTTCTCTTCAATGTATAGAGAACGGTATGTGGATGTGATTTAGGCTGCCATAGCAATTTGAATATATTTTATCGGATCTTGGGGTATATTTATCCCTGGATGGAAGGATGGCTCTTTGGTAGAAATTTGTATAGTAAACGCGCGTTACATTTGTGGTGAAGTGATATTTAGTAAGCAAAGGTTTTCTATATCGCCTACAATAAAAAAGCCTATATGTAATTACTATTCTAACGAAAACATAAAACACCAGGATAAAAGCTGGGTTCCACATTTCTGTTGCAATCCGCGACAAAAAATTGTCTGAATGGAAAAAAGGCATCATTTCGGTTTGCAGTGCCAATGCAGTGGCGAGAATCGACTAATCATGCAACTGATTGTCATTCCTGTCTGACAACTCATGTATTTGGTAAAGCCAAGGGTGTTTCTAAAAACAAGAAAATATTTTTTTTCTAAAAAAGGAAATACTGAATCTGAAGAAAAACAATTCGAATGTAATATGGGGTGGGGTTTTTCTAAGACCGATATGAGCAAAAAGTTTATTTTTGATAATCGTAGGGGGAAGGTCACTCCGAAAGGACCGGCATCCCAGAACTATAGATTAATAGTTAAAATAGAAGTGCTGTTGAAACGGTGTCCATTAGCAATAATTTATCTAATTTTTTGTTCAAAGAAATTGGATAAATTAAACAAATCATTTGCTAACCATATGTAGCTCAACAGAAGCTGGTTTTTAATTAGAGGAACACTTAAAAAAAAACATTGTTAGGCAACAAAGTTCTTGGTTCAAATATTGTTTTTGTTAACAAGAACTCGTTTTTAAGTTTTTAAGAAACAGGTATTCAGCGTAAGAATAATCTCTTCATAAGTATTTTATTACATCATTGCCAACAATTTCATTCTTAACTCAAAGATTTTGATATTTGGGTTAATTTTAACCAATTAAAAATGGTTGGCATTACAATTTTTTTTTCTAAGTGAATTAATACGGTTGATAAAATTTTTAATTTCGTTTTAAAGTAAAAATAGGTAATTATCATCTACCGACATGTACACTCTATTAAAAAATGAATAAGTCATTATAAATACCAAAGCACTCTTTTACCTAATAATAACTTTGGCAAAAGCTATTCGCCGTTCCCCTACCAGTGCACTGATTGACTACGGACCCATAAATTTCGAGGCTGGTCCGTATTTTAAATAAAAAAAATGCATTTTGTGTTCAAGTTAGACCCATAACATTTTAGAGAATACACCTACCACCGCTATACCATTTGTCATCTTTTAAGTAATTTGGTTATTTCTCTTTAACTTCTAAATTGAACCAATCCATCCTGAAATAAATTTCGGTGCAGTCTTTGGTAATGCGAATCAACTCCATTCTATCGATTGTATAGTGCAATGCCTAATGTCGTTTCGTACATTCTGCAGGATCCCCTTAGGCAAATAGATAGTTCCGCATTGGCCGGTGTTCCTTTAAATTTTAACAAAAGTGCTGCAAACGTTACTCAGATGCAGTATTTCCAAAATCAACACCATCTCATATATTGGTGAAGGGTTTCCAGAAATATATATTATAATACGTCTTGCTGCTCCAGAAAATTCCCGCACCGCTGTCCACAACCTCAATTATCTATACATATTCTACATACAAACCTTGGTACGTCACCTTTGAAATTTCCAAAAACAAAATTGGATTAAGCACTAATGCGACTTATTTTGATAAATATATAGAAGGAGATGGATGAAAAAACGATGTCTACAGCGTCAGCTATTGGGAATTTAAATTTTTCCTAAACCATCCCTGATTCAAGACAAACAAAATAAAAAAAAAAATCAAATCCGTTGAGCCGTTCTGGATTTTTTACCCGAATAACCCACAGCAATTGATTTTTATATAAATGTGGAAAAAACCCAAATGTGTTTTTCACGCACGCACAACACACGCATACGTTTTTCGATTTTAACCAAACTTAACAAAAACTATATATAGACCACTACCAAAGATGTGTGAAAGCTTGGTTAAAATCAGTAAATGCGTAAAGACGCGAATCGGCGACAAAGAACACGATTTTAAAGCTCAATTTTTATATTTATAGATTTGAAAATTTAATCTTTGAAAAATAATGGCTTTAGTTTTATTTAACTACCCATAAATGACGTAAAAGCTGAGTGAAGATTGCAATGTTAATTAAGGAAAGATACCTATTCCTATAACTCTTTGGCCTCCCACCCCATCCAACTACACGAATGGGCCGGAGGCTAGAGAGTCTTAGTTAAAGCATTAAGGGCGCCAGATGCAAGTTATTTCTTTTCCACTTTTGACCAAAGATTCCTCTAAATTTATTCCGGAATACTCTATTAAATTTGTCCTTTTCAATTTTTGATTTATTTGTACTATGCTGTTGCCGAAACAGCCCTTAAACGGGATTGAGCCAAAAGAAGATTTGAGACCCCTTTCTCTAGCATAGTCACAAAAATTAAGTCACGTCAAGTGTTGTTCGGTATTCTTGGTAGCCAATCAGTTAGTCATAACAGTATAAGAAAACGAAAAACATGACAATCTCTCTCCAGACGTCCGAAAATAAAAATTTGTAAACGAATGTACTCGTACTATGCTATTAACTGAAGTTCTTAATACATCAAGACTCTGCGAGCCTACTGCATATCTTAGACACCTCAAACGAACAATTCGTTTTTTTTTGATTAGGTCCTTATCAGTTGTCATTTTATGTGGCCGAAGTGTTAAGTGTGCTGGACCACTAAGTGAGGGGTCTCTGGTTCGATACCCGGATACACTTCTAAATATTTATTTTTCACTGCGCCAGTTCTTGCAAAAGTTCAGGCATTAAAGAGTAGGTACTAGTATCGCTTGTGGTCGAAAATCGACCCTACCTTTCATAAGTACGTAATACTAAAAAACGTACCACAATTATTTTCGTTATATGTATTATGCATTTTTTTTTTACAAACCAAAAGAGCGACATCTAGATCTCGAAAAATACGTAAATGAGCTACTCCATCGGAAACAGGTTCTAATCTAAGATGATTTATATTTGAATACGTTGCTATGGTAATATGGCGGCGAAAAATTGATTGTCATAAAAATCCTTTCAATTACCTCATTTGTATGGGGAATTCATAACTTAATTTTACCAGCCTTAATGGAGACATAATACCCACGATTTTGTGTTTGTTCACATCTATGGCACAGTACCTTTCAAATAACATAAGTTTCATTCTTCTCATTTCATAATAAATACTTAAAAAGTGTACCGAAACTTTTGATGTTCACGTATTAATATTTATAACTAGGTTCGCCCAGTGCTCGAAAATCGAGCACACATTTTTTTTTATATCATTACTATATAGATAAAGAGTGCACAAATGGATTCACACGATTCAATTCATTAGATATAGAATGCATCAAATCACGATCACAGTCACGATTAGACTGAACATTTAATCGGTATTGGTTGGCAGTATCAACGTCATAGAAATATAACTGTGCATAGGAACAGTGGCGATTCCTGGTCTTAAGCATTGGGTTACTTACGTGCTCACTTCTCACAAAAAAAAAAACAAAAGCGCACTCTCATATTCCAAAAGCACGACAAAAATAATTATTATGTATTTACTCACATTTATAATCCACGCAAATATAAAATTATAAATCGCACTTTACTTTTGTAATGGAATTCAATAAGACTATTAATTCAGTCAAATAAGAACACAACGACACATTATTACTGCAATTTGACTAGAAAGAGAAACACACAGAAGTACAAAAAAAGATAACGCGCAAAATATACCTGCTTGCTTACACTTACACTCTACTTTCAAGTTTTATCGCATTTGTTTGCGCTTACCCTTCCGCATATTTTCCTGTGCTTTGCTTACGACTGGTAGAGGTAGTCAAATTCCACACTTATACAGATTGTAGGCAATACGGTAGCGCATTTTTTTACGCTAAAATGCCACAAGCAGGAGACTTTTCTATGGGAGTTTTAGATTGTGTGTGTGCGTGCAGGCAGGGAATTTGCGGTATCGCAAGTTGTAACGCTAAAGAGTATTTCAAGTGAAACTTATTGCATGGGAGGGAGTATTGTGTTGTGTGTTTGTGTAGGCAAATATTATTTGTAAATGATAGTTTTGTTATTTAGTATGTCATTGATTATTGCAATTATTAATCTTCATAATTACTTTAACCTCGTTTTTTGCTGTATTTTGCGTAAGAATATGTATTTCAATTTATTTTCTTGGTTTAGCGCCGCTAAACTAGCTAACTGAGAGGAATCGCCCCTGCATAACACCTTAAGACTCGTCGACAGATTATGGTCTTGTCTACATATTTAAGCAAAGACTTAAGTGCGGATAATAAGCTATATTTCTCCTTCCAGTCAAGCTCTGTTTCTGTTTCTTTACCACCTAAGACTGCAGGTAAGTAGCAAAGTCCTCTCAATGAAGACATTCCTTAAGATCCTAATCATCCTGTTTCCTCTATAAAGCGCAAAAAATTTGTCTCTTACAAGGTCGAATTGCTAACACATGCATACACCTGAAGTTTCTTTTGAGAAAATCATCTTTTCTGTAAACATCGATTCAGTTTGTTTTCGCGAAGGTTGGGAAATATACAAGGAAAAGCTGGGATGCAACATGGAAAAAGTTCTCGCCAAAGGTCCATAATCGGACTGCTTCCGAGAGTTTGAATTTTTGCGACGAATGAATTGGACTGATTTAACGAATTTTTTAGATTTCTCAATACCGATACTATCTTGCATATATGTCCGAGGTTCGTAAAGGGTTAAACGATGTAAATAAAAGACTTTAACCCCCACACGCCAAACCAGAAGTTCATCAAATGAAGTAATGCCCAACTAAAAAAGGACCTTAACCAACTTATAGTTCATATCTGAAGACAGGAACTCTTAAGAAAAGTCAGTCGCCTTCCTGCCGGAGTTTAAGTCGTCTGCTATGAAAATATGCACATAAAAGTAAAACATAATCCGTCTTCCATCGAAGGAATTCCTGAGCAGTAATAACTTTGCTTCACATTTTATTGCTTTCACTTGAAAATGATGTATCCCGTCCATTACACAGCTAATTTGCACTAAGTGCTTGCCACGATGACTCATTCGCAATCCAAAAATACACCTCATCTCGAAAAGAGTCATATTTTCTAAAATGTGCTGGATAAGTGGATGCCTTCCACTCTGCATTTTATCGCAGTCGGACGTTAGTTTCTCGGAATAAATATAAAAAAATTATTCAAAAGGGGGAAGATCTTAATTACCCTACGGAGCGATTAGGATCGCACACGGTGGATGAAACAAAGACCCGCAAAACGCATGCATACCACATAAGCCAAAGTGGAAGCGAAATGGAATAATTTTTGCCCCTAATATCGAATGGGATTCGCTCGTCCACTCCACGCTCCCTCTATCTCTCATTGAAGAAGTCACTTCCTCGGCGTTTTATAAAACAAATTTCGCTAAAAAATTCCCTGCCAAGAGATAAGATCTGGCAGAGCCGTCGCCGTGTGCTGAAGAAATTCCCTGTGCGCGGTTTTATTTTCTATTCCAGAGAGTTCCTGTTTGATTGTTATCTCGAGAGCAGAAAAAAGCGTCGTCGTCGTCGTCCTGCTTGTTGTATTACGGTTGTTTGCAGACAAAACAAAACTGAATTTGCATCGGTCCGGTCTTTAGTGTACGAGCGTATAAGGAGGTGTAACCGCAGCCCCAGCGAGCACCACTAAAACTATAAATTTACATTTCTCGAGTGCGGAAAAGGTGGAAGAGGAAGCCGACGATGTAATCGAGATGTGGTATAGTGGCATAGCTCTTCTCTTGCGAATGTCCAATTCGGTTTCAGTGCTTGCTTACGGCACATGCTCGTAATTGTTATGGAATAAAACAAACGCTTGAGATAATTGGCCGCGACATACAGTTACAGATATTTGACCAAGGAATCTGTGAGGGCAGGTAAACTGAACGAATTTGGATTACGGTCAATAGTCTCGTTAGGCTGTTGTTACGACTGTTAACACTTGCGTGTGCTTTTGGAATTTGGTATTGGCTAATGTTGCAATCTTTTTTTCTGCAAATAATTTTATTAGCGTTTGTTAAAAAAAATTCCCACTGTGACCTACAAGATACTAAGTCTGAAGGTTGGCAATGATTATTAGTAAGGCCGAATGTACCTAATCACATAAATGCAGCAAGTCCCGTAAAGCAAACTCATTCCTTCGCTTCGTTAAAAGATTGTCCAATGGGGTTTGCAATTTCAATCCATATGTTTACAGATCTGTATGCTCGCTTTTATTCGCCCCCTCTTCGAGTACGATAGCCATAAGCGTGGAGTCCCTTTCATTGAGTTTATGTATCCAGAATCGAGAGCATCCAGCGTCGTATTTTTTGATTTCTGCTTCGTGGCCTTTCTTGGAGTGATCTTCCAATCTTTTCATTTCTCCTGTAAAAATAGGTCATTGCCTTTTCAACTTTACTGGACAGGGAGATATAGCGGGTGTTTTTAAGCCATGTTATTTCAATTAGAGAGAGTCTTTTCGATGTACGCAATACGTGATTCAAACGTGCATTTAATTGAACATTTGTTACATGTGCGACCCAAACTTGTCTCTTTCGACTTGACGGACAAAAATGTCAAGTTCTTTGATTTATGCATTCATTATAAGATATATACAAAATGGTACAACTAGCTGTGACCACGATTCCAGCAGAAAAAAAATATTTAGTCTACCAACGATAAGATCCTTGATAACTTGGCTGTTTTTTAATTTAGTTGCACACGCGTCGAACGACTTTACGTGCGGTGAAAGTGGTGATAAATCTTCCTCGGACTGTTTTACATTCGAACATGAAAAATTATGTCGATGGGATAATTTAAAACAGTCTAACACGTTAGGCTAAACCGATTCATTGGCGCCCAAATAGATTGCGTGATAGTAGCGCTACGGAGGCAGGTGAAAGGTGTGGGTTGTCAGGAAATAGAGAATGTTGCAAATGCCTTACGAAACTTTGTATAATCTTGACGCGATCGACAGATGTAGTAAACAGATAGTCAAGTCAAGATGAAGATAAAGATGACCATTAGATAAATTTTGATGTAGTAGCTGTAAGAGCCTGGGTTATACAATAATTCGCTAAGTGGAGCAAATTCACCTCAGATCTCAAATTAATTGTAATATTTTGAGGAGAACTTATTAAACATCTGAGCCCTTACCTAACAAGCCACGGAAATCAAAAATGAGTGCCTCATTTTTCAGTCCCATTTCCGGCAATTTAGTTACCAAATCGGAAACGTTCCGCCATCAATCTTTGTGCCAGCAATTGTGAATCGAATTTGTGATGGCAATCATCATAATGGCAACAAGGCACATGTGCTCCCACTATCACCCCATCATATAAGAGACTTTTCGAATTGCCTGCCCTATCTAGCTCCTGACAACCACTGAATTCACCCATCATGCGGCCAAGTGCGCAACCGTTTAAGACTGCGAACATTGCATGCCATTTAAATTATTACAATACTAAATGCACATTTGCAAAACGGCATGAGTGAGTGGGCCCGCACCGGATTAACCGAACGAGCAGATCGGGGAAATGGAAACCCAAAGTGGCATCACAACTCCGAAGAGAACCAACAGTACGCGCTCCTCTGAGTGTATGCCATGTTCGTGGCATCATGGCTAAGGAAAGATGACACTCACTCCACGGACTGCATGTGTGACTGTGACATTCAAATGAATTTATGTCGTTAGGTAATGCAAATTGGTTGTAGGTATGTGCGCAACTGACGCACGCTGAAGGACTCCGGCAGCGGACGTGGCTGTGTTTATCCTCCGCCTTCTGGAATGTTTTTCCTATTTTTATCTTTTTTTTCTTTTGACTTTTTGAGCTGAAGAGGCGCAAATAGTTGTATACAATAAATTACGTGGTAATGGCTGGGTGTTGTTGGACAGAGGGAGGGAGGCGCAATAATCATTGCAAAGGAAGAACACCTATGCACGAGTATTTGCTGCCGCGGGCCTACAAGCAAATGGTGTGAATGCTGTTTGCAGGGAAAACACTGGCGAGATTTACCCACAGGAAACTGCACACTTTTTTCCTTCTGCGAAGTGTTCCATTTAAGTAGATGTTGCGCATGCGGTAGGTGGGACGAGAGTATGATCCTAGGGTTTGGCATAGAGGGTTGCGGTTGTCCAGTGTTATGATGCCAGGGTAAACAGTTGAGCAGCTCCGCCTTTCAATAAGTAAGATTCTTGAATTTGTTTTTACTATTTGCAAGTACCTACCTTTGGTTATTGGCAGTCAAAGCTGAATTGCATATTGGGTCTTGGCTCTGCATAAGCTTTACCTACTTGAAGACCGGAAGGTTCGCTACAGAGACAATACTGAGACCACCAACTTCGGCCGATTTCCCGTTACTTAGCCTACAAGCTATTTTTTCGGAGTGGTCACGATTTACTGCGCTAGTATTGATACATAGAAATTCGTATTGACAAATGTCACGTAACTTCAAAAGTTCTGAGTCACCAATACACTCCCAAAAAATATGAGCCACTTCCGCTTTGGGCAAAATGGCTTGCAGCGTTCATAGAATTTTATCCGTTAAATTTGAAATTGTTCGTTACGTGTGAGTAATATTTTTTTTTAGGAAAAAGTGTACATTTGCTTAAAATATTTACGAAAAATTAAGAATGTATGTTGGTTGAGGGAAAATAAAAACATTTTGACCAAATTTTCTTTATTATTTCAGAAAAAATTACACACGAAACCGAAGTTAATTTTATCCAAAAGCGGGAAATACACAACCATATTTGTCCCAATATATTTCTAGTATATAAAACATCTCCCTTAGATAGTTTTATTAACCACACAAATCAAATTATTTACCTTCAAAAAATTTATAATTACTAACCAATGGCATTCAGTTATGGTAAAATGTGGTATTCCCGAACTCTTTCACATTTCCCCACGGCTGCCGAGGTTGGCAGCATTTATTTTTGTATTTTTTGTATGTTTTGCATGTCATTCGGATTCATTCGGATTCCGAATTGATATAACACCGATAGGAATACAAAATGGCGAATTTGAAAAAAAACTGAGGAGGCCAGCGGCAAGAGGATTGTGAGTTGGGGGTCTCAGTATGGTTTGTCTATGGTTCGCTATAGCAGCAGACAACTTGGGGAGTATGCTTATGTTTCTACTGCACATGAAATATACGCTTGTGAATATTTTAAAAATGAATGAACGGTCGAAGACAAATTGTAAAGGAGTTTTAGACAATGGTTTAAGGTTATTAAATGAAAAACTTACACAAAACCGAATGGTTGAGAGATGCTAGAACTATAGTCACAACGGACCTGTTACGCCAACTATTCATTTTTATGCTGCGATATTAAACGGTGGCATTTCCTAAACCATCTACCCCAAATGTATTTGTGTCAAAGTACTCTAACTACTACCAACACCAATCCAGACAACAAAGTACACAGCTATATATGTATTGCCCGCCAAACATTCTAATCCGAACCTCCCACTCCAAGCTCTCTATATTCCACCCTAAGGTCACTTAATTCATCACAGAGAAACCTCCTTCTACACCATATCCTCGGAAATGCATACTCCCATCGAAATCTCAGTATACCTCGCTGCCTCCCTCTCGTTATAGACCAATGGTAGCACCGTTAACAGCTGCCCATTTGTGATCACTAATAGTGATCGCAAAGTGTTAAATTATACGTAATGGTCATGAATTACACACGGGCAATTTCAACTCACCTTCGGGTGCTTGGTTAATAATACCACTGGTCTTACTTATTCGCATCTAGCCGTGCGCAAAGATTCCAGGAATAATAATTGCAAGTCTGTCTGGCGAGCGCCAACTCCTACTGTGAGTCCTAAGCACCTGTTCGACGGTGCAGGTGCGCAGGGGCATGCATATGCAGACCACTTAACTGATTTGACTTTCGATAACTTTTCGCACGCCGGGATTGAGATTCAATCCGTCCACGGGGTGTAATAAATCACACGCTCCGTGCTCCTATACCTACGATTTTAGTGGACTGGGTTTGTGTAACTACTTTTTAACTGACGCGTCGAATAACGTCGCCGTCTGAAGCCTTTTGTCGCAAACAGAAAACTAAAACGTTTGGCGCCAATCGTTTGCAATTTTTAATTCGCGATTTCACACCCGGCAAAAACAACATGACCAGTCTGTTGAACAAATTAAGAGACGTCACCTGTGTGCAACGGACACAGCCATTACAAGCTCAGACAGATGCGTCTCTGTTGCCTTCAACATTACCAATTTACCATTCTGCATGATGACAAGCGAAAAGCACATAAATCTAGCCGGAGAGACGCTTATCGCATTCTTTGGATCTTCACTTGGGCAATAGGTCGGTCCGTGTTGGGTTAGTTGGTTAGCTGGTATAGCTATACGGCTGAAGAACACGAGAGGCAATAATCACAAATACGCCAGTTCCTGTCAATCTTAATGCAAAATCTTAATTCCATTGCGCTGCGCGACCGGAACGAAGGCGTACATCGCTCTTGTGCAGCACAGCTTGTCAGGGCGATCCATGCAAATGATCCTCACTCTGGGCATATGGATGGATTGGATAGTCCGTCGTCGATGTCGATGGTGGATCTATGCTAAATGGTTATTCGGGCATGAAGACGTAAAGAAACTATTGACAGGCCACATGTCGATTGGTGGCTTCTTCGTCTTCTGTGTTGTTTGCCTTTGTATGCAGATTTCATTGTCAGCAGGACTTGCTGTGATGGAAACCATAATATGACGACGGAATCGATGTGAGAATCCACTTGTGAGTGTGTGCGTTTGAATTTAAAATGATCTGATCGATTGAATCGTCATCGTGGTTTGTGGTGGTCTTCGACAGTCATAATTAATTGAGGGAAGCGATTTACGACAGCTGCTGTAATGACTGTTGTACATCTGACGTTTGAACAATGATTTAAGGACGGCTGAATGTTTGTACGTGAGGACTGGAATTTTAAGCAGCCACAACCAGGCAGCTTGATGGTCATAGAATAGTGAGAATCAAATGGTTTATCATATTCAGGGATGGTATTCTGTTTACTTATAGTTTCCGTCTCACAAATTTCAATAAAATCTTGGACTGACCATATAAATACTCAAGTAGTTCCAGGTCCTGGCGTACTAAAACTTGATTTCGGTTCATTGCAGAAGCCGTGAAGAGGTACTTGTAGAATACTGCCGCGGTCCGTGGCTGCGGCACTCTAGTCACTATGCCCACCTGCCATAACCAACCATCAAGCGGTGCACCATGTCCGAGAAATCATTTATATAGGGATTGCCTAGGTGCGCGATATTTAGTTTTAGCTATATCAGTCACTTGCAAAGAAAATTAAATTCTGATTCGCTCTCATTTGGGTCCGCTCATATAGCTTTGGAAGTGTGTACTCTAGCTTTGCCAGTGGCCAGTCTAGCGATGTTTACATGTGCACTACAAATATAAAACTTTGTTCAAGCTTTGTTGTAAGCTGCCCAAGTCTTCCTATAAATGAAGCAGTTAGAATATAAAGGGTTTTTCAATAAGAGCGCTACAAAAGTTTTTTTTAAATAAAACAAAAACGGTTTTGGATATCAATGAAATTCTTTATTACTATGAAAGTACGTTCGATGCCATTATGTACGGAATTCGCTTGAGAAGTCCAGACGCTGAACCCAATTTTCGACGGTTTTCAAGCATAAGTCGGCCGATACTGCTGCAATTTCACGTTCGATATTCGTACGAAGTTCATCAATTGTCGCTGGCTTGTTGGCATAGACCATAGACTTGACGTACCCCACAGGAAATAGTCTAACGGCGTCAAATCGCACGACCGAGGCGGCCAAGCGACAGGGCCATTTCGTGAGATAACACGTTCTCCAAACTTGGTTTCCAATAAATTGATTGTGACATTCGCTGTGTGGCTTGTGGCGCCGTCTTGTTGGAACCACATGTCCTCCAAGTCCATATCATCCAATTTGGGCCAAAAATATTCGGTTATCATTGAACGGTAGCAATTCCCATTCACAGTAACGTGCCGGTCTTGATCATCACGGAAGAAGTATGGCCCAATGACGCCGCCGGCCCATAAACCACAACAAATCGTAATTTTTTCGGGATGCAATGATGACTCATGGAGTACGTGTGGATTGCTGCCTGACCAATGCCGCATATTTTGTTTATTGACGAAGCCATTCAGCCAGAAATGAGCCTCATCGCTGAAGATGATTTTTCATTGAAAATCCGAATCATTTTCAAGTTGTTGCTTAGCCCAATTCACGAACATACGACGCTTCTGGTGGTCAAGCGGCTTCAGTTCTTGCGTCAATTTAATCTTGTAAGGATGTAGGCCAAGATCTTTTCGCAAAATTCGCCACAACGACGTCACAGAGATGCCCAACGCTTGAGAACGACGTGTGAGAGACACATTTGGGCTTTCTTCAACTGAAGCCTCAGCGGCAGCAATATTCTCGACACTACGGGCACTTCTTTGTCTCACTGGCACGGGAACATTTTGTACTGTGCCTGGGGATTCAAATTTTTCCACTAGCCGCTCAATTGTTGATCTGCTAGGACGATTATGACGACCATAAATTGGACGTAGCGCTCTTAACGTTGAGGCCACTGACTCCGAATTTCGGTAGTAAATTTTAATAATTTCGACTCGCTGTTGGCTCGTATATCTTTCCATCATGAAATGGCAAACCTTAATGAAGAGAAATGTCAAAAGAGCGACAAGAAATTCGGTGTCGTTTGCTGTCCCTGTCGCTCTACTTTTGTAGCGTCCCTATTGAAAAAAAAAACCCTTTATATAACAGAATAGATCAGTCTTGTCATGACAATTTAGCCAATTTAGTCGCTCAGTCACTCACTCCCTTATTAATAAACGTCGCGTACAAGTTATCAACTCGTTATTCAGAAGTAACGTCAAATTTGTGTATGCTATCTGATGTCTACTAACTAACTAACTTTTGCACATTTGTTTATTAATACGGGGGTCAGTTTTTAAAGCGTAGCTTGAACCTTTATACTCTCATTACCCTCTAGGCTTGTATAACCGGAAACCTAGATGATAATAAATAACCAGAGAGCAAGCCCGAAATAGAGGATCCGTTCCGTAGAGTTTTTGCCGAGCTTGTGCAGTCGTGGTCGAAACGGGGACCTCAATCAGAGAGCTAAGGTTATAAAACTTGGAACTTTGACGTTCATAGTCTAAACAAAGAGAAAAACAGATAGCGGCACTTTTCATACAAAAAAACTTATTCAAAACACTATAACTTGTCATTTATAACAGAAACTTGAAATTTGGGCGCGTATTGCTGGGAAGCTTAAAGCTTAAGTTATATTTTGTCATAGCTTCTTAGAAAAGTCCTTATACCTCTTAGGAGATATAGAAACGAAGGTTTCAGTAACCTATTCAAAGAGTTGTACTTACAGCTTCTGTAAACAGATAGCTCTTAGCTATAGGTCACGTGGGTGCGTTTTTCACTATAACTTTTGCATGGGCTATCTTTGTCGTAATTTGGTGGCTGTTTAACAACATTAATCAAAAACAAAATAACTTTTTTCAGCCACCACAAATGCATCGGGATTTCTCAATCTTGTATTCTTCTTCATGGAGATACCTTCACAACTTCTTTGGACGTCATTTAATCAGTTTTTTTTGGCAAATAACTCTTGCCAGACTGACACTACTTACAAAATGAATAAAGGAAAGTTGTTTTACGATGTATGCCATGCGATGGAATGTACTTATCGATGATAAACCCTCACTTGGGTATTATGGTATACGAACATTTTAAAGGGTAATGTAGTTGCTTTGGGATGAGTTAGAATGATCTAAGAATGGTCTAAAAATAATGAACCCATGAAGCAATAACTATACGCACAGGGGTCATTCCCTTCAGTTGTATTACCTCCATAAATTTTTTTGACAGATATCAATCAAAGGAAACTTAAGAAGTGCACAATTTTAGCCCATTTCATGTTTACATTTAACTTACTACCTCTTGCAAAGCAATCGTCAGCTAATCACAAATCCTCATTGGTTTCAATTTCCTGTCGGTCATAAGCATAACTATGTGGCCATATCGTACTCAATGGAGTGCAGGCGTTTGAATGCCAACCAACTTAAGATAAGTTCACCGAAAGCCCCGAGCCTGTAGACACGCCACACAAAATACACAAAATAGTTACACGAACTAAGCTAAGCGGCTTATCATAATTGCCCGAGATTAGAGTCGGTTGTATAGACTTTTTATGCTGGCATTGTTAGAACACACAACACAATGCGCAATTAATTAAGCCGTGCACGAGACACAATCAAACGCGACTTTGAGGTCATGACACGCAACCTTCGGGATTAGACTGACCAAACATTGCTTCCTACATCCTACGAGTAATTGAAAGGGCAAATGGAGTGGAAATAAATGAAACTCATTGTGGGCAATGAAAGGTGCTGAGGAATCTGAAATTTGTTAATGGTTCCAACAATGGAATACCTGTGCGGAACTATGTCCTTCTATGCGGTTAGCGATGGATTGAGATTGTATAGAAGAAGGATTGAGAGGCGTATGTCAGAGAATGATTTTTTCAGCAATTTATAGGGTATGAAACGTTCAAGTATTGATACTTGGTCTATTGGAATCCATTATAGTTTGTAGACCTGGCCTGCCTTGTAACTTGCTGGGACATCATTTTTATATCAACTGGTATTTTATGTATTTTATGGAAAATGTGAGGTTCTACGACAGTCTAGTCTCTGCTTCCGCATTCCCTTGTCGAAAATAATTGCTATAAAAGAAGTCTAATATTAAGGCGTGTTCTCGGGTAGCAAGGCTGAAATTAAGTCCTCATCTCTTGGTACAGAATGGTCAATATACACAGGTGCTTGGTGTGAGTTAATACAAACATTCTGTCCGTTAATAAAGACATTCTGAAGAACTGTCAGACTCACGAACTAGCCAGATATGGAACTGTAAAACCTAATCTACCCAACAAAGTTACCTAAGGATAGGCACACGAAGTGGGTTGCTTTACAATAAATATTTGCCGTTTATTCAGCCCACGTCGTATTATTCATTTGACAGAATGGGTTGAATACTAGAACGATTGACTCATAAAAGCTTTTCTGTAACTGAAGCTGCATAGGAAGAGTTTATACGGTCTTGAGAGAGTGATGTGATTCATAGGAGATGGAGAAGATATGCGAAGAAATATGGTTCCTTTACAAAATTGTGGGCGGAATGGATCAATTCACTCTGCTGTACTACCACCTGCGGAAGGTGTCTCAGGTTCGATCCCAGTTAGAATACTAATTACATCTTACACCCAGAGAAAAGCCTATATAAAGATTGCTGAATCGCGGTATAAGTCAACTTAGTCCTAAGGTCATTTTGAACTTGGTAAGTTCTTAAGTAACTAACCTCACGTTCCTTATGTAAACGAACTTTTTCAAACATGTGTTAAATCAACTTAGTTTTTGGTAACGGTATGCCAGGTTGTCTATGGTGTTTTACCTTAAAGCTGAATTTAGCCTACCATTTTAAGGAAAGTGTCATCTTTCATGTAATTGTTTTGACCTTAAATTATACTTACGCAAACACTTGACTTGGCCAAACAGAATTTTACCAATTAATGTAGATGTGCATAGACAAATGAATACCTTTTAATTTAATTTACGAGCCAGGCAAACTTATCTTACTCGTATTTCTTAGGCTGATGCTATCAGAAATGTTAATAATTAAAGAAATGTATTTCTAATTTGTTTTTTACAATAGTCGTTATATGATATTTTTATATAATTATTATGCCTTTAAGAAGCGTTGAAAATGGAATGATAAAACATATATACATTTGACTAGGTATACAATATTTTCTTTGTGAAACATTGTTTACGAACCGATGACCATTTTTGTTGTAAATTGACCTAAGATCTTTCGGAAAAGTTTTTAAAAACATGGCCTTAGTTCGATTCGAAAACAAAGTGTTTTTATAAATACATAAATAAAACAAAAGGGATATTTCCCTGCACTAATCTTAAACTTACCTTAAGTTTCCACACTGTACTGCACTGAACTGTTTTGATTTGTTTTGATTGTGGCTTCTATCAGATGGCTTTTATCAATCAATATGGTATGCAAAACTTTACCTTAGAACTAAGCAGAGTTACGTATGTCCTTACTTTAGGCCCTTGCCGTACATAAATTGTTTTAGTTCTTGGCAAAGCTATACCTGTCCAAAAAATTCGATACAAAAATATTTACCTAAGGTTTTTAAGGCAATTTTTCGTTTTCTGCTGCGCCGCCTTTCGCTAGTGTCTAACAAACACCCTAGAGTAGAATTTTCATATAAGAAATTCTCATTTCAACCATTTGGGGTCGGCATAAAATTGTAGCTCTCTTCGTTATAGCTCTCTTCGTACTTACCAAAAACAAAAAATAAATAAAAAATGCCATCAAATTCATTCCTCACTTTAAAAACAAAAAATTTCGCCTGTTCCTTGGTCCGGTTGCAGCTGCCGTTGGTCAATATCATCCGCATACCCAGTAGCTGGATTAATCTGTTTCACTAGTTTCAACCGTGCTGACAGCTACCGTGCGCACTTTCTGCTCTTGAACGATATCAGATATCTTGACAAGTCACATAGCGCATCTCTCTGAAGAACTTAAAAACTGTAGATCGCACTGCGGGTTTTCCGGTCTGCACGAGACACAATTTGACCAGTCTTTGAAGGGCCCCTGATCCCGAACTCGGACATCGGTTTTTTAACTGCAAATAGGAAATCTCAGGCTTTTGAAATAGATATTATCGATTTAGTTGGTTGAAAGTCACACTAAAATTTACTTTGAGACGTATATGCGTCATTAAGTAGGGGTATGGCTCTATTCTATAGTTCTAACAAAACACAATAAACCTTTTTTTTTATAGGACATAAAGTTGACAATCAAATCCTAGGGCATGATTTTTTCTCCCTTTTTACTTTGTTGATGAGATGATTTGATGCGTGCGCTTTATCAAAACATGAAGCTCCGCTCGTAAACTATATCAGACCCATAGTGACCTTCTTGGGTATTTGGTATTTAAACCCTAAAGACATGCAAACACCCATTTCAGTGCAGTAATGCGAGCTGAGCACCTTTAACTTTTGCGTGATGTTATTGGGCCGCCTGAGTTAAGTTCTAATCTTACCTACGAGCATAATAATAAAAGTACAGGTACTCACCTGAAACCTGACGAAAAAGAGTACCGCCAATAGTTTGCCGCGTCATTTCCTATCCCGATCGTAGACACATTAACAACAAATAAAACACTGCCGCATATATTTGCAGTCCATTAAAGTTTTCCTTCCATAGGGCATATAATAAACTTCTTGCAGTCCTAGAGTCGGAAATTTTATGTTGCTCAAAATCATAACGGCTTTTACAGCGACCTTCACGAAGAGCAACAACAGTCCACCGGAAAGTTTAGATTTCCTTTGCGAAACGTGTAGTTTCTGCCATTTGCCTCCACTTAAAGACATTTTGTCGGCACGGGTATTGGGTATGCTCCAACATACCGCCTCCGCCTTCTGTTTCCTGTGTTTGTTTTCTGCTCTGATGAATTCACGACATAACAGTTTTTCAGCTGTGATAACGGTTAAATTACCCGCGTGTACAACCAAGCCATCGGACAAGGGACAACTCATGTGTTACGTTACACATACGCCAAGCCAATGTTGGTCAGTGCAAAGAACTTTGCACTACAATGATGTGCTTGTGTGCATGCGTGCTTGGAGTTATTTCGGGAGTTACATTTAAACCTCGAATCACGCCCTACGCCCCCACCGAGATGAGGTAATGTCACGCGATAATTCACGTTCTCCGTCTCCGGAGTCCTCCTGGTGGTGGCTAAAGAGGATAAAAGAAATGTGGGTGCTTTGGCGGAAGGAAATTCTGTGATATGATTTATGTTCCTTTGTCCTGGACAGCCTGCGAAATGGGCTGAATTAACTAGTGGACGCGGGATTTTGGGAGCTTTGCAATGTCTGGACATAAGGACATTTTCTCCATTCAATTTTGTTTATTTGTTGCGGATGGAGACAGTGGGCGGATTTTTTTAGAGCCGCTTTTATCTACCATGAGCTATGAGCTTTCTCCTAGAAATTAAGCGAAACTAATGTCGAGAAAGACTCGGAGCATTCTGGACCGGGAAATATTTTTCATTTGGTGTTGGTTTTATATAGCTATGTATTATTATTAAATTTTTGCGGCAACGAATTTTTTTCTTTGTTTCTCATTTGGACGCGCAGTTGCTCTCTTATTTGCGATGATGTTAAGAAAATAAAACAAAACACACTTTAAAAATTAAAATCCCGCAATGAATAAAACAGCACTCTTTCTAACGTTATAGAAATTATAGCTTTCAAAGTTTCAAAATAAGTTCTTTTTATATTATTTTTATGTTTACAAAAATATCGTTGACAGCTTGTGTGACCATAAAATAAAAATAGCATAAAAACGGACGTAGATATTGTGGTTTATGCGAATGGGTTTGATAATTTTGAATTTTGTGTTCGAAGCGATATAGGAGATCTTCATCCGCTTTTGCTAACTTTCATATGCTTCTCCGCCATACAACCAGGACTAGAACGATGATGGCCTTATATAGGAATTTGTTCCCCTGTCACCGGCTTGCTAGTTTAGTTTTGGTATAGTGTTCTCAAGTGCGATGTCAAAAAAGTCTTAAAGGAGAGACTGTTCGTAACCTTTATAAACTAGAAAACGTTGTCCATCGTCATTTCCCACAATCTGACAATTTTTACAGGGCTGCATGATTACGTATAGCTTATCTTTAAAAATGCTTTCACATGCGGCCTTAAAATAATAAAAAGATGATGAGTGTCGTTCTAGACTTCTTGGGATTAGGTCGAATATTAGGTCGGTTGTGAACTTAACGGGCTAAAACTTCTCTGAGAGGGATCAATGAAGTTGATTTTCTTGACAAATAGTTTAAGGCATCTACACAGTACAGCAGACAGGAGTCTGATGCAGTGGCGTAGCGTGGGTTGGGGCCGCCCGGGCCAGACCCAATTTATTCCGTCCCTAGTAATTTTGTTCACACTAAAAAATAAAAACCTTCGTCTACGGTCTTAACCAGATATACCTACACGTACACATCGTAAAAATTTCATTTCAAAATGTTGGCCACTTTTGTTCGTACTACCTACTTTCTAGCAAGTGAAGCAAAAATGAAGCCGCAAATTTCAAATTTTCCCATATTGATTACTTTCCGATTGCTCAATCTCTAAGCCGGTAAAAATTATCTACCTTAGGATATCAAAAAAACAATGGTAATTCCCATTAAACTTTAATTTTTTTCTTTAGCTTTTGAAATTTTTAAATCTAATTATATCAAATTATGTTGCATTAAATATTTTTTTTTTTAAATTAATTACAATAAATAATTTTTTTTATTATTAATTAAATTCATTAATAAATAAATAATTTCACAACTAAAATTTGTTTAATTTAGTTTTAAGTAAAAGAGAAAAAGGTATTAGTTATAATACAGATAGGTACTTACATATGTAATTATTTATTTTTTTATTTACAGAAGCTTTTTTTTTTATTTACCGAAAACTTCTATAAATTTTTGTTTTCATCAGGCAAAATCCCTTATTATTCTTTCACTATCTATGGTCTCAACGATTTCCTGCTCAACAGCCATGATCTCGATTTGAAGTCAGAATCCATTCAAGAATCACTCACACAAGTGTAATTTATATATTTTATACAGGTCAACTGACAGCAGCCGTAGATTATTGTTTGGCATTTCACCAAAACTTTTGTGGACTCAATCAGAAGCAGTTTTCTTGTTCCATTGGATTTCAGAATGAGTGGATCTCCGAGTGAAACCAATGGAAAACGACATTACAGTGGTCATTGTGGAGTGCGGACCTTAAATAATTTTTAATAAGCTTCAATTTTGAGTAACTCCTCTCACACAATACACACACAACCTCAAGCGAGAAAAGAGAAAAAAGTATTTTCGAATGCAGATGCAGATGTTGTGTACTGTGTACTTGTGTAAACAAATTTGTAAAAATTCGTTGGACTGAAAAAGAATACGTTTTTTAAATTGAATATATTTAAAAATTTTAACAGCTGCAACGTAGCCCCTTATCAAAGTGCCACCCCCTGTGCCCCCTCTCGCCCCTCTCCCCTCGCTACGCCACTGTACTGATTGCGCTATAGTTGGCGCAATTTAGAGGGCCACCTTTCTTATGAAATTCTTGACAAATTTTGAAATGCCAAATCATTACTATAGCTTTGCATTTATTTAAATTCAATTTAACAATATAAAAACTAAAAGTCTAGCATTTCTATAATTGCGTGCTAGACATGCAACGAGCGCACAACTAGACGCTTGCTAATTATTTTGCTAGACATGTCTTCAATTCGCCGAAGGCAGCGTCGCTCTTGATCTTAGCTCCATCAACAGCGCCATTGAGACATGTTTTTTCATCGCTATCGACTCCTTGCACTGCACTATTATAGGCTTGGAGTAGCTCTGTTGTCTTCGATTTGATGCTATCCAAGGCTTGCTTGTTCTTTTCAGTCTATTTTATAGAAAGAAGATAAAAAGGTATTACTGATTCAAACAAGCTCAATGAGAAACTCCAAATACTTACAATCTTCAACATGCACTGGACGTATTCCAAGTTGTCAGTGTGTGCAGAGCAACCATTCAAATCATTCTGAATGCTCTGCACTTGGCTTTCGACTGCAGCACGACCTGCAGTCAACGCTAACGAAGCTGTAAGCTTGAGACTATCAGCGGTGTCCACACAAACTTTTGACTTGATTTTAGCCTCTTCGGTTATATTGTTGATAGTTGGAATGAAGGCATCGTAGCAAACGAGGGAGTTGCTGCTACGCATCATGCGAATACCTCCCATATTTTCAGCAACATAGGACATAATCTCAGATTCAACCTCATCGACCTTGGGATCACTGAAGGCTAATGCGGCCTACATTGGGGAAGAACAAAATTTGGTATTTCTAGTGAAGGACTTGGTGTTATGCTTACGCTCAGAGCACAGGCGAGGGTGGCCACGAAAATAGTGTACTGCATTTTTTTAAGTCGTTTAGTCGGATTGAACTTGTCGCAAGATCGGAACTTTTACTAATGGACAATGGCGATGAGTTTCAGTCTTATATAGCACTATAAGGTTTGATTTGTCTCAAGTGGGCAATTCAAGTGGCTCCTTCATTAGAAGTGGTGCACAGATAAGGCTGCTTGCTGAACGATATTTAATGAGTTAAGCACTCATTGATAGCAGTAGAGATCGGGTGACGTTTTTCTTAGAACGTTCCAATTTTTAATGTGTAGGTATTATCGCATCCTTAATGTAGAAAATATGTTGGAGGCGACGAAGTTTTTCAGAGGCACATTCCTATATTTTGATGGAAGAGAACTCCCAGTGGCGAAGGTAGTGGAACCTTTATTTAGGATTTTGCTTAATGAGCTACTTTTTGCGAACTTCAGGGGTCGTTCCGCCACATCCGCCAATGAGCTATGTTCTCACGGAATTATGCCGATTTCACACACGAAATAAAAACTAAATCCGTCACGTATTGTTCGTTCACGGATGAGACGATTTGATTCATGGAAAAACTTTTGAGGATATAATTCTGCTGTAAAAAAAAAACTTCCAATTCAGAGCTTCGAATTCGGCAACCAATTGTAGGTCCCTTTCACTCCTGCTAATTGACGTGAGAGGACTCGACGCCGAAATGCGTACAACAACTATTTATATATATTTCACTTTGGGGCTTCCACACTCGGACAATTACTCTACATCCAGTTTGGGTTTAGACCCTATCAGTGCGGTTTTAGGTCTGGTAAGTCCACAAACGACCAAATATTCACACTACGGCAGATCTTGGAGAAAACCCAAGAGGTCCAAGTCGATACCCACCACCTGTTTATCGATTTTAAGGCCGCATATGACAGCATTTATAGAGAAGAGAAGAGCTATACAGAGCCATGTCTAGTTTGGACATCCCTGCCAAACTTGTCAGATTGTGCAGAATGACGATGGAGAACGCTCGCTGCTCCATAAAGGTCGGAAACAATCTCACCGAGACCTTTGGTGTCAAAATAGGATTTAGACAAGTTGACGCGCTGTCATGTGACTTTTTCAATATACTTCTTGAGAAGATTGTGCGAAACTCACAAGCCAACACCAGAGGCACAATTTTCCAGAAGTCAACAAGCCACAAGACGGTGCCACATGCCACACAGCACGCGAAACAATGGCGCAATTGCGAGGCGAGTTTGGTGAACAGTTAATTTCACGTTTCGGGCCGGTCAATTGGCCGCCTAGATCGTGCGATTTGACACCATTAGATTATTTTTTGTGGGGTTATGCCAAGGCTAATGTGTATAGGGACAAGCCCGCTTCGATTGACGCACTGGAAGCCAACATCCATGCATTCATTCGTGAGATACCGGCCGATATGTGTGAAAGAGTATGCCAAAATTGGACTCAGCGGATGGGCTACCTGAGACGCAGCCGTGGTCAACATTTGCATGAAATTATCTTTAAACATTAAATTGCAAGGTTCAAACTATCGATTCAAATAAATATTTCATTCATTTTTTCGAATTTTTTTGTGTTTTTTAAAAAAAAGTTCTAAACCTCTTAAAAAATCACCCTTTATATGCTGTCAACAAGAAGGGACACACAACATCGACGAATCGGACAGAACGTCACGATAGACAGCTTTAACTTTGAGGTTCGAAATCCATCTTAATATTCGTTGAAAGCTTGACAAAATCATTTTCAGATGAACTATCCATACCGCCACATTTATTAGCGAATACTTAGTCCAAAATTACCATTCCTATCCCTAAAATGGAAATACTCTCTGCACTAGATACTTCCCTAACGACCCATTGGGCTTTGCAAAAACTGATCCAAAACTATGGGAGAACAAACATTTTAAAGACCATTTTCTTACCATCATTCGTGGACACTTGACATCTCCGATCGGAGAGTACTTAATACGCTTATCCACTCACCGACTATGAGCAACCGTAGTTTAGCTGTACCTGATAAATAATATTGGTTTTTAATCAGCCGGCACTATCATAAAATATAAATCCAGCTCCATCGATAGCTATAAGTTCGGAGTCTTCTCTGAATGTGGCTTGCAGCGTTTTCCAGACCGTCTTAGCTCTTTGTTGAACAATGAAGATGCACTTAATATGATTTAATCTAATTTGGTAAGCTCAAAGTAAAATCTGTTAGTCAGTTACTTTCGGAATTGAGGGTTATATTTAAATTATCACATAGCACTGTTTTGCTAGCTTCCTGAACATATTGGTGTCGAAGAGAACACTGCATCAGATAAGTTAGGTAGATGCGACATTGGATCTAACTGATAGATAGATGCTACAAATTTTCAAAGAGGTTCTTTAAAATATTCACATATTGACCTTGACTAATTTAGGAATGGGGAATAGAATATGTCAAACGATGATTTTTTTTCGTATTGGAGCACTAGATCCCAACAAGACATTTTGACCGATTTAAAGAATTTGTACATCTCACGTCGTTTTTTGGTTCGATCGGTGGGACAGTAAAAAAAAATAACCGGAATCCAGTCGACCTTTACAAAGGGAGGTCCCACTTTTCCAGTAAACACGTCAGTAAGTTGCCAACAGTCTTTTCTGCTTGGGGACTACAAAAATGCTGCTTATTTCTTACAGCCATTCCCTTGCATGGGTTTTGTTAGCCGGCAGCATGAAGATAGAGAGCCGCGCCACACGCAACGGGCCTTACTAATAATAATTTTTAACTTTCAGGCTAAATATTTTGTAGATCACAATATGCAATTTTGTTTGGAAAATTTCGCCATTGTAAGTTCGAATAGTTTTGCCCGGGCACTAAAAATGATTATAAGCATCGCGGAATGTATTTGTCAGAAATCCAATTGTCAATGGAAGCGCTGACAAGGATAAAGAAATACGTAACACAGTTTCATGTTCCAAAAAAATTTTCTGAACTCTTTGCTTTGAAGTCCCACTTGCCGCAACCCCTGTGCGGGACCCAGACAAGAGTCAATGAGTTCAGTCTTGCTTCCGAATTCAAAGAGTTCTTGAGTTGCCTCAATATTTTAGAACGGTTTAAAGATTGTCGCTTCAGACTCAGATATTCTGACCAATTCAATAAGAGGGCTACAAAAGTTTTTTTAAATAAAACAGGAAATAGTCTAACGGCGTCAAATCGCACGACCGAGGCGGCCAAGCGACTGGACCATTTCGTGAGATAACACGTTCTCCAAACTTGGTTTCCAATAAATTGATTGTGACATTCGCTGTGTCGCTTGTGGCGCCGTCCTGTTGGAACCACATGTCCTCCAAGTCCAATCATCCAATTGGGGCTAAAAATATTCGGTGATCATTGAACGGTAGCGATTCACATTCACAGTAACGTGCCGGTCTTGATCATCACGGAAGAAGTACGGCCCAATGACGCCGCTGGCCCATAAACCACACCAAACCGTAATTTTTTCGGGATGCAATGATGACTCATGGAGTACGAGTGGATTGCTGCCTGACCAATACCGCATATTTTGTTTATTGACGAAGCCATTCAGCCAGAAATGAGCCTCATCGCTGAAGATGATTTTTCGATGAAAATCCGAATCATTTTCAAGTTGTTGCTCAGCCCAATTCACAAACATACGACGCTTCTGGTGGTCAAGCGGCTTCAGTTCTTGCGTCAATTTAATCTTGTAAGGATGTAGGCCAATATCTTTTCGCAAAAATTCGCCACAACGACGTCACAGAGATGCCCAACGCTTAAGAACGACGTAGCCACAGAATACATCTCCGCTTGAGAAATACAGTCATGATTGCCTGACGAGTCTATACAGTATAAAGTCTTATTGGTTTTTATAAAAACATCAGCATTTGATTAGTTTTTGAGTGATCCCTGTAGATTTGAATACATACCAAGTTTGGCGAAGACTCTGCCTAAAACCAGTCCTGAAGGTACAGAAATTCGACTCTAAATTTGCAAAATTGCTAAAGTTCCGCTGAAATATCTATGGACCCAGGGTCGTAAGATAAGAGTCGCGAAAAAAAATAGAGAAGAGTTCAGCTTTCTTGGAAAGCCTCTAAAACAACCGAAACTGCCCACTTTTTGGGAAGACAGTCTTAATGCCAGGCATGCTTATCTGAGGCACTAGCCATCTAATAACCAACGCATAAGGTTGAAAGTGGCATATAAAAGCTTTAGGCCGGTTTTATTCACTCGAAGTTGAATACAACTTGGGGATTTTTATTTTCAACTTGAGAATTTTCAAGCAGCGAAGATGATGGAGAGGAGGAGATTTTGATTCATGAGAGACGTTAATACAAGATGTTACAAAATGTTGGAGTTGAAAAATGGGACGATCGTGACTTTATTTATCGTTTTTGTTTCTCAAAGCGAACGACATTGATAGTGCTGTAGATTGGCAATCGTCTGATTCAGGAAGCGAAGATTACAATAATGCAACTCGATTTTGAGTTTTTAGCAGTGCTGTTCTCTCACAGAAGGCATAAGAAACCACATTAAAAAATAATCACAACTGCGTCGCATTAGGTCCACTATTTCCATATTGCAACCATTAGTTAGTTATAAATAAATAAATAGTTAACACAACAGGTCCGTCAGGACTAGCCTAGTCTGTCATAATAATTCGTTTGGTGTTCGTAAGAGACCACCTGACGCCCTAGCTTCCATGCACCTACTGATTTTATCTGGTAATTTACAACAAACTTTTTCAACTTTGCAGCAAACTTGTAGGAAATGTCCTTTTAGCTGTCGGTCTATTCTTTAGGAGCTAGTGGGCCCATATACCCTCTCACCTACAAAACACGTTTAGACAAAAGTGGCTTATATCCAAGAGAGAGTATATCTCATGGGTTTTTTTTACATTACATTACTTTTTTTCATTTTTATTGAATTTTGTATTCTTTGCACACAACGAGTATTATATTGAAAACAACGCACAAAATTCAAATCAAAAGTTGAAACTGACATATTTTGTGTCACCTGCCAAAAATATCCCAGGGATATTTCGGAAAGAGCAAGTACGCCAACTTTTGAATTTCAACTGAGGAGTTGAGAATTAAGGTAGTGAATAAAAACAATTTTCAACTTGCCGCTCAACTCTCTCTTCCAAGTCAACTCCGAAGTTGGTCAACCTCGGAGTTATCGGGAAGTTGAACAATAGTGAATAAAATGGCCCTTATACTGCTGCGTAAACATAACTTCCTTTTTGAAAATGTGCGTCATTCATCATTTCAGCGCGTCAGTCTCATTTGACAGGCGAGGTTCCAAAGTTTTGTTATTCAGCTGCGATGAACGGATTGTAGCCCCCTCAGGCCCTGCTCCGGACCGGAAATCAATTGTTACAGGGATCCCTTCGTTCGGACAAGTCGAAGAACTGGAGTCCCTCCGCCCATCAGATTTCCTGGAGCACATCATATCATTAAGGGGTCATTTGAAGTGGCCAGCGCGGTCTGTTTATTTAGTCCCTTGCCACTTTTCTTTTGTGGGGTTTTCCGACTTCTCGCATTTAAGTCAACTATTTAAGGGACCTTCAACACCTAAAGGCCAACATATGGGTAGATTTTGACAGCATACCCGCTGCTATGCTTGTAAGGGTCATGCTCATAACTAACGCAAAACATGGCATATTCTAAAGACGGATTATTTCGCATTCAAAACTAAAAATTAATTTTTCTATAAGCCATTGGCCTTCACAGGTTGCAAGACAAAAGCGAATCGATTTAATTATCTCTTGCACCTACACAGCTGTAAGATTGCGGCTTTACAGGAATTGGCACCACCCTTTTATGAGAAAATACGCAAAACGTTTAAGCCTGACACAATTAATGGCTGCACGATATGAATAAATTGAAACGGTCTCGCCTGAAAGCTTTCTAAGCCCTATGTGATATTTTATAAGTACCAACGACCAAAAACCTATTGTAAAAGGGGAGCCACTTATCCCTTCTACCCAGCACACACACACACCTTACGTCATCATAATAAAATTTAAATTTTATTAAAACCAACGCCGTAGACCATTTAACTTAAGTATCCCAATGTTGGAATGGTAATGGAACACAATTTCCATTACTCCCTCAATGCTAGTTCTGCCAAAAAAAAACCCACTTTCTCCATTGCTGGATGGTACTCTAATACTGTTAACTGCTGCTCCAAAATGAAAGCATTTTGAAATTCATATAGAGACTCGTACCCCTAGTTACCCATCCGATTCTTAAGTGGCTTCTCAGTGCCATAACTTTGCTTTGTATAGCAAAAGCATCTTGTAACCCCACTTCCAAAGCAACCCCAACTCACCCTCCGTTCTCTGTATATATAGGAGAACTTTTTGGGGAAATTTTCGATTTCATTTACCTAGCTCAGTGGCAACAATGTTCGCTTCATAAAAACAAAGCCACGATAGATGTAGCTGGGATTACATAGAGCAAGCTAATAAGAGGTTTGAAGTTTATGACATCCCATATAGGGACACTAGAAGACTGCGGATTTAAATTGGATCAGTATCATTTAACACCATCAGGGGATGATTTCAACAGGAATTCATTGAACCAAACGATACGATCTCACAGACTAGCAATGAACTTGACTATTGGAATTGAAATGCTGAACAACTATTATCTAAGTCGTTGAGCACTCCTTCAGAGCGCGCGTGAGTTGCAATCTTTATAGTGAAGTGAAAGCCGGAAATTATGATGAATTGCTTGGGTAAACATCATTGCGTTGATTGCACCCTAACGCACTTGAAGGTGAAGTGCACAGAAATAAACGCACTTGAGTGGGAGTTGTTTGCGTTTATATTTGTATCTTCCTCAATGGGCGTTGCTAATAGTAAATTGTATTATTCACCTCTAATAATGTTCGAAGTCACAATAGAGATTTTCGTTAGAAGATAGCTATTGCAATTTCCACACTGAATATTAGTATTATACTGCGCGGGGACATTATCACAAAAAAGAGTTCGGGACTTACCCACTTTAGGAGGAAATAACAAATAAGTCCCGAATTGAGTTCGGGACATACGTAGCCCCATATCAGGACATAAGAGATTTTATCTTTGAAAATGGGACACTAGTCCCTAATGACTTTCAACAATATTATTGGAAATGTTTTATTCATTCATAAATTAGCGACAAAAAAATTAAACAAACGTTTTCAACATACCTTTAAGACTTGGTCATTATACAAATAAAAATAAAAATGTTTGGGGTTTCAATGGAATGGAAATTCATCAAAAGACAATGCAGAGGTAGAAGACGAGTGATGCTTCTGCAATAGTAAGGGCCTTTATCCCACCTTAAAAACTTCCTGAGGGATTGACTCGTCATTCGTCATCACCACCTAGTGGTTTTAACTTATCGGCAATATATTTTTGAATTATTTGAAAAGTTCAAAAAAAAGATCCGCCGGTTGTTGGATTTCTGAACTAAACTAATTTGTTTGCCTTAGCTAATTTTCAAGGATCAAGAGCTTCTATAATCCTTTATCCCCTGATTACATTACCTCTATTTAATAATTCTGTTGTTTGTAAGCTAACTTGGTTAAGAAGCATACTCCTGTACATTTTAGCCTCCACAGGAATGTATATTCACTTTGTTATTACATTTGTAACGTCAAGAAGGAGTCACCGGAGACCTGATAAAAAAAATAACCTTCCGATGTTTTTTGGCTGTAATTTAAAACAAAAATGAGAAACTTTGATTCTTCTTGTGGATTATTTTTATTTGGTCTTTCAATTTTTTTTACATCATGTCGAGAATATGATGTCATGTAAATGGCCGCCACAGTTGATTGTCATTTGAGCCCTTTTTATGGCATTTTCCATCACTTTGGCCAAAACTTCCGGCGATAGGTCCTCACATTCTTGACGGATATTGTCTTTAAGAGCTGCAAGAGTCTGAGGCTTGTTGACATAAGCCCGCGACTTCAAAAGCCCCACAAAAAGAAGTCTGGAGCGGTCAAATCAGGCGATCTTGCTGGCCAGTGCAAATCGCCAAAACGGGAGATTAGGCGCCCGGGAAATGCATCCTTCAGCATATCGGTTGTGGCACGTGCAGTGTGTGCCGTTGCACCGTCCTGTTGGAACCACATGTTTTCCAATCCCAATTCATCAAGTTGCGGCAAAAAGAACTCGTTGATCATTGCTCTGTAGCGCTCACCATTCACAGTAACCGTTTGGCCCGCGACGTCTTCGAAGAAAAAAGGTCCGATGACTCCTCCAGCGAAAACAGCACACCATACAGTGACTTTGAGCGGGTGTAATGACTCTTCGTGGATAACACGCGGATTTTCAGTGCCCCAGAAGCGTAAATTTTGCTTATTTACATACCCGCTAAGATGAAAATGGGCCGAGTCTGCCCATTCACGTTGTGCCAAAGTCACCGACCGATTATTGCTCAAATAAATAGTCACCAATATTCCGCGTTCTGGAGCAGTGTAGCGTAACATTGTTTATTAACGTGTATCTCGCATGTGTTTACTACACAAATGTCAAAACAGAACTGACATTAGGGCCCAATCGCAATATTTATAGCATTTTCTGATAGGAGGATTACTTTTGCGCCACCTTGTATTATTCTGCATCAGGATCATATTCTGAATCGATTTAGCCATTTCCGTCTGTCTGTCTGTCTGTCTATTGGAAACACGATAGCGTCCAAAGGAATCAACCTAGGCGAATGAAGTTTGGAGAAAGGACTTCTTTTAGTCGTCGTTCTGGTACCTCCCATACAAAACCAATTTTGCGTGACTTGTATGCAGTGCAGGGTATCAAAGCTTCAGCCAGGCCGATGATAAAACTTTTACTTGTTTAACTTCGTCTTCTACCATTTTAATATTTAGATCTCTATGTAGATCAACGTTGCGTATGTACCAAGGTGCATTGGCTATGTTCCTTAGTACTTTATTTTGGAAGACCTGCATTTTTTGTATGTAAATTTGTTTGGTATGTGCTTATTCACAACTGGAGTCCATAGGTCCATACTGGTTTCAGAATTTGCGTGTATACAAGGTGGCGCAAAAGTAATCCTCCTATCAGAAAATGCTATAAATTTTGCGATTGGCCCCTAATGCCAGTTCTGTTTTGACATTTGTGTAGTAAGCACATACACGTTAATAAACAATGTTACGCTACACTGCTCCAGAACGCGGAATATTGGTGACTATTTATTTGAGCAATAATCGGTCGGTGACTTTGGCACAACGTGAATTTCGTCGCAGATTTCCTAGCCGTCCAACGCCTACTGGTGAAAAACTGCGACGTTTAGCCGCTCGCCTCGAAGAGACTGGCACAACACGAGATGCTGCCAGGCGTGGCAGACCCCGGAGTAGCCGTTCTGCAGAGAATATTGCTGCTGTAGCCGAAGATGTCATGGAAGCGTCGTCGACTGTCGACATCGACCAGACGACGTGCCACGCAAATGGGTACCAGTCGACGGTCTTTACAGCGAATTTTGGTACAAGATTTGGAGATGTTTCCGTACAAGCCTCAGACTCTTGCAGCTCTTAAAGACAATATCCGTCAAGAATGTGAGGACCTATCGCCGGAAGTTTTGGCCAAAGTGATGGAAAATGCCATAAAAAGGGCTCAAATGACAATCAACTGTGGCGGCGGCCATTTACATGACATCATATTCTCGACTTGATGTAAAAAAAATTAAAAGAACAAAAATAAAAATAATCCACAAGAAGAATCAAAGTTTTTATTTTTTTTTAAATTACAGTCAAAAAACATCGGAAGGTTATTTTTGCGCCACCTTGTAGCAATAATTTATTGCAGTTGGACAGGGACAACACAATTTTCATGCATCGCATGCTAACCCATCATCATCGCATATTCAACTCATCATTAAATTGTTTAAGTATTCCACTACATTGTTGTTTATGTATAGGTATGTATACTAGAATGTTTGATACGTTTTTATACTTAAAAGTAATATGAACTAACCTAGGTCAATTAGTCTAATCTGCGACTTTATAATCCATTCAGATATACTGTTTATTTCCGTTTAAAGCTTTTTTGTTGCTATTTGTACAGCGATATTCCTACAGTAAGTAGATATACAACAGTGTCATCTGCAAAAGTTGTTTGAATGGTTTCTACACTTACAGGCAGACGGCTAGTGAATTAGAGGACCTAGAACTGTCCTGCGTTACAAATATTTGTTTACAAATAAAGAAAACAAGTTTATACAATTGCCTCTTCGTTCAGTTTCGGGAAGCAGCAACTAGGCGTCTTAAAATGTTTACAAGGCTCTAAAAGAATATTTCGAGTAATACAGCAATTTAGTGTTTTGTTTTCTTTTTGCGTTGTTCTGCGTCGTTTACAACATCTACAAGTCTTAAAAGCAGGGACTGTTTTGATACATCCTTAAAAAATTGGTTTCGTAAATATAAAAATCTAATGACTTATTTTTAATTATAACCTATGTAGCAATTGATGAATTAAAAATATGTATTGAAAAAATAACTAAAATAAAATAAATAAAATGTATGTCTGTAAATAAATTATTTTGTTATTTCGTACCATTGCGTTTTGAAATATGTATTTGTCAAAGATGTAAAATAATGGTACTTGCATTGTAGTACAAGAAAAGCTAATTTGTTTTCTATTTGACCAAATTCTCTAAAACATCGAATCAAAAAGTGTCGATCGAATTAAGGCAGTGTTTCGATTAACTCAGCGATTTATAATGGCAAAAACCATGTGTTTATAAAACCGCAGTGCCTTAGTGGTTAGTGTGTTGGATTACTAAGCGAGGGGTCTCTGGTTTGAATTCCGAGAAAACCTAAATTCCAATTTAATTTTTTTTTGAAATGCAACCGTTTGACAAACATCACACAAAATTAATGGTTGTGAGAAGCTAGGCCCAGGGTCCCTAGTCCCTACGCACCTGTTGCGCCAACTATTTATTTATAAAACCTCGTTTCCTGGTTATATCTAGACCTAGCCCTAGTAAGACAAGACAATGTCGTTCAAAAATGCTTCCTAAACCTCATTTAAATTAAGTGGTGGTTTTTTATATAAAGGAACTAGCTGGTACCCGCAACTTTATCTGGGTAGAATTGGTACTTCGAGTAACTCAATTAAAATATTCATATCAACAACACCGCCACTTATCGGGTCCAAAACTATCCTATCTTTCAATCCAACCAATCAGCCCTACAAATTAAAATTAAATTGGTAAAATACGCAGCAAATGTATTTATTTCTTACCAAAACTATAGATACCCATGATGAATTTAACTATCCCTAACTTGAGAAACTTCATCCCCTTCACGTTTTGAAGGTAGCCTATGTCATTCTCAGAGGTCCCATCGCTACCAAAATTTATAAAAATTGGTTTGCGGCCGTGAAAAGGAAACATTCTGACTTTCGCATTTTTAATATTAATGTGGTATTCGATTGCGCTTCTTGAGATTCTCTCTCAGATTTCAGATTTCCCGTGTGTCTAATCGAACATAAAAACGTCACTTGCTCTTTGTATTGATATTTGTGTGATTGGAATATGTGTAGCCTTCGACACTTTTCTAAGCGCTTTCCATTCACTGGTTAAATTTTATATGAAAACATTCAAGATGTTCGCCCAGATTGATTTCTAAACATTTGTACTTAAATAATTAAGAAAAATAGATCCACCCGATGCAATACGTTTCTTTGCAGTTGAAAAAATTCACGAAAGCGTGCACAAACTCAAACGTAAATGTGTTGGTAAATCTGAAGCACATCTGAGAAAAAATCCAGATTCGCAAAAGCGCTCTGAAATCTGAAAAATATTGTTTTTTTTTTGTACCAAACGAACATAAAAATTGCTCTAAGAGCAAAAAAGTGCTCTGAGAGCGCCCAATCGAATACCACATAAGATTATATGAAGCCTACCTTGAATTTTTGGTGCAAATGACAACTGACAACAAAACTATGCTTTGGAACAACAAAGTAATGCCAAATTTGTACAGATATTTTGTGATCACCTTACGTATTTGACTATTACAAAAATGACTATTACCTATCACCTTACCTTGCACAAATTTTGTTCATAAAGCAAGCGCAAGCGCACAATTGCCACACAAATTTGGTGCAAAAATAATTGTCGCAAAAAATTGGCACAACGTAACGTAAACATAAACGTCATCTATCATGAAAATGGCGTCGTAAAATCGCTCCATACAAAATGTATGGGAAAATGTATTTTTTTCCCGGGATTTTTCTGGAATTTTCTTGGGTATTCTTCTTGTTTGGCCGGAGACCAGTCCGAATTGATGCGAATCATCGAAATCGGTCCGCGCGTTCTTGAGTTATTAACGTAGTAACTAACGTCACTCTCTTTTATATATATAGATAGATATTCAATCAAATGGGCTGAGTTTCGCTCTTTGAAGTGCTTTGCATCGAATATTTGTTGCCGCTGCTCCTGTAATATCCAATCATTTTTTCTTTCCGGCGTCCAAAGGAATCAACCTAGGTGAATGAAGTTTTGTGAAAGGACTTCTTTTATCGTCGTTAGGTTGGTATTAAAAATTTGCTATGTCGGTCAAGTAGTTCAGGTATTTTGCATGACTTGTATGCAGTGGAGGGTATCAAATTATCGGCCAGGCCAATGATAACACTTTTACTTGTTTTTACTAATTCATTGCGCTCGGAAACAATAATTGTAATGGTTTTGTTTCTTATATATAGCATATATCTCCTTTCTGTTTTGTGTACACCTATCTGCACATTTAATTGTTCTTTATTTACATACTTTACCTTTACAACTAATTTGTCTGAGCCCTTCAGACAGAAAAATCCGAGGACCTATATTATTAGTGGAATAAGCATTGGAAACTGCCACACCTAGTCTCTACACGTGCTTGTGGTCTAATAGGAAGGCACAAATGGCCTGAATCTAAGGAGCATGTATATAAGCCTTGCAATGCAAAACGGCAAAAAGAATAGATCCTTGAGGGTTTGGGCACTCATGCATTTTTAGAAAATAAATCTCCTTACTCGCATCATCTACTTGAAGTTGCACGTTGTTATGATAATTCGCAACAATGGTTAAGTTGTTTAGTGATCCTCTATACCAAACCCGGTCAAATGCCTTTGGGATGTCGATGTCGACAGTGTACTTTGCTCTTAGTTTATAAGCTCTCTTTTAAAATCCTTAGTGACGGCACTGCCAGCGGAAAGTTTTTTTTACTAAAGCAGTTAAAGACACATCTAAGTCTCTTTGCCATCGAACAGAATGAGCGAGTTGTGGACTTCGCAGCAACAAATTCGTTTTTATTTTTTCATCTTTATTTGTCAAATGCACCTAAAGTAAATGGCAATCCATATCAGCCTTGCGAGTTGCGAGCTAAGCTTGGGGAAAAACTATTTCTTGTACTATCTTACTATACTAACTCCAAAGAAAAAGGGATGCTAAGAGAGACTGATTATACATGTATGTTTTAAATGCTTAGTCAGCTTGCCATTGTGTGCTCTTCAGAAAGCTGTGTAAGATTGCCGTTGCAGACTCTCGTATAAGTTGCTGTGTTTCTGTGAGAGACCTCAAATTATTTTTTTATCACATCACGCCTTTAGGGGAGCCGACGATATTTTAAAACCCACCAGTGATATTGCTGTGATATAAACAAATTCTATTCAAAATGATCTATATCGTAGATTACCCTATATTTGTTAGTAGGTATAGTTGGAAAAATGAGAAGGTCCTTGACTTTTCACCTGATTTGGAATAGATATTCGTAGAACTTATTCCCAAACGCGTCCTTCTTGCACAATTTAATGGAAGCATCATTGGAACAAAATGTAAGTTCAATGAGAACACGTTTTGAAATAAATTCAATTTCTCGTTTCTAAATATTTGTACATATCTTTTGCTCAAGTATTACGTACTCTAGAAACTTGTCAATATCAAAAACACTACTCTACCACTCTACAAGACTGCAGCACCCAAGTGGTATTACTGTAAGTTGTAGGTAACACACAGCCCCTTTTAACACGAGTCTGTCTCATTGAATTGATTATGGAAAGTTCTCCCAAGACGATATCATCGTAAACATCCTTAAAAAACAATTTTCCCAAACATATATCCCAAAAACATCTACGCCACAAGTTTGCAACTTAATTATTCCAAATTCAAATGCGGTCCAATTGCAACCCGCAAACACATGGTTTTCGATCCTCTTCCACTACCATCAGTATTCGCATACCTCTTTTGCGCCTGCCGCAACCGCATAGGAACTTTGAACTTCTTGGCACGCTCGAGTTCATAAACTTCTTCCAAGTGCGCCTCATATCGATTAAATTTTTGAGGACAGTACGAAAACAACAAGGAATGATAAAAACTATTAACGTTCATTAAATTCAACTCTATATGCAAACAACTTGGCAATGAACCCACCTATCCGTTTCCAAACCCTGCACATGGCATACAAGGATAACGGGATAAAAGTGTGAAGACAAGTTACCCTGTCGGTAGCATTTACACAGCCCAGACCTTAAGTCCTTGTGCAGCAACAGTATGGAATAGGAGAAACGCTGCCAACAAACACATATATGAGCCACAGACGGAAAAACAAGCGAAAGGACGAACCCACATAAAAAGAAAGGAAGCAATGTGCATAATTTAGATATAAAATATTCTTTTAGTGCATCCTCATGAATTCACGCTCCCTCCTAATGCACTTGACTTGTTCCGACGTCACGGCACACAAGTGTTTCCTTGTCACACATATTCCGCTTCGCGAAATGTCCTTTAAATTCGCATTACACTCACAAATCAGAAAATGAATCTCCATATACTGGCGCTGGCTCTTCGGGATAAAATACACTCGGCTTCTTCGTCTTTTGCTTGGAGAACAGCAGAAGAAATACTTGAAGGAGTCGAGCAAGACGTTAACGAGTTAAATGAAAAATGAAATTTAATTAACGATAAGCGATAGTGTCTAGGGTGACGGATGGCTCCATTGTGTGGATGCTGGATGGCGCGCGATTCACTTGGCTAGATGTCAGCGTTCTTTTATTCAAGGCGCGCTCCTAAGTGGTGGTGCTCCTATAAATGGCAGTAAAATATTTGGAGTAGAATCATCCGCTACCGAGTGGCTGACAGACGGATGAACCTTGAAGTTTGATGGTGTTTTTATTCGAGCTGGCAGGACTAAATATGCTGGTCCGCGTAGAGTTGGTTTGAATTTTTAATCAAGCGTTCTTTCATAAAACTTTCTAGGTATAGATATTGGCTTTTTGCAACTGGAGTTATTTCACTACTAAAATGCGTCCCTTCGTGTTCACATTGCTTAAAAGTTAAGCTGATGCGTGTTACTGAAATGTTTAAGGGTTCACGAGGAAAAAAACATTGGGATAATGGACCACGCAGATTACAATGGGTTTTTTTTGCAGACAAAATCTTGTATACGATACTAAAGAGACATAGCCCTTTTAGTTGTCGCAGGTCACAAGATGTCCTTTCTTAAGGACTGGGTAAGCGACGCTGACATTCATCGGGGATAATTTTATATGTCCATATTTTTCAAATGAGTTGTACAGTCTTTGAACTTTAAACCAAAATGACAGTAGCATTACCCCAAAAACAAATATGGATTTTCTACGTCTAGCATAAACTTCGTTAGGAATTTTTACCAAAGCGGATATTTTTTCCTTTTTTCCGGAAAAAAAAAAATAACTAAAGCCTTAAATTAAATGTCTGTCTCTATGCTTCTTCCGCGAGCGATTGTATACTTTTCCACATATTAATCTATTTTCCTAGTGCAAAGTATCTACTCAAATCCAAGCATCAAATTAATTCTGCAGCCAAAAGCCATCTTAAGCAGAACAACAAAAAAATTTCAAACTCATCTAAAACTAGTCCAATGAACTTTTAATGCGCATCACTCCAACTCGCAGACAAACAGTTGGACGGAACAAAAAAAAATGTTGAAAACAATTTCAAATTCAAAATTAAATATTCGAGGACACTTCACTCTTCGGGGAAAGAGCTCAGTTTATCTTGTTTTCGACCCAACAACTCAGCAACAATGATAAGTAAAAAGGATCAACAAAGCAAAACAACAGAACCCATCGACCCTAAATCCCAATGCTACTTAACATTTTCATTTAACTCTCAACTTGAAAAGGACATCCACATCTTCACTATACTCAGCTTAGACTCTTGGTGTTCCATTCTCATTAAGACGGGGGATAAAAATCCGTCCAGCAACATTATTCTACAGGAACACTGTTTACACGGACAAGGATGATGTGCAATTTCTCAACAAAAAACTTATTGATAACAATGTCAGAGGATTAATATTATACGGATATACAGCAAAGGACAAATATGTGTGGGTACATTTATAGAATCTTTCCCCTTGTGTTTGAAAGAGCATGGATGTTTGAAAGTCATCCTTAAAGACGACACGATGATACAGGATACATTTCAACTTTTACTGAACAAATATTGGTTGCAGAAAAGTTGTTCAAGTTCTTGCCGATGTCCTTATACTTGTATATCTTACACTTTACCGCTTTTGCCTTTCCCGTCGGAAGGGAATAGCTCTCATCATTATTGAATAAAGTGGAAAAGTGTTGAATGTATATGCGAAACCAAAGTTCGACTCTATCGTCTTCCACATGAATTCTGCTCATCCTCCTCCTTTCGATGGCAGTTTCCAGTTCTGTTTGAGTAAGGGATTTCTTCATTCGTGGGCAAACATGTAATATCCGCTTTTTGTTGACAAAGGATCGATTAACCTAAAAGCTGTACACATCATGCCATGGGAATTCGTCAAAAACAAACAAAAGGCTAGGTATGTCAAATATTCTGAACTTGACATTTTCATATTGTAATGATATAGTTTGGTTTAAAAAAGAAGACAACAAAAATATCAGAAACCTGTAGTTGGGTGTCTTATTTTGGATAAAGTTTCTCATGAAAAAGTATTCGCTAGTTATTGACAGATTTGGAGAGCAAACATTTATAGGTACCTACGTTATGCTCTTTTTCTTCATCTTCTATTTCGAAAAGAAGAAAGTCATGAACTGCCAAAAATCTTCTACGAATGTTGGTGTAATATATGTGAAATTCTGAGTTTGTTTTCTGAATTTTTATTTTCAGTTAAAAATATTCCGATTTAAATGTATCGGAGTCTGAGTACCAATGAAGTGTTTTTAATCGTGTAAGATCTATGTGGTTGCCGGTTATTTTATGGTGTATGTATATGTATGTATATGGAGAAGTTGATAATAGTTGATAAAATTAAGTTTAGCGTAGGTAGTTGTTATTATATTTTTATTGGAGGTCAGGCATTGAAATAATTGAAAATATACCGTCTGTGAACACAGATTGGGGGTTTTAAAGAAAAAATTTAATACGGCTTTATTTGCAATTTTTAAGAAAAACCATGTATGGGATTCATTTATTATCTGTATTATACGTATTTTGGATGAAAGTCGATAGAGCTGTTTTGCTATAAAAACTGAGTACGAGGGATTGTTTAGGGTGTTTAGAGTGTTCTTAAAGTTTCCGCAAAATATAAAATGGTGTTTTCGAGATATAAACACGAAAAGTTTTTAAAACTACCGCACCGACGCAATCATTTTTAAAAATATCAATTTTACTCCAAGTTTGTAATACAAAAAATTTCAATTTCAATTCAATTCAATTGAGCTTATAATAATTATATTTATTTTTAATTAACAAACAGAGACTGAATTTAATTGAATTAAAATATTATTTTATGTAATACATTGGTTTGTTCCATACGCCCATACGCCATTGGCACGTTTCCGAGGAAGTTAGTCTTGTAGAGAGTTCACCTACCAGTTTTCAAAGTGTTTTGCCAAACCGTTAACAAGCTACGTAAATTAACGTAAAAGTCAACTTTTTTGACTTGTGTACCACCCACTATATATTTTATTCAAAAAATACAATAAAATAAGAAAATTAATACACACTTTGTGTTGCATAAAACATTCTTCTTAAAAAAAAAACAAAAAAAAAAAAAAATAAAGCACCTTTACTGCTTTCATGATAAGTTTAATTGACATTTTCTAATATAAATTGTGTTTTTTTAGAGGTCTAGAACTTTAAGTTGGCAAAACTATTTTAACTGGCGGCCATTTTGTCAGCTGTCAAGTAATTTACTTTTAGTTTGGTTTGGTATTTTAACATGAATAGACTGACGCCTAAACAACGCTTCCAAATTGTGCAAATTTATTTTCAAAATCATGGTTCTATTCGGAATACGTATCGCGCACTACGTCCATTTTACTATCAATATAATGGTTCATCAGAGCAATTATTTCGATTAACTATGGCACGTTTTCGCACCACGCTTATTCTAAATGATAACACGCATCCACAGAGATGTCGTACAGTGCGTACAGAATAAGTCATTGCTGCCGTAGAGCGTAGTGTAGAGGAAGACCCGAATCAGTCTATCCGCCACCGGGCACAGGAATTGGATTATGAAAGATTTTGGGGAAATATCTTGGTTTGCGTCCTTACATAATCCAACTCGTGCAAGAATTGAAGCCACAGGATCACCTAGCAAGGCGTAGATTCGGTGAATGGGCCAAAAACAAGATTGCAACGTTTGGTTACCGCATAGTTTTGCTTTGCGGACCCGTGAATTGGCCTCCAAGACAGTGCGATTTAACGCCGCTTGAGTATTTTCTACGCCGATAATGTCGAAACGATTAACCACTTGGAGGACAACATTCGCCGCGTTATTGTCGATATACGGCCACAAGTGTTGGAAATGGTCATCGAAAATTGGACCTCCAGATTGGACTACGTCCGAGCCATGGTGGTCACATGCCAGAAATCATATTTAAATTAGATTACCTATCTTTCGAATAAATTAAATTTCATGTCAATTTAAAAAAATTATATGGAAAATTTGTCTCATTTTGATCGATATGGGACGAAATCAATGTTCGCTATCTCGGGATTGGAAAGACATAGAGCAAATCGAATCACAGTTTTAAAAGAGCATACAAAATTACCATAGTATCCGTTCCTAACTCAGAAACGACAAAGTGGCATATGGAACAAAACAATTCTCAGGCGACGATATGTCGTTTCTGATTTGACAAAACAATAATTTTTTCGAGTAAAAAATATTTGGCGCTCTCGGTTGTAAAATTTTAAGGCTACCATACGGAACGCCATCAAAAATGTTTGCTTGTTCCGAAAATAATAATAGTTACGGTGTTCCAGTTTTTGCTCGGGGATTATTAATCTTTACTAGTATCGCTTGTGGTCGAAAATTGACCATACCTTTTATAGGTTCGTAATACTAAAAAACGTACCACAATTATTTTCGTTTTTATGTATTTTTTTTACAAATGAAAAGAGCGACATCTAGATATCGGAAAAATACGTAAATGAGCTGCTCCATCGGAAAAAAGGTTCTAATCTATGCTATGCTATGGTAATATGGCGGCGGAAAATTGATTGTCACCAAAATCCTATCAAATACCTGTTTTGTATGGGGAATTCATAACTTAATTTTACCAGTCTTAATGGCGACATATACCCACGATTTTTTGTTTGTGCACATCTATGGCACAGTACCTTTTAAACAACATAAGTTTCATTCTCCTCATTTCATAATAAATACTTAAAAAGTGTACCGAAACTTTTATGTTCACGTATTAATATAATGATTTATAAAAATAACACTACCATTAAGTTGGGTATGGGTATTCAGCTTAGTTCCTTAAAATTAAGCCCAAAAATAAAAACTGACGCAAAAATAAATAAATTTACAACTGGACGGTCCAACAATGTATTCTGGAATCTCGCATTCGGCTTAACTTCTCAATTACAAGGACACACAGCGGATTTTAAAGTCTTAGCATTTTTTATCGCTGATTGTCTATCCACTTTTGCCACCGATGCAAGAGCATGAAATGCGTTATTTGTAACACAGTTCAAAGAGTTCAAGTACGAGTGCATTTTATTTAAAGGTATGATGACCTCTATGTTCCTTTTCAGTTGATGAGCCATTAAACTCTTAAAAATTTTCTCACAGAACTTATTACTATTCCTTGTGCAAAAAAAAAAGTTCCGTCCCTCCAATATAAAAAAAATATAAAAGCTGAAAGCTCCACCCCAACTACAGCGCTGGGAAAACTGAATTCCATATAAAAAGGAACTTTTTTCCCAACAACTATAAAATTCAAAGGTTAACAGTTTCCTGCTCTATCGAGAGTTTTATTACACCTCAGGGTCAATCCGACCATGGTTAGGACTACATCTCTATTCCCTGTTTCACTTGCATACTTGAAATTCTTTTAAACAGGAACTCGTCGTAGGTGATGTTGAAGGATATTATATAGAAATGCTTCATGGAAAATGCTCCACTCTATTCGATTTATGAGAGTCAAGAACCCAAAGCGTCATAAAATTTCATCATCATTCCGCTGAATACTGGATGTGGAATGAGGAGCGACCATAGTTCACATTTTTATTCGACCATGTGTGTAAATTTAATAGGATCCTTGACCGAGCACTTGTTAGTGCGAGAGGAGAATAAAACTGATGTTGACCAATTGATTCATTCATGTGGGTGGGATTGGAAGTGAATGGATTCTGTAGATAGTCATTTATGGGTGATAACACAAGCAAGTGGATGTTTTGAAGAGTTTGAGGACTCTGTGGCTTTTGGATTAAATGCTGAGCGAGTGTGCATGAACGTCTGGGCAGGGTGAAAATTATAAGTTGTTTTGAAAGAATTGAGCTGGAAATGCTTTGCTCAGTGACTAATATGAGATGCAGTGAAGTAACGCATCAAAAGGAACTGTTTAACAGTGGAGACATTTCAGTGTAGATTTGGCAATTCGAACCACAAAGGGCTTTCGCCGCACACACAAAATTATCTTCACTGTTCGTTGGCGATCTAGTTTCAATCGAAGTTATTACTTTATATGAATTGTATAAAAATGTAATTCTAAATCTTGATACATTTTAGAGTTTCGTTAAGACTTGAAATAAACTTGCAGCTTACTCAACCGAATTTGTAAGCAAGACATTTAGTGTTTATTTATGAGCGAGGAGTGTTTATTTAAAATCACATTACTGACACATTATTTATTGTTCTTAAAGACTTTTATTTTTTGTGATTTATCCCGGATCATTAATTGATGGTTTCTTTAGACAACTGTGATTCATTTCACTTGAAATCAATTTTTACCTCTATAAAGAATTCATATGGAAGTTAGGAGGAAGTACGAGTAAGTGCTTCTGTACAGCTTTCAATCGCAAGCGGTTGACTGCAATACTGCGTGAGAGTTCATTGTTTCTATGTATAACGCCTTCGGTCAGAAGCTCTAAAAAAGCATAAAGCGCTTCGAACTACAAGCTTTATAGAAGCAATTCACTTTCCTTACATCTCCTAACACATTTTCAGAAGTCTAATAGAGATATTGTCGAAACTGTATTATATTACTGGAGTTGTTATCGAAACAATTACTTCGAAATGGATCAACTTCGGTTACCAAAGGCTAAGAAGCTCTATCGAAACTGTTGCCTACAGAAATTGCAAATTTGAACCTTACCGAAGTCAAATTGTTACTTTTGCATGTCTCTGATTTAGTACAAGACAAACCCCCGACAACAATATGCAGCAGAGTTTAATATTCAATAAACTTTTGTAGATTTTGAAAAATAGTACCTATATCTTCTAAATTAATCGATGGATTTGGAAGCTTTCCGGTCTCGCGCCGCCCAAAAATGCACGTTTAAAAATGCAACATTAGAAAAGGCAATTTTTCAAAACCGCTCAAACCTGAATATTGTCTACGGAATAGCATTTGTTTCTAATTTTTTTTCATAGGTTCAGCTTACACTTTTGGTCGTAAAATTAACTTTTTAATTTTTGACTAACTAATTGATTTAATGCAGTAGCAGCCTACATAATATATTATCTTCTTTTAAGATGTTTTTTTATTATTATGAATTTGAAAAACAAAGAGTTTTAGTGCGAACTCGTGTTTGAGAAAAACCTTCAAATGGTTATTGTGGGAGAACGGCTTGTTCGATAGAAAAAAGGATTACATTTCCCCAGAGCGAGTAAATTGGTGAAAGGTATGTGCGAAAAAAAATTCTTCAAAAGTCAATGTGGCGGATCCAGCTTTACCTGTAAGGTAGGTCCGCTACAAAATTATTAGTCAATGAGCCATAAAATCATGAATAGAGCAATTAAACAGCGGTTTAATCCTACATACTAAATAGCTAAATTTTCACTCCCATACAAAATTCTTGCCAAAATTTAGCTGAGCTATATTTAAGTGAACCCATTCTCAAGCTAAATTTTGACAGATCGTTGTGTATTTTTTGTTCTGTTGCGGAAAGCTTTTTTAATTATTACATTGACGAGAAGTACCTAGACATAGAAATAGTTGAAATAAGAGAGAATTAAAATGTTTAAGGAAGTTTTTTCAAAGAACAGCTGTTTTCTTTGACAGTTATTTTCTGCATACTTTATGTCAAAATTTAGCTAGGACTTTAGCTAATGCTTGGAGAGAAAAGTTGGAGACCAGATAAAATTTGTTTTAGCTCTAGCAGCTGTTCCATCAAGAATTAACAAGACTGACAATTACCTACTTTTATATTGTGATTTGTTTCAAACAAGAAAATAAACCCTATATAACTTATTAATCTCAAGAACTAGTGTTTAAATGCGTTGTTATTTTGCTATATTTGCAAAATTTGGTCACGGAAAACTTCAGAACTGGTCAGGGAAAGTCAGGGATTTTTTATCCTAGTAAGAAAGGCAACCATGCAGTTAATTTAGCAGGGTCTGTCAACAATCGAAGTACCTTGATACCCCATCAAAGACAAGATTAAACCAACTAAATTGATGGATTCCTTTGGAATGGCAATTAAAAACGATTTCAATTTATTTGTTTACAAAACAATTGGCTACTTAAAATCAACTTTTTAAAAGAAAATCAATTTTAATTGCAATTCAAATAAATACAAAGGTTCGTTTCTAGAATATACGTGTGCTTTCGTTGTTCCACTTTCACCATATCATCTGCATTATAATGTAATTGAAATGTTAATTGCTGATAACATTTTGTTAACAAAACACTTTTGTTCATTTGTGAGTCAGCTTCTGTATGTCGAGGGTGAGTGCTTTTAAAATAAACAAAACTGTGATACACGCTGCATAAATATGTTACGTATACGCCACCGCCAATAATTCGAGTCGATAATGTCATATTTTCCTCAATCAAACAAATATATTTTTCAACTCAATGCTTACTGAAGTCTTATATACTGGCAAACATGTGGCATGTGCCTCACCAAGTAAGTTCATGGATCCTCTGTCGAAGGAGTAAGTGTAGCTATTCCCTTTCTCCATTCACGGAGTCGTTGCCTTTTAGTGGTTTGTTTGTTTACACGAAGTGCCTTCTGACTTTATTTCCGACAGAAAGTCTATTTAGCGTTTGCGAGGATGAGCTGTGGGGGATATCATCATCGAAAGAGTGTACAGTGTCAACAGAATGCAGTCAGTTGGTAGCGTAGTAAAATCAACTGCATGTGGAAGGAAATGCTTTAGACGTCGTCGTCGTTTGCCATCATGTCGTCTTTGTCGAAAAGTTCTTATTTGACCAAAGTAAAACAATGTTGAAGTCGAGCGAAAGATTATGTTAATATCCTGTGAGCAGATTTGGTAAGGAAGTTGCTACATGCCGGAGAAGTGAATATATATTTTTTATTGACATATGCAAAGGAAGTTCATGCAAATAATCTCGGTGACGGAGAACGGCTATGGCTGACGCCTGGAAGATGAAAATATTTCAGATATTTTACGTTCTCGGGGCGCATAACCTACCTATACATGCAATCACTTAAAAGTGACTAACAATGTTTGGTTGATTGTTTGAAGAATAAAATGGTTGTTGTAGGCTAGGTTTTAAATAAATAAAAGAATTGGAAGTTGTAAATAACCACAAGCAAACCACCAAAAACGCAAATCAATTGAGGGATGTTATTGCAGAAGCAATGTTCGAAAGTTCCACCAGAGAGTAAAATGATGAAATGAAGCCCGTTGTGACTAGCAGGGAAACAAAGTAATAGATCCACAGTCGGTGTTAAAGATTTGGAAAGAAAACTTCTGTTTTCTGCAGACTGTTAAAGGGCAGAGACAGCCAACAATCAGCAGTCAGACAGAATGATCCATTCTACCAATAATGACAGTCACTAATTTCGTGCCACCGACCTACACCTAGTAACGATAGCAATATTCAAACTTATGTTCAATAAAGCTTTAGGAGTAGATGGTCTCCTGGCTGAGCTTTCCAAACCAGCGGATGAGAGCACTCAAGAAGAATGGAACCTCAGCATAGTGTACCCTATTCAGAAGAAAGACAACTCTCTGAACTGAAGAAAGAAGATTCTCAAACTAAAGAGGAATACATTTTCCGACTGTCGGTCGCAGTATAATTTTAGGCGCGGAAAATCTACCATCGACCAAACTTTCATGGAATTTCAGATCGATACACACCAGCTATTTCTCGACTTTAAAGTTGCCCATGTCAAGTTTCGGAATGTCGAAATCGTTCGTCTGTGCAGGAAAAGGAGGGAAAAATCTCGCTGCTTCGAAATATCTTAAAGACCACCACCAAGCTCATCGATTTCGAAAAAGATTTGAGACAAGGCATCGCGGAATTTTGTTACAACAATCTTGAAATAATTTTCGAAACGAACAAGCCCAAAATCAGAGGTACGGTTTTTCAAAAGTCCGTCCAACTGCATGCATATGCATACCATATTGACATTTTCGGAAAATTGCAGCGATCTGTCAGCGGCGCATTTACAATTACTGAAAGGGAGGTGGCGAAGATGGGTCTGGCTACAAATGCGGACAAAATTACGTACAATCTGTCAACGGAAAAGGACTCTTAACATCGGCGACTTGGGCAAATAGATGCCACTTCGAAGTAAACTTAAGGAACGATATTCGAAAATAATATCCTGTTCGAAGTTCGTACGCGGGCAAATGCAGTCACCCACCCCGACTTATCGTATATAGCTTTAAATATTCTGTCGCGAAAAGGAAGAACAGCATAAATCGACTTGTATCGAAATTGAGGTTATGTCATGATCGGATGCGCCCTGTTCTGTACCGTATTTTTTCATTCAAATATATCTTACAGTTGCTGTGTTAAGCATCAGGAAAAACGCATAAATGTCGTCTACCCATAAATACACACAAGCAACAGCAGCTTAAGAAAAGATTTCCCAAAACTTGATTTACTTATGCGCTTATGCTACATCGGTAAATCGAAATAACGCAAGCACAAGTAGACTTATGTATTGTTTCAAAAATTTTACCATTTCAACAATAGAAATGGAAATAGATATATATATTATATTCTTATATTCGTTAAAGTTGTCCCATGTCCCCCTGAAAATGTATAAAGTCCCCCTTTTCTAGTTTTCCAAACTGGTAACCCTACATATATTTGGGGGTGTGATGACATCCATTGGGCGACCAGAAAGTTCGGCGTCACTTGTGCTGGCACTACTCACTGATGGATGTTTCCGATGATAAAGAGTTCTTCTACATAATACACATTTAAAGTTTTTGTTTGGTTTGTCTGATTGGGTTCAAAGCTTCAAAGCCTTTCTGGAAAACAAAACAAAACAAACCTAATTCCTTTTCTTAAGTATAATAACACTACAAGTTTTACCGACAATGACAAAGCTAATAACAGGAGGGATTGACAACATAAGAAATGTTTATATAAAGGAATTGCCGAAGATAGGAACCAGTTATCTGGCTTTTGTTTGAAACGCATGTCTTAAGATGCAATATTTTCCGGATTTCTGGAAAGTTTCTAAAGTTGTGCCGATTCCCAAAGCTAGGAAACCACTTGACAACCCAGAAAGCTATAGACAAATAAGGATACTCAGTGGTTTAAGCATATTTTATGAAAGAATCCTTAAGGAAAAATTCATGCTGTTCTTAGAAGAAAATAAAATATTTCCAAATGAGCGATTTGGGTTTAGGCGCCATCACGGTACATCTCATCAAGTAATAAGAATATAAAATTATATAAAAAGAAACAGAATTCAACGGGAATTCTACTTGATATTAAAAAAGCTTTTGACTCAGTGTGGCATAATGGTCTCATCTATAAAATGATCAATTTTAGTTTTCCCCCATATCTATGCAAAATAAAGAACACTCAATACAGTTTTCATTATCTTACAAGTAGTGTTTCCAACAGCATTAGTTTCCATTTCGGAGTCCCGCAAGGACCAATTTTGTATAATCTATATACATTTGACTTCCCAAATCTACCGGAGTGTGAAGCAGCAATATATGCGGATGATACTGCAATTTCTTCGTCAAATCAATTCAGTCTCAACATTCAGACGAACTTAAAAAATGCGATGAAAACATCAGAGCAGTATTACACAAAGATGCAAGCTATCTTTTTACCAGGAAAGGAAAACTTTTCTTTCTTTCCACCAATCGGCTAACGGTTAATGGGCCTCAAATATCGTGGGAACCCTCCGTAAAATATCTTGGCATACATCCTGACCCTAAACTAACATTTAAGGAACATATTGCAAAAACATTAACGAAAGCAGATATTGCTACTAAAATCCTATATCCCTTCATGAACAGAAAATCACTATTATCGAAGAAAAACAAAATCATTATAAAGTTGTATTTCAATACATTTTTTTTATATGGTTGTCAAGTCTGGGGTAGTTGTGCTGAATGTCATATCAAAAAATAGCAAATTTCGCAAAATATTTTTTTTATAATGATGCGTCGTTTTTATAATCCTGTCGTCATTCAACTTCAGACCTACATATGACGGCAAATGTTGAAATGATCTTCGACCGAATACGAAAACTCGCCGATACATTCAAAATAAGATGTGATCTTTTCTACTTTTCTTTGCTACGTTGAATAAAACAGTCCTAAGGCAGTATTTTTTATGAATAACGCATTGTTCATCGTAGGCGCAGTGGCTTAGTGGTTAGTGTGTTGGACTACTAAGCGAATGTTCCCAAAAAACACGAGTTACATCCGAGAGTAGGTATAACTGTCATGAAAGAGCTTCCCAAATATCTACTCATTTGGACTCGGCATCAATTGTGGATCCCTTCTATTTATCCCAAAACTGAAAAACTCACACAAAACGAATATTTCTGAGAATCTAGGGCCAGGGTCTTTCCGGACCTGTTGCGCCGACTATCTATTTTCTTATACACTGTCCATCTGTATGAAACTGAGGTAGGAGTACTGTCATCAAATGTAAATCTTCGCCAAGGGCAGCAGTGCCTTCCCACAACGAAATTCAAGCTGCTCGCATTTCCGAGTCCACTACTTTGAACAGCACATTTGAACAATCAGAGAGAACTCCTCGAGGTCAATACAAAACTCAACTGTTTGCACCAAAAGGGATTTCGTTTATCGCTCTCCGTACCGCTTCAATATCAATAATTTCGATAAAAGTTAATTATCCAGCAACGGAATTTGTTTTGAGGTCTGATTACTTCCTACTGTATGGGGGGTCCATCTAATTGCTCTCCGGTCCCTTCTCCGTAGGTACACTGGCGCTTACTGCCCCAAACGCAAACAGTTAAATTCATTCTATAAACCAGCCACTGCACTGGGACCACAATCGCTCAACTTGGATGCAGTTGAACGGAATGTGAGCTACATCATCCTCTGTGGCCCATTTCAATTTGCAATTGTTTCCATTTGTGGACTAAATTTTTACTGTTACGTTCGGAGTTCCCCAATCTCTCCTTCTCTATATCTGATGACTAGGATTGGGATATAAATGTGTGTGCATTCGTTTATGCAGCAGACAACATTCAAACAAACTCCCGATAGTATGCATCCAATCGCCTTTTGTTCTGCCGGTTCATTTGGCTACACGAACCATTCGTAATTAAAGCGAAAATTTATCGGGACTGCCTTCACAAAGGATAGATTCCAAATGGTTTCTTGCTCCGAATTGGTCCGGAAATTAATTTCGATTTTGCCTTGGGCCAGTGGGCAACGTTAAATCCAACGAAACTCCAATTCCTAATCCGAGGCAATAAATGTCCAACAGAACGCGGCGTGCATTGTGAATTCCAAACCATCGTCAGAACACAAACACTTTTAAAAGCGCGGCGAATCCTTTATGGTCCCCGAAATGGAGTGTTCACGAGGGTGGTGCAAAACACCCCATACACATACCAAGCACGCAGCACAAAACTTATTTGAAGATGAGAATAGTCTACGAAAAATTCCCTTCGAGCAAAGCCCAGCCATTGTTGCGGCCATAAACATTTCGCATCCTTATGTAGTGCTACAAAAGGTATACGTATCCTTATCGCTTGAATCGTCACCTGCAAATACTGGAGGAGCGTAGTAGCAGTCGGCCCCACCGCCGGCCGAAAACAGGAAACAGTATGACGCTGTTTTGTTTTGAATTTTATAGCCGGTGCTCGGAGAATTAAGAATTCCAAGACTCTGGTTGCCTTCTTAATTGCTTCCATTAATTGCGTCATTTCGGGAGTTTTAAGTGTCATTAAACGGCGGGTGGGTGTGGCCGGGGCGAAATATTACTGTTGTTCATGTTGATGTTGAGCTGTTGTCTCGATTTAGGTTTCCGTGTTTTATTTGCCATCGAGTCGAGGAATGGAAGCTAATTTGCAGAGTCGTTAATTCCTGGTACTCGTAGCTATAAAATTTATTGCGACATCGGAAAAGTTGCGGCCTTTTTGTCCACATAAGCATAACACAAAATATAATTATTTCCAGCCAAAGGTCACTTTATAGCTCGTTAGGATTTCGAAACAAACGACAGCGTTTCGTAGGACTCCCTTGTTAGGCAAGTCGTCATTACCCACAGCTACGGCTAACCAATCTCATAATAGTGAAGGAATTCACACACGAGTCGAACCTACCCACATCGCTGTCGATCGATCAATCAAGTTGCGCACTGCCAAACAAATTGCCAAATGTTCGCATCCATATTTGCAGTGACACCTGCAACAGCCTCTACACATGTAGTCACGAATTCCGAAATCGACTGTTACCCGTGCAAACAATTAACGTGGCTTTCAAAATGATGATTAATTAGGCGCAGCCAGTTCATTTCGTCGATGTTACCAATCCACGAAGTGCAGTCGTACGTACCAGTCAACCGCAGAGAAACATTGGCAGAACTGGTTCGTCCTCGGCTAAACCCCACATGCAAATGCGAAAATTTCATGTCTGTGCTCTAACCCACCTAGGCGACTGATTTGTATTTCGTATTGAGTTTTTAATTTTGCACGCTTCGAACTAAAACAGGTAAATTGGGCGCTAGATTATGGACCTGTTATGGGCTAATTTCATGCCGGCAACAGAATCGCATTCACAATTCACCAAACGCCAGCCGCACAACGATTGTGATATAACTTAGGACGATCGGTGTGGAGATATTGGGGAGTGAAAACACACTGTTCCTTGTTGTCGCAATAGGGTGCGCTCGATGTAGTTAGCCGTTAGGAGCGCCAAAATGGTGAAGGGTTTTTGTTCGACGTATAGTAAAGTGTGTTTTTTTAGAGGTACAGAACTTCGAATTGAAATAAAACACAAGAAAATCGTTTTAATGTCCATCAGTTTGTCTTTATTGGAAGGATAGTTTTAAGCCATTAATGTTTTAATATGATTTCGGGCATATGGCCGCCGCGGCCGGTTCGAATAAAGCCAAGTCTAGAGGTCCAATTTTCAACCACTTTTTCGAGCATTTGGGGCCACGAATGTTGGCTTGCAAAGTCCCGTAACGTTTCTGGTTTGTTGGCGTAGGCCAAAGAAAATAATCCAATGGTGTCAAATGCGATAAAGTAAAATTTGCACGATTTGCAAGTGTTGTCCATTTGTCAACCTGTTCATGATGAAATGGCAAACCAAACTGAACATAAATGACATTAGAGTTGCCAGATTTGACCACAAAATACCAGTTTTATCTCTATTCGAAAAACCAACCTCTAAAAAAAACACCCTTTACTTTGAAATAAAGTGAAAAGAAAATCTTTGTAATGGACTTCGTTGTGGCCTAGTGGGTTTGTTAGAAACGCCATTACTGGGTTACGCATGCGGTGGACCTGGATTCCCAAAAAGATCTTACTTTCTAGAGTTATTTGCCCAGTCTGGGCGCTGGCACAGAGGACGACAGAGACAAAAGGAGACTTTTCAGCATGCAGACTCTGTGCGCTACGGACGATCAGCGGGACATCAAGGATTTAGGACTCAATTTTGATTGCCCAACCTAGATAATTTTTCCATATTTTTGCCATTTATCCCTTCGAGCTGCGAGCAAAATCCGGCAACCCTAATCAGCGGTTTTCGAACCATATCGGACGAGACCGCCTTTTTTATAGCTGGAATGGTTCCCGTTTTGCAGACGATATTAAACAGAAGAGTCTTAAACCAATAAGATGCCAGTTTAATCAGGAGGCGTAAATAGCTATGTGGCAGCAAGCTTGCTCTCATAACACAACGAAAGGTCAGACTAACTATGAAGATAAAAACGTATACCGACAATTCAAGAATGGAACGTAACCGTGGAGATATTAACTGCAAACTTCCACAAGTATCTGCGTTTTGGGCATGACAGGTCACCATCTATTCTGCCCAGACTGTCACTAATCGTGAATCACGCCATGTCGCAGTCTGAACAGAATTGGGCGGAAATATGTATTTTTATACCGATCCCACAACCTACAAGAATAGAAAGACTAAGAAGCCTCAGAGGCCGCAGAAACCCCAGACACAATACAAATCGCTTGAATGCAAACCAGCCCCGCGGAGTAATACCTAACGACAAGCCCCGCGAGGAGAGTGGTTAAAGTGTGTAGGGTGTGTCTTTACGTAGGCGTATTCCAAAAATCGTTTCTATGAAAAAAAAAAAAGTGGTTTAAGCATGATATCCGACATACGAGTACAAGCGCCGCGTATGGGTCGAATAAAGCGTATTCTCGGAGTTGAGCTTTCGACCCTTTTTATCAGCAGCCATGGCTATGTATCAGTAAAAAGGAGACGAGTGCTTCCTTCAAAGTTGTTCATTGGTTCTGCTTTGTCGGCGAAAGCTACAAAATTCGAATATGCCAAAGGCAAACAATTCACCGGTGTGACTTCACACGATCTTGGCGGTCGATTTACTTGTATGACGCGAAGCTGTGAAAAAACTAGGCATGACTCTGAATATGTTGTGTATGCTGGAAGAAAACTGATCTGACCCCACTCGTATACCAAAAAGGTCTAATGCGAAGCCACTGTAATAAGTAGGTCTGCAAATATGGAACAGACTAAGCTCAGTCAAGTTGATATCTGATTTCGGAGGCAGTTGGTGATATTAATGAAGTTCTGGAGATCCAATATGTGAAAGTTTTTATAGCTCTCGGATGCTTGTGAAGAGCCTGGATCCTTGCAGAGCGGGTCAATAGTGTCAGAGGTCTCTTTTTCTAATTCCCAACGTTTTAGTACATGTGATTCATCGTCCTCAGTAATAAATAAAAGAAACGATGCGACGTGTGGAAACAAATTGATTTTGCAGTTAACAAAATTCCAAGAGCGTAAGGATATCAGAATTTTGTGGAACTTGGTACACCAACGGATTATTTCTTCAACTAAAGATTTTCCAATAAGAGGTGTTATTTTGGTATTCAAAGAGAAATTCCATTTTTTGAAATAAATGATCGGATGTTTATTTCATAATAAAGAGGAAGGTATGCCGTTGATATTGAAAAACAACAACAGCCAAATGGCCACAACGAGCACGCATACAGGACCATATCCTTTTCATGAAACTTTCCATAACCAAATCGCAAAGTGAATCCATAAATGGCATACTTAATAATTTTATGTTTGGTTATCCAAAAAGCTAATTTAAATATACTTATTTCAACAAAAAAACTTTGCACTGAAATAAATTGTCTTTTTGGTTCCTGACTTGATGACTAAATGAAAGTGGTTGCAGATTTGAATGTACCTATACGTTGCGCAGTTTATAAGTTGTATGTACTTTCTACAGCATTTTGTATATACATTTTGCATTTTGGTTGTAGATTTGACCAATTTATGCATCATGTCTATTTAACAACAAAAATTGACAACGCGCTGTCAATTTTACAACAAGAAATTGCGATCAATATAAACAATTTTTTGCTAAAATGAATGTACACGCTGAAAAAGTTACAACTAATTGTGAACAGCATTTGCTATTGAATACCTACACAAAAATATACAACTTATTGTAAACTTCACTGCCACATGTTGTAAATTGTACAGTGTATACGAGTATAATTTTGTATTTTCTTTCTCTGTTGTATTTTTTTTTTTTTTGATATCATCAGACTTGTTAAATTATAATTTACGAATGACAAATAATTTCTTCTTGTAATTATTTTTTATGGAGAGTACAAAATTTGCGAAGATATTTTGTTTTATTTAAAAAGAACCAAAACGAATAAAAAGAAAACAGAAGCATGTTAGTCGTTACAAAAACCAGATAATTATACGGATGACAAATTCTGATTTAAACGTTAGATAATGTTTTTATTGTCAATAGTTGTTGTACAAATTTAATACCCAATTTGTGGAATTATTGGTTGGCTCAAAATATTTTTGTGCAAATGTCTCGGTAAACTCAATAGTATTTAAATTTTACTCAATTTCCTTCATTTTTCTTAAATAGGTGTTAAGCGTTGAAGGTTTGTTTACACAGGATACTACGCTTAGCTTATCATAATCATAACCGCTTGTGATTTTTATTTTTTATACGAGAATGAAAAACCCGTAAAATTAGCAGCTTGGTCAGAACAAAACTCTCTGAAAGTCGAAAGTAGTCCGACTTGTCAAATGAAACTTGTCAGTTTTATATTCTTATGGTAGTCGCATTTACTTACCACTAAGCAATATCTTTAATACCAGAGTCATTACTCCGCCATTCGTCGATGTAGCCTCTCGGTATAACTTTTAGTTTGAAATTTTTTTGAGCACAAGCCAGCATTGCGCATGAGTGTGTAGGATGTTCCGTGGCGCTTAGGCGATGATTTGTATCGGCACAAACGTGACAGTCTTTTAATTTCTAAGTCTCCATTGGAGCGCACTGCAGTTGAACCTGCCCGGGTGGTTGACTTGGCTGCTTGCCTGTCTGACTGGTGGGTTTTTGTTTCATCTAGTTCATTTATTTATGTCTTCGGTTAATGACGCCAGGAATTCGTTCGTTCTGTTGTAGGTAGTTAGATAGTTGCAGTGAAATAAGTTGCACCTCCTGACGGCCAATTATAATTGGTTAATGGTGGCGGTTGAACTTATGACTCACGAGTACTTGTGCTGGCTGAATTATCTTCGCTTCCTTATCTCCGCACTGCACAAAAGTGAGAACACGTCCAAATCAATCTCTGTCAACACTTAAAGGGGCACTATCGCTGGTTGCATTCAACCCTAAATCGCTCTGTTTATCCAAATGGATCGCCTTGGGCCCGTATACTCGTATTCCGTTCAAAACAAACACTGATATGCGGTTCGGTCAGCACATAGATCTGTGACAACTTAATCTCGGTCAAGCATACATTTTCGTATATAACCCATTCATCCAGAGGGTGTAGGTGATTTTAAGTTGAATAGACAACGCAACTGGAAGCCGCGATTATGTAAACAGTGCGTGGTCACAGCACTGGTCGGCGGGCGTTTCATTTGCAAGCCGACGCACGGTACACAGAGCACATTGTTTGTGGTGCAACTTAAAAGATTGAGATAAATGGAAGTTTTATGGTTACGATTGGAGCAGGAGATTGTTCACGCGATATGCAGGAGAAGTTCGTGTGTAGGGCCAACTATTGGCAACATGGTCGCGCGGAACAATCGAGTACTCGCTCACGGCCATTGTGACTTCCTTGTCGGGCATGACGTGACATTTGTTGCATGGTGTTGTTGGAGGTGTACTTTAATGTCGTGACTTTAACTAGGCTGATTGTAATTTGAGAACATATTCAAAGGGTGAAGTTTTAATGGAGGCATGGCATAGTAAGCTCTTGTGCTTTACTTTCCAAAATACAATCAGGTGCAACTGAAGCACATTCAACGTTAGAATAATCATTGTCCTGGGGCACAATTTAAAAACACACATTCCACCTCAACCATATGGCGCCAGTAAACGACACCTACCCAAACACGGAACCCGCACTATTGGCAACTGTTCAAAATGTAAATTTTGCAACTTGCTCTCCGATGTAAGTACTTGCGAGTAAGTTTCGGAACCACAGGGATTCTTGAACGCCCACAAAATTTCAATAACCGCACAATGTTACGGCAACAATAACAACAGGAGCACAACTACATGAGAGAACATCTCCACATTTCCATACTGTGCAGGCTAGCGCTATGCACCACGTACCAGGGCGGGTAACTGACGTGTAATTAAATTCTTCAGCTAGGCGTATAAATCACCGGTAAAAAAGCCTAATTAAAATAGAGTTGCTTTTACTTAGAAAACAGCTTTAGCCTAGGACCTTCTTCTGTACTCATCCGGGGGAGAGCTCCATATATGAATATGGATGAGTTGTTGCAGCATGAACAGCATTTTGAAGGGATCTCGGTAACAGTCACCTTTTATGTTTGGTGCACATTTTAGCAGGCAAGTTGGTGATGTTTTGATGCCCGATTTATGCAGCTGGGAGTAAATGCAACAGATACTAATATTGCGTCTTTCATGGTGAAACTTGATGAAAACTTTCGCCTGATGGAGATACATTTACCTCGGATTTGATGAGGGTGTATATTTGGGAACAACTAAAACTTTTCGTTTAAATGTATAAACAGAGGGTATGTACCGACATTTTCGAGCAGTATTTTAAGATTTCGTCTAAAGGCAGACTAATATTTTGAGTGTGTAGTTCATTTGTCCTTAATTTTTGAAATAGCTACCTACAATCTGTGAAAAGGTGGAAACACACACTTATGAACTTCGCTATCTGCGTTAATCTAAATTGTTGGAGCTTTTGATGTGATGCATACCTACCATTGCTTTTATGAACAGTATGGGAGACGCATAGCGACATTACAGGTAAGAAGCGTGAAGATGACCAGACCAGACAGGGGTCAGCTCTACACAGCTCACTTGCGGCAAGTGGGCAAGGATCCACGTTCCACTAGGAGTAGTGAAGGGACAAATTCATTCACATTTGAAAGCCAAACTCCAATGGAGGTGGTTGACCAACTGCGTAATATCAAGAAAGATATGGCCTACACACGATCGATATAGATCAAGGAACCTGCTAAACAGAACTCGCCCACATATCGCCAGAGCCACGGCAATAATCACGGGGCATTGGCCAATTGGAGACCATGTTTGGGGATGCACTTCAGTCAGAAACAGTGTTGCCACTAAAATAAAATGAATCCGGTCAAATCTGACCGAATGTAATATGTATGTAACTAATCTTGAATTTAGTAAAACAAAAAACAAACAATTCATTGAAAAGCTTTGCATCACAATGTTTTGCAGAAAAAGGAACTTTCCACTCCACTTCGGCGTTTGAAATTTGTAAAACCAACACCGAAATTGCAAAATATGTTAAATCGTATTCACTTCGGTCTTGTTTGAATGCACACACCCAGTCAGAGTTGGTGGGAGAATCCAAATGAGGCTGGTTTCTGTATGAAATTGTGAGTGTGTTCATTAAGTATGGCCAGGTCTAGTCATAGAACAATATTATTTTTCAGGTCAAAAAAAGGTTTTTCCGGGTAAAGAATTTTTTCATTCCGGTTAGAAATCGGTTAGACCGGATTTCAAAATTTTCTCCGGTCAGGGTGAAGAGATTTCGGCCAGATATGACCGGAATCTGGTCAGAATTGCAACACTGGTCAGAAATAGTCTATCTTTAATAGTTTGGGAAATATTTTTTTCCCAATTTTCTTCAATACACCAAAAATACCCTTAAAACAGATAAACATGTTTCGTTGCCGTTAGCTGACCTGTTGTTTTTTGCAAAACAAAATTTGTATTCCTTTGTTTTTGTCGGACCACATCTTGAACAATACTAAAAGCAAGTCGAAGATTCAATTTTGTTTTATTTCAACGCACACCAAACGAAACAAGAAAACAAAACGTTTTGTTTTGTTACATTCGCTTTATGTGTGTTTTTTGACTATCGAATCAATAACGTTTTGTTTGATCCAGTGTGTTTTCAGCCTAAGAAAGCTTTAGAAATGCGTAAAAATACGTTTTCCAATTTAAATTTTTGATGTTTTGCATTTTGGGTGACTTGACACAAAGCCTCCAAAATATGGGATAACCAATAAATATGAAAATAAAGACGCTATATGGACTACACTTACTAGGCTTTACCGATAAATTCCCCCAACATAGATTTCGCGAAAGAAAATAAATGCCAGTTAATTTTCGCAGGCAAACTCCAATGCTCATTTGGAAGCGAGACTCGGAGGAAATGTGAGAAAAATTATGGAACTTGATAAAAAAACTTAAATGCTTGACTTAATAGCTATGCTGAGGAAGCTTCTTTTTCGTTTTAAGAAGCTGTATGGATGGACATCCACTTAATGACTTACTCGGATAAATTTTTGTTCACTATTTATTTACTTATTCTTCCCGCGAACCTTGCGTTCTTTACTGCTTAACTTTCAATAGCGGTATACTTAATTATCCCTTATGTACCAGTGAAGACGGAGTGTTTCCGAAATTTTAATGGCTTTTATTATTATTTCCCTTATACAACTGTCCACACCATTATCCACAGCAGTCCAGTCATTAGTCAAGGGATTCCTTTTGCTTTCCATTTTTATGATACGTTGGTACCGCTTTTGGGAATTTGCCATGTAAGCAGCGACTTGACTGCGACCACATCGGTGCAGCTGGGCAGGATAATTAAATGAGAATCTGTCTCTAGCTAGTTGAAGAACGATAAAATAATCTGAACGACATTTCGGGATTGTATTTGCTGCCATCATCAGGAAGCAACACCAGCAGTACCAGCAATTAGGAGAGGAACACTGTCGTCAAAGACTCATCATCTTTTGCAAATTTCCTGACACTTTCACCAGCATCCACATTTCAATTGTTTGGTTAGGATTTGAGGAGAAATATGTACTCCGCCGGCAAGACGAATATAACAATCGCACACACTGGCAACATTTTGCTATTACTTGACGGAACATCATCTTGTATCGTGTCGTTGTCGCTCATTAAGCTGTTTGCTTATCATTAGACAGAAGAACGACAGATGGGATTACCGAGCGACATCTCCTAGCAACTGGGTCCTTTTTTTCGTTGGTTGCGATCTTCCGCTACCTACTTATTTTTCTTTACATCTTCTCCCCAGTCGTATAGGGAGCTTATAATTGAAGAGTATATAATGAGGAGAACTTGGCGCACACAAAAAGGATACAACAGAATAAATATCATCATTTAGAGAAGCTTAGGAAGGATTTCACAATAATAATTTGTGCTCTGCTCCTTTCTCAATGGAAAATAAAAACGCTTGTGTTGCGTGTTAGTTGCCAGCTCTCCGACCGAATCTCGACTACAATATGCCAGTCTTGAATTTGTATGTACGCTCGGTTTGAGTGGGCTGGGCTCAAGATGAAAAGGAGTCAACAAGCGTTACTCGTACTGTAGGTGGGTTGCTGGGAAACAAACTTTGAATTTGCTTTATCCTGCGCCACTATTAGGAAAGCATAACAAGTGGTTAAGGGCAAAATAATTCAACATTATTTTAGCAAACGGATGATAAGGATCAAAATTCTGTGAGATGATTCTCATACGAGGATATCCTTGCGATTAGCAAAATCGTTAGTGGCAACAACGGCGCTTGTACTGCTATTCTTGTAATTCCAAGTTACTTATCATCATTAAGACATCGTTGTGACTTTTGCCCTAATATTAGCTGTCTCGGTTTTGTGAAGTATGTATGAAGTGCGGGAGATGGTGCTGTTTCTCAAGTGGCAATAGGTTGTAGTTTTGCGATAAGCCAGTGAGATGGAGATGGTTTAGCAACTTATAGTTCTGTGAAAAAAAAATTTTAGCAGCAATGTACTCAAGAAAGGATTAGTTGTGTATTATATGCGCTTGACTTATGTTTTAGTATTTTGTGTGGTAGGTTTGGTAATTTATCTCTGAAAACAGTACAGCTTGGGTACTGACATCAAATTGAGTTGAAGTGGTTCATGTACATTCGTTGTATGCGGTAAGCTAAATGTCGTCGAAAGGCATCGTATTTATGAACGATCTAGTTCTGCGAATTGAGTTATACAAACAAAGAAGGTAATTCTTTAAGCTATGACACTCTTGCCTAGTGACTTGAAGTCTTCTGAAGGCATACCGAAACCGGTTCTTACAATATTTTTTGACCGTTTCTAGCACAGTGTCTAAGCACTTTATTTTGTTACATGTCTCGATAGCCATTTTTGGTCCGTTTTCCTGTTTTGACGTAAGTATACCTCATACCAATCGCAGATCTTGTAGACTTCCCTAACTTAAGAGTGCAGGTGGATACGATGAGAAGATGTACATTAAAAAAGTCAAGAAAATTTTATACACAAGGAAAATAGGTCGTTTTAGCAGCACCAATTTAGCATCGTGTAATGGTTAGTGTGTTGGACTACTAAGCGAGAGGTCCCAGGTCCGATTCCCGAAAAAAAAACAAATTCCATCTCAAGGTTTTTTTCCACTGCGTCACCTCTCGTCTGACAAACATCCAAGATTAGGTATAACTGTCTAATAATGAAAGAGCTTCTCAATTAGCCGTTTAGACTCGGACACTCGGTATAAAATTGTAGATCCCTTTAATTCGTGCTAAAAATGAGAAACTCATACAAAACGATTGGTTCCCAAGAGTCCCTACGGACCTGTTGCGCCAATTATTTTTTATTAACGTAACATCGCATAAAAAATTCACTCTGATTAACGTTTAGAACCTTCGTAAATCACCGGATTGGTTCTTATATATAGCTGCGCAGTTTTGAACCGCGAAAGTATTATACTCTTCACAAATTTTAAGGCCATATATTACAATATTTATGGAGAAGAGCTATACGGAGCTATGTGAAGTGTATGGCATCCCTCCAAAACTCGTACATCTTTGTATGATAACGGTGAAGAATACTCGCTGCTTCATCAAGGCTGGTGAAGCTATCAGCCTCAACAAAACCTCAGTTTTAACGGAATAAAGTTTAAAAAACTCGCATACGTGGCACGATCATTCAGGGGTCTATTATCTATTACTTGCGAATGCCGAAGATATTGAAATAAATTGCAGAACACAGCACTAGTCAATTGTGGCCTTTTTTAGTATAGAAACGTAAAAGAAGGACAAGACGAATCGGACTGAAAATTACTAAGCACAACTTTGATTTAGTAAGGGACTACGAAAAATAACTCTTACCAAACGCTGCTTCTTTGGGCTGAGAGGGCAATTGAATAAAATAATTCTACCACAAAAACTGGGAGTCAAAAGCAGAACCTGATCATCCCAGTCTAGCTTAATGGTTCCGATCACCAAAGCTTAGATTATAGCCAAAACGGATGAAGATATCCTATGTCGCTACTCTAGAAAAACTCTTTGTTCAGTTGTCGGTCCCGATTTCGTTGACTGGTTGGAAGGAGGAAACTCAACGCAGATATATATATGCGAGCTGTAAGCGACATCTACAAAGTTAAAAAAGCAAATTCACATCAGTCATCTGAGATGACTTGCATACATGAAGAGTGACAAAAATTCTCCGGCCATTAGAATATTCGACTCCAACATGGCAGGAAACGCAGCAGAGGAAGATCTCGCCTTTAGTGGTGTGCACAAACAAGAGATGAGCTTAACCGACTTTGAGTGTGCAACTATGAAGGCAGTTTCTTTAGGACCGGGCTCACTGTAGAGGCTCGTTAGTTGTGATCTTGGTTCACCTGCAAACTATAGAGCTGCAAGTAAGTAAATATCCTTTATGTGTCATAAGTCATCAATATTCATGATACCTTAAGTGAGCTTCTTACTCGTATGGGATTACTGTGCTAAAGAACAGATATTTAGTGAATGAAATAGGTATGGAAGAAAGGCAGCTCTTACATCCCTAAAATGGGGGACACTGTAATATTTCGCCTGCTTGTTAAAGAAAGAGCGTTATTGGTGTATTACTCTTAACCAGATCAACATAATTTTTAAATTAAATAGTGTGGGGATATTTACTTCATATTTTTCGCAAAATCCAACTGAAACTATGTTAGGCAAGCACCACGATTGCAACACTTTGACGAAAGCATTTCTTTTGAACAAAAAGCCTCCCCTCGCATATCAAATATCCACTTTACCCACACATTACGGCTGAGCCTCGACGAGTAGGGCTGTTCCACCGCACGCAACCTCTTAATCCCCCAGACGAAAGTGCATCTCATCAACCTCAACATTATTATATCTCCGAGTATCTTGCAAGAATTTTTGTTTACAAATCTCTGTTCTGTTGCTACCGCAGCGGCGAAAAAAAAAAACAACTCAAACATGAAATATTGTTAATCTCGCGATCTTACAATGTCTGCAATTTGTTTAGATTATGTTTATGCGACAGCTGCTTCCACGAACAACTCGAACAAACAAATCCCGTACAAAAAAGTTCCATTAATACCAGCCGAAGGATTAAATTCCAGATCATCGCGTAAACATGGCATCCGTTTGGTTTACCGATGCCACAGAGTCATCTTTGAACCACATGTTCTCGAGAGCAGAGCGCGGAATAAAAAAATGTCCACCAAATGCAAGGTTAGGAGCACTGCCGCTTATGCATATGATCGATGACAATTATCACAATCCAGCGCATGAATGGAGATGGAGACTCGGTGCATGTGTGCTGGAACCTCGAAGGGAAGTGCTCTCTTTGAAGATAGTACCTACTGCTTGTGTGCCAGTGCCAGCGTCCAAATGTCAACCGCATGGGCTGCACATGCACATGCACTCGGAACGACATTTTTGATTCTTATGCGCTTCTGTTTTGCTGCCTGCTGAATGTGTTCGGGTGGCGGCAAATGCATCGGATGGGGCACCCGACCCATACCATTAAGCCTAATAACTGTAAATTGATCATTAATCATATCTCGGAGAACAAAGATAAACGGACTAAACGATAAAAGGCCGACGCATTAAAGCGATTACGATAAAAGTGTGGAAATTGATCGTTACTGCATCAAGTGGGGGCCGCAAAACTGGAGCGGTTAACTGGAGTGGGTGCAGTTTGGCGGCGATAATCAGCGTGCAACGAGCAACGTCCGTCAGAAATAATAAATTACAAAGCGAAAGAAGTTGTGGGCATGCGCATGTAACCACAATAGAGATCGATCGAGGCAGATTGTACGGTAAACAAATATCGGTAGCAGATCAGAAAGGCACTTGTGCTGATGGACTCGACTTATGTTTGATTATTAATCTTATCACGAAGCTCTCCTTTTATTTTAGTGTGTATCCGATTTCAGAGAAACTGCTTAAACACTCCCGTAAGATGTTTTATGCATTTCGTGGTAATCTCTTTAGGGTTTATTGCGTTACAGGCGCCGATGTTTTACAAGAGGAAAGAGAGATTTTGCTCCGGCAGCTGCGCCAAAATGTGCGCCAGATTTCACTTCGATATAAAATTTGTAAAGCAATTGGCTAGTTAGTTCTGGCACTTAGTTCAAAATCTCATGTGCACGAAGTCCAAAACTTTCATGCACTACCCATGAATGATATTGGATACAATTGGAATGGAAGTATGGGGTGCTCAGGCAGAGTGTAGAGTAGAAGTCCTCTTTATTAGACACAATGGAGCATAACTTGCTCTCGGTACACATTATACTTTCTTTAGTTAGATATCAATTAATTTAAAAATGGTATTCCTAGGCGATGAGATCAAATGCATCTCCTAGTGTTGCATACTTTATGGAGTGGTTGTCATTAGCTTGCGTTGTTGCTGGGCTAAGACAGTTAGTCCTATATTCAACAGGAATACCTAAGGTTAACCACTAACCACTCCACTAACATTCTTACACTATTCGAATGAGTTTCAGATATAACAATTTGGCAATTTAGTTTCGTATCGATTGTCAAAAATGAACATGTCAGAAGTGAAAACTCTAGTGTTTGATGACCCAGTGTCCCTTTTCCATGGACTTAATGGATGGTATGAGTAAAACTTAGCAATTGCTCCTGCTCAACAGAAATGTGAACAAGTAAAAGTGTTATCATCGGCCTGGCCGATGCTTTGATACCCTCCACTGCATACAAGTCATGCAAAATTGGTTTTGTGAGGGAGGTACCAGAACTACTTGACCGACATAGCAGGTTTTCAATACCAACCTAACGACGATAAAAAGAAGTTCTCTCACCAAATTTCATTCACCTACGTCAATTACTTTGGGCGCCATCGAGCTTTCAACAGACAGAGAGACATATGGGTCCAATATTGGTTTTGTATGGGAGGTACCAGAACTACTTGACCGACATAGCCCATTTTCAATACCAACCTGACGCCGATAAAAAGAAGTCTTTTCACCAAATTTCATTCACCTACGTCAATTAGTTTGGGCGCTATCGTGCTTTCAACAGACAGACAGACAGACAGACAGACGGACATGGCTAAATCGATTCAGAATGTGATCCTGATTCATAATATATATACTTTATGAGGTCTCCGGTGACTCCTTCTTGGCGTTACAAAAATGTATGGGCAAAGTGAATATACCTTCCTGTGGAGGGTATAAAAAGGAAGCATTTGCTACGGTTTGTATGAATACGAGTATAAACTGATTTGAATTACACTAACTTTTGACATGTTCGAAAAGCGGTGCCACTTAACTTTTACTCAAATCCGAATGCATTAAACGAGCAATTGCTACGATAATCAAAGTCTGCTATTTTGTTGACTCAGACCTTTCGGTAAATATTTTGTACGCAAATTGCTTACAAAAAACAATACATTTGTGAATTTTCGATGTTTTGGTTACAAATATTTTAAATTTCATTTGTGCAGGGGGTTCGGGCTTTTGGGTTACATTTTCAAAAACCTTCAAAAATGTATGGTTCTTCTTTAACTATTGAGCTAGCGTATCGACAAATAATATCCAACAAGCTGAAGGCTAATCTTGGTAGTTGGTATTTATGTATGGTATGGTCTATTGTATGTTTTTTTCAATGAAAGTTCAAAAAATCGGATTTACTAGTCGGTTTTGACAGAAACTGCAAGGCAAGTACATGTACAGCGAAGTAATTGGGCGCATCCAAAAATTTAGTTACCTTTAGTCGACTGGTTGGTCTGGACTAGATGAAACCTGAATGCAAAAACTAGATTGGTCGGGAACGTCACTTTTCCTACTTCAATCGTCAGCCATATATTCAAAATGTCAACTTGGTACTCAGTCATGAATTTCACGATAGATTTTGACTAGATTCATCGGCTAGACTTCCAAAAACACCAACGGAAACTGCAGTTCGTGTTCATATGACCGATCTTAGCCAATTAAAACTGAGATACATGAAGTCGGACACCTGCCAGACTTACAAAACTAGATACTTGAACGCTTCCTTGATATATTCGAATTTTTGCAAAGTTGCTGCCAAGGATTTTCACTTTGCTAAATCCTTTTACTCAAAGCAAATGATAGTTTTTATTCATACGACCGAATGGGTCACATTATGGTTTAAGCTGTAGTATTTCTGTTTCGGAAAAATGTACATATATTATTTACAGGTGGGTCGTATAATTTGTGACAGGTCTCTTAAACAAACATTTTTCCTTACTTAGGTACTCGTTTCACCTTGAAAATTGATACACATTATCCAAACTAAGAACTGTAAAAATTCTGTATGAAATTCAAAAATGAGGCTTCCTATAAAACAAAGCATAAAACGATATACCTGCTTTAGTAAAAATTCAGCAATAGCGATAATGTAGGATTGCTAGTTAACAACAGGAACTTGCAGCAACTAATAACTGACCTTGCCGATGTTCAATTTTTGTGAGTTTTCTTATGAGAATAATCGGTGAATACGAAAAATGTTGTAATTGATTGCTCTCACAAGACTTTATGACTTGTGAGACCTCGTGACAGCAGAATCGGAGTGCCGACCAATAACATTTAAAACAAAATAGAAGTCTGATGGTTACAAAACCAAATAAATCAAGTGTTTGGTGTCTCTGAGGTAGTCCCAATGTGCATGAGTGTTCCGAATTCATACCTACATACATTGTTGAAAACTAGTTTTTCTTTTGAAATGCACTTAACAAGTTCTGCAAATCTAATAAGGTTCGCCATTGCCACAGAGAAAGACTTCAATTTGGAAAGCGCGGAAGAGTTTTAATAAAAGCTGACATCAACGCTCTATTAAGGTGCAACTGAAAGGCAGCTTTTTCAGTTTGTTTCCCGTTTACTGACTAAGGAAAAACAAAAATACCGCATTGAGCGCCGTTTTGATACCACAACTTACCTGAAGATAAAGGGGGAGAAGGACGTTAATAGAGCCAGATCTTCCTTGAAATGACACATTTTGTCAGGTTCCACCATCTAAGGGCCTGTAACAGAACGCGACAAGTAGTTGTAGGGTAAGTGAATTTCGACAACTTGTCAAAGATTGTGTAACACAAAACGACAAGTCCGCGATCATATGACAAGTGGGAAATTATATAATTTCCCTCTTTCTGTAACAGAACACGACAAGTGTCAAGACACACTTGTCGAACTGTGGTTCAACAAGTGATCTGAATATTGTCAAAAACTGACAAGTGCATTTTTAATGTAATACCTAAGCAGAAAACAGATATTGAAATACAGAAATGAAAGTATTGCTTAACGTGAACACCTGTCTTGACGGCTTAATTTCACACACACATTTGAGTCATTGAGAAAGACGTTGACAACGACAAGACGCCCCAGGGCCAATACAAGTATTGACCCTAGTACAATTACCGTGGCTGTATAAGTGTGGCAACAGTCACGACCCATCTGATTTTGGGCAAAGCCTATCAAGACACCTCTTCGTTCTGAAAGAACGCTTTTCCGTCTCCGCATTCGGGTAAACCACAGCCACCACGAAACCAACCTCAAATGATGGGGCTGCATCAGTTTAGGCACAGCGGCTGTCCCCATCTCCGTGGTACGATTATATAGCTAATGGTCGAGCTTTCGTAACCCAGAGTTACTACCCTTTGGATTACCACCCCAATCCGAGGACAGGTGGACCCCAATGTCAGATGAGTTGAGCATCTTGAATCCCACATTACTAGCGAAAACAAGATAACTCCCACCTATTTTTCTTGCACTGTTTAATTTGGTGAAGCCACAATAAAGGCAACACTCAAATTTGGGCAGTGCCCCTATATTGAAATACAATAGTATGTAGGTAGTTAAAAATGTACTTTTTTAATTCCGACTTTGATGGTGATATTTTGCGCAACAACATTTATAGGCTTTTTGCCAGGCTGTCTATTTCCTTCCACTTTATACATTTATTTTCTTTTGTTAGGACACCACTGAAAGCACCAAATAGGATATCTTTTTCTTCTCTTATTTTTGTTTAAATAACACTCTTTTGTTTTCCGTGATTTTTGCCATCTTCACATATAATACACTTGTCGAAGAATGCCGACAAGTCTCTGCCCTTGAGGTGCAGTATAGGAGGATTTCTCTCTTAACGTATCCCAGCGGAAGAAAGACTTCCTCCGCCTGAGACACGCACAGAGCAGAGCCACATCTGGCAAGTTCATCGGCTTTCTCTTTCCCCTATATGTTCCTATGGCCGGGAACCCAGACGAAAGTGATTTCAAACCGATGACAAGCCCTAGTCAGTGCCTAACTACAATCCACAACAAGCTTAGACGGTGATTTAGGTGAACCGACAGCTTTAATCGCGGCCTGACTGTCGACGAAGATCCCTCCCTTTTTCTGGGTGTAGTTATGATAAGGAACAGTCTACAGGCCTACGTGATTGCAAGTACTTCTGCTTGAAAGACGCTGGCTACGTAGGGGAGGCGGAAAGATTTGGAGATGTTTAACTCTGCTGAGAAAATGCCCGCTCGCATTCCACGGCCTCATTTTTGAACCATATGTGAAGATGGGTATGTCGAAATCGTTAACGACCGCGTTTTCCTCCCATTCTGATCTAGAGGGAAATCTAACAGAGACGTTTTTATGGAAGTTACGTTTCAGTACTATATAGTCTGTAGACATGCGTCCTATTCCGTCGGAAAGGGAAAGTAGGACAGTCTATCAGTCTGACAGCGCTACACGCTACAATGATTGTATGTGCAGATCCACAAGCAGAAAATTAAGAATCACGTTTGATCGTAGAGCTCCTGTTATTCCAATTCCGGATTTTCTTTGGACTCTGCTTAATTTCGTGATGTAATGGGCTTTAATTATGGTGGGCCACCATACCAGTGATCCGAAGGTGAGGATAGGGCGTATACGACAGCTATACACATTCAACGGACCATCTCTGGTTGAAGACCCCACGTCTTTCCGAAATTTTTACTGCAGGCGTAGAAAGCTATGCTTGCCTTCCGCACTCGGTGTTCGATATTTGACTTCCAGTTGAATTTAGGGTCGAGGATGACTGCTAGGTATTTGGCACTGGTGGATAGATTTTGGTTATTCAAGCGGTGAAGTGAGAAGGTTGGTATTTTGGTTTTGGTGGTGAAGAGCATTAGTTCAGTTTTGCTTGGAGTAACGCTAAGACCGCAACTTGCAGCCCAACCGCTAATCTTACTCAGTGCTCTCTCCATGATTTCACTTATCCGACAACGACTTTAATACCTGCCCTATCGAGTCTTGACAGGAATTTGTGTAAAAAAAAAATCAGCAATTCATTCTAAATTAAATGCCAATAGATTGCGATCTCTGTTTTTACTATCAGGATATGAAATGGTTCGTCAATTTGTTCACCCGTTTAGATAACAATTACACAATCTAAGCGCAAGTCAACATGGTCCTCCTTCCTTATTTTCATTCAACCAGCTCATAATAAAACTTCTCTAAGTAGTCACGACAGCAACATTTATTGTTCCTTATCCTCGGATGACATATCGCAGTCAGAGGGAAATTAATTATCATGCCCTCCAGTGCATAGCCAGCTTTGAATTTCCTTCGAAAATTCGAATTTATCACAGAGCCATCCCCACCTCTCATAAGATGAGAATTAATCATCAACTCTTTGTTACTGTCATTAAGTGCAAATATAGTCCCATCGTTGAGTAAATCCACTGTAAGTCCTGACTATGAAGACGAACTGAAAAAAAAACATATAAACGTATCCCTATCCTTGTCTGCATTCGAAATAAAAACCTCAAAATGTCGAATCAACTAATTTATGCGATGGTCGGGCTCGCAGTACGCCATATCACATCGTTTCACATTCACGTCCTTTTTCTGCGCAAAAAGGGATAATCCGTCATTTTTGTTCAGTTTTTCGGAAGCAGCATCGCTCGAATGAAGACAAAGCGAAGCCATAGTCATAGTCGTCTCGGCCAGACGATTCAATGAGTTGGAAATTATGATATTCTCCAGATCAAGGAACGCCGGGGGAATTTTCCCCCAAAGTGTAATTAGCCAGAAAAAGGGGATGCCAAGCTACCAGGGCATCGGAAACAAAGGGAAAAGAAATTTCTTTTTCAGATTCCTTGGCATTGGCAAAGACTTTTAGTTACTTCCTGTCTGCTTAACACCTAAGCACTAATTTAATCGTCATTTTCGGATAATTTACCGCATTATCCTGATGTGCGGCATTACCATCATCATTAGGCCATAGGAAAGTTGCCCATCTAGGAGAGAATAATGTGCAAGGAACATTAATTACCTGATGAAATTGTTCAGTAGTATCTTTTTTTCTGTGCGGCTTATATTTTTGTGTTTAAATATTTAATCAAGGAGTAGAACTCAACTGCAGTCAGACTGAGAATGATTGAGAAATTGCTTCTTATGACAGGGACATTCTGAACGATTTCAACGTCCATTCGCGAAAATCCTCGTAATTGCAATTTCGATTTGTTCCGTTTGTTGGGAGTCGTTCCTTTCGTGCTGTCAATCACAATCATCCCCATGCACACAGTTACAGTACACGTACAGTATACGATGGCCGTCCGTTTGAATTGTCTAACTGAAATGAAATCCAATTTTCAATTCGATTACGAAAAGATAAAGAAAATTCCAAAGTCATGTCAATATGTTTGGGGGGGGTTTTGAATGGCCAGGGCATGGGTCATGTGTGATATTTTCACGAACGAATGAACAAAGGAAGCGGTAGGACAGCAAACGTTTTCCTTACAATTGTCGTTGTCGTTGTAACAACAAAAAAATAAGTAAACCGAAGTGGGATCTGAACAGGACGTTCTCTGGGTGTATCTCCTGCTGCGCGCTGTTGCCAACTGCACTGTTCTGGGCAGGGGACAGTGCGCTTGGGTAGCAGAGTCACCGCCCCACGGGACAGAGGTGAGTTATATCTTCGATTGGCTTTTGGGTAGGGGATAGTGGAGTAAGTAAAGTCCGTGAATTAAGTTTCAACTGTAGAAAGAAGCTCAATATATGAAATCTACTGGATGAGTTATAAATAAGTTAAATAAACAGTTGGCGTTCCGTAGGGACCGTAAGCTTCTCACAGCCATTCGTTTTGATTGAGTTTTTATTTTTTGGGACTAATGGAGGGGATCTACAATTCTATGCCGAGTACAAACGGCAAATGGAAAGTGCTTTCATGAAAGGAATACTCTCGGATGTTTGTCAGACGTTCGCGAGAGGTGGCGCAGTGAATAAAAAACCTAAGATGGAATTTGGGGTTTTTCGGGAATTGAACCTGCGGGAACCCTCGCTTAGTAGTCCAAGTACTGTCTCAACTCTAAAAGAATAACACAAATTTCTCCAAAAAGGTTAAAAATAAACGGCAAATTATTTTTCAGACCGCTTGAATCTTCTTGAGAAAACGATGGAGTAGCCGTCTGAGATTTATGAAAAGTCTATTAGTCAGCTTGAAGAAGATGAAATTAATAATGCAATCGAAACAACTATCGAGGAATTCCGGAAAAGCACTTTGATTTTTATGATTTATTTGTGTCGCTTGTACATCAAAATCCATCGCTGTTTTAAATCCAAAAGATGCACTATCTAAAAACGAGTGTGTCAGATGAAGCCGAGAAACTGTTAGCGTATTTGTGTATTACCAGCGGTAACTACTCTAAAGTATATGGTCTATACTTCGAGATAGGTATGACCACAAATGTTTTTTCGTGAACACTCAACTCAAGTCTTTGTTTAGTTTGGCAACGATCACCCAGGAGCGAGCTGAGGCCATCAAAGAGCTGTTAAAGACGTCTGCAAAAACTTAATTCTAAAACGCAACTGTTAGAGGAAAAATTGTTCTCCAAAGAAAACAGCAAGGAGCTGTCAACTTTTACTATCAGCAAGCTCGTCCATCTATTGATCTATATAAAAAGTCAACACAACAAAATTCGTTCTACGCTCAAGAAATTACTTCAAAGTTCACTTGTTATTCTTATTATTGTCAACCACACCATTCACTCTTACATAATAATCATACAATTCACACTTCTAATTTACAAAACCCAGTCCCGCAATTAAACCTATCCCACGTTATAAAAGATTATATTGTTTAATGTCGATCAAGCCACCACTTTGCAATCTCAGAGAGCGAGTGGAGAACAAAATTCGAATGAAAACCAACAACAGTTGGAAAGAACTCACTACCTGTGAAATATCAGGGAAGCTTTGGCCAGAATATATGATAGAAGCCGGACCAACAGACTATTACAGTTTGACAGATCATCGCTATCTAAGTAAGTATAGGCTCTAACTGGTCATAACTTCCTTAGAAACCACGCAATGAAACTAAATCTCAAGGATGACGATATATGTAGGGGCTGCGGAGACGAGGAGGTCCACGAGGACACACCTCACTTCCTCTGTCATTGCCCGAGTCTATGTCACTTGAAAAAACAAAACACTTGGAAGCTATTTCTTTAATGACATACAAGAACTCTCTGATATCTCACTCTCTGATCTTCACAGGTTTTTGAGGACATCGGGATGGCTAGGTAGCAGGTTTGACAACATTTTGACATAATTTCCCTTTGGGAAATTTCTGAGTGAGTGGTTGCGTTTGGAGCACCTGTACTTGTTGACACAGGTTATCGTCAACTGCTATAAACGCAGGTAGGTAATCTTTTTATAAATCTCAGACTCATGATAGTCTAATCGGCATGTGTACTCAAGGAAAATCTCTCAGACATACCAAATTCCTTTGGACTTCCAAGTGTGTCTCAGATATTAAAAATAAACTGCACACGAAAAATTGTAAGACACGCTTTCTATACTTGATAAAGCAACCCTGTTTGGCCTCCTGTTACACGAACATAACACTTCATCAGTTTGCAATGTGGAATTCCAGCTTTCGTCTCGTCGAACCCATGACTCGCCTACAATCCTAATACAGGTGGTGTCTCTCCGGCTGAAATTAACTTTTACATGGACAATGCGAACGCGGAAGATTTGTAGTTTCATTGAAGTCTCCAGACAAAATAAAACCCCATACCCCTACCGAATCGTGTTGAACACAGAACACGAAAGAAAATTGCTTGCCAACTTTCTGGATTCGTACTCTCAAAGGATATATGTATCATGTCACCTCTCTGTGAGCTACACGAGCAGACGAATCTTTGTTACATTTTGTTTCTGTCATTGTTTCGTGTTCGCTTATCATCATCAAGGTCCATTCAACCGCCCAGCAGCACCCCTTGCCTAAAGTGCACACTCACTCTTTACATTCAATAACACACACATCAAACGGAACCAGGATCTAAATGCTGCGAACATGTTTCACCTACAGCGTGCGGAAAAACTTTTCTAATCGAAGCTGGTGCAAGGATACCTATCACAGATTCAGTTGAAATTATTAAATCTTTAGCCAACTCTTTAAGATTCGAATTGGCAGTGGTGGTATCACCATCATTACCACCTGGGTAATTTGCGGCTTTCGATATATCCCACGCCAGGTGCTAACTAGAGAATGTTTAGTTTCGGGATAAACTGCGCTCGGGAAGTTTTCGCACTCCAGCAAAAGGATAACCGCAAGCGAGCGGTACACGAGATAATCCAATTAGGGGCGAAAAGTTTAATTAAATTGGCAAAAAGTTTTGTCGCGCGCTCTGCACGGTTCTGCGCCACGTTAGTGTGTTTAAACAGCCAAGACAGCGGGTTCTGTGATTGGTCTCCGTGAAAGGCGTGAAGGTGGCTAATTATCCTTGGAGCATGGGCAGTCGACGTGACTTCAACTATATATAGAGGGATGCCATCAAATAGAATTACGGATGCTTCCGAAGCTTAGATACACATCTTTAGATGTTCAGTATCCTCCGTATCTGCTGAAGGAACAAACTAGTTACGGTTAAGATGGCTGCAGCACCCTTTCTCCTTTAACTTCCGTCTTCACATATCGTTAAGTGAATGTGTAGACGTCATTACGTTGTGTGCATGCATGGATGCATGCATGCATACGGACGGGGATAGGCGGCATGTACAGAGAAGTTGATTACATCGGAATACATCAGGATATGGCAAGGATGTCTAAAGGAAATTGAGACAATCGTAGTTCTATGCAAATGTTCTTGTAAACATCTCGAGTCCATTTTTGTTCCTCTCCGTACGATTGGGATGGATGCTAATTCGGTTTGCTCTTGCAGTGCACGTCTCGAGAGGAAGTATTCACTCAAGCACAAAGATGAGACGGTATTTTGCATGCGAAGGAAGTCATAATTGGATGAGGAGATAGGTTTTGGAATGGTTTGCGGTTATGAGGCTAGAAATTGGCAAATTTTGTGTCCCTTTAGTGCTATTTGGTTGAACTGAGACCATGGAATAAATTTTTGTCAGGCTGAATCCCTTTTTACGTAATGAAAAATCGTGGTGCTATTATGGTTAGTCAAATGTGTGCCATTTTAAAAAATTAAACTTAGAAGCAGGAAAATTCATGAAAAAATTACGAAGAAAAAATTACGGCTCTGAAGATTTGCCATCGAAATAACCAATTTGCAAAGGTTATAACGTGTCCTTGCGACACTAGCTGTTATATGGTTTCAGTCTTTTGTTTACTGATGCGATTAAGGACTTCAGGGTCTTCTGCTGTAACGACGGTCGATTCAAAATTATAAAATTTTGCTGAAATACCTCTTGTAAGAGGTATTATCAATGATGAAGTCACTTACTCCTCATTCGAAATTGACGATGTTGCAGTTTCAAATGCCTCAAGAATCAGCAAGATTTCATTAGTTTCGATAGTATGGATAGTTTTTTTAAACCATCGATGTTTAAGGAACATTACTAGACACCTAGAGCATCACAACAGAGGGCTCTGGGCCATTATGAAAAAATTTTACTATTATATTTTTAACTTTCTCGATTTCTTAGTAAAGGAAGATATTGTACTCGTACTCGAGATGTTAATCAATTCTGACATTACGATGATAGAGAAACTCAAAATAGTGGTTTGCAAAATCCTGTCCGTATGTCCCGAGGCCTACAGCCTAAACGGCTGCCCGGATTTCGCTCAAACATCGGACTAGGAGTTTGGATTCATTAAACGGTGGTCAAAGGAATTCTCCGACCCCTACGTGACCAGGTCTCTCTACACTACTTTTATCCGCCCCCTCCTCGAATACGCCAGTCAAACGTGGTCACCCTTTCAGCAAGTTCATGTAAACAGAATCGAAAACATACGAAGACGTTTTCTTCGATTTGCCCTCCGCGGTCTTTCTTGGAACAATCCCCTAATTCTCCCTACCTATCAAGACCGCCTCAAACTCATTAACTTGAATAGGCTTGAGGATCGCAGGGATGCTGCAAACATTCTCTTTATGCATCGACTCCTATCAGGCTCTATCGATTGCATGTCTCTTTACAACTCCATCTTCTTTATTATAAACCCTCGTAATTTAAGACACCCCCGCCTCTTCTATCTACCAACCCACCGCACGTCCTACGGCTCCAACGAACCAATTTCCCGCATGCTACGGAAGGTAAACTCAAACATTTTCATTTTTGATTTCAACCGTAACACTTCCTCCATTAAACTCAGCCTCCTTCACTCTAAAGTCTAAACCCTAGCTTTAACTCCTAGTTATAAGTCTTTATTGTTAGTTTGTTTTTATAGCTTGTATTAAGCCTAATAAATGGGGGTATTTTGCCCCCCACCAAAATTAAATTAAAAATTGGAGGCTTATAGTTCGAGCTTTTTTTTTTTGCATGATAACCTCAATATTGATGGTTCTTGCCATATCGAATTTTCATACCAGTTTGATTTGTTCGAAAACGGCTCTAACGATTTCAACCAAAATTAACAATTAGGCTGAGGTAGGTGAGGTTAACATGACTGCTTACTCAGTTTTTCGCTGAAAAATCGAATAATGGTACTTTTGAAATTTGAACATACATAATATTTATCTCGAAAACGGTCCATACGATTGTAACAAAGATTCACTTCTCAGGTAATATGGTCATTTATGACTTAATGGCAAACTCAGTTTTTCTCTGTTTTATCGTAAAATAGATTTTTAAAAAAAGTAATTTTTGAAAAATTTTGTTTTCTTTCTTTGCAAACTTTGAGTTTCTATCTACCTAATATTGATGTTATCAAAATTACTGCGTCCTTAATTTTCAATTCGAATCACCGAAAATGCTAATTTTAAAAACTGTTCATATCTCGAAAACCACATTTTCGATTTCAATAAAACTTTAAGAACCAAGTACCTAATACTTACATCCTGAACAATAACTTGTTTTCGGTTTTCAGATAAAAAGTTAAGCAATAGTATTTTTCAAACCAAACATTGCAATATTTTGTCTGGCAATTTTTTACAAAAACCGCTCTAGTGATTTTCTAAATCTAATAAATATTTCTCAAAAATTAGTACCCAAATCTCGATCTGTGTTCACATTTCCACGGTATATTTTTTTTTAAATAATTACAACGGCCCACTTCCAATGAAAGTACAATGACATCTACGGCTCTACGCAAAACTTCTTTTTAGCTAATATTACCAACTTTATTTTTCAAACGTGTTGAATATGCACCCCAAAAACAAATAGGTAGAATAACTTTAAATTTACACAATCCAGGCAAAGAAAACTCCCAATTCAATTGCACCAAAAATTTTGACGAAAGAGAAAGTCACGCTCGACCCAGTCGTGCACTTTATTTTTGCTACATTACGTCGCATGACATAAATAGTCAAAAATAAGTTAATGACCCAGTGAACAGTTGTTTTGGTCTTCTGCTTTCTCGGCCCCAAAGATACGTCAAAAAGTTCTGGAATAATGCACTAAAAAACTTTAAAAAAATTACTTTAATGTTAACAAAACAATAAAACAGGGTTCAATGAACTTAAAAACGCACTAAACAAAACAAAACTTTCTTCTTAAACTTCCTTTCCCACCTATTATCATGAGATATCGAAACTGATCGAAAGAATAAGACCGCGGAAACGATCCTCCCTAGACCAAGAACCGAGTTGAATGTCACTCCTCTATCCACATGAGAATTGCCCCTGATGATGTAGAGTGGTTGCAAAAAAATCTAGAGACAAGGGACATTGAAAATAATTAAGTTTAAAAATTATTTAAAGACTCGTAAAGCTCCGACAGGTATTATGTTATTTCTTCCTCTTTTTATTTCTGCGGAAACCTCCCATTCCATCAGTGTATCTGAACATCGTTGCTGCCTCGTATTGAAAAAATCCACTTGAGATTTCAATTGAACCCGAGTCTCTTTCACCTCGAGGTTTTTTAGTTTTAATAAGTTCACTACAGATGGAGAGAGGAAACAATCTAAAAGCATCGCACGCACACAGATCCAATGCCTTCTTAGGGGATTTATGTTGGCCTATTTCTCGCTATGATGGCAATAGCAATCTCATAGTCATACTCTTAGGCTTGACATGGCAAATGGAATTTGAAACGAATTACAACCGCCTCCCTTTCAACTGAGGTAGTAGATATCGGGTCATGCACCTGTACGCTGGTATCTTCAATTCTCCCCGGAGAATCGTAATTGGAAATCTATCTATAAATCGGATGCAGTCCTCGCATTGTATAGGTATACATCGGCAAAACAGGATTTCAATTTGTTCTTTCTCCTGCCATTGATACAATTTCCCATTGTTGATGATTTGCCTATGCCTTGTGAAAAGAACTGGGTTACACGTTAGCGGAAGAGGTATTGATTTTCCGTTTTACCATGTTATGTTGTTGTTCCGGGCGCATTCGGGTGAGACTCCCATATCGCATCATCGGATGGGACACAATGCAAAATGAGAATACCCAGCGAGACATTGATCCTCCTGAGTGGTTAAATTACTGAAGCCCTCAGTAATGTTGGTTTTTTTTTTTGTTCACCGCTGCTGACAAATGAAATTGCTGTTTTGCTACTTTTTTTGTTCGGGAATATGCATTGTAGTTTCAATTGTAAATAATATGATGTTCATTCGAACTAAGCTTAAGTGCACTGAGTGCTTTTGTCGGGGGGAAGATGAATTTGAATGGGGTTATGCAAGTAAAAATAAATTATCTTCGTAATTTTTTCGATAATTAGGTGCCCATGCATCAAAAAAGAAAAAAATTGCTATAAATATGCTTTATTAACATAACAACAACAAAGCCGCGGGCCTAGATGGTGTCCCTTCGGAGTTCTACAAATACGGTGGCGATGTGTTGGTATGGCGCATGCACCAAGTCATCAACCAAATATGCGTGGAAGAAAGTATGCAAGATGACTGGACCGTCAGCTCCATATGCTCCGTGTATGTTTTGCAAGAACTATCAAGGCATATCCCTGCTAAATGTCGCATATAAGATTTTATTAAAAATACCTACTCGTGTGAACGTCTCAAGCCGTTCTGCAACACTCTAATTGACACGTACCTAAGACCAAAATTTTCGCACTGAGGCAAATCCTACAAACAAACAAACAGGCAGAACAGGCGATGTCTATTGGCCTTGAAGGAAATGTGGAGACGGAGTTCACCTATACTTCGGAGTAAATATGAACTCCAGCAATGACACCATAGTGGATTTCCGGCGAAGAATAAACCTAGGAAACCATTGCCACTTCGGTGTGGCGGCAAAACAAATGTATTCAAAACTCCTAACTCGAAGAACAAAATGTGTGCTTTTCAAAACACTTATCCTGCCAGTTCTGATATATGGTGCTGAAAGACAAGCAGGAAAGGAGAGCATATTCTTCGAAAGAAAATTTCTTTGACAGATTTTTGATCCTGTTTGCAAAAAGGGCGAATGAAGGAGAAGATACAACCGCACCAAGATGTGGGTCCAAAAAGTCAAAATAAAACATTTTTAAATGTAATTAAATAATAACTGCAATAATTGGTATACAAATTTAGTATAAAATAAAACATTTGAAGCTAATGCGAATGTCCATGACCTTTTATGCCATAACTATTTGAAAATGAATTCAGGATATACGCGCCACTGCTAGTTCGGATGAAGCGCAGTCGTTAAGTTATAATTTTGACAACTTTATCGAGCAAATGGGGCCATATATCAGCAATAACACGACGAATGTTGACTTCCAAATCGTCCAACGTCTCTGTTTTATCGACATAGACTAGTGACTTCATTCACATACCCCCAAAGAAAATAATCTAAAGGTGTGAGGTCACAGGATTGTGGAGGCCAGTTCACAAGTCCATGCGCTTAGCAAATGTTTACAGCAATAAATTGATAGTAAATTATTTCCCGGTAGAATTTAATCATACCTGGATATGGCACTATGACTTTCCCTCAATTTTTAAATGGTTTTGCTACTTTTTTTATTTCATCATTGTGACAATTACTTAATGCTGAGACCTCTTTTGTGTCTTGCAATTTTACACAACATTATATGAACCTATGGATAGGCAACTCCAATTGCGTTCAATAAATTAACGTATGTGAAAAAACAGTCAAAGCATAATATTACATCCGACTCTATGATTATTTGTCCAATTTATTTACAACCTGTTCTCCCAGCGTTCCTTCAACTAGTTAAATTCCCTTCCACAGTAAGTGATCAAATTTTAGGTAAAGCCAGTTTAAGGCTACAGCGTAGCAACATTTTTATCCGCCTTTTGATAGGCCCTAGATGCATGTAACAGCTTTAGTGAACTGTGCTCTTTAAATTTTGTCATCGACGATCGATACTTTGATAGATACACGCTGTCCTGAATGCACTTTTGAAAATCTTTTTTTTGAAACATTCATATTGGAATTTTGGTGCAAAAAGAAACAAAGATTGTACCTACCTTACCGTATAGAAATATCCAACGTTAATTATACCACAATTTGCTTAAGGCAACCCTTTGATACAATTTTTAATTTTCCATTTAAAATCTTACGATCACCCTCGTCGGTCGAAAAATGTTCCCCTAATATGCAAGCCGTAAAAAATGTCCTTTGATAGAGCAAAGCTGTTCCAAATTGTTGTATAGGTAGGTAGATGGAGAAGTCAGAAAGCTCTTACTGACCAAATACTTTACCCCCTTTTGAATTTTCGGAAATGCAATATATATTGTTTCTTTCAGATACCTACATAATTAAACTTATTTTTAAATAATTAAATAATTTTAAATTGCATTTTTGCAAAAAAACAAAAGAAAAATAAACAATCGACTGCACTCTGCTAAACATATCTAAAGTGGAAAGAAATGAAAATAATTTATTTTTTTTAATTGAAACTTACAGATTAGATATATGTATTATATTTTTTATTATATAAAATATAAAAAATCGCAAATGAATAAAGGCCCCAAAGTATTAATAAAATATCATTTGAACAAACAAAAATGAATTGGATAAATTTCTTGTGTTGTTGGTTTTCATATAAATTTTGGGTCGATTTTTTATTTTTGTTTTGGGGCAATTTTTCACCGGAACCAAATTTCATGTAGCCGTTTCATAATATAAAAAATGTTTCCCGTGATTAAATGTCCAAACAATTTTTTAGTTCTTTTTTATTTATATTGTTTTTAATATATACATCTGCTAATTAAATTAAATATTTTCAAAGCTTTAACTATTTTGTAAGGTATTTATAAATCACATATTTTCAATAAGTCTAAAATATAACAATTAGCCATATAAATATTATCCTAAAACTAAATACCTAAATACTTTCTTACAATTTCGTCAAGTTAACTATAGATAAGAATATGTTATATTTAATTAATTAACAGCGACTTCAATATTAGATATATATTATAAAATGTTCATTCATATAAAAATACAAAGCTTTATTTTTCAACTAAAATAATTTCTTTGTAACGTAACTTTAATATTACAAAACTCTTTAAAAGTATGTACTTACACCTCGCAAGATTGTACCTAATCGTATAATGATTACTAAAACAGTAAATTTATTTGTTGGGAAATTTTCTCAAACTATGTAATATTAATCAGACTTCGATAAATTTCCAAAAGGAGCTTTGACAACTTTTAACATGTTTAATGAAATCAAATAAACTTTGCAAAAAATCAGTCTATCTAGTTTATTATTGCAGCAACAACAAGTGTTATCATTATCTCATCCGTATTATGCTTCCAATGGCGGGGGTGACGAATCACCAGAACCTGTTGAATTTGTTCGTGTTAAGCTATTTGTTTTCCTGCAAAATAATGCTGATAATAAAACTAGACAAATGGCAACTGCCAGGCCTACTGGTACGCCTATAGCAGCTGCATTCTTCTTATATCAGGGATCAGTTCTCTGGCTTGGTATATCCGAATCAAAATCAGTGGGACCAATTGTTGGAACAGTTGTAACCGGCCACTGACCATTTGCAACACACTCCTTCAAATAGGCGTACGCTAAGTCACTCTTATGCTGAGCTTCCTGCGCAATTTCTTCGACACAAATAATTTCTTCTTTGTCAATCGCTTGCATTTTGTCAGTATAGTCCTTGATTAGTATTGCAGATCTTTTCGCGATCATATCAAGGATCTGTTTGTCCTCTTCAACCTAGGCACATAGTGAACAAATTGATCAGTCATTGAGCGTGGAAAACAGCAACTAGGACTTACAATATCCCCTAAGCACTTAAAATATCCGAGGCTATCTGAATTCGAAGAACAGCTTGTCAACGAGATTTTAAGGGTTTCCACATATCCCGCCAGTTCATCGCGTCCTGAACGCAGTAAGTCATTTCGCTTTGAGGCTGCGGTACTAGTGCACACTTCTGATAGGGCCTTGGCTTGGTCAGCTATGCCTTTAATAAGCGGGGTGAACTTCTCGAAACACCCACCACCACGCAAAATAGGGAAGCTTTCCAAGGTCGTCGTACTGAATGTCATTGATGCCTAATTCAAATAGGACAAATTAATAATCAATGACAACACTTAATTAGACTTTGATTAGTCCTTACACTTAAAGCACAGCAGAGAGTCACAAACAATAGACCGCACTTCATGGTATCGCTTTTGCACATGAGGCTCAAATAAAAAAAAAACAATTAACTTATGGCTCGCGCTGAGCACTTGTGGTCTTTTATAAACAGCAGCAAGACTATGTATTTTTTTTTTTTTTTTGTGTATTTAACTATGAAGTGGTCAGAAGTGGTGTTGACCAGATAAGTTTGTTTGTGGCTTTTGTTTTAGATTTCAAGAGGTGCCGACGTCGAGACAATTAGATAATTGTTTTGTAATTTAAGCGAAAAGTTAGGGTGTTGCAATAACAGGCATTAAAAAGGTAATAGGGATGCAACTACATACTTCACAACATTTACTTCAAAAATATCCTATCGTCGATCCCATTCCAAAAATAGATGGCTTTGTTATTGTTCGCTATGGTTTTGTGTGCAGTTCCAAGTAAATGAATCAAAGAGTCCTGACCTTTATTATATAAGTTTACTAGCTGTACCCGCCCGGCTTCGCCCGTGTAAAATGTGGTTTCAGAACAGTTGATGGAAAAAAAATAAAGAAATTTACTGTCTTCTAGGGGACATAAAAATTTATTTCTTTTGAAAATCGCTGGAAGGAAAAATCAAAAAATCCTCGAAAGACATTGTAGAGGTATAAAGTGAGGGACTTGAACCCGATCTTAAAAAAAACTCCCGAAGACTGAGTCTGAGTGGACAATGAAAATGAGCGAAGATAATGTTATAATGTTTAACTCACTTTTTTCTATTAATGTAACACTTCTTTGTATACCACTATGTTAGCGGTTTTGTTTCTATCGGCTAAGATAGTGATATTTCCTGCATTAATTACCCTGGAGCACGCTACATATATAACTGCCCATGTGTGAAGCAATTCTTTCTTTAATCAACTCCCCATTTTCTTAAAGTTTGACCCTGTGACTTATTGATTGTCATGGCAGAACAAACATTAATAGGAAATTAAATCCGTTTAAACTGAAATGAATAACTGCTGGGAATTATTTGTAGGTATTCTTGTTATAAACACCGTTTTTCCTTTACCACACCCAGTTAAAATGAAAGCATCAATAAAGTTTTCCTGTAACGATATCACTCTCAATCTGGTTCCATTACAAAGATTGGGGGGATTCAAATTGCGAAGCAACATAATGGGGTCTCCAACTTTTAATTCAATTTTATGAGCAGGAAGGCCATGGGCTGTAATGCTATTTAAAAACTCGAGCGGCTAATTTACTGCCCTCGATCGCTCTTTTAGCTTTTTTGTAAATGCAAAACACCCGCGAATTGGGTAATTACCCACGATCTAGTATCACTGATACCTATACCTATTTGACATTTTTTTTATGTTTTTTCTTTTCCTTTTTTAACAAACAAACAGCATACAGCACAGTGCCTCTATCTGTCTCCCTCTCCCTTACAGGAGTAAAATAATGTTAAAAGAGATGTAAATATATCGCGCAGTTAGTATGTTTGATTTGAGAGTGAAGTGCATATCCACTCACGCAGGTGAAAATCGTAGAAACGTTTAAAATTTTGCCTATTTATTAAAAAACCTTTTAGTTTTCGAGTTAATGGATATCCTAAGTTGTACCCGCAGATGTCCTCTATAAGATGTTGGTTACTATATTTAAATGCTCCCAGTATTTTCGAACGGAAAGCGTTGCAAAGAAAAAAGCGAAACGAAACGAAAAAATAAATTACTCTTGTCCAATTTTTTCCGGAATTTATAGAGATAGAGAGTTGAAACAAAGTGGAGATTGTAGGCCTAGGTATCCTCTATAGGACTAAGAAAAATGAACCAGAATATATTCAGTAGTTTCTAAGATTTTTGCATTTAAAGACATGTAGTCAAATTCAATCTTAGTTGAACAGAACTACACCAATTTTATTTATATGATGATGATGATGATGATGATGATGATGATGATGATGATGATGATGATGATGATGATGATGATGATGATGATGATATACATATACTCGTAATACGAAATTTGTGGGCAGAGGACTTTAAGTGAAAAGGTACAGGGAAGGGTAGTTGCACATTGAAATTTACCATGACCTCTTTTTGGCATCGTAACAAATATCGAACTGTAAATGATCATAACTTTTTATAAATCGCACGCAGTTTTCACAAATCACTAACTTACCTTTGAAATAGCCAAAATACAAAAAGCAAACGAAGTAAAAGGGTGCAATTGAAATTTTAAATACAACTGGAAAAACAGAACAAAACACTTAACGATCGAACAAAACAATAATAATAATAGTAAATTTAAAAATTTTATTTAAAATTAATTTGACTTTCTTTCAAATGTTGTTTTATTTTTCTTTCTTGATTTACAAAAGGGTACAACTTCTTTATCAGTACATTAGTTAATTCATTGCCCCCCCCCCGTCCTCCGTGACCACACAGCCCAAATTATCAAATCACAAAGAACATATACTGTGCTATCAAATGGAATGACCGCCTACAGCGCCACCTGTTGAGAATTTTTCTTTTTTCCTAAACCTTCGCGGAGCAATTACGAACAAATCCGCGGAAGGAAGTATCCAATTTGGTCCAGTCGTTTTCGAGTTTTAAGCATCCGAACAAACCAAGATCCATTTTTATAAAGGGTGATTTTTTAAGAGGTTTAGAACTTTTTTTTAAAAAAAAACACAAAAAATTCGAAAAAATGAATGAAATATTTATTTGAATCGATAGTTTGAACCTTGCAATTTAATGTTTAAAGATAATTTCATGCAAATGTTGATCGCGGCTGCGTCTCAGGTAGCCCATCCGCTGAGTCCAATTTTGGCATACTCTTTCACACATATCAGCCGGTATCTCACGAATGAATGCATGGATGTTGGCTTCCAGTGCGTCAATCGAAGCGGGCTTGTCCCTATACACATTAGCCTTGGCATACCTAGGCTGACCAGACGTCCTCTTTTAAGAGGACATGTCCTCTTTTTCTCTAAACAAAAAATGTCCGGTATCTTTTTGAAAAAAATTGCGATTTGTCCTCTTTTTGGGATTTATCAGTTTACGGAATTTTTCGACACTAGAAAGCTACAACAAAACTTTTTTTCAACACTATTTCAGAAATGGTTCGCATCTTTCTAGTGTAAACACGACCTAAAGTATATTTTTACCCGAACTCATTTACTTCTGAATACAACACCATCTTTTGTTTGTCTGAACACACCCACTCATTTGCTGTTTAAAGTAAATATTTACATCGGCTTGTTTTGTTTTGATTGGTTTTATCGTGTGTGTGAAGTGAACTGAGAAACAAAATGCCAAAACGTAAATGTACGTTTAACGAAGACCTACAAAAACACTACCCAATTCAAAACTCCTAACTCGAAGGACAAAATGTATGCTTTACAGAACCCTTATCCTGCCAGTTCTGCTTTATGGCGCCGAGTGCTGGACGATAAGCAGGTAGGGAGAGCTGATACTGGGCTCCTTCGAAAGAAAAATTCTTCGTCGGATTTTTGGTCCTGTGTGCGAGGAGGGCGAATGGAGGAGAAGATACAACCGCGAACTCTATGAGCTGTACCAAGATGTGGATGTAGTCCAAAAGGCCAAAATACATTGGCTCGGCCACATCGAGCGAATGGACAATAATGCTCCAGCTAAGAGGATCTTCGAATCCCAGCCGCCAGGTTCGAGACGACAAGGAAGACCGAACCTCCGTTTCAAAGACCAAGCCATCGCGGATGCCAGAGTGCTTGGTCTGGACAACTGGAAGCAGCGTGCCCGGGATCGCAGAGGATGGAAGGCTGCAGTGTCTCAGGCAGAGACTCTCCACGGGTCGGGAGCCCGTTAAGTAAAGTAAGTATTAGTAAATCGGTGAAAATGATGTGGAACACTAAAATCGAAATCACTCGATTTGAAATTTCGATTTCGATTTCATTTCGCTCGAATCCTCGAACCTAGCTGATAATATATGTATATATGTATATATGAATATTTTGTTATTTTGGTTGTTGTTTTTGGTTTGTTTAATTTTTCATTTGAGATTTTTGAAGGTGTCCTCTTTTTGCTGGGCATGGATCTGGTCACCCTAGGCATACCCCCACAAAAAATAATCTAATGGTGTCAAATCGCACGATCTAGGCGGCCAATTACCGGCCCGAAACGTGAAATTAACTGTTCACCAAACTCGCCTCGCAATTGCGCCATTGTTTCGCATGCTGTGTGGCATGTGGCACCGTCTTGTTGAAACCACATATCATGCAAGTCAAGAACTTCCATTTCGGGCAAAAAAAAGTTTGTTATCATCGCTCGGTAGCGTTCACCATTGACAGTAACGCTGCGATTCGCATCATCTTTGAAGAAATATGGCCCAATAATGCCGCCGGCCCATAAACCGCACCAAACAGTGCGGGATGCATTGGTAGCTGTTGCAATGCTTCTGGCTGATCTTCACTCCAAATGCGGCAATTTTGCTTATTTACGTACCCATTCAACCAAAAATGAGCCTCATCGCTGAACACAATTTTTCGATAAAAAAGCGCGCGATGAACATTTCGAACCGAGCACGAATTTTGATAAATGGTTAAATTGCAAACCAAACTGAAGCTGTTTGACAGTGACACAAGGTACTAAACACACGTCAGCTGTCAAAACCAGTGTTGCCAAAACCAAACCAGCTAAAAAATCACCCTTTATATATAGATTTCAATATTATAGTTTTTAAAGTTTTATCTAAATCGAAAAGGTTTTTTTTTTTTAGATTTGAGCGGTTTTTAAAATGAATTATTAAAACTACAAGCTCAATTTATTCTGCAGGCCGCAGTAGCATGCGTACAGACGGGCAGAATTGCGAATAGCGAAAAGTGGGCAATTTCTTGTACTGACATTATTGTTCAAGTGGGCTAATGGCTTAGTTATTTAAGTTTCTTTGCTGTGCCAGATATCATAAACTACTAAAAATAAAAATATTCATCGGTGCAACCTTACTGAAGCTTTTTTTTTTAATCTATCCGTTGTACTTCTCTTCCATCCGTCCCAAAAATGAAAAACACGCACAAGACTGATGGTTCTGAAAAACTAGGCCTTAGGTCCCTACGGATCTGTTGCTATAACTATTTATTTATTTATTTACCTATAGTAGATATGCGCTTGCTCGGAATTATTATATTCATTTCATAAACGAATTTGGGCGGAACGAAGTTCGCCGGGTCAGCTAGTATTCTCTATAAATCCTTGCACAAAACTCACCTGTTAACAAGAATTAGCGGTAAGTAGGATACATAATTATTCTCTCTCTGTTTTTTGCACAAAGCGGGTGGTAATCTTCTATGACACTATAACCTATTAGCACCATCGCTAAAACCACCTCTCACCGACACCAAAATATGTCGAATTGCAACTAAGTTATGACTTATACCAAGCAATTTGCTTACAAAATGTTAATGTGTAGTTATTTCCATATTGCCGACAATAACAAAAATAATGGTTGGCGCAACAGGTTCGTAGTTTTGTGTGAGTTTTTCATTTACGGGACGAATGGAAGGGATCTACAATTTTATGCCGATTCCAAGGCCTCACTTGTATAATAATTACAAGCAATTTATGTCTTTAATATGTATATTATATTTTGTTCATTCATTGACCCTTTTGACGAGCGCTCCTTGTGATATCTTATTTGATTCTTTCGGCGTTGGGCCAACTGTGGGTATAAAAGTGTTCCCGGCATACGTGGCTATGGTAGTACCTTCTGCTATCGCGTACAAAAGGTAGTAGGTAGGTTCCTAGCGCCCAACCTGATGTTGTTTTGTTGAACTTGTCTGAGTTCGCACTTAAGACCTTATGGACTGCTTGCAAGCTTCTGAAAATACGGCAGAGCAAATTTTATTTTCTTGAACGCCTTTCAATTCATTTTATTATTTCATTGGGTGGTTTACCTGGTTTATGACTCGGAATGGGTTGTAATCTAATCGTGGCGCTTATAATGTGAAGAAAGCTTAACCACAATCTCCGAGGTAACAAATCGTGTAGAGTTCATCAAGCTTCCGTGCCCATTTATCTTTTCACAAGCCATAAAACATAAAACCCTCAGCACGCAATCTTTATCAAGGAATGGGAAATATTTGCAACAGCTTATAGGTAATGAAAGTGGCACTCACCGAAATAATTAAGTTGCATGTCTTTGAAATGCTCTCACAAATACTGCAGATGGGAGCTTCGGAAGCTGAAAGATTTAATTTTACTTAACTGCTGAGTGTACTGTTTTTCATGTACCACATACATATCATAAAATAGTAACGAATTGATACTTAACTGGTCAATAATCTTAAAATAAACCAACCGAGGAAAGATCATTTTAGAACCGGGCTGACTGGAGCGGCCAAATGCAAGAGACCCAGTCGTTTATCCGTAACTGTAATATGGCCATTTATAGCCAGTCTTGCTAATTTGTTTGAACATAAGTTGCTCGGTTCCACAAATACACCTGTTCTGTTAGTGGGAAGCATCAAAAATAACATATTACATCTACTACACCAACAACAATCGATCACGACCTTTCGCGATCTTACAACCGAAATTTAACCTCACCGCTTTACAATATCGACCCATCTACACCCAAAAAAAAATTCGTTATATGCACGAAATAGTTGTTACATTTTACGAAACCGTTTGTACTTTTCAGCAGACGAACGCCTTTGTACAAATTACATGTGGCTGTTTGTACAATGTACGAACGAACAAAAGTATATATTAATATATTATTGGACAAAGATATTTGTACTATGTACCAATAAATATTTGTAAATATTACGAATGCATTCGTAAAATGTACAAATTCGTTCGTAAATTTTGTACGAATCTATTAATTTAATGGACAAATATATTTGTACTATGTACCAATAAATATTTGTAAATATTACGAAAGCATTCGTAAAATGTACAAATTCGTTCGTAAATTTTTTACGAATCCATTTATTTATTGGACAAATATATTTGTACTTCTACGAATAAATGTGTTTTTACATTTAACAAAGGCATTGTATATAAAAAAATGCAATTGTAAAACATTTCATTCGAACAATACATGGAACTGGTACAAGCGTGTTCGTATGCTGGAAAGAAAAAAAAAATGATTTAGTGGCATGCAATAATTGTTTTGTACACATTACGAATTTTTTTGGATATTTGCTTTTTATATTCTACAATATGGCTAAAAGTAAAAGAGATTTTATAGAACGTAAGAATTATGTCGTAGAAAATACGAATTTATTCGTGAATGGAAAATTTTGGTATAATATTATAATAAATAACTTGTTTGTTCGTACGATGTTTGTAAACAGTCCCATCAGGCATACGTCGGCTGAAAGTAAAAACGATTTTGTAGAATGTAATAATCTAATAATAAGTTATACGAACGAACATTTTGTGCATGAGAAGTTTATGTAAAATGTAGGTACAGTTTTTTTTAACAAATTAGTTCGTTTGTTTATTATTATGGAAATGCTACAGTTTTGTTCGGGCTGTTTGCAGTCAATCTGTTATAGGGATGCGCTGTAAATAAACTCATGCTATAAGCCTTCGTACCTCATCAGTCAGATAACTGACCTCGGCTTACCGGCAACCATTGAGGTATAATGTTATTCAGCAGGGGAACTATGCCATTAGCGTGAAACATTTTTAGTCCTCTGGAGCCGGCGCCAATTTATGAGTACCGAATCACCGAAATGAATTACAGCAAGCTGAATAAATTTCACGCAAACACAAATATGAAGTAACTATCTACAACCCAAGCAAAATGTTTTGTAATACTCCAAACCAATAACCACGCATTTTTTCACTACATTTTTTTTTATACTATTGTCGTATGTAAATAAAAACACAGTTTTCCTCATACAAAAGGTTAAAAAAAATTCTATATCACTTCGCACACACAATAGTAACTAATAAATGAAATCGCTTACCTGCGGAATCGACTTACAATTCCATTTGGCGGCTGAATATTTTTTTTTATTTTTTAATTCCTGGCACTAGTTGTGGAAACGTCTTTCCTCTCTGAAATATTTGGTCGAACTGAAGCAGAACAATCTAGTAGCTGCACGCTTGATTGAAGTTTTCAAAGAATGTTCATGAACATATTTCGACAATATTTTGTGAATCACAAACACGTTTGTATTATGCAGTAAAAATTTATACATTCTACGAATACTTCGTTTATATTTCAGCCGCCATTTTGTTTACGAATGACAATCGTACTATATAGCAATCATTTGTACATACTACGAATAATTTATTTTTTATAAATTCGGCTGCCATTTTGTATACGAATGACATTCGTAGTATGTAAAAAGCATTTGTACATTCTACGAATTGCTAAGGTTTCGTATTTTTACGAATATTTAATTTCTTACAAATTAACAAAAGTACGAACGGCGTTCGTAAAATGTACAAAGGATTCGTAAATTTTACGAACGCTGAAGTTTTGTATTTTTACGAATATTTAATTTCTTACAAATTAACAAAAGTACGAACGGCGTTCGTAAAATGTACAAAGGATTCGTTAATTTTACGAATGGTTAAAGTTTAGTATTTTTACGAATATTTCACTTCTGTTCTCAAACTTTCCATCCTACCAATTAACAAAAGTACGAACGGCGTTCGTAAAATGTACAAATGATTCGTAAATTTTACGAATGCTGAAGTTTCGTATTTTTACGAATATATTATTTGCGTTGTTAAAGTTACCATCTTACCAATTTTGACGTCATTTGTAAATTTACGAACGCCATTCGTACTTTTTACCAAGCCTTTGTACAGTCTACGAACGATGTTTGTACCTTCAACAATTGCGGCTTTGTATGATATTACAAAGGTGAATTCGTTGAATGTACAAAGTCTACGAATCCAATAATTTTTAGAATTTGGACAAAACAACGAATATTTGTATTATGTACCAAACATTTGTGCATTCTACAAATTCTCGTTGTTCGTATTTTTACAAAGATTTCATTTGTATTTTTATACTAACTATTTTTTGAGTGTACACAAGGAAAGCACCAATAAATACAAAAAGCTTTAGGTAGGTACATGTACCTACCCATTTTCGTCCTTCGCATTACAACAACCCCTGCGCAACAATGTTCCATGCACACTTTCTCACAAGCGTCGTGTGATAAAAGCGAAAGCAATCGCTTCTCATAATTAAAATAACAACGTTAAAATAATTCCTAATTATCAGAGTACCTCCTATCGGTGAGCCCCACACCGACGGCGCCTACGTCCTCATAAAGTACCAGAGGTTCTATATTCGATGTGAAAGTATATACCCTTCGCTTATCAGCAGTAGAACACCCTCTGTGTCGACTAAATTAACTTAATGAATAATGATAATTAGCTGCGCAGCTATGACAAACCCCGTACGTGTTCGTCCCGCCACTCACGTTTTGCACTCGCACCTCCACGTAGATGCCATTACGTTCGCGTATAATGGCTAAATAATCTCATTATAATCAGGGGAGATGGGGAGAAGGGGCTCCAACAACAAAAACAAGATCCATGTTTTCGAACAGAAATAAATTCACAATAGCGATGCGCAAAAGCTATTTAATACAAACCGTCGGAGACCGGGAGAGACATTGAACAATAATTATTATAAATGCATTAAAAATATTATTCTCCACCGTACCGTCGATTACCTCCATGTGCATGTGTGTCACATTAACCAGCCGCTACCCAACGGTGCATGCCAAACAGTACGGAGCGTAGAATGAGTTCTTTCAGTTCGATTTAAACTGCGACAAATTAATTTCCCTTACGTGTGCCGAGGTAATTCAATTAAATACAACAACGATAATAGCAGCGGAAAAAAAAACACCCAAATGCGCCCTGGGGGCGTGCTGGATGTGACAAATTATTAACTGAGCCTAAGTACCACTGCTAGCTCATATGTGTGGATTTACTGTTCCGCAATCTGTTCGCTAAAATATCTAACTGCAGGCAATTTGACGAGTTATCGTTAATTAATTTTAGCGGCGGCGCTAAATAGGAGATTGCGAAGAATGATGGACGCAATACAGCAGCGAGAGTTTGCTCAGTAGTCTCTAAGGATTTGACGGTTTATTTCTAAGGCTAGACGAGATACTAAAGTTCAATTATTGCGGATAATTAGCAGCCGGGCAGATTTTGTCATTAATCAATTTCGTATGACTACTGGCTTTTTAGGGCGTTTTTGTGAAAGGGACATAAGGCTATAGTGGTTGGTGGTCTTCCAAAATGGGTACTCACTGACTGACACATATCGGCTATTGTAGGATAATGGTATCGGTTGAGTTTTTAGCAAGAAGAAAGAAACAGCGTCACAGTACCTAATTATGAAAATGACTAAACTGACGGTCTATTTATTAGTTAGTTTATGGCCGCGATCTTTATTGTCCAGGCATAAATCACACCTTGGTTTGTATAGCTAACAACAACAAAAAACTGTCGAACATAAAAGTTTGCAGACTACATACATCTGAATACTGAAACTCTAATAGAGCGCAAACACATTCGCAGAGTATGTGTGCCATGTTCAAGTAACTTAGCCTCTTGCATACACTTGCAAATGGTCACCTGACTGTTCTATTTAATACTTATTTGTAGTTAATTGTTTTGGGCTCGGCTTAGAATTGTAGGTCCCTTTCATTTGTCGCAAAAGTAAAAAAAATTAAATAGAAAATAGTTAGGCTAGGGTTTTATACGGACCTGTTGCCATTAACCATTTAATTTGCTTTTTTTGTCTCCTAAGTACACTATATAAATATTTTTTTTTAGTAATATATCTCGAACCAATCTCGAAAAAAGGTGATTAATATTGATATTGTTTTTCATGCCCCAGGCATTAAAACGTTCCCTAAATGCATGGTCTTGCAGATATGCATCATAAACAATCCATTCGATATCACCAAACGCATTCCATTGCAAGGTTTTGGTTGATTTATGTAGATTTGGAAGCATGATGGCTAACGAGCCAACCTTTAGTTGTAAATTGTGCGGTAGTAAGCCCAGGCACATCCGAGGAGTTTTTCAGTTGGATAGTTGGAGGACTCGTCTTCGTTTCTTACAAAGCCAATAGATTTGAATAGTTGCAGAGTACCAACGATTTGATTCTGATATCTGATATACAAAGTTTTAGTCATCTTTATTCTTAGCCGCTAAAATTGCTCTCACTCAAACGTTCTTTATTTTTGTGGTTTAGCAATGATTTTCGGGAATACATACTATGTTGATGAGATCGTCTTTCGATGAGCCATGCAAAAAACTGTAAAAAATTCGGAGTAAATAAAATCAGCCCTCTGAAGACTTTGATGTTTTGGACAGCAATTTCGCCATTTTCTACAGTGACTTCTCTATCCCATATTTAAGAGCTAAAACTACCATAGCGGGACCCAATTTTACCAAGAGAAGAGAATTGGTCCCGTATTTCAGACGATTTTGATTTTGGAACAAGAGCTTACTTTCTAAATTTTTTTAATCGAACTTATAAAAGATCTACGACCAGAGGTGAGCTAAAAGAGATCTCAACGTATGATCATGGAAGTCGTTACGATGGACACTGTGCGACAGAGACAATACTGAGACCACCAACTTCGGCCGATTTCCCGTTACTTAGCCTACAAGCTATATTTTTCGGAGTGGTCACGATTTACTGCGCTAGTATTGATACATAGAAATTCGTATTGACAAATGTCACGTAACTTCAAAAATTCTGAGTCACCAACACACTCCCAAAAAATATGAGCCACTTCCGCTTTTGGCAAAGTGGCTTGCAGCGTTCATAGAATTTTATCAGTTAAATTTGAAATTGTTCGTTACGTGTGAATAATATTTTTTTTTAGGAAAAAGTGTACATTTGCTTAAAATATATGCGAAAAATTAAGAATGTAGGTTGGTTGAGGGAAAATAAAAACATTTTGACCAAATTTTCTTTATTATTTTAAGAAAAAATTACACACGAAACCGAAGTTAATTTTATCCAAAAGCGGGAAATACACAACCATATTTGTCCCAATATATTTCTAGTATATAAAACATCTCCTTTAGATAGTTTTATTAACCACACAAATCAAATTATTTACCTTCAAAAAATTTATAATTACTAACCAATGGCATTCAGTTATGGTAAAATGTGGTATTCCCGAACTCTTTCACATTTCCCCACGGCTGCCGAGGTTGGCAGCATTTATTTTTGTATTTTTTGTATGTTTTTGCATGTCATTCGGATTCATTCGGATTCCGAATTGATATAACACCGATAGGAATACAAAATGGCGAATTTGAAAAAAAACTGAGGAGGCCAGCGGCAAGAGGATTGTGAGTTGGGGGTCTCAGTATGGTTTGTCTATGCTGTGCGATATGCGTACACGCCACAAGCCATATAATATTGTTTTTAGCAGAAGCTGTTGGGACATTGACAAAATTGAATCCTATCGCCACAAACTTTTTAAATGCACATCCCTTAAAAACAGCAGGCAGGGGATTCGAAATAGCTATACTTCTTCGATGAACTAGAGGATTTGCCGAATGTGGATCCTGACATTCATACTCATATCTGGGTGGTTCTAGTAGATAAACAGACTTTATATCATCAGTTATTCATTTTTAAAAAACTTACTTACTTATATAACTTTCTGAAAAGATTTGATAGCAGTATGCCAGTATCAAGTGGGGAACAACACATAAATAATGGTTCATCTTGTTGGTATGAATTGGTACCACAATGTGAAACTTGCTGGTAAGCTCGGGCGATGAATGAAAATAGCCAGACATCATGGCTAAGTCAGGACTTACACGATCCGTTTTCTTTGCATTGAACTTGATGGTAAAGGTTAAGAAAAGTGCGAGGGATAGCCAAACACTGATAGTCCTCGAATTTCCATCGGAGTCTTCTGGAATTTTAGCGTTCGATTTATTTTCCAATCAATTAACGAGTGCTTTCCAAGACCAAGTGGTATTAAATCTTCTCCAAAGCCCATTAACGTCAACGGGGCAGAATACTACTCAAAGAATTTTGCTTTCAAAACGGAGTTCTTCATAAGTCTTTGCTAATATCCATGCTTTATATTGGCTGGCGAATTTCGCACAAATTTTTTCAACTATGACGTTGAAAAACACATGACAGCGCGGCACCTTGTCTGAATCCTTTTTTGACATTATAGGTCTTATATAGTGAGATTGTTTGCGACCTTAATGCTGAGGCTACATTCACCAGGAATACTGGCCTCTGCACAAATCTTGGAGAATCACTACTTACCGCTTGACTAAACAAAACACTTCTCAGACAAGCGGGTCTCCTTAGACAAGTTGAGTACCTATTCCCACCCTTCTCTCACTAAATGGTTGCTAGTAAAATTTATTAAATTAGTTTATTGCGTCATTCCACCAAACTAACAAAAGGTGCGCCTTTGCAAATCCTCAATTTCGTGCTAAATAAAACATGAGCAACATTGCGAATGTATTCCCATCTGCCTCCATCGCTGGGAGAAACAAATTTCCATTTATCTGCCTATTCGCTCTGCCTGTATCATTAATAAAAACCACCTCAACTAAGTCGCCCATAAATTATTGTTTCGTCTTCAAATCGGCTTCCAATTTTCTTCACAAAACAATTTTATTTATTTTTTTTTTGCTCATCTAATCCGAGATTGAATGGGTTTTACGGTGCCAATATGAGAACGTCCTTCCGTTGATATTTGCCACCCAAAACTGTATTGCTTTATCTATTTCTCTAACAAATTTATTGCGCCATTGAGTCCATTTTGCTGGTTTATCTTTTCGCCACAACCGTCCAAATATATCGTCCCATCAACTCGAATTATTAAATTTACACAAAACAGGAAAATATCCTTAAGTGTTTTAGGCAGCGCATATTGAAAATCATGGCTATTTCCACTTTGTAAATTCACAATGTCATGTATTGATAAAAAGCCAAGAAAACATTATCCCCCAGCGAGGAGTGTGTGATATCCTTGAAAATTCAAAATGCCCTTCCGATAAAAGCCAAAATCTCAGCATATACACAATCAATTGAATTTTGCCATATATCCCTGGTTTGTTAAACAGATCCTAGTAGACTGTGTTGTAGGGATGTTAAAAGCTGAAATCCTTTTGTGCTCGCACATATTGCGGGAAAGAGACGCAACAAAAACACACAAAAAAACCAAAACAAACAATGTTAAAACGACCAAAAGGGAAATACACTGAGTGAAACAGATTTTTCTTGAGACCTTATTCTTTTTCCCACTATACCTACACGAATAAAAGGAAAACGAATCCTGACCCAAACTGAATTTGAAAAGACATTTCCATCCATTAAGGCAAATTGAACGTCTCAAATGGAAAATCTTCGCCTTGTTAAATTTTCAATTTTCTTCTCCGGGTTTTGTTGCTGCTTGAGGATGGAGATTAAGGACGAAGGGCAGAGGGCGTGGATAGAATGTGCACCGACTGTAGCAGTCGCTTAGAGTTGTTGTTTTTTTTTTGTCAGCTGGGCGTGTTTCTTTCTTCCAAAGAAAAAGGAAGAACGCAATTTTGCCACCACAATAAAATTCCATTCGATTTTATTTCCATGTCGTAATGTAAGAGTAACAGAAGAAAATAAATGACATGAAAAAAAAGGAAAACAGGATAATAATGGTAAGGAGAGGAAAATACAATTTGCAATGAGGGCCAACGGAGGTTGCTACTTGGTATGCAAGATCCGAGTGGAGGAAGTGATAAGTTTAAGTTGTATGCGGTGCATCTGAGATTTGAATGCAGTTGAAGATTTTTACTGTTTATTTATTTTTGCTAAAGGGATTTTTTTTCCGATCACGTCCAGCGCCATGTTAGGACATTTTGTTCGGACCTCTGTTATCTATTGGTTTTTATTTTAAAATAGATAAGTAATAGAAATTCAAATTAGGTATATAAAAAATTTATATTCATAGAACTTTTCGTGCAGGGATTTTTGTCGTACAACACTTTCTAAAATGGATTTCTTTTTCGGTTGTAAGAACTGTGCAGTTGAGCTTTTCGATTTATGTTTAATTTTTGCCATACCTTAAATTATCCTCCCAAATGGACTAGCAAGTCGCATGGGTCTCTTTCATAAAAGCCACCACACGATGTTACCATAGTTCTGTAACATCTTAAAAATAGAAGCTCTGTAAAATAATGGAGCTATATGGTACCTACGCGGTTTCTGTTTCAACAGCACAGAGGGATTTATGTCGTCAGTATCTTTTAGATAACTAACAAAAATGTGAGGGAAGCCATGTTAATTCTGTGTATAGAGTAGGTATAATACACCAACTGCAACAGTACAATTGAAGCCCTTAGGTGAAGAAGGAGTTAAGTGACATTTACATACTTTGGAGATACTTGGGCTTAAAGTTTTGAACTGTAACTTTGATTGTTTAATACAACTCAGACTAGTACCTGAGGAACAAAATAAAGAAAAGATAGATCACATAAAGAGACGTGCATTGCACAAAAATTTAAGTTGCCCTATAACACCTTCATTGCTGAAAACAAATTTAATTTTCTGAAAATGTCGTTTAACCCCTTCTTCACCTAAGCGCTTCAATTACTCTACTAGTGAAAACTCTGATCGAACAACTAGTGGTCAACAAGAGCAAATTCCCATTACTACATATTTATCGAATCCACTTGAAAAATATTTATGTCATAACTCGTGTCGCATCTACTAAGCGCCACTTGCATACGATCACCAAAAGGTCACTGATATCAGAAGTGAGGTCTCTTGAAAGATCAGAACAATGTTTTACACTGAAAATCGCTGCATTGCCAAACAAGCTTTAAGTGACCGAACTAGTCTCCTTATACTAAAGGGTTTTCCAATGAGTGGTGTTATTGTGAATGACCCGCTATTTCGGTAGATGTCACTTTCGAAGCTTCTATTCTTCGACATTTGACAAGTAGAAACTACGGCATTACTAAAAATGGAACGATACACGCTTCAACAACGCATTAAAATTATAAAAATGCACTACAAAAATGGTGAAAATCTTGCAGTCACAGTTCGCCAAACTAAAGCATTTTTGGTCGTCGTGAAGCACCTTGTCGGACCGCAATACAGAAATTGGTGGAAAAATTCGAGCTGTTGAGACAAGTTAGTGATGTGAAGAATAAAACCCGTGCACGTCGCTCAAGAACAACTGAGAATATTGCTGCTGTAGCCCAAAGTGTTAAAGAAAACCCAGGTTTGTCCATTCCTTGTCCTTCTTTGGAATTGGGCATTCCACAAACGTCATTACACCGTATTTTGTATGGTATTGATCTGGACAGCGTTTACTTTCAACAAGACGGCGCTACGTGCCACACAAGCAACGAAACCATTGATCTTTTACGGGAAAAGTTTCCGGACCGTGTTATCTCTCGAAGAGGTGATCACAATTGGCCACCGAGATCTTGTGATTTAATACCTTGCGACTTCTTCCTTTGGGACCACGTGAAAGATAATGTCTACGCCAACAGTCCAGCGTCGATTCAAGACCTCAAAGACAAAATTCGTGAGGCTATCGAGGACATAGGGCAGCCACTTTGCGATTTAGTTATGGAAAATTTCATGAAAAGGATATGGTCCTGTATGCGTGCTCGTGGGGGCCATTTGGCTGATGTTGTCTTTCATTATTAACGGCATACCTTCCTCTTTATTATGAAATAAACATCTCAAAAAATGGCATTTTTCTTTGAATACCAAAATAACACCTCTTATTAGAAAAGCCTTTATTACACTTTACTGCTCTGATCGTTGTAAAGAACAAATTCGCACGTCACATCGCAATCCGCCCCGGACTTATTATATATACCTACTCATACATGGTCACTAATTACCCTCGACCTGTGATACATGCTGGCCTATATGTGAGCTCTTATAAATAAACCAAATCTCCTTCTTGTTATAAATTCACTTGTGCTCATCTTTGCCCCTTTCTGGTGTAAATTACACTGCTAAACTTCAAAGGTTCTTTTGATCCTGATTGATGGCGGAGAATATCTCATATCTTTATCCCCAACTTATAGTAGACATGTCAACCCTCATTTTTATTTTTAACAAATCGCACACCCCCATATCACCATATCAATAACAGCGACATTTCATCACCGTTAATTTGAAAATTTACTCAGTGAATTATTCCATAGATCGCTTATCCTGTATCTCCTTCCATGGATGCAAATGTGGCCTCGTCGCTTAGCAGACGTATGTAATAAGGAATTCAAAATGATTAATCCTCTTAAGGAATTCAATTTACCTTATACCAACTGAAAGACATTACCCAAACTCCATTTACTCTCTCACTTGCTCTTCGTCAATAATGAAGACGACCGTACCGCCGTGTCTACTCCATGTAGGGCAATAATTCAAGCAGTTATATTCCAAAGGATTGGGGTGCCCTGTCTTTTGTAAGCGGATTATCTTTGCGCTCCCGCCCGATAAACAGCAGAGGTGCGGGACGCATCCCATTAGCAATGTACTGCAGCAAGCCAACTTCAATAATATCCCTCGGCACTCTCGTACACGCAGCACCCCCAACACTAATTATTTAAAAAGCATACATTTTTAATTTGGATTTGTGAAAGTATTTTTTTGCGTTTTCCTGTTTATCCTTTTGGTTCAATGTGGGATGTATTGTAGATAGTTGTCTTTTTCCTTCTTTTTAAGGTTGCATTGCATTGTGATTGTCAGTCAACGATCCTTGCGGGAAGTATAAGTAAGCATCTATTGCAGATTGCAGTTCGTCTTTTATGGGTTTGAAGTTGAAAGAGAGGAAGCAAAAAACCTCATTTTCAGAGTGAAAGAGCGGATTTTTCTTCGCCGCCACATAGTCCTCCTCATCTTTGTCTGCAACGTGCAGTCGTGCTTTTCCTTCGCATTTGGCTCTATGTTAAGAAAAAATTTTTGACTGCATCCTGTTGTGTATTTCATTAAAATAAATCTTACACGCGAAGGACTCTTGTTTGCACTACATTTATTTTTTTGATTTCTGTTTTTCACTCTGAAGGCTCCTTTGTGGGTAGACGAAATCGACGCGTGGTTAGATATTTAATGAGGCTGTTGTGGACGAGGCGCCTTTAGCATTTTTAATAAAAGGGTTTAGCTATTTTAAGGCGGATTTGTGTGGCCTTTTGAATGACTTTGCATGCAGGGATGACGCGCTGCATTTGCACGTTATTATGGTAATGTTTGAATTCTTTTGAGTTATCCTATCATTTGAATGGTGAAAAACGATTGCGTTCTCAATGACTTCAAAATGACGATGGCGATTGTTGTCTTTCTAGGTGAATTATATAAAAAAAAAACACTCAACTTATTGGATTTTTGTACAACTCTTCGGACTCATCTTATATGGAGATAGGAAGTTCCACGGCTGTATACATCAAGAGAACCATTTTAAGTTGAATGACCACTTTTCTCCAAATGTTTTGCTATACCTATTGATGTCGATGCAAATTTGACAGGATGTATAGGTAATCGTGGGGTGGTGGTTTTCTTAGAGTCTCATGTTAACTGGTACCTGTTGCCCAGTGATGGGTCCATTGTACATACAATTTGAATGCGGTTTTGTTTCGTCGAACTTTATTAATACGTCCTGTCAAAAATACTTAAGAGAATCTTCTGAAAACGACAAACAACAAAACCTCATAAGGTATACAGGAATTCTTGTATGGCTTCATCAGTATGGAAGTTATTAAAAGCGACTCATATTTATGCCTCAAGAGGTGGATAATAATCTTAATACCAAATTGACTGATACACTTAATTTAAGGCTGTCACTGTTAAATTTTCGTCAATCTGGTCATGTTGATAATAAAATAGCAGGGATCTCTTCAAGCTCAACAGTATATGAAAGTCGTTTACGCCCTAATGTTGTTTTGGGTCCATTGTTAAATCTATAGTGAATTTCTTAAGCTTTTTAATATATGAGCACTGTTTTAACAGAGCCTGTGTCTTGTCTGATCTTACAAATTATTTGTATTAAATTTTAAAAAGCCCTTATATGGGTGCTAGAACTTGTGGCATTAGCTGATATCTAAGTTCGTCCTAGTCAACCTCCTGAGAGGTATTCTATTCTTTCTTGAAGGTTATATTTTTTATTGGATAAGATTTTAAAAAAAAGTCCAGAAAATGTCTGAATCGAAGTTATTCCAGTCCATTTTTTTATAAGCAATATCTTAGATCAAAGGAGGGCTTTAAGTTTTAGACTCTTTCGCTATCAAACCCAAGAATTATTTTTTTGAGTGAAATACCTAAAATTTCTTCCAGCATGCTTTCGTAATGCTTGCAAAAATTCAGATTGGACTGTTATCCGCGTAACGGAAAAGTAACTCATTAGTTGGGATGAAATAAAATAAAGACTCACCTCGTTCAGATATTTACATTGCAAGTCTGAGTTGGCAAGCGAATTTTTCAAGTCAAGGTGATAGTCGGCGCAGTGGCTTAGAGGTTAGTGTGTTGGACTACTAAGCAATGGGTCCCAGCTTCGAATCCCGAGAAAACCCAAATTCCAACTCAAGGTTTTTTTCCACTGCGCCACCTCTCACGAACGTCTGACAAACATCCGAGAGTATAACTGTCATGAAGAAGCCCTTTGGACTCGGCATAAAATTGTAGGTGCCTTCCATTCGTCCCAAAAATGAAAAACTTACACAAAACGAATGGTTGTGAGAAACTAGGCCCAGGGTCCTTACCGACCTGTTGCGCCAACTATTTATTTATTTATTGGTGATAGGCTGCGACGGATTTTCATTGCGTTTAAAAAGTTCGAAGAGATCGACGACACTTCCTTCCTACTCAATGCATCGGATAACTTTTTCTTCTGTCGGCTTTATAAGAATTTACCTACTGTAGAGTTCAAAGTAGAACACGTCCTTATTATTTGCTTGTTTACAGTCCAAATTATTGATCATACAAATTTTTATAAAAAAACAGTACAAATTTCGTCGATACTATACATAGATTCCATTTTTTTTTTTAAATCAATACCTTTCGTTTTAGCCAAACAAATTCTGTCCCCTATTAAGTCCTTTACTAGGTGCTACATCCAAAGCAATTTTTTAAAGATCATTGGAATGAAATTCACTTTGTTTCTGATTCCTTGCCTTGTTATATATTCTATTTTCTCCATTCGCCCATACACACAGAACAGTCTCCATGGAAAGGCCAACACAATCAATATTCATACACTGGTCTCTGAAATTAATTAGGAATTCATAACGAAAACGTTGGCATCTCAATTCTAAATTGGAAGTCGGAGAAATTGGCCGGGACTCGCACACACGATTTATCTACTTCCTAGGTCATTATTTACTTAAACATGCAAGTGGCTTCTTGATTTCCCCAGCGTACGTGTATATAGTGCGGGCATTGTGTCGGTACGCGTCTATTGCAACCCCCAATCCAATCATAATACCAACCGACTGACTGGCCCAATATGATGAAGATAGGACTGTGTGTCCACCATCAACCTCCATTCTTCAAATAACCCCAAGATAATTGCATTTATTGAAATCGATATTAATTATTCAAAACGTGCACGCAATGTCTCCTATTTGGGAATACGTTCGCCCGAGCAGAAGGGATCCACTCCACCTGCCTGCGCACCCATTCCAATTCAATAGGGTTACCATGGTTGCGGAGAAACTTATTGAATTGGATGTCGGTGTCGATGATGCTTTCGTTTCATTGAAATGGACAAGAGTGACAGCCTGTTCTTGGTTAAGCGCATTCATTCGAGAGTGTGTGCCCTGTCGAGTAACTTAGATGGATGACGAATTCGTAGATAAGAAAAATTGCGTCCACAAGCACAAAAGTGTTGTCGTGACAATGCTTTCGGATGACAGAACGAATTCCTTTCACTTTGTGTGGCGGAATGTGGAAACACACGGTGAAGTGGCTTCCGCCGAGTGGTATTCCACCTGTAGAATCGTAGGTACATTGTTACATATAGTGCCGCATGCATTGTACAAGGGACAAAGCCGGGTGGATCCTTCGGAGTATTCAAGTGGAAATCCTTTTGTGTATGAGCTGTTGTTTGCTGAAAACGAAAACCTGTTGTTACAAAATTATAGCACAGAAGTGGCAAAGTTATTATACTTGGCGGTGAAAAATGCACAATTGCAGTGGGATGTAGGGCTCCTACCTTCTTCTAAGGTAGTTCATCATCACAGTGAATAATGCTTTACACTTTCGTAGAGTGGAAGCAGCAAGATTGCAGATAAACACGGCTTGTGGATTGTCCTTAGGAAATGAAGTCGTCTTTCCCAATGAAAAATGTACTTTATTGTGGTCTTATGCTTATAACGTGAACACAAATTGTGTGCTATAGTGATGGAGCCGGTCTTAGCTTTATTTTCCTCTACGGTATAGATCAGCTGTAACATGTTAAACCAAATAGACAGAGTGACAGCAGTGTAAATACCTACAGACAGGAACAGTTCTTAGAAATTGGTAGTCGCTGCACCTTTGGATGAATTAAAATTAAGATTATACTACTGTACTGAAACCTGTAGGTACATGTACAATGTGCGTAAAAGCGAAGGCGGAAGAAGAGTTCACGTGTGGAAAAGGTATGACCTGATGTTAACCAAACAAGAACAGTTGGTTTGTTGGTTTGAAAGAGGTTGTGTTTTTGAGTGCTTATATTATATCATTGGCGACGGACCGACGGACCGACCTCAAGACAAAAAATGAAGCCCTGGGTAGGATATCCATTTGACCTTGAGTGAAGGTTACCTAATTGAAAACGAGGGCATTACACATTCTATGGGGGGACAAACAATTTAACGAACATAAAAATAAAAATAACGCAATAGTTTCTAATATTTTATTTAATAAATTCGTAAGCTAGATTTGTATTCAGTTGCGACACTTCGCAAAGTGGAAGCTGTTTTTTTTTGTTGAGTGGAAAGATTCTTGAAAAAGGGTGACTTTTCTGTATTTTTAATTTAGGGAAACAAAGTCATTTTTAAGACGAAAAACTGTTAGGTTCTAACACAGGCTGGTGAGACGGAAGCCCAATATGATTTGGTCGGTCTTCTCTCGAATGTGTTCTCTAAGCTCTAAGGTATAAATTTGTTAAATTGTTTTTAACAGTCTTAATGCACCGTAGTTCCTTTAGTCTTTCCAAAAAGTTTAAGCCTGAATTTTAAAAATGGAGCCGTGTACCTACTAGCTAGTAATCGAGAATGTGAATTTTTCAAACACTTCTTCCGTGCAATTTTTGCTGTTTTTTCTTACATTTTGTTGATGCATTTCTTGAAGAGTTTTTTAAAACTGCGATTTTACATTAAGATTATAAACTTCGCGGATCATAATGTAACAAAATATTTACAAGCAATCCAAAAAAGTGCAATTGATACCTTTTAAGTACAATTTATGCACACCACCCCTAATGCCGTCCCAGCTCTACTCCCAATAAACGCGGCCGCAGTCACCGAAGAAAAATGCACCATATCACAACACGTTAGCAGCTTAAGTGATGAAAAGAAAAACAACAAAAAGAATATGAAGATGAAGAACAAAGCAGGTAAAGTAGCCCCGCCAGTCGATCCGTCCGAGGGGATCAATGTACAGGAGCTACCCGAGAAAGGGCGCCGTACCATACTCGTCAGCAAGCTATGGGGTCGTATACAGGTTGTCTTCACAAGCTGTCCTCCAGTTCGAGGATCAACAGAAGGTGGTGCCACTACAGTAAAAATTAAAACAAGTAAAAGTGTTATCATCGGCCTGGCCGATGCTTTGATACCCTCCACTGCATACAAGTCATGCAAAATACCAGAACTACTTGACCGACATACCCCGTTTTCGATATCAACCTGACGCTGATAAAAATAAGTGCTCTCACCAAATTTCATTCACCTACGTCAATTATTTGGGCGCTATCGTGCTTTCAACAGACAGACAGACAGACGGAAATGGCTAAATCGATTCAGAATGTGATCCTGATTCAGAATATATCTACTTTATGAGGTCTCCGGAGACTCCTTCTTGGCGTTACAAATGTATTGGCAAAGTGAATATACCTTCCTCTGGAGGGTATAAAAAAATTTAACTGTATATATATATACCTATAGATAATTTTTGAATAATGTGTTTGTTTTTTTTTATGAATTTACTAAAACAATTATTAGTCCCACATACATTTCTTATCCACATTATTTATTAGCTGGCAGTGTTTTGTTTTAATTTACTCAACTGACAAAAAAAACTTTAAATGATACTAAACTCTTTGGCGGAATATTGTAGTTATTTTTGCTGTTGCTGGCTTGCCTGCAACCAGTAGTTTCGAACGAACTGCATTTGAGAAATTCGCCTCGACACAAGTGTACGGTCTTCTTTTGGGTCTGTATCCAGCACTTCTGCTCTTTTCAATTTCAAAGCTGGCAACTCTTTCCACCATCATACTGTTCGGACGTTTAGCAACATACTCGTTGATATGGGCATTGCTGCCCGTTTGGATGTTAAGGTCCACAAGATAGTCTCTCAGCTGGGCTTTGAGTATGGCATTTTCGGCCTCAAGACTTGACTTTTCACGCCTCATGTAAGCCACGTCCAGGCGGGCGCTGTTAACCCGCCGCCAGAATTTCTCCATGTTCGCCCAGGCCAAAAGGGTTGCCTGTTAAGCAAACCATTTTAGTTTCAAATGTTAAGGGTGCGATTTATGTACATACCCCTTTAAGCTCCCGGGGTGGCTTGCTCAGTTCTTCTATAGTGTCCTCGAAAAGTGACCGCTTTGGCAGGCCAAACGGAAGTATTTTTTCTCGTTCTGTTTCGAGGCGACGGCACACAGCTGCAAGTTGCAAAATTGATTCTCCCTGCTTGGCTAACTTTTCCAAGGCCTATAGGGAATAGATAAATTGTTTATAAAAGGTATACATAGGTACTAATAATACCAACCTTCAGGGCATTATGACTCGTCACTCCCATGACCTTAAATTCTTTCTTATCGAACTTAAACCGATCATCAAAGTCTTTTTTCATTCTGGCCAAACGCTCTGCAAGATCGTTGCGAAGCTTTCTGAGATACTCCAGCTGGGATTCAGTTTCATCAGATGCATTGGCAGCAGCAATTTTCAAACTGGCAATTTGATCAGTTGCCCGCTTGATTTCATAACACTGATCTCGAATAATGATGTTGCTTTGTTCGTCCCGCTCCTTCAGGTCCATGTACTCGACGTAAAAGCCTTCGGTGTGTTTGACATAGTTAGTGAGTACTTCCTGGTAGTCGTTCCAAAGTTTTTCCAGTTTCTGTTCGCGTTCCCTCGTTATATCCTCCAGTTGAAGTGTCATCTAGAGGGAAGATGTAAGTGAAAGTTTGTATTATGTAAGAATTTTATTTTAAAACTTTAGCAGTTAAGTCAAGAAAAGGAATCAACACGATGCTCTCGTCACATTGGATATGATGCTTATTACCTCTTATAATTGACAACCTAAAATGCCTAAATATTGGTCATAAAAGTAGACAAGTGGAGGTAACTCATTTTGTAAGAAACAGCTTACTGCAGAAACAAAAGAAAGTTTCCATCAGGGGGTTTCGTATTTTTTGTCGAAGATGGGACATAAGATTCTTATTTTTAAAAACAATATAAAAAATATTAAGTTTGCAGTATCTTTGACATAAATCTAAGAATAAATGCTTCCTGGACAAGCGGCGACGGTAATGTGTAGAAGCCATTTGAAAAATAAAGTGCATCAAGGTTGTCCGGCCCAATAGCAATGATCTTAAAAAGGGTCTTTTAGTGTGAACGCACCCTTAAACCGATTACCGAATGTCAATGTCAAAATATTCAGTAAAATTAATATTTCCATCATACAAAGTCCGAGTCGGTGGTCGCAACTCTTAGAGCATTAACGCCAATTTTCGGCCGTAAGCGATGGAGCGCATTTTTGGTTTAACGGCTTCATCAATAAACAGTGGCGTAGCGACGGGAGAGGGGGGGGGGGGCAAGGGGGGACAATTTATAAGGTTCGGCAATTTGAAGCGATTACAAATTTTAACTATATGAAATTTACAAAATAGTTTGTTTTTCCATCAAATTTATTTTTACAAAGTTTTCCAGCATCAACACTGCTTCAAGTAATCAAACATTCCTTGTGTTGCTTAACAACAAAATCCAATGAACGCTGATCCTGATGATAACCCTGTATGGCACACACAACTTATATATAGGTTTGTTTGACGTGGGCCCTAGTGCGCACAGGGTTAAGCCTAATGCGTTCGATATGTCAAATGCACCCCGGTTTTCCCTAGTGTTTTCTCACATAATGTAGATACAAACAGTTTGCATTTCTAATTTGCGGCTTCATTTTTGCTTCACTTACTTAAAAGTAGTATGTTGACAAACTTCTGAAGAGATATTTTACCAAGTTTATTGACATACATATGTGTAGGTAGGTATTAATGGTTGAAACCGTAGACAAAGGTTTTTTTTAAGCGTGTGAACAAATTACTAGGGGCGTCATAAATTTTGTTTGCCCCGGGCGGCCCCAACTTACGATACGCCTCTGTCAATAAGCAAAATATGCGTTACTGGACAGGCGATAACCCTCAACGTCACGTTACGTAAAGGTATTAGCTACAGAGACTTGGAAACGTTATTTCTTCGAGCAATTGCATGAATTGGACATCAGTGATATGTCATATATGTGGTTCAAACAAAACGGTGCCACAAGCAACACAGCGGGTGCAACAATCGAGTTATTAAAGACTCAGTTCGATGAACGTATTATCTCGAGAAACGGATCCGTCTATATTGACCGCCGAGGTCATGTGATTTAACGCATCAAGACCTTTTTTATGGGGCTACATTAAATCATTGGTCTATGGCAACAAGCCGGAAATTTCAGAGGAGCTTAGAGCCAATATTGAACGAGAAATAGCGGCCGTATCGGTCGAAATGTTCTGCAGAGTCATCGAAAACTGGGTTCAACGTTTCGACCGATGCATACGTTACCGTGGTGGACATAGGAACGAAGTCGAATTCTATTCATAAATGTTTTGATAGTAATTCAAGCCAATACTTTTTTTTTGAAATATATAGAGTAGTTTGCATTTTATTTAAGACAGAAGTAGTCAAGTCGTTAATAGAAGGCCCCTTTTATATTAACACAGTTTTTTTTTGTAAAAAACCTATTAAAGTAGTACCCACTCGAAATAGATAAATCTCCAGAGAGACAATAAAATTGCATTCCCAAAGCAATTTTTTTTATTTTAATGACTGACTGCGACTGCACTCATTTTTTTTGAAAGAATAGGATATTCTCTAAAATTATTATTTCTGAGCAAGTGCTGATGTTAATAAATAGTTACAAAATTCTAACATACAAAAAAATCAATCGAAAGTAAGTAACGACCTAAATTGAGTAATTTCATTTGAATAGTTGCCTATCTCGACAAAAAATTTGTGAGCTTACAACTGCATCAGCTAATTTGGACCATGAACTTCAATCCTTCACTGAAAGCACATATAACTCCGTACATCTTGCTATGGAGTTCTATACTTCAAACTGGAAAATGCGGCAAATTTGATATTAAGAACAAATTTTTTGAAACTAAACCGACTCCTAGTCCATGTTATGAACTCACATTACGCAACTTTCAAATTTAAAATTAGATATCTCTTTTGACGTACCAAATATTTAAAGTGAAGGTTAAAAATGATTACTGGGAAGCTCCAACAAGTATAAATAACAATTATGTATACCGACTTGTGGCAGTTGATTAGCTAAATGGCTAATAAATATCCCAACAAACTAGCGTGTCCAATTAACTTGCACAATGCATTCAACTTCAGCATAAGAGTTCCAGCTGTCTTCAGTATGATGTCGCATGCGATCTATGATTGACACTTTTTTAAAAACAGGTACGGGTACGTAAAGTTTAAACAAGTGAATATCACTATTTAAATAAAATTGTTTCTTGGCCCCCATATTCAGTATCGAAATGGCACATCTCCGATTCAGTATTATTTTCATCCTGGTGCTAGTTTCTTCACAAGTTTCGTTTGCTGTAAAATGTCGCTCGGATGATGGGCTTTCGGATGAGGATCTCAAGCGTGTAGTTCGATCGTGTACGAGAAAAGTTACCGAAACCAGTGGTCGCTACAATCAAAGCCAAAGCGACAGTGACTGGGACTATCACGAGTATAACCGCGATGATAGATTCGGCCAAGGAAATCGTGACCGCCTGTATATGAGAACAGGACGATTAAAACGATCGGCGAATGATCGCAGATACGATCCAACGTCGGATTCTGGTGGAAATTTAAGACAAAGCCAAAAATCAAATGGAAGAAATCATGGCAGCAATGGTAACAACAGCTCATCATATGGTGATCGCCAAAACAGGGACATACAGCGAGAACAAGATGGCGCCTGTATTGTGCATTGCTTCTTCGAGGAGTTGAATATGGTAAGTATGGATGGGTTGGTTGGCCTACAAGTTATATAATCTTGGTCTCATTTTAGTTGAACAACGACGATTACCCGGATAAACACAAAGTGAATTACATCCTAACGAAGGATATTCGAGACCGCGAACTTCGGAGTTTCTATACAGATGCCATTCAAGAGTGCTTCCACTTCGTGGAAATGAAACGTCGAAAGGATAAGTGCCAGTTTTCAAAGGAACTAATCAATTGTATGTTGGAGTATTCGAGGGCAAATTGCGAGGACTGGCAGGATCATAACTTGATATTTTCATAAATACATGCACCTTTCTTCAGTGGGTTGGTTTAGGCTGTTGATCTTACAAATAAAGTAGAATTTTACTGAGTGCAATTTACTTACCGAACTTCTTATGTCATCTAACCGGAGTAGGTGATCCTCTTGCTTTTCGTTTAGATATGTTTCGGCCTTGTCTTCCAGTGCATAGACAACACATTCCAACTCTTCTTGAGCTTTATTGCGATTAATTTTAAATTTACGGAAATCATCAGTACATTCTTGAAGGATGATTGACTTTTCCTTCGAGTACTGTTGTCTGAAGAATTCCATGCGGTACGTTTGTGTGGCTAAAAAAAATGGTAAGTTATCAAAAACGGTACGTCATCAAAAATAGTACAAGATGAAAAACTGTACTTTAGTTATATTTAAGGATCGCCGGCTATACAAATTTTGCGATAATTTTTTGGAACGGACGAATAATGTCAAAGAGTGGTGATATCCACTGAAAAAATGCGATTCCAAAATTTTACTCCTCTCGATTTTGTTCTAAATATATGGGCGCTTGGAGGTAAAAAAGTGGTATCCCACAAACAATTAAACACACCTTCAATAAATACTTGTATATGACCATGAACAAAATTAAAAATGAATTTGCTGAAATATCAGCAGAAGTTAGCGCAATTGGTATAAAAAATGTCTCGTCTGTGATAAAAAACTATAATGAAATTACAACTGATGTAAGATAGCTCTAAGTCTAAGTTTGTGTGGTGATTCCTGCCAGAGCTTTAAAAATTGAAAAAAAAAGTAATTAACTAAGATACCTAACGATTCATGCAAAGAATACAGAAAAATGTGAAAGAACGGCTAAACAAGGCCTGAGACTGACTTAGACACTCTATTGCGTTGCATCCACAAGAGGGTACAACTAAGATATCTTGGAATTGTAGTTAGGTTTCCTAACGCATGTACTTTATATCGACTGATGTTTTCTGTAGATATATCCTTCGAAAAAACCGCCAAACCTCCAAATCACAACTTGAAATTCTGTGAAGCCTGGACCCATAGAAGTCTAAGGTTTTTAGAAAGCTACAGCAACCTTAGACCCACAGTAAAAATATTCTACTCATTCTAAAGCTCGCAAGTGAAACTGAAGTATATAAAGTGTTTTTTTAAGATGGATATTGTTGCCAACTAGTAGTTAGAGCGGAACCCTTAAATATAACTTACATGAAGAATGATAATGCCCTGGTCTCTTTGAGGAGGGATAAGCAGCCAGATATAGCCAAACCAGTGAACAAAGTACACAAATAGGCGGCACTGCACTAAGCCCCCACTGTAACCTGATTTGAATCAGACACCGCGCAATACAAAATTGTGTTCGCAAATGCGGTCTAATCCATTTAATCCACCCAGCTGTTGGCTTCTCAAAATACGTCAAGAATACCGTTGCATAGTCGAATATTATGTGAAACATGTAATTAAATAGAAGGCATACTTGAAAGCACATACCTGCGTAAGGTGATGTTGATGGTTGCACATTAAAAATGCATGCATAAATTGTTTTTCAATATTAAGTGCTACTAAATATAGTCCTTTACCTATAGCAGAGTCCGGAAGGGCATTGTCATTCGTTCATAATTTATGACGTTGTGGTACTGACTTAAGCTATAATAATCCGAAGCTTTAACCACAGGTTGGCATTTCCTAACTATTTATTTTTTTGCACAATTATTATAAAGACTGCTTTTGTCTATATATTGTGACTGTAAATATATTTCGTCTTTCGTGATCTCTCTTTTTGTTACTTTACTTATGCAGGCGCATTTTTAACGCTCTTGTAAAATTTGTTTTTACGAATTATAACCACTGCGTCAGAGGATGCCTTTGCATTAGTACGCAATGCATGTTTTAAAACTTCATCCCAAATTTAATGAAAAGTAGCTAAAAAAATTTAAGCTTGGAGGTTGACGCTCTTACTTTTAAAAATCGACGTTGTGAATCGAGACGATCACTTTGAGGTTTGAGGAAGTAAATAAAATAAATAGGTAATCAAAATTAAATTATGAAGAGAGTGGCATTAGTTACGCTTATAACTCAAGAAAGCCTGGACCGATTTCGATGATCAGACTGGTCTCTGGCCAAACAAGAAGAATACTCATGAAAATTAAAAAAAAAAAAATGTTAAAGGAAATTAATTTTCTCATACATTTTGTATGGAACGATTTTACGACACCATCTTCATGATAGATGACGATTTTTGTAAAGATTCTTACCTTTTAACGACCGCAAAACCAGTTTTTTAGAAATTTTGGTATAGGGATAGATGGGACATGGGAGATGTGACCTCTGAGAATGGCATAGGCTACTTTTTCTCGCGAAAACAAAACTTGAATGGGATGAAGTAGGGTATGGAAGTTTAAATGACGAATCATTTATTTCTCAAGTTAGGGATAGTATAATTCATCATATAGGTATCTATGTATAGTTTTGGTAAGAAATAAATACATTTTGGTGCGTATTTTACCAATGAACTTAAATGCGTTGGTTGGCTTGACAGATAGGATAGTTTTGGACCCGATAAGTGGCGCTGTTGTTGATATATATATACATATAAATACAGTTTGAACAACTTAATTTGTGGTCTTCAAATACTGGTAATATTAAGAGTTCAAAATTTCAAAGGAAATCTGAGTTTCTAGAGCAATTAGCTTTACTTTTTAGGTATCTACTTTTGAGGTATTTTCCTGACAAAACTAAAGTTTACCCAAAAATAATGTCCAATTTAAGTGCAGTCAGGAACGTTAAGAAGTTACTGGTTATATGTAATAAAACATAAGGAATTCATATCTGCAGCCTATAAAGGGTGAGATTTACCAAAAATGATTTTACAAATTCATCTGATCGTGCTTTAAAAACAAGGCTAAGGAAATGTACTTCTGCATCAGGCTCTTTAAATGTTTTTGAGTGTATTCTATTTAACATTGCACGGTAGAATATAATATATATTGGATTAAATATGGCGAAATGATTAATTTTAGAAGTTAAATTTGTAGAAGCGTTTAAAGATTTTAAGCAATTATTTAAATCCTTAGATCAATTTGATATCCAGGAATGGTAAAACCGCTTGCCCTTGGGTGATACTTGATTGATAGTCACTTTTATAATGATGTCTAGGTATCCTATATTCGACAGTTTCAGAAACATTTAATTTTCCAAGCGCAAACAATTCCGGAATTTCAATTTTGATTTTATTTTAACATCAGTGACACACGTTCTGACGGTTTTATTTACCTATGCATGCTGTTCTGTTGTTGTTTATTCTGTATAAGGACGGTTAGAAATAAATGGACTTATGCCCAAAATTCAGTCATTTTTACAGAGTTTATTTCACAAAACAATGTCGAATCATTCGGCTTACTGTCTAACAGATCAAATTATGTAAAAATCTCGAAAATGTATACTTATAGAAACTATGAGTATACCTATACAAAAATGTTCGCAAGGAAAAAGTTGTAGTTGATAATATACAAAGTGAGAGTGTTACTGCTGTTTTCTCACAGTTGTCATTTGTACTTAACAAACAAATTTCTTCAACTTATTTCCAAAAAAAAACATTAGTGAGTAATAAACAATATGGAAATTCTCAACAAATTTGAAAAAAAAAGTTTTTACTATCATACACAAACAAAGTCTAAAACACCGGTGGGAACAACAAACGCAGCAAAAATGGCTGCCTAATGTTACCCTAACTATGAAATAAAATGAACATCATTAACACTTTGTTGGCCAATGTCAAACCACTTTTGCGGCTTCCTCTATCTAGCTTCTTTTTTAATTGATCATTGCATTTATGTTCCGAAATATTATAAGTAATTGCCCTTTTAAGAGCAGCTTTAGAAATTGATGTCCACAAATATGTTACTTACAAATCATTTTTCGAATAATTTCCATTTGTGATTGTTGCAGAGTGGCATACATATCTTCAGCGACATCCAATTCACTTAGAAGGCCGTGAATAATACGGTCCTTTCGTTCCAGAGCGATTCTAAAGAACTTCTCGACTTCAATCATTTCGTGTTTCAGATCTTGACATTTAATCTGACGTAGGATTGTACGCCATTCTTGGTTGATTTTCGCTAAATTCAAGCGCGAAAAAGCATCTTCACGTTTAAGTTTGTTCTATAAATAGAAATTGAAAAAGTTTTTGAGTAATCTTAACCTTTTCTTCTAAAAAGCACTATACAAAACAAATTTTTCGAAGACAATAATTCGGTTGTTCGGAAAAACAGCAATGACAATCAAAACCGAAAAAGGAATATAATTCTGTAGCCCATAGACATACTATATATGGACCAGAGACAATACTGAGACCACCAACTTCGGCCGATTTCCCGTTACTTAGCCTACAAGCTATATTTTTCGGAGTGGTCACGATTTACTGCGCTAGTATTGATACATAGAAATTCGTATTGACAAATGTCACGTAACTTCAAAAGTTCTGAGTCACCAATACACTCCCAAAAAATTTGAGCCACTTCCGCTTTGGGCAAAGTGGCTTGCAGCGTTCATAGAATTTTATCAGTTAAATTTGAAATTGTTCGTTATGTGTGAATAATATTTTTTTTTGGGAAAAAGTGTACATTTGCTTAAAATATTTACGAAAAATTAAGAATGTATGTTGGTTGAGGGAAAATAAAAACATTTTGACCAAATTTTCTTTATTATTTAAGAAAAAATTACACACGAAACCGAAGTTAATTTTATCCAAAAGCGGGAAATACACAACCATATTTGTCCCAATATATTTCTAGTATATAAAACATCTCCTTTAGATAGTTTTATTAACCACACAAATCAAATTATTTACCTTCAAAAAATTTATAATTACTAACCAATGGCATTCAGTTATGGTAAAATGTGGTATTCCCGAACTCTTTCACATTTCCCCACGGCTGCCGAGGTTGGCAGCATTTATTTTTGTATTTTTTGTATGTTTTTGCATGTCATTCGGATTCCGAATTGATATAACACCGATAGGAATACAAAATGGCGAATTTGAAAAAAAACTGAGGAGGCCAGCGGCAAGAGGATTGTGAGTTGGGGGTCTCAGTATGGTTTGTCTATGATATGGACTGCTAGTGAAATGTCATTTTCATATACTTCTGCGAGAAAATATGTTCCAAAAAACACAGGCGCCACAGTTTTACAGCGGATTGGCAAAGAAGCACATGCCGCCGTCAAGTCTAAATTGCCATAGCAACGTAAACAAAAAAGCGATTTTTTTTTCAAAAAAAGTTCGTTTCCATAGAAACATGTAAACAAAAGAGCGACATCTTGTCGAAAGCGATTCATTTCCATAGTAACGTGTAAACAAAATAGCGTCATCTATTGAAAAGAAGCAAAGCTACAAAGAGTGATTTGAAATTAATTTTGTAAGATTTTATTATTTTGAAAAAGAAAACGAAATAACAATTTCTTTACTTTTTGACTCACAAACTAAAATAAAAAACGTACAAATATCGTCTATGTAGCGTTCAATCCCTTAATATTTATATCTCGGGAGGTAAATCTTCGGTAAAATTGAAATTAGTGCCGTAGTCGACGTATTTCTTTTTTAATTCATCCCACTAAATTTGCTAACCTATAGCCATTTTATCCATCATGAGATATACGACTTTTTTCTTAATTTTTTTTTCTAAGGATGTAGTTTTAACATCTAATGCATCCAATGAGTTTTTAGTGAATCCAGCCGTCACTTAAGGACCATGATCCAAGCAATTTTTAAACAAATATTATACATAAATAATAAAATTTAGCGCAACAGATTAATGTAGGTACCCCAGGCCTAACTACAAAATAAGCATGTTGCTAATGGCCGCCCACCAATCCTCTTGCTTTTATAAGAATATCGGTAGCTGTTCACTTGTTTTGTGTTTCGTATTGAATTCGCTTGGCTTGTGTTGAGGGTTTGATTAAATTGAGATCGCAGTATTAAAATATAAATTACGGAACTACGTAGGCGCTACAACCAAGTAAAATATAGAAACATACATAATTGGTAAATAATGAATAAAAAAACACACAAATCCTACATTAGTTCTCACCCTCTCAACGCATAGGCATACTACACGCAAAATTTGTAATGAAAGTAAACTTGGTCGTTTCAAGTTTATTTTGTTTTCCGCTGTAAAACTGTAGCGCTCTGTATTTTTGGAACACGCGTGAAGTTGGCTATTAGCAGTCCATTTATAATAAGTCTATGCTGTGGCCAAAATTATACAAACTGATAGAATCAATTATAAAAAAATATTTTTTTGTATCTTTTTTAAGGTATACTTTTTACGGCATTCTGACTTTCTGAGATGTTTGAGTACAGATAGAAGAACGCTTTTCAGAACATTTTTTTTAAAGAGAACCATGTCCTTTTTTTTGCCCGACTTTTTGTTGATTGTTGTTTGAATTATAATTCTCTTTTAATTTTTTTTAAAGTAATTTAGGAGTGACTAGTTCTGTATTCATATAATCGTAATTTTTAGCCGTGTGAAAGAAGTATGAATTCCAACAATCAAATTTTATCGATTTGTTTATCATTTTTTTTAATATTCCTCTGGTAATAGATCGCAATTTGCTCTCCACCACATGGCTCTCAATTCCTCATCCTAAACTATAAATTACCTTCATGTAAAGGGATATTAGGTGCTGCTTTCGCCGGCGTGCTTCTTCTTCGATATCTGCACGTAGTTGCAGATATCTTGCGCGCTCCTCTTCAGACATTTTAGCGAGCTTATTCTTGGACTTGCTTTTTTTACCCATTTTGATATTTTCTTTTTCACTTATAAATGTTTCTTTAAATTGATTGATTCAAAAGCAGTCTGACACTTATATTCACTGTTTGCAAAATATTATTATTTTTTATATTTATTAACAAGTTAAATTAATCTATAATGTTAATACAAATAAAATTACAGCACTACGTAGAGGGTCAACGACTAAAGGGTATCAACTTAGTTCATTGGGTAGTTGTTACGTTTGGCAAACAGAATATATTAAGAGCACTATGGTAACCTATCAGTTAAAGTACCAGGCAAAACAACAACTGTTGTTAAGTGCTTTCCAAACCTTGCCAATTTTATTGCAGTGGGAATCAAGTAAGGGCTTTGGGAAAACTTCAATTACAAGCCAATTGTACAGCTCTAACTCAATAATTTTTATGCTTTTAACTCATTGTAATCGAAAGCATAAAAAAGTTTTTTTTTCGATTTTTCATTGAATTGCTTATGATACATTTTTCGTTCGGGCGCGTACCTACATGCACAAAGCGGGTAGTCAATTAAAGATTGATGCCACAAATATACAGCGATTGTTCTTGCGACTTATTGGTTGTCATATAGCAAAATCTATAGACGGTAAATCGTACGGAATAAGCGGAATCCGCGGAATGAGAGCATATTCCCCTTTGAATTTTCCGCTTAAATTCGTCTCTTGAATGATATTATAATTAAAGGAACATTACTTAAAAATTTTACGAATTTGTACTTAGTCTTATTAGTTTTTACTCAATGTCGTTCCTTAACTCAAAAAATTCGTAAAAGAAAGCAGCTTCGGGGAGCAAGATATTACCCCTCCACTGAGAATCATACAAATTTTTGCTCAACAAATTTCTTGTAGTTAGATTTGGAAAATCTGTCACCTGACTTTTGACAAATCACTTGAAATTTGTTGTCCTATTTGACATACCCGTGCATATGTTTTCATTTCCTGCGTATTAAAATGGTACCAACAGGCTGTAAGTTAAATTCAATGTCAAGATTATTTGAGAAAGTGGCGACGAAATTCTTCCTCGCTGTAAGAAGGGCAAATCTCCTCCACGTAATTTTTAATGCAGTGTCGCTTATTCCCCTTTTCGAATACTTGTAGTTCAATCAGTATAATGTACAAATCCTTCCACATACTCGGATTCATCAAAAATGAGTTCGATTAATTTATCTCAAAATACTTATGATTCGTTCACACGACACCTTAAATTACTTTATTTTAATTGATCTAAGTTTCAGTACTAATTTCAGTTTCAATTTACATTTTTTTAATCATTCTTCCTTAAACTCGAATAAAATATTGACCTAAATAAATTATTCTTAAACAAAGGATTTACATTTCAATTTCTTAAGTACGGGACTGGAAATTCTTAGCAATTTCGAATGACTTTCATCGCTTTGTAGATGAATCAAATAATTTTGTTAGTAAATTAACAAATTCTTCTAGTGTATTAGATGTTTAAAAGACCTTTCCTAAACTTTGTTTTTTTTTTTAATTATGCATCTGTAATTTTTCGTGGATTACTATACAAAACTTTTTCGTGCCTGTCTCTTTTTGAGAGAACATTTATCCCCATAAACTCCATAACCTCATACTTAATGATGCAATATGTTGATAGATATCTGACGTCACGTAGTAGCAAGTCAGTCCAATTCAATTACATAGATTTTGAGTGCTGTTGCAGATAAATACTCGTAGCACCTATATTTACCGTTGGTCAACCCAGACCTCAGTGTTTCAATCCAGGTGTTAATGTTTTTCGGTGGTTGAAAGGTTCGGTCATTTTGGTATAATCCTTTGAGATGGGTTGTCTCGGTCAATTCGTAGAATGGAATAGTAGCCCTATCCCCTATGGATGTTTCTTTGGAACTGCTAATCATTTAGCAGAGCCAATGCGTGAGGGTACCAGCCTCTGCATATTGTCTAGCATATCTGATGTTCTTCAACATCTTCGTCCTGCGCTGATTAGACGCAAAAACGCCCAACTTCCTCATATTGGTTTAAAGATGGTGAACCAAGCAGCAGTTTTTTTTTAAGCTTCTGACTCGCCAAGCCAAAAATAGGCACGTCAATCTAGAAGACCTATTGTGCCTGACAGCAGGAGTTTAGTCTTCATCGCTAAATAGACTCGTTGCAGGATTATTTGATTTAAACCTGTTCTTTTATTTATACCTTAGAGTTGCCACGTCAATATTTTTTACCTTTATTTTCAGTCCTGTGTATTAAAATTCTGCGTGTGTGCAGCACTCTTACAACAGAATAAAAATGAAGTAGACAATAATTAGTAACTAGGTCGACGAAAAATAAACTAAGAAAAGCAAAACGCGTGCTTTTTGGGATTGTGACAGACAGGAACATATTCCTAGGCAAACAATTCCTAAAATGAAAAGAAATGTCAGTAAAATTGAAGTGGACATTACAAATTCTTAAGTGGCTGGACATTTAGAAATTTAATACATCATCTGTGCATCCGAAATAACAACGCCATTATCTGTTACTAGTATTTGTTTAGCATTTCAAAATAAGTTCTCCTAAGCTCAAGGAAGCAGACATAAATCTACTCCCCTCGCTTGGGAAAACAAAATCTATTTGCCCGTTTTACTCTTGAGAAAATTATGTTTATCTTTCGCTGTTTTTTAATTACCCGCAGCGTAACAGCTTGCAGGACTACTGACAGTACATCCTGACATCCTGTAATATCCAAAAGGAATCATTTTATGTTTTTCTTTTGTTTTCACCTAACTTTACATGCTGGCTGGTGCAAACATTTTCAAGTTCTTTTCCTTTTCCTGTTTATACTCTTCAGGCTTGTACTTGCTGCGTAGAATCCTCTTTGCATATCTGTATATACAGTATTCACACAGGAAGCTCATTATATTAAAAAATGGAATTTGTTTGTAAATAATTTTCCAAAGAATGTTTAACTGTTTTCTACTTGAGAAGGTAATGGTTCTATGCTCTTTCGAATGAAGACAAGAAAAAGAAACGGTTACACAAAAAATAGCAACTCGCACTGATGAAAAGAAAATATAAAACTGAACTACACATACTACATTATGTATGCTTCCTAGGGTGTTGCCCTTTAAGTAAGTGGTTGGAAAAGAAGCAAAATCAACAACGGTATTAAAAGAATAATTGCCATAATAAAGGATTCTGAAATGCGATACCACAGAATAGTTTGTTGATTTCAGTTTTATTTTCGAGAGTTATGTACCTACAGCTAGAGTATGCCCGTCGTCCACTACGTGGACATCAATTTCGAATATCGAGCGCATTCAAGTCTAAGGTACCGTCAACTGCCCTAACAATGACCGGGCCCCTAACATTGACCAAAAACAGGAAAATATTTCCAAACACCGTGGTTGGTGGTTTATTTTCTTAGTTCACTGTGGCTATATTTTTCATACAAATTTTGCAATTGTGAGCTTTTCCAATTTTAAAGTCGAGACTAAAAATGTTTATTGCTAAGGCCCAATTTGTATATAATTTTAGTTTTTTTGTATTAAGCTCTTTGTCACTAGATGCCATATTATATGTTGAAGGGAAATATTAAATGTATGTGCATTTTTGCGGTAACTTTTGAAGTGCTCCTAAAGTGGTGTGATTTTGAGTGGCGCAAACTTTTGCATGTGGTACCGAAACTACCGTTTGTATCGCAATATAATTGCTATGGGTAGTAGCTCAATGTTTTTTATAATGAAAAATATTTTTGTTTGTCTATAAAAATGCTATTTAATTATAAATATCCAGGTTTTTGAAAAAGCTATTCCAAAATGTATCACATTTCCTAATATTGACCACTGTTTCTTTTTAATTTTTTCCTACAATTACCAATATTTTTTTGAATATAATCAATTTTATTTAATTTTAAATGAATAATCTTATAAATAAAAGGTAAAAATTAGGTTTTTCTATTTAATTTATTTTTAGTAGATAATCAAAAATGTATCTACAATTAAAACAAAATATTTAATAAATCAGTAAAAGCAAATCGAGTTAAAGTTTAACTTTTAAGAAAAATAATAAAAAAATACTGTGAGAAATATTTATTCCTGGTACATTTTCTCCGCTGGTCAATGTTAGGAATTCGATGCCCTAACATTGACCACCAACTTTTTCCTATTTAAATCAAAAACGAATCGACAAAATATGGTAAATCCTTGCTTTTATGATACAGAACGATAGTCACCAAAATCTGATAGTCGAAAGTTGTGAATATCTATAATCAGAGCTGTAAAATTCAACGTCAAAGTTCAAAACATCTCAATGTTAGGGTAGTTGACGCACGTTGCACATAATTCTATGTAACCACTGCATTTGATCTGGTTGAAAATCATTGCTCCACATGTGTAGGGGTAGTCTACGTAAGTGCTCGTGTGGCTCCTTGATTCCGCATTCTATTGGATAACGATTTCACAATAATGTGTTCTACATTATCTGTTCCACCTGTTGCTCAACGTAATTGTATTTATGTTTCCATGGTTAGTGTTGGTGCGACGAAGTCTACCGGTCGATATCGACACGTCGACCAATCAAACCTGACTAGATGACAAGGCAGTCCAAGCCCCCGTTTCAGGGACTATGTCCAACACACTTAGCCACACTAAGCCAGCCTCTAAAATATATGCATTCCCAGAACTACTCTAGGGCTTCTAATGCCGTAACAAATGAAAATCCTTGAGTTCATTTAATTTGCCCTTCATTGAATGCACCTAAATATTGCAACACCTGCAAAATATACGGAATACTTATACGCAATTGTATTGAGAATTCGTCTTCCAACCCTTTCGTAAAACAGTTTCTGCTCATATATCTTGAATTTTGGCACCCCGCATATGCCTGCTTGTTAACAACTAATCTTATATCTGAAACAAGGACTAAATAAATACAAAATTTGACCACCACGTTTCGAAAACGCAGTCTTTCTTTCCCCTTTCTGAAATGGATAACTCCATCGGCATAATATGTTGTGCTAATTCGTTTTTGATAATAGATACCCGCACACCCCCACTCCAACTTTGTAAGTGAACTATGCAAATAACAATTTAACTGACACCTCTACCTAGGTAAGTATTCAGCCAGGTGTACTAGTCTCATTTCCATACTTCTATAAGTCCCATGTTCGGTTCGCTTACAAATGCAGAATTACTTTATGCAAAGCAAATCAAGCGCTAACCAATGTATAACAAAGTAAACAATCGGCACACGCACATCTGCTGAAAAACAGACCGAGCCCCATTGTGCGTTGCTAGCAAAAAACAAACAGGAGGCGAACGACATACCTAGCATTATCCTTGACAGAATATCAATTTCATCCGGCACGGCGACAATACGGCAGGATATCCGTCACTTTGCTCATCAAAGGGAAAAAATCAATTAAAATTAATCGGATTAGCTTTGTTTCATAAGCTAGGGACCTTAATTGACAGAGCTTTCGAAACAGCGTTGAAGAACGGCCTATATATAAACCGGTTAACTGCGAGTAGGTATAGAATGGAAATGGAGGGTTGAATAAATCCTTTCTGCCTTTAAAATTAATGAGAAGAAAATAAAAGAAACATCCACTCTTCCATCGTCCTACGTAATTAGAAGAATCGCAAGCTGTAGGTGTGTCATAAATTTTCTCAAAAAGGGATTTTATTGCTGTCGAAAAGATGCTTTCGGTACGCTAGCTTTGTAAAGGAAGTAAGGAGTGGCTTTATATGTATTCTTGGCTTCTGCCCTGGGTCCGTGGTATAGTGCATCAAATAAATTGTTGAAATTTATGGTCAAAAAGTTCCACCGGCAGACGTTGTAATAATCGGGCGAATATTCCCACCATAAAACTGTAGTTTCTTACGGCTGTTGGGCATCCTTATGGAAGGAATATTTCCTCCCTCTCGCTCCTAAAGAAGACCGAATATATTCTTTTCAGAGGAACTTCATAAACTATCCTGTTCGTGTGGTAATCATTAAGAAAGTTTCTTCTCGTTACTTGGTAAAAATTATATAGCTGCACAGTATTCCGTTTACTGGATTTTGTAAAATACTTTTAGGACGTTGCCAGCTGTTTTAATAGTCGGCCCGTATGTGGCAAGGCTGCGGATGCTTGCATGATGAACTGTTTTTGGGCCAAGAAGTTACTGTGTGGCTGTGTACTTTGGTCAAGTTGGTTGATGTCCTTTTTTCGAGTGGAATTTTATGGTTAGTGAAAGATTTGGAAAGTTGAATTGTAAAAGTTGAGTTTATGATGTTGTTGAATGCTGCAATCGTAGTGTTGAATGTTTAAGAGATCCTTGAAATGAAAGCGAAAAAAGGAATTGCTCCTATCAATTGGGCGTTTGAAAAGGTGTTTTAGACTGGAAATTTGTTGGTGCTTAAAGCGTGCATTGTGAAAAAATTGCTTTTTTAATTATGCATGGGAATGTGACTCTAATGATAGTAGCAGATTTTTATTAACTAAACTAAAATTGCAGAGCTGTCAAGCTGGAGGAACATCCATTATCGACGAATCGACAGATCATTACAATAGACAGCTATAATTTTCGTCTACCTCAGCTTGTCCATTATCGACATGTTAAAACGACATCGCATCAGAAATCAAACGAAGAATAATACAATAAAAATGCAAGCTTTAAAAATGGGTTTTTACATCTCCGCGCGTTTGCTTCCTCAAGCTCCAAATTATTTTTTGTTATGTAATAATGGAGGCAATAGTTAATATTGTGGACTAAGCGAGGAGTCTCAGGTTCGATAACCGGAAAACCGCATGAACTTCAAGTTGGCAATTAGGAGTCATATACCTACATAATATAGTCAAATACCCTTAACAAAATTACAATTGTAATCGTGATATTGTAGCTCTTCATTAATCGAAAGTGACAGCTATCAATTTTAGATACAATAAGTATATATAAAATAATTGTTCAAGTAACGCTTCAATATGGTTGCCTATTATATCAAAGTTAAAAAAAATACTAGTTTAAAAACTAAGTTACCGTGTCATCACTCAGTGTGAATAAATAAAATACAACGAATGTTGAATTGCTCTTGGAAGGAATTCAAAGGCTAAAACTTCCTGATAAAACTCAAGTAAATACATATAGTTTAAATACCGATTGGCGATTATTTTTAACTTTCTCGATTATGCAGTAAACTCAGAAAGAGAAAGATATTATATTCCTACAAAATTTCGAACTAAAGATTTTAATCAATTCTGAGACTACGATGATAAAGGAACTCGCCAAATGGGGCCCGCAAATCTGTCCGCCTGCCTGTCGGCTCCTGAGCTCTACAGCGCAAACGGTTGGACGGATTTGTTTCAAACTTTGGAATTCGGACATTTGAGCTTAAGAAGGCGGGGTTTACATAGCTGCTTACCTCGTTTTTTGCTAAAAAAAAATGATTTCGACGAAAATGCAAACTTGGGGTAAAATTGATATTTTCAAAATTATTGCGTATTCCATTTTGCAATCGAATCACCTAAAATGATACTTTTTAAAATTGTCAACATCTCAAAAACCCCTGTAGGTAGGTATATATTTTGAGGAAAATTTGAAAAGTAATGCTGACATCGTAAACAATACCTTGTACTCAGTTTTTAGCTTAATAGTATTTTTCGTTACTCTTTTTACAGCATAATTTTACAAAAACAGGGCCATCGATTTTGATTGAACTGATATACATATTAAAGATAATTAAAAAAATTCTCCCATTCTTAGTTTTTCCTAAGAAATGCAAAGAAAGTTGCATTATCTTACGATAATTCTAGTGACTACACCAATCCCGATCTGTGTTCACATAAAAATATAATAAAAAAATCTTAAAACTCAATTTCAGCAAATATCGCCCATATCTGCTCTTCTTCTTAACATACACCATAAAATAACCAGCAACCACATAATAACTTACACAATTGAAAACACTTCATTTGGTACTCCACCTGTCATACTCGTACCTACATTTAAATTGTTTGTATGAAAATTCAAAAAACGAACTCTGAATATTACGCACATATCGGTGTACGGATTTCTGTATATCTATCATGAGCCTTACTTCCAACCATAGGCACGAAAACCAGGATCACCAATCTATTCCTGTCAAAAACAAGAACTTGCGCTAACAGATCAGAAACTCCTGCTCAGGGCCGGACCAACCATATGTGCAATATGTACAAATGCACAGGGCGCCAAGTTCTGAGGGCGCATTAATAGGAAAGAACAAATACTGCCTTTTGCATTTTAAACAAAAAGCTTGTTCAAAGTCCAGAATAACAATCACCTGCAATTTTGGAACTTCAAGGAAAATCTAACTAAAAATATCGAAAAATAAAAAATTTCACTAGACCCATGCAAGTTTACTTCTTACCTACATAATCTAAAAATATGACACCTTATTCATTTAGGTATATTTGTGGCACATCCACTTACATTTTACAAAAGAATCTAGTTCAAAAATCTCAAACAAAAAATACCTCAATAAAAAAAAAAACATTGAAAGTCTGTCTCCTGAAAAAAGGGCGTTTTCTGTAAATCTTGCACAGGGCGCTAGTTTAGCTTGAGCCGGCACTGCTCCTGCTACGCTTGTCCTTGTAGGTATATATTCAAATTTGCTTTTTACTGAGAGCTTAAGCCTCACATTATTATTTGATGCACTGTCATCTAAATTGCCAAAAGTGCACTTTATTTAAGTATATTTTTATGTTTTCAGTACGGTTTGTTTATCTAGATTCTAAAATCGTTTCTGAGTTCTTTTACCTACATACCGAATTAAACAAAAAGCAATCAATCAAACTCTTGATATGAACGAGAAAGTTTCATGCGACCCAGTAGTATTTAACTTAATTTTTTTTTTTATAAATCGTATGATCTTAAGGTGCCAAGCATCTAACTGCCCTGAACTCTTTACTTATGGTATATATTTTTGAAATTTTACAAGAAAACGATTTTCAAATACAATAAATTAAGACGATTTTACTACTTTCTAAGACATTAAATGTTGGTAGTTCAAATTGCTTTTATTATATTCTTATAGAAATAAAGCATATTATATGAAATATTTTTAAAAATGTATTCTAAACAAAAACTATAATTTTACATAAAATGTTAAGTATATATGAAATAAAATAGCTGATAGCAAAAAATCTACCGAGCTGCTGATGACCTTTAATGAAAATATTCCACTTTTGTAGTATACTAACTTAAAGCCATATGAAAGACTCCGTTTTTGAACTCCACAACTCCACAGAAAAGAAGTTACAGACTTCCAGATAACATTTCTTTCCATGGAACGCAAACTCATGCATTTTTCAGTTCAATTTTGTTTTATTTTTAATAAGGCTAAACGGGCCTATTGGAATCTACTTTGTTTGCATAATTACATTTAACAACGAATATGCACTCTTAACCGTTATAACAAACGAACTTAAATTAATTTTAAAGAATCCCAAGCAAATAAATTCGGTTTTTTGAAGACCACGTTGCGAGAATGTAAAAATGTTTTGCCGGAACTCTCTGTCCTGGTCCACCCAGTTGCATGAGAATAATGCGTACGGCAAGTTTTCGAACTCAGTTTCGAAAACACTTCCAAAGTAACAGCTTGGATATATTTGCAGAGACAATCCTATGATATTGATGCAGTAATACACAAAAGTTACCGCATTTTCAGTATAGAAGATTAATATCGTTATGGAGCACGATATATTAATACCCGTGCATAGTATTTGAAAGAACATACTAACCGAAAGCACGGTACTCAAAATATGATATAGCCTGTAATCGGAGGATAATACGTTTTAACTTTGGAATGCATTTTTTATAGCAATACCTACCTAATCAGTTTTTTGTGGTCATTAATGCACATCCTCAGCTCTTCATTGTGTTTCCTTACGCTCTTCCTGGGATCCGTTCCCAATTCTGTTAGCCTCATAGCGAGCAATTTGGTGTGTCCGCTTAATGTTGCCAATGACAATGTCGTATATGTGTCACTACCGTAGGTAGTTATCAGTTGTACAGTTTGTCCAATTAACTGATACATATTTGCTATCCAATAGTTCGTAGAGGAGTAAGTCCAATCAAATGGAAACCACGCTGGGTACATTAGGCGTCTTTCGGTGGCAACCAAAATGCCTAGTTGCGATGTGATGCCTGCAAATCCGTATACAATTGCGATTCCGTAAAGAATACGCTTGCATGTTCGAGCGGTTTTGCGAAATTGCCTTTTCTCGTGTTCCGTTTTAATGCGTGCATCCAATGCTCTGAAAATGTCCTCGACGAGCCTTAAGTTTTCGATGTTGTACCAAATTATAAAATATTTCAGCGAAAACTGCACATCCGTCAGAGTTACAGCGATATTGCCAAAAACTTCACTTTTAGTCTGAACTTTGAATAGCCCCAGGATCAAGTGAAAGGGAAAGAACACCATTATGCCAAAGAGAACAATTAATATCCACAGCGAATAAAGCATTTGGTTATTCTTTGGCGGAACGAAACCGGAAAATTTCCAAATCCATCGATGAATTCGGAAGATGTCCGTACTACTTTTAATAATCATACAAAAGTTTAATGAATATTAAGCTCGACTGTGTGTCTTTGTCGCGGGTTTGTCGTGTACTAAATCAAAGCTGGGACTGCATGTATAAATGCAATTAATTTAAAAATTCATACTATAGCTGTAGATTGCAAATATAGATATTTATCGACAGGAGTATACCAGCTGGAAGAACGGATGTATGACTTTTCTACATGGAAGTGTGTACGGCGGGGTACACGGTATACCTAATAATATAGTGCGTTGGAATATTTCCCACCTGGTTTGCCTGTCAGCTTTCTAGTAAAGAATACCTATATTAATGTGTTTAACCATAATTATTGTGCACATTAAAATGTACCTACCTATATTGCTTTTTAAAAAGAAAACGAACAAAAACTTATTTCTACCTTACAAAATCAGTTTGTGGATCAACTTCGTCAAGCAGAACTATTTTTAAGAATTGATTTGTTTGACCACTGAGACTGACCTTAAACTGAAAGGATATGAATTATTATCACTCTCCCCATAGATATAAATGCGCAAGAGGTGGGGCACAGTCTTACGATAGAACACCTTTTAAAAATAAAATGCAAATTGTATGTCTTGCCATCCAAGGAATTTCAATAAGTATCTATAAAAACGAGCAGTGGAATATTGCTCTCCTAGCTATAGACTAAAGAGAAATGATCTTAAAAGTCTTTTCCGCATTAAACGCGTTAGATATTTTAATGTCAAGCATAAATGTCTCGATTTGAATGACAAGTATAAAATGCAGAGAACAATATAAATCTATTAAGGAAGATGGTGCCAAATATCACCCGACGGGAAAACCTACCTACTGGCCAACAGATATGAGTCAAACCACAGATCTTGTCGACTTCTTTATATCTAAAAATATATCTTCAAATAAAATAATAATGTAAAAGAAGGCTCAGATTTTAGAGCACTCCTCAGCCTCCTCCTAAAAAAACATAGCCCAAAAATAGCTAATCGACTCACTGCTTGGAAGTTGGAACTAGTTTTGGCAGAAGTTTGAAGAAGGAAGGACTATTCAAACAGAAGACCAACTAGAAAGAGCAGTGCAAATATTATCTCTCAACATACAAAAAGCTGCATAGAATGCTAACCCCAAAATAAAACAAGACAAAAATCTTATCCTCACGATTTAAGTAAAATTATTAGATACGGAAAAGAGGAAAGGTAGAAAGCGTTGCCATCGGAAAATGCGTCAAGGCCAAGAGATAAAAACCATACTGAAGAACTTAAATACTAAGCTTTTATAATGAGTCTCAAACCTGACTCACTCTGGAAGACAACAAATGAATTGAACAGGCCAATAGCTAACATTCCTCCAGTAAAAAGCAGAGAAGTTAACTGGCCAAATAGCAGCCAAGAGAAAGCAAACTCTTTTGCAGTATATCTTGAGGGCGGCTCCAAACCCTATGAAGATTAAACTTTCAAGGAATCGAAGAGATATGCGAAGAATATATGCCTATAAAGTCGGTAAGAGTTAAAGAACTTGCCAAAGAAATTAAAGAAAAGCGGCGGTAAGGCGAAACTTGGGAAGCCTGCATATTACAGGTTGGTGTCAATTCGCAGTTACCCTTACTAAATAATCGCAACACGTAAAGCATTCATCTTCAGCGACCAAGAAATCAAGCTCGAAAAAAAATTAAAACCAAACTTAGTTTGTTTAGGGGAACGCCAAGAGCTCCAATGCCAAAAGTCAGTTATAGTAATATACGAGATTGGGGGTTAAACAACCACAAAAAAAAGGAAAAGAAAAAGTAAAAGAGAAAAGTAAAAACCTAAGCTTAGCCAGTAACCGAAACCGACAAACTTAACTATTATAAAAAGAAAAAAATAACCATCTCTTAAGAGTTATAAAAAGTGTGGTGCTTAGTCTTAATTTCATCTTACGTACGTAGACCCCAAAATACAATTTATTAATTTTTTTAACGACAACATCTGCTGTTTTTTGACGAAAGTAGCCTCACAGGCAGTGGCGGACTAAGGGGGGGGGAGCGGTGGGGGCGGTCCGCCCCGGGTGGCAGACTAATAGGGGGTGCCATCAGTAACAGAAAAATAACTTTGCACACTACAAAAAATAAAAACACAAATAAAACAATAAATTTGTTTCCCAAATACCTACCTATATATATGTGCGCATGAATTTCGTTACTGGCCTATTCTCTTAATATAAGTAATATGGAAATAAAATATTTATCGCCCAAGAGCAACAACCAAGCATTTACCAAGCGTCGCAGTTCTGTGTTCAGTTCTTTTTTGAAGATTTTGTGAAGATAGTTTCAACTCTTGAACTCCTTTGTGATCCTGAAAAGGAAAATTTAGATACAAGAGGTGCTGCAACCATACTCTTATCTGCTGTATGCGACTTTACGTTGTTATGTTATCTTTCATTCTGGTTCGATATTTTGGAAGAAGTTGATTCAGCACAGAAATACTTGCAAAAATCCGGGCTCACTCTAGAAAAAAGTGTAATAAAACTTAAGGCACTAGCGAGTTTTCTTCGTGAACACCGTGATGAATCCGTGAAAAAGGCCGTAATATACGCAAGAGAACAATGCACCGAGCTAGAAATTTCAATTGAAAGGCGGGGAAGATGAAAAAAGAAGAAAATTATGCCAGGCGAAAAGGCTCAAGATGCTGGTTTGACGTTGGAAGAGGAAACACGAAGAGCCATGTTAGAATGTCAGGATACATTTTATACTGAACTTGTGCATCGATCTAAGGCCATGGAAGATATTGCGTCAGTTTTCTCAGATCTTCAACCGAAAATATTGCTGTATGGAACGGAAGAAGAACTGCGGGCTGTGGTTCCAATGCTTACCTCGACATTTACAGAACTTACAGACAACAGTATCATATTGGAAATCCAGCGAATTCGGCGTCACATGGTGCCAAATATAGATTTTAATGATATAATCGAAACATTCAGTACAATAAAAGCTCGTAAGCACCTTTAAATAAAATATTTGTTCGTGTTTTTTTCTTAAATTTTTCAAGGGGTGTAAGCTTGCTTTACCGCCCCGGGTGTCACTGCCTCTTAGTCCGCCACTGCTCACAGGCGAACAAAAGTATTAAGAGTTAAAAAAATCATATTACGATTCTTGGGTTAAAACAAATATCAAAAATTGTGGTTCGTTTTAAGTACCTATTGTACATACTTATAAAAGGTAGGGTCGATTTTACAGCGAGACTAGTTAAATTAAATGACCTCAAGTCAGTCCATATAAATTTTACGCGTACAAACGTATAACACATTTCAATATCCAGTATACCTAGTGAAATATAGAAAAATATCTAGGCATTACTCTAGACGCTAAACTACGTTATAAAGGGCATGTAAAAAAAAAGATGATTATATTGGCTTACTGGGAGATATTCATCCCTGTCCAACTACACAAATTCTGAAACCAGTATGGAGAACCCATAGGTGCTCTATAGTTGTGGGCATGCACCACAATACATGCCAAACAAATTTTAAAAAAATTTAAGTCATCCAAAATAGAGTACCAACGAACAATAGTTAATGCACGTTGATATATACGCAATGCTAATCCACATACCCCGGCTCCAGGCTAAATTTTTCGAACTCACAATGGCGAAATTTTCCTTACAAAATTGTATATTGTGGCTTACAAAATATTTAATGCTGGGGTTAAAAATGTTTATTAGTAAGGCAAATAGAGATGAATTTTATTTTGAACAATAATTAACTTCGTAATTAATGATTCCGAATACATATATATGTATGTGATGTATCCGAAGTTATAAATACCTACTCAATATACTGCAAGCGGCTCGTATGGAGACTATAAGTTATAAGTGTTATTCCAGTTCTAGAACGGAAATTCCGTCTTCCTTGTCGTCTCGAACCTGGCGGCTGGGATTCGAAGATCCTCTTAGCAGGAGCATTAGTGTCCAGTCGCTCGATGTGGCCGAGCCAATGTAGTCGACGTATTTTGGCCCTTTGGACTACATCCACATCTTGGTACAGCTCATAGAGTTCGCGGTTGTATCTTCTCCTCCATTCGCCCTCCTCGCACACAATACCAAAAATCCGCCGAAGAATTTTTCTTTCGAAGGAGCCCAGTATCAGCTCTCCCTTCCTGCTTATCGTCCAGCACTCGGCGCCATAAAGCAGAACTGGCAGGATAAGGGTTCTGTAAAGCATACATTTTGACCTTCGCGTTAGGAGTTTTGAACCCAATTGCTTTGCCAAACCGAAGTAGCAGCGGTTTCCTAGGGTAATTCTTCGTCGGATCTCCACTAAGATGTCATTTGTGGAGTTCATATTTACTTCGAGGTAGAAAAACTCCTTAAATACCTCGAAATTGTTGCTATCAACAGTGACGTTCTGTCCTAGGCGGTGGACAAATGCTTGTTTGTTTGTTGATAGCATGTACTTAGTCTTGTCCTCATTTACTACAAGACTAACGAATTTCGCCTGTTCTTCAATCGCCGTTAAAGCCTCTATCACGGCACGCTGAGAGCGACCGATGATGTCAATATCGTCTGCATACCCCAGTAGCTGGACAGATCTGTTGAAGACAGTGCCTTCCGTGTTGACACCTGCCCTGAGCACTATCTGCTCTAACACGAGATTGAAGAAGTCACATGACAATGCGTCTCCTTGCCGAAATCCGGTGCATGTTTGGAATAGCTCGGAGGAACTACTTCCAAATTGCACATTGCAGCGTGTGTTCCCCAGCGTCACGCTACATAGCTGGATCAGTTTTGCTGGGATCCCGAATTCGGCCATCGCCACATAAAGCTCCTGACGATAAATGCTATCATATGCGGCTTTGAAGTCGATGAATAGGTGGTGAGTCTCGACTTGAAATTCATTGGTCTTTTCCAGGATTTGCCTCAGTGTGAAAATTTGGTCTATAGTCGATCTGCCAGGCCGGAAGCCACACTGGTACGTGCCGATTAGTGTGTTGCAGAACGGTTTGCGACGTTCACACAGTACGTTAGATAGGACATTGTATGCGACATTAAGTAGGGATATGCCTCGATAGTTCTTGCAAGACATAGGATCGCCTTTTTGTAGATGGGGCATATGGAGCTGATAGTCCAGTCATCTGGTATACTTTCTTCCACCCATACTTGGTTGATGATTTGGTGCATGCGCCCTACCAAAACATCACCACCGTATTTGAAGAGCTCCGCTGGTAAACCATCAGAGCTGGCGGCCTTGTTGTTCTTTAGCTATTTTATTGCTAAGCCAACTTCTTCTATACTGGGTGGTGGAACTGGATCTTCATTGACCGGACGTGGGTTCTCTTCTTGCCCTATCACTCTCTCTACATGATGCCCAGTTAATAGCTTCTGGAAGTACTGCTTAAACATATCTACTATTCCCTGCGCTTCGGTGACTAGGTTTCTATCACTGTTTCGAAGAGCCTGCGTTCCGGTCTTGAAGCCAGCATCCAGTTGCTTGGCTTTCTTGTAGAAATGAGATGTACTTTCCTGAAAATATTTTCGAGGTATACAAAATTTTTAAAAGGACCGTTTTTGGTTATTCAAAAGGAAAAATCAAAAAGAAATTAGTTTGCTTTCATTTTAGGAATGACTATATCACATTAGGGGGAATGGGTTTTTGTTAAAATCTTATGGACCGTTTTTGAGATATTCGATTTTTTTGTGACAAAGTGAGTATGCAAGCCCTACTTAAGCTGAATATCACTTTAAGTTGAAATCGCTGGAGCCGTTTTCTAAAACAATCAAACTTGTCTAAAACAATTATAGGCATGGGAAGTAGCGTTAATAAACTCCAAATCCTAAGTTTGAAACAAATCCGTCCAGCCGTTTGGGCTCCAGACGTCAGGACGGACATACAGAAATAATTGCATTTTTCGAGTTGCTCTATCATCGTAATGTCAGAATTCGAATTCGAATTCTATGAATACAACATCTTTCCCTTCCCTTAATACATAGTCGAGAAAGCTGCTCCTATGATCGATTTCAGACAATCAAAACCGAGCTACATTTAGACAGCTGTCAAACTTACTAAACTAGATACTTGAACGTCCCAATGGCTAATCTATTAATTCGTAAATTGTTTCCTGTTTTTTTTCCGAGTCCTGATGGTATCTATGTAGTTCCGAAATGCTGCTAAGTTGTATATCTCGTTAACAACGTTGAATCCACACATAAAAAAGGTTGAATTCATGCCTTTGGGAGCGGATTTTTATATTCGCCATTTATCCTCTCCGGCCACCCTGTACAGAGACCCATTCCGACACAAAGTCGGTCGCCTTTTAGAGTATGTAGAATGCTGAGGAAGGTAAAGTGCAGCACAAAGTTACCCGAAAAGGAAAACCGATATATCTTTGTCAACACACTCATTCCCCTATGCATTTACATAGTTATTTGATCAGTTGACTTGGTTCAAGATTCATATCGCAATTCATAAACGAAATAAAATCCACTTTATTAATACGTTCGGCTATATCCTCCATCGGTCGTTGTGGCCAAACTGCGGAGCGTCCCCAATGTTTTCATGAACATTCCCCAAAAGCAATATTTTTGCTAAGGATATGTTTACACATCGGCTATTATATCCCCGCAATTAATCCCCTGCCTCGCTCAAGGCACAAATAAAACATTCCAAATTCAACCGCAAATTCCTCTATACCTCCTACTGGATCGGAGATATCTTTGCTAAGTTATAACGCACTCTGGGTGCAGGCAACGACCAGAGGCCACCTGCACAGTTTCCCATCGTAAGTCCAAGTGAAGTGCAAAATTCTCGAGCAAAACTCTCAGCAAAGTAGCAATTCAACGGGATAATGGAAGACAACTTCAGTCCTTATGGCTAATTTATTGGACACTATACAGTCTGTGTTTGCGTCTATGGTGTGGTTCGGCAAACTTTGCAAGAATTCTTTTCCTCCACTGCCTTAGTGCCACTGAAAGAGTGCGTCACAAATAGAGTAATTTATCAAGTAAAGCACAGGCATAAGTAACCAGAGAGAAGGGATAATTGATGAATGTCCCCTTTGCTAGTTCATTCGATTACAACCAGAATTACCAGGAGTCAGTCATTGATGTGAGGATGAAAATTGTCCTGTGATTACGTTTAACACGTTCTCGAACAGAAAGCTGCATACGCCGAGGTGGCCACATGACGACTATACGTGCCAAGGATTTTTTATAAGCGTGTGGGTGTGCGTGGTTGTTGTTTTCTTCGCTGTCAACAATATTCCAGTTCGCAGCTAACTTCCTTTTTCAACAAAATGGAAGCACCTTGAAGACATTGCTTGCACTCTGTCTCCTTGCGTTTTGTATAGTTTATCTCTATCTCGGTACTCGTGTACCCACTGCGTCAAAGTACTAAGCGCGGATGTAGCTCTACTCTACGTGACAGGATTTTTTCCTGTCAGAACGGATTCCACTCGCTTATTACACTCCCATAAAAGGCCACCCGTACACCAGTGACAGGAGCAAAGATAGCAAAAAAAAACCGTTGGTATCTGGATGTGTCAATTGATAAATTATTATCCTCGTTGCGCTAAGGCGGCGTAGGAGGAGGAATAAATATTCATTCGGTTGACAGCGTACGCTGTGTGTTATCCTGTGATGCAGATAGCGTTTTATCGTGTATTGAAAATGACATATTAGCCCATTCAGGATACGCTACAAAATCGAATTGAGTTTTCTTGCGTGGCTCTGTTATGTTTCGTGTTTTTCATTTTCTCTGGATGTCACGGTGTCGTTTTAAGGGTGTATCGGATCATCGTCCTTCGAATATTTATTGGATGTAATTTTTCGGCAACACATCGTGTATAGAGCTAGTGTGCTGCACCTTGTCAAGTGAAAGCTTTAAAAAGAAGGGTTCGAGAGATACACTAATACAATGATGTTGCTGATATTGAGATTGGCGTGGTATGAAAAAAATAAACCTTTGAGCTACGGACTCTCACTCCAATGAGACAAATTTTAATTTTTGCGGAATTGTTTAAATTTTCTCAATTTTCCTAAGAAACATATCAAATGTAGGTCTTATTTCAAATACGAAAACCGTTTAGAAGTCCTTGAAGGGCTGAATTTTTTAAATAAAAAAAAGGATTAATATTTGAGAGAAGCTTTTCAAGGCGCGGTCTGTTCTTTTTTGGCTTTCTTCAACTATCCATCTTACCCCGACAGATTCGATGGATTTCATTACATTTCTTTACTTTTTATTTAAGCTTAACTTTACGTAACAGAAAACATGAAGACATTAAACTTATATAAAAAAGAATAATTTTCCCCATGCTGCTTTTGGTCTCAGGCTGCAGGTAGGTATACTTGTTGTGTGGCTACGGTTGTGACGTTGCAGTTATTTGTCACTCTGTTAGGTAGCTTCTGTTGTTTATATGGCCCTTCAGCTGTTCAGTTATCGTGTGCCGTTTTATATGGCTATGATTCTAAAGTTGTTATCACCGAAACAAAAATCCGTTGTTGAATCAATCATTCATTGTTGATTGAAAATCCACTGAAAATATTCAAACTGAATACAAAAGTGGTTGTTCCAAATAACGCTGCTTAATTGAATCAACTAAGGTGGCGTTGTTGATTTGAACATGTTCCTGATTGTTTCAAATATTAATTAATGTTTGATGAATTACTTCGTGTTTGATTTAATGGTTAAGCAACAAGAAACGTGATAATAACGTAACATGATAAATCAGCCTTTTATCGATCATAAAAATAGTCAAGCATACACAACAGTTGTTAAGGTGTCACAGTTGTGTTCGACTAATCAGTATTGACAATATGTAACTTGAGCAAAGCAAGAAAATGATTAAAGGATCACCAAGAACGTTTTAAAACTACCACGCACATATTTAAGTTGAATATTATGTTCATTGTCTCAGCAACCATATTTCATTACACAATGCAGTACTTTAGAGTTATAGGTACGCATACGCAGTATTAATCAATCAACCAGACAGGGCAGAAGTTCGTTAAGGAAAACAATTTTATCCGCAAGTGAAAATTTAGTTTAGTAGTTTCTTAAAGAAAATATTATCATTAAATTTATTGTTCCTTAAAGTTTTCGTGAAAAGTGCAGTAGGAAAGGACTTAATGGACCTCCTTTTATTTTGTACTAAAATTCTAATAGAAAGAAATATACTCCCATATCTAACTTTTTTTTTAAATATACTTGTATTTTAGTATTAACAAGCTGACCCGGTGAACTTCGTTCCGCACAAATTCGTTAATGAAATGAATATAATCATGCTTATTTTCAGATTCGAACGAATAGTCAATTCTAACGAATGTATCTATTCGTTGTATTTAAAATATTAACTACTTATTGAGAAATACATGCTACGATCTACAAAAATGTGAAGTAGAAGTCTTATCTGAAAAGGGACCAGGCTTAAGAATATTAAAATGTGTTATTATAGTAACATTTTGACATGCTCAAGTCTGAAATTTAAATATGAGCTTATCTAAAATAGGTTTTAAATGTTTGTTATAAAATTGCGAAGTTAAGAATGCAAAAAGAAGGTATTATGTTACATTGAACCTCAAGTTTTTGAGTTATTTATTCAACTCAATTCTGGTCACACGACCTTTCAAATATGGTTACTGTATAAACAAAACAACATTTTTTTGATACATTTTTTCTGTAAACAATCGGTGACTAATACCAGCAGACATGGCGATTGTTTTGTTTATGGATGAAAGAAGAAAAAATTTCATACAGGAGGATGCCTCAAATCCATTTCCGAAATCCCTTAAGAAAATATGTAAAAACAACAATTATCACTGTTTAGTGTTAGGAAGGACGAATAAAAAAATTACATATGTTGCGAACGATTAGAAAGTGAAAATACACTCAACATTGGAATGAAAAATTAACTTTCGATCTGTTCGAAAGTCAAAATACAGATTCTTCGAATTCGACACACTTTCAAAAGAATCGAATCTCAAAATAAGCATAAAATAATTCCGATTATGCACATACTATAAATAAATAGTTGGCGCAACAGATCCGGAGGGACCTAAGGCCTAATTTCTCACAACCATTAGTCTTGTGCGTGTTTTTCATTTTTGGGACGGATGGAAGGGAAGGAAAATTTTATGCCGAGTCCAAACGGCCAATTGAGAAGCTCTTTCACGACAATTATGCTCTCGGATGTTTGTCAGACATTTGCGAGATGTGGAGCAGCAGAAAAAAAAATTTAATTTGGAATTTTTTTTCGGAATTCGAACCTGGGACCCTTCGCTTAACATATTCATCTGTGAAGTTCCCTCATTGCATGCCCATGCCCAAGCTCAAAGAAGGAAAGGAAGCCAGGAGAGAGAGAAGTAAAGGGTTTTCCAATAAGAGGTGTTATTTTGGTATTCAAAGACAAGTGCCATTTTTTGAGATAAATGATCGGATGTTTATTTCATAAAAAAGAGGAAGGTATGCCGTTAATAATGAAAAACAACATCAGCCAAACGGCCACCACGAGCACGCATACAGGACCATATCCTTTTCATGAAATTTTCCATAACCAAATCGCAAAGTGGCTGCCCTATGTCCTCGATAGCCTCATGTTGAGAATGGAGAGGATTCTCAACAATAACTCTTGGGTTTTCCGAGCCACAGATGCGACAATTTTGCTTGTTGACGTAGCCACGGAGGTGGAAATGGGCCTCATCAGTCAAGATGATTTTTCGATGGAATTCCGGATCATTTTCATGCATTTAAAGGACTCAATCAGCAAAGACACGACGTTTTTTCACCATTTTTGTAGTGAATTTTAATAATTTCAATGCGTTGTTGAAGCGTGTATCGTTCCATTTTTAGTAATGGCGTAGTTTCTACTTATCAAATGTCAAAGAATAAAAGCTTCAAAAGCTTACCGAAATAGCGTGACAATCAAAATAACACCTCTTATTGGAGAACCCTTTATATGGTACAGGATAAGGTTAAGTCTTTGTAGCTCGTGTTCCACGCTTGCCTCCTCTCACATGACCGAATGACCCTTCACTTTAAATAACTTGTATAGTTGTAGCGCTATAGCTACAAAATTACCATATTTTGGTAAAAGTACCTACTTTTTTTTAGCTATTTAGTTTTTCTAATTTAAAAACAAAGAAACGAAAAGCCATTAGCCAATTCATGCAACGGATATTTCTGGAATAGCCCAGCCCCAAACAGTCCTATTGAATAATCACATAAACGGATATAATTGACCTAAAAGCTCTTCGTAGGTATATATTAGTTCGGCTTCAGAACACTCAAAAACTGAATGCATCAACTCTCAGCTTCAATGGGTTTCGCTTTTGAATAGTTATCTACAGCCAAGCACTGCCAACCCTCGACGTCAATCAATTTATTCTAATTTCAAATTTGGTCAACACTGTCAAATGCATTTTTAACCAAATCAATGGACACACCAATCTCCCTTGTGCAAATAAATCAAACACACTCCACGCTTGATTCAATCTGCAAAAATTGTATATTTAAAATATACAGAAAGGACGCAAGCAGCGCTCCATTATCTCAATGTGTGCGGATGCGGATCTGTATAGATATAGAGGTGTATACTGAAATGGTAGGATGTCGCGCTTCCCTACAATTAAGAGAATTGTTGCAGCCCGTTTTGGGTCGACTTGTGTTATCCATACGAGAGATAGGTAATGCCACATCCGATTTCCTTGCCCCAGGGCGCATAAATCACAACTAGCAGAGTTCTATTCAATTGAATTCGTCGGTCATCGAACCTTAGACCATATTTCACATTTTCCATTTCCCGAAATATCTAAATTTGTGATTTAGGTAGTACATAAATATCGGGCTATACGTCAAATTGTACAGCGTAGGGCGCCCACTCTATTGGGGCTACCGAGTGTGCCGACTGGCGAACGCCAAATCTAACCACAGGACAATGTCATGACAATAATAAATCGGAAAATAAATCGATGGTAATTGATAAAATGTCAACTGAGAGGCGAGAAAATCATTCAGGATTGGGGGTGTCATTGTGGGATGGTGCGGTAGTGCCAACAAGCAATTTCGAATGCAAATGATGTGCTGTCCTGTAATTGAGGAAGCAAGTGTCAGAGACACATTACCACAGTAGGGTTGCGTGTTTTGGAGATACATAGACACACCCTTTAAATAAATACGTGACAAAGCAAAATCTAAAGAGTATTTGTTATACCGATGCAATACTTAAAGACTAGCCCCGTATAAATAAACAAAAGCGCACAAGTAAGTTAGCTAGTAGACATCAGAAAGCATACAAAAATTTGACGTAACTGCTGAATAACGAGTTGCTAACTTGTACGCAGCGTTTATTTACACTGGGGTAGTTCTCTTAGGGCCGTTTGCTGATACGACTCATAGCGAATTAAGTTCCACATAAACTCTTATGTGACAGTTTATGACCTGGAAAAAGTAGCCCATAAGTATTTAAGTAGAACTTAAATCGTTAAGAGTCGTATGAGCAAACGGCCCTTAGAGACTGATTGAATGAAACTCTGTCTCGATGTAAATGCTGTTGAAAATAATTATAAAGTCCAGATTCCAGCTTATATAAAGGGTTTTCCAATGAGAGGTGTTATTGTGAATGACCCGCTCTTTCGGTAGCTGCCACTTTTGAAGCTTTTATTCTTTGACATTTGACAAGCAAAAACTACGCCATTACTAAAAATGGAACGATATACACGCATCAACAACGCATTGAAATTATTAAAATTCACTACAAAAATGGTGAAAATCTTGCAGTCACAGTTCGCAAAACTAAAGCATTTTTGGTCGTCGTGAAGCACCTTGTCGGACCGCAATACAGAAATTGGTGGAAAAATTCGAGCTGTTGGGACAAGTTAGTGATGTCAAGAATAAAACTCGTGCACGTCGCTCAAGAACAACTGAGAATATTGCTGCTGTAGCCCAAAGTGTTGAAGAAAACCCAGGTTTGCTCATTCCTCGTCGCTCTTTGGAATTGGGCATTCTACAAATGTAATTACACCGTATTTTGCACAAAGACTTGTGTCTTAGGGCTTATAAAGTTAAGTTAACACAAGAACTCAAGCCGGCCGATCATCAACAACGCCGTGTCTTTGCTGATTGGGTCCTTGAAATGCATGAAAATGATCCGGAATTCAATCGAAAAATCATCTTGACTGATGAGGCCCATTTTCACTTCGGTGGCTACGCCAACAAGCAAAATTGTCGCATCTGGGGCTCGGAAAACCCAAGAGTTATTGTTATTGTGTAAATTCGTGAGGCTATCGAGGCAGCCACATTTGCGATTTCTTTATGGAAAATTTCGTGAAAAGGATATGGTCCTGTATGCGTGCTCGTGGTATGGCTATTTGGCTGATGTTGTTTTTCATTATTAACGGCATACCTTCCTCTTTATTATGAAATAAACATCCGATAAAAAATGGCATTTTTCTTTGAATACCAGGAAAACCCTTTACAATTTTCTACAAATATATCAAGTAAGCTATGTAATGACAAACATTTAAATATAAAAAAATAAGGGCCTAGCTTCTTTCTTTGTGTGTGATTTTTTTTTCCATTTTTTTTGGCAGGATTCATGCTCTCAGATGAATGTCAGACGTTTGCGATGGATGGCACAATGGGAAAAACGTTTTTTGACGCCTTTTTCTACATGTGTTTTCACGAGTTTTTTTTACGTATCTTTCTACGCGTTTTTCATGCACCTTTCGACGCGATTTGTCAATCGTTTTTTGACAAGTTTTTAGACGCGATTTTTCATACGTTTTTTTGGCGAGTTCTTCGACGTTTTTTTCACCCGTACAAACCGACATCAATTCCCTTATATGTACAAATATAAAATAACGCTTTTAAGCAGCGAATTGGGAGCTAATTTCGATACTGGTGCCTGTTGTGACCACATCTGCTGTGTCTTTGCAGCCGCTTCAGTAACACCAGTATTATATGCTTGAAATACATTTCCGATAAACTTCCAACATCCAGATCTATGCTTGCCAAAGCTGACGGTAGTGACTCCATTGATACTTTCTTTCATCAAATACTGTACACAGTTTCCAAAATCAAACAATTGAATAATTTGGTTGAAAATATTCAAAACAGCTAGCTGTGTGTTTGCCTTTTCTTCAGTTTATAAATACCAAACTGATTCGCCCATTACCAGCTAGGCTGCGGTGTGTGTGTGGTGAGCACCCCCTGGAACATTTAGAAATAAACCTCTACCACCGACATTCATTGAGTAGTTTCAAAAATCAGCAAGTCCACAATTTCCAATCGAGCGGATGCAAATTACATTTTACCACAACAGTGAACCGAATCCGGCACATTCGTATTGGAATAGGTCGACTGTTTGGCCGGATGTCACTGATTCCCTAGTTGCTACACACTACTCAGCCAGCATCTACCCCCCGCATTGACATGGAGGGTCATTCTATGTACACCCCCGACAAGAAATATCTCGGTGATACTCCTCATTGTATGTCAATGGTCGGTCCAACTGTCATTTGAGAACCGAGAGGTCAAGATGTTCAGGTTAAACACATTGACATCGAACCGGAAGTTAGGTATGTACCTACTGCTGCATGCGATTCGGGGAAGGGAGTAAATCATCCGAGAGGACTTTGCGACTCTCTGATTGAATCAATAATAATTACACGCTTGCCTAGCGGCGATTAGCATAATATTGCAAATGGACTTGCGGATGTGGAAGGGATAACAAGATAAATGTTATTGGTTAATGGATGGTGATGCTGAGATGCGCAATTACGGTGTGGACATAATTATCGACTGTGTCCGGTGTCCGCAGAATACACACAGCTAGAGAACAAAGTGTCAGAGTTGGTGTTCTTGTTCAGTGAAATATGACAGCGACCGGGCAATCGGCATTGATTAATGTGGGATTTGAAACTCAGGATACACCGTTTGGGTATCAATTAATTGGGACAACACAAATCTATGAATAATATTAGGGATAAGTTCCACCAAATGTTTGACAAGATGTAACTGCCAAGAATCTGGACGTTCATAAGTATCTAGTTTAGTAAGTCCGACAGCTGTCTGACTAGATGTATCTCGGTTTTGATTGCCGGAAATCGGTCATATAAGCAGCTGTTTCAGTTAACGTTTATAAATAGAAGGGTAAGCCGACGAATCTAGTCAAGAAATTCGTGACTGAGTAGAGAAAGTGACATTCCCGACTTGAGATACCTAACTAGGTTCTTCAATGTGCCCAATGTGGTGCAGATTAAGGGAAAATGTGGTCTTTGGAGTGTGTGCCAGCGCTGCCATAAGTAGAGATTTGTCGGCATTTTGCAGATTTTTAACCGAGCTGAAGACTTTTTACAACCAGAAATCTAAAAAAAAGCCCGCTTTAGGTTTTTTCTGCATTAGCAATAATATATTTTGTTCTTTAAAAAAAATAAGTTTAACTTTTTTACAAACTTGCTTCGTTGTATGCTATCATTTTCGTATTGGGCTTTTTTTTGTGAAGTAAAGTTTTTCCATAGATATCTGCATTACAATGTTTTGTTTGTTATAATTGCAAATATTCAACATACTGAGGGTACTCAGTTTCTGTTAACAAGTTTTCGCTTGCAAAAATGGCTGGCGAGTTCTTCGGTCATGTAATTAGGTACTTGCAATGTCATGGCATTGTATCCGGAGTGATTCTTGAAAAGACACAAGAAAAAGGGTGAATAAGAAAAATAAGTGTAGTTTTTTAACCGCCTTCTCCAACTTAAAATGCCCAAAAATTGTGGCCGACTCTCAAAAAAGTGCCAAATTGCAGCTTTTTTCGCACAATGCTCACGCTGATTGTATCTCCTTCTGCTTGATCGCTATATATAAAACCCACTGCTAGCTTTACCAAATGAGTGCTTTTATCGTTTATTGCAGTTCCCAAAATTTCTATTTAGTGTCGACAAAGCCGACTTGGTACATGGGCGTTTTGTTTAGTGCTTTAACAAATATTTTGGCATTTTTTAACGCTGCAGTTTGACACCCAACTTTTTTCTCTTTCTGTGAATGGAACCAACCTATACACCATTTATTTGTACCATATCTCTTGATATGTAATGCATTCTGTTTACCTTTTTGCTAATTCAAGTATTGTATTCATATTCATATTCATTCGCTCTGTGTTCATATAAATATAACGAAATCATAGCAAATAATATTTTCATCATATTCTGCGAAAATAAATACATATTGTGCATAAAAATCCGGTAAAAGAAGTACTTATTGTTTGCAAGTATTTGTAGTTTAATAAATTCTACCCTTTTTATACCCTCCAGAGGAAGGTATATTCACTTTGCCAATACATTTGTAACGCCAAGAAGGAGTCACCGGAGACCCCATAAAGTATATATATTCTGAATCAGGATCACATTCTGAATCGATTTAGCCATGTCCGTCTGTCTGTCTGTCTGTCTGTCTGTCGTCTGTCTGTCTGTCTGTCTGTCTGTCTGTCTGTCTGTCTGTTGAAAGCACGATAGCGCCCAAAGTAATTGACGTAGGTGAATGAAATTTGGTGAAAGGACTTCTTTTTATCGGCGTCAGGTTGGTATTGAAAATGGGCTATGTCGGTCAAGTAGTTCTGGTACCTCCCATACAAAACCAATATTGGACCCATGTGTCTCTCTGTCTGTTGAAAGCACGATAGCGGCCAAAGTAATTGGCGCAGGTGAATGTAATTTTTTGAAAGGACTTCTTTTTATCGGCGTCAGGTTGGTATTGAAAATGGGCTATGTCGGTCAAGAAGTTCTGGTACCTCCCATGCAAAACCAATATTGGGCCCACATGTCTCTCTGTCTGTTGAAAGCACGATAGCGCCCAAAGTAATTGACGTAGGTGAACGAAATTTGGTGAAAGGACTTCTTTTTATCGGCGTCAGGTTGATATTGAAAATGGGCTATGTCGGTCAAGTAGTTCTGGTACCTCCCTCACAAAACCAATTTTGCATGACTTGTATGCAGTGGAGGGTATCAAAGCATCGGCCAGGCCGATGATAACACTTTTACTTGTTACTTTTACTTACTTTTTAATTTTTTTACTTTGAAGTTGTTTTAAAAAAAAATTACAATTTTGGAGCCCGAGAGGTCAAAATTAAAGCTGAAATTTTTAATAGCGCTGCTCAAACGGCGGATTTACTTGGTAAAACCCTGGAACACACTTCATAAGAAAGTCGGAAGGGGAAGGTCTTACGAACTCCATTTAAATTTCAATATCACCTTTTCAGCCAGTCCTGGAAGGTGAATAGGTGTATAAGTTTCTGTAGAATTACACCTGGAGGGTGACACTGTTTAGGTGTGTCTTTTGTTATTTATTCCAGTTTAAATCGAATAAATGAGTAACCTCGTTTGCCTTTTGGTACCTAAGCTGTGGCACGTGAAGCGGTCGATAGGCCTTTCTTTACGCGCTGTGTATAGGTCCTAGTCCATGGCCTTGTCAAACGCAGTTAACCCGACAATCACACCATGCGTAAGTACATACATAGGACTGAAGATTTAAATTAATAAGCTTGATAAAATTTCGTAAAAATCTAAGATCGGTGAATCAATAAATATCACTGGATCGGCGTTGGGGTTTTCGATTTTTTATTCCAAGGCCAGCTTTAAGCCAAAAGAAGTCATTCGATGTTGTTTGGCTCTCATTTTTTTCTAAAGGAAAAACTTCGATTCTGTTTTTTGATTATTTTTATTTGAACCTTAAGAATTTTTTGGTCAAGTCAAGAAGATGCTATCGGCTAAATGGGCGCCGTCACAATTGATTGCCATACGGGATAGTTTTATGGCATTCGGAGAGAATGGGTCTCGGGCTTGTTCACGTAAACACGGGACTTCAAAAAACCATACAGTTTTTAACCAGTCTGGAACGGTTAAATAGGGCGATCTTGCGGGCCAGTGCAAATCGCTAAAACGAGAGATGAGGAGACCCGGGAACGCCGCCTTCAGAATATCGGTTGTGGCTCGCGCAGTGTGTACCGTAGCTCCGTCCTGTTGGAACCACATGTCCTCCAGTTCTAATTCGTCCAATTGCGGCAGAAAAAACTCGGTTACCATGGCATTATAGCGCGCAACGTCAACTATTGTCGTTTGACCAGCGGCGTTCCCGAAAAAAAATGGCCCGATGACTCCTCCAGCGTGAACAGCGCACCATGCAGTAACTTTGAGCGGGTGTAATGGCTCCTTGTGCATTACATTCGGTGCCCCAGAAGCGATATTTTTGCTTGTTCACGTACCCGCTGAGGTGGAAATGAGCCTCATCGCTCATTATGATTTTGGTCGAAAAATCGTCCACTTCGTCCTCGAGATTGAGGATGGCTTGGGCGTAAGTTACACGCGTTTGGCAATCGACAGGCGGAAGCTGATGCACGGACTGGACTTTTTACGGGAACATGTGCAAGTCTTTGACCAAAAGTCGCCTTAGGGACGACCGGCTGATGGCTAATTGCAAAGCACGGCGTCTGGTCGATGTTTCCGGCGACAGCTCGACATCCCCGTCAATAGCGGCGATATTCTCGGCACAACAGACGCTCCGGGGCCGGCGACTCTTAGCAACGTCTCGTGTGGTCCCATACTCTTCAAGGTTGGTGGCCAAATGACGCAGTGTTTGCGCAGTCGATGTCGGACTGCTGTGGAATCGGCGGCGGAATTCGTGCTGCGCCAGACGAATTGTTACGCAAAAAAAAAGACACGATTATTCCGCGTTCTTGGGGAGTGTATCGCTCCATCCCTTGTTCACTTGTACTCTACATCTGTCTAGTCCACAAATGTCTAAACAGATTTGACATTGGCGGCCATTTGCAAAAATAAGATCATCTTCCAATAGGGTGATCTCTTGTATAAGCTTCCAACAAAACAACATCAGATTAAAAAACAATAAAAAAATTCTTTGTGTAATTATTTTTATATAAACTTCATACCTAGCTATATATATGTATACAACAACAAATTAATTGAGTCATTGAATCAAAGAAAGAGGAAACAAACTACCTCATACTTTACACTCTTGTACCAATTTCCCCACTCAAAACACTGTTAAAATCGTAACCTATGTTGAACCACGAGACGTTGTAGTTAGCATGCAAATTGAATATTTCGAAACATCATTTTGTAGATAGGTTTCTTCTTCAGCCTACTATATTAAAACCGAATCACCTCCGAAGGCAATGTATTCAATTTCCCAACTCCACAATCTTGTTACGCACTTTAATCGCTTTAATCTTCATCGCTCATGTCGGAAATTTTCCAAAATGTCATCATCATTGAAATTTTGGGGAATTTCACAAATAATACACTCGTACTGGTGCCACTTCCACTCAACCACAATATGCAAATCCACATAATCCTCTCAAAAGAAACATCCACCGCAGAACAAGTACACCCTTTGTGTTCGTCGTGCGTTTAACAAGCTTCCATATTCGCACCGCAACCCAACCTCCTTCGCCTCCCGAGAGTCAAATCGAATCACAATCACTGCACTGTGCTGTGCTAGACGACTAGTACCCGGCCAGGACTAACTTTGATTATGATTGCGGTCATGAACTTGGCAAAATCATTGATTTCGACAGAGCCTAGGCTCTACTCTCGAGTACGTGTTAAAAATGATAATGTCGCCGCGTCCCTTTGATATGTCGAGAGGGCTGAACTAGATTGAATCCTTTTTCCGTTTATGGACTGCGGAGTGTTCTGTATATAGGAGCGACGACGTGCCAACAGCGCATTTGTCAGATAGAATCTAACGAACCAAAATGACTGATACACACACTCCGCCCAGTTGAATGATTGGCATATGGAACTCAATTTGCAGTTAAATTTTAAACGCGCTTTGCATCCTTAAAGTTGAAACGCACCGTGAGGGCCATTCATATAGATTTAGTGTCCCACACCAGTTCTAGAGGTTGAATCTTTTCAATTCCACCACGAATGTCTTATCCTTCCTCAAGTTTGGGGTTGGAATTTATGCGAACTGTTCAAGGTGCAATTACGGCTAAGGACAACGAAGGCGACAACGACAACGTCGACGAAGACGGCGGCAATGGCTTTCTTAATCTGTGCCCAGGTGTGGAGAATCTTTATGGCCGACAATTCTCGTATCTCTCTGTCGGCGAATAATTCTATTATATCGTATCGACTAACCCTGCTGCAGTTTGAGGATATTCACCAGAATCGTTTGCCGTCTCGGCCAACCAAATGCAGTTCGCATTGCCGTGCGCCACCTGATCACAAGGGCGGAGAAAGCTTACCAATCTTGTGACACGGCTATACAGCCGCGTATCCTTGCTGAGTGAAAAGTCGTTAGTTTCGTAGGATCATTGTCGTAGATGGTCGACGGTGGGGTTGCTATTAAATTGAATTATCGTCGCTTACAAGTGCTCATTGCGCGTTTTATTTCTTTCCTTGAAATTACGGTTACGGCTGCGGGTGAGCACGGTACGCCAGAATAATACCTTTTGTGTCCTTTGGCTGCCGCCGCCATTATGCACCATTCACCGGGAATTGCAAATGGAAATCAAATGGATTCAGTGGGCAATGGACAGAGGGGCAACTATGGCGACAAGGAGCGAAGAACAAAGGTTAAGGTTAGTATTCAAGGCGACCGATGCGACACAAGTTGGCGCAATTTGTGTGCAGGTTGCACGGTTGCATTTATGTGGAATTACCGATTATTTCTGTGATAACGTTCAGTCAGCGATGAGAACTTCTTTTTTTTTCTTCTCGAAAACACTCTTTGACTCCCATTCTTCGTTTAGGGAGACATTGCAATGGAAGCTTGGGTCGTTAAAGCAAAAGTCGTGGACGCTAAGCAGTTGTTTGGGGTGGAAAAGTGATTGGTAGCTAGGTTTTTGCAACTTATTTTTTTAACAGTAAATGGTAGAAGCTGTTTGCTGATATTAGGAAGGGCCCTTACATTGTAATTTTTGTTTTGTCTTGAATAGACTTAGAATCGACAGCCCTACTACTCTTGTTGTTTTTCCAGTTTTAAGTTCCAATACAAATTAAAATTGTGAAATACGTAAGCGTGACCCCTTCATACTGCTCACGAGACTTTTAACTTAAATGTATAACAAACTTGAGTAGCGGGTGATGCAGTCTTTAGAATGGAAGAGGTTTCGCTTGCCTTGACCGATTCGATTGAAGACGAGGTGGCGGGAAAACGAATTCGACATCGCTACTTAATGTACCTATAGTATCCGTAGAGCGTGCATTCTAAACTTTTGAATTTTCCCCTTGAATGTTTCTTTTCATCGAAGTCGCTGAACTAAAATATGGGAAACATGTCCGACTTACTTACTTACTTAGATGGCGCTACAGTTGGGGTGGAGCTGGGCCTCAATCAATACGCCTCTCCAGTTAGCGCGATCTTTGTCTTATGTTTTCCAGTTGCGCACTTCAAGTGTGAGGTCTCCTTCCACTTGCGCGTGCCACCTAAGGCGAGGTCTTACTCTACTGCGTTGTCCCGCCGGGTTGGAATCGAAGACTCTTCTTGCGGAGCGTTGGTTTCCATTCGGTCTACATGTCCAAGCCATCTTAGACGACTGATGCGTACTTTTCTGCCCTAGCCTATGTTAAATATCCTCCTCCAAAGCCCATCAAGACAAACGGGACCAAAAACACTCGAAGAATTTTGCGTTCGAAGCGACCTAGGGGATCTTCATCCGCCTTTGATAGGGTCCATGCTTCTACACCATAAAGCAGGACTGCGATGATGAGGATCCTATATAGAATCTCCTTAGTGTTACTTGGTGCAGGAAAATAACTTCACGGGCAATAACTTCACGTAGTAGGAAATAATTTCAGTCATTTTATATGAAGTTATTTCCTACTGAAAGTGAGCACTGGCACGCAGAAACTTTGACCTTAACCGAGTGCGATTTTTGCTCGGTTAAAAAAAATGGGTTAGAATTAACTTAGTCTCTGTAGAAAATAAACGAGTATTTGTTGTTAAAAACTACAGAGTTAAAGAGGTTTAATGCATACTGTTAAAAATAACACTCTTAATAAGTTGTTATCAACAAAGTTAGTAGATTAATATCAGCCAAACAGTTTTATTTTGGTTTTGTTAAAATCTAATAAGTAAATTAGTTGAAAACAACATAGCCAATTTGAAGTTTTAACACACTGATTGGTTATTAATAACCGTTCTTCTTATCAATTTTTAACCCATGCAATGTTTGTTAAAATCTAACAACCTATCTGTTAAAAGCAACCAATCAGTCTTGTTTAAATATAACCAATCACTGGGTTCTTTTTAACCACTTTAGTCGTGAAAATTTAACCCATTCAATGTTTGTAAATTTGGCTCAGTTTTTAGATCCAGAGACGTTAAATGCAACGAAGTATGTTGGCTAATTTTAACTAATTGAGTTGGTAAATAACAACAGAGTAACTTGGTTAAATTCTACCAAGTGGCAAGTGGGTCGGCTAATAAAAACAGAGTAACTTGGTTAAATTCTACCAAGTTAGTTTGTTATTTACGACCGAGCAAATTTTGAGGGGAAATTGATAAATCGGTTATTTTGAACCGAGTTTCTTTAAACAAGTTGACTGTGTTATTTTTAATTCAGTAACTCTGTAGGAGCTTGGTAGTTTTTAACCGAAAGTTGATTGATTTTAAATAAATGAATTTTCTGCGTGTGACTTCACTTGTTTGTGGAAATAATTTCTCCTAACATGCGACGACATAATTATAAGCCCACAATTCATAAAACTTTGAAAATGTATGAGGGCCTGCAGCTCCCCTGCTTGGGGTCACTGTTTAGGGATGGGAGTAGGTTCGAGGTTTGGTGTATGCCAAGTTGTTATCCATGATGTTTATTATACTTAATAATTCGATTTTGTTTTTGTTTTCATGTTAAAAATCAAAAAATTCTCAAATTGTAGGTGGGAAGTAATTTCACAAAATTGGTTTGATGTAACTGCCCACTTTAAGTGGGAAATAACTTCACATAAAAAAAGTGAAATTGATTCCCACTCGAGGTGAAGTTATTTCCCATATGAAGTTATTGCCTTTTTAGGCCAAAGTTACAGCGGTTGGCAAGTGTGATTCTACGCTTGATTTCTGAGGTGATGTCATTTTCAAAGTTAATAGCAGGGCAAAGTAGACAAGTTCCGAATACATCAAAGTTATATCTGTTTATCGTGACGTTCTGTCCGATTCATTGATATTGTGTGCCTCTTCTTGTTGACAGTATATATTTCGTTTTTCCCTCATTCACCAGTAAATCCATTTTTCCCACTTCTTTACGATACTTGATACTTTATTGAGTGCAAACGCACAAGTGACAGCTCGCTCTATTCTGCTGATGATGTCAATGTCGTCAGCGTATGCAAGTAGTTGCAGAAACTTTTGAAAAATGGTGCCCCTGTTGTTAGCTTGCAAGTTTTGCACAATTTTCTCAAGAATGATGTTGAAAAGGTCACATGGTCAGGTGGACGTAAGTCTTGGCTTTCATCACCCAGGTTGAATGTTTTATTCTGCTTGGGAGGGGATTTTGTGTCGTCGACGCCATTTAACAGTCTGCAGAAATGCTTTTTTCATATCCTCAGTACTGACGATGACTCCTCTACAAGATTTCCTTGTTCGTCTCTACAGTTCTCTGCTCGGGTCTTGTTGCCAGCACACTTCCTTTTCTACCGTTTGGTAAAACTTTCTTTAATAAACGTCAGGGAATAAAAATTACTTTAAGATCGCTGCGGATGGATATAAAGCTTTCTTTTGGGCAGATCAATTCAGGTTATATAGGGTTTAACTTTATGATTTATTCTTTTTTGTGATATTACTTAACTTTAAACAAATAAATAAATTAAATTCAAGTTTAGAATATTGTTTAGATTTTTTTTTTAATTTCAGGTCCCGCCGCCATCATTTCTACACGAATATTGGCCTGAAGCTGTTGTATGGTTCTTGTCTTATTGGAATAGATGCACCCGACCAATGATCACAATATTTTGAAGCGCATAAAATCTTTCGGCAGGCGAAAAAATGCAAGCCCCTGAAATTGCTCAATCAATCGGTAAATTAAATAATTTCCGATATGTTCCTTGTGTCGACTATCAAAATAAAATTTTACAACTTTGGTACTTTGTTTGCGCTTTCTATCATAAATTTCCCAGGTTTTTTCATTGGATTCCTGTGCCTCTGTTGTTCGTTTCTATGTGTCAGTGATATAGAGATTTAATTGGAAAACCGCATTGGTTTATATAACTGGATTGGTCTGTTTTTAAACGACCATTAGTCTTACACCTCATTAGCAATATTCACTATTTTTTTGTATTACTATCTCGCGCAATTTAAGCAAACTCTATCAAACTTTACCCACGATAGTGTCCTCATTCAACGGCGATATCTGGAATTTAATCCAGTTACTATAGTCGTATGGTCACTACCCCAACATACCCCCTGGCAAAACTTCTTCAAGTGAGAATTATTGTTTTCGAAATTAAATAAATATGTATCTACAACGTTGCATTGTCCTCGCGATTGTGGTCGTGGTCTTTGTGTCTGCAAATGAAGTACACAATTATTCCTCCTGCACTCCTGCCTGCAGTTGAACACGAAAATTAACCAAATTAAGGAAATGCTATGAATTGGAAATTTATGGGAGGGAAGCGAGCTCCTAACCAAAACCCACTTTTAAAGAGACACTCAGTGCTGTGTGCGGCTGCGGCGGTAGAGTCAATGGAGTTATGTGTCACGGCCAGCAGTCGAAAAGTTTACGAAAACTCTTTCCCGATTTTATGAACCTCTGACAGCGACAGCTTAAGGGGTTTTACTGGTACTCCCTTGTGGTAAGTTATTCATTAACTTTCACCCTCAAAATGAGAAACTATTATAACAATGAAGCGAAGCGAAACAAAAATGAAAAAGGATAACAGAAAAGTAACATCTGCGAAAGAGAATTGATCGCCACTAAATGTGGCACGTTTTAGTGTAACAGTGCGGAGTGTGTACGTATACGGCTACTTACAATAATGCAGTGAAGTCCTCTCCTCTCCTACTTGTATAATAAATTCGGAATGCAACTTTCCAAAGTAAAATTCATCGCCCAGAAGGTGTAGAAGAGCGTAGCGGAACTATATCTTCAAGTGGGCTGGGCGTGGGTTTGAAATTTAATGCCAGGCAATCATAATAATTCTCCTTTCAGAGGTAATAATTCGCACCAAATAAATGGCACTCGTAAACCAGCCGGGATTTGGAGAACTTTTGCTTTTCCCCAGCGTAGATCCGGAAATGCACCCAAAGAATAACAAATCACACCAAAGCCGAAGGACTAAAAAAATATTTAAGTTTACAGCGAGTGCTTTTGCCAGCAATTGTTTTTGCTGGCGTTGGCTTTGTTTCCGGATTAATTTTTATGTATGTACAAAGTGCATCCTTATTTGGCTTCAGTGTATAGTTTAGTAAAGTGTGCACTTAGTTGTGATTCGAGGCTATGAAGATGTAGTGTTGACCTCTTTAGATATCAGAGGAGAAACAGTGTTTTTTTGTTGTACCCTTCTCATAAAGGTAGTCAAATAGTGATTAGGAGATCTTGATTTTGTTATTTAATTCAATACCTGTTGACATTAAACTATATACTTATACTTTGTTTAATTTTTCGAATTATTGGCGTCCTTACTGTAAGCAACTTTTTTTGGCTTAGATATAGATCGACTGCAATTTATTGCTCAAACATTATTAGTTACCAGTTACCTTCAAACGGGCTAATGTTGACCGACCACTTTTAAATTTTAAACAGGTGTATCGTTTATGTTTTTCGCTCGAGTGAGAAATACATGACACAAGAATAGGGGCTTACCTTTGTACTTCAGTATTTCGAAGTTAAAATCTGTTTTAATTTAAACGTAAAGGCAGTTTCCTAACAAAAGTAGGGAGGTCACTGTTTGACACTTTTTAAGCACGCCATTGGCAATACGGTCACTGTTACTGGCGAACGCTACAGATATCATCTTTACCACTTAAAACTTTGTTTTCTTTTATATATTAAAAAAGCTTTTCAGAAACTAAATTGGATGATTAATTTTGCCCCACAATGTACATACACTTAATTTGATATTCGGATTTGGTTTGAGTGGGGCAATAAGACTATTATTATTATTATTTATTAAAAGTATATATGAAATATGTATACAAAATAATATATTACAATACGACTTCAAATTACAATTTCCTTCTCTTTAGTGAAGTGTTTTAGTCAACCTACGAATATCTTTATATAGGTACTCTTTCGACTCTAAGATCATCAATCTTTCTTTTGCGATTTTAAAATTTTGTGCCCACTATGAAATAGCTTCAACTTGAACTTGCTCTTCCTTGGTGTTGTTTCTACTCTTTAGTTTAGTTGTATGACCTTTATTTCTTAAAAATTGTATTTTAATTTGAATATAAACCTATGTGTATTTAAAGGCTTCACATCAAAAAACAAAATATATTCACGCATTATTTCATTAATCCGTTCGATTTCTTAAAGCTGACAATAATTTTAATGGATACAACAAGAAAAGTGTTTAATTTCCATAAATGTCCAGCAGGCTATAAACAATGAAACATGCTTTTCTATATCGCTTTATAATGCGACATGTGCGATAAGCAGTTGTGCATTAATGTGCAAAAATCGGGAACGACCGACGAATTCGCGTCACACAGTTGTTGGAGACTCATTAAATTGTTGTATTCACTTGCGCCACCCAACGCCATGAAACAAAACTGCTCGCAATCGAAAATGAGATATCGAAGAGTCTCGCAATAGAAACATTATCCGAAGACCGAAGCAACTATGGCTGCTGGCTTCAAGAACGAAACACAGACGACGGAATCCTATTCACCGTAGCACAGGGCATAGTAAATGGGCCTTACCAATAAATATTTTTAGTTTCGACACTTAATTTTAGTAGTTAACAGTGGCTATATTTTCCATTCAAATTTCGCAATAGTGAGCTTCCGTGAATTTAAAGTCAAAACTAAAATTTGTTATTTGTACGGCGCAATGTATTAAAGCATCAGCATTTTCAACTGCTGCTAAATGGGCATCATGTAGAGAGAGAGAGTGATGTGGTGCAAGATGAGAACTGCCAGTCAATGAAGAGCCAGTTCCACTACCCAGTGGCCAGTATAGTCGGCATATCTATTAAAAAGCTTAAGAAAACGAGGAGGTTGATTCCACAATCAGCTCCATATGCATCCACAAAATGGCAATCCTATGCCTGTCAAGAACTACCGAGGTATATTCCTGCTAAATGTTGCATTGAAGGATTCTATCCAACGCAAAGTACTGTGTGAACTTGAACGTCTTAAGCCATAATGCAACTTGTTCAACACGCAAAACCCCTACCCTCACCAGTATTCGCCCCTAGTTTATTCATTAATATTTTATAAATTTACCCATAAGGAACTTCCAGTCATACAGATAGTTTTGTTCGAATATCAGTCGAGAACGTCATTGTTATAACTTCTGTCGTCTGTGCCTACAACATACCTACCAAATTCATATTTTTTACCATACACTAAATCCAATAGGTAGCACAAAACACTAACCCACGATAAGAACCACATAGTTCCTATAAATATTTTCGTGTAGCTAACCTAATATCATATTTTTGCATAATAAATCTGGTAATCATCTCATGTTCAAACCAACAGGGTTTAATACTAATAAGTTTGAGAGGCTCTTTTGGGAAATGAAAATATTTAACGAAATTATCTTAAATGATTAGAATTTTTCCTTAGAATATGCACAATCCATAAATTTTTTGTTCGCAGCTGCAATTCATGTTTTTGTGTGTTTCGGGCGCATAGCCGATACATCCACCGTCAAATCCTAAGTCCAAAAAACGCCTGGATTCACGGATTTTTACTACAATTACGGGTGAAAATTCACGAAATTCGGTAGGTACACGAAAATTCTGACTAATTGCACAACCGATACTTCCGAAACTAACACGATAATAAAAAAAATATCAATCAGACTGACTTAAGGAGTTGAGATTGATTATTTGACTTCACTTTGGCCGAGATATACGTTTGATTCGAGACGCACTAGAAAAACAATCGAAAATGGACTATTCTTAAAAAATCATAAATAAACTCCGGATTAACGAACCTCTTCTTAAATTCACAAGGAAAATCGTGAAAATCCTGGCGAATCGGCGGATTAGTCTATAAAAAGCAAAATTTTGAAATGTTTAGAAAACTGTAGCACAAAATTTTAACCCACGGATAGGAACCACATAGTTCCTATAAATATTTTGCAGTAACCAAATATCGTTTTTTATAATTTTTTTATAGGAATAGTTCTCATGTTCAAACCAACAGCGATATTATGGGTACAACGCGTATACGATATTATCTCAAAAATTGAAGGGATTTGAATTCGTAAGGTAGTTAGGGTAGGTACCTACCTACCTAACTATCCACATCACCTTACTGCACATTTATGGACGGGCTCATGTAAGCCATACCACATATTTATTTTGGTACGTAAAGAATTATGTGCACAAGGGGTAACAGGTTACAGTAGTAAACGATGAGATGCACTAATCTGTTTGTAAATAATTCCAAATATAACAGATGTAGAATAAGAATGTGAGTTATTTTAAACAGCTCGAGTCATTGCTTTTATAAGAGATGTTTTTTTTCGAAGAGGAGCTACTCGGCCTTGGCGTATCGGCTGTTGATAAGAGAAGAAGCTTTGAGGTGAGGCGAATGTACTTAGGTGGTGGGCTTCTCGAAAGTCGAAAACTGATTTTAGATCGTCTATAATGGATGTGGATGTGGTATACCATCCGCCATCTAAGAGGATGGAAGTCCATAGATATTAAAATAGTGAGATCGACATCCAACTGGGGCACTAATTATGACAGATCCACTGCTGGAACCAAAATAAAAAAAGGTCCCCGTTTCAAGGTCCCAAATAAAATTTTGCAAATCTGAGTGCGTATTGGTAATACGGTCAAAAATGTTTAAGGGTCTAGCTCAGTTGAACTAGAGAATGTTGTTGATGGATGTTTTTCTTTAAGATTCATTCGGTCAATTTACACAAACTCCTCAACTTGTGTTTGTGTCTGTAAAGGAACAGCGTTAAATCAATACATTTCACCGTGGGCGTTAGACTTCGTCATTGGTGCCGTTTATCTACTCACCTTTGCAATGTTTATACATGAACTGAATGTTGCAGTGCAGCCACAGCAAAATTTAAGTTCATTCATCCATCGGTCCTCTCATGTAATATTCAGGGATAAATGTAAATGTGAACAAATCGAAATTCAACGATCTTAAGAACGCTTGCTCAGTGAACCCTACTTTAAAGTGAGCTTTCATTGAAACAGATGGAGGCAAGTTGAAGTATCTCGATTTCGTATAATCAGCCAGTGTTTCCTAAAACAATGTTGAATATAAAAGTAAAATCGGTCAGGCTGTGTCAATTGTGAGACAGATATGTAGGTCAATCCGATATCAGGAGGATCAAACTCAAACCCTAAATTATCAGTCTTTCTTTCAGAGTCTTTCTTCAGGGTTTTCCATTGTCTTCAAAAGTGGCTTTTTTGACCGAAATGATTTTGTGGCGAATAAAAATTGTTGAAATGAGATTTATCCGCTGTACTGCTAGTGCGACCGAGTGAAATCGTGTAAGGAATACCAGAATATGTAAAGCGAATTAAAACACTTGTTTCTTACTTTTAAAATTAAACAATATTTATTTGGAACTATGTCCTTTATTATTGAAATACTTTTTACTAATTCTAAAAGGAGCTTAAGGCTACTATGTAGTTACAATAAGACTGTTGATAAATTCATCATACAGTCGTATTTATATACTTTTCTTATCTATCCACAAGGAGACCCAAGCGTACAATCGTCTTGCTTGATAATGAAGAAGAGATAATATTCCAACATTGTATACAAACGATATTATCTCTTTTACATATGTTATCATTGTAGCGTTGTGTGCAAGACTGTACTAGAGACTAAAGATATCATTGAATACAAATAATGTTATCTTTTTTCTCAATATGTTTTGCTATGGATACTTAACTCCCCCCCTTGTTAAACGAAATCGTCCCGATTTTTCGACGCTATTTTTAACATTTCTCTTTCATAAGTTTTGTTATATGCGTCAATCTTTTTTTGTTTTTGACGATCTGTTATACATTGTATAGTTTTTATCATTACGTACGTAAATGCTAGAATAACAATCAGTGTTACAATTGTGTATATAGTTGATAATATCGGTTTTTCTTCAAAAGGAATAATTAGTTTTTTTAAAGTATCTATGTTATCGAATTTGTACATTGTATCTTCTTTAATTATTTGGTCGATGTAAGACTCTGAATTATGATTTCTTAATATAACTTCTTTAATTTGCTTATGCATGTTTTTGTATATTTTATCGTCTAGATTTATAGTATTTTCATAAGTAACTAAGTTTATACCATTAATTGTTTGATTATTTAACTTATGCTTACCGCTTAATAACATAACACCGGATTCAATTTCTAAGTCGTAATCGTATTCTTGTTTAATGTTGCATTTTGAAGTTATATTCTTTAAAAGTGGAATAAGACAATTTTCTTCTTCAAAGTTAATTTCACAAATGTTTTTACTTAGATGATTTTGACAATTTCTTGTTCTTAAATAAGTTTGGTTACATAAGGCAATTGTTTTATCTGTAATGATTTTTCCATGTTTTGAATTTAAAGGTGTTACTTTATACAATTTACATGATTTAATTAGAACTGGATATTTATATATTGTGATGAAGAATTCATCAGTTCTAGCTAATAATATTTTAGAGTACTCAAGTATATTTATTATGGGTACTTGAATTATTTCATGTTGAATAATATTTTTAATGTCATCTAAGTCTAGGCTTTCTGATAAATATTCATTATTTTTTGCTGCATTAATTGTTCTGGTCAATAATAATAATTGTTCGTACACTTGTTCTATTACTAAATGTTCTTTAAGGCTCTGACCTTCGAATTGTTGCAAAATTTGTTCAAATCTAGAATTTATAGTTTTTTGTTTATTATTGTTTTCTATGAGATTATTTATACTCGTTTCTATGTTAACTAAGTCATAATGGTCAGGATTACCAAACACATATTTGAAAGCTGTTCCTAAAAAGTTAATTGATCTAGTATGCCTAGTATGTTCTTGTAATTGGTCTGCTAAATTCTTAATTTTACTTAACCAAATTTTTTCTTCTTGTGTAGGTTGATATTTACTAGTTACGATATTTACGTAAGGTTGAAATATCGAAGTCAGGTTGGTGGCATGTAACAAATAAGTTTGTTCTTTGAATAAATACACGTCATCTGTTTGCGTAAGTATAAACTTCTTGTTTAGTAACTCAGTTATTTGAACGTTTCCTTGCCCTTCTTGACTCTGTACAATTCCTAGTAATGTTAGGAATATTAATATTTTCGTCATCTGAAAAATGATAATTCTTTATGTTATCCTTGTGAATTTTTATTCCTTCTTTAGAGATTACAGTGTCTCCTTTATCTTCTTCTACTATTCTTGTTATGTATCTGGCGTTAGATTTCTTTCTAAGACCTGTGATTCTTACCATTATCTTATCTCCTTTTTTATACTCTCTGTGTCGAGTTCCTTTATTTAGACGTTCGATCACTTTTTTGGATGCTGAGTTTAGTTTATTTATTATAATTTCACTATTGCTATATTTATTTTGATTAAAGAAAATGTCTCTAGGTTTCAAACCGGTAACTGAGTGTATAGAATTATTTAATTCACGCACTGTTCTAAATATTTCTTCGATAAGTCTTGTTTTATTCTGAATTGTGAATATTCTAGACAGTTCAGTTATTGTACCGTTTACACGTTCTACCTGACCGTTCGCTGTCGATCTGTATACTGGAGTTTCTACTTTAGTTATGTTGTATTTCAAACACATTTGGTTCACCATTTCTGTTTTGAATCCCTTCTCGTTATCTGTCATGAGTCGTTCACATTTTGGGAAATAATTAGATAAGACCTCTTCCATAACGTCGTACAGTCTGTTTCGAGTTTCGATTTCCCGAAGGATTGTATATTTAGAATACTTATCTACTGTTACAAGGAAAGTATACTTGTCGTTGAAGTATATGTCCATATGAATGTGTGTTCCCGCATGTGTTGGTATTTCTGAATTATTCAGAGGTTCTCTGATAGGTTTTCTTTCATATTTTCCAAATAGACATGCTATGCATTTTTTGTTGAAACTCTTTGCTTGTTTATTTAGATCGGGCCAGTAATATTTCTCTGAGATTTCTTGTATATTGTTACGTAACCCTCGGTGTGCTCTTTCGTGAGTTACCCTTACAAGTTTTAGTTGTTCCTCCAAATTTGTCACGTCTTGAAGTTTTCTTGGTGTGAATATAAATCTTACTAGTGGGAATTCTTTTTTTATGTTTTCACCATATTTGTATATGTTTTCAAATTTCGTATGCAAAGCTACAATCTTTTGGGGTTGTATAACTTCTTTCATCTGCCTTAGTAAAGAGTCTTTGTCCTTAAACTTTATTATGAGTCTTATTTTGTTACTAAAATAGATTTGTGTTTCGATATTATTTGTTATATCTTCAATAAGTTCGAACTGTGCAGTGTATGCATTAAAAGGCTGATTCACAGTTTTTATTATATCATTAGAAGAACTTTCAGCTGAATGTGCTGTTTCTATGGTAGAAGTATTTATGCGTTGACGTGATAATGCGTCAGCTACAAGATTTAGGTTTCCTGGTTTATAAACTAATTTTGCTCCAAAGTCTTCAATGATTCCCTTCCAACGTTTCAGCTTTGTGTTGGGATTTTTTCCTGATACAGAATATATAAGGCTCTGGTGATCGGTATATATGGTTAAGTCTGCTATACCATATATGTAGTTTCTGAGTTTTTGTAAGGACCATATGATCGCTAATAGCTCTTTCTCGTTTGTGCTATAGTTCTCTTCTGTCTTACTCAGTGTTCTTGACAAGAAGTGTATAGGTTGCTTATTCTGACTTAGTACGGCTCCAATAGCTATGTTGGATGCATCAGTAGTAAGCTCGAATGGTTTACTATAATCCGGTTGAAAAAGTTCGACTTGTTCTTTCAAATAATTTTTTAAAATTCTAATCGCTTCTAATGCTGAATCATTCAGATTTAACTTAATATTTTTACTTTGTTTTTTGTTTACTTTACCGTTATCTCCTCGTAAATATAATGTCAGGGGCTTGGCTATGCTTGCGTATCCTTTTATAAACTTACGATAGTAACCTGTAAGACCTAAAAATCCTCTCAAATCCTTTACCGTTTGTGGGACTGGAAAATTTTCTATAGCTGCTATTTTCTCAGGGTTCGTAGTGATTCTACCATGTCTGATTATGTGACCTAAGTATTCTACTTCTTCTTGAAAAAACTTACTTTTCTCATCAGATATTTTTAATGTGGCTTTATTGAGTACGTCGAATACTTGACTTATGTGCTGTATATGTTCTTCCTCAGATGAAGAATATATCAATACGTCATCAATGTAAACGTGTACGAATTTACCTACAAAGTCTCTCAAAATGTCGTCCACGCATCTCTGAAATATGCTTGGTGCATTTTTGAGCCCGAAAGGCATTCGTTTAAAATGATATTTTGCGCCATTTATAGCAAAAGCTGTTTTTTCTTTGTCATCTGTTTTGATTTTAATTTGGTGGAAACCTGACTCCAAATCTAATGTTGTAAAGTACTTGGCTTTACCTAAATTTTGAATTGTCATGTTGACATCCGGAATGGGGTATCTGTCTGTTACAGTGTGAGCGTTAAGTTTTTGGAAATCAACAACCATGCGCCGTTTTGGTTTTCCTTTTTCGTCCAAACCTTTTTTAGGTACTGTCCATATGGGACTGTTATAAGGACTATGGCTTTTTTCTATTATATCGTCATGTAAGAGTTTCTGTATTTCTTTGTTTACGAATTCGTTATCTGCTATGGGATATGGATATTGTTTAACATAAACCGGATTATCATTGGTCGTCCTAATGCTTGCTTCTATAGTATCTGTAAAGGGTAACGGTCCTATGCTGTTATTAATCTTCATCAGTCTATCTATGTCTGCTTTATAAATATTATTTTCCCCAATTATGTAATTAATTTTCTGAATAGATTCGACACTGCTTATGGTAGTTAGAGTCATATTACTGAAATTTATTTCCGCGTTTAGAACTTTAAGTCCTTCATATCCTAATATCATATCAAAAGACTGAATATCCTCTAATTCAAAAAATGTTATATTTTTCTTTAATATCCTAACTACTTTCTTTGTATCTACCATAGAATAACCATGCATTGTTTTTATTTTTATAGGTTTAATTTTAATTTTTTTGCTAGAATCGCATTTTCTATTAATGTAATTATGGGTTGCACCAGTATCAATAAGAATTTTATAAATTTTCTTAGAAATAGTACTAGTTAAATTTAAGCAGGGCAACCCGTCTACTAGTTTAAATGATCTATTCTTATGTTATTATTTACCATACATTCCGTTTCATCTGCTTCTGCATATGTACTGCTGACATCGTCTCTGCGTTGTTGTCGGGAGTTATTTACTCTCTGCTGCTTGAAGTTCTGCTGATAAGATCGTTGCGGTCTGTTGTGTGTGTTGAAACTCCCGCTGTGTTCACGTTTCGCTGGTGGATTATATACATCGGGTTTGTATTGATTCCAATTTTGTCGCTGTGCATGTACAATTTGTCTCGAGTTTATCTCCATCGGCTGTGGTCCTTGATTGTGTTGCTGCATATTATCGTATTGCTTCTGGGGTTGATAATTCGTTGTTTGGCTCGAATAATTTGGTCTTCTTTCGTTTCTGCGTTCATGTGGCATATTTTTGTGGTGCTTATCCTGAGTGAGATGTAAATGCCTGTGCACATTATCATGTTCTATTCTGCGAGCAATTGCGAATGCGTGTTCTAGATCATTTATTGTAGCTGAATATAATGATCCTCTTGTAAAGTTGTCACTCATACCATCAATGAATATACGAACTGCGTCGTCGTTAGCATTTTTAATTAGTCTGTCGATTATATTCGGCGGATCACCTGACATAGTGATTTTTGATATTATTAAATTGAGATTTTTATTTATCTCGTCGTGGTATTCAGACAGTGTGCTTCTTTTTTGCGTGATGGCTTTCATCATGTCTTGTAGCACGTATAGAGGTTCTTGATTAGAGTACGTATAATCTAATCTGTTACGTATCGCCTCAAAATTAAAAATTGTGTTATAATTAGTTAACACATTCGCGGCTGCACCCTGTATTTTACTTTTCACTATAGTCAATGCTGCTGCGTACTTACTGTGTGTTTTGAAGTTTTTAATGCTGTCCATTAATCTGGATGCTTCTTCGCGCCACGACCGATAATTTGATTGATCGCCGTTGAAAATAGGTAGGCTTTTAAATGCGTCTAACTGTATTTCACTACCATCTGTATATGTGGTTCTTATTTCCTCTAGCACAGGTATGTTTGGTACTATGCCTAATCCAGATTTTACTTCATTTAGTTTTGTTTCTAAATTAGTGTTTATTTGATTTTGGTTAGTTATTATTGCTGCTAACCTTGCATTCTCTGTGCGTGTGTGCTCTAGGGTTTGTGTTACTGTGTTGCTCCTGGTTTCTAAAGCTTCTAATCTTGCCATTAATACTGCGAGTTGTTCCATTTTGAACTCGTGTCTGTTGTCGTCGAATTTGTGTGTTTTTTTTCTCCACATATACACTTTCACTGAATTGCTTTGCTGCTTCGTACGAAGAAGCTATATTTGTACCTGCTATGCTAGGTAATTCTTGTAACCGGTAACGCGAGTGTTCTGTTTATACTAGATTTCACTACTTGTTCCCGAGGTCCGCTCGATTGAAGTTAAAAAGTATATTTAACCTCCTGGCAGGATCGCCAATTAAAACACTTGTTTCTTACTTTTAAAATTAAACAATATTTATTTGGAACTATGTCCTTTATTATTGAAATACTTTTTACTAATTCTAAAAGGAGCTTAAGGCTACTATGTAGTTACAATAAGACTGTTGATAAATTCATCATACAGTCGTATTTATATACTTTTCTTATCTATCCACAAGGAGACCCAAGCGTACAATCGTCTTGCTTGATAATGAAGAAGAGATAATATTCCAACATTGTATACAAACGATATTATCTCTTTTACATATGTTATCATTGTAGCGTTGTGTGCAAGACTGTACTAGAGACTAAAGATATCATTGAATACAAATAATGTTATCTTTTTTCTCAATATGTTTTGCTATGGATACTTAACTAGCGCTTAATATCGACCAGCTACTTCTCCGAACACTACGATATCTGATGATTGTGCTGATAATTAAAGCACGATTTTTATTTGTAACTACACTGAACTAAATAACAGGTGTGGTGTATATTTTCTGTTTGTTTCTGGACTTCCGCAAACAAACAAAGCCCATTATGCAAATTGATGCAACACATGAACACAAATTTCTTAATAAATTTGTATATTTTCTTCAAAAAATCACCATTCATATAAAAGTGCGGTATAATTCAAAATGTTAGGTATTGCAATTTCGTTAAGCGTTTGTAATAGTATTAATGCAGTGATTTTTGAAACGGATAGCTGTCTCACAAGGACTCTAAAGGCGATCACGAACTTTGTTTTTTCGTTTCGGTTTCTTTGTTGGTGGAGGTAGGAAACTTTCCAAAAACTCAATGGTGTTTAGAATCGTATCCGCACTGACATTTCCAATGGAGTTTTTGTCAAAGAACACTACAGGTGCTGCCGGGGTTGGCTCCTGGTATATTTGCCTGGCACAATTGCAAGGCGTGGTCACGGGCTCGAAAGTCTCCACTTCCGTATCAATGGCAGGGATGGGAGCTGGTGTTATCGGAAATGGATCCGGTTGAACTACAAGTTAAGCAAATAAAAATCACACAATATACTAATAAATAAAAAACACTAACCTGGAATTATATTGCTGGGACGAAAGCACTCTTTAATTTGGATCCACTTGCGACAAAAGTTGCGTATGAAGCCGTCAGTCTGCGGAAAAATCGACCTTCCCACCTGATCGACTTGAACTTGCATGAAGGACGGTACAAATGGCCACTTGCCTTTTGCTGCATAAAAGCAAACTATATCTAAAAGGCGGATATAGCTTTTTTAGTCTGAAATAATCCTTTCGTGTGGTTGCTCTTACATGGCACATTGAAAAGATGAATGAAATTCCTTCTTTCCTCCAGTTTAGTCTTTGCGAAAATTCCTCTGCCATCGTCTTGAGTATTCCCTATTTTAAATGAAGCCGAGCTCCGAGGACCGTTTATAAAAAAAATAGTGACGGCAAACACAATCACTGAAAAATGTCGGAATAGCATTCTGCGAATGGTGCGGTGCTAACTGACGGTGTCAACGTGAAGGACTAATTGCATAGTCAGAATACTTTGCAGGTATCACTGACTGAATGAAGCAAATTTTTATATTGATTTAAAAATTCATTGCATGTCTATCGGTCAGTGGGCAGTTTCATAAAAGGACATTGATCCTAATACGGCCGCCGCAGCAAGGGTAATAAGGTTTTTAGTACATGTGTTTGAGTGAGTGGATATGCAGTGTCCTTAACAGTTGCATGTACACTAATTATGGTTAATTTTGTGGTTAAAATGTCGTTAAAACAGTAAATGCCCCCAGGCCTATTTGAAAAATTGTTATAGTTAGTTAGTTGAAATAAATATTAATGAGAGCGATATTTTGGGACTTTAGGGCAAACTGTTGAGTTTTGAATAGATGCATCTTCATCTCATGGACGAATGAGATATTTATGATGACTGTAACAAGTTTTTCTCTGAATGACTTCTTTTTGGTTATCGGCAGTTTTTATTATAGTTCAGATGTCTATCCATTCGACGGTAAGCATTTGAAAAGCAATAAGATTAAGGACCACAAAAAATTAATTTTTTCTACTACGTATTGGAAAAAAGACGAACTTCTTTTCATGTCAATAGTGGTATACCCTACCTATTGCCAGTCCTAAGTTCTATATAAAGAAAATATCGTTCTTAATTTTTTTTAAACTCAACAACCAATTTGTCCGGACAAATGGTTCATATGCAATTTCCTTTTAAGTTACATAAATGAAAGATTGGAAAATCATAAAACCCCGAAATTGCATACTTTCAGAGGTTGATGTTGAGGGTCTTTGAAAAATCCATTTTGTTAGGATGAAGAAGATTTAAATCTAAATTGGCAATCGACTAATTTTGCCCATCACGTTTGCCAAAATCGAATATGGAGTTGCATCAACACAAATCACTTTAATCATCAACTGTTCTCCAATTTGAAAATTGAAATTATTCATTCATTTTTTGGAAAACGAATTTTAAAAGGATATTTCGGAAACTACCAGTTCGTATTAAGTGTATTGATTAAGAGTTGTAACATTTTCCATTCAAGACTTTTCTATATTAGCTAAGACGCTCATATATTGGAGTTCACAATAGAAGTGCGATTGGCTAATCTACATTACAATGAACAATCACGTTTTCGCACGGCTAGCATGTGCGGCGCGTTTTCAGAAGAAGAAAGAGCCGATCATATTATGGAAGCAGGTCGTGAAGTAAGAGCCACACGTCGTCCAAATATGACCCAACCCAATAATACAACGGCTTCTCCAAAATGACTCCATTTTTAGCCATTGTTATCGAACAATGCGGGTGTCACATTTAACGTAGTGTCATTAGATATGCGCAGTACAGTGACGTTTATTCAAAGATGCGCAGGTGTTCTCTGCACACCCTATTAAAATCTACGATTATCATAAATCTACCTGGCTTGGTGTTCTCCCACACCAAGCGCACCTCGTTGCAGTTCGCTTTGCACTTCTTGTGTTTCATTTTCGTTTTCGTTCCATTATGGCAAACATGTGCAGAAACAAGAACAAGCTTAACAAAAGATCATACGAGTCCAAGATACAACAGGCAGAGCCAGCGTCCCATTTTTACCTTCGTTTTCTTGGTGGTGCGCTATTCTTTTCAGAACCTTAAAGGACAAGCTGGAATTTAGTATAATTTTTCATTCTCATTCTGCTCCTCTGAGTGCATAAATATGGAATAGACTATAGAGGTTGGTTCGGTTGCATAGTGAAAACAACTGACAAAAAAATATAAATTCGAATACATATTTGAAATTACAACTGCTTTAATTGAAAAGTTACTTACAAAACTATTTTCGCAGCTGTGTTTAGTTAATAAATTGTAAACAATTTATTATGGTACGTAGGCACTTTTATGAAAAAAAAGAGTCCAAGCTTTGTCTGTGTGGTTGCCCTTCTATTTATAAGCAAAGTCTTCTGTTGACCTTGCCTTCTTCTTTTTAAATAATTATCGAATCATTCTAAGCACATAAGTACATTTTCCAATAGAAAAAGTAAAAAACAAACAATAAATAAAAAAAATAAAAACCTAAGTAATGGGATCGTTGTCTATCACTTCCTCCGAGTGTCCTCTAATAGAACAAAAAATACAGTACCTTACCTACAATCTACTGTAGAAAATATAGTGAACACCCCACTGAAAGCACCACTGCCACGTCATTGGCAGTACGCAATGATATACAAGGTGGCGCAAAAATAACCTTCCGATGTTTTTTGGCTGTAATTTAAAAAAAAATTAAAAACTTTGATTCTTCTTGTGGATTATTTTTATTTGGTCTTTTAATTTTTTTTACATCAAGTCGAGAATATGATGTCATGTAAATGGCCGCCGCCACAGTTGATTGTCATTTGAGCCCTTTTTATGGCATTTTCCATCATTTTGGCCAAAACTTCCGGCGACATTTCCCCACATTCTTGACGGATATTGTCTTTAAGAGCTGCAAGAGTCTGAGGCTTGTTGACATAAACCCGCGGCTTCAAAAAGAAGTCTGGAGCGGTCAAATCAAGCGATCTTGCTGGCCAGTGCAAATCGCCAAAACGGGAGATTAGGCGCCCGGGAAATGCATCCTTCAGCATATCGGTTGTGGCACGTGCAGTGTGTGCCGTTGCACCGTCCTGTTGGAACCACATGTTTTCCAATCCCAATTCATCAAGTTGCGGCAAAAAGAACTCGTTGATCATTGCTCTGTAGCGCTCACCATTCACAGTAACCGTTTGGCCCGCGACGTCTTCGAAGAAAAAAGGTCCGATGACTCCTCCAGCGAAAACAGCACACCATACAGTGACTTTGAGCGGGTGTAATGGCTCTTCGTGGATAACACGCGGATTTTCAGTGCCCCAGAAGCGTAAATTTTGCTTATTTACGTACCCGCTAAGATGGAAATGGGCCTCATCACTCATGATTATTTTTGATAAAAAATCATCTTCCTCTTGGTGGTGATTAAGGATGGCTTGAGCGTATGTTAGACGCGATTGGCGGTCAGCAGCTAACAGCTGATGCACCGTCTGGACTTTGTACGGAAACATCTTCAAATCTTGCTTTGGACGGCTAGGAAATCTGCGACGAAATTCACGTTGTGCCAAAGTCACCGAACGATTATTGCTCAAATAAATAGTCACCAATATTCCGCGTTCTGGAGCAGTGTAGCGTAACATTGTTTATTAACGTGTATTTCGCATGTGTTTACTACACAAATGTCAAAACAGAACTGACATTAGGGGCCAATCGCAAAATTTATAGCATTTTCTGATAGGAGGATTACTTTTGCGCCACCTTGTACTATGTGCAATATTACGAACTTATACATCAACCGCACCAGCAATCCGAAAAGGACAGAAATTCCGAAGCTCTTACTTTCAGGACAAACTTCGAGGGACCGCCACTAATCACCACAAGATTTTTCAAACAGAAACTCAAAAAGATCATTGATTTCATTGTTAAGCAAAATGGTTTTTGACAACTGCGTTGCTGGATGGACTCGATCGAATGGCAGAAGCGATTGCCGCATGCCCATATTCTGCTTTGGTTGGGTGATAAAATTCAATCGGACCAAGTCGATTTAAACCGACCCGGAAATCCATGAATATTAACTATGCATTGACTTTAATTTTATTCCAAAAGAGTTTCATTCTTTAAATAGAGAGGCTCGACTTTCGAAAGGATATTAATGATTTAAATTATTTTTTGATACTCGTATATTTCTGTGGAGTTTTATCACTAGGACACAAGTCCTAAATGTTAGTTTTGAGATAAGAGCGTTTTAAAGTTAAACAATTTCTCTTTAATCCAGTTAAACTACTATTGCAATGCAATAATAGAAGTACAGTAATAAACTATATACCGATTTAGATAAGTGGACTCATTGTTTTTGTAGTTAATTATACAATATCAACTCGACATCCTGGTGAAGCTAAGCATTTTAATCGTCGTTTTTTCTTCAATAAAAACCAATTGGATTGTGAAAATAAATAAAGTATTTCATTTTAATAACAGCATTGCTCTTTCTTCCAAAAAAATATTCCTTAAGACTATGTTAGCAAACTAACTCGTTCTCTTCGAAAAATTATAATTTAAAAAAAAATGTCCTTCTTATTCTTAATGGCAAATTATGTATTATAACTATTGCACTCTATTACGCGTTATCACATAACAATTCCTCCTGTGGATTCGCATTGCTTGTCGGTTTTATAAAACGTTTGCGCTCCTTCTTTTTGGCTTTTCGTCTCTTTCGGCGCTGTATGCAGCATAGTACAACTGAAAATGCGTTCAAATTAAACTACTGTCCATGTTCATTAGAATAAATAAATTACCTATTAAAACAAGTACAACTCCGCCCACGCATCCAGCTACGGTTAGCCAAGCGTTTTTGGCAGCTGCTTTTATTGTCTCTTGGTTGCACTGGTCGAATTCGGGCAACCCAACAGTAATGTTGTACAGCGGTGGGCAATCGTCAAGTTCCGTGCTGACTGAAAAGATTCAATTCAAATATTAGTCGTATGTAAGTGATGCCACTTTTGAAGTCATTACGTGGATTCTGGCACACAGGCAGAAAGTTATTCTTAATATTTCTAATACTAGCGTATTCTACAATTTGATGGCAGGCACAATTTGGCATTTCACTTTTCGTTAAGTCTATACTTTTAAGATGGCACATGGTGGCAAGTGTTTCGGTGGTTATTGAAGAGAGGGGATTTGATGAGGCATTAATGTGCCAAAGATCTGAGGGGAAACAGAAAAATTTAATAAAGTTTGTTTTAAAAAACACTTAAGGCCGCTGAATTAACTTACATGGTACGATACCCATATTCGGAAGATCCTTAAGGCCGCAATCGGCTACGTTTAAATATTCCAATGGAGCCTGTATTGGCTTTTTCATGCTCTGTAAGAATAAAAGGAGAAATTTAAAAGGTCGCTGACAAATAATATGCTAGAGCTCTGTTATAGAAACAATTTAAGACAGAGATATTGTTCTGGATGCCCAAATGTGATATTTATTAATTTTCTGGGATTCGAAACCCTCGGAAAACTAACTCCTTGAGAAAATGTTTTCAGTACTATTACGAGTCTAAGAAAGGTTATGCTTGCATGTTTGGTTTTCACCCGAAAGAAAGAAGACTAGAGGCGCAGGGCCTACTAATAATCACTTTCAACTTTCACACTAAAATTTTGTAGGTCACAAGCAGACATTAGACTGCATTTATTATATCATTTTAAATAACTCATGTACAATCTTATTATTGACGAAATAAGATTGTACATGAGTTATTTAACTTTAAATTCCAGTGATGATATATATGAAGGGCTGATATGCAGTCAGTCAAGAGCGATCAAACTCTTAGAGCGTCTCAGGTTTTAAGTCCTAGACGAGACATATCTATTGCAACACTTGGCAACATAGCGTTTACTTTTTGTGTACATACATCCAGGTATCTAACTGTAGCAAAGGCTGGAAACCCAGTTTTCGTTGAACTTAACATAATATATCATACGCCATTTATCCTACTTATAACTTAAAGTCGAAGAAGACTGCAAAGGTATTCTTTCTTAAGGTATACGAATTCTCCAACAATAGCACAAGGTGTCCAACTAGATAAGTAAAAATTAAACGGAAATAACTGTCAGTTGTTAATCAGATTTTTCATTTCCGGGCTTACATTGTGCTGAACGCCAATGAGACTTTCAAGCTCAGAATCATTGCCAGTTGATTGCCAATAACAAAGTAATATCCTATTTTGCAGTTGCCACTGCCAGAACCTCAGGCTGGAACACGGTACTGCAGTTAAAAAGAATGATTGAACTGCAGATAGAAGCATAATCAGAAAGGACAGAAGTCCACGCCTTTTAGTAGGACCAAACCTTTTAAATGTGACTCCCCAGGGCAGGAGTGTAAAGCATTTTTATTGGTACTTGGTTGGGCATCCGCTCTGCAAATTTGTAGCAAAAAAAAAACAAGTTATCGTAGCTGTTTAAAAAAAAAATTACAGACCTTGAAGGTCCTTGGAGGTCTGTTACTGTTAGCAGTAGGTTCTTATGTGTAAAGGCAAACGAAGATAAAAAAGTTTCCTTTCGCAGTACCTGACCTTAGAAACCACAAAAAATGATGGTGGTTTATTTAGGTATTCCTTTTAGTTATTTGAATCTCTAGGGCCGATCATACTACAAAAAGCACCGGAAAATTTAATTCAAAGGCTTATAAAATTCTGGATAAAATATGGTTAATGTAGGAAAATTCTAGAAGGCGTGTAATAAAAGACCAATGATATCAGACAACTTGGGACTAAGCAATGGTCTGTCGTTTGAACACGAGTAGACTTGAAATCAACATGTGAGTATAGACGTCCTATCAGCGGCAAGCTTTACTTAATATAATAACATGCCTCTGCCTACGAAACAGGCAATGCTTATACGTTTTATATATATTTCAGCATTTTCCGAAATTTTACCCTTGTAAGTTTTTTAATTCGTCACATTTCTATGGTTAGTCATAATTTTGTAAAATCTTACGGATTCAAAACTTTAACACACGAAGAGAAGTAAATAATTATAATCTCAAGAATGTCGGTCGTAGAAAAAGTTCAGCAACTTCAAACCTGTAGAATAATATTCTGTTAACGAATATTTCGGCGAACTCTGAAATTAATGGCCCTATTATCGTTAGCGAGTCGAACAAAAAATAAAGCGAATGTGACTTATTTGTATTATGGTTAGCGAATTGAACAAAATTCATTCGCCTGAACTGTCAAAACGCTGGCGAATTTAAAGTCGCCTTATTGCGGTTTGCGAATTTATGAAATATCATTCGCCTAAAACTTCAAATTTTGGCGAACAAAACTATTAGGTGAAACCTGAGGCGAATGGATGAAAATTCAAGAAAAAAGTATAAAACCCATTCAATTCATATTTCTACATACATATACAACAAAACCCAGCTATAGCCAAAGGGTTGGTACAATTTGGAGCTTCAAAAAATCCAATAAAGAATATTTTATATTAAAGGCACACAAATTTTTCATTTTGAATTCCTTTTTTGTTGACATAAATGTTCGAATTGTCGTTTTGGTGCTGTCATTTTCGTTTTTATTATATAGGTAGCCTTTGATTTCTAGGCGAATGAACTAATTCGCCGACAATAATCGTATAAGGCGAGTGTTTCGACAACTGACTCGATTTACGCGAATAATTCGACTCGCTAACGATAATAGGCCTATAAGCTGAAATTAAGTCAGTTAGCTACCTCTTGAGGAAATGTGCCAAAGAACACAGACTTGCAGAGACGAACAATGCAGACACCTTTTCCTATGTGACATGCGTACCTACTCGTACAAGTAAAAGATGTCAATTACTAAGGCGGCGGAAGTAAAAAGAAATATTGCTAATCCAAAGAAATTGCCTTGGAAAATATTTCTTTCAGCATTTAGAAATAGGCTGCATGAACTACAAGGGAATAATCTTAATTCTGCAGAATAATTGTATTCTTTTCGACGGATTGGTTTGTTACTACTTCTTGGTTTTTGAATTTTATTTGGTTTCCCATTGACTCCGATGGGCCACAAAAGTGCTTCGCGTGAGGATTAATGCATTCTATTCTACTTAACCTTATAGTTTCCTATGATATTAAAGACCTCCTTCACTTGTCTATAATTTTTTCTCTATTGTTCGTCCAAATTATGAGACAGCAACTTATATAGTTTGCTTATAATTCAGTCTGCTAAAAATCAGATGATGGTAAAATTCGAAAAGCCGACGATCAGTTTTAGAGTCTACACATCGCACCGAATTGAACTTCCTCGAATAGTTTACAAAGCTGACTGTCGGTATGGTATCAGAGGAGAAAGCAGAATGCAGAAAGCCATTAACCATTTCAACATTTAAAATGCTAATCCATGCTGAATTTTTTTTGTAGAATTATTTTGGAAAATAATAAATAAGTAGCTGTTTCGCAATATTTACTCGGAATTTTCAAAGGTGTATTGCCCCTACCCTTATGTTTGCTGAAAGGTTTTACTTGCGGACACCATGAAATCCATCAGTCTCCTTGACATATAAAACCTAATCGACAAAAGCGTTACATTTCATAAGTTTTCAGCCGACATTTTCCGAATATGTACGTATATACAAAAGAAAGCGTAGGTGAGTACCTATAGCAACATTAGACCAAAATACAATTCTGATTATCACGTCACAGTGCGTTGTATGTCAAAGTCTGCTGTGATGAGTGTTGTTGATCAAAGGCGAAAATTGAAAAAAAAACCCTCCCAAAATTATTGTCTTAAGCCTTTAAATGGATCTCAACTCCTCAATATGTGGGGCTAAAGTGATTGAAGAGGAATTGAAAGTGCTTTGACATATTGTTTGAAAATATCATCATATCTATGCCAGATAGTGTTTTCGGTTTTTGCACAACGACTTATCACCCATTCCTATCACCGTCATCATGATACTAATTTTGTTTAAAAAAGAAATGTATATTAATACAAATTACTCACTTCCAAGTCTCTGTGTAGGTAAATCAAGTCGTTACTATCAACATAGAGATTTCGCAGCGATGGCAGTTGAAATATATCCAATGGAATTGTCAAGAGAGCATTGTTTGATAAGTCGATCTCCTGGAAAACAACACAAAGATAATCATAATCAGCAAGATAATTACAATAGCACATTTCAATCAAGCAGATGGTGTCGTTTTATAATTTCCTGTGTGGATTAATCACCTTCACTTACCTGTAACGATGACAAGTGTGCAAATGTGTCAGGTTCCACAGACTGAATCATGTTTTCGTAGAGCAGCAGATATTTTATTTTTCGGTATTTTTCGAATGAATGTCTTTTGAGTTTTTTTATTCGATTGAATGACAGATCCAACACCTGCAAGTGAATTCGATTTGTACGTTTTATTAGTATCAAAACAAATAAGATTAGCAAACATTAAATAAAAGGGGTTTATAGGTGGCGTTCTGTTTCTAAGTATATTGATATCTTTTTTTATTTATTTCACGGCAGATAGTTTTTCAAATTATAACTTTTTGATTCTTGCTGGGTTTGAAGATGTTGTGTTTTTGAAAAATGCGGTTGCAAAATAAGTAACAAAGTGGTAGATAGGAGTGTAAATCACCATCAAGATAAGTAAACTTGTGGAATAGGAAGTTAGTATATTCCTAAACGAACCAAATTTGTCCTTTTTATCCTTTTTTTAGTATTATTATGTAATTTTAATTACCTGTTAGTAAATTATAATAATAAAATCTGTTAGTGATTAATTACAAATATCCCTAATTTGGCACGGTGATTAAGCCGAAAGGTTTTTTTTGTTCAATAACATTTTAGACAAGCTATAAACAAAAGTAATGTGCCTTACTAATAACAAATTCTAGTCTCAACTCCTATATATTCCTTTTATTTAAAATTGACTCTAAAATTGGTTATTCCTATTATTAGGAGCCAGTATTTAAATTTTTGAATTCTTCCTTTTTTTTAAAGGAAAAAGCAGAAAGAAAGTATTTGCGAACTTTGCATTTCATTTTTGTTCATAACAATTTCAATACTACATAAGTATACAGTTCGGAAATCTGGCAGTAAGGGTCTAATTGTATGCAGATGACCTAGTAGTTCTTGCAGGTAATCCTGTGACACTGCAACTTATTATCAACAAACTGAAGCACTACTGCGACGTGTGGTTTGAATCAACATCACGAAGGAGCCGTCGCGAACATTAGATAGGGACCCAAAAGAAGTAGGTAGTTCAGCAATTAAAATGTTTGGGTTTTCTCTTGTCACGCAACCTTGACCTACGTCCACATTTAAGAGAGAAATGTTCTACTGCAAAAGTGGCTATCAATAAGCGAAGCCCTCTTCCAAATTTAAAGCTTTCGATGCTCAAGTAAACTCGTGCCTATGCTATTCTACCCAGATCTTTGGTTTCAAGTATTTGGAAAACTTTGTAGCTGTTCTAAGAATTTTTAAGCTGCCCTCGTCAACCCCAACCTATGAGACTCATGTGGAGTCTGGTTTACCGGAGATTTACATTAGAAACCTTAAAGCAAATGCAGATTACTTGTTTGCAGTTTTGCAAAGGTCAGATATCAATTTGCACAAGCAGGTTATGATGTTTGCATTTCAGTGCAAATTAAAGCCATTTAAAAAGTGGTACGAGGCTGCAGCACAGCACGAAATAAATTTGGATTTAAACTAAAGGAATGTTAGCACTTGGAACTTGGAAGAATATGTTTTATAGGTGTATTGCTAGAGTGGACGAGAATATACCTGGTGAAATTATTAAAAATATCTAATGTTCGTGTGAATTTGTTAAGGATTATCAACGACAGATAATTTTTTTAATTATGGGAAACATTCACTTCCGCAAGTATTTTCATTTATTTATATCCAAAAACCTAATAAAATGTAAAAATAAGCGAATAAAATTGTAAAAAAAAAAATCGATATATGTACATATATAGCTAAAACAATGTGAGGGTGTAATGCCTGTAATTAGCTGATTAAAATTTATTTGTTTTTGACAGAATACAATTAGTGAAGTTGAGTTAGAAGTGAATAAAAGATCAAAAATTTAATCTATAGTCAGTGCAAACAAAGTTATACGTAGTAAACATTTTATAGATATCTTGTCCCCAACATAACTGCATTGTCCAAGCTTCAAAACTAATCAGAAACTTATTTGATCTGTCTAAATTAAAAACCTAACCAAAAGCAATACATCACATGATCAGGATCACATCACTTATTTGTTTAGGATTAAAAAAATTCGAAGAATATTAACATTAACTACGTTCCTACATATTTCAATTTTCAAGAGCGTGCATAAGCAAATGCTCAATAATATTTACTACATAACTACGCGTCATCCTGTATCAAACATAGTTCACATGGTGGCATTTTATTATTCGTCTTAATGAATTTCAATTGGAGGGCGTTGATGAAACCAGAACAACTAAGCCACAGGCAAGAACTTCTCTTACGACATCCATTGTCCCCTATACGATACAAAGAAGACGAAATGACCTCCACTCAATTATTGTGACACGATTTATAACGAATGATTTGGTCACAGTAGAAATGAATCATATGAGTATTGAGATCTGGATCAGATCAGAACGAAATTCATCGCTGCATTAATTTTTAATCGAATCCTTAACTTCTTAGAAAGTACGAAATGTTATAGTCGTTTGAACAAAATAGCACAACAGCAATTATCTTATGCAAACCGGCAATTTTGAACATAATTAGATAGAGATAGAGATGATAGATAATTTTTATTTCAAATTCATAAAAAATTAACAATAGTTCTTAAAACTTAAATTAAATTATTACTTTAAGTATATCAATAAGAAATTAGTGACATTCTGTATGTTTTGTATACTAAGTAGAAAAAAAAAAGTGTTGCATGCCACTTCGATGGGCTCTAAACCAATTCAAATATTATTTTTTTGAGTGGGGTAACACTATTTAAAACAAATTGCCATTATCAAAATTATAGAATTTAGCAAAACTTTATTACAACAACAAATTTGACTGAACAATTACGTTGTTTCAAAAATTGTAGAAAATTCGTAAGTGCAGTTGTTAAAAAAACAGGAAATGTGGCAATGAAGGCCGTAAATGTCATTCAAATCTGAAACAGTTGGACATACAAATCTAGGACAGTTGGATAAGGGTAAGTACTGTAGGTACTGGATTTTAAATAGATACTAGAGTTTTCATAGCAATAGAAATTCTACTATTTTTATACACAAAAACATGAAATGGAACATATATATTTCTTGATATACAACAGAAGGTACAACGTACAAGCTACTAAAACAGGCTCGTTTTCTCAATTAAGTAGGTAGGTACGTCTACTGATGTTAAACATTTTTAAATAAACATAGGTACTCATAACCAGAGACTCTTAAGTTCAGGATCTCATTTTCGGACATTCTTCTGCACTAACTTCTTTCTTTAAAGAAACCATTTTTGATCCAATATTAGTTGGATACTTTTTCTACTTACCATTGATACTAAAGTTATTCAACTGACATTATAGCGATTTGTTTGTTTGAGAACTTTTTTAATACTTAAAATTATCAAATCTGATTTGAAAAATACAGTTTGAAACACTCTGAAAATTCAACAATTTGCTTTAGTTACTGCCATCGGAGTTTAGATGGTGGTTCAATTAAATCCGACATGCATCAATGTGGTTCTTGAAGTGTTTAACTTTCTTGCTATATTACAAATAAAATTAATATACATAGTTCTGTTTGGCTGTAGATATGCCTTAAGGTGAAAAAACTTAGAAACTACAAGATGTGTTCTGGTGCATTTTGCACCGGTCTGTAGACAATACTTAGGGCTATAAAAGGTAGTATGCCTGGAGCTTTGAGTTAAATTGAACCTGTTATTAAAGACTTATAAATGGCGTCAGTTTATAAGAACACTTTAGACTAAAACAGGAAAGGGTTCACTCCACGGGTAGTATGCAGCGAGCTGACCAGCCAGTAATACATTCGAACTATAAATTTTTGGTAGAATTCTACCAAAACACCTGTATTTCACCATGATTATCAACACACTGACTGTCCATAAAAAAAAGCTCATGTAAATCGTATTTTATCAAAATTTTCTGGTACCAAAAAAAATCAAAGCAGTGTTACAAGAAAATCAGACCTAATCGGCTGAAAAGAAGGGATCGCTTGTCAAATACGTGGACCCTGTTCAGAATTATAGGTTGCCTTTAGTAAAAATGAGTTCCCTAAGTTGTTTACCTTCAGAGCGCACTAATATTCTTAAAAACGTTAACACACTTTTGGCTAAAAAACGCACAACTGATTTAAATAAATATTTACCCCCGTATTAATAAACAAATGTGCACAAGTTAGTTAACTAGTAGACATCAGATGGCATACAAAAATTTTACGTAACTTCTGAATAACGAGTTGATAATAAGGGGGTTAAATGGTAAAGATTTTGAAATATTACTTTCTGTTAGGAAACTAATTCCAAATGAAAATTAAGCAGCAGTTTTTAGTACATTTTAATATTTTCAACCAATAATTTGCACTGCGATGTTGATCATACCAAGGAAAGTCGATAAGTAGTACCAGTTGGTGCAGCATTACAATAATTGATGTAAATATAAATTATAACTACATATATTGCATAAGTTCAACAAAAAACATTTTATTTATTGGTAAGTTGAAATGCATCTATTTGCTATAGTTCAAGGGATTTCTCGCAACTTGCAATACTGAAAATATCTTTAGTGTCTACTGGGAATTGACGTAAAGTTAGTTGTTAACTAACCGTAAAATTTTTAAGCTAAAAATTCGTACGTAAGGTATAACAATTTGAATAATTTTAAAGACCACACCGCAATACGTCCAATTATACTTGTCCTGCCCGCTATATATGATTAGTGATGCAATTGACATGATTACAACAGTGGGCCCTAAAACACAACTTATCATTGAATCCAGGGAAGCCTAAGACACTCTGTATTTATAAGCAGTCTTTAGACACATCCACATTTCCGCCAATAAAATGAGGTAAGTCATCCATAGAATACGTCACGAGTTTCGAAACTTATGAATAGTCTTTAATGACACTCTTACCTGGACAGAGCACGCTGCATCTACAATCGGAAAAGTATATGATGGTCTCCGATTGCTATGGGCCACACCAAATTTTTTACCGGTCAAAATTAGGATGTTACTTGTGATTCGGCCTCGATTCAATTGATTGCAATCTGAGCGCTCATTCTTCGTCCACGCCATTTAGGAGAACCGCAAACACAAGCACATTCAAAACCTATCTTTTCAAATACTACTTGGCTTATGATACTTAAATATAAAACTTATTCATTTAGTTTACATATTTTTATTGTTACTGTTATTGTTATTAATTGGTTTAACTTATTAAAATAAATTACATGCAATCAGTCCTCACCAATATATAATATTAAATTTGCCTTTGAACAATAAATCTTTGTAAAGCCTTCACAACTTGTAAGAGGTATTCTTACTGTTATCTGTGAAACCATTCTTTCTAATAAATAAATATGACATATGAAAAAGAAATATATACTCTACATATCCAGCAAAAATACTTAGTATATAATATATACTGTGGCCACAAACCATAACCGCTAAAGTCGACTTTAGACGAAATTGAGATTTTGATGCCATTAGATTCAGCGTAGTCAATTCTATTTTGTAATTTTTTTTATAGCTTTATATCTTTAAAAATGTGGCCACAATTTCAAAAAAACATAACAGGTTAAGTCACTAGAGTCCATAGAGTCACATGTAATTTCACGCGCTTGTCAGAAACTTTAAACTGTTCTCCTGAAAAATGAGTAAAACAGACTTTAGCGGTTTTTCCTTGTGACCACAGTATATGCATTCCGGTCGTTAACAAACGCTATATAATTCATAATCTCAGCGGTACATATTTCACTTAAAAAAAAAAAAGTAATAACAAATATGAACGCTTGGCAAAATTCCAAAGAATTCTTATAACAAACATTCGCCCACCTAATTTTATTTACATAAACAAAAATGTTACATACCTCCACCGAAGCACTCAAGTACTGCGGCACTTCCTTTAGATTCATGTCGAAGCATCTAATCTTCAGCAGTCCATCCATTTTTAAATATTTGCACTTCCGTTCATCCTGACTGATGAATCCAAATGCCAGCATATTTGCAAATATTGTGATATATGATATTTGTAGTATAATTACACGCAAGTCCATTCTGTAAGTTAAAAAAAAAAACAATATGAACGTTTGTACACACAATGAAAATTATTGTTTAGTCACATACGTCGTCAAAGCCCTCTGATTGAATTAAACTCTTCACTTAAACAGTCAATTGGTTAAAACTTTATTCGAGAAAAGAACTCCCAAAGAATGACTAAAACTCGTTCCCACACAAAAACGCACTGATTGAATTTTGAATGCAAATCTTGACCCAAAGAGAGTAAGAGACTAACTAATCTGAACTTTAATTAAAGGGTGCTTATTCCACTGATGATCATCTGATCGGCGGGATGTTTGTCTGATGCAATTTAAATCTTCAATTGATTAAATATGAAGACTAAGTGAGGGGCAACGGAACATCCTTTGAAACTGATGGTCGAAATGAGAATGATGCAGAAAACGAAAGAACAGACGCTCTGAAAGGCATCAACAAGCATGTGTCATTCTGCTCACATTATCAGCAACAGCATGAAGAACTGTCGTTTACAAGACTTTTTGCTTGATCCTTGGCTACCTAGCTGTGCAGTTCGTGTTAGCATTTCGCAGAAATCCGTGTTATAGTAGAATGACCTGAGCTAAGTCTTCTTAGACGGTGAGATGAGCAAACAATAAGATAAATATGCTGTTAGTTTTATGACGATCGGTTTGTGGTACCTTAATTCCGCATAGGCATTGTGGGGAAGTGAAACTGCCTTTTCTACCTGTGAATTGTTTGTTAGTTCAATGCTGAATGTGCAGACATATTTATATATACAAAAAAATATCACAAGATACAATCACGTTTGAGATAACAGGTAACGTGTGGCTATTTGAATCAGAATGCGAGTTTGTAAAGTCGGTGGTGGGTATGTTACACTCTGAATAATCTCAACAAAGGGAAGTCTTATAAATTAAAAAACAAAGAAAAAACTAAGAACAGTACATTTCTGTAGTAAACCTACCCAAATTAAATATTTGACTAGGTACCTTTTGCATTTTAACCCTTTATATATTTTACTGCATAACTCATAGCTGCATATAACAAATTAAATATTACAGGATCGATATCTGATGTAAAGGGTGATTTTTTAGCTGGTTGGGTTTTGGCAACACTGGTTTTGACAGCTGACGTGTGTTTAGTACCTTGTGTCACTGTCAAACAGCTTCAGTTTGGTTTGCAATTTAACCATGGATCGTCTTACAAATGAACAACGCTTGCAAATTATTGAATTTTACTATCAAAATTCGTGCTCGGTTCGAAATGTTCATCGCGCGCTGCTTCCATTTTATGATCGGCATTCTCGACCTTCTGAGCAGTCTATTCGGAAGAATATTCGGGCCGGTCAATTGGCCGCCTAGATCGTGCGATTTGACACCATTAGATTATTTTTTGTGGGGGTATGCCAAGGCTAATGTGTATAGGGACAAGCCCGCTTCGATTGACGCACTGGAAGCCAACATCCATGCATTCATTCGTGAGATACCGGCCGATATGTGTGAAAGAGTATGCCAAAATTGGACTCAGCGGATGGGCTACCTGAGACGCAGCCGCGGTCAACATTTGCATGAAATTATCTTTAAACATTAAATTGCAAGGTTCAAACTATCGATTCAAATAAATATTTCATTCATTTTTTCGAATTTTTTGTGTTTTTTTTTTTAAAAAAGTTCTAAACCTCTTAAAAAATCACCCTTTATCATGTGTCACCGTACTTTAATGGCATATATCCTAGTTAGTACCATTGGAATTTAAAAATCCTCGTAGGGAATAGATTACCTATAAGGACAATGCTCGATACTAATAGCCTTACTAAGTGTCCATGTCCATACCCATTGTAACATACAAAATATTAAGCGTGAAGTTTAAAAGTGATAATTAATAAGATTAGGGCCCAATATTTTTGGGAATAAAATAAGATTCCATCTGACATAGGCTTTTCATTTTGTGGCAAAAACCAATGGCATTCATGCCCGTTTGAGCTAAATATTTGACAAAAATCTATGGCACTCCGTTGCCTTGTTTAATGAACTCCGTATATATAACTAACATTTCAAGGTCAAAGTTTATAGAGTTAATACAATTAATCGGGGGGCACGGCGAAGCAAACACTGCCGTACCATCCTTTACTGGAACCATTTCGCCGCATTTTCAGGCCCATATTTGAGAACCTCTGGATAAGACCAGAACGCAAAAATTTTCGTCATCCAGTAAACTATAATCATATACTTAAAATCAAAAATTTCAAGTCTGTAGGTCATTTAGTTCCGAAGTTAAGCGAAAGCAAAGTTTCGCATTTATGACACTCACTCACTCACTCATGATCATCAGAATAGAACTAGTACTTCCCACAAACTCAGAGAGCTGAAATTTGGTACAGAGATAGGGTTTAATGGCCACATAAAGGGAAAACTATAAAAACTAGGATAATCGAAGATCTGGAGTACCTGGCGATCCTGGTTAGAAAACATAAGAGCCCAACCAAAATATTAGAGATCGACACACCGCCTTTACAAAAAATATTAAACTTGGTGGGCCGCTTCATTTGATGTCAAAAATCGAAGGTCTGAAGTATCTGATGAAGAACCCTCAGCTGGTCTCAACTGTACTAGAGATATGGTAATGCCCCCTTCTACTATTGGAACATAAAAAAATCGACTGTCATTGCAAAAATCCAGCGTAGTGGGACACATCACGCGAGTGGGCAATACAAGAATCAGAACCGGAAAAAAAGAAAAGAAAGATTTGTAATAATAAAAAAACTACTCCTTAAAAGAAAAAAACTGTGTCAAATAAGAAAATCTAATAAAATAATTCAATATGCCCACGTTTCTACAAAAAGAAGTGAAATCCCACCAAAAACATTCTGTAAAAAACTAGCCAAGTCTCGATGGAGCTGCTTGTTTATCTCTCAAAAGTAATGAAATCTAGACAAAGTCTAGACTGCGATTTCTTTACTATTATAGTTAATGTTGTGTGACTTGGCCGTTGGCGTGGTTTTTAAGTTCATTCTCCTTCCTGATATCGTTGAGGCTTTAATTTTGCAATTCCCATGGCGCGCGATCTGCGCTCAAACATGTGCCTGCACCTGGACTTTTCGATCGTTCAGTGTATCGAATTCATCACTATAACTTCATTAATTGTTACCAGTGCAAGTTGGCAATTATGCAGCAAATTCCCGAAAGCGACTTTAATTCTTTTCAAATCCCACTTCTATATCAACAGTCTGATGACCTTACAAAACCCAAAAACCACAATATACGGCCAGAAGTTGGAACATACCTACCTGCTGGTTATCGGCTTATACAGTATATGGACAAAGGGGGCGTCACTTATCTGACTTGATTTTCAAAACAAAGAAAAAAATATTTTTATTATTATTATAAAAAAGTTCTGATTTATAAACGGGTCGCAACCAATGACTGTTTCTACCACTGTCACCCATGTAGGTTAGCTTAGGTTTTTTAAAAAAATATGGCCTCAGTTTACCACCATCCTTCAAAATGCGAAAAAAAATGTATTCTACTCCGAGTATTGGCTTGACATTCACGTAGACAAGTAATGTCCTGCGAGAGATGTAGCTCATCACAATACCTGCACGTTACCGTGTGCATTAGATCTAGCTCATCCAGCGACAAGGAGTTCGAAGACGTTCTTCGGTGTAACCATCTTAGGTAAGTGTAATTAGCTTTTTACTCAGCCTGCTCATTCAATTTATTCTGAGCTCATAGAGCGCTCTCTGATCATGCCCTGAACAAAAAAAGAAACACAAATTTTGAGCTCTGATGTGTCTGAGCTAAAAAAGGAACACGAACTTTTTGTATAACAGTTCAGATTCTGCCCTGAACTAAAAAAGAAAAACGATATGGAATAGGTTTTTTTCTTATCTACAACAGCCTTTAGGAATTAGATGGTATTCTCTGACTGTCCCTATTTAGTTAAACCTTCATTATATATAGTTTTTGTTTTAGAATGCACAAGTATTTTTACAAAACTTCTCATCTGCCATTTCAACGAAATTAGTAAAAAAAAAATACTTGTTCCACTTTTAAATTAACTTTGAACTACCTAATCTTTGTCTGATCACTTGTTCTTGTGGCAACAAGGCCCCCGATAATACAAAACTTGTTCCAGTTTTGCTATCACTGTCACATATTTTGAAGGCGCATATGTATGCATCCCAAAAAAACCCAAATTCCAACTTAAGGTTTTTTTCCACTGTGCCACCTCTCACGACCGTCTGACAAACATTCGAGAGTATAACTGTCATGAAAGAGCTCCTCAACTAGCCGTTTGGACTCGCCATAAAACTGTAGATCCCTTCCATTCGTCATAAAAATTAAAAACACACACAGAACGAATGGTTGTGAGAAGCTAGGCCCATAGTTCCTACGGACCTGTTGCCCCAATTATAAATTTATTTATTTATTTATTTATGTATGCATTCGTAATAAGAACTGCATGTTGCATTTTTTGTGTCAAGTGCGTGAGTATCTACAAATTTCAGTCAAATTTGCAACGAATAAGAAAGTTACTTGTGACCCAGCCATCGACTGCGCTGAGGATCCAATTTCTGTATGCATTTATTTGTATGCTCAGGCTTGGCCTTTTAACGTTTGACAGCAAATGCCGAATCGGACAAAATGAGGGTAGATATAAACCTACCAGCAAAAATCGATATCTTATCGAAGCACAATCATTTTTATTTTGCCAAACTTACTAGTAATCCGAATAAATTTTGACCAAAAGTTCTAATTTCTAAATAATTCTTTTTTATTTGAGCAAATTCAGTTTCCACAAACCTAATCACACATTCTGGCAAACAATGGAGGGACGTTGTACGAGTACCCATATCGTTTATCAAACCAACAATAATCGCAAATCTGCGAACAATAAAACGGAAGTTAAGCTCGCGATAGCTTGCTAAATGAGCTAACACACATAGTAATATAACAAATCCACAACGTTGACCGTGCAACAAAAAGACCAATTCAAATAACAATAAATTGAATGTGGGCATGTGCCAGTGCCTATAGGTACGGTGTGCAATTTATTGCAATTGTTCGTCTGACACAGCACACAGCAGTTGTTGCAAAATTCATCAAACAATTTAATGACATTTTGTGCGAGTACGAGATTCTACTCGAATGACAGCTAAGCTAATTGGGCGGTTCGTCTTTCATCAAATGACTGAACGTGTTGTCTAATAAAATAATAAACCGATAGTTTGTTATGATTATATTTTTGCCGACAGCATGACATTGTCACTCGTAGGGTATCGTATTTCTAAAGACTATGGTACCTACATATATAACTATGTGATGTATGTAATCTCATGGTTGGAATAAAGCTGTTTGCAGACGGTGTGAAATAGTATCGCTGTACAGTCAAGTTGGCAAATTCAGTGACGGGGCTGACTAAGTCCATTCAACGAATTGTAACAGCGAAATTGTAATGTTGTGGGAAGTGACTACTTTGCACTATATTTCTTGAATAAATAAATAAATAATTTATTGGCGGAACGGGTCCTCAAAGACACTAGACCAAACTTCTCCCAACCATTCGTTTTATGTGAGTTTTTAATTTTTGGGACGATTGAAAGAAATCTACAATTTTATGCCGAGTCCAAACGGCTTATCAGTTTTCTCTAATGAGAGCTATGTCAGACGTTTGCGACAGGTAGAGCAGTGGAAAAAACCTTATGAGATGTAATTCGTGCTTTTCTGAGCATCGAACCTGGGATCCCCCGCTTAGTAGTACCACACTCTAACCACTAAGCTCCAACGAAAAGTTTGGGTTTCCTGCGTTTTTTTTCATCTAGGATTTCTGAAGTCCGAACCCCAATCACCAACTTCTCTTTCTTTGTTATGCAAAAGAAATTCATTCACTCATTGAATCTTTTCCACCTAAAATTAAATATTCTGGTATTGAGTGGTTGGAAAAAATAGCACTCCGGTCGGATTCTCTTCAGGAAAGTGTTTTTCAAAAAGGATATACTTACTAAGGGAAAACAGGAAAAAACTAAAATTTAGAAATTTATTAAATCCCAATATTATAGGAGAGATTGAGTGACAGCTTTTCCCACATTAAATCGGGCGTTTCTTTTAAAAACCTTGGGAAACACTTGCTAGCTGTTTTCGAGCAATCACATGCCCATGTATCTTATTAGCCATCTGCAAAAATCCTCACATGCACATTGCAAATTTCTCTTTTAAAAGTATGTTACTCTAACAGAAAGTCGATACACAGGGCTGTTCAGCCATAACTGTAAAGCAGAATAACAATCAAGAAATGAATAAGTATAAATTTATCGTGCTTGATTTTGGCCTGTAGCTCACCTTCCGGAATTAGCAAAAAGCTGATTAAAATGTTAAAGGTTGGCTGCCTATTAGTGAATTAACTTTAAACCAACTTGAGAAACATTTGAGAAAAGTTTCATACCAATCTTTCCAGTAGTTTTCACCTCAAACGGTAACAAGCATAAAACCCCTCGATTCCAATAGCATATTACTTGCCTCTTCGATGTTCAAAGTCCATACTTGGCTCTTCATATTCCACGAACTCGTTGATGTTGCTTGTAACAATGGTTCTTCATTGATTTCAGTCTGGCAAAACGGATGTATGCAGCTTACAGGTACTGTGAGGACCTACAAGTCGCGGAGGGCTTGTCCCTTCTCTAAAAATTTTAAGCAATTGCTCGGAGTAGAAGAAAGCGCATTGGCAGGTACTTCTGTAATAACTTAGAGCAAATGGGCTTCTAAAAAATTGAGACCATACTTAAATTCGAATTGGTTTAGCCCGCTTCGGCACCTGGTCTTTGACGATCTCGCACCCTAACCTAACCTTTTCTAAGTATGGCCTCTTTTCCAAACTCATTTACCCGATAACGTACCTACTTTAGAGTCTTCGCCCAGCCATATCAGGGTAGTCTCTATGCGGACCCGAATACATAGCATTAAAATCCTTTGTCAAATGAAAAAAAAACTCGGAGCCTATAAGGATAACGAAGCTGAAATAGAAGTAGGTCCTATAATAGACCGACACTATCAGGAATATGTATGGAAACTGTGTGTGAATTTTATCAAAGCGGAAGGTCCTGATATGGCACCAACGCATACATAAAACCAATTTGTCCTAAGAAGATGGTCATTTTCTATTATTATCTGTAACAACTGCAATTCTCAAAAACAATACTTTAAAATGGTAGGAACTTAAATTATTGAATTATTTCGATACAAATTCATTTTCTAAAACAATTTTATTCAGGTTAACCATTTTGGACTACTGAACTCTCCGACGAATGACTCGCAAGGGCGTTGACCTAACATGAAAAAGTTATATATAATAATCTGTTCTTCAAAATATCACACGTAATCAAAATTATTTGGTTAATTATTGACAGGCGCCATTCTGTACATATGTAGGTATTGCCAATCGTTATAACGTCTATAAAGCTTATGGATATTTGACTTTAATAGGTTAATGTTTGCGTGCGGGCTTTAATAATATATATACCTATCTTCCTTCAATCCGCATATGTCAACGACTGTTTGTTTTTTATATTTTTTAACACAATTCTATACGCACATACCTAGGTTATTTTATATAAATAGACGAAGGGAAATTGTTAAAAACCACTTTTACTGCTTTAAACACAAAATATTTGCTTGATCTTTTTGTGTTTGGAAGAGATGCAATGCTGTCTGTAATTTGTTTTCCAATATTGTGTGTGAGAGGTTACTATACTGGTAGAATATCTACCACTGGGCGAACACTAGTAATATATGAGTCACAATATTCATTCTAGTTCTAGCCGGGATATTTTTTTCTTTTATCACGCATTTTGGAAGAAAATCACTTTATTGTGAGAAAGCACATTATTATGAATGACTTGAGTATCGCCTTCAATACATGGAACTTGGGTAGTGGGTATATCTACTTAAACTTATGACGCTGTGATATCACTTGAAGTGAGTATGCACTTTAGACAATTATTAGTCATAATGTTTTGGAGCGAAATCTCTTGACCTACACCACTGCTTGCAACAGTGTTAGTTGTATATGCTGCACTTAAAATCTCTACAAAATATGATGACTGTTCAAATTGTGCATGTCATAAGTGACTTAGCTTATACTAAAGGTTTTTCTGATTTTTTTCGACTAATATCCACATTAGGTTTGTTAGAGAAAAACTCAGCCCTAAATTCTTCGCCTGATGATAAGAAATATGATTTGAACTTCTATAAGTGCAAGGTTGTTGGTTCCAACACAGTGCGAGATTTTATCATATTATATTTAGTCCTTTTCACTGCGTCACCTCTTGCGAACGTCTGACAAACTTCCGAGAGTATAACTGTCACAAAGAAGCTTCTCACTTAGCCGTTTGGACTCGATATAAATTGTAGATCCCTTCCATTCGTTACAAAAATAAAAAAAGCTCACAAAAAACGAATGGTTGTGACAAGGGTCCCTACGGACCTGTTGCGCCAACTATATATAATATATAGTAAGGACCAGTGTTTAAAGACGAGTAAGTACACTTAAAATGCAAAATTTGCCTGTGTGAGTAGTACAAGCATAATTTGGACGGGAATAGCCACTATAAAAATAAAACACAATTAAAAAAGTTGTTTATAGAAACTCATTGTCGATGTGAATTGTACTAACCATTTAGACAACTTTGGGTGTGAGACAATTGGATAACATCTTTCAGAAGTATAGCACAGAAAGTTAAATGTAGAAATTTAACAACTGCGTGATGGGGAATAACAGTGCACTCAGAACTTAGACTGTAAGACTGTCAATAAATCTTGCAGCTTCCCATGCTCACCCTTAAAATATTAGACCTTATGGAATTTATTAGCTTGTTGATATCGATTCAACTAAAATAGAGTTGCTTAATTTAGTAAAGTCGCCAGGACTATCCTCACACTTACTTAATTTGAAAATTCAATCTTTTACTTTACTTGAACTTGGATCCATTTCGGTTAATCGAACTTCTGATACAAACATTGAATTAGTAATATTAACAAGACCGGCTAGGGTCGTATGTCGACAAAGCAAAATGAGAAAAGTTGGGATTTTTTACGTAAAAAATAATGCACTTCCCGTACCTAGGTTTTTCGCTTTTGATATTAAGAGGCCTAAAAAAGAAGATTAAATGAGTTGGACATTTTTCTTAAGCAAGCTGTCATTTTATATGCAACTGATTCTTCTTCTCTTTGCCTTAGGATATCTATCCTTTTATTATTTTTTTATTTGTACCTACTTCTTGTTTCATGAAGTTATGTGCCGCACTGTCAGGCATACATAGCTTGTAAAATGTGTCAAATACAGGTGAGTATTTTTTAAATTAGTTAAAACTGAGTTAATTTTGCGCAGTCTCATTTTAATTTTCGAGGAATCATTTTCAAATCAATTAATTGAATCAAAGACTTAAAATTTGCACGTCTCTGTGACCGTATTCCCAGTTCCCACAACTGAGTGAGCATAACATCTGTTGTCTTATGCAACGCGAAGCTGTGCTCAATCCTGTGCTGAGAGTTTTTTTTTTTCATTAACTAGTCTACATTATCTGAATCTAGTTTTGCTTTAACAAACTTTCTTAGAAATCGAAATGGTTTCCGGAAGTGGTGAACGAAATTTACTTAAATCGATTTCTACTCTCATATTGTTTAAAATTAGTAATGGAAAGTATTTCGCTCTCTAATTTCGCCCGAGAGATTGCGGGCGTGACGACGTTAATATCCTTTGCAGTTGTCTGTTCCCGAAACACTTCTACTTTTATGTTTAAAACTATTTCGAAGAGCTGTAAGTAGTTTTTTCACTTTGCTATACTTTCGTGGCATAGTGGGTTTTATGTAGGTAATTTGGGTAAAGCAATTTTTTTAGAATAAAAAAACTAAGGAGGAAGCAAAACTTTACATTCAAATTATTTTGAGAACGTATAAAGCGCGATAACATCACTGTTTAATTTTCTTCGACTTCTTTGGGTTAACATTGAACCCTGCGGTTCAATAATACGAAGCCCTTACGAGTAACTAATAATAATATTACAAAAAAGTTATTCTTTAATCGACCAACCTGGGGCAGATTCTGTAAGGTGAAAGCGTTGAAAAGTTTTCGATTGATTTGCGCCTTACGGAATGCCGACCCTGATCTTCTAAAAGTCACGTACCTTAATCTGCAAAATACTTACTCACCGATCGCACATAAATAATCGCTCGTGATTTTTTTAAAAATTTAAACTAGGCACGTTTAAAGTTCTCAAGTTCCACCAATTACTTCGGAATATAAATAAGACACTTCGACTGCACATCTTGCTGTAAACTCAAGCTACAGCTACAAGTCAGAAATTTGAAAACTACCTTATCGAGAATTGAACTAGACGATAACTAAATATGCATTTACAACCTACCTACCCAGTTCCAGGTTGATAAGGATAAAAAGACAAGCAAAGAATTCTGGAGACTTTAAGTAGATACAAGCTTCAATTCACTCTGAGATTTTGTGATGATAAGGCACGTCAGAGACAACAATTTGATTGCTCAGTAGGTACGTCACGTTGGGTAAAGTTTATCAATCAGAAAGGGAACAGAAACACACTTTATGCATCAAAAACAGTAAAGTGAATCGTTACAAATAGCCGATTGTGTTGTAGGTACCTACAAAGAAACATTCAGAGTAATAATAATAAAAAACAAATGGTTTCGAAAACAATTGGTTCGCGTATTATTAAAACTCAATCAAGCGACACGCATTCCAATAGTGAATGCGGCGTATATGTATTACAATTTGTTGTTGAACTTGACTTGGGTAGTGTTTACTCAATTAAGTGCAAACTGTCGAGTTCTCTATTGACCAAATTGCTGATTCTTTAGCATCGCAAATCGCAGCCTCGACAAAGTTGTTGGCTATGGTTCATTGGATCTGTTGCTCGTTATACAGCATTGTCTCATACTGTCGACACTGGGAAGTGCAAGCTTTGTCGTCGGTTTTGTCCAAATGTGCAATTTCCTCATCGCTGCCATTAATCAGTTGAACTTGACTGAGTTTGTGAATAGGCGACAGAAGCTTGAAGGTATGCATCTGCAACAATTTATTGTAATGCAGATTTAATTCAAAACCGGGGACACGCTCGATTGAGTTGATGAAATTGGTCAGCGATGTTGGGGCGTGAGATTGCGATCATCGATTAAGGGGGCTGGGGTGGTAATATCTACAAATGAACTGAAGACCAGAGCATTGAAGATTTATCTCAAGGTTGCTAAATGGGTTTATTTAATTTTTTAAATTAAGATAAATAAATTATTGAGGAAAACTATTGTGGAGAAGAACAGGAGTTGGACTTAATCTAAACATGTTATTATGGACCTGTAGAGAGCACATATACCTTATAACGTTAACAAAAGCCATTGCAGAGACAGTTTAACAATAGGAGCTCAAGCTGGTATCCTACATAGTCTCAATCCAGAGTATTATTTGGTCTTTTTGGTCTTTCTATAGGCTACAGTAGAAGCAGCAAAGTTTGTTGTAGAAACTCTTATCGTCTAGAAACATTCCACCATCAAATTTAACTACTAGATCTCCTCAATTTGCCATAGGCTGATAGCTGATGTAATCAGTAACCCATTGGCACTGTTACCACATTCTTGCCGTTGATTTAGGGGGCCCTCCCATTCTCCATTCACCTGCAGTGACTGATTGATATATTTTGGTCTATCCCGCTGACGTACATGCCAAAAAATAGTTGCCATCTAATTTCCAATTGATTTCAAACGGACTCTTTGGGATTTCATAAATGACCCTCAGAGCCGAAAGATTATTGGGGCCGAATATCTTCTTGCTTATCTACTACTTGTTGCGAGTTAGAGAGCTGTCTATTGTCCAGAATGAAGCACTTGGGTTTTAGTGGGAGGTTTTTACAGGCAGCTATATTTGTCTTCTCAAAATCTAATACAATGAGAAGAGGTCAGTCGGGTATTTGAACTCTGTTTGCTCGAGAAAAATATGTTGAAATGGCTGACGCTTACGACTACTCCAAAGGCCCGCATGATGGTGTCTTTTGAGTGTAGTCTTGATCTACTTGACAATTTTAGTTGCCACTGGTTTCGGAGTCCGTACAGTGCCCACCCCAGTTATCACAAATTTTGAGATTGCCTTCCGTCCTTCCATTTTATTTATCCAAATGACCTGCATTGGAAGTAAAAAGCCGCATCGTAGCAATCAAAGAAGACATTTTTTTAGAGCTAATGTTGGCAATATAATTCGTTCGGTCAATAAGATAGGTAATTAAGTGTTGGAGAAAACACTGAATTAAATACCGACAACTAACCATTTTCCAATTTCGGTCTTCCCTATACAACAGATAAACCTAGCAGTCCCTTAATTGACCCCGCATAACTATTCTACTAAAAAACTGGGAGGTGCTCGGTTCACGTTCGTAATAAGACCCGATGTACTAATCCTTCTTCGCCTTTTAGTCTTAAATGCACATTTTAAAAAAATTGTCTGTACTGAGCCAGATAAGGCGGAGCCATATTGAAGGCACAAAAAATATGATGAGAAACATTTTACGCCCTTTAAGTAGGTATTTAAAAAAATTAATTTAATCATATAAATGAAGTAAGGTAAATGAAAGAAACCGATGTGTGACCTGTGCCGGTCGTCCATTTGGCCTATCAAGCACTCTCGGGTCTCGGCTGCTACAATTGTGCAATTCGCCGTGCTCTCACCAATGTTGCCACCCAAATTTATTCATGAATTCAAAATTGTTCATTTCATTCATTAGTACTTCAGAAGCCCATGAGGGCTCATTATTTTTCGATAGAAAAGTACATAGAACTAGCGACAGCGCAAATTGTTCAAAGACAAATAATTGTACTCCTATTTCTAATTTCAGATTTAGCTATTTTCACTTGCCTTCACATTTTCACATTTCTCTACTTCGTAAATTACACTTTCTGCATGTTCCATTAAAAGTTTTTTTTTTGTGTTCGATTTACTTTCGTATCGAACGAACTCTTGCATATCCTGGAAAATCCCTTTCTTCTGGCACTATTTAAATTATTTTCCTAAGTGCTGGTTGATATTAAAATGGAATTAAACAAGATGTGTGTGAGATATTGTTTTGTTTGACAGGACCATTTATGCCATATTATACGAAATATAACTTTTTTTCGAAAGTTCGCCACGGCTTCTCACGGTGTCACGGATACGAGTTGTCCAATTTTTGGCTGCTTGTTTATCTAACCATCTGCCATAAAATGTTTGCAAACGCGTGCAGTATTTTCACTGAAAAACACTCAATTGAAAAACGCTTAGCTAAAAATAAATTTCCCAATTTTTGTTCTATACCCCCTGAACCCTCCAAAAAAAAGTTCTATTATACTCCCCAACGAAATTATGAAACGACAGCCTCCCTGAACAATTACGCGAAGGAACTGTCAGAAAAGGTGGACCAATTAGCCTTTTTACAAATTAAAATGTCACTTTAGATAACAATTAACAACTCATAGCTTTTTGTCTTATACCGAGCTTTAAACACAATTTATATCGAAAATCATCAAAAACACACATTCGATAGTTTGTTGACTTACTTACTCAAATAAATGTATTCCTGGTTTGCGCCGATAGAAAATAGTCTCAAATATTTTTGAATTTGTTGCCTTTTTGCTGATACCAACCAAGAGCCACTTAAGGGTAGGTACGCTTTATCCAGCCGATCTTTTAACAACCCTCAAAATGCGATTAACCAAATTAACTTACAAAGCACTAAGCAATTAAAATTCACTGCAACGTAGTGACAGTTTTTCTTCAAAAGCCGCTACACCAGATTAATAGTTTATTTATTCACGGAACCTATTTGTAAACTGCATATAAAACATCCGCACGATATGCAACTGATGATACGGCTACTGTTACTTTTACCGAAGCTGCATACTGCATGCAATTCTGTAATTGTTTTATGTGAGTTTTTGTGATTATATGTCATTTGGGTCTGGTGATGGAAAATAATGAATTACGTTTTTGATAAACCAACCGAGATGTCTAATTACAGTTAAAGTTACTGAGTAATGGGAAATGCAGCTAAAGCTTTTTTTCATCTTGCATCAGCAGATCTTTCACTAGATTGATTTCCGGAACTAAGGGCATCAGCACAGTTACAGTGCATACAAATATGAGTTCACATTGCACTGTCAGGTTCTTTATGTGTTTATCAGAGAAAACAAACAAATTTCAAAAGGCTTTTTTCTTAAAGAACAAACAAAAGATGGTCCCTTGTCCGTATATGATGTATTTATAGATTCATAGAAATTATTAAAAATTTTATGTTGTCATTTCGTCAGGTCTATTATAAATGTCGCAATAAATTTGAATTCATGTATTTTTTTTATTAATGAAAATTTAAAAACTGCTAATGATACAAACATAACCCCGGAACGCCTCTAATTGGGATAACATACCAAAAACATGCCTGCTGGCTTATTTTATTGGTCATAAAGAGAAAACACATCACACGAAAAAGTGTCAATGGTTTTTTTCTATTTTCCAATCGAAACGGCTTCTGTGAAAATCGTGTCATAAAGTATTTTCTTTTTTCTTCTTTAGCCTTTAATCTGATTATGAGAGTACAAAGAGATCGTTCTGAGTCATTTGGAAAATCACTTTGCAGTGAAATTGTTTTCTTTGGTCCGATTCTAATAACAGAATGCGTATGACTACATGTGTCAAAAACGTCACAAATTACTTATTTCAGGTGGATGAACTTCAAAGGGAAGATTATAGAAGACAATTTACCAACAATTTACTTATTTTTTTTTTGTTACAAAAGGGTTCGAATTCCAGAATATTGTTGCAGTGGCACATATTCCCATTAAAAATACCTTACCCAATATCTCGAGCAGTATGCTCGGGGTTTTTCTCGGACCAAAATCAGAAAATTTACCCAAAAACTAAAAAAAAACAAAACGCAAGTGATTTAAAAAAACACATTGTGGAGATTCTATTCAAAAAAAATTCAGAAAGAAACGTAAATTAACCACTAAGCCATCATTTGATTTCCAAATTCTGTCTTAAGGTTTATTTGTTTCACCGCGCCACCTCTCGCGAACGTCTGACAAACATCCGAGATTAAAACTATCATAAAAGACCTTCTCAGTTGGCTATTTGGACTCGGCATAAAAATGTAGTCTCGTCCTAAAAATTAAAAACGTGTACAAAACGAATGGTTTGATAAGCTGGACCAAGGGTCCCTATATACGGACCTGTTGCGCAATCGGCCAACTCATTCGGTAGATAAAGCACGACTGATTGAACCAATATGGAGAGGGAGACTCAGGTTATTTAGGTCCATTTCCAGTATACTTATGGGTGGCAGCCAAATACGATCTTTTCTTTTCTTGAACACAGTTGCAAAAACCGAGTATTTCAATGGGATCGATGAAACCCTCTGCCTAAATTCGGGGAAACAAAGGGTTATACTCTGACACATCGAACCACGATGGAAATTAAGCCCTTCGGCAAAATCATCACCATGAGCGATATCTGCGATATTCATTGTTTTAACTAAACAGCTATACGAAAGAAGATGTCGTAAACTTTAGTAAAGCTGCGGCAAGATAGCTGAAGTGGGGCAAGTCTAAAATTAGTTGGATGAATTGTTGCACTCTTTTATACAAAATGATTTTGAGCACAGCGGTAAAACACATGGGACATTCTAGTAGTCCAGCACTTACTAAGCTATTACTGCAGGACATCAAGAACTATATGCAGCCCAAGCCGAGGCATTTAAAATAGCAAATGGTATGGAAACATTGTGTCCGTTGATCTGTAGGCTATGAAAACTGTCGTGACTACTTTAATTTAAGAATATTTTGGCATGATCTCCTGGACAGAATGTTTGTCTTGCATTAGGACTGGTCCAGGTTCTACAATTAAGTATTAGTAATGCTTCAATATACCAACTCTTGGGCAGGTTCGCATCGCTTTTTTTATAATTTTCTAGTCCTCCAGGCACTTTTGTTCTGTAATGATCGAAAGGAAAGAGAAGAAGTTACACATTTGCTTAAATCAATTGCTGTATTGTAATAAGAAGCAAAAACCATGTGAAGCAGTGCATTCCACAAGCTAGTAAAAGTGTTATCATCGGCCTGGCCGATGCTTTGATACCCTCCACTGCATACAAGTCATGCAAAATACCAGAACTACTTGACCGACATAGCCCATTTTTAATGCCAAGCTAACGACGATAAAAAAAGTCCTTTCACAAAACTTCATTCACCTAGGTTGATTCCTTTGGACGCTATCGTGTTTTCAACGGAAAGAGGGACACATGGGTCTAATATTGGTTTTGCATGGGAGGTACCAGAACTACTTGACCGACATAGCCCGTTTTCAACACCAACCTGACGCTGATAAAAATAAGTGCTCTCACCAAATTTCATCCACCTACGTCAAATACTTTGGGCGCTATCGTGCTTTCAACAGACAGACAGACAAACACACAGACAGACGGACATGGCTAAATCGATTCAGAATGTGATCCTGATTCAGAATATATATACTTTATGAGGTCTCCGGTGACTCCTACTTGGCGTTAAAAAAGTGGAGGGGAAAATGGGAATGTACCTTCCCGTGGAGAGTATAAAAATCTCAATACTTTACACAGTAAGTCCGAGGTTAGACTGAAGGGTAAACTTATGCGCTTTCGATGAGTGACCAGTATGGGGCCTGGCTTTTTGAAGGGCCGAAAGGCGGAAAGTAAAAAATGAATTTTTTACTAAAGTATTTAATTCACTAAGAAAGAATTTATGTTAAAAAATTAGTGGAAAATTATTTCACACTGCGAAAGGCGACCTACACAAACCAAGACCATTCCCAAAAAACTCTGTAGCTGTCCGACCCTGTCTCGAGAAAAGGCCTAGCTTCTGACAAACACTGGTATTGATGGGTTGTATCTTTGACTTATTCTACTGAGTTGACAGATTTTTTAAGACAGCTTTAGTGTTTCAAGGTATTGATGACGTGGGTAGGTTAAAGTTGGCTTCTAGATCCAATCAAACTAGCCCCTGTCTGTCTAAGGGATACAGTAAAAAAAAAAATTTTTACAAAATGGTCATACAAAACAATTGTTTCGCTGGTTCAGATGCTGCGAAATTAGTTAAAGTTTCAAGCCGCTCCTTAAATAAATTCTCAATATTCATTTACAATTATTCATTCAACTTCCAAGCAACTGTCGCGCCTCATTGGTCTATGAATATAACAAGGGGCTGCCATTTATTGTGGTAAATCAGGTAAATTACTCATATTATTTAGTTGAGAAATTTAACCACATACGCATCAAGATTAAACTGTCCAGTACTCTATCTGACGGAATTAACTTTCAGGCTTATGGAATATATGGCCTTTGCTGACACATTTCGTCATATGGAAACAGGCTTATAAGCTGATTTAATTATGTTTTATTTATTTTACCAAGAAAAGGGAATTTTTTTTCGATAACAATATTCATTTACAGTATTTGATAACAATTTGAGAAATAAAATTTCAAAACCGCAGATAAGAAGGCTTTGTTTAGGACAACGCAACCATTTGGAGGTATGCAATGCGACAAGTCTTACAATTGCCTACTGCAATTGCCTACTATACATTACATTCAAAACACTATCTTTCAATACTTATGGGAGCTTATATGAAATTTATAACTTTAATAAATTAAACACTTTGAAAAATATGGGCCTATTATTATTACAAAATAGTTACAAATTATTGAAATTTTATTTTTGACAAAGGGGCGTTCCACCTTTGGTAACTTATGTGGTTAAATAAAATTAATGCGGGATTTAATACGAAAGACAAGTCGCGGATAAAGCCGGGCTAGTAGGTACAGCTTGTAAATTATACATTATATTTAACAGACTTTTATATCAATCGAAAAAAAGCAACTGTACTTTGCAAATGGTTATCCGTTCACGGTACTATGCAGTAAGCAGTAAACTAAACTCATTTCTACCCGTCTTGAAAATATTGTTGTGAGTAACGAATTGCCCCATTATATCATGCTGCAACAATTTGACCCACATTACATGTCTCAAAACAATTGATCCATTAAAAACCAATTACCCGCCGTTCGAAACATGTTCCAATTTTAATAAAAGTGTTTCTATATAAAACAATAGCATCCGGATCACCATATGCCGCGATCTCGATCGCCTCCAAGTTTTAAGAGCTCACGTATCCCCAACTTTAGGTCTGCTGTTCATCTGGCTCCCCCTCGAATTGAAATCGGAAAACAATCATCATCGAACTAATAAATTTCCAGTGAAAAACATTCTTTCAATTAGTGAAATTCACCCAAGACATTATTTATAGAACAACAAACACTTAATGCATCTCGGGGGTGGATATTAATAGAGCAGGCGGATAAAGGGTATGGCAGGACTCACGATCACCTCTTACGCAAGTGTGCTTGCAATTCGTTCCGCGTTCTATCTATCTCAGGCGGGAAATTAAAATATTCCTCAAATAAAATTATGAAAGCCATGTATCTTTTGGATACAACACCACTAAATTGCATGGTTGAATGATTTGTAGAAAATTTCCTTGTGTGCGTGTGTTTTGTTTTTTGGAACATTTTATTAATCTCGGGCATCTCAGGGGCTGAATTGACTGATAAATTTTGGTTTCTACTGATGGCAGTCAGGTGATTTATGTTAAGATTATTATTGGCGGCTAAATGAGCACCACTGTCATGCGGGTTGAAAGAAACGAATTCCTGTTTGACACTTGAGATATTTATTTAAAATTCTTCTATGAGATGTGCGAGTTGTTAAATGTTTGGAAATTTTGTTGGAAAATAATGGCGACAGGTTTTTTTCGTTACTTTCATGTTCACCTTAGAATTGGCTGCTAATTTATATGCTGCAGTGACATTGGGACAGGTTAACTGTGTGAGAATTTATGTCAATCAATGCGGTTGTGGTTAGAGTTAAGGAGTCCCTTTGGATAGGTGCAGTATGGCACGGACCTAATAGAGTAAAACAAGCACTAAACTTTGTGTCTGCCACTACTGAGGATCAAAGCAATCTGTTGGACCCTACTAAGAAACTCTTTTATGGGATACGTATGCTAAAACCATCCACTAATTACCATCCAATGATAAAGATGGTTTGGTTGCATTGTGCCTTCATAAAGCAGATAAAGAGGATTTTTGTCTGTTTTTTTTTGAAAAAAATGTAAAAATAAGACGATTTATATATAAATATTAAAATCGCAAAGCATAATATATTTCTAATTTTTTTAATTATTATAAAGAAAATTTTAGAACAATTTCTCTACTTCACAGAATAGAGTGATGGATTTCCGACTTCCCCTGTGAATATCAGTCAATAGATGGTCCCCGCAATAGTTTTGTAGCATTTTTCCAATCATGGGGAAATAATGACAAAAAGCTATATCCGAAATAAAGCAGGTCAAAGACTATCCGTGGACAGAAAAGGGCCGAAATTAGATGGAGCAGACTTGATAAAAGCTATTAAAAACTTGGCAGTGGCTTGGGGACGTTATTACGTTGTTCCACCTTCAGTGGTTTGAATGAGTTATTTTTATTTAAACAAATATAGCAGCGACATACAATGTTATGCCTACTTTAGACAATTTTTTTTCAGGGATCGAACTTAAGGCCCCTCAAAAGTCCAGCACACTATTCACTGAGCCCACTTTTTGATATTTACAGATACTTAAACCCTATGTGACTCCAGCAAATTTTTAAAGTACCTACAGCGGCGTAGAAGTAAGCAATTTCTGAATGTGGCCTTTTATAACAAAAAACATTCTACACCAAAGCCAAATCTTTGAAATGTGCCCATCCATAGGAATATCTTCGTCTCTAAACCTGGAAAATGATTGCATAAAGTGATGATACACAAATTACTGATAATGGTGAATACTTATTATACTTGTACCGTAAAGTAGCAGGTAAGCTGCCCTGTAGCACTTAAACATTTCTTATCTACTCGTAAGTCGTAACTGGGTTTTCGCTTTTATGAGTACCTATCTATAAACATCACTTATTCAAAAGCTATGAAAAGTTTGTTTGATTTGTGTTGTAATTCCTATTTGACCCCTTAAACTGTCTTATCAAACTGAAGTACGTTCAATACGAAGTCAATCATTGCGATCATTGATAAGAAACGTTTTGTTTTTATAAAGAACATGAAATAGCAAGTTAGAAGGTATCAGTTCAAATGAACATGGTATTCAAATACAGAACTGTTATAAACGGATGTCCAAAATAAGCGTTAATTTCTCCATGAGTGCAAAACATAAAATATGTTCCCGCCAAACTTATTCAAAACATGAAAAAAAATTAAAATTTTAGAAATATTGGGCCTTAGCAATAAACATTTTTAGTCCCGACTTTAAATTTGCAAAAGCTCACAATTGCAAAATTTGTATGGAAAATATAGCCACAGTGAACTACGAAAATTTAGAGTCGAACTTAAAAATGTTTATTGCTAAGGCCCATTATGAATAGACGTATGTCGACGCACTGATTTGTTTATGATTTTTGGAGCTACTCTCTGCAATATTCAGAAACTGTATCTCCAAAAAAGTTGCATAGCGAAGAAGGATTTTTAGACGCACTTTAAATTCGGAATTATTTTTAATTTTTTAATAATTGGTTATATAATTTATATAAAACCACTTTAAAATTAACCGATATAAAAATCAAATCGAATACAACAGTCTGTTTCATAAAACTTTATCACCACTTAAATTATTTTTTGAGCTGCAATGAGTGCATGGGATGCAAACCAAATTTTTGAAGGAGGAATAAATAATAATATTAAAGGTAGGTACATACTCAGAGTAACGTCTTCTATGGACGCCAAAAATGTATTTTCTTGATTTTTGCCAGTTCAGATTTTTCTGACGGCTTTTAATGTTAACTTGAATAATTAATTTTATTTCGGAAAATTTTAATTTATTTGATAAATTACTCAATGCAAATGTGCTAAGGAAACATTTGGATATGGTAATATTTTATTGCTTTTATATAATTTATAAGTGTGTGTGTATGTGTGTTAACATAAAATAAATTGTGATACAGGCAACAGCGTCGTTCGCAAGTTTGGGTAGAAGAATCGAATCGTCAGAAATAGGGATTTTGTAACAACATCATCTCTAACTAATATGCTGTCATAAATTTTTACTTCATTGTCCATCCTTTTACAAAATCTACCGAAAATTTCTATCAAATCGACTAATCGGGGGAGTAAAGTTGGTATAAGCAACAAAAGCGGAAAAGACCTGAAAACAGCAACACAATATCAACTTATATCCGTAAAAATAACTTTGGAAACGGAATTTTTTTACCGGTGTGGTAGACAAACACGACATTTTCTACCTTATGTTTGCATAATTTTATTTATTTAAATTTGAAAATTTGCAGATTATTATTCTTTGGTGACAAACAAATAAATAAATAAATAAATTATCGAAGCGAAGAAAGACACTTGGTCAAAGGTGATGAGGAAGCTAAATATCAATTTTCCTATACCTGATAAATGACAAACTAATGGCGTTTTCGATTCAAGATCCGAGAGAATTGCCCCGAAGTTCAGAATTGCTCTTTTCAATAAAATTCGTTGGAGCACTTTTGCAACAGTGGTAGACACCATATGTGTGATTAGATTTTCTGTTGTTACTTGTTTTTTTGTTTTTTACAGTAAATATAAATGTTTTAATAGGCCAAATCAATATATTTCAATTTCAGTTTACATTTTGCACGCGTAATTGTATATTTTCGGATCAAAAGCGAAAAATTTGTTTCTAATAACACAACAAACATTTAAATCTGACACTTTGCTAGTGTGTGTTGGTGAGTTCAGGGCAATTCTCTCAAAATATTCCGGACGCTTCTTTCGTGTTAAGAATTGACCTGGAAGTGCACTTTTTTTTGAATGAAACATAGAAAACATAGAAAGAGCACTTCTAGATTTGATCTTTTCATAGAAAGGGCACTTCTTTTCTTCAATCGAAAACGCCATAACAAAATATATGGGTCAACGGTCCATTTATAAGAACCTGCTAACTGTTTAGGCTCCATGTCGAACATCGATGGAGACTTTAGATGTTAATCTGGCGGTTATTATACTTCAGGATGTCAGAAATTCCCGCTAGGTAGAGCAGTGGAAAAACCTTAAGACGTGAGTTATATTTTTTCGTGTATATCGAACCTGAGATCCCTCGTCCAGCGCAGTAACCACTGACCTAGACAGTTATTTGATACCATCCAATTTCTGCAGCTTAAATGTTGAATTTCGTTTAAAAAAATACTCCGGTAACACTGTGATGGGTTCAATTGCTGCTAAAGTTGTCCCCGTTGTTCAAATGTATGTATCATGTGCTTAAAAATTTAAATAAAAACAAATAATAGTTGACGCGTCCGTAAGGACCCTAGCCGTAACTTCTCACAACCATTGTTGTTGTGTGTAATTTTCATTTTTGAGACGAATGGAAGGGATCTAAATTTTATACCGAGACTAAACGCCTAATTGAAAAGCTCTTTCATGGCAAATGTACTCTCGAATACTTGTTAGAAGTTCGCAAGAGGTTGCGAAGTGGAAAAAAACCTTAAGACGCTATTTGTGTTTTATCCGGGAATGGAATCTGGGACCCCTCACTTATTAGTCCAAAACACTAACCACTAAGCCACTGCGCCTTAACTAAGTAGCTTTATAATGTACGCTTTGTCTGTCAAAGTTTCTGTTGATGGTGCAGTTACAGTCTGTTTCTTGCATACAACAATAATGCTCATTGCTTCGACATTTGGGGGTAGGGGGGTAGGAAGAAAATTAAATTTTAAGACTTTAAAAAGATAGATACAAAACCATTTAACACGAGTACAAGAAGAACAAAAATTGAATGCAGAAAAGTTGCAAATTCAAATTTAAGAGTCCATTTGTTTACAATTACATTGAAGATTACGAAACCTAATGGGCAAATATATGTCCCGATCTTAAGGAAGGTCGATAAGTTGATCACTTTTAGCAAAACTTTTTTTATTCCGTTTTGGATGTTCTTCCGAGAGTTGACTAATTCATGTATAAAATGTAAACAAACAGCGCCGACCTAACGTGGAACCACATGGAAATGCATTAACATTGGATTATAATTTTAATAAATTATTCACTCCATCAAATTAAAAAGTACCTTTGTAATGATGACAGAATGGATTTCATTAAGCACAAATGTTGCTTAAAAATGGCATGCCTTTGAATCAACGAGACAACACTTATTGTCGGCAAAATTGATAGGGATGATAGTTGTCAAATTATGATCCGACAAAATCACCTCTGATTGATTGTATGTGTGTTGGTATACCAGCCTTGTATCCACCTTTTACCATTCACAGTTTCTATACATGTATTTTTGAACCTAATTTCCATTTAATTTTGAACCTCATTACTTAAAGTAAAACAAAATTCTTTATTCTTTATTTACCTATAACATTTTTGGTGACCACACAAATGAATTTTTTGAATGCACCTTAAGTATATGCTTTTCTGTGCAATAATAATAATAAAGAAAATACATCCAAAGGTTGTTATTATCAAATTTATCATATTCCATGTACCTGCCTATCTAATTATGTTTTTTTTTATGCTGATGGTTTATGTCTTTTTGATAATCTGCAATTAAACTAACCCCTCATCACTTTTCTACCTCGCAAACGAATGGTATTTGTTTTAACTACAAATTATCTGTAAAATATATTTGTGAGTCCGCGAATGTGCTTATTTTATTTATACCCGGGTTTAAAAGTGTTTAGAAAAAATATCAATAGAAGACTGAAATGTTGACAAGTCGTAATTTTAATATATGTATGCCTACAGGGTTAGCCAAAATGAATGTGCGATTTGTTAACGCTCATGTGAAGAACCAGAGAAAATGTATAGCTAAATCAATTTACATATAGGAATGGATAAAGTACAAAGTTCGAGGTAGCTCCACGGAATGTCACTTCAGTTTGGAAGCAAATTTCCTTAGAGCCTGAGCCAAAGTTAACTATACACCTTGCACTAATTAGAAACCACTTTGAAGGAAAAATTAAGTAATTTTAAAGAGAAGTATTACGTTGTATTGAACAAAGCAAAATTTCGACTTAAATAACAAGTTATTTCTTGGTTAAGACTTCTCTGCATTTTGAGGTTGTTTCCCATCACTTGTGCAAATGTTCCTAGTTCCAAGGATAGACAAGGTTTTCTACATCCATGCAAAAAAAAACGTTATCTAATGTAAAGGGAGGTTGCATACCTCCGTTTGTACCTTGGTCCGAGTACAACTTCTCAGAAACAATACTTCGCATAGGTACTTTTTTCCTCGTTTCTTTTATAAGTTATTTTTTCAATGTCCAGCTCTATGAGCCTAAAAGAAATTTGTGAAACGCTGATTTTGACTGCAAAAAGTATTTTTTTTTTCATGGCTTTGTAAAGTTATCCATATCATATGGACAAAATGGATTTTTACGCTGATTTGGAAAACCATTTATTTTTTTGTGTTTGCATTTTTGTTCAAATTAAAATAACATTTTAAAATGTTAACAATAAATTAACGAACAAATAATAAACATAACAATTGAAATATCTCTTAGAAATAATATTCTTTGATTTAAAAGGCCATAACAGTATGTTATTTTGGACGTACTTCCCCTAAGTATTATTTAAGATATTTTTGATGGGAGCACACTTTAGTCTATGCTTCATAAATACAATTGCGAAATTTTGTATTTTCGGAAGTGGTATTAGTCTACCTTGGACCTTTCTTAGTAAGAGTCAGTTTCAAAAACAATTCTCTCTTATCAAGAAATTTTACCATTTCCAAAGTTTCCACCGAGAAAGCTACTTCAAAGAGGAGGGTGTCGACAATGAAAAACTAGGATTCTCGCAAATACTCCAGAAAAATAATTTAAACAAAGACTGATTTAAAACTAAATCTTAAAACTATTTTAATTACAACAAAACAAACACTTATGTTTAAGTTTTTTGTGATTCTGTTTGAAAATAACAACAAAATATTTGTTTTTATTTAAATTTTACGTGTTCATATTTTAGGCAATGATAAAAACTTTGAAACTTGGACCGTTTGAGGCCGCCCAATAAAAGTCAAATTTTCTGAGGGATGGAAAAAAAGCTCCTTTTGGTATTTTCTCCGTATAGCATATAAGATTTAAAGATAATTCATAAAAAAGGCAATCTTAAAAAAATAAATTAAACTCAAATTATACCAGCAAAAATCTGAAATCCGGATCAAAGTACAATACCCTCGCCTATTTAAACCTTTATTACACAGCAGTTTTTGCTGGAAGTATCTTACCCTAGCTAAACAGTTTGGTAAGTGCATTGGACTCAATATCTCACTCGTATGAAAAACGTTGCAATTCCCTTGAATTTAAAATGGATATCAAATACCATTTTCTATAATACCTACCGTATTTTCTTATGATTTGATATCCCATCAGCCATCTATGTAGGTACATAAATACCTACTTCCTACTATGTTTATTTGCATTAAAGGCTTGCCTGCTACTGCTACTACTCCGCATAATTTAAATTTAAAATAAAAAATAAAAGACCTCGACTTAGAAAACTCTGCCACTTCCCATTCCCACGACCAAGCTACTATTTCTACAAATGACGCACTAGCTCACCATTAAGGATCGCAATTTTCAGTCGCATTGCTATTAATACAAGTAAACAACGTGGCGAAAAAAAAACCAAACTCTCACCACATGGTTACACATTGCGATTCAGCCGATTAAAATACTTAATTCACTTCCTTTTGAATAGAGTTGTTGGTACTCACTTTTTGTATCTTTTATTTTTGTATGCGATTTCCAAAATTATATATCCACTCAAGTCATTGTGACGTCTCTTTTAATCCAAAGAACCACCAAAGTAAACAAATTCATTGTAATCCGCTGACGGGAAATCTCAATTAAAATCTGTCGGCACTAACTATTGCGTACGCAATAGATTTTAAAATTAAATGAAAACAGAATACCGTTATCTTGTATCGTAACCAACACACTTTATCAATGATAACACAAACAATTCTGTTTGATAAGAAATTTCGAAACGAAGGTAGAACTTCTTGTCACTTAAAAACTCATTAGCTTTTGACACACATAAGACATAACTCTCTCGTCAAGTAATTAATATTTTTTTTTTTTTTGTTTAAAGAATTTCCTTACACACCGTTACGAGAAACCACTTTATGCTGAAATTCTATCAATTTTCTGCTGTCTCGACACTTTTGCCATAAATCCGTCAATTTGGTTTCGAATAGCTGACCGAATAGAAAAGAACACGTCGCGCGAACACGGTGACTTATGAGTGATTAGTTCCCCTCGCTGTATTTGAATCAGCACCGATCCGTTCTATTTGCTGGCAATCCCAAACAGCCCCGACCAGACAGGGCAACCAATTTAAATCAATTAAGCGTCTTTAACTGAGAATCTCCTATTCTTGTGCGCCAACCGCCAACGGTGGTGGTTGGTGGATGTGATGTGATGATCAGTCATCCCGCTCCCAAGAGAAAACGCACAAAAAGATCGTGCCCACGATTGTTGGTCAATATTCCCGCACCGACAATAGTTTTCCACCACTTGATATAGCTATGCACGCTCCGCTCACACAGCACACACTTCACTTGGCTTCTGTTGGAACAGAATTGGAGAGACTGCTCGAGGAGTAGCTCGGCAATCGGGCAGCGTGAAATGCGACCGCTTGAGAGTGTGGGGGCTTGTAAAATTGCCGGAACCACCAACCAGCGATCTCAGCGATATACACGTGGTGGTGGTGGTGGTGTGCGCACATTTTTATTCGATTGTGGTATACTCGTACTCGTAGATATCGTTGTTTTATTCCGTTAAGTGATGATAATAAGAAAATGGAATGGAAATTAATAAACAAATTCACTTTTTCGGTAGCTGCTGTTTGTGATAAGGAATGAATTCGCCGCTGTCGAATTATCAGTTGCATGTAGTGCGCATAGTTGGGCAATATGCCGAACACTGTTTGTAAACACTTCGGACGATTAGTACTCGTACTGGCTGCGATCAATAGCATAATTGATACTTTTGGGTCAGTGGGTATAGTCAGTGATGGATAAGGTAGCCGATGAGCTTCAGTTAAATTTTAATTTTAATGGACTGCTTAAATTGGGTTGGGTTAAAGTTTGGAGATTTTAAATCAAATTCTAAGGTTATCATTCATTTAACGTTTGATTGCGTCTAACGGTTTGGCGCCCATTAACAGATTACATAGTGCATTTTATTTTCGTTACATGAGTTTTGAATTTGGTTCGCTTATCTTTGAGATTACAATGGAACATTTTCGATTCAATTATATATAAAGCAAAGAAGTACTGCTGGGGGAAGTAAGCTCAACAAAGATCAAAGCAAAGGTATCTATCGTCTTTACCTTTAACCAGAATTAAGGACAATGGTATAGGTATCTAAACTAAAGACAAAACTCAGTAACGTATTGCAGCTTGCGCCCCAGGGGAATCTTAACCATTATGCACTATATGTCATGTCAATTTAACTAGATAGATTAATAGTCGAGTCAAGTTTATTTTCTTGAAACGGTATCCTAGTGGGTGAAAAATCTTCAGTGATTTTGCTAGCTTCATACCTCTATGCTCTATTGTTACCTATAGAGTGGATCTGGTATTCTCCAGACTTTAACTAACTGCCTTTTAGTAGCGCACTCCAAGTGGGTCTTTCTCGACTGCGTTGTTCCTTTAGTTTAAAGTCCAAGAGGCTTCAATTGTACATGTCTTAGCCATCTTAGACAACTGATCGTGTCGATGTCCAGATTGAATGGTTCCTTTACTTATTCCTGACTGCACAGTTGTGGTCGTCGACTTCTTCTATTCTATATCCTCCACACCGTCTACCAGGGTGTCTTTGCATATCTCTTGCAGTTCTCTGTTTAGGTTTTGTAACCTTAAAATGTTCCTTTTATCTTTTGTCGAAACTTTAAAAAATGACTACTTTTGGAGTAGCAATTCTCTATTTCCTTGATCGGACGCTTCTTGTTCTTTCCTTCGTCGCGACGTACCCCCTCCTCTTTTCTGCGCCGCTTAAGAGATATGATGGCAGACGTTCAACGTTAAACGGTCTCAAACCATTCCCTCGTTGTTGCGGCGTCTGAGATATCCGCACTCGAACCCTGACTACAACAAGCTAAGGTAGTGATCTGAGTCTTTGTTGAAATTAGATAAAAATCATAATATTGTCTCTGGTTGCCATCTCAGAAAGTTCGGATATCCTGAATAATTTAGGGGTGCCCTACATATAGTTAAGAATCTGAAGAGACTTTCGTCCGATATTTTTGTTTTTCTCGGTAGATCTTTAGGGAAGTATCTCGCATAAGGAAGAGTCTGGTGGGATTCGTGTTTTTAAACACTATTTCTGATTTTCATATCTACAATAATTATTATGCTACAGTGTGGCTTCTCATCAGTATGTATGAGCATTTTTAGGCAGGTTCACAACGTATTATATGCTATAATGTAATATTGAAAATTACCTCAAATTTAACACACTTAAACTTGTTTTATTGAGCTAAAGATGAATTGGGTATAATTAGTTAATCGGCGCCAACTTTCTTATCTTTATGAATCATTTACTCGTACATAGCTGTATAAAATTGTACACGACCTCTAACTAAAAACCGAATCGGCTAGCGTCAAGTTATCATTTTTTTTAATTTGTATAAATAAAGATTAATAACAAAACTCAATTTGGTGAACCACCCTCGTGTTCCTTCATAATAATAAAAAGTGTAAAAGATAATTCAAACTTATTTTCTCAAACACTTAATATTGTGAAAATTCGTATCAAGATTATGAAGATGTCAACCTTAGTTTTGTCGACTGATTATCAGAATCAGATCGAATTCAATCGATTATGGCGTAAAATAATTAGCATTCAAATCATAAACAGAAGTGTCTACTTTATACCTACAAATATACATGTTTATTCAATTAGCATTAATAAAATATAAGACTTATGCATTTAGATAGGTACTTACTTTGTATAGCAGGTAGGCTATATGTCAAGCATATTCTATAGTCCATCCAACAAATTTTATTTATTTTATTTTTCTAAGAAAATTGTGATATTGTTGACGCGAATTCCTTTGAAATCCGAGCAGATACACTCGTAAGCAAAAGGCACTTCTGGATAGATCAAGGGATCGAATGGTTGCCAAAAATTTCACAGTCTCCGCTCCTATATGGGTATTGCCTCTGTTTATTAAGAGTCGTCGGTGGATAATCGATTTGATTGTTGTAAAGAGTGCCCTAAGTAGAGCATATTATAACATTCGTGCCACTTCTTAATAAGCATACCTACGCAACACGTTGAAATTAATGACTATGACGAAAAATAAATGTATGTCTCCTTTGAATAGGGACAACCTGGGGTATCAGCACGTAACTTGTTACAGCACCTAATTTGTCTCAATCGATTATTCTTCATTGATTATCCTCGATTGAGACAAATTATGTGCTGCCAGAGCTCGATTGTATCGACTGATCTCGATTGTATCAAGTTAAGTGCTGACACCCGAGGTTTAAGTACCTTCCAAAACTTAAAATCCGCGAACTTTCGGTTTAATGTTGTTTTTTAAAAGCATGCATTTTACCATTTAATCTCGGTAGTTTTTAACAATAAAATACTTTTTAACAGAAACTTTTTTAATCTATATAACCGAGCAAAAATCGCACTTTGTTGGGGCCAATTTTTGAACGTGTACCTACGGAAGATTGCTCAGTTAGAGCCTTACGATGAGCAGTGAATTGGTAAATAGAAGAGACGGATGCACCTTGAAAGATTATAATTAAAAAGTTGGCGTAACATGGCCTTAGGCGTAACTGCCTTCGGATCAGGCTCAAAGTTTTGAAATAAGGGAGTATGGTAAAATTCCCCATAGCTTTTTGTGTATTGTGTAGAAAATTTGTTAAATTATACTTTGTCTCGGTAATATGACCAGAAAGTCAATGCACAAAATCACCCCTCGAAGGTCTTATTAAAGCCAAAATTGAGTACCGTAGACTTATGCCGAAATTTGGTAGTAAAAAAGGATTTTCTTGTAAAATAAAATACATATCTCAGAACTGAAAAACTTTTTACTATAACTTAACTATTTAATGAAATAATAAATATAGCTTAAGTTTGATTAATTATGTTCCACAAATAAAAATTTAAATACATAGTTAAAAAAAATTTCTGAAATATTAATTTTATTGAATTTTTTAGAATTTCAAGGCTATTCCGGAGGCAGAAGAAACTTTTCTAAATTCCTTTTTTATTAATCATGTGGCACATTTTAATTTCTTTTAGAACTAGAACTAGAGTGACCCACACACCCATGGATATCTTTCGTACGTCTATCCCCCCAAAACTCATTTGCTTGCATTGTTATTTCAACCGCTATTATTCATGCCATCCAATTCGGGAACAAAATAGTCGGTTATCATGGCCATCGATTCATTCGGGTCCTCTTCAACACTTTGCTCTCAGCGGCAATTGTTTCTTCGGTGCGCACTGTTCGACGTCTCTGCGCATGCGTATTATCACATAGAGTAAACGTAGTGCGAAAACGATCCATGGTTAACCGAATTAATTGTTCTGATGGACGATTATGTCGACCATAAAATAAACGGAGCTTGCGGTAGACTTCGCGAACTGAACCATTATTTCCGCAATAAATTTGCTCGATTTGCAAGCGTTGTTCATTTGTCAACCTGTTCATGATGAAATGGCAGACCAAACGGAACATAAATGACATTAGAGTTTCCAGATTTGACCACAAAATGTCAGTTTTACCTTTATTCGAAAAACCAACCTCTACGAAAAAACACCCTTTATATCTCTGTATTCCATTATCTTTGATCTAAACTACGCTCTACTAAAAAATCGGTTAACTGAAACACTTTGTAAACACAAAGATAATGGCGCACAATCTGCATTCTTGAATTGGTTCAAAGGAGCTACTTCCAAACTGCATGTTGCAGCTGGATTTGTTTTTGCAGGATCCTGAATTTTGTCATCACCATAAAGAGCCCCCTTTTTTTATCTTTTAGTCCCCCCAACAAATCTGAAACATTTCTTATTCTAATTCTCTTCTTTCCTCCTCTTTCCAAGCTCTTCAGCATAAATGGGGTAGGAGGTTATGGTCATAGACAAACCATACTGAGACCCCCAACTCACAATCCTCTTGCCGCTGGCCCCCTCAGTTTTTTTTTCAAATTCGCCATTTTCTATTCCTATCGGTGTTATGTCAAATATGAATCCATGTGACATGCAATAACATACAAAATATATAAAAATAAATGCTGCCAACCTCGGCAACCGTGGGGAAATGTGAAAGAGTTCGGGAATACCACATTTTAGCATAACTGAATGCCATTGGTTAGTAATTATAAATTTTTTGAAGGTGAATAATTTGATTTGTGTGGTTAATAAAACTATCTAAAGGAGATGTTTTATATACTAGAAATATATTGGGACAAATATGGTTGTGTAATTCCCACTTTTGGATATAATTAACTTCGATTTCGTGTGTAAATTTTTCTTAAATAATAAAGAAAATTTGCTCAAAATGTTTTTATTTTCCCTCAACCAACCTACATTCTTAATTTTTCGCAAATATTTTAAGCAAATGTACACTTTTTCCTAAAAAAAAATATTATTCACACGTAACGAACAATTTCAAATTTAACGGATAAAATTCTATGAACGCTGCAAGCCACTTTGCCCAAAGCGGAAGTGGCATATGCAAGGTGCGAGTGTATTTGTTTCTGAAGTTACGTGACATTTGTCAATACGAATTTCTATGTAACAATACAAGCGCACTTAGCATTTGCCACCCCATAGAAATATAGCTTGTAGGCTAAGTAACGGGAAATTGGCCGAAGTTGGTGGTCTCAGTATTGTCTCTGGTTATGGTCATCTCTACCACTTTATTCATTCACCGGGAATGTAGACAAATTGGAATGGTTATTTCTGTCTTATTAGATATTCACCCCTATCGAGGTATCCGTTCGGAACGGAATTTTCGAACTTCGAACGCAATTTGAGTTCCGATCAGGGGCCCTACTCTGTATCTCGTTCCGAAAGTAAAATTTTTCGAAAACGAACGTTTTGAACTCTCTATTTCGAAAGCGGAATGAAATCTACTACTCACGGATTTAAAATTCCGAAAGTGAAATTTTGGTACCTAGCAACACGTTTACGAGTGTCAAAATCATTCGAATGTGGAAAATTTGTTTCTACAACAAATCAGATAACGGAAATATTAAAAAAATATCGTAAAATGTAAGTTTTTGATAAAAATTCTTAGTGATATTGAATTTTAGTAACATATTTGAGTTTTTAGGGAATCTTCAATAAAAAATATGCATTTCAAACAAAAACAGTTGAAATTTTTGTGGAGTTCATGTGTGCACATCCTAATTTGCCATACAAATGAATGATGCACTGCCGTACTTTGCATTTACTGCCCGTATAAACTGGTTAGGGCCATACCTTGAGTTACTTTTATTAGAAACGGAATTCATTACCTATACTTTTTTTTTATTTGAAATTTTTTCACTAAAAATTATAATTTTTCCTTTTCAATTTTTTTTTTACGTACGTGTATTTCCTTGATTTTTTTGTTGTTTAGACAGATCTTCTACGAAATAAATTAGAGACTCGAGAAAAATAATTTTTATGTTCAAAAAGTATTTAGTATTATTTTCTATATTTCGAAAGTGTTACAGAGTACCCATTTAAAAGCGGAACGGAAAGCAATTTCGAATAGGATTGACTTTCGAAACGAAATAGAGAGTAGGGCCCCAGATTTTTTTTTTTTTTTTTTTTTTTTTATAATTGACACGCGCTAAAGAGGAAATTTTTCCGAACGGATACCTCGATAGGGCTGATTGTGTTAGGTAATGACGACAAGTTCCTCAGAAAAAATTACAGCTTTGCCTTTTTTCCTTGCAAAATAAACAAGTTTTACTTCAAATTTTATTCGCACTTACATATTTAGAATACAAAGTTCATTTGCTTTTTTTTTTTTTAAATTCTGTTTAAAACGAATTTATTTTTATAAAAAAATTATTATCATTCATCTTTCTTTTTTGCATTTTAGAAAACTTAAGAGAGCCGAAATGCAAAAGTTGAATTAATAGTAGTATTGCTTTAGTCGACGTTTTTTTTTATATTTTTCAAATATATTACTTTTTTTATTAAAATTAAAAATAAGTTTCATTTAAAAAAAAAAAACAATATTTAATACGGGCATAAGAAATCATTTCAAAAGGTGTATACATAACTGGGTAAGGTAATAATTGTAAATTCACGGTAACTGGTGTTTTTTTATATTTTTTTTAAAGTTCTTAACTTTAATTTAAGGGTTAATAATTTAAATGATTATTATTGCATGTTTTACATTACATATTAGTAAGTAATTGATTTTGCTAATCCTTATTTTTTTTTGTTTTTTTTGTTTTATTTTTTTGTATAAAAAAATATATAGCTTCATAAAATTATTTTGGATAATGTAATAAATATTAACATAACATATTTGGAGTGTGTGGCATTGAAAGTAAGTATGCACCAAGCCACTAACGTGTACCCCTGCAGGCCAACACCCCAATCGATAAAAGAAAATAAATAGTTGCCTCCGTTTACCTTTTCTTGCACGACTTATGCATTTCTCACTCAAAATAATAAAAATAATAACTTCGTTAAAAACAAAAAAGAAGAAACAAATTAAAAAGGACATTCTATCCCTTTTTTTGAAGACTGTGTAAAAGTGATCGAGAGCGAAGCAACAATGGCTCAGTACACTTGAACTCCATAATCTGAGTGGGCGAATTTCATTCGCCGATGGTTGTGGGTGTGGGTTCCCAATTCACTGAACAGCATCTTCGCCGTTGGCGTTGGAATCGTCTACACTTGTATTTTTGCTGGAGGCCTTTAACTTTTCTTGCAGCTCGTTAAGTATATTTGTCTCCTGATAGAAGAGCCTGACCAACCATGGGTCGGTGGACTTGCGCAGTACTTCAACTTGGAATGTTTCACTGAAACGGGAATCAATGAGTTCGCTGAAACGGAAGCTCACATCTTCGGACCAAAAGTCAACACCAGCGGGATTCTCTAGGGCGCAGTGCTTGCCCGCGGGTTCGATGGTGCGCATGTCTTCTGGAATCTTTCGGATTTGATCCGTAACAGCGGTATTACCAAAGTCTAGGTAAATCACCTCACAGTCTTTATCTTGAATGGACAATATTTTTGCCCGATAATAGGCCTCATCGTCCGGAAATTGTGCCACGCATATCGCTCCGACGTGTATATCGTCGAGTGGCTCCAAATTCGCCGCATCTATGAGACTTTCCGTGATTTTCTCAACCTGAGGACCGTCGTCTGTGAACTGAATATAGAAATCATTCGCAGAGGTCACCTGAATGACGGTGCACTTGCGGCAGTCATCTACTGTGCTTGTTTCTGACTCGTTTTTGCCGTTTTCCAGCAGCGTCTTTAGTTCATCGCAAATATTTTTGTCCCTAATCTGCATATTGACTGACAAAACCTCGTCGTCGTTGGCCACCGCTTCGATTTGGAACACCTCTCCAAAGTAAGCCTCTAGTACTGAAGCAAATCGTTCCTTCAAAGTATTCTCATCGCCTTCGGGTATCTCATGCAGCCGACACTTCCTCGCAACTCCCGGCAGTTCCTTTAATTCGTCGGGGATCAGCCTTATATCGTTCGTTACGACAGTGTTTCCGAAATCAATCAGAAAGACCTCATAGTCTTCACCAGAGAGTTTCTTCACCACCCTACCACGATTGTATATCTCATCCTCCTTGGAAAATACCGCACACAAGTCGCCTTCTTTGGCATTTTCCAACTTCTTCATAGCGCCAGCCTTTTCCAGCGCTTTGCAAATCCCATCCAGACCTGCGCGCTCAAACTTTAGCTGAATGTAAAACTCATGTGGCGATACCACATGACTGACTAGAGCGTCCTTGATGGACGATTCTTCTTCTGTGCTTCCATCGATTCCCAGCAATCGATTGAGTTTCTCACAGAGATTCTCATTGTTCCCATACAGCTTCACTACAGCTGGATAGCATTCGTCGTCCACAACGTCGATCTTCACTATTCCACTACACTCATCGATCAGAACGTTGAAAACATCAACTGACGCTGAAATTGTCGACAATTTACCGGCATTCTCTAGCGTGCAGTGTTTCGAGAACTCTTTTATGCAGCGCAAGTCATCGGGCAGACTACGAAGATCCCCAGTCAGGGATTCGTTGCCGAAATCGATGAATTGTACACGCCAACCATTCTCGCCGCAGTTCTCTAGAATCTTCGATCTATATAGAGCACCATCGTCTGGGAAAACCGCTGCGCACAGCATTTCAACTTCTGGGTTTTCCAGCTTACTCATACCGATCTCATTTAGCGTAGCAGTCATGTCATCTAATTTGTGACCATCAGAATTGTACTGAATGTAGAAGTCGCACGGAGAATTCGCATGACTGATGGTTGCGTCGCGAACTCCATTGCGATAACTCTCGCTCATCGACGTCTGCATTGTGGTATAGAAGCTCGTGTTCATATCGTTATCCGTGTTGGGCTTGCGATCGCAGAGAGGCTCTAACTCTTCAATTATATTCCTACCGTCAACCAGCAAATGCACGATCGCATGGTCACTGGGCTCCTTGAGCTCCACAACAAATACCGTCTCTCCCAGCGCTGAAATGTCGGAAAACTTTTCCTCTGCTGCATCTGACCAACAGAGCACATCTTCTGGTAGCTGCAAGGCACACTTTTTCGACAAAAACGGTAGATCTGCTATCTCTTGTGAGATCTCCTTTATCTTTGGACTAACCGCCGTGTTTCCGTAGTCAATAAACAGTACCTCATAGCCGTTATCTTTCTTTGCCATCAATTTAGCGCGGTACCAGTTCTCATCGTCAGGGAAGAGGGCGGCACAGATCAACCCATATGTGAACGTTTCAATCAATGGCAGCTTCTCGTTATCGGCTAAGTATGATTCGATCAGATCCAAGCCCTTGGCATCTTGCTCCATTTGAATGTAAAAGTCGGATAAATTGTTTACGTGGCTCACAAAGCAAGTCTCTCCTGAGCGCACCATTTCCAGGGGCTTAGCATATCCATCGGCGATTAGCTTATCGGCAACGTTCACGTCATCTATGAACAGGCGAATGAAATTCTTTGACGGGCTTTTGGTTATGTACTCAAAATGGATAGTTTTGTTGTAGGAAACATTGAAGAACGCGTTGGCGGCATCAACCCAATCTGCGGTGCCCTTTGGTTTGATTGGCAGTGCGCAGGGTATGCACAGCGCCTGAATATCTGGAAATACACTCATCTCCTTGATGTCTGTTGTGTCTGTTAGCGCGTCAGTGTTTCCATAATCAATAAACTGCACAACCATCAGCTCACTGTCCATGATCTTTGCCCGGTACCACTGGTGATCCACGGAATACAGCGAAATGCAGTTGGCACCTTTTAGTACCCTCATTAGCGGTGGCAATGAGCTCGCCACAATCTGCAGATTTTCCTGCAGCTGATGCAGTTCATCCAATTTGCTGCAATGATGGATGAAGAACCTTCCTGGGTTATCGCAGTGACTCAACATACCATGTTCCATATTCTTGTACGGATCTTCTGGTTCTGGGGGCTCGGGGATTACTTCTTCCACCACCACCGGCGCGGCGGTCTCTACAGGCGCAGCTGCCTTCTCCACCTTCTTCTCCTTCTTTGGAGAAGGTGCAGTCTTTGCGACGACACTTCCTTTAACCGATTTTGCATCGCCGTTTACCATAGTTCTCTGCGCCATACTTGAACTTGTGTTAGGACTAGAAACTAGCGTAAGCTCCTCATCATTCTCCAATGTCAAGTCGACCGTTTCGATATACTCAAACACCTTGGGCGGCTGCCCATCGATAATACCGCGGATGTGGCCCACATCCTTACCACGCGTTAAGCCTTTCTCCTTCAATAAAGTAACAATGCTCTGATCATTGGAGCACAAATCTCCAATCAGCCGATTGCCATGCATCTCGATCACTTTCACAGTCAGCTCGCAGTCTGCCGTCAGAGATTTGATCTCATCTATCACAGTTTGTTGGTCAGTGTCGCTATTGATTTTCATTGGTAGATTCACCTCTATGGCAAGGGCGCTTGCCCCATCTGTGTAGAATTGCGGTTCGAGTCGTTTGATTTTCGTTTTCGTTGAGTTGTCGATTAGTTCTGTGTTGCCATAGTCCACGTAAAGGACATTTATGCTATCGGCAGATTTTCTCGATAAAATCCGGGCACGATACCAATTACCGTCTTCCGAGTTGGCTGCACACACACTATCAACATCGTATTTTTCAAGGGCGTTACCTGTTCAAAAAAAAAACATACAAAATATACACGTGCATCAGTCAATGATTGGATGTTTTGGTTCGTCGTTACCTTTTTGGTCGTAGTAACTGAACATGTCGTCTAGAAGCTGAGCGACTTCGTTTTCAGTTGATATGAGATGTCCGTAAAGTCGGTTTACGGAACTTACGTATACAACACGTATATTGAATTTCTCCCATATTAACGGATATGGGCACACGTAGATTGTCGATATGTCGTCTTGGAGTAATGGAAGTAATGGCCGTGCCATTAGACTGAAACGAGTGAACAAATAATTTATATGTTACCGGAAAGCGAAATAACTCTCCGCTGGCATTCAAATTGTGAACTTACACTTTGTCATCAGTCACATGCGATATGTTGAGCACGCATGATTTGCCTTCGTAGAATTTTTTAAATTTCTTTGCCATATCTGGATTTGATTTCACGTATCTCACGTCATCGTAGGAACATAAAAGGTTAACATCACAGCCTTCGATTTGAATTTTAAAATTGAGCATATTATTAATGGAAGTTATCTTGGCACGAATTTGTTGTCCGGATAGAAGTTCCAGCCGGGTATCTGAAAATCGAATGCTATTCTTTCAGAAAACGACACCACAAGCCAAATGTGTGTTTGATAACATACCTGGACTGACTTCAGAGAGCATACCATCTTTAAGGAGAGCGCTTTTCAGGGAGGCTCCATTTACATTCACGTTCACGTAATATAGATCCTCTTCACGTTCCAGATATTCACAAAGAAGTCCAGCTCCCACCGGTAAGTACTTGTCCATGCAATCAATTATGTATGAGTTTTCATAGTTGGAAACAACGCTGTCAAAACAGCAGAGGTAAGCCATTTGCGGAAATTGTGAGAAACGTTTCTCCACCTGCCAGATGTCCTGATCGCCCACAGTCGATTGATTGCCAAAATCAACAAAGACCACTTTGTATTTGCGCAGCATTTGATTGCATGCGATGATGCGCGCACGGTATAGGATGTTATCCTGGCGATAGCGAGCAATCACATTGGCACCAACTTTCAGTGACATCTGATGGCTGGGTTTGTTACGGTAGAACGTCTGCAGTTGTCGCATAAATTTTTCGAATTCTTGATTTCTCGACTTTAGGTGAGTGTAAAATTGGTGAGGGGAAATCCACCAGCAAATCGTAACCTCTTCACGTGCTGGTACGTCGATAAGTGATTTCACGAATTCATGGTCCAATGGAACGTACTCCTCAATCACAGAAATCTCTAGAATTCCATTGTCGTCATTTGTGTCTCGTTGCGAAGATATGGAAGCCGGTGACTGCTTTTTCGATTGCGAATAACCCTCGGCTGGGTTTTGTGGACGATCTTTGGATTTCTGCTGTTGGTTGGGTTTCGGTTGGCGTCTAAAAATGAAATTTAATTTTAACTTTAATGCTAAATTTATCGATTTTGTGGTTAGGTAATCCTCTTTTTATATGCAGACAACCAACAACGATTGAAAGCAAAAAATCCTCAAGCTACCAATTATTATTTATGCAGACGCAAATGCTGGACAGTGTGGTTGAACATTGAAGCGAAACAGCCAAGACGGCTTCGATTTTCTTAGACGATTGAACAGCAGAAATATTCTATAAACCGCCAACTCCTTTGCCGATTGCCTATACCTACATTATCCATTTAAAAAGTTTAATGCGGACAACATCAAGTGCCTAAGACCAATGGTGTGCACGCAATGAAACCATCAGAATAATGGTTTTTGAAACGCAACGAGATACTAAGCAGCACATCCACGATGATGTTATATCGACGTTCAGAAAGACACTAATTGCGCCAACAACACCCTCTACCCACCTAACATCTACAATTTAAGAAGGAAAACTTCGTTTGCAAGGCAACTTACCTGTCTGGCGGAGACTCCTGCTGCTGCTGTTGCATTTTCGCGTTCAAAAACCTTGGCGGTATGTTCTTATTCTTGTTGTATGGCATTTTGTTGTCGAACTTTTTATTTTCGTCGTAGCTGGAACGTTTGTCACTTGAACTGGAACTCTTATTTAATCGATCAGGTCGCTGGTCCCTATTGCCTCTCAGCTGCACTGGCTGATGTTGTGGATATCGTCTGGTCTTGTGCTCACTTGAGCTCGATCTAGAATCCCTGTTCTCCAGCGAACTCGAGCTGTTCTTGTCCCATTCGATGGACATGTTACTTTGACTGTTCTGTGAATTTCGATTGACGCTACTGCGATCGTCTCCACTTTGCAGTGCAGTTGAATTAAAGTGATTGCCCGATTTCTTTGCCTCAATTATGGGATGTTGATGATTCTGTTGCTGTTGCTGTTGCATTTGAGTTTGCATTTGCTGTGGCTGCTGCTGTTGCGGTTTCTTATCATAGCCATTGGAAATGTGGTTAAACTCGTCCTTCTCCATTGATATGTACTGATCAAAGGGCATGCTAAGCTTGTACAACTTCTTCATCACATTTAGATCTTTTGTGCAGAGGTTGACTAGATACGAACCATTTGGCTGAATACGGAACACCTTAACCGTAAACGAACGGCGGCTTCGATTGGATTCCTCAGCCAGCATCTCGAATTGTGTGGTAGCCAGGTCCCTGGTCAGTTCGTTATTCTCAAACCCCTTGAGGCAACAGTGGATAGCTTGACGCGGCAACTGCAAGTGTTTCTCTGACACAGTACTAAGGAGATTCTTTGTCACTTTCTGTTCATAGCCAAAGTCAACGTGGCGAACAATGATTGTCATACCATCGGCGCGGATCACCTCAGCACGATACCATTCGTTATCGTACTTCACCATGCAGGGCGTGCCGATGGCTAGATGATTCGGTACAACTTGCTTCTTGTTGTAGTACACAAACATGTCGTCCATCATCTGTTCGAACTCCTCAATGTTGGAGATCTTCTGAACGTAGAAGTGTTTGGGCGAGTCTATGTAGCGAATTTCGACCACATCGCTCGAAGTGAGGCCTTCCGCCTTGGGGAATACCAGCCGGCAGCGTTGTATTTCTTTCAGAGTCTCGAAGACATTTTTCTCATGCACTCGCAGCTCACAGTATTGGACGAGTGGAGGTCCCTCTAATGGCATCACTTTTAGGACGCAATTTTTAAAGAGCACCATCTCTTTGAAGGCTTTTTTGAGACTCTCGTCGATGGGTTCCAACTCCTTGTAGCCGGATAGAGTGAAACGTATGGCAAACGCTTTGTGCGTCAAGTACTCCTCAGGGATTTCATATAGATCACGGAACTGAACAATCTCCGCATTGCCGTAGTCAATGTACGTCACTTTGCAGGCTGTCGGCTGCACTCCGGTTATAAGAGCTCTGTACAATTGGCCGTCTTCCGAGTACCGCGCGATACACGCAGTTCCCAGAGTTGGTTTATCAGAGAACGATCTCAGCTGAACTGATTCTATTTTGTTCATCATTTCGGTGAGTTTACCCTGTTCAGCCATCAGCTGAACCGAGAACAGACACGGTCCGTTTTCTACGAAGCTGCAGCACACTTCATAGCTGGTGCCAACAGCCAAGGTATTCGATTTGAACGTTGCCGGTCCACGTTTTACTGGCGAACGTTGTGATTCGAGCGGAGCTGGTGGCACTGGGCGATTGTATCGCGGAGAGTATGCCTTCTGTGGAGGCCCCGTGTAGGGTATGCGAGTATTTTGATGATGAAAACCTTGCACCATATTGTGAAGGCTGCCAAATGCATTCGGATATCGAGAAGTTATCTACAAAAATGGTAAAACGTCAGCAAATCATTTATCGATGGCCAGAGTTTTATACTTACCATCGTCGTTGGATGAAGTTGTCGTGCCGCCAATGGTCTTTTTGCCATCATCTCTCTGCCACTGTACAGTGATATGTTATTGTTGTTGTTATTGCATATCATGAGCGCATTTTCCGGAGCTATTGGCACAGGGTACTGACTTTTATTCATTAGCCGGAGAAAGTTATCGCGTAGAATCTCATTTTGAACTGGAGCGCCGATTTTCTTCTGCAGAATGAGGAACTCGGCGAAATTGAATTCTCTCCACTTCATTTGAATGAATTTGAATTGATTTAACTAGACGAAACGAGGTGGAAATGTTACGTGAATATAAAAAGGGCAAGATAACTTACCTCCATGTCAATGGAAATCTCAAGAGTTTGATTCACAATCAAGCGGGATATCTCCTGCAGATCATCCTTACTCCAGTCATAGAGAATGCCCAGCATAATGTAGGTGGAACACAGGGGAGGTATTTGTTCCAGCGTATCGGATATTTGTGGAATGTATACCTGAAACATTAAAAGGCAATAATATTGGGAATTCGCTTTTACGTTTTACATTTCGCATGCAGAATCACACACCAAAACTAACCTACCTAACTTACCTACTCCCATTCTTTCATAATAAGCCAAGAGCTCGCATTTGGTATAAGACATATTTCTATCAAGCTTCTTTTGACTTTGATTTGATTTGATTTGGAATTAAAAATCAGCCTACCTTGAACTATTCGACCAATTAGTGTTCATAACAATTTCATGAGTTTCGGCAGCTCGACGTGGATTGTTTGAACTATAGAAATACAGTGCAGTTCAATTATGAAGTGGATACGTCCAAGATGACCTTTCGACAGCAGTGGGAAGTGAAAAAACGAGCTGTACTCGTTTTGGTATACAAAATAAACTAGGCACCCGAGTTTTAAGAACTCGAAAGGGTTGGATCGGCAACTAAACATGTTCCCGGCCGTGTTGTAATGAGATGAGTCACATGACAAAGAACAGAATAAAATGCAGAATATCGAAGCTGCAACTGTATATAAATATCAGCAAGACAAATGCAAAGGGGGAGGTCTTCTTTGGTTAATATTGACTTTTGGAATCTTGGCTGCACTATAAATGAATTTGTGGAAATTGTGGTGAGATTTGGCACATCGCAAACAGTCTGTTTGCAGCCCATTTAGTTAGAAAATAGGTTAATTATTAATTTACTCCAGCTATAACCGAACACTGATAGTTCGCCATCTTCTTTGGGGATGGCGAGGAGCCTAATACGCCTCTCAATACAATAAAACTGAAAATTTAAGTAGAATCCGTCACATATTTTGAGGAGGATCCTCCATGCGATTGAGGAACTTTGGGACTAGTTAGGTACTTCACCTTGGAAATATTTAAATTTAGGAAGGTTCAATGACTGTACGGAAATGCCTAGAGGATGATAGTCAGTCATACACGATCGGAATTGCAGTCATACACGATCGGAATTGAGTGGACAAGAACATAATCTTCGTAAAGCGTTGCAACTCACTTAGCCGTTTGAATATGCAGCACTACCTCGAAGTTCGTATTGGGCTGCCGCTGATCTCCGACAAAGATAGCAGGGCAGTTCAATTTACTTCGATCCTACGTACCGGCGTATTTTCCAGTAGTTGAGATTGATATTACCTTACCACTTCATCAGAAAAGCCAACAGCTACTTCGAAACTTACCTAAGTCCAGGATGCAAAGAGAAAGCTCCTCACATTCTATATCTCCAAACAAAACTAGGCAAATTTGAGTCAAAGACGGCGGCGGTTTCCACTTTTACATAATAGATGGCACAACAGCGCCATTGCTGGTGTTATGAATGAACCCAACCAAGAGGTTTCTGTAGGAGTTCCAAATGGAAATATACCATAAATGGGAAATTGCATTTGAAAGGGCACTATATTTAACAGACTGTTTAAACTATTCAGTGGGCCAGCCAAAAATCAGTCAAGAATTTCCAACACCACCCGATATTTATGTTTGCAAACATTTTTGAGATTTATAAGCCGAACCACAGAAAGGTTTTGAGTCAATTAATGTATTGCTTTTATATTAAACATGTTACTGTTCTTATGGGATAATGGACTTAACCACACTTTTAACGGCAAGGGGTTAATGGAAAACAGTCTTAATGTTTATTGCAAAATGCTAAAATTGGAACTTGTGTGTCAATCTACATGATGATTGTTAGCAACGACCGACGGTGGGTGGTCTGTTAAAGTTACTTAGTGCTTAACACCAAAGATTGAAGGGGTGTACGAAGTAGTCACTTTAACTTCGGCTTTCTGATGTTGTGTTCAGTTGATTAGTGGAACCATTTGGACTCTTTAGAATAGAAGGAGGAGGTGACTGTAATGTTGCACCTTGGGGTGATGATTGTTTTTTTGGAGGGAACGCAAAATGTCCGTAAACAGTCTACTCTCGCCTATATGTCTGTGAGAAAGAAAACTGGTGCGGAACAAAACGGCAATTGAAGCAATCCATGCTATTGCTTAACAGCGAAGATTTATTATTGGGTGTACCAAATATTTGTTCTGCATAGCCATCTAAAATTCGATTTCATTTACTACAGTTTAGACGCAGTGAAACATGCACACTCACATACATTTTCGAAAACATTTTTAACTTGCCCATCATGGGTAAGCACTGCCTACTGCCTAACAAAAGTATTTCAAACCTGTCACGTAACTCTTGTTGATATGAAAAAAGTTGGTTTCCCAAGTGCAATGCTGGCTGTAACCAGACTCCCTCGGCAGTTTTTGGCTCAACTTAAGTACACACGCTTCCTCACACAGCCACCTTTACCTTTTGTCTACAATTACATAATCATTTCAAATGAAATTTGATAACCGCCTTGCCTTGGTCAATCGACCACTACCAAAAATCGGCCGCACTTCTCTATCTGTTTTAGTAAGCGCCAGCACTGCACTAACGATGACCTTATTGCCAAAAGCTTGCTTGTCATCAATCGTGATTCACTTATGTGACACCAGCGTCAGTGATGTTTTTTGGTTTTCAAAATCGCCGCGACAAAGATAATAATTGTCCAGCGAAATTATCACTGTAACCACCTCCCACATGCAAAATTCCACTTAATTAAAGCAAACAGAAAATACATTAAAGAATGCAACCTAGACCATACACTTATTAATTACAAAAATGTTTCATACCTCACTGCTGTCCACAAGAACCGTATACCCGTAGTCGATGTATTCCACTTGCAGCAAGTTTTCCGGATGCATCACTGCCGTAATCCGACCCCTGCAGAAATCATCGTAGCGCTTGCACAGACACAAAATTCCTGTGCGCAAGGTGCTTGCATTTGTGGAATAGCATGATGGCAGCACCATCTGCACCTTTGTGTGCACCACACGGAGTGCATCGGGATTAAGTTGGCCCGATATCTTCAGGTATGGACCGAGTGCGTCAACAAAAGTTACGTACAAAGTTTTGCGATTCATGGCGCGACAACGAGGAGATGGCGATGCTGCTGTCGCCTGTTGGGAGGATTTCGGGATTTGCTCTAGAAAGTATGCTCGGCGAAGGAGTTCGCTGGTGGTATTTGCATTTCTTCCTTCGTGAACGTGATTTCCACTGAAAGAAAGACTATTTTCAAGAAATTTTTCTGCAACTTTCCAATTGGGGCTACGATAACGACGACGCATCAGACTTGTCTTGTCAGATATGCAAAGAGAGAGTATTCTTCACTACTTACCAGAAATTTATTACGCCCTTTTGTGCAGTCGAATCTCGAATTGTTTCTCTTTGCAATTGGAAGTAGCTGGTGAAGACTTTTATTGGAAGTACGATGTGAATTGATTTTCGTGGACTGTTCGAAAAATTCTTTGGCGTGGAATCTTTCGTGTGAAATAACTTTTTTGCAAAAAGGAAGAAAGAAGAAACCGCTGCTCGGCTATGACAAGAAACTGAGAAAACAACTGTTTTTCCTCTCCGCTCCACAGTAAGCTGTGGAATTTTTTTTTATCTTCCTTCAGCGAGCTACGTCAGCGAGGTACGCAGCACATTTCATATTATGGATGGTTTTGTTTTGGTTGTTTTATGGCCATGCGTTGTCACACGTTGACTTTTGTACAGGGATGGCATAGTGCGTATTGAAATCCATTTCAGTTAGGTATTGTTTACAAATTTATAATAACTCATTTCGAAATAATTTAATATGAAAAATCGTTTCCATACTCGAAATATTAATAATTCAGTTAAAAAAGCAATCCTTCCAACAATACACAATTCATAACCGCCAGCTGTGTGTCATATATATTGGTATTAGTGAAAGTAGGTGTGAAATCTGAGAAAAAAATCGAGATTTCTCAAAAGAGAGTCAGATCAAAAAGATTGATTTTGTGGCGATACTAATAACGCCATCTATAGGCAACTTTAAGACTTTCACTTAGCCATCCCTGTTATTTATTTATTTTGGTAATTAAACTGCATTTACACGATCACGCACGCGCATTTTTGCACGAGACGTGAGAGAGAAATCCGTTTTTCCCCAGTCAATGCTAGTAAAGGAGTAAGAATGAGATCACAAATCAGACGCCTAAAGTGTCATGGATGTGCTGCCCATAATTATAGGTACGTTAAACGGAAATAAACCCAATTTCCGGAGAATATAATTTCTGTAATCACTTGAAAATATTTCTATTTCTGATTTAAAACATCTGAAATGAGAGCGATTTTAAGTTTCAGTAAATTTAACAAAAAATGCATCAATCAGTTGTACGAAATTTATAATTAATTGTCCGCTCATCACTTCCGGAAGGCATTTTGTTTTATGGGAAAGCAAAATTTCGTGAGCCGTCGCTATAAAAATATCAATATGCATAGCTTTCCTATAATTCCTACCACGTAAACTAGATGGGCGACGAAAAAACGTGTCACGTTTTTTTGCGTGTTAGGTAATGCCGTCCCTTTCAGTCACACGGCTATTTAGTATTTAGCATCCCTTTAATCTTCCGTGATAGGAATGTGTGAATGTGTAAATGCGGCATTAAGGTATCTCAACCTGAGAGAGTTTTGATATATTTTATTAATGATTGGAATAAGGTTTTTTGGAAAGGAATAAAAGCGTTTTTTAATTACTAAAATTGATTGCGTTTGATCAACCCACAAATTTTTTGACAAATCAAAGATGAAAAGCAATCTGGATCAAAAAAAATAAATTTTTTCTCAAAAAAATTGATCTTTTTGCCAAATTGAAAACGACATTAGATCTAGATGTATTGGACAGGAAAATCAAAGGTATACAGTTTAGAGTAGGTCTGCACAATGCCGCATGTCAAGTGAGACAGTAGACCTATTGAGCTAAGCTCCCTCTGTTAAGTATGCTTTAAGTTTCCCCTAACTTAATGATTTCAATGCAAAAATACACATCGAAAAATGCATCGAAGAAGACGTCAAAAACCGCAACCACAAAAAATAAAAACAAATAAATCTGGCTTCGTATTCAAGCGTTTTTGAGGTTTGCTTAACAAAGTAAATTGTTAGAAACGTTATGAATATGATCAATATGGTACTAGGAACATGCAACAAATCTATTGAGCACAATCTCTGTCAAACCATTTGTTTAGTTTTTCCAATTTTGTTAATCTTGCCATGAGTCGACCTTGTTTTACAAATTACTATATCTTGGCGCTGTCAGTATTGGTCACCCATCTTTGTTACAGGAATTATGGGGAGAACTCTCGGAAATAGTAAAAAATACTTATTTTTTAGCTGACGTAGCGTCGCATATCTGCCGCGAAAATGGAAGAATTGGATTTATCAAAACCGACGCAGAAGAACAAAATGCAAACTTCTAGATGGATGCTTATATACCATTGCAAAGATTATTGGAAATATTGTTCGGATATATGAGTGTTTTAAGAGGGATGTATCATATTTTACAGTCATTGTTTCTTGCAGTCACACAAATACATATCTAGCATCTTTCTGCACAAAACCCAAGCACAGTATTTTTTCCCTTGTCAGATTGTTTAATAATTGCATCCAAGTTAGAGTGTGCTGTTGCACTAATATCCAAAACTTAAAGAGAGAGACAGTATTTTGAAAGAAACACATCATGCATCGTGCATATGTTACCTATAAAATTGTGAACTCTGAATTAGAAATAATAGGTTTATGTCCTTGCGCCGCATACCTACTCCAAGTCAATTTCCAGTTGAGCTGGCCACATAAGGTCATCGAGGTCTCCCACGTCTCAATACTTCATAGGTAATAACTTTTCGTTTCGGAGCATTAGTGTTCATTCGCTCCACGCATGGTATCCATCGACTCACTCGTACTTTTCTAACCAGCCCACACTGTATGTACATTATTTGATAATACTCCATTTATATTACGAAGTACTGCAACGGGGAGGGTGGTCTTCCTATTTTATTTTCACATGAACCATAAATTGAAAAATGTTACGTATACGCCATATATGCTTTTGACAATCGCTGGATAGTTTTAAGTCTTTAATAGATGGTATTAGTAACGAAGACCTGTCCTCCCTCCTAATTACCATATCGTTGCGGTTTACGCCCACCTACAGAATTAACAACTACCACCCACATTATAAGGGGAGTGTATATCATATCGACACCAAGCAATTTTGCTGGATGATGTGATGCAGCGTTCATAAAATTTTATCCGTAAAATTTGAAATTGTTCGTTACCTGTGGATAATATTTTTTTTATGAATAAGTGTACATGTCCCTAAAATATTCAAGAAAAATTAAGAATGTATGTTGGTTGAGGGAAAGTAAAAACATTTTGAGGAAATTTTCTTCATTATTTGACAAAAATTTACACACGAAATCGAAGTTAATGATATCCAAAAGCGGAAAATACACAGCCGTATTTTTCCTAATATATTTCTAGTATAAAAAATATCTACCACAGAAATCAAATTATTCGCCTTTAAAAAATGTATAATAACCAACCAATGGCATTCAGTAATGCTAAAATGTGGTATTCCAGAACTCTATCACATTTCCCCACGGTTGCCGCGGTTGGCAGCATTTTTTTTTATTTTTTGTATGATTTTGCACGTCACGCGGATACTTCTTAGTTGACATAACACAGATAGAAAAACAAAATGGCGGATTAAAAAAATTAAATTGAGGGGCCAGCGGCAAGAAGATTGCGAGTTGGGGGTCTCCGTATGGTTTGTCTCTGATTTGTTTCATTTCCCTAATTTGTGTCCTTACCTACACTCACCATTCACTCTTACTCTTATAGAGACTAAACAAATTTTAGAAAAGAACCCATGCAACTAAAGTGGCCAACCCATATCCTTTATATCCTTTGTATCTAATGTATTCATTGATTCGTTCATAAATTTAAAAAAAAAATCACTTTCATTGGTAAAAATATTTAGAATGCGAGCAACTGGCATGGACTTTCAAGTTTAAGTGAATAGAGACGAGAAAAAATCATCGATTGAAACATTGAAGCGCTGATTATCATCTACTCACAAAATCCGTGGCATATTCGTTTGTTTACAGGGTTATATTGCAGAAAGCATATGAAATAAGTCTGTAAACAAACGAATATGGAACGGATTTTATCCGTTGCACAATTTGTTGACGGAATGGCCAAAACGGATTCTAGGAGTTGAGCACTTAAATCTTGATGCTAATTATACCCAACAAAGTGATACCTATCGGCCATTCGATGTTTATGCAATAATACCTTGCAGGTTGTTATATGACATCTCGGCTGTAAATCCTTCCTTGGATTGCTATTCTGATCACCACATTCAGTTGTTTCCCTTGTCATAATTTTGACAATTTATTATATTCGTAAGGTAATGGTTTTGTTATTGGTGGGCAATTGTAGCTGTACAATAGGAACTAAAAACAATAAAATATAATCCAGATTTAAATCGTTTGTTTGAATCGTTTATTTTTTCAAGATTCAGATAGAAGTTCTTAATTTCACACGAAGATGTCGGTGATTGCACCTATTTAGTTAAACCGGCAAGGCAGTGTGCAGAATAATTGTGATGTCAATTTGTAAAATAATGTAAATAAATTAACAGTAAATAGCTGTCACAGCCATTCCTTTATGTGAATATTTATTTTTAATATACCTATGCTTTTTAAATCTTTTAAAATGTTGCTTTCCAAGGCCAAATCTGTTTTTTAATCATAATCTGGTCTGTATAAGAAAGCGAATAAAATAAAATACAACTCGAACGTTGGCTTACCATATTTGTACAAAATCAATGCATTCGACTCGATTCATTAGGTACACTTCTCCAGCTCAGTCACTTTTATTAAATAAGATTTAAATATGTACCTTTTGCAATAAACTGCGGCATCGATATTGTTACCGACTGCAGTTTTTCGTTGTCAAAATCATCTGAGAACAATTTATTTACGATGGCAGTAATAAGCTGAATTCTTAAATATTATTGGAAGTACCTACCTATGTATATATACACGTATAGCTTAAAATAAATTGGCAAACTGTGCTAAAAGTAATCAAAGCACAAGTGTGACAAACGAAAATCAAATTTACATTACCGACATAGGCTTTAAAAATAGGTGCCTCAGTATTTCTTTCCAATAAATCTAACCCAACACTGTCTCAGGTTGATCGAATTTGGTCAGTTTTTTCTACTCAAATGTGTACGTATCTTGCTTACCGCATCTCGAAGGACTGATGCACCATATTGATTGTATTCCAATCTAAGAATCTGTCCCAAATCTACAACTATACCTTTTCAAAAAATGGTGTCAAGCACCCCATTGCGAAAATGAGCGCCATTTACAAACAACGCTCACTTCAACACCATGGGCTGTCGTGGAGCTCTGATAATGGAAAACTTTCGCTTTTCCTAAAGAATGTCTATACCTAGCTGTCCACCAAGTAAATACATAGAACTACAAAAAAAGCATAGATAACTTCAATTCATTTATAATTCTTCAAGCATGCGTTCTTATCATCAAAACTGCTCATAAGTGTCAAACACTGCTGATTACTGAAGTATCCTCAGCGATATTGTTTAGTTCGACGCGCGCCTGCTGCTATCAGTAAGTGACTTTGAAATCCAGTTACTGACGCTACACCGCTGGAGCAGCAAGTGTATAAAACAACCGGCTTTCGTTTGAAGGATTCAAACGTGTAGGTTTTGTCAACGGGGTAGAATTTAAAACTTTGCACCATGAAAGTGAGTGCAGTTATTGGAATATTAGTGGTGTTGATCGTAGGCTATAGTGAGTGCTTAGAAAATGGACTGGCGAGGACTCCACCTATGGGTTGGATGCACTGGGAACGATTCAGGTGCATCACAGACTGTAAAAAGTACCCGAATGAGTGCATAAGGTGAGATGAACTTGATTCCCTAGATAATTTAAGGCTGCAGTTTAATAGTGTGCCGTGAGTGATTTGTTTTTATTTTTATGTACGTCCGAATGTGCGTACAAAGGCTAGAAGTCGGTGACAATCAACATTTTTATTAAATTTAATAAGGGCGTGCCGAGAAGAATTCGTTGTCATCTTATATGTTTAATCTTATGTTTAGTCTGCGTGGCTGTGCATATGCTAGGAAATCTCATAATGGAGTCAGATTATCATCAATGCAAATAATAGGTATACATACGAATACGCGTTGATAAGTCCACATCAACTATAGTAATCAATGGAAAATGTGCGCAAGCTACTCTGGATCGATTAAGAGTATTTGTTTTTTTTTTAAACTTGGTTCGAGTGTATTCTGACATTTCGATTAAAAAAATATGGTTTATTTTCGCCATTCATACATACTTATGGCTTTTGCATCCAATTGGTGTTTAAGTATGAAAAAAAAACTTTTTTACATGTTTCCAATGTATTTTAATTCTGTGCAGCAATCCCTTGCATGGCCCAAGCTCGATTTCTCTCCGATTTCCTTCTAACGGAAGCGGGTACGTAAGTCATTGTAATAAGTAAATTTGTAGTTCCTGTTTTAAGTTCATAAATTCTTGTGACTTAGGAATCAGACGTTTCAATTCAACATATAACAGTAGAAAAATGAAACATTTTACGGAATGCCATTTATAGCTACTAGAACAAAATGTGTCAGTTAAAATCTAACCTCCAAAACAAATCGACTGGAAGAATTTTTTTCTAGTTAAATGCATTAGAAAACAGTAGAAATTTGAACAAATTCATTGGTAATTTTTTGTAAAATTGATTTAGAGAAAAAGTAACTTTGTGTTTTGGTCATAAAAAGACTTTTTGAGGCTTTGCTTTACGTATGACCTTCGCTGGGGCCTTAGTTAAAACATCTTTAGCTCCGATCACATCAAAATTTGGATTGAATAAGAGAAAAGTAGTCAATCAATTTATTTCCTGATACAGCTCAGAAACATAAAATTCGGTTACTTACGCAGTTCTTTAATGAAACAAACATATTTCCTGGCCACTAGTTGCTTCACATGACCTAAAAGACATAAATGCATACGCAGACGACATTGACATTTGTGAGTATTGAGACTGAGGTGGCGAAGATGGGTTTGGCGGTAAATGAGAGCAAGACAAAGTATATGCTGTCAACTAAAAAGGACACCCAACACTGACGTCTCGGACAGGACGTCTCCATAGACAGTTATAACTTTGAGGTGGTTAGGGACTTTGTCTACCTAGGCTCCGCTATGAGCTCAGACAATGACACCAGTGCTGAGATTAAACGAAGAATAACTCTTGCCAATCGCTGTTTCTTTGTCTAACGACTGAGGTGGCTGGATCATGTTGAAAGAATGGACACGAATGCTCCGGCCCTTACATTCGAGAGAGGTTGTCCGTGTAAAAGACTTTGGAATACAATTTGTATTTTTTTGAGCGTTGAGCTTTGCTCTCCTCACTCAGTACTCCAGCTTACTTACCACTTTGTCAATACCGGGACAATTAAAAATTATAATTGTGAAATTTTTATCTTAAATAAAAACAACTTTCGTTCTCCTCTCAGCTGGTATAGTCTTAGTCTCTTTTAACTCTGGTGTAGGCTATATCTTCTCTTTTATTTTGAGGTTAAGATTGCCATACTTTAAACATTCTTCATTATGAATTGTCGAGTAGAAATACTCTTCCTCTGTGGTTTCTTGAGTACATCTATACCTGTCCATAGAGCTGACTATATATTTATATATTGGTTCGAATTATCATCATCATTATCAAGACATGAGCTCACTTACCAAAAGTGCAAGCCGATAAATAAGGGAACATTTTGATGTGGGTTTTTTTGGTTTATAATATTGTCTGCGCTAACTGTTTACAAAGGGACTGAAAATTACATTTGACAAACATCGCGTCGTTATTATTTCGGTCAAACTATTGATATTCGAGGCCTGTAGATGTTTCCTGTCAAAGTTGCTCGTATATCAGTCTTATCTTAAGTGCGTTAGATAGTCAAAAGTCTAATAGAAATGTTCTTGAAACCTTTCCATATCCTTCCATAAAGCCTGTGGATATGCTGCGCAAAGGTCGTACAAAAGTTGTTTTTGAAACAACTACTTCCAAATTTCTCTACTTCGGCTAGCAAAAAATTTATGTTGTAGAAGCTCTATCGAAGCTGTTGCCAACGGAAATTACAAATTTGTACCTTATCGAAGTCAACTGGGGCCAATTCCACGAAAAGTTTATGTTTTCTTCACTTCGGTAGATCGGCCATTGGTTGCTTTTCGTCGGAAAATCTACGGTATTTTCCAGCACTTTGTGCCACCTAGCGCGTGTTAACGTCTACATAATTTCACATATACTTCATCTAGATGTTCGCTTCTTGTTTTTCCGTATGGGGTTTATCGAATCGCCTGTGATTCTTCCAACGACATTCAAGTTTAAAACTTAACGCAACCAAAATGCAAGTCGCCAGATTTCCTGCTAAATCCTTTGTAATTCGTCCTAATGTCTCTTATAATAGTTCACATAGTTGGGAAATACACAATAGACAGTGCACGCTTTTAACTTTTGGATGGAGCGGTGATCGGTCTGAGCCTCTTTTTGAAATCACTTTTTTTTCAATTTTTGCTTGCAGTGAAGGCCTTTTCAAACGAGTTGCTGATATGCTGGTATCGGAAGGATATGCTGCAGTTGGTTACGACTACGTTATCATCGATGACTGTTGGCTTGAACGTGAAAGAGACAATGTTACTCAGAAATTAGTAGAAGATAGAGAACGATTTCCAAGTGGACTGAAGTCGCTGGCAGACTATGTGAGTTATAAAAATGTTAATTAAAATTTCAATAAAATTACAGACTTCCGTTTTTAGATCCATGATAAGGGATTAAAATTCGGTCTTTACCAAGACTACGGAACTAATACCTGCGCCGGATATCCCGGAGTCATCAACCATATGGAGCTAGATGCCCAAACCTTTGCCGATTGGGATGTGGACTATGTGAAACTCGACGGATGTTACGCCGATATTAACGATATGGATAAGGGATATCCCGAATTTGGTCGTTATTTGAATCAGACAGGGCGCCCAATGGTGTACTCTTGCAGTTGGCCGGTCTATCAGGAGTACGAGGGCAAGTTGGTAGGTTCGCCTTGTACCAGTTTAAGTATGATTTTCTGAATGTGAATGCTCTTAGCCCAACTATGAAGCGTTGAAGGAAAACTGCAACTTATGGCGTAACTGGGGTGATATCGATGACTCATATGAGTCCGTTGCACAGATTATGGACTACTTCTCAAAGAACCAAGACAGAATCCAACCACACGGTGGTCCAGGCCACTGGAATGATCCAGATATGGTAGGTTATGCATTCACGCTAGAGAACTTCATCTCAACCATGATCTCTCTTTCAGCTTATCCTTGGAAACTACGGCTTAAGCTACGAGCAGAGTAAGACTCAAATGGCCGTGTGGGCAATCCTAGCAGCTCCATTGATTATGTCCAACGACTTGAACGCTGTTCGACCTGAAATCAGAGACATTCTTCTTAATCGGTAACATTATGCAACACATATGTATATATGCCACTTTTGTCTAACTGTTAATATCTACTTCCAGTGAAATAATCGCAGTCAATCAAGATCCCATGGGTATTCAGGGTCGTCGCATCCTATTCAGCAAAAATATCGAGGTCAAAATTCCCATTTGCATTTTTTAAGCTCTATGACGGTAAAATTTTATTTGTTGTGCACTAGGTATGGGCCCGACCTGTAACCCCAGTTAATGATGCTGGAGATTATTCGTATGCGATTGCCTTTGTTAGTCGACGTGCGGACGGTGCTCCCTATTCTATAAAGCTGACACTGAAAGAGATCGGTATGCGCAATTTGAAGGGTTACGATGTCACAGTGAGTTCATTTGCATTTCAATATGTACTTGTGATTGCTATAAGAAAAACACTGAATCCAATTTTAGGATCTTTTCGATGAAATGACGAAGGTTGGCGTGTTCAAACATTTGGATTCGTTTGAGACTCGCATAAATCCGACTGGTGAGTGGTTTTAAAACATTTGTCCCAATCAAATATTTATGGTGTATTTGAACATTCTAGGTGTGAACTTCTTCAAATTTACCGCAATCTAAAAGGGAATGAAGAGACTGTATTCGCTTTAAGACGACTGTTATTGTGATTAAGAGTGATGTGGTTATAAAGAGAAATTATTTTGAATAAGTAATCGTTATTTTTATTTTAACCAACCATTATAAAGCACAGTTTTTTAGCTGCATACTCTTAGGGTCAGTAGCACCTGAAATCTGAAACATACACACATTGTGCACACATTCAAAAATGGGCACATTCAAGAATCTAGTTATTTTAAGTCGACTAGATTGGTCTGAATAATATATAACCTGAACGCAAAAACTAGATTGGCCGGGAACGTCACTTTTTTTACGTCAGCCACATATGCGAACTGTCAACTTAGTACTCAGTCACGAATTTCTTGACTATATTCGTCGGCTACCCCTCCATAAACGTCAACTGAAACAGCTGCTCTCATGACCGATTTCGACCAATCAAAACCGAGATACTCTTAGTGAGAGAGCTGTCAGACTTACTAAACTAGATACTTGAACGTCCCCATACACACATTGCGCACATGCAAGAATCTAGTTATCTTAAGTCGACTAGATTGGTCTGGATAGTATATAACCTGAACGCAAAAACTAGATTGGTCGGGAACGTCACTTTTTTTACGTCAGCCACATATGCGAACTGTCAACTTAAAACTCAGTCACGAATTTCTTGACTAGATTCGACATCTACCCCTCCATAAACGTCTACTGAAGCAGCTGCTAATGTGACCGATTTTCCCAATCAAAACCGAGGTACATCTAGTCAGATGGCTGTCAGACTTACTAAACTAAATATTTGAACGTCTCCATTCATTTGGTTCGTAGTAACACATTGATTAATTCGAATGGCACTTCTTTTTGATGTGAAAGAGTTGTAGTGGCTTACGTCTCTTGCCCTATTTTGTTGATATTTGCGCGATTAGAATATGTGTATAGAGTTCCACACTTTACTAACCGTTTTCCATTCAATGGTTACATTTTTTATGAAAACATTCGAAATTAACACCCCGATGGATTTCCAAACATTTGTACATAAATAAATTAACTAAAACATCCACACCCAATGTAATGCCTTTCTTTGCAGTTGTAAAGCTTACCAAAAACTTAAACGAACTCCACTAGTTGTCGAACTCAAACGCCCTTTGATTGGTAAATCTGAAGTAAAGGTAAGATTAGACTGTATGCCAATAATGCATATGAATGCCAACAGGCAAATGACCAGATTTGCTGTCAAATGACCAAATGTCAGGATTATCAAAACTGTATATAAGATTGTCATTTATTACCAAATGATAAAGTAGGGTAATGCTGTAAGGAAAAACAAAGCAAAAAGTTGAAGTTGGAACACCGATGACAACAAAATAATTCTTGTTACATCAAAAATGCCAGCAATGCCATAACGAAATTTCAATAAAGTGCGTATGGGCATATAGGGCTTTATGCTGGAATTCGTGCTTATTGAGCATATGAGATATACATATGCCCATTACATTGTAAGACCATATTTTGACAGGAGAACTGTCAGAAATTGGCATTTTATGACCACTCGCCATACGCAGTCTAATCTAACCATAACTCTTTAAAAAATTCAGATCGCAAGTGGTCTGAAATGAAACCTAGAAATTGATCTAGAGGAAAAAAGTACTCTGAGAGTGAAAATAGAAATTGATCTAGAGCAAAAAAGTACTCTGAGAGTACCACATTAATACAAGAGATTTGTTAAGTCAAAGCTAGTATGGTTTTCAGTGAATGGGTAATATCTTGCGCTCTCGAAGGAGCTCTCTTTTACCAATTTTTCGAATAAAGAAACATCATTGGGTATAAATATTCCTAAGAGTTAGTACAAATTCGTAAAATTTAAAAGAAAGGAACAGACCAGTTATAAATCCAATACCAGTCGGCTAAGATATGAATAGCCTTCTAATATAAATTTTAATATTTAACAAACAGTTTTTAAACGTTATTGGATATTTCTGAAATATTTTCCATTTTTATCTTTCTCGTACAAATTTTCGAATTCGAGATGTTTATTAATTCTGGCATTACGATGATAGAGGAACTCAAAAAAGTGAGTCGCGCAATTCTGTTTGTCCGTATGCTAATGAGGCCTACAGCGGAAACGACTGCTCGTATTTGGAGTTCGTGAGCCTACACCCTACAGTTCGGGGCCTATATTTTGGGTTTTTACATGATAACCACAAATTAATAGTACTACCCATACAACTCCAAAGATTTCAACCAAAACTGATATTTGAACTTAAATAGGTGAGGGTATCATTACTGCATGCCCAGTTTTTCGCTAAAAATCAAAAAAAACGGTAGGTACTTTTTAAAATAAGACCTCTCTAGAAAAAGGTCCATACGATTGTTTCGATTCACCGAAAACGCTAATTTATGAAACTGTTCATATCTCAAAACCCTTTTTTCGATTTGGACTAATCTTTAAAAACCAAGTTGTGCTTACATCCTGAACAATATCTTAAATCCAATTTTCAGCTTGATAATTAAACAATAGCATTTTTCGGACTTAAAAGTTGCAATATTTCTTACTACCAGCGATACTATTCTGTTCCAGTCAGAAATCAAAACATGCCCTAACAGATCTCGTCCTTGTAGATATACAAAATTCTTGTAATGTTTAAGAGCTACATAAAATAGAACTGTGGCCTACAAAAGCTCACATTGGTATTTGATATATATTGGCATATCAGATGAAGTCAAAAGTTGATTTTATTTAACACTCTTATATTTTATGAACCGTTTCTTTTATCTAGCATTGCTGCTCAGATTTTTACCTACCGACCTAATAAAATAAGAAAACAGGCAAACAAACTTTTTATGAACGAGAAAGTTTCGCGCCTTTTTGCAAAAAGCGCTTTCTTTAGATTGCTAAATTTTAGAAAAAGGTTTTGTTTTATACCAATACAAAGTTCACAACAATTAGTTGTTCGCACTCCATGTCTGTCGAGACCGAGACTGTGTTACGTATTATTTTCTGCACAATACAGTTTTACATGATTCACTTAACGACTACAACTCTATTCGTCTTCTTTAATAAGTCGTATGTGTTCTGCTAGCTGGGTGTCACAGTCATTTAAGGAGAACGCACCCATATTCTTGCTTAATTAATAGTCGCTTTACATATTCGGAAACCGTCATGTTTATCAGATGCCACTAGGTTGACTTGCTGTTATCAAATGCAGTTTTAGTAATTCCATACGCATAGGCTGCCCTGTTATAAGCAATATTGTTGCCTCAGCTGTAGCTACTTTGCGAAACTGAACAACGGATTAGATTTTCCTTCTGTGTGAAAGCGCAATGGTTCTTTCAACATAACTGATGATTGTGATTGACCGATTTGCTAAAGTGCTTTGCAATAAATTCTGACTTCTGGCAGCGTACTCGTGCGGTTTAACGAATCTTTTCTTAGAATACATTAATTTCGATCACATAGCAGATTCATACGTCACAAATGAATGTGTCATTACTGGTTACTTGGTGATTTACCCCCGTATTAATAAACAAATGTGCACAAGTAAGCATACAAAAATTTGACGTAACTGCTGAATAACGAGTTGATAACTTTTACGCAGCGTTTATTAACACTGGGGTTAATGTATTTGATAAGTGATGAAGAGGGTATGAAATAGTATTTATTTTGAAAAAACAGGTACTTGTAAGTTTTAAGAAAAGGCTTGTTATACTTACTGCATCTAAAATGATGATTGCGCAAAAGTTATCGTAGAAATAAATACGTATATTCGGGTTCTTAATTATCGGGTTGAATTCTACAAACTTACTTTCACTAGTAAGTTAAGTTGTAACCCAAATTTGCCAGTTTTTGTTGCTGAAGAAATCTGGTTCCGAAGAGGTACAACGGTTAAGGGTAGTTTTAAATCAAGCCAACCAGTGGAAGAATGAGATCAAACGGGAGACAGGCCCACTAAAAGTAGGACAAATGACACAAGGGACGGGAAGCAGGATAACACAGTATTGACACCGCCAATTGGTCATCAAAAATCTCCAGTGAATTACGGCACGACAAGTCTTAACGAATAACGATAGGTACTCTAGATGGGTACTATTCTACTGGGATAAGAGATCCCACCAGTGTTAGCGATGGTTGGTTGTGTTCTCTTGTGCTTTTGAGCTGGCAAAAAGAAAGCAAGGACGTGCTTTTTTAATGAACTGCACGCATGATTATTTCTTCTTTGATTTCATTTGTGTCCATTGATTTGATTTTTTTGCCCAATGGAAAACCACATTATATTGAATTTTTGAAGAAAGTTATTTTCAAATAACAGCTGTTTTCTGTGACACATATTCACAGCGCATTCTGACATTTCTCTTTTAAGATCGACCATTAGTTGCGATTGCAAATAAAGTCGAGCAACAATTACATTCCACTGTCACCTTCAAGTTATTGGCTACACAAAAAGTTTCTTTAGTTAAAAGACTAGCAACCTGCTAAGAAATAAGATTTTAGATTTAACTTGGCGCAACAACGCAGTAGAGAAACACCTAAAGTGTTGCGAACAAATGGAAGGATGCCTAACCAGCTATATAATGCGCAACTGGAGGTAATAAGCGAAGAAGGAACGGGCTACTAGATGGGATTGTAGCGAAACCAAAGAAGAAGAAAAAGATATTTATATGTGGCTTTAATTTGTCTTTGGCTTTTGGATGTTGAAAACAATACTCAGCAATTTTTATGCATTTTTTTTAGATTTCATGTTATTTATTTGCTATATAGAATAAAAAAAATAATTTCAAATGAAAATTGTTTGTCATTTTACTTTGGAAACGTTCGCCAATATTTATTTTGTAGCAGCGAATACAAGAGTACGTTTCTGCGACAACGCCCCCATAATTAACTATAAGTATAACTAATTCTGTCCTCTGTAGCAATACTCTATTAGAAAATAAACCAGATTAGGCTAGGAAGCTGATGAACTTTTTTTGAAAGTAAAGGGTTTTCCAATAAGAGATAAATGATCGGATGTTTATTTCATAATAAAGAGGAAGGTATGCCGTTAATAATGAAAAACAACATCAGCCAAATGAACACCACGAGCACGCATACAGGACCATATCCTTTTCATGAAATTTTCCATAACCAAATCGCAAAGTGGCTGCCCTATGTCCTCGATAGCCTCATGTTGAGAATGGAGAGGCTTCTCAACAATAACTCTTGGGTTTTCCGAGCCGCAGATGCGACAATTTTGCTTGTTGACGTAGCCACCGAGGTGGAAATGGGCCTTATCAGTCAAGATGATTTTTCGATGGAATTCCGGATCGTTTTCATGCATTTAAAGGACTCAATCAGCAAAGACAGGACGTTTTTTCACCGTTTTTGTAGTGAATTTTAATAATTTCAATGCGTTGTTGAAGCCTGTATCGTTCCATTTTTAGGAATGGCGTAGTTTCTACTTGTCAAATGTCAAAGAATAAAAGCTTCAAAAGTGACAGCTACCGAAATAGCGGGTCATTCACAATAACACCTCATATGCCTCATTGGTTATGTTGATAGTCAATTTGAACTCCAAAAAATGATATTCGGCTAATTGTAAAAGAATTTTGTGGAAGCGCGAATCCTTACTGGAACCAGTGGAACCCAAAAAGGTGACGGAGTGTTTTTGAACCATATCCATATCCATTTATCATGAAAAGGCTGAAGTTTCCTATTATTATTTTGTCATAACCATTAACATAGCTTAAGGACAATCTTTGAAAAGAATAGTAAAGTAAAGTAGTTTTTCCCACTGTCAACTGTAACAACTAATATAACTGTACCTATATTTGTATCTACCAAGTCCATGAAAAATTCAAACTGACATTAAAACAATCCCAAAGTTAAAAGTTAAGATGCTTTTATTTTTTTATTTTATTTTTCATATCTAAACTTAAGCCCCAGCTACTTAACCTGCTGGGTTCAGAAACACTTATTCAAATTACTATTCGTAAGACGATCTCACCCGATTTTTTGTTTGTACTCAATTTTTGCATGAATTGTGTGCAAAGAATTGGACTCAAACATGCATACATAATTCAATTCAGTTCGATTGTTTAAAGAAAATGTAAGTACCTATACCTAATTTTTATTTTTTACTTTATTGCGTTTGTTTGTAGGTATACTCTGTAATGTGGATACATAAATGTTATGTAAACCAAACATTTTATATAACACAATGTAATTTGTAGATATTATTTTCCCCTTTTATAAATAATTAAAAGCCAATGACTACTATCATCTGCAAAACAGAATCAAAATAAGAGATCAATACTTAATATCCAATTTGACAGACGACAATTTATTTGCTACCACTTTTGTTCTCCGTTTTAATTTGAGTTTAGGCAGCTTAGGATTTCAAGATTATGTGGCCTATAAGTTTGACATTCCATATGAGACAAAAAGAACTTGCGTCTTAACTAAGAATTCTTTTTGGCCCGATCCTTAACCAACTAACTCAAATTGTGCACTCCAAGTTGGTTGAGCCTCTCTTCTACCACCTGATAAAAGGTCTTCATCTACTGCGTTCAATTTAAATATTCTGCTGTCCGAAGCATTGATGTTCATTGAACCGATTATCATACAGGGTGGTGCAAAATGTATGCTATAACTTTTGCATTTCGTTTTGATATTTGTGAAGTAAACAAATGCAGTAAACAAATGCAAGCCCTGGCAGGCTATACTCCTAAAGATCACTGAGTGTTTGGCAATATTTTTTTAAGAAATAATTCGTCTGAGTTTTTTGTGCAGATTTCCCGGCTGCAATGTCAAATGGCCAAACACCCGCATCGAAGAGACTGGAACAACAAACACAACAAAGGTGCTGGAGCTGGTTGGCCTCGTGTTGCTCATTCCGACATGATTATCATCGCTGTGGCTAAAATTATTATCTATAATGAGCCGTCAAAGTCGTCCATCAGGCGATATAGTATCAGAAACATGATCTTCGATTTTTTACTGCCGCAAATTGATGAATTGAGACTGGATGCTATGTGGTTCGAAAAGGACGGTGCAACCATGAAAAAGAACATTTTCAAAGGGAAGCTTTTCTGGGCGACCAAAAATTTCTCGGTGCGGTTTTTTTAAGTCACAGGTCTTTGGAAACAAGCCACATACTCTAAAAGATTTCAAAGAGAGTACGAGCACTTATCGCAAGAAGTTCTCAATCTTTTTAGCTGTAAGAAAAAGCTTAAATGTTCATCATTTTCAAAAAGTAATGCGAAATAAATTAAATTAATGTTTTTGGGCCACCGCATGCACAAAGAATTTTTAAGTCAAACCTACCATGGATATCTTCCGCTAGGGAAGGACGGCAGACTTCACAACCATAAAGCAGTGATGCTACACGTAGGGAAAAATCCCTACATGTAGGTATTTTCAACTAAAAAATTGCTCCGTAGGGGAAAAAGGACAGATTTTAAATTTTAAAAACCGTTGGCTGTAAACGTAGGTATTTTTTTTATATTTTATAAAAAATGTATGATTTGTGTTCGTATTTCTATAGAGAAACTAGATTTGAGATCTTGCTACATACCTCTTATCCTGAATTCACAATTCTATTTTCACATTCAATTTTTTCGCCCAAGTATACTCTTCTTTAAATGTCCTTCTCAACAGGCATTCGTTTGCGCCTTTTTGTCTCTTCTTTATCTCTTTAGAACTAGTTGTTGAGCAAATTTTGGTTTGCAATAAATAAAATTCGCAACTTCGTTGATGAACTTATGTTTCCTACATGTAATATGTTTTTTCAATACATACTTATATTTTATATTTATATATTTACTCTCATTTGAATTATTTAAATATACCTACTAATTTAATTTAATGAATTTATATTTAAAATTTATTACTTTCTATCAACAGCCTACTAATTTATTGTTTTGACTTCCTATTTGTAAATAATTCTTTTTGCATAATATTAACATTAACTTAGTATGAAAAAAAAAATAATTTTATATAAATAACGAACTTTTTGAAATAAAAAATAAAAATAAATACAATAAACATACCATTTGAACACTTTTCTTTTAATTTTGCCAAATATTATGTAGGCAAGCAGATTTGTAGGGGAAATCTTACGTCGGTAGGGAATTTTTGGGCCCGTGGTAGGTATTTTTATTTTTTTTTTTATGTACCATCACTGCCATAAAGCAGGACTGTGATATGATTAAGTTTCTTGATAGAGTCTCCTTAGTTTTTGCGGAGTCGGCCTTACTACACAATTGGAATTACAGCTTAATTAAACAGTGACGGACAAAAACTATTTTGCTGTTGAGTTGTGATGACAACTACACCTCCTCTACAAATTAAATTTATATTTCATTTCAACCTCGGGTAAATTGTCAAGCTCAGCATCCCTTGTATGTCTCCACCTTCAATATTTTTTCTTTGTTTTAATGAGGTAAAGGGAATATTTATACGAGTTTTGGAACCTTCACCTACACAAGATAAATATTTTTATTTATAGGCACGCATCCTCGCAGCGGCTCACAAAAATTCTTACTGATACAAATTGAGTCAGAAGTAGGTGCAAAATTTCTAGGAACCATAAAAATGTATAACTAATTTTTCACCTGCTGTGTTTGTGTTTTATAAAAACTTTCTTTCTGCTAAAACAACTGATCGGTTCCTGGCGTGGAATCCACACACCGTATTGTAAACATCACAAAGAAGACGTTGAATATGTAGATTCGTTTTATTTACAAAACAAAAAAAATATACGCCAAAGAAAAGTGTATACAAATGAATTCGGGTTGAATTAAATTTGACCTTCAAGTTACGAATAAGTGAAGAGCTCTTCAAGTGTTTTATTTCTGTCTATTTTCGCAAACGTGCATTTTGAAAAGATTTGGTCACTACCATTTACATTCGTACGCAGTTTTAATTACATGACCAAAGTGCTGAATTTTCAATCTGGTGAAAGTGCATTTTTATTGTGCTGATAAAAAAATAAACGTGTTGTTAGTAAACTTTTTAAGTGCAATAAATGATAAGGGATTATCTTATCGGGTTTATTCTATCATCTGGAGGGTGATGTCCATTGTTTTGTGACAAGAACTCTTGACCGATGGCCATTCAACAATCAATAGGCGGTTATTATATATCTCAACGATATGAAACGTTAAGTTGTAAATGAATTAGCTGATACTAGGGAGATTATTGGAGTTTCATGCGCTACTGATGTATTTCGCCAAATAACATATTTCATAATTTTCAACAGGCTATTAAGCGAGATAATTGATCAAGTAATATAATACATTTACTAAATAGGAAGTACAGCTGAATACCAAGTGATTGCTGAATGTTTGACTCACCGAGGTGTTTTAGACTTAGCTTCGGGAAGAAAAAAAAACCCCTTAATTGAACAATAAGGCAGCCATCATAACCTTGACCATATCCCAAAGGTTTTTTTCCGGTACTGGCATAAGACCACATAACCACAAGAGTACAACTGAGAATAGATGCAAAACGTTCGTCTTGAAAGATCGATTGGAGTTGCAGGAAGTCGGTGTATCACAGCATTCCTAAATGCAGAAGTGTCCCCTACGGGTCTATACCATCCCAAAAGCTAGTTCTTCACTTTGTCTGCTTAGGTCGGCGAATAATAATATTTATAGAATCGATAATAGGTTTAGCACTCTAAACTTTTCTGCTCGAACAGTGCGCCTGTAAATTCATTCATTAGTTTTTCTAATAGTTTTTCAAAAAAGCTCACCACGAATTCAAATCGATGATCAAAGGTAGTCCAAGCCCTACAAACAGTCATTACGATATCACAGGAACAGCATTCTCAAAGTTAATTTACAAATTAAGAGCAAAAAGGTACTTAAGAGGGAAGCAACCCTGTCCTAAAAACATCTAAAACAATATCGTTCATGTGGCCTCAAGCAGCGTTACATTCGGGATCCCTGAATTTTAATTAAGAGCATAATATGAATAATAAATAACAGTGTGTTTCTCTAAACAAGAAAAGAAAATATTAAGATCAGAATGGGACTCCTTTTTTCGTCCGGAACTCTTTTTTTTGGAGTCTAAATAAACTCGATTGTTGAATGTCGATGTCCCCAGTACTTGTTCAAGGAAATTGCAGGCCGATACGTAATAATCAAGGTATACATATCTATCAGCAAAATACGAAAACTCCCCCAGAATTTAAAATGGTTTCCAGATGAGTAGCGGCCTTAACCAGCCGACTCTGTGGGGTACTACAATGAGCCTAATCCGGTCTAAGTGAACTATTTCGAATATAAATCGGATGAAAGCTCGCAACCTTATTTCGTTATTCTGAATTTTGGGAGAAAGTCTTTCGGATGTTTAATGAAAAAATGCTAATGTTATACAATAAGTTTGAACGCATCACTGTCAAGTACGTTACGTATATATATACCTTACCCAATTCACTCTTTAATGAATTGTTTAACAAAAATTGTTAATTTAATTGGTTGCAGGTAAAGTGTATACAAAACGTTTTTATCAATTGAACTACGGCTCTGCTAAGTTTTTTTTATATTATTTAATTACACTACAACTCGAATCTGTTTATTATAAGAAAACTAAACGCATGGGTACCCATCAGTGTTGCCATTCTGACCGGATTCCGGTTATATCTGACCGAAATCTCTTCACCCTGACCGGAGAAAATTTTGAAATCCGGTCTAACCGATTTCTAACCGGAACGAAAAAATTCTTTAACCGGAAAAACTTTTTTTGACCGGAAAAATAATATTGTTCTATGACTAGATAAAGGATAGATTTCTAAACTTTGAATAATACTTAATGAACACACTCACAAGTTCATACAGAAACCAGTCTCATTTGAATACTCCCACCAACTGTGACTGGGTATGTGCATTCAAACAAGACCGAAGTAAAGACGTTTTAGCATATTTTGCAATTTCGGTGTTGGTTTTACGAGTTTCAAACGCCGAAATGGAGTGGAAAGTTCCTTTTTCTGCAAAACATTGTGATGCAAAGCTTTTCAATGAATTGTTTGTTTTTTGTTTTACTAAATCCAAGATTAGTTAAATATATATTATCATACAATATATTTTTTGTTAAAATATATTATTTTATTCCATTTTTGACCGGAATTCTGGTCAAAAAATCTTATTTTGTCTTTTGACCGGATTTTCTGACCGAATTTAAAAAAATAAAAATCGGTCATTCGGTCAGATTTGACCGGATTCATTTTATTTTAGTGGCAACACTGGTACCCATATATTTATGATTCCATGTAATACATAAATATAAAGGACTAGATCGCACTCGAACATTTTTTTACTGAGATGCGGTCAAATTTATATACCAAACACTAGTTAATATAAACCCACAGAGAGAGAGCAAGACGTTTCCCCTCTTTACAGTCCTGATCTTCGACAAGATATGGTTGGTATTGTAAAACTGAAAATTCGTCTATTAGCTGAAAGAAAATTTTGATAATCATTGCCCATCAAACAGGAAGAGTCTAACCAATTCTAGTTCATAGTTCCCAATGTGATTAAAGATGGTTTGTCAGGCGAGACGAAACATACGCTAATGACGTATGTTTTCTTTCGTACAGAAACCACCAAAAGATGAACTCCTTGGAGCTCGAAACACCCAAACTTAAAGCATAAAGACTTCATTGTAGTCAGACTAGGCTTAAATGGCAGTGAATACTCAACGACTCAAGGCTTTAATGAATCATCGGCTACACATATTTCGGTTATACATGGTTTGGAATTTAATGTCTAGGTATTAACATTCATAATATGTTGTTCTTCAAGGTATTTGACAAATACAAATTTTCATGTTCGATTTGCCAAAAAAATCTATATTTTTTTTGATCTGACTCTCTTTTGCGAAATCTCAATTTTTTCTCAGATTTCACACATATTTTCACTAATTTCAATGTGGATGACAGACAGCTGGCTGTAACGAGTTGTTTATCTTTGGAATTATTGCTTTTTGATTGAATTATTATTTTTTCGAGTATGGAAACGATTTTTTATGTTGAATTGATTCTAAATGAGTTATTATAAATGTGTACAAATCAATTTAAATGGATTTCAAGTGCAAGTGAAAAAAAAATATTTTTGGCGGCCAACTCAATACATGCAAGAACCAATAAAATTCAGATTTTATGTTCGATTTGGCAGCAGAAATCTGAAATCTCAGATCAAAATCTGAAAAACCAAATCGAAAACGACATAAATCACTTTTCGTGATTCGGATCACTTTTTGCAGATCTCAATATTTTTCAGATTTACACATACTGCCACACATACTGCTATAATTTTTGAGGAACTATTATCTTCATTTTCTTCCTCATTATCTGGAAGCTACGAATTACCGAAACTACTCCATTTGTATCTACAACAGGGGAACCATTTTTAAGTCGATATCCATAGTTGATTTTTCCAAAAACGAATGCAATTTGAACAGCTGATATTGCTGTCAAATAACGCACTAATCCATTTACAAAAGCAGAACAATTTCTTTTCATGTTCCATGAGCCGCGTTAAGTCTGAGATCTGAAACAGATTTTTGGTGGTCCCACTGTAAAACGAGATATAAGTCAAAGGTACGGGAAGGTCATGTAGGTACCTTGGACCGGATTTCACAATTTTAAAAGCTTCCTTCTCTCAATGCAAATTTTTCTAATTTCTCTCTTTTTATGTTAATTTGTAGGTATTATATTTTACATGAGTTGGTGTTAAAATTATTTCTAAAGAAGTAACGGTATGCCTGGAAAATCCTTCTTTGTAACCAAACCTCGAACGGTCCTAGGTACAAACAGTGAATGTACCTTGGTCTCTGTATGTACCTTGCACCGAAATCAATTGTGTTCATAAAAATGTATATTTTTGAAAAAAAAAAAAAAAAAACATTCAATCCATTTATTATTTAAATAAACAAAACTTATAGAAATAAAAATGTAAGTATCTATGTACAAAGACAACAAATAACTGAGAAGAAAAGTATTAAAAAATTGAATTTTTTTTTCTGGCAACTTCGAAATCGACCAGCTAGGAGATTCTTCTTTAGTCGAAAATATCTGACGGTGGTTGATTCGGCTCTCATATACCAAATTTAAGTGGTTATTTGCTTTATGTTTGGTGATGTGTCGCATTAAAGAGGTTTTCGAAATGTTGAACATTTTTACTGTGGTATACATGGATTTTCCGGTGGCCACTACTTCTTACACAGCACAACGCAAAGCATCAACGTCTACAGTTGTTCTTATCACTCCTGACTTACTCCTTGCCATTTTTCTTGAAAAAAAAATGGAAAACAGAACTCTTAACCAAATAAAACCATGTACCTTGGACCGGTCCGAAGTACATGCATAGACATAGGTCCAAGGTACATTTTTTTATAATTAATAAATTTTAGCATTTTGTTTTGTTGCAAATAAACTATTAAATATTGAAATTTATATATAAACTTACAAATTAAGACCACACTTCACAAAAAACACAAAAAAAATTACTTTCGCGGGTTTGATTTGTTTTTTATGTTGTATTCACACCTCCGTGCTTAACGCCAAATGAACTCAAAATTAAATGAATCCCATAGGCATACAGGAAAATGTATGGAATAATTTGTTGGAACATGTTCAGCCAATTGCCAGGAATTGGCACTCGGTCTTAGCTACATGACCTCCCCCTATGCATTTAATCACGAAATCTAATGTAAGAATTTACAAATAAAGTAAGTGACTTGTTGCATGCCCAGGATAAATTTATACAATACGTACGTAGAAATTAACCCATCATGTAAATGGTTTCAGTTGATTTTTTGAAGCTTGTATTCAAGTAAAGTGATTTCCTGCCACTGACAATCTCATAACTTAATCTTTGTAATAACTTTAATAGATTTTTCGACCAGACCAATTATCTTTTTAATTATGATGAACAAATTATTCAACTCCGCCAAAGTGTTATAATAAAACTTGAACTTTTTATTTTATGGCATTGCACCTGTTCAAAGTACATGCCATCATTATAACGTCGCAATGAATGTTTATTGTCTATCAAAACAGCGAAGCCAACAATTCTGTACCCAACAATTCTACCATAAAATAACATTCAGCGCAAGTATTATGACATTGACACCAAGCTATCAAGAGCACAATTTCGGTTTATCATCATCGGATATCAAGGCAGAGGTTAGAAAAACAAACAAAAAAACAATTCCTTATGTTAACGACGCATACCTTATGATGTAATATTGTCCACAAGACGAAATAGAAATTTAATTTAAAATCATGCACCACACCTTCGCAAAGAGGTACCGACACCATACACGCGACAACCCAGTTTATGGTCGGCTGCGGCTAACAGGCCAAGCTGATTACAATATCGATATTTAAACTTTTGTTATTTGTTGTAAATTTCATCCACAAAATCAATCGAAGTCCAAAGAGAAAACCAACAAAACAGCGAAAGAAACGAAATTCCAATACGATCTCTCACCAGTGTGTGCTGAAGACCTTTACACCTTACCAAAGCGAAGCAGATAGGTGCCCATATGCAAATGAAAAATAAAAGCAAAAAAAAACGTTTTCTTCTTCTTTTCATTTGTTTATCAAACGAAATTGGTGTTTCTTTTTATTTTACACAATAATATCCACCATGTTTACAAAAAACAACTTCCTACCTAACTACAAGGTATCAAAATGTCTGCCCCCCCAAATATGTTTACAACGGTTTTTCGCCCACTTTTAGTGGGAAACAGAATTATATAACTTTACACCGTGTGTGCTTAGCAAATTAACGGTAACTTTGTATTTGTTTTTTTTTTTTAAATAAATTATTGTCAAGAGAAATTAGAGAAAAAAGTTTCTATTTAAAAAGTAATAATAAGCAACGCCACCTAGTGAATGCCATTTGAAATCGTTGGTACTCTTTCGTACGTCCTTCGATGTAGCTCATCGACTTCCTTGAGGTAGTAAGTGCCCGGGAAAAGCACGCTGATGCTGCCCGTTGGTGTGTAGGGAGCAGCATGGTTGTTCTTCTCACGCACTTCCATCAGCTGCGAGAAGTCTTCGGGCGAGAGTTTCTCGCGGGAGTTTAACATCGGCAAAACATAGTCGAGTTTCGAAAGGAATTTCTGCAGAACATCATTGTCTTTGGTCACAGAGATGGAGTACATTGAGGCAGCAAGTCCGGAGCCGTAGGAGAACACTCCGATGCGAGTGCCAGCAAGGCTTTGAGCAGTTTCACTGACCAGCAGCGAGACAAGACCCGAATAAACCGACGGTGTGTACATGTTGCCCACTTGACTGGCTAGGAGGAGTGATTTTTTGGTTTTCTTCTCGAATATATCGGCGAATTGGGTCATAAAAGTTTTCTCCACGTCCCGATCGAAGTACGTTGAGGCGAGAGTGGCAGTATTGAAGCGCTCTAGGCCAGGATACTTGGTTACTCGCTTGTCCCCCGAAGTGAGGAGGTAGTCGTTGAACACGGCCCGGGCCACGGATTTCTGGACCAACTTGCAGAAGGGCGTGTGAAAGAGTAGGGCGTCAAAGTTCTCCAAACCCACTTTGCCTGCGTCGGGGTGTTTCGCTTCGAATTTCTTGCGATAAAGCTGATAGCAGGTGTCCAGCGCTGACAAATAACACTGAATCGAAAGTTTGCCGTCCACTGTTGGGTATTCCGAGCTCAAATCGGGCTTATAGAAGTCATATGCGTGCTCCATGTGGGTGGCGCGAAGACCCCTGTCGAAGACCAAAGGTGCATTGGGTCCAACAAGCATAGCAATAGCACCAGCACCTCCAGTCGGTCGAGCTGCACCTTTTGCGTAGACAGCAATATCCGCACATACGGCCAGCGCTAGCCGTCCATCCCAGCTAGACGATTCGATCCAGTTGATAGAGTTGAACAGCGCCGCAGTTCCTCCGTAACATGCATTAGTTGTGTCGATTCCCTCAATGTCGGTGGCGCCTTCTTCTGCGAACAACTGCATCAGGACACTCTTTACAGACTTTGACTTGTCGATAATTGTTTCAGTGCCTACTTCTAAACGACCAATTTGGGAAGGCTTGACATGATGCCTTTCCAGCAGACGACTCACCACCGTCATGCATAGACTATTCACATCCTCGCGATCCGAACAGAATCCCATTTTGCTCTGGCCCAGTCCGATGGTGTACTTTCCAGCTGACGCACCATCAAAGGTCTCCAACTCTGTTTGATCGACATACTGTGATGGGAAGATCACATCGATGGCAAGGATTCCAACGTTTTCTGGCCACATTTCTCCAACAATTCGCAATTTATTCTCTTTCAAGGCACAAGGTACTTTTGGACACTAGTTGTCCAAAAGGCGACGACACTCGTAATATGTTCCACAAAGTAAGAAAACGAAAAAAAAAACTTTCACCTCTTTGTTGTGTCTTCCTCTTTCTTCAGGGTTATACCACGATGGTGCTGCGATGATGGAAACTTTCTCTCTCTTGCCCCAGCAGTGTTCCGTCGCCGTCCAGTGTGTAGCCTAAGTAGGTCGTCGTCTTCGTAGTCGTGCGTTTTTCTGTTACAAGTCGTCGTCGTTTCACTTTTCTTTTTCCTTGTCGTCGTTCTGCGATTGTTTCCCCTTTCGTTCTTCGTTGTCGATCAAATTAAAACTTATTTATCTACCTCGGAGCGATTAAGTAATAGATTACCTCTATGGCTGCAGGGTTATCACGAGGAATTTCCTACTGTATGGATGTATATTAGCGGGTGCACACGGTTTTCCCAATTGGATTTAGCTTTTCTTTGGATTCTTTTAGTGGGGATTTGCCCGGAATCGCGTACTTATTATGCTGGGACTGCGCGACCGATTTGGATAGACTCACACGAACGACTGACGTGAAATGAAGTTCAATACTAAATTTAACACAAAAAAATATTTGGATTAGACTTTAGACGTGTAGTGCAGAGGCAGACCGAGCACCGAGCTAGATAGCCGGAGCGGAGAGCGTTTTCAACTCACCTGTTTCTTGGATGGTGTTGGTTTGGATCTTCTCATCAGCTCTCTGTTAGCAGCATTTCATAATAACAAAAGCGATGTGGCCAGCACTTACGGGGTGAGGTGTGAGGATTGTTTAGCGTAAATCAAACTTTGACCAGACCGACAAATTATATCGGATGATTCACTGCTGATGGAAGGAATTCTGGTGCAAATTATGGCCCACTGACAGCAACAGTGTAAAAAAAATTCTAGAGATGAGAGATGACATGCGAAAACAGTGACAAGCTGAGAGAGTGAAAAGAGAATTTCTCAGACAGTAAATAGGCTGTTTTTGACGTTTTGCTTTTGTCTGACTTTTATCAGAACATGTGCTGGTCGGTTGCAGTTTGAAGGGGACTGTGCAATGTCAAACTGTTTTTAACTTTTCCTCAGGCACTGTGGTGCTTGTCACGGATGGAAAAAGGTTTTTCATCTTGAATATTAAATATGAGAGTGGGCGCCATTTTAAAGAACTCGGACGGTTACTTTTTGAATATTATATATAAATTAGTTATCAACTACAGGGGAATAATGTAAGGTCAATACTTCGTTAAATCTGTAAAATTACTCGTAAAGTAGACGCTTCCTCTTCGACCTCACATACAAAAGTGAATGCAACAAGAAGTGTGGTTTGTTTCTTCAACTATTCCAGAATCTTTATCCGATCTGATATTCATGGACCCTCAAACATCCGCGGGTCTTTTGAGAGTGTTGGCTTCATAGTAGGAGTTTCAAATAAAATTTCCTGGCACTTCCTGTATATACAAAAAACGATTGTCTTGGTATAACAAAAAGATTAAGAAGCTAAAAACCTTGTCAGATACTGGATACAAAATTTAATATATGGATGTGCATTGCATGTGCGGGGCACTTTGTGATACTTAGATGGGGCATCAGAAAATCGTATTCCATTGAACTCGTTTCAGTGTTCTCCTAGTTGGTCCAGGTACCCGTAAAACTACCTACACTATTTGTTTTCAGAGAGTGGAACTCGAATCAGAAGATTTATCATTATTTATCTATCGACAACCAGATTTTTTACTACCAAATTGCCTTGAAGCAACAACCTCACTAACCTGTCATCCATTCATAATGCTTGTATGAACTTCAAAAGTTGCTGTAGGATTCGGGCAGATTTGTGTGTTCTTATCGAATTCACCTTCGTTGGGAATAATCAGCCTTATTGTGAGTTTCGCCCGAACAATATTCCACCCGAAAAAAATGACATTTCAGAACAGAAATCTGTTTTTTTCGGGTGGAATATTGTTCGGGCGAAACTCACAATAAGGCTGAATAATTCTAATTTTCATACTATCTTACTTTTTGCATCTACATAGAGCTACACTTCAAAAAAATAAAAATATTTTTCAACTTAAATTACATTTCTGGCTCTAGACAAGAAGGAATCCCTGTTTGATTTTCGCAATCAACATAATCAAAATCCAGTTGCCCCGCTGGATGTCCGTGGAATAAGCTATTCCACCAACCAATCCGACTAAATAATAATTTAAAATTCAGAAAACATCATCTCATTTCTTTGTCCACCCCACAAGCCCGAAATTAATTAAAAATGGTGAATTGGTAAGCTAGTGGGGAGAAAATTCGTCTAATGAGAGGAAGTGATATGCATGCTCAAAGCCAAAGGATTCTCACTCCGGTAGCATATACATTACCACACGCAAAATGCGAAAATCTCGGGAACGTCAATAACAATGATTTTAATTTATTTACTCCTGGTCTTTCTGTTGGTGAATTTAATTCTCATTAAGCTTAACGACCCCCGATCATTGGAAATGCCTTTCGAGCGGACAGGTTGAACGTCAGGTCTATGTTATTAAAATTCTGAAATTGGCTTTCAATAAATATTTTAAATGCGCCGCCTTGGGATGCGCTTAATTTCTCAAAAAGGAAATAAAAAAGCTTTCCCTGTAAAGAATTGACTAAAGGTACTGGAGCTGTGCATCGCTAGAGTGTGGAATGAGTATTGCGAATTCTCTTTGTCGGGCGTTTGGTATTTTTTTTTTAATTTGGCTTTGGGGTTGGGCTGGCGGTGCGTTTGGGAATTTTTAATTTCCAGCTACAAATATTCTGCAACAAAGAAGCTTTTGTAAAATACAAAACACCATTTCGTACTTTTAGCTTAAGTTCCGCGATGCTATGTGCAAAACGCGGACATGAAAATGAGAATTCCTTGTGGAAAAGAAATATCTTATCTGTGCAGCTACTTGAAGTGGATATCCATCTGCATTGTGTCTGTTTAAAACTTGCAGGGTATTTCTCATGAGATTGTTATTTTCTCTCATTTTTACATTTTTAGGAAACTCCACAAAACGCAACACGGATCTCCACAAATAAGATGGCGGACGGCGGTAAAAGTTCTCGGATGCGTTCTTTAGCGAAAATTACTTCAGCATTTATTCAAAGCTCATTAAGTTGTAATTTGAACTACTGCCAGGGCGAGGAGGGCGCATTAATGCCTGATGGTAATTGTTTTTTTAATGCATGAGTGTATTTTTAACTTCCTCGAAAACGTTATATGAGAAAGATATTGCATTCGTTAAATTTGTGAACTCGAAATTTTAATCAATTCTGACAGTACGATGAAACAGGAACTCAAAAAAGTGGTTCTCGCAACTCTGCCTGTCTGTCTATATTCTTCTGAGGTCTACAGCCTTTTCGGCTGCCCGAGGTCTCAAAATTAATGGTAGGTACTATATATGTTTAAACCAACCAAAATTGATATTTGAGTTTTTGAAATTAGGACCCATATCTCGAAAAGGGTCAGTACGATTGTAACAAAAATTCATTCCTAAGGTAATATGGTCATTTCTAACTTAATAGCAAGCTCAGTTCTTCTCTATGTGATTTTTTTTTAAATTTGGTTTCGATTTTGACTAAAATGCATGCTTTTTGACGTTTTAAAATTTTTTACTTCCATTTGCCGATCAACCAGACCCTTCGTGCTTGAACGACGGCATCGAAATCGATGATGAATAGTCCCCATAATATTTGTCATGCTTTTTTTTGGTTTGCGTGAAAATGGCTGCCACAAAAAAAAACTATTTGACAGATCTCTCTGAAAATTTGGGTCTTTGAAAGACGATTCTTGACATAAAAAAAAGGGAAATTTAAGGTGACGAGACAATTTGTTTTAATATTGATTGACTTGGTCACCCTTATATTTTTTAAGAACTCAATACCTCATTGCAAAAAAATACAATACGAAAAACTTATTTTTAGCAAGTAATAAACAAAAACAAAATGTTTTCAACTACTTGGAGCTTAAACTATCAGATAACGACACCTTATTTGCACCCACACACGTTCATTAGCATATTTAGTTTATAACTACGAATGCAAGCTCTGAAACCTATGTAAAGATTTCGGTATTTTAAGAACCTTACGTCCGACCATAGACACCTAAAACAAGGAGCGTCACTAATCTGTTCCAGTCAAGAATAAAACCATACGCAAACAGAAAACAGAAACTCTTGGTACGCTTATCCTAGTGCCAGAGCTTACAAATACAGTACAGTAGGCGCTTATTCCTGTCTAAGTACGACTTGCGAAAATTGCCTGTTACTGGAGCTACCTAACAAAATAAGAAAACAACAAACACTTTTAATCAACGAGAAAGTTTAGTGCGATCCAGTCGTGTATTTACGCACTGTTATGGCAATTCAAACATAATTATGCCTTTTACGCATGATTCCGATGCTCGACGCAAATAGAGGAATAATTATCTGAAAAAAAGACATACATTTTTGTAAGATGTGTTTTTGCAATCAATCCATACAAATAAATTTTGTGTTTTGTAAATATGGTACTTTGATCAAAATCGCATCACTCATTTTCATGCACAACAACTGTGCGTCGTGCTTAATTGCCATTTATTCTCAACTTGACTTACTCACCAGTCATCTAGCGGTTAACGGGTTAATAGAATGTGGACAATAGATATTCTAAATATTTCACAAGTCAAAAATTTAAAAATGTCAAACTGAGGACAGACATAATTGCTGTTCCTTTGCCGGGTAGACTCTTGGTACGTATTTGTAAAAAAAAGTTAAGAAAAGAAAGAAAAAATGGAACATCCGAAAATATACCAAGTAAGAAAGTTTTATTTTTCAAATTAAACGAGCAGTTAAGTAAGCGCAAAACTGTTCCGATCACGTTCACTGAATTTCCACTACTAAGTTTTACCGGTAAATTTGTTCCAAGTGCATTTGACATTTCAGTTCATTTATCTAATATCGCATTACCGCATATCCAGTTAACGGTATATTCGAGTTCTCTTCGGCCAGATATCCGGCCTCGAATATCAGGCTATCCGGCCTTATAACATACCGAATATCCGGTATTCGACTAAAGTACTACTATTCGGTACATCTTTACTTTTGATACAAATGATTACGATTCAACTCCATTTTTTGACCGAGATAAATGTTTGAAGTACTGGGGACGTTCAAGTATGTAGTTTAGTAAAGCCAGCATAACACTACATTTGTTCCTTCTTTTTTTTAATGCTGAAAAGTCAGCGGTGTGTAAAAGAGACCAAATGTGTATTACGAAAGGGGTAGCAATTGTTTGCAAAGCAACCGCAAATTTTCAAATGGATTTATTTTCAAATAATCTTAAAACGTCAAAAAAAAGCTGCCAGCAGCTGAAAAATGTGATTGGAATACATTTTTAATGCATTTTTTTTTTGACGTATCTACATTAATGAAGTTGTACGCACTCACTCCTATCGGGGATTTTCGTTGTTTCGTACTGCTCCATTTTCGTTTATAAAGGGTGAAAAAATGCAAAAAAAAATGTAGTGTTATACGGGCTTAAGTCGGACAGCTCTCTGACTAGACGTATCTCGGTTTTGATTGGGGGAAATCGGTAAAATGAGCAGCTGTTTATTGAGGGTTAGCCGACGAATCTAGTCAAGAAATTCGTGACAGAGTACTGAGTTGACAGTTCGCATATGTGGCTGATGTAAAAAAAAGTGACGTTCCCGACCAATCTAGTTTTTGCGTTCAGGTGACATCTCATCCAGACCAATCTAGTCGACTTAAGGTAACTAGATTCTTGAATGCGGCCACTGTAAAAAACGCAAATAGCACTCATATGACAAAACGTTTTGAGTACCTACGGTTACCATTAAAATTGTCAAATTTTACTATAAAATGTCAAATTTGACATATATTCACACGGTGTTGCCATATTTCAAGGCTTAAGTAGCAACCTAAGTTTCATACATAGATAAACCATAAAATACTGCTATACGAACAAGAAAACTTAATTTGAAAATATCTTTCAATGTTGATTACACACCGAAATATTACAACTACATTACCGCAACTGCAAATGTGATGTCTTTCCTGTTACCTGATTGCAGTTACAACATTCAATTAAGTCTATAGATGCAAATGCAGGCGAGCTACAAAACTATGCGGTGAATGGTTAAACCAGAGTTGCAACATGGTATTCATGGTGTGCAAAATAAAGTCCCTTTTTTTGAATAAAATATGTATAAAAACACACCAGAGATATCTTATACTCTTGCTCCACAGCATGAATGGGATGATAAAAGTGTGTGGTGGAGGTCTGTACCTATGTATGAAAACACAGTCTTCTTCGTGTCTTCGGAGTCGTGCATTTATATAGTTTTGTGTTCATGCAGTGATGAAAGGGCATGAATTGTGACGGTGACGAGACACCGTGATGTGTGCTCTCCGTAGGGTAAAGTCTTTTCATTGCGAGGGAAGCGGTCTTTTGGTGCTCCACGGAATGTACGCGATATGTATGCAACAATGCTAGATTTCACACATTCTACAAATCACACTACTGGGTTCTTGTGTTAATTTTGAATGGCAGATCGTGTTTTGTATGAAAAATGTTCATAAGGAGGTCATATTTTGGACAATGGCTTTATATTTTCAAAACAAGAAGGATGTGATGCATGAAAAACCCATATATTAATGTTGAGTTCACGGAAATAATTTAGAGAAACGCGTGTCATTACAATTAAAAGGACATTCATTGAGAACAGAGTAGATGCCATATGGTTGATGAAATGGCAACAACAAAGTGAGCTTTTTGGTATTGGTACATCTATTAAGAGGTGAAATTGTTGACAGAGCATGCTATGGTACTAATGGCGTAAATTACATAGTACGAAATGTTTTGCAGCATTACCGGGACTATAAGAGTCTTATGCAATAGCTCCTGTATTTTATGAGAAGGAGCTGACTGAATATCTTCTGACCAACAGCGATTGGCAAAGAGTGAATCACTGCTAGATCTCTGGGCCCATGTAATTTTGGGTCCCGGTAGAGAAAGTCGCAAAATTAACCTTAACTTATACCTGATCGTAACGTTTTGCCCAAATTAAAAATAGTTTCTTGATGAGAGTTTACACTCAGTACCAAGGAGTCTACTACAATTACCCACTTTTCGTCATCATTTCGCAGCAGCAGCGTAGTGCAAAACGAGCAAAATTTTTTGCTGCGTCACTTTTGTAAGTGAGCAGCGTACTAGGCCTATGAATTTAAGAATAAAATATCAAGGAAGAACCATAAATGAATTCCGTTGCAGTAATCCAGCTTGCGTTGTAGCCAAAAATGGGTTTGCAGACCATCTTAAGTGTTTCATAGAAGTTGATTTGGATAGGTATATTGTTATGCCTTGCAGCACAACTTTGTATAAAAAAAAATTATTACCGATTAATTCGACGCGGGCTGGTTTGTTTGCTAGGGAATTTCAGCACCAGTTTTACCGTTGTCGATCTTTATTAATTCGGATTAAATTGAAACAAAAGAAAACCTTTATCAAATGAAAAGAAAAACACGATTACTTTGCGAATAAATTTTATTGTCTTCAAAGGGTTACGGGTAAAAGATAACTCGCCGCTTTTTTCAGCTTAGCTTCTACTTATAACGTAATTATGCTTACGTGGGTATTAACATTTCCACAGATTTTGCTTATGCTAGGTGTTGTATTACAAATGTATTTTTATGTGTTTTTCGCGGATGTTGCGATTCCCACAGAATCGCAATGCATACCTGTGGTTCATGTTGCGCTGTAGTGGAAGTGTACGATAACAAATTTTTTTTTTTTATTTACTTGCTACATCCGTAACACCTCCTTCCTTAAAACACGTTTAGGGGTACCTTACCCTTAAACTGGGCTCGATACGGTCCAATGATACGGTACTCGATATGGGTGATGATGATCTCTTTAATCGTGGCGTCGATTTTTCAGGTTTTTCCTTTTTGTTGAAGCATCTATTAAATATAGACAGCGTTGTTCGACCACCGGAGTTGCAGTTACACTTGTAGACAGTGATTCCAAAAATTGCTAGGATGATGGCACCTGTAAGTCCTGCGACAATACTTCTGCTTTGTTTCGGGATTGGTTCAAGGATGCGTTCCCAAAAATGTTTATGATTCTGAATGCTTACTGCTAATTCATGAAGTTCATCTACGTTCTTAATATTTAATTTTTGTATTGGTTTCGTATCAATGTTTACATTTTCCAATTTTACATTCAAGCAACATTCTTCTAAATCGTTAAACGTGTATTTATCTTTCAATGTTATGGCTTCTAACTCTTTATCTGTTTTTATTATTGTCTCTATTGTTTCAAATTTACAATTTTTACTTAAAACTAATATTCCCAAATTCCTTAATACGAGGTCTTCTTTTTCTTTATTACATGTACAATTGAATTTGGTTTCCTCTGTTACAATAAATATAAAAATATTTTCCTTGATTTTATAGAACATTTCTATTTTAGAATTTATTGTTTTAAGAATACAATTATGTGCTTTATTTCTCATAAACACATTTATTTCACAATTGTTATAATCTAATGTACTTTTTAAGATTTGAGTTTTACATATGTAAAATCCATTTATTTCTTTACAGTCATCTAAATTATCCTTAAGTGTATAAAATTCTTTGTCTTTACTTATCATTAGAAACTTATTAGCTACTTCGATTATAACAAGACCATTTTCGATTATTTTTGGTAATACAATAATTTCATACATGTCATATTCTTCATGTGTTACTAAGGGTATTTGTAACAATACTATTACATCTTTATTCGTTGAAAAAGCTTTTACATTTATTTCCTTAATTACATTAGCATAATTTTCAATGGATGGTTCAAAAATAAGAGAATTTTCTGATTTAATCTGTTCCAATTCTTTTAATAAATCATTTGGTTCAATAATTCTCGGGTGTATTATACCAGTCTGAATGAATAAAAGACTGTCTATGATTTGTTCGATTTCGATCTCCAACTGGGTAATTTTGAAATTAACTCTTATTTTTATTTCATTAAAGTAGTTATTTATCAAATGTTTTCCTTGAATTTCTTTCTCTTCATCTTTAATTGTATTTAGAGATGATATAATATCATTAATTTTATTTCCGGTAGTATTCTGTAATAATGCAACATCTATTACTTCCTTACTTAATCTAGTCATTAGTTTTATATTTTCCTCCATTCCATCCTTTATCCTATTCTCATTATTTTTAATTACGTTTATGGTATTTGAGTAATAATCAGCATCGTCACTATCCATAGTACCGAATAGCGTCTTAAAACCTTTACCAACTATGTCTACTAATCCTCTACGACTCCTACTTCTTCTACCTATTATGTTATAAATTACTTGAATCTTATGGTCTAATTTGGCAAGATTATTAGTTGTTCTTTCTTGATATTCTTTACAGTTATTCAGGTTAGTTAAGCAAGCATTATTTATGGCGTTTATTATATTTTTAATATTATCCAAATGGTTTTCTGTGTCTCCTATATTTATTTTGCTCACTAGAGTTAGTTTACTACCTATCTCTCGACTATATCCTTTGTGGTTGAAGTAAATTCCGTTATTTTCCTTGAGGACTCTTATCTCTACATTTCCTCCGAACGACTCATAGAAGGTTGAGAATCTGTGAAATAGGGCCGAATATTTGCTTTATTATGTTTTTGTGTTTTGTTCCCTAACTTAATTATTACATAGTCGTTATGCACCTCTGCTATTCTATGTGGACCTTTAAACTTGCTTTCTAACTTTCCCTTTACCAGATTTTTAACTAAAACTTGTTGTCCTATTTTATATTCAACGGGCTTTCCTATCTTTTTATCATATCGTACTTTTGCTTTCTGCCTTGCCCGTAACGTTTTGTTCCTAGCTGTTATCGAGATATTTAAGAGTTTCGCTTTTAACTCGTCTAAATAGTCGTATACGCTTTTCTCATTATAATCATCCACTTCACTAGGTTTGTTCGCTGGGTTTCCGAACACCAGTTCGAATGGAGTATATCCCGTCGTGCTATGAACTGCTGTGTTGTAGCAAAAGCTAGCATATGGCATTTGCTGGTGCCAATCTATCATACTATTTAATTCTTTCCCTGTTGCCTTTAAATATTCTAACAAACGACAATGTGCTCTCTCAACTCCACCGTTTGCCTGAGGATGAGATATGCTTGTTGTTATATGGCGCATTTCAAATATCTTACAAAATTCCTCGAATAACGCATTACAAAATTCCATACCGTTATCAGTAAGAATTATCTTTGGTAATCCAAAGTTCAAAATCCATTCATTTACAATTGATCTTGCAACTGTTTCCATAGCTTTGTCTTTTAATGGTATAAATTTTATAAATTTGGACAAGTCATCTTGTATTGTCAATCCAAATTTATATCCATCTTTTGTTTGCTTAAGAGGGCCAATCAAATCCATTGATATTTTCTCAAGAGCTCGCTCTGCCGAACTAACTATTTTCATCGGATTCCTTCTTGGTTGTCTAATTACTTTTTCCGTTTGACAGTGTTCACAGTTTCTGATGTATTCTTCGACATCTTTTTGCATACCTTTCCAAAAGTATTTTACTCTGAGTTTCGCATAAGTTGCTTTCTGTCCTGTATGACCTCCTAATAACCCATCATGGTTTTCCCTTATTATGCGTTGCCTCTGTTCTAAATCAGTGATTTCCCTACATGCATTGTTTCTGTTACTATTCTCATCTTTAGGTTCTAGTTCCTCATCTAATTCATTTTCTTCACTTGAGACAAATGAGTTTTCCTGAGTAATGTCGCGTAGCATTTCATCTATTATTTGATCTACGTCTTCGAAGTTCTCTGCTTCCGAATTGTTGTTATTCCCTGTACCTGGTTGCATCATTCTGACGTTTCGAGACAATTCATCTGCGACAACATTTTCACATCCCTTTTTATAACGAATCTCATAGTCGAACTCTTCCAACTTGAGTCTCCATCTTACCAAACGCGAACCGGGATCTTTGACATTAAAGAGCCAGGTCAATGGCCTATGGTCCGTTTGTACAATAAATTTTCTACCGTATATGTACGGCCTGAACTGTTTTGTAGCCCAAAGTATTGCTAAGCACTCTTTTTCAGTAGTGCTGTAGTTTTGTTCTGCTTTGTTCAGCGTTCTACTAACATACTGAATGGGTAGATCTTTGCCACCGTTTTCTTGGCTGAGGACAGCCCCTATCCCTTTGTTTGAAGCATCCGTTGTGATTATAAACATTCTATTATAGTCTGGATACTGTAGTACTGGGAATTTGGTAATCGAATCTTTAAGTTTTTCAAATGATTCCTGTTGCTCTTTGCCCCAGTTAAATTCTATGTCCTTCTTTAAGAGTTTATTTAGAGGTTCTGCTATTTTACTAAAATTCTCCACAAACTTTCGATAGTATCCTACCATACCTAAAAATGATTTGATACCCTTTTGATTGTGTGGTGGTTGCATTTTAATTATGCTTTCTATTTTGTTGGGGTCAGGCTTTACCCCCTGGTCAGTTATTACATGACCCAAATACTGGACTTCCTTGCGAAGGAATTCGCACTTGTCCGGTTGTAGTTTCAAATTAGCTACCCTTATTTGTTGAAGTACTTCTTTCAATTTATCGTTATGTTCTTCTAGACTTTGTCCATACACAACCACATCGTCGAGGTAAACAAAGCATTTAATGCCTTGCAACCCGGCCAGCACGGTGTTCATCAACCGCTGAAAACATGCCGGAGCGTTTTTCAGTCCAAACGGCATTCGTGTGTATTCAAAGTGCCCGTATGGGGTGCTGAATGCAGTCTTTTCTATATCGTTATCGTCAACCGGAATTTGGTGAAACCCTGAGGTAAGGTCGAGCGTTGTAAAATATCTCGCCTTCCCTAGTTGATCAAGTATCTCGTTGATATTTGGGAGCGGATAGTTATCGGCAATCGTCAACTCATTCAGCTTGCGATAATCTATGACCATTCTCCATTTTTTCATACCACTTGCGTCTGCTTTCTTCGGAACTATCCAAAGAGGAGAGCTCCACGGTGAACTACTGTCCCTTATTATTCCATCTTTCTTTAACTTGTCGACCTGACTACGGACTTCCTCTTCGTGTACCTTTGGATATCGGTACGTTTTGGTAAACACCGGCGAGGATCCGCCAATTGTTCTTATCTGATGCTTTGTCACATTTGTATGCGAAAGCTTTTCGTCTTTAATGCTAAACACATCACTATACTCTTTGACTATGGCCAAAAGACTTTCCATTTCTTCTTTGTTCATATGCTCGGTACGAACATTTCCGGTTACTTCTGATGATCTTTCTGTGCTTTGAGACACTATTTCATAATCATCAAGATTTTTACCTGTAATTCTTATATTGCTGATATCCAAGTTATCCTCTGTAGTGTTTAATATTGTAGCAAAGCATTCACCATTATTATTACTTGTTATGCATTCTGATACAATAACTCCTTGCATTAACTCCTGTCTTGGGATAAGTACCTCTTTCTTGAGACTAGTACCCCTTTCTAGTTTTACAACCCTGAAGGTTTCACTTCTTGCCTTTAAGAATTTCTCCTCACTTAAGTATTTCAATGCTATTTCTTCATTTCTACTCGTAATAATACCTTCTTTGTACTGTATAGAGTAACCTCCTTCCTTAAGAAAGTGGCTACCCAATAACCCATCATATTTTCCAAGTAAATCGTTTTCTATAACTTGCATCGAGATTTTACTAGTCCTTAATTTACCCTTATTATTTGGAAATAACTGAATTTCTTTAACAACTTCCCCCATTGTCTCCTGAGGCTTACCACCCAATCCTTTGAACTTAATTATTTTGGTAGTATCAACCTCACGCTCATAGACACATTTTGCACATACCATTGAAACTTCTGCCCCTGTATCAATGATAAATCTTTTTACTTCATCATTGATAACGACATTAACATGTGGACTTTCTAAATTTCCAACTTGGTTAAATATTGCGAAGTCCCTAACAATTCGAACGTTTGCCTCACTCTTAAATTCTCTTTTATTTGAACTAGTACTTGGACCTGTTCCTTGAGAATCCTGGCGTCCTTTTCCCCTTTTTGGCTGGCGGCAATTCCTTGCAATATGCCCCATTTTTCCGCAATTAAAACACTTTGTCTCAGTAAAATTTACTCTCGCTAAGTTCCTATTTGAATAGTCCCTATTAGTGTTTGTCTTAAATAAATTCAGACGCTGCTCTTCTTCTTTAGCATACCGACTTGCCTCAGCTAAGTCCTTTGGCTTTTGAGTTACCACATAAGTTGATAACTTTTCCGATAGCCCATTAATAAACACTGTAAGACTTTCACTTTTAATGTATTCTATTGGACCTTTCTGATCCTCTTCCTTCACACCATGAAGTTTACTCTGCATTAACCGCCTCTCCAGGGTCTCGACCCTTTGTGTATATAACGCGACAGATTCATTTCTGCCTTGATTAATGCTAATTAGTTCTCTATGTAACTGGAGACTACTATGTGGTTCCCTAAAGATACCACTAAGTTCTGCTTTCAATGTTTCCCAATCTTTTATTTCTTTATTCATAAGAACGGTTGTGGCATTGCCACGAATTTTAGTCTTAATGAACTTAAAAAGAACAGGTTTTTGGGATGCAGTTGCCAATTCCATTGCGTCATTGCAAGCGTCGATGAAACTAAAGACTTCCTCGCTATTACTATTAAAAGTAGGGACGAACGAAGTCAACACGCTCATTGGAACTTCTGCCATTTCTAGATTCTCTAAACTATTTTCCAGATGTTCACTCTTGACCTGACTTGCTAAATCTTCGTCACAACTTATCTCGCTATCACTACCACTAGCAGACATAAAAGCCTTCCTGGTGACCCAATTACTTAACAAAATTTTATACTTTCCCTCGTTATTTTCTATCCAGCTAACACTTTTTGTTTTTATTATTCCTGAAGGGAATTTGATTTTAAACATCTACTAGGAGATGCTGGAGCTTCTCTTTTTTTTTTTTATTATTTTAACCCGTTTTGTATATTTGAGCACATCAAAATATTCTCTTATCTTTTTTTTTTTTTTTTTAAAAAGAATTGCTTAACTGTTACGCTAATTACAGAAACATTAATCACTATTTACAGCACTTACATTAACAATATTACAATGAAATTATCCATAGTATATTCACGACCAGAGCACGCTTCACAGCTTCCTTTATGCAGACACAGCTTCCTTTATGCAGACACAGCTTCACAGCTTCTTTTACGCAGGCACAGCTTCACAATGTTCTTGTAGATGTAATATTAAAGTTTCTTGTAAGCACTTTACACTATTTGAAGTGAGTCACTTTAGAGTGTATTGTTTCTTTAACACAACTGGTTTTATTCTTTCACTACGTATTTGATTTCTTTTATTTTTTATAGGATATCTCGGTATCCCACCGCTGCCACCAATTTTTTGTTATGCCTTGCAGCACAACTTTGTATAAAAAAAAATTATTACCGATTAATTCGACGCGGGCTGGTTTGTTTGCTAGGGAATTTCAGCACCAGTTTTACCGTTGTCGATCTTTATTAATTCGGATTAAATTGAAACAAAAGAAAACCTTTATCAAATGAAAAGAAAAACACGATTACTTTGCGAATAAATTTTATTGTCTTCAAAGGGTTACGGGTAAAAGATAACTCGCCGCTTTTTTCAGCTTAGCTTCTACTTATAACGTAATTATGCTTACGTGGGTATTAACATTTCCACAGATTTTGCTTATGCTAGGTGTTGTATTACAAATGTATTTTTATGTGTTTTTCGCGGATGTTGCGATTCCCACAGAATCGCAATGCATACCTGTGGTTCATGTTGCGCTGTAGTGGAAGTGTACGATAACAAATTTTTTTTTTTTATTTACTTGCTAAATCCGTAACAATATACCTTCGAATTTCAATCTAAACAAAAATTCCGGAAAATTATCTTATTTAAAATATTTTTTTAGCATTTATGCCATGCATTCGTATTGCAATGCAAATTGCATAGTCACCAAAGAACTTCCACTTCTAATTGGAGACTTGAATCTCTCAAATAAGTGGAGAGCTAAGTGAGCTCATTCTCGAACCAGCGAGCTTGTTCGGGACAAACCGGAAGTAGCTAGAAATTTCCGTAAGATGACGAAGCGGGTATAAAAAGGCAGGTTTGAGATCAGGGAGAGACAGTTGACATTTAAAACGTGATTGGTAAAGTTCGAAATAATAATCTGTTGGGAAGATAATGAAGTGTAAAGTATGCAGTGAATTAAGTTCCATGTGAATTCCAAGCTTTCAAGTTTCCTAGCAAACCAATCCGTATGTTAGTACATATCCGTATAGGTAAATCGAGTGCAACTACTGCTGTGCATATAACCAGTAAGCAGTAATACTATTGCCCCTCAAAATCAGCCCATTTCTTCTAAAATGCAGGAAGAGTATAATTATATTTTCTTTGATTATGGGTTATTCCGAGTATTTTCGAGCGTAATTTTTTTGGTTTTAAGAGATCTGACTTCAGAATGAAAAACTCAAGAATTTCCAACGTTTTCCCTATTTTTCGATTTCAACTGTTTAACATTATTTATAACATTCCAATGAAGAGAAGTTTCCTTTAAAGGCTAAATGTAAATTTCATAAAACTTCTTACTCCCCGAGGGTATGCAATGTTTATCATGAACGGCGGCAGTCAACATAAAAGAGCATTACAAGTTAAACAAAAGAATTTCACCCATTTCATTCGGTCGTGTGAATGTGAATGCTTGTTGTATTTTCCCAGAAGAATTGAAAGTAAAAGGGTTTCCGATTCGGATGATGGATGGAGTTGGGCTATACGACTGACTTGTGTCTTTCTTTTTTTGCTACTTAGCACTTTTGGGAATGGTAAATTTCTAAGCTAAGAAGCCTACACACACGATGCGTATAAACAGGGGCTTTTATTACGTGCATTCAGCTGGAATGTTTGAAAATTATGTAGGTAGGTATGTACCTAAGCTAAAAAAGTATGCAGTACAACCCTCTGAGAGCATATTCGTAAGCATATGTAAACATAGATATATTAGGTATGTATATTATTAACAATATCCAAATTTCAGAGCTATAGGTAGGTAGTTGTAATCTTTATTGATTCGATGTCGAGTCGAGTGTTTGTTTAGTAAGGGGGCTAAACATTCAGCCGGAAGAAATTGAGCTTCTTGTATTTTTAACTCTCAAAGGAGAAATGATTTTGTTTTGTTACGGTTTATGAAAGGGATATGTTTGCATTTGGGAAATAGGGAAACTGTTTGATAAATTATTGATTGTGATATAATATGTAAAACACTTCGATTTAAGGAACCTAAGTTAAGAGCTGAAAGTTTTGTAGATGGATTTACTTTTATGTATTTAGAATTTAGGATGTTAGGATGTTTAGGATGCTGTGCTTTCTTGACTCTGTAACTCATACCTACCATTTTTTGCATGAGATTAATGCTTTACTTTGGGATGAGTGAATAAGTACTCAGTGCATATATTAAGGAAATATCTTACGAAGGATTTTGAAGAGCAACATTATTCTGACCTGTAGATAGATCTATTTTTGCTGATGATGCACAAATATCTACCTTTCTCGACCAATAGGATAGGTGGACAATCTCGTAGCTAGATTCAGATTTTTTAATTTTGATTTCAAAGAAGCTGTATGGCACTGGAAAAATATCGCCTATGGCCCCTATTTATTTGAATTGCAGCAGACTTAAGTTTTCGGTTTCAAATATTATCCTTGGGTACAAGTTAAATACAGTCGAACTTATTTATTTGCGAATATATAAGACAAAAAAAGTACAGGAAAGGAACATTATGTATTTATTATTTAAAATAGTCTGTTATACATGACTGAAAAGTATTTTTATTTTGGTGTTCAAAAAAATATAGCAACCTGGAAGAAATTTGAAAATGTTTACTCACACATACGAAAATTACGATTTTCTACACGGTATGTATAAGGAAAATTCAAACTCAGTGCCCCCAAAAGCGATGCATTATAAAACGAACTTGTTAAAACACGCAGAATTAGGGAATTCCCGTTCAGAATTTGGGATTTCCCCCTTTAGAATTCGACTTATCGAAGGTGACCCCAAATAATCTCTTCGAGTTATCAAGACATTCGAGTTATAGAAGTTCGAGTTATCAAATACAAATTATATGCAAATTTTAGTGTTGGCGCTATTGCCAACCAATTTTATTCGAGTTATTAAATATTCGAGTTATCGAAGTTCGACTGTATATCCCTTTCAGCAATTCATCATGCAAATATTATAATTTTACCTGTAGACGCTAGTGTAAGGCTTTGGAAGTCTTCACTTGTGCCAATATTTGATTGAACCATTGTTAAATACCCTAAATTAGATTCTCAATCTCGGCACAAACTTTTTGTTGTAGAAGATATGAATATGTATTCATCTACCACAAACTCCTCCTTAGTTTTTCATTTCAAAGCTTTGTGCTGTGCATTCATGCAAAGAATAATTAAAAATCAATCACTACAGTATCTATTCCAGAAAATTCAATTTGTCCAGTCCTTCTGCAAACTATTTACAAAATAAGTGAAGTAAATATGATTTTGGAGTAGTCGGCCCTCTTACTTCCAGAAGTCGGCCATGCAAGTATCAATCCATATCCAAAGGACAGCCCCAATTTTATTTACGCATTTTCTTAAGAACATGGTGGCTGACAACTGGGAAATTTCTCTAGTAAATGTACAGGGGAATGATTACAACTGAAAAGCAAAAAGCATTGATGGAAATTTTAACGAAAATAAAGACAGATTGATTGAAGTTTCCATTCATTTTGCATACTCGGTTGCCGGTTATGGATTGAAAATGAACGTAGTTCAGTATCAGTAGTCAGCCGGGTGGGGCTGGCTGAGCCAGGGACAATCATAAAAATAATAAGGTTTATTAAACAATTTATTATGTACCAAAAAAAAAAAATAGTAATTCAGTTTTTATATGTAAAGCTTTTTGGCTATCTGACGTATTTCAAACTTTTAAGTGCATTTGGCCACTTTAATAGATATTAATTTACCTAAATGATTACAATTTTACTATCCTAATACAAAAAATACATAAATATAGAAAAGTACCTAATACCTTGATTTATGTGCCGTTGGATACCTACATCTGAAAAGCCCAACTGAAAATTTTCGAACTCGCTAGGTAGGTACCTATAAAATGGCAAGATGTTTAGAAATATCATTCTGTGGTCCAATGGAACAAGAAAACTTGTCGTGGTTGAATTCACTTATCGACCTACCTACTTATTCGTTAAATAATCAGCCTTATTGTGAGTTTCCCTGTTGTAGAAATAAATGGAGTAGTTTCGGTTTCGGTGATTCAATCTTGTTCGCAATTCGCTCTCATGTGAATAGCCCTTAAAGTCTAGTATGCTGTTCCAGGAAAGCTAAAATTAAGCTAATTCATGTTTCTCTCCACCACTTCGGTAATGTTCGCTTAATTTTGACAGTGTTAGTTCCGTAAAAAAAAAGAACTGTGTTGGTAAAGATTCCCATGCTACCTACTGTTAATTTGCTTTCGTTTTAAATTTTGTTGCAAATACCGATATTTTTTCTGATCTGTCAAAACTTAGCTGTGGAAAAATGTATTTTGCATTAATACCTTTACCTACTTAAATTCTGCAGAGGTTTTTCATACAGTGGCTAACAAATTTAGTTGTGTACTGTTTGGCTTAACTGCTTTGCTTATCTTTGGAGACATTTTTGTATGGGGGCTTAATTTTAGCGCGAGCAGCATACTAGGCTTAAGTCTTATCGTGGTGAAATGATTTCGAATCAGTTGTCAAATATTAAAAATACATCCTTTACCCATAATTGGAAAAAGCAAAATATTGTGTGAAATAAGATAGCTTTACCTTATACCTTTTACATACATACTTACAAAACTTTTTCAAATTCAATCAATAGTTAACGATTATTTAATATGATGTTGGCAGGGCTGCACTTCCTTTGCACCTACACCTACATAGCAACTTATTTGACACTTTCCTTATTCATTTACTCGTAGTATTGTATAACGTACCCGCTTGCACGCACCATTTTATTTTCGTCCCCTAAAAAAAAACTTTGAGCTTGAAAGGGACGCACACGCATTACCTGAAACTGAATACGCTGTCTTCAATACCATCAACATCCTCTAGAGCTGTGCTGTAGCCAACGTGGCGATGACTACCACCTCTCTTCTCCCTTCCACTCTCATGCCTCCTGAACCAGTATTCCAAACCACTTTTCTATTGTACACAATACATGTAAGATATAAGGAACCTAACGGTAGATAGTATTTATGGAAAGATACAATTTTTAGCCCATTAATATAGCACACAACTACACACGCGAGGAAAAGCAAAAGATGATTGGCATGGGATAGCCTTTGGGAAGAACTTTTGTGGATTTGTTCTTTGGAATTGTGATTGTGTTGTGCTATTCTCATGATTGATTGTTCTATTCATCTTGTCAAACAAATTAAAAGTTAAATTATTATAGTAAAAAAAATGAGTCCCATGGACCAAATGTTTGCGCTAACCCCTAAAATTTACGTTGATTCGGTCTTATTAGTTCGCGAAGTGAAAAAATATCCGAATATATATAGTTATGTAATGCGACGTGATCCATTCGCTATATGCCGTGCTTGGGAAGCTATTGTCAACAATTTGGTACCGCAGTTTCATACCCTGGACGAGGATGATCAAAAAATGATAAGTAAGTCTATCCATGTTATGTATGTTAAAGAGTCTATACCTTTCAATATTTTTTCGTTAAAAAAGGAAATAATTTGCGCAAGCGTTGGAGTTGGATGCGGTGCACTCTACAGCGTGATTTGGCCAGAGGTAAGAAGGACGCTCACAAACATTTGAATTGGATAAAGGAACTAAAGTTCTTGGTACCAGTGCTACTACAAAAGTAAGCAAATTTATGGTTCAAGTTTACTTACATTTTATTATTTTCATTTGTACACATTCAACAGACGCCAAGCGGTGTATTTAAATAAAACTAAATCGAAGGACTTTGAATATTCAAATGCATCTAACGTGACAAGCACCACCACAGACGCTGCCACGTCGTCTTGTCCAAAAAGAGGAGAAACTCAAGCAATACCGTGTCCAAGATGTTCTACTCCATATTTAAAACAAGATGATGATGCTGGCAATGAGCAGTTGGTGAATCTTTTTATTTCCGAATTTAAGTCGGAAGTGTTTACAACGTCAGTGGATCGTGATGTTCATTTCCTGTATACTCTCTTGCATAGCTTCCGAAAATGTAGCCTCGAACAAAAGCTATTGCGCAAAGAAAAATTCAACAAAATCCTACATACATAGAAACCGAATGTTGCATGCATACAAATGTTTTATACCTACCGTTTTAATTACAAATAAAAGCAAAAGTTATAAATCCCACCGTTTGCTAAGCGTAGGGAAAGTTTGGGAACAGTTTTTTTCTGTCCATTGAAAATCGTTCAACTGGGCAAGTACAGGGTGGGCCTAAACAAGTCATCCGATGTTTAGGCTCTCATTTTTTTTCTAAATGAAAAACGTCGATTCTGTTTTTTGATTATGTTTATTTGAACCTTTAGAATTTTACTGCTCAAGTCGAGAAGATGATATCGGCCAAATGGGCGCCGTCTTGTTAACATGTCTACTTTATACAACCTGAGGCAAAATTTGGCACTACATATTTTATAGTCAGCCGCTAAGTGACGCGGACTGTATGTATATCCCTTCAGCAAAAAACAAACACAAAATACGCGACTTACAATCAAACCCAAATGCCTAAAGACCAAATGCTAAAGTCTTTGAAAAGGCAACTAGTGGACAACTTGAACAACATCGTCCCTCACCAGACCTAGTTCGATACCGAATTTCAAACATGAATGTTTATAAAAACACCAGCGGCATCACCAAAACACCTATATTGGAGGTTTTAGCTGAGTATTTTTGATTTTGCGTATAAATCAGTCTAATTTAAAATGTCAAAGAATAAAACGATACCTACCGTAAAAACGGGCGCTTATTGCTTTTTTCATCTTACACCGAGGAGCAAAATTATAATTACTATCACCTGTGGAAGGGCAGGGTTTGAAATCTCATTTTTACAGTTTCGTCGTTGACGCTAGAGTCTAGTCAATAGAAAAGCAAACCTTTAAAAACTGAATGCACTTTATTTTTTAAGAATAAGAGTGGAATTAATGACTAATAAAATAAATTTGAGTGCCTACAGGCAAAACATAAGAAAACTCTTAAAGATCTTCAGCCATGGCTTTGATCAACATCACCTTAACTTTAGTCTTCTCCTTTGGTTCAAACTTTTTAAGTAATGGCAGGAAGGACATAATATAATCGAAATCCTCATCAATCGACATTTGGCCAGAATTTAGTATTGGTAATGGTTTGGTTTCTTCGACAGTACAATCTTCAAAATGCACTTCTTCGAAAGGTAACAATGGCTGTATATTTAGACTGCTTGTTGGTGAGGATGGAGTATTTGATTGAGTTGATAGAATATCGGCGAAGTCAACAGGATACAATAAGTCTTGAATAAGCAGATTGTTTGATGTTGGTTCCACTTCAAGTCCCGACTGTTCTCGACAACCACGATTTAGCCACAAATCAGTTGGATTCCGAATACAGATAGATATGTAAATGTCCTTGGTTTCAATAGGCTCTTCTGGGTGGTTTACCCAGTAGATGCAGGAAGCTTCTGTATTGTTAGTTGATTGAGAAGCGAATGACTTCATATAAATGCGGATGTCTGGATTCATTTCAGTGTTGATCTCTGATGTATCACTAAAAAGAATTGAATAGAATATAAGAGTAGTCCAACTAATTGACTATATTTAAAAGTATCGTAAATAACGTCTACTAAAGCATGAGAGGAAATGTGAGGAAGTAAAGTCTACTACTATTGATAGTCTATCCTAGGCATACACAAAAATTCGTTTCTGTAAAAGTTTGGATGTTCTTCTGGAGCTGATAGAAGATTGCAACGTTGAATACTTCTCGAATATGATTTGGTTGTAAGATCTATTAGAATTATGCCACTAGGTCGAGATCACGACAAATAGTATTTAACAAGAGGCGAACACAAAACAATGATCAACAAATGCATGTATATCTGTAGACGTGAATAAAACCAGAGTAATGAATGATACCATTTCGGTTATTGTAAGAAAAAGGATGTAGTATCCGACAGGCCTATAATGAGATATTAATCTGGTTGATACACAGTCGATGGGACATCGCCGAGTAGGCAGTCATATTAAGCTTCTTCAAAACTCAGATAACAATTTCTGGTTACGGATAAGTTTTCATCGCCCATTAAAGATGTTACTAAACAATAAAGTGGGTTAAGAGATCAAGAAGAAAGTTGTCTCTGATTGTAAACATTATTTGTAAAGAGCAAGTGTTAAGTGTGCGAGTTTACCGACATCTATTCCTTAGTGCAAGCAATTTCAAATATAGATCTATCCCGGACTCCAAACTTATCAAATTATACAATTCGAAACATCGATTTATAAGTACATTAATATTTTATCTTAAATTAAAAACTCACCGCCAACATATGTACGGCTCCAGAAATCTCAAATGCGATAGCCAAGAATGTGCTACGCTCCGAACATGTATGGCTTGCCTGCTTCGCTGAAGCATATCTTTTTCAAACTCCCATCGCATCCAATCCCAGAGTTCTCGAAAACTTTGTTCTGCAAGCAAACATCGCAGTTAATCAAATAAGTCAATTTGAATGCGAACTTACCCCAATAATGGTGTTTTTGCACATTGGTTTCTATCACATCGCCCAACAAGGATGTTACAATTCTTGCCCAAGCGAAATTGGTAAATGAATTTTTGTAAGGTAGATTGTTGCTGGTTGTAACATAAATGAGAGGATATTTCTTCACTTCGGCAATGAAATACTTTGCAGCCGTAAGTGAATAATTTTGAATGTGAACACCATTTTGCTTAATTTTTCTTGCTCTGATTTCCTCTCTCAGCCTGCAGCACAATTGCTGATGAAATACTGATGGTTCTTTCTCGGCATTTAGTACGGGGGTGGGCTCGTCCATAATTACTTACGGTTATGGCTTCGATGTTGCTCTTGAAGAATGGAAAGTTCAAGCTAAGATAATATTTTGTATTTAGAAAGAAAATAATTTTGTTGTGAGCGTTATAGTTGCAGCCGAACGCTTGTTTTGGGGCAGGGGGTGTTTTTGAGAGATAACGGTAACGGTTAACTGGAATTTGGTATAGCTACAAACGCACACACACACTTATATAATTCGGTTTGGATGGTGCAGTGGCAGGCGGCTCGCATTGTGCGCTTAGTCAGCTGACAGAAACATACACTACTATCAAATTACACTGATGGATTGCCTATGGATGTGTATGTAAACTGTGTTTTGAAAAAAATACATAATTTTAAGTGACCGCGTTTGCATAGACTGTTCAGGTTAATGTGGTATTCGATTGGGCGCTCTCAGAGCACCATTTATCTGAGTGGTATGCAGCTCGAGATTGCTTTTCATGTTCGATTTGCCAAAAAAAATTGGTCTTTTTTTTATCTGTCTCTCTTTTGAGTAATCTTGATTTCTCAGATTTCAATTAAAAAAGGTTACCCTTGCATATTTTTCCGCAACAGCACAACAAATACACAACGATCTGTCACAATTTATCTTGAGAAAATGTGTCGATTAAAATAAAGAAAATAGTGAAAAACACACTTCGAAATATCGAATTCTTGCATTAAAGTCCAATTCATGAACTCACAAAACTTAAAAAGAAATGAGCAAATGTGCGTGTTTATTAATACGGGGATAAATATTTACAGTATTGAAATCTTATAAATTATTCATTCAGGTAGGTACAACAAACATAAAACATTTTACATTCTTATTATCTTTTTTATAGCATTAAATAAATTTGGTACCTACCTCCTTCCTTCCCCCATAGATTATTCCGAATTCGACTAATGTATCTATTTAGACCCTTATTCAAAACATCTAATTAAAGCTGAGTTAGAGCTAATTTTAATTTAATTGCAGAAAACCTTATTAATCAACTGTCAAAAAATTAAATACCTTAATTTGCATTTAGCGGTGAATTAACTTTCGTTTTCCCTGTTGTGCCCAAAATTAAATAGGTTGGCGGATACATTTTCGAATTTTTTTAGATAATTTTAATATTTTAAGTTATCAAATAAGTAACCAAAGGCGATTACAAAATTATAAACCACATTTTAACCCTTTTCGTCTTCCGGAAAGTGAATTTAGAAATAAATGATGATCCCGAAGACCCGAATGGTGGGCATTAAGGAAGTTGGCCTTTAGGTAATGGCAGTTACTCGCTATTGGGGTCGGAATGAAGTAAATTAAATGTACATATTTTCCGCTCAAAATTTAATTTATGTGAGCTATCAAAACTCTAAAATGACACGAAATACGCGAGTGCTGTCAGATTTTCATAGTAGGCATTTCAGCACACATTTTACAACAACTACTGCGAGTCTCGAAGTTTCAAGTTGAGCGTAGTTGTTGTAATTGCGTGATGAAAATCCTACTTTACTTTGCTGAGATCGAAGCTCAATAAAACAGGCCTATTGTGAAATGAGAGCGATTTTAAGTTTCAGTAAATTAAATCAAAAATGCATCAATTAGTTATACGAAATTAATAAATTATTGTCCGTTCATCACTTCCGGAATTCATTTTGTTTTATAGGAAAGCGCAATTTCGTGAGCCGTCGCTATAAAAATGTCAACATGTATAAAATTAAAGGGATGCTAAATACTATATAAGGCGTGTTTTTTTGAGCTTCGACCTCAGCAAAGCAAAGTAAAGTAGAGTTTTCAGCACACTAATTACAACAACTACTGCGAGTCTCGAAGTGTCAAGTAGAGCGTAGTTGTTGTAATTGCGTGCAGAAAATCCTACTTTACTTTGCTTTGCTGAGATCGAAGCTCAAAAAAACAGGGCTATAACCGTGATACTGAAAGGGAAGGAAGGCATTACCTAACACGCAAAAAACGTGACACGTTTTTTCGTCGGACATCTTGTTTACGTGATAGGAATTATGGGAAAGCCAAGTGTTTAATAAAACGAAAAATGTTGTGTACCATAAAGCACCTCAGTGAAAAACCGGAAGGTAGGCTGGCACGTGAATCATTGCAGTTTGATTGGAACGTATCGTAGGTTGTTCCTATATTGACCTGATAGGTGGCACGCTGAAGGTGGGGAGTGAACCAGTGAAGTTGTCCTCCAAGTGGTCAATCGTTTCGGGCATAGACAAACCATACTGAGACCCCCAACTCACAATCCTCTTGCCGCTGGCCCCCTCAGTTTTTTTTCAAATTCGCCATTTTGTATTCCTATCGGTGTTATATCAATTCGGAATCCGAATGAATCCGAATGACATGCAAAAACATACAAAAAATACAAAAATAAATGCTACCAACCTCGGCAACCGTGGGGAAATGTGAAAGAGTTCGGGAATACCACATTTTAGCATAACTGAATGCCATTGGTTAGTAATTATAAATTTTTTGAAGGTAAATAATTTGATTTGTGTGGTTAATAAAACTATCTAAAGGAGATGTTTTATATACTAGAAATATATTGGGACAAATATGGTTGTGTATTTCCCGCTTTTGGATAAAATTAACTTCGGTTTCGTGTGTAATTTTTTCTTAAATAATAAAGAAAATTTGGTCAAAATGTTTTTATTTTCCCTCAACCAACATACATTCTTAATTTTTCGTAAATATTTTAAGCAAATGTACACTTTTTCCCAAAAAAAAATATTATTCACACGTAACGAACAATTTCAAATTTAACTGATAAAATTCTATGAACGCTGCAAGCCACTTTGCCCAAAGCGGAAGTGGCTCATATTTTTTGGGAGTGTATTGGTGACTCAGAACTTTTGAAGTTACGTGACATTTGTCAATACGAATTTCTATGTATCAATACTAGCGCAGCAAATCGTGACCACTCCGAAAAATATAGCTTGTAGGCTAAGTAACGGGAAATCGGCCGAAGTTGGTGGTCTCAGTATTGTCTCTGATAATTATATCCAAAAGCGGGAAATACGCAACCATATTTGTCCCAGTATATTTCTAGTATATAAAACATCTCCTTTAGATAGTTTTATTAAAAATAAAATTATTCAACATTAAAAAAATTATAATAACTAACCAATGGCATTCAGTTATTCTAAAATGTGGTATTCCCGAACTCTTTCACATTTCCCCACGGTTGCCGAGGTTGGCAGCATTTATTTTTGTATTTTTTGTATGTTTTTGCATGTCATTCGGATTCCGAATTGACATAACACCGGTAGGAATACAAAATGGCGAATTTGAAAAAAAAAACTGAGGGGGCCAGCGGCAAGAGGATTGTGAGTTGGGGGTCTCAGTATGGTTTGTCTATGGTTTAGGCGTCAGTTTATTCATGTTGAAATGCCAAACCAAACTAAAAATTACATCTGACAAAATGGCCGCCAGTTAAAATAGTGTGGCCAACTTAAAGTTTTATACCTCTAAAAAAAACGCCCTTTATTAAAAGAAATCCGCATAAAATAACATTTTTTCAAGCTCCTCGACTCACCGAAGCAAAACGTGTAGCTAAAAATAATTTAAATTTTAACGCCTAGCATAGCAGGCGGGGTCCGCTAGTATTGTATATTATTCGGCATCGGCTTTGAAATAACGACACCTACGTCGGTGCAACGAAAAAATGTGTCGTTTATAATCACGTAGTAGATAATGTACAGTGGCTAAGTGGTTAGTATGTTGGACTAATAGGCGATGGCTCCCCGGGTCGATACCCAATAAACACACAAATTGCATCTTGAGGTTTTTTTTCCTCTGCCCCACCTCTCCCGAGCCGTTTGGACTCGGTATAAAATTGTAGATCCATTCTATTCGTTACAAAAATTAAAAAAAAAAAAAACTCTCACAAAAAGAATGGTTGTGAGAAGCTTAAGCTAACTAAGGAAGCTCCGAGCTATTTTGTTTACAGCTAAAATTTCCAAATTTATGCGATGGGGACGTGATCTAGCACGACAATCACTTACGAATTCCTTGAGTGTAAGTATTTGTTTCTTTCACGAAAAGTGAAAGCTGGAACATGCTCGAGCTTTGAACGCATCGAAAATTTGAAATTGAGAAAAATATACAAAGTTTATCTACAATTTTATACCGAGCCCAAACGGCTAATTGAGAAGCTCTCGGATGTTTATGTTGTTTCACGTTTTATTGTTCGGAAACATAGGTACCTTAAGTTTGAAGTATTCTCTAAGTAACCCAAGGGAATAAACACATTGGTCATGCATAACTCATTATTGAAACCCCCTAAGCCGATAATGCTCACACAAACTACTTAAAACATTTTTAATCAGCCATCAGTTGGCCATTTCATTCAAACAATATAATATCTACCCAACACACTTCAGACTATATGCGAAGTTACGTTATGAAACATATTCTCCATCGCAACCATCTGCAAAATCCTTGTGCTCGTCCTAAAACCCATCGATTGGCTCACTTAAAATCAACTCATCCCTGCAATCTTACCCCGATATGGAGTATCTTCCTATCGATTCCATCAGCAGTTCGCATAAATGCCAATTTAAGAAAATTGCCCACAATACCATTACCGACTATCGCATTTCGAAGACTCGCAAGAGGCAAACGGAACCAACTCCACGAGCTAACGGGGCAGTAGTGTAGCAGGCAACGACAGTGAACCCGGCATCGATTTGATATAATTGAGCTCACAGTATACCCACGTTGATATGAGACTCTCGCAATTTGCTCGTACAAAAAACCGAAACAACGCATGAAGCTAGTTCTTCCTGCTATACTTCCCGCTGCGAGGAAGACATTCTTCGAGAAAAAAATTCTCCATTGTCGATGTCGACCTAAAAGCGGCCGTGGGCGCATCAGATGGCACAGCAAAACAACAGATGAGTACCTGATGCTGTCCGTACTTCACCTCCCACTCTACCTCGTTTAAAGTGAATTTACGTTTAATGACTGCCATAATGTTCCATCGACCGTACAGTATAGCGAAAGAAAGTCCCGAAAAACTTTGAATCGTTGGTTTTTCTTCTTGTTTAAGCGCCCAACTGCCCTCGAGGCCACCGCGTGACACGGTGGAGGTTATTTCGCCGGAGGAAGACTCCGTTGTGCCGAGAATAAGCTTCGCAAAAACGTTAGGCCACTAACTGCACGGATGTTGAAAAAGAAGGACATTTTGTTGTCCTTGCCGCATGATGATAGCGAGCGCTGTTTTTTTTTTTTTTGGAGCGACATCCGTTTAGTTGATCGTGCAGCACCCATCCGACATTTCACTTAGGTTGGGTGCATCTGTATGCTATTTATAGCTGCTTAGCAGGATGAACTGAGTCAATGTAATTTTCTTGTGAAATGAGTTGCACAAGGATACAAGGAAATGCTTTCACTCCGTTTTTGGGGAGGCAGAGCAGTACCATCTGTATCCAATTGCAAACATGTAGCATATGGTAAAGAAATTAGGTTAAGCATTCCGAAAGTCCGTTGGAAGTAATTTCACGAAATCAAATAGAGATCTGTAAAGAAACCAACTGTGTGTTTGTATACCATTGGGCAGTAACGTTACTTCAGAGAGAAGGGTTTTCTACTTGAAACCGCTGCATGACTGTCAGAACAAAATAAGCAGTTGCTCACAAGTTGTACGTTGACGACAACGACACCGACTGCTACAAGTACTTTCTGAGAATATTTTTTCCATCTTTGCCGTTCGTTCAACTTTCGTTCTTCTTCGTAAATTTTCCATCAGTTGAAACTTAATTACGTGTAAGGAGCACAGAATCTAAAATTTTAAATCCAAAAGTTTATCTCACACACGAGGCATGAATGCAGCAAACGAATAGAAGAGAGAACAAAATCAGCACCAGCATGGAGCTATCAAAAAAATAAATACTCGTAGCAGCGAAGAAAGGATGCACTGCACATACCTAGAAGAAAGTTGCGGAGTATATAATGAGGAAAAGCAAGCAACTCGATTAATTAGGTATGGGAGTATGTGATTGCTAAGTTGTTGATATGGAAGCGCGTATGCCCTCACAGAGGTTGTTTTGTAATCTGCTGCTCATATGGTTGGAATTGAGATTTAGCAAGGATGTAGGAGGAAGAATCCCTACTAACAACTTAATTAAGGATTCACCTACTGCAGTGTTTTTCTTTGGCGATAAAGTGCAAGTTTCTTAGTTTTTCTGGCACGTCCTGTTTGCCGAGGGTAACAGTTTGTTAGGGCGAAAGTTTTTCCTTGCAAGTTAAGTTTCAGATGGAATGTGACATATTGTAGGTATGAAGAGGTGCTTCCGACGGTGTTTGGATGTGAAAAAGATGAGCTAGGTACGGGCATTATTTTTATACTTGCAGAGCACATAGACAGAGAGAGTTTGCTTGAAGATGCGAAGGTGATTTTTCATTTAAACTTTTGGAGTAGGGAATAATGTGGTTGTACCGTGGGCATGCAAACAATTTAAATTGATACCAGAATTTATAGAAAACTTTTGTAACTTTTTGGTTCGGAGATATAGTGCCTGATCTTGATCAAAGTATGTGGTTGGAACTTATGCTAGCTAGCCACCAGTATAGGTACCTAAAGGCTTCTCAATGGTATTGCTTTACAATTAATAACATCTTTACATATACCTACCTTATAATAGGTGTACTTTAGATATACCTACCTTTGATGCACGATTTTTTTCTAAGAGTTTCCTCAACCAAAATGGCACGTCTGTTGCTTCTACGCAACATAGGTACCTATATCGCTCTCAAAAAAGGTGTATTAAATTTGACAATTTTCCAATTTTGTTTGTTGTTGAAGTTGCGAAAATAAGGGTAGAACACATTAAAAACTTTCTTCAAGGGAAAGAATATAATTCATAAGTAGGTATGAGAAATATAATGGAATACATATTTTTACTTTTTCTCCTTTTTGAGTGCATGTTTATTAATTTTTTCCGTCACATTCAATTTAAAATAATGCGGCGCTTTTTCTGCTGTTTGAGTTTCGAGTATCGTCTGGCGGCGTTGCCAACACCGTATTTTTCCAAAGATTCTTACATCACTCAAATAGGAAGGCAGACAAAAGTCAATTTGATCATATACGAGCGGATAGAAGGAAGATGTTGACAATGATGTTGGCCAAATGTCCATTTCTAAATCACCTGGGGTCTAATTGCGTAAGCACAAAACGATTGAACGATATCGTCCTGACGATGCTTCTACTTCGTGTAACAACCAAAAAACGATAATCGTTGAAACGATTGGACGATCATCGTTTTTTGTTGCTTCACGTTAATAATTCAACTGTCAAATACTATCGTCGAAACGATTCGATTGAACGATGGCTCTTTTGCTATCGTTTTATCGTTTTTGGTGAATTTTTACTTTCAATTAGGTCTGAGAAAAGTATAAAAAAGTATTAAAGGAAAACACACACATATATTCTCTTTGGAGGCGACTTGCACTTATCCGAACTGTAAAAAAAATGCATTCTTTGGCAAAAAAAAAATGGAAATTCACTTATTGGGAATATCAAATGAATTTCATCTATTTGTTTTTTTAATTTATGCATTTTTAATGCAATCAGCAAATTGCATTCATTAATTTCTTTTTACAATTCGCCCCTTACCCATAAAAATACTACTACCTAGCTATTTATTTTTGCATAAAATACCCAATTGCATGAAAACGAAGAAAAATAAAGAAATTTATTCAAGAAAAAAAAAAAACAATTTCCGTACATTTTTAAAGTTTTTAGGTGTCAAAGTTTGTTTACTACATTCATGTTCAAACTGTTGAAAACGAGAACGGTGAACAATTCGACTGAACGATGTGACGATATATTTATATGAAGCAAACTAAAAACGATGTCGTTTTGTTCAATCGTTTCGACGACAATCGTTTCATAAATTACGCGATTAGAGCCCTGGCTTTTCTAGCTTCTCACAATATTCGTTTAGGTGAGTGGAATATGTGAAAAAGCGAAAGTATCCTACATTTTTATGACAAATCCGAGGGGTTGTGCAGTTTAAACTTTTTAAACCGGGGCCTAAACCTGAAAACCTCGTGAAACAGACTAAACACTTAGCACGATGCTATAATAACCATATTTAGTATCCATAGGCTAGATTTAATGAACTCACAGTCACAAACTCCCAATCCATTAAAAACAACCCATTCTGATCTACGCAATGTTTAATATGAAAGTTAAAAATAATTACTAGTACGGCCCTGACTTTGTGAGGTGACCGAAAATAAGGTCTTTTGTATATCGTAACTGTGCAACTCTTTCCCATGATCGGTATAGCGATTATGCGATTTTGAATCTTCCAGATTCGTAAGCTTTTTGGACAATAGCCAGTCTCTTGCAGTCAAGATGAAAAATTACATCAAAAGATTTAAGTTTGGAAAATTCCTTCGCTATGGTAAAATTCGTCAATCAAAAATATAAATCAAAATTTTTAAATCAACTAAATATTTACGCAACGCCCTGTACAATAAGGTTTAATAATAGTTGTCGAACTCAGGGCTATTGTAAGCAACCATGTAAAGTAGAAAAGTTATTGCCCAACTGGTTAGGTACTTGAGAGTCTTCAACGGAATCTACACAACACTTATTTTGCTCAATAGAAAAGGAAACTCTTCGTGAAAAAAGTGTTTTGGGTAAATGCTGATAGATAATAATTATTTCATTTTTAAAACGAAAACTATTGGGAAATAAATGCTTCTCAATATCTTGTGGGCGGAAATGAATTCCAGTGAAAGCTGAAATCGTAAATAAATGGACACATACGAGAACAACGAAAGGACGATTTTCATTTTCCAATTTTATACCCATGTCCTTATTTTCCATTCAAGAGAATTGTATTACTGCTACTCAATCGGCTCGTATACCGATCCAATTGGATAAAATGAGCAATCGTCGACCTGGACGACAGGGACGTTTGTTTTATTTCATACATATGAAAAGGTAAGGTTGGAGTATTAAGGGACATTGTATGGGTAATGTGGTGCAATCGATACGACAAAGTTATGGTCTACAAGCCAGGAATAAAAAAGAATTATGGTGGGATTTGAAGTTGTTTGTGATTATTGCAGGTAACTTAAAAAAAAAATGTTACCAATAATCTGATAGTGCCTACCTTTGTGATCCTTTTGGAGAATCAGTTGGTTTGGATTCATTCAAATTGGGTTCGTTAGATAAGTAGAACCAAGTAATGAGTTCTTATTCTTATGCAAATTAAATTTAAATTTTGAGTTTGTACTACATGCATAATTTTTGTTAAAAACTTTTTAAAAATCACCTGTAAAACTGCATCATTGACAAATTGGGCTAGAAGTCGAGGAAAATCAGAATTCAAGTTTGACAGTATTGATAAATGCTTGATGCCTTCCATTCTTACTAATATTCATTTAAACCTCCACACTAAATACTGTGTAGGGAATAATGGGTAATTTTATATATGGAAATTTAGGCATTGTCTGTTCGTCAAATCTAGCGCCGACACTAAATGTGATTATTAGAGCTCAGATTGTTCTGAGGTATTTTTGAAACACACTTGACCACATAGTTGTAATAAATGCATAAATTAAATTTAATAATTGTTATTTATTAAAATGGTTACTTTTCAGTTCCAAAACAACAAGGATCGTCCACCATATCAACTATTTTGCTTATCCTGTTTTTTTTTCTGTCAAATGTGACTGAAAGTGTGAAATCAGCTATTCACTCAGCCTGCTCAGTCAATTTATTCTGAGCTCATAGAGCGCGCTCCGATAGCGCTCTGAACACGAAACACGAACATTTTGTATAACAGTTCAGGTTGTGCTCTGAACTAAAAAGGAAAACGCCTATAATATGGAAATCGCTCCCAGGGATTGAGATTTATTTTACAGGCATATTTTCAGCGGACTGCTGCTTACAATAAAAATGGGCGGAAGATTCACGAATTTGTATGAATATAGGAGCTCTACCCTACCCTGTGAATGTAACACACTTTATGCGGTGCCCCCGAATTGAAATTTATAGGTAAATGAGTCGCTGCATCGTAAACAGGTTTTAATCTAAGATGATTCAACTAAATCTTTCTCTTGTGAGTGCTTGCCTATACGGTGATTCGACGGTGAAGCCCTATACGTAAAAAATTTCCCCCACCTCCATCCATACCTTACGCACAATACGAGCGAATCTCTCGTCCTAGAAATCTAGATAGCCCCGCTCCTACCAATAACGTCCACAACTATCACATTCTGCCAACAACCAAACGAGTAGGTAGCAAATTTAATTACCAACCTAAGCCGTATCCCGCCAACCCCCACCTAGAAGAAACCCCTGAAGGTTCAAGGTCACCCAAACAAGCCTCGGCGTTTATTCTCGCAAATTAATGCACTTTAATGTTTTATGTGTATATTATCCTAAATTAATAATTATGATCTCTTTCCATGAAACGATTTATGCAAAATAGGAAACAAAAATTAATGAAATTTTATGAAGAATTAATAATTAAAGGAGAAAAAAGTTGCTAAAACCCTATTCAAATAATATAAACAAATATTATCTATTTTAAACAAATTAAAATTATTCATCACCATTAAAAATAAAGTGAAACTACATACCTCGTTTGGTCAGTTAGAATATTGGAAAAAGTAATAGCGATTCTCTTGTTTAATTAATAGCTGTGTGCATATGTACGCGTTAATAAGCGAATGCCAGGGGGTTAAAGGAATTCCTTTTTCAATTAATCAATTAAGTATCAGTAGGTATCACCCATTAACTCCTTATCTACAGGCCTGGTGAAGTGAATCGCAGGGTTGGTAAATTCTCTTTTTTTTAAATTCCCTCTTCGCATAAAGTTCCTTTGTAAAAATCATTTTTTTCCTTTCCAGTTTTGGGATGTATACAAAGTACATACATGTATTTAGTATATAATCAATGACTTCATGAAATAAGTCAAGTAATGTTTGCCTAAAAGTATATATTAGTAGGTTTGTGGGTGAGACCCGCTAAGCTGAGATCAGCAAAGCATGCGCCCGCACCAAAGCTTCCAAGTAATATTTACATCCCTTCGCTTCCACCACCCCGACCCCTATCCTTTTTACCAAGTCATGTGGACGGGGTTTCCACATCATAACACTTGTCTTGAAACCTTGCTCTATAAAAAAGCGAAATTTAAGTAGGTTCTTAGAAATTAACATAAAACGTGGAATTCAACCAAGACATTGTCTTGAAATACCCAGGATGACTATCTGCTGGAAAAGTGCCTCCACTGATAATCGTTCGAGCGACACTGTATCGTAACTGTATCGACACCATCCCTACACTCTGTGACACCTCCAGGGGAACTCCTTAAAAAACATAAATGAGGCGCTTCAACCTGTTCTTCTTAAAGGATAATGTTTACTTTAATATGGATTGGCCGGCTTTAACGCTCCCTTAGTGCTTTAATGATCGAACTGACTTCCTCTTCCAGCGACTGTAAACAGCTGTAAATATTTTTTTTAAGAGTACACGCATTTCAACAGTCAACCAAGCCTTTGGCAAAGCAACATTCAAAATACTGAAGGGCATACTTGCTCCATCGCATTATCCTTTTATAATCACCCTCCAAATTGATTGTTTTCATTGCTTTCGAAACACAAATACTCTTCAAAACACAAATAAATCCGAGTCTCTTTAATTACATCAACACCGGATAATCCATCAGAATTAAACTCCCTTAAGGTTTGTTTTTCCTACTTAGTTTATTGCGCCATCTTCACTTCCATCATTTCAACTTTAATTTATACCTAAATTCCGATCAAAAATGCCACCAATACTCCTTCCGGCTGGCAGACCGCCTCATTCCTCATAAAAAGTACTTTCAATAACCTACAGCCGACAGATTTACAACCTACCCTATTATACCGAAGGACAAGCATCCTGTCAGACGTTCTGGCGTCCTTTAGATCATTTTATTGTTTTTCTCATTTAATTCTTCAGCCATAATCCATTCGAGTTGAGTGGGTGCTCGGCGCTCTCCTTCAGTCAGCACTCCCAAAATATGAATATCGATTGCCTCCCCTTCGCCGATATGATTTCTGATGAAATCCTTCCTTCCTCGGAAGGATTAAATACATTTCGAACGATTCGTGCTTCCATGCCAACAACAAGCTGCCGAAACTTCCTCGCAATAAAATCCAAAGTGGAGCTTATCCTTCGATAGGGTGCGGTGTGAGGGTTAAGTGATAAAAACATTGATATGCGTAGCACGTAAAGTGTAGAGGATATACTTGGCAAATAACGTATGTCATGCTATTAGGCAGCAATATGTCCATTTGACGATACAAAAAGCTATCATCGTCTCATTAAAGGAAGGTGCTGACAAATCGATCGAAAGCTGTTAGCATTTTTTGATAATTTTGTAGAATACGAAAGGAGTCTGATGACGACGAGTTAAGCGATTTATCGTCATGTGGAATTGAGGGTAGACTCCAACAAAGTGATCCCTTACTACTTAGCATCATTACTTTCGTTGGAAATTGAGGTTTTAGATACTATGATAGAGATTTATAAAATTTTGTCTATAGTTGAAAGCCACTCACTCGTAGGCGTTAAGAAAGTAAACCTTCTCGTACGAAAATCCCGATCGAGAATTTTCGCAAGAATTTATACAATTTATGTTCATGTTTACCCATTTCGAGTCTGACCTTGGAAAACAACGATGGAAAGTACCCAATAGGATTATGAGATAGAAAATAAACTCTAAATGGATTTAAGTCGTGTTTCCAGAAATACATTCGCCCCAAGGCAGTAAATGTCTCGTCAACATTTTTCTTCATCCATTAATATAGGATAACCGCTGGCAGACACCATTTCGTTTCCCATCAGAAAAAAAGGATCCTTACATTGGGTAGGGTTTTTTGTTTGCGCTTTATATCGCTTTGTAGGGGTGGACATCGTTTTTTGATAAAAAATAGAAAAAAAAAGAAATTCCAATCCTTATGGCACTTAATCAAGCAAAATAAAATTAAACTAGTTGGACCACAGAACTTAACTTAAACAAAAACAACACTCAAATCTTCTTCCGGTAAAAAATAAGAAAATAAGTCAATAACTCAACAAAAGGTTATTCTTAGCTGATACTTGTTCAACAACTGTTGCTATAAGCTCTGATTTCGTGGAAGTTGTCGAAATTTAAAAATGTCCACATGTTGTTTTCTTTTTCCATGCAAAATGTAAGCTTAGCTGATTATTAATTCTGTATCACAGACCGCTAAAATGGCAGTGGGACAAAAGTTATACCCTTACTTCTATAAAAGGGTGGAAATGGAATAACCCTTAACATATTGCCACGAGAACTAGCAGACATTTTTCTATAAATAGAAACAAAATTAGCTCTTTTTGGGATCATTACCAGTTTTGTTAGTTAAGCAGGTCCGCAGAATGGGAGTACCCTACAAAGATTTTTGTGACAGCTTTAGAGATGGGGTGGAAGAAGGAGAAACCACTGTTCTCGTCTTCGCACGTGTTTTTCTCTTTTGCCACTTTGCGTATTCCGAACTTAGGAGGATACTTTTTTAAAGACCTTAGCGACCTGTATCGTACTGACGTTTGCTGTATCCGAAAATTCTATAGAGTCTATAAACTTATTAAAAGCTAACACGCAGTATCCTACCGTACGAGAATTTATTACACCCCATACCTTTTTGGTGCAGGGTTGCTTGCTTCGATCACTCGTTACTTCAGACTCCTTTCTTTAGAGAGGCTGTCAGTCAGTGAATCTCAAAAACGGTGAAAACCGTCACCTTCGTTACAGTATTCCCATCCAAGCTTGGCATCCCTCATAACAACCACTGCCGTTGCTGCGCTGATACAAATGGGATGAAAGCAGTGTTCAATTTTCTTTTTGAGTGTCTGGCCCTAACCAAATTCAGACACATTGCACTAGGTAATAAGCCATCCTATAATAACCTCTCATCTATCCAAGGTATAAATTTTAATAAGATCCAAAAATTTCTCTACTGGTTTTGAGCTTCTATAACATACCTTTTCCTCAATATCTTAGGTCCTGCGGTTGGGGGAACAAAAAACGGCGCTCAATCCCTTTGTTGAGATTAAACTTAATTAGGTCCAACTAAACTAAGATGGCGGCTGAAGTCCAACCAGGTCCCTTGTTACCTCCTGTTTGCTGAATGCATTAACATCACTGCAACCGATATACAAGTATACTTCCCACCAGAAGCCTTTTATCTCAGCTTTAGGCATTTACTTCTATTTCTTTATTTACATTTACATAAACACTAAACAGCCTGTTTTTCTAATGTTTTCGGTCGCGTTTTTGGACACGTTTTTTAATTAATTTTTGGAATCTTTTCGAAAGCTTTTTTGGATACCTTCTGGGACCGTTTTCGTCATGGCGCTTTTTGAAACATTTTCGAGTGCATGAACTTTGAACCAATTTTGTTGCCATAACGCATTATAGCAGTTTTTTTTTGCATGATCTCCACTCGGGTGTCTTACATGCGGATTTAATCGAAATTAAAAAAAGCAGATGTAAATAGAGCAACGAGTCTTTACGGGACCCCACCCACAGCTTCCTTATTATACATACAACACATTCAATTGAGTGAGTTTCTTTTTCTTTTCTTTTATTGGATGAATGAAAGGGACCTACAATTTATCAGCCGTATTTATTAGATTCTCTTACGACGCCTCTACGATGTTGTTTAGTTAAACATCGCGTAAGAATTTACGCAGCCTCTACATGGCTTTCCTGAAATTGTGATTTATAAACATTTTTCCGAGGTAACTTTACTAAACGAGGTTTGTGTCTAAATAGGTAAGAATTTCGATAAACTATTACAGAAACCACTGAAATCTATTACTTTTTGCAACTGAAACTGATCTTAGCTGTGGTTGACAGATTAGCTTCGTAAGAAAATCATATGTCGTTTTCCATTGGACAAAAAGAAGCGTCCGGGAGAGTCCGGAATCGAAAAAATGCTGTTCCATTGGCACAAAAATACTCTTCTGGTGATTCTGAAAAGAGAATTTCGCTTCTCGATTTCAAGTCAGAATCCACTCAAGAAGCACTCACACAAGTGCAATTTTATGTATTTATTACAAGTCGGCTGACAGCAGCCATAGATTATTTTTTGGCATTTCACCAATACTTTGGTGGATTCTTTCAGAAGCAGTTTTGTTGTTCCATTGGATTTCAGATTGAGTGGATCCCCGAGTGAAACCAATGGAATACTACAATAATCTATCAACCACCACCAAATCTGAAATTATATGTTATAATTGCATTTGCAGACGAAATTCGTTTGGTGCAAATTTACATCACATTCAAAATGAATGCACAAACAAAAATTAGTTTCACTTTTTAAAATTGTTCCCAATTCGACCACTACCAAAAATGACAATAGCTGCAAAAACATATTTACGTAGGCTCTACGCAGGCTCTAAACGCAAATTTTCACGTTTAAATTACGCAGCCTTAAAGCAACGTTCGAAAAATCTTTATAAATCGCATTTCCCTGCGTAAGGCCATTTTAGAGGGTGCGTAAAGTTAAGCAGACTCTACGGTGGGTTTATAAATAAGGCTGTATATATTTAATTAAGGAGCCTGTTAAGAACAGCTATAGGCTTAGGTATAGGTATAGGTAAGCGGGTTGGCGAGACAGGGGAAATCTGCTCCACATTTAGATCAATGTAGATCCGTTGTGAAGCGTTTGGGGTTGTAATGACTGTGGAAACCTATGAAACCGGGCCAAGCCATCCCGAAGCTAACAAAAATCTATTTATGTCTTTCACAGGCTTCTCAGAGAAGTCTTCCAAGTCTTCGAAAAAGTATGTTCCAAAAGTTCTGTATCCAGTCCTGCAGAGTGTGGAGTGTCCTTATGCATATCCTCATCTCCGCATCAGCATTAATTATCTCATTTTCTTGGTAAGATATTTCACTATGTTATGATAATACCTTCAAGAGGGGATAACGATTGTTTGATAATTTGCAGGATTCTTTTATTCTTCTGTTTGTCATAGGTTGGCCAAATTTTCCTGGTTATGATACAGGAATCGCATTTACTCCATCTATCGTCTGCCGCTGCCAGTATTTTCTTGTCAATTATCTGTCTGAGATTGCAGGGCGGAGTTAATACTGTTGTATCGAATTGGTTAAGTTCAAATGAAGATTCTTTCTTTGCCACCCAGCAGATTCTTACATTTCGCTGAGCGCCAAGAACCCGTAGCTCTACGAGACAGTGACTTGTAAGCTTAGATCTATTCTCAACGGCAGATATCGCTTTTATTGCCACTTGGTTGTCAATGAAAAAAGTGATATCTGCTTAAGGTACAGTCTTTAAAGCATAAATTGGTTTGTTAAAAATCACCTTTTTATCTCCAAACCAAGTCCCAACATCTTAAAAATAGACTTTGGCCACTTCCATAGCGAAACTAAATAGCTTTTCATTTTGGAGGTGAAAATGGGGTATCGATTTTTATGACCAACACTTCACCCATGGTAAGATTCATCACGTTGGTACTCATTTAGCACGCCCGTTCTTAGAGGTACCTATATATACATGCTTGATACAAAAAGTCCAACCCTTAAGGCGTTCGAATTGGATTGATATTGAAACATAAAACGTGATTTCGGCGACTCCAAAATTCTGGGTGCCAGAAAAGTAGTAATTTCTCGTAAGTATTTCATTGTTCCTTATATATTGAAGTCTTATCAAATTGTTTACGACATCGGTTTGTGTAACATTTTATAGCCACTCCTCAGCGATCGAAGAGACACTATTTCAACCCTTAGGACCATTGAACCATCCTACATAATATAACTGATACAAAGTTTGAAGAAGACAATTTTTTCATCATTAAACTTTGCTTCTGTCACCAGGACACACTTAACTTGCAGTTTAACTTTATGGTCACTTAACTTTATTAAACTATAAAAAAAGGAAAACAAACTGCAGACCATACCCTAAGTTACGTTGATTGCTAAGTTAATTTATTTACTATGTATACGTGTGTGCGTGATAAGAAGAGGAAAACACTTTTTACTTTCTGCACTGGCAAAATAAATCCCATACATCTCGATATCACTGACGTTATTATGACGCTTTAACGACTCTTGGCAAAGTTTCAGTATAAAAATTGATACCCATACCTTATTTGTTTAGAAACAAAACAACAAATTCAAGATAATCTATAGCCCGATTTATATCGAGAGAGAGATGTCGTATATATCCGAAATCCAATCCACAGAGAGGCGATAATCATATACAGAAGAGAGCACAGATAAGAATTCATGATCTCAGCAAGGACAACCTTGGCATAAATGCATTTAATAATGTATTCATTGCTTCATTGGCATTATTCATAACAGATATTGGCCATGCTGTCACAGCAGCAGCCCTTTGGAGCGCATCTTGCAGAAGGGAGCCATTTGCATAATATGCAGCAGAGTATACCAGGCACCAGGAAGACCATAAGAAATGGGTTTCCTTTGGACATCGAAGCGCCATTGAGTGGTTCTGGTTGGAGCTCGAAGAGGAGGAAGCCATATTAATGCGGATGATACTTGAGTTAAATCGAATTTTGTCAATGGAGAGGATGATCTATTTCTGTTCCGCTTTCATTGTTGTGCAGCTCATTCATCCTTGAAGGATACTGTGTTTCTCAACATTCTTTTCTACTTAGCAAAGATGAATGTTCGCATTGGTCATGACATGCTTCATGCATGCATGATACTGACTTAATTTATTGGAGTGTCATACGTAGTACCACTGAAATGAAGATAGCAATTACTCAAGCTTATACTTCGTTTCTTCATTTCGGGTTGTATAATGTATATGTTTGCGAACTGTGAAGTGTTTTCTGGAATCACTTCTATTTAGCAGTACTTAATAACAGCGCTACTTCACCGCCCCTAAAGGCTCCTTTCATAGTTACTATCATCATTATTTTCAATGTACCGCCTGTACCATATCATGTATAATTCGCAGGTATGCGATGTTAGACGAGCTAAATTTGTTTGCACTTGGAGATTTTGTCTCTCAGAAAACCGGATGGTAGCTCACGGAGAATGAGAAACAGAGGGCACGACTTCTATTAGAAGCCCATTTTCCTGGCAGTAATCCGAGCACAACAAGGCCGCCGGCTCTGATGGTTTACCAGCGAATGGACAATATTGCTCCAGTTAAGAGGATCTTCGAATCCCAGCCGCCAGGTTCGAGACGACAAGGAGAACTGAACCTCCGTTTCAAAGACCAAGCCAACTGCTCTGTACCATCAGATGCCAGAGCGCTTAGTCTGGATAACTGGAAGCAGCGTGCCCGGGATCGCAGACGATGGAAGGCCGCAGTGTCTCAGGCAGAGACTCTCCACGGGTCGGGAGCCCGTTAAGTAAGTAAAGTAAGTAATCCGAGCACGGACAACAGGAGCACGATCAATATTTTAAGACCGGAAAGAGGATTGGAAAATAGTAACTGAAATCATCTCCAGAGGGAGATTATAATGGCGATTGTAATGGGCAATTAACTTCTTTCAGCCTTTTAAGTCATCAGGGGTGGAGTGGAATTACGCCACTCCTACTACAAAAACGAGAATTTTTAACAGCAGTCTAGCACTGGGCTACATACCAAATCAGTGGAGACGGGCGAGGGTAGTGAATAGTGTTCCTTCCGAAAGTATACGACATCTTCATCATCGTCAACTGCTCTGTACCATCAAAATTAGTAATGTTAAATTCGCCCAACATTCAACATTTGCCATTGAACAACCGAATGTATGTAAAGGGTGATTTTTTAGCTGGTTTGGTTTTGGCAACACTGGTTTTGACAGCTGACGTGTGTTTAGTACCTTGTGTCACTGTCAAACAGCTTCAGTTTGGTTTGCAATTTAACCATGGATCGTCTTACAAATGAACAACGCTTGCAAATTATTGAATTTTACTATCAAAATTCGTGCTCGGTTCGAAATGTTCATCGCGAAACAATGGCGCAATTGCGAGGCGAGTTTGGTGAACAGTTAATTTCACGTTTCGGGCCGGTCAATTGGCCGCCTAGATCGTGCGATTTGACACCATTAGATTATTTTTTGTGGGGGTATGCCAAGGCTAATGTGTATAGGGACAAGCCCGCTTCGATTGACGCACTGGAAGCCAACATCCATGCATTCATTCGTGAGATACCGGCCGATATGTGTGAAAGAGTATGCCAAAATTGGACTCAGCGGATGGGCTACCTGAGACGCAGCCGCGGTCAACATTTGCATGGAATTATCTTTAAACATTAAATTGCAAGGTTCAAACTATCGATTCAAATAAATATTTCATTAATTTTTTCGAATTTTTTGTGTTTTTAAAAAAAAGTTCTAAACCTCTTAAAAAATCACCCTTTACTATTTAATACTCAATAGATAAGAATTTGAAACTGCTATTGTAAAAAATTATATATGATTAAATGAAATAAAGTTAAGTCAGTCAGCCATATAATTGAGATTATTGAAAGCCTTCTTATTAAATCGAAAGAGATAGCACTGTGAGCTTTCTTCGACATTAAGGGAGCTTACGAAGACATAAATCGCATAATGCAATTATGAGCTGCTGATAGAAAAGGGGTAACTAATAAAGTATCGCGATGGATGTATGAACTCCTGAGCACAAGATCCAGCAGAGATTCACACATCAGAAGGTATTATCAAGGTTAGCACCAGCAAGAGGCTCTCCGCAAGGAGGAGTTCTGTCTCCCTTAATGTGGAGTCCTGCACTGGACGTTCTACTTGATAAATTGGCAAACCATGGTATCAACTGTCAAACATATGCTGATGACATATGAATAGAAAATTTGAACGGTTGATACATAAAATACAGACATCAGTCAATGGAGTTAAATATCTGGGACTAATAAACTGCAAAGACTGTCAAACCTATGTATTACAGGGGCCATGAGAACTTGCCCAACTGCAGCTATCTGCAAGTAAAACGATTCTATGAACGTCCAAAGAAGGAAGAGGAAAGTGCATCACATAGAAACAGTTTGCGGCAATACTCAAAAAACAACCATTACTTACCTAGACATGATATCATTAAAAGATTTAATTTCCAAAAGAACTTTGTTACATACTAAAAAATATGGGTGAAGAACTGATTAGGGAACTGGACCGGGAGTATTCGGACCTAGAACCAAATATTATAAAGCAATGGTCAAAAGTACTGGCATATTTAAAGCTGAAATCTATGCCATAGAGAGATGTGTCCAAATCGACCTTGACAGAAAGAAAACTAACTCTGATATAGTTATAATGTCAGACAGCCTGACTGCTACTATACTGGGTATAAGAAACAAAATAACCCTCTATTGGGTGCTTGGCCATGTGGGAATAAAGGGCAATGAAATGGGTGACTCCCTAGCAAGAAAGGGAGCATCAAAAACTGTCATAGGTGTGGAACCATTCTGCGGAATAGGGTATCATACACCCGAAGGAGAATTTATTTAAACTAGAGGACGAAAACAGGACAAGAACGTGGCATAACACTCAGGATATGAGACAGGCCAAGATACTTCTGGGAAAATACAACTCGAAAAGATTCCAAGCTTGCATCGCCATGAGAAAAACTAACCTCCGTATCCTAACTAGGCACTGCAGACTCAAGGAACACCTCAGGAAACTGGGTTTATCTGAAGAAGGCCTCTGCAGAATTTGCGGCTAGTCCATTGAAATCCCTGAACACTTGTTGGGATTATGTGGGGTATTGACCCAAAAACAAGCTGAAATACTTGGGCAAGTACCAAAATTATCTGATGAGGAAATACTGTCACTTAGATTTTTGAGCGACTCTCGACTAGAGAGAGTGCTTTAGGACGGACTTCTTCCACCAAGAAAAAACAAGAGTACAGAAATCTCTAAAATGTCTCCGAAAACCGAAAGGAATTAAGCAGATTAAAATAGCCCAAAAGGTTGTAATACAAAAACCCATTTTAAATAATATTAATAATAATAATAATACGAAGGTAATCGATGAAAATGTATCAACTGAGGCGCGGACTTTGATGGTATAGTTTATGAAATGTTGATGATACAGCAGGAGAAGAACAATTTCAAATTAGAAGAGCTTGTAAATGACGTTACGTGTCTTTACGACTTGCAATCAACTAATCAATCAAAAGAACAATGGTCGTTGAGAACATTTGTCGCTTATCAAGACAGTGAGCCTTTCCAATCAATCAGAATAACAAAAGATTGTTAACCGAAGAATTTTAAGATTTAAAAAAACTAAAATTAAAAGCTCTTGCTCTAACTAGTTTTGACTTTGAAAAGAACTCGTTGTTGCATGCGCATAACTCACATTTCGTATTAACTTTTCCTATCTTAGATTCACACGAAATATTATATCGTCTACCAATTTATTGCATGCGCAAAACTCCTATTTCTTACAAATCTAATTCAAATTCAAAACGCAATAATGCAATGTGCAATGTGTACTCGTTATCTTTTTTAATTCGAATTACCAATGTGACCTGGTCACTGCCAGCATTCTCAAGGGTGTCGCATATCTTCTTAAAAGATAATGCCAGATGCAAAACAAATTTTATGTTCGAAGGCAGAGCAGACAATTTAGAAGGAGAGTTCGTGACCTAAACGCATACGATTCAGACGCAGCTTGTAACCTGTCTTGTCCAGCTACGATTACTATTGGTGTAAATGTACTATACAAAGTAGATGCTAACTTATATTTTGTGAAGACTATTTCTTGTTTTAATTTTATTGTTGTTGTGAAAAGTTAAAAATAAATATATTTTTGGGTGCAAGTGTTATCAACTCCATATGACAATTCTTGGCAACCTAACGAAGATTGTGTAGATACATTTAGTAACATTCAACCGTCACAAGAACTAAATATTTGGATAACAATAAGAGGATTTTAAGAAAGCTCGGCACAACCAAAACAACTGCAGTGACAAGTGAAGGTTATTTTAAAACAAATTTATTAAGTGACAAATTTCTAGTTGCGAGTAAAAGACGTTTGAAGTTGTTTGCCCATAAGTCTGCCTTTAAAAGAAGTTAGAGTTCGGCAATACGAAATAAAAGTAAATAAAAAAACATTATTTTAAGCCATGTGACTTCATTTATTAATTGTTATAATAAGTGGTGTTTTTTTACAAATTAATGCCTTTAACGCCTTTATTTGAGCACTTTTTACGCTACGAGGCCTGAAAAATTTTGTATTTACCACCTTTAACCATATCCAACTCCTATATTAAGTAGGTACAGTAGAGTATCGGCGAATAGACCAAAATTTAAGTTGTCATACTTTATCGGATAAAAAACATCAAAATTTTAAAAAAATGTCACGTAACACCTTCTCATTCTCAACGCTTCAAGTATTCAGCGTAAAAATATTATACCATAATTAGGTCATTGCCAACAATTAAATCGAAAATGTTGATATTTGGGTTCATTTTAACCAACGAAAGTTTTTGGCATTGCAATGTTTTTTTCTGAGTGATCCGCACTTTCGCCATAAGCAATTTTTTTTTTTGTTAAACAATCGCTAAGTGAAATGTGTGGAATCGGCACTGATTGAGATTACTTATCCAATTTTGTAGCTATTCCGAAGGCTCTTAATTCGACCACGTCCAATCCAAGCTTCTTGTGGACTGCAGGGAGACGCTGCCAAGGGCAATTTATCGGTTTGAATTTACTCTTGTTTTAGTTCCCGTTCCGGGCCAAAGGAACATTGATGGAAATGAGAGAACCGATGCCTGACGTGGCTCTGCTCCAGCCGAATCACCTATCCTGCTGCACTTTGCTTTTGCTGAGAATAGATGTACAAATTTCTTAACCTCACAGACATACCTATCACATTCCGTATGAGAACAAATAGTTTACGTAAAGAACAGGCCTCTTTAGGATTCAAATATACGAACAGAAATTCGACTATTTTATGTATTCCAGTCGACACTTCATGTCAGAGAACTCTGATGCAAACATATTCCTACACAGGCTGCGTTTAAAATGGAAATTCAATTAAGAATTTAATCCAATCGGATCCAATAGCCCAAAATGCTTCGACTCGGCAAACATGGCCAGGAATCTCAAGTGAATGCACAAATACTTTGGATACTGCCACAACTCTTTAATATGCATGGGTTATCTGTCATAATATTCAAATTCATCCCCATAAGTCGAGCATATAGGCATCTTCATCAGATGCCATATTGTTAATCCTATTACCACGTTCTCGTACACATATAACTATTCTTAAGCACAGCTCATTCATAAGACGGATTATTTACTCTAATCAAATTGCCAGCCCCATCCGAATTGTTAATTATTGATGCGATACCTACTCCCTACCGTACTCAGCTGGATGTCCTTTCCCCTTTCGAATACCAATAAATTCAAGGAGCACACGTACTATATATGATTTTCATAGAGACTTGCTACCCACCCCTATACACTAATTTGTTTACCCCACTTGTTACGGTTCCACAAATCCAGACACAAACGCCCGCACACTTCCTCATCACAATCATATGCAGATCAATATCCCTAATGAACCATAACAACCAATGTGACTACATTGAATTGCATTGATATTCTATTGGCATGTCGCGGAACTCGCCTTACGTGACCAACTAAGCAGCATACCCACAGCTGAAGAAGGTATAATAATAATAGTGTCCCAAAGCAAAAGGGAAAACATTTCACGAGGTGTTGACGCGTGCTATACTCCTATATCCTTACATCCCTGCCTGTTGTGACAACAACTTTCCCCTATTGTTTCACGAAAATTAATCAACTCTATGGGTGAATATTAGCAGAGAGGAGGCAGGAAACAAAAAAAAAGGCAATAAACAATCAATTTGATTGCCACAGGAGCATCCATTTCCCAATTCAAAATGCCCTTGCGTAAAACAATCAGGCATAACGAACAATGCTATAGCTAATTCCGATTTGAGGCTGGACCCCATGCGATAGCGTTAGCACCAGTACACCCTTCAAAAACACCGTTTTCAATTGAAAATCCACGGAGCGTTCTATTTGTACATTTGGTGGCTATTGTGTTCCAGGACTTTAGTCCGTACGAGTAGTTTTCTACTGTGGGCCCGCGGTCAAAGGCGATTCCAAAGTTGTTCCAGTTCCATATGGCTCTGTTGGTCTGTGCGTTTGGCGGTTATACACAGAGCAGCAACATGAAATATGACCCAACTGTGTTATATACGTATATGCACAACATATAGCCGCAAGGATAATGCAACGCGTTTGGTTCCGTTCTGTTGAACTCCACTTCGCAGAGGCTATGTCGGGCTCAATGGATTGTTAACCTGTCGGAATGTCATGAGCTTAGAGCAGACACCGAGAAACTATCCTTGTGTTTGTTGACTTGTCCCTTCTGCTATTTGCGTCCCTGTTTTTAATTTTACGTTTTCAGGTTGTATTTTTGTTTTGTTTTTGTCGTTGTAAGTTATTCTGTGTGCCGTTACATGTTACTGTGGATGTTTGTCATAATTTCTTTCTTTCCTTTTTTGGTGCTATCCTTTCCTACAGGGAAAGTTAATTTTATCTGTATGCTGCAATATAGAAAATTTATAGGGATCAACCCGGTGTTGTATACTCGTATAGGGTAGAGGCACAAGTATCCGGACAGTGATAGTGCCCGTACCCTTTTTTTGTTTAGTTGAGACAAATAGCGTCGTCAAACATAAAAACTCTCCAATATAAACAATATAATTTGCTATATGTCACACAATATGCAAAAATTTCTTAAATATGCAAAATTTAAAACAAGTCAACTGCATACTCTAAAAGTTTTGCAACAGTATAGTGGCTAAAGTCCGAGATTATGTTGTAATTTTGTCGTTTTGAATAATAAAACAAAAAAATAATGTGGAGCATTTAAAGAAGGCATTTTTACTAATTTTATATATATTTTTGTCTTAAAACGTTGTTTCCTTTAAAAAACAATTAACAAATTGTTCAAAACCATTTTTTTTTGTCTAATTTTTGTTCTCCAGATACTTAAACTAAAATTGAAGGGAAGGGATTCTAAAAATTGGAGAGAACACTAAATGACGCTATGTATTTTGTTTCGGCCTTACTAATAATCAAACACTAATGTCGATGTAGAGCATTACATTTTTTGTCATCGCAGAATTCAAATTTCATAATTTCTTTTCGTGAAAAACAAGGTCAATGGTTTATTTCACAACGAGGATTTTATTCTAAAAAAAGGAATAAAAAGAATATATAAATTGCAAATTAATTTGCCCAACAGATTTCTTTTAAAGGCTTTTGGAAGCTTATTAACATAGACAAACCATACTGAGACCCCCAACTCACAATCCTCTTGCCGCTGGCACCCTCAGTTTTTTTTCAAATTCGCCATTTTGTATTCCTATCGGTGTTATATCAATTCGGAATCCGAATGAATCCGAATGACATGCAAAAATATACAAAAAATACAAAAATAAATGCTGCCAACCTCGGCAGCCGTGGGGAAATGTGAAAGAGTTCGGGAATACCACATTTTACCATAACTGAATGCCATTGGTTAGTAATTATAAATTTTTTGAAGGTAAATAATTTGATTTGTGTGGTTAATAAAACTATCTAAAGGAGATGTTTTATATACTAGAAATATATTGGGACAAATATGGTTGTGTTTTTCCCGCTTTTGGATATAATTAACTTCGATTTCGTGTGTAATTTTTTCTTAAATAATAAAGAAAATTTGCTCAAAATGTTTTTATTTTCCCTCAACCAACATACATTCTTAATTTTTCGTAAATATTTTAAGCAAATGTACACTTTTTCCCAAAAAAAACGAATAAAATCAGAAAACATTTACAATTTACTAAAATTTGTTTATAATTATAAACGGTCAGGCTGAACAACAGCGTATGTAAATTTGCTCCCATTAGGAAATTCCATACCACCATTTAGGATAGCTGGGCAACACTCCTCTTCAAAATGGCATTTCGGGAGGATCTATTAAGCTAATGCCCCAGATAAACATGGGTTTCTGAACATTAACATTTAACCCTACAGTTAGCGATGTTTTGGCAACTATATTTGTATATTGGTAATGGGATTTTGGAAAGTGTGGGGTCTTTGCGTAAACTTCCAGACTAAAGTTGATTATTGGTAAGGCCGTTAATGTTTTTCAGTATTTGGGCAGGGTTTACTAAGTGAGAATATATCTGTTCGGCTACTGAAATATGTATTAGTTTCTGTTTCCGGACACCTTTTTTAATGTAATTTTCAGTTTTTAGTTAATTTTTTTGAAATAGGTATAATTTATGCCGTCCAAAATTGTAGGGAAAATATTGGCCTTTAACATTGAAGGGCAAACAATTTAAAAAAAAACAGGACAAATTGTTCAGTGGTGTGCCGCTGTTTGCATTACATATACAAACCGATAAACACCATTTTAAATCGATCCCCTTGAAAAAACATGAATGCGAGCTTTTGTGAAAAAAACCTTCGTTGTCAGTAGTTGGTTGATAATTTGATCAATAATTTTAGGCGGCACGATGTTTGCCGGGTCAGCTATTTATTTCTTTTATAAGTATTCATAATGCAATATTTAAAAAAAATAATATGAATCTTATATTGTTTAGAAATATCGCCACTTTTATGAATACCAACATTTTGTGCGGTAGCCTTAATAGTGAGAAAATAAATGTAAGTTCACGTCCTGTTGGTGCCTTTACCCTATATGTAGCACAATTATATCAAGTACAAAAAGTAATTTCTTGCTTGTTTTACTGTACCTATGTTGGACAATTAAATAATAATTGCCAAGCGCCCTGTCCGATAATTTCATTTCGCAAAGAAGGTCGCTATTAGCAGCTTGTTTGCTTTGCTTTTAATTTAAATCGCCCTATACTGTTGCGATGCTACTCGGCAACACACACGTCTAGCATACTTCGAACTGAAGTTTTTGTTTGACAGCTTTCAACTCACTTTGAATAAATATGAAATTACCTATCAGATTATGGGCTTGTTAAACTATTTTTAGACACTAATGCCGATTGGTTAAAGAAGATCTATGAATCACCGAGAGGTTTTTTTAAAATGTTTACCTGAAAGCCCGCATATCATACAAAGCTTAGCAATTGTGTTCCAAAATTTTCATCAAAGAAAAATACTAGCCATGAGTTAAACGACAAAATTGGTGGTTTTATTCACGCACCTTATCTGTAATGCAAGTGTTAATAAAAACAAATATTTTAACTATTTGTCAACAGTAAAAGCTCACAAGGTTTGGATTTTTTTATTTAGCAAATGGTCTGAATCAACAAAATAGCAAATTTAGAATTTTCCATCAGTTGCTTTTTCGGACACGTTTTATTTATATCGATCTTAGTAAAAGGTCAGTGTCGCCGACGCAGTTCCTCGTCTATTCCCTAGGTTCAACTGTCCACAATGTGACGTGTTTGGCATCAAATCTTAACTCAGCTTTGACACAAAGTTCGGATCTCCTGGTAACAGAATTAATGTCTCTAAATTGGCACAGCCTGCCCAGAACAGAAAATCTCAGTACTGCTCCTTTCATCGCTATAGATGTAGGAGATACTTTAACTTCTCCAACTGTATCCACACTAACACGAGATTCCATATGCGTCATGGAGACGACCATCACTCTTAATTTGTTCACGTTAGGATTTGTCCTTTACAGTCTTCTACGTTCCTACCGAGAGCTAACGTTTAGATGGAAGGACCATGGATGAGGATGACCAATCGATAATTTCATACTCCGGCAGTACACACCAGAATTTACTTAAAAAATTGTATTGTGCCTTGTTGTGGGCGAATGAGGAAATTAAAATGAATAGTTCAACGATCACGGAAATGGGTAGTATTTACTTTTTAAAATTAACAATGTGTAGTGGCACATAATCCAATTTTAAATATTTCATACCGCAGTTTGAACTTCTCTTAGGGCCGTTTGCTGATACGACTCATAGCGAACTAAGTTATGACCTTAAAAAAGTAGCCCATAAGTATTTAAGTAGTACTTAAATCGTTAAGAGTCGTATGAGCAAACGGCCCTTAATCGCTTTCAAGCCAAGAATAAATAAGAAAAGCGCGCGAGAAAAGATGTAGAAAAGATGTCAAAAATGTGCGAAGAGCACAGACTGAGGTAAGAGTGTGCTCCTATTTCCTGATCACTTTTAACTACACATTCTGCTGAGTTTGTATTCCCCAGTAGATGGTGCTGTTATAAGTACGTAGCTCTGTGTCACCCTAGATATTTTTTCCCGCCAATCACCACGATTAGATATTGAATAAAGAAAATAAAGAATAAAAGGAAATAATCAACTTTTCTGTTTCGGAGGTCAGAACTGCAGAACTGGACGCTTTTCCAAGTCAGCTTCACTCTCAGATATTAGTCGAAAGTTCGCAAGAGCTGCTGCAGTGAAAAAAACCTTAAGATGCGATATATATTTTTCCCGGAATGGAACTTAAGACTTCTCGCTCAGTTGTCCAGCAAAGTGAGTAACCTCTGAGCCACTGAATCAATCACCTCTAAATTTGTTTCACATGTTGTTTGAAATATGAAACCAGAATAAAAGATTCTTCAATTTTTAACTTACTCTTCGCAGATGGGTATGAAGTTTGACTCCGAGTCTTGCAGGCTGTTTTATATTTTATCTACTCATATGCAGATAGATGATCGGGTTTCTCGTTTGTCTATCGTAGCACCGAGAAGTTTGAAGTAAATTCGCAAAAGTTTGAAACAATTCCAGGAACTTCCCTTATATGAAGCCAAAAACTTAGAGTCTTGAATATAATAAAAACGTTCATAAACAATGATGAGAAACTTAAAAAAAAACACCCCTTACAATGACTTTTGAATCCTGTGAGTAGCTGTGTAAGATGCCGCACTCATTTTAATCACGTACCTACCTGTGGCCTATCTATTCTTGCATTTTATTGGAAACTCAGTTCGAAACATAATCTTTAAATTTCTCTCGGCAATTCATCAGAAGAAAGGCACACAATTTAATGTGATAGGTACAAAGTAATCCAATCCAGGATGAATTTGCAGTCGTGTATTTATTTTCATTTCATTTATTTTCAATTTCTTCACTGAAGTCTATTCCTACAAAGCATTCGGTTAAGCTACCCTATCGCGGTTATTGTTATTTTCTAAAGCTGATTCCACGGAGATGAAAGTCCTTTCAAAAATCCTGCAGAGTTCTAAGCCAATGGGCTGCTGCCAGACAACTTGGCGTTGACTCAATTTCAATTTGTCTTTAGCGATGTTATTCCATCGTTGAGGAGCTATCATAGAGTTGAGTGATTGTTGGCAATGTCCTGGATTTTCTCATCAGAATGTGCACATTTAGTAATAATAATTCCGTGGAAATTCCAAGGAGAAACAGAAACTTAGTCCGTACTGATGCTGAAGTGAAGGGGAAGGAAAGTTGCGCTTACGACAGCAAAATGGGAGCACAAGTCGAATTCATTAATTTCATTCGCGGCTCGCTTTTTATACTCAGCCATCCTTCCCCAAGTAGTGTACTAACGACGAGTCTGAAAGCACCGCACAAAACTATGGCAATTGCGGTAAGCTGTTATTATTATCCTTTCTATCATTGGTTGCAGTTGTTTTGGCAGACTTGATTCACAGTTTCTTCTTAATGACTTATATAATGTTGAAAAGGATATGGGTGCTGGATGGGGTTGAGACTTGAGACAAATGATGGAAATAATGAATAAACATTTTGATTTCTTACTTTGCTCGTTGTTATTAGAAAACAATGAGGCGCATTTGGGAAAATATATTCAAGCAATCAGATGTTTTGCGGAAATTTTAAATTTCTTTTTAGGTTGCAAATGGCTTCTGTTTTTATCTAAATATTTGAAGCAATGTTTCAATACAACCAGGTAAGGGTTGCATGTTTATGATTTAGGTAGTGGATATTATACAGCTTCATAGAAATGGACACCGATTAAAACCCTAGTGAAGGTTCTTTCGATTATTTTAAATATCGTGGCCAATCTATTGAAGTCGCTCTGATTCTCTTCATTGATGGAAGTCGCTTCCCCATACAGCGATAAAACTGGGCTGAAGGTGTTAATACCTCGGGATCTTAATCACGAGCAATAGATTGTACAGAAGAATTTTACTCTTTAAACGATTCAATTTTTATACACGCACGGCTCCGAATTTTCATCGAATTGAATACCAAAGTAATATCCAATACATCGCAGGATATGGCATATCAATGACCACAAAAACCCGCTACCCACTGCTGTGTATTATCTATGCATAACAATATTGTAAGCAAATAGCAAACACGCGCCAACTGTGCCATTGTGTTCCAAAAACTTCGACCGTAACTGCATGCATACCGTACCCACTTGTAGATCTTGACTGATGTTATAAATATGTGCGGAATGCTGTGCTCTCGCATATGGCATGCCATTGGTTGGTTCGATGGATGCAATACCAATCACATTCTTCATTTATTGTGGTGTTAATCCATTTAGAAATTAATTGAAAAAGTAAAAAGTGCCATGGTGATTAACGGTTATTGTTGCAAGTTCTTGTTAGAGAGTTATTACAAGATTGTTGAGTACAAGACAAGTTTAGGGGGGTTTTCTGATTTCTGATCCCTGTTATTCAGGGATTCGTTTTTGGAATTTGCATTCTCAGTTATAACCCCAATATGGTGGTGAACGTGTGTGGTGGTGGAAATGAAGTGTAAGCTCCAACCTCCAAGTGACTTCAATTATTTTAAGGTGCATGTGGGAAAAAAATTAAAGTGGGTAATATTTGCCGAACAGAAGTTCTTCGTAGTTGTAATTGCATTTTTTGACAGTTGAGTTTAAGAAAAATAATTATACCGAATGTGAACAAAGATAAGGATTTGGGTAGTTAATTTTGAGAAATATTTTTAATACAGCTTTGTTTCGGTTTTTTGAGAAAAATTAAGAACCGGATCTTTTTCCGAATATGTTATCTCAGACATGAATATTTTTTCCAAAAGTGTATCGTGCAATTCTGCCTGTCTGTCCGTATGCTTTTTATTTTATTTTACAAAACAAAAAAAGAACAAGAATAATGGTACGCTAATGTTTTCTGCCTGATACTTATCATCCCTTCTCTGCTACCAGCTTTTCTACTACAACAGCAACAGTCCATACAAAGCGAAGGGAGGACCGTTTGGCGGTCTCGAAATTTGTTTGCCCGCATGGGGTTGGAAAGGAGAAATTGAAACGAATTGAGTTTCTTGGTTTGTTTATATCAACCTACACACCCTTTTGAATTTATAATTTCACTTGATATCTGGCCGGATTTATATTATCTATGGGCCTTACTAATAATCATTTTTAAGCTCCACACTTAATATTTTCTAGGTCACAGTTCGCAATTTTGTATGGAAAATTTCGCCAATGTGAATTCGAAAAATTTACCTTGGACACTAACAATCATTATTGGTATCGCGGTATATCTTGAATCATAAACAAAGTATAAATTGAAAAGGGGACCATTCACTTTGCGAGGGTCGTACTTTATGTATGTAGTTCCGCAGAAATTTCCTAAAGATTGGCATCAGTTTTTGCATCAATCATTTTGCTATACAGTCAGATAGGTTCCATTCACTACATATTTTTTTTACAAAATCCCTATCTCGGTTGTCGGAATCAAAATTCGAATACTGGTAAGTTTCTCTGATCCTACTGTTAATGTAGTTAGACCTTCTGATGGGCAACGGCAACAATGACAATAGTTTGAAGTACACCGAAGTACAATGGCATCACTAAATCTGCCTATTCAATCGTGATATGATTGACTACCTATGTGTGAATGAGTTGCCGAAACGTTTATCCGCAGAAATATATGTATTTATATTTATTGAAATTGAAAACAATTGAATTTTATTTACTCAACAAATGTAATACCTTCATTACTACTTTCCTCTACAACATCTGCGTTTAGCTTTATATTTTTCCCGCGACGAGAACTTCTTGTTGAATTAAGAGGGTTATTGTTTTTTTACAACAAAAACCTAAGCCTGGATTAAACTGTGTGTAACTAATTTGTGCACTTTTTTTTAAGAACCCTGTTAGCACTGGTTTAGATTTCCGCGAACCTCACTTAACAGAAATCGCAAACATGCTGTTGCTGTTTTACTTGAACAAGAATTAAATAAGAAATAAATGAATAAAAAACAAGTAAAAGTGTTATCATCGGCCTGGCCGATGCTTTGATACCCTCCACGGCATACAAGTCATGCAAAATACCAGAACTACTTGACCGACATAGCCCATTTTGAATACCAATCTAACGACGATAAAAGAAGTCCTTTCACAAAACTTCATTCACCTAGGTTGATTCCTTTGGACGCTATCGTGTTTTCAACGGAAAGAGGGACACATGGGTCTAATATTGGTTTTATATGGGAGGTACCAGAACTACTTGACCGACATAGCCCATTTTGAATACCAACCTGACGCCGATAAAAAGAAGTCCTTTCACCAAATTTCATTCAGCTACGTTAATTACTTTGGGCGCCATCGTGCTATCAACAGACAGAGAGACACATGGGTCCAATATTGGTTTTGTATGGGAGGTACCAGAAGTACTTGACCGACATAGCCCATTTTCAATACCAACCTGACGCCGATAAAAATAAGTCCTTTCACCGAATTTCATTCACTTACGTCAATTACTTTGGGCGCTATCGTGCTTTCAACAGACAGACAGACAGACAGACAGACAGACAGACAGACAAACAGACAGACAGACAGACAGACGGACATGGCTAAATCGATTCAGAATGTGATCCTGATTCAGAATATATATACTTTATAAGGTCTCCGGTGACTCCTTCTTGGCGTTACAAATGTATTGGCAAAGTGAATATACCTTCCTCTGGAGGGTATAAAAATCGATGGTAACCTAACCAAGGATTTGACCAGCTACGAACAGACCGGCCCATAGTCTCACATATTTGTCAAACATTTGGAGAAAAAAAACATGGAACCTGGCAACCCTCGCTTAGTAGTCGAACACACTAATACCCTATTCACACCGCACCGAAAATCGTGTTTTCGTCGATGCATTCACACCGAACACCAACTAGTTTTCGTTTGACGTTTCAATTAGCTGAGAGACACTAGTCGTGAAACTTCTGTGTTATAAATTTCAATCGCATTGATTAATAAATAAAACGAGTTCAGAACATATTTAAATATTACCCTCTCAATTAAGTGTGGAAAATTAATTTAAGTTGTGACTACTGTTTGGTCAGCTGTTCTGCTAAATGTGCTGAATATTGCAAAAAGTATGTTTGTTTCAACAATACAACGATTGGAAATCGTTTTCGTGGAACATTTTTGTAGAGAAAATCACCCCAAGTTCGAATCAAGGGTACTTTTAGCCAGAGCAAAAGCAAGAACAATTATATTTCTTGGTTAAAAATTCAAAAGCATTTTTAAACAATTGACCATATTTTTCATCAGCTTTGACTCACATAAATTGACGTAGTTCTAAGATAGATATGCTCCACTAATAATCCATACAAAAGAACGTTACTAAATGCGGTTAAGGCAATTTTCTCTCATGGCATATACGTGGATGGCAAATATCATGCCAACATCACCCCCTTATAGGAACAATCAATAAACACACACACTATTAAAATATCATCATAAAAAACATTTGGATACATTTAAAACACAGCTGCCAAGGAATTCATATTTATTCCCATGAAAATATTTTCTTGTGATTTGGAAAAAAAAATAAAGGAAACTCGCGAAGGACAAAGATCGTTGTCTCAATAAATTTTCGATATTTTTCTGACCAAACAAATATTATATTCAAAGTTTTACGTACAAAAACAAGACCGGTATCGCATCGATTCTCTGCAATAAAACCAATATCGTCGTCGTCTTAAACTGATTTTGCTCCCTTTTGGCCATTATCATCATCATCCTTTCAACTCACCAAGAAACTTTGCAAATCAAACGCACTAACGATAATCGTTTAATCAGCTTAAAACTTTAACGCTACACAAGAACACATACGAACTGTGTCAGGGATATTGAAAGGATACCATATCAGCCAGTTGCTTCTACAATATTCCTTTTCAACTTGCAAAAGTTTTCATCCTCTTTTGGACTCGCAGTCGCAGTAAAACAAACAGACAGACAGTCGTACAGTACACACACACAAGTATGAATAGATCGGACGGGGATAAAAAGGGCATTAATATACAACATCGTTTCCTTCGTGAACTGAAATGAGATGTGGGAGCGCGCGTTTGTCCTTTTTCCTAACTCATTACCGAAAACCGAAGTATGTTTACAAAATATTTGCTGTCCTCGCTAACTATACGCATTGTTGTCGTTCCGGTTGGATGTATGTTGGAAAGTCGATGATATTGAGGAAACGATTGTTATTGAATAAATTTGGGGAAAAGGTTTACATTTTGGTTTTGCACACATGGGTAACTTCAAAATTGCTTTAAAATTCTGTAACACACGTAAAGCTGAAGATGTTGTGGAGGACTTTTTTGCTGGCATTTGGAAACTGACTTCAAAACGTTTTCCAAACTATGTGAGCAATTTAATTTGGACCAGAACTATAACATACGTATAGTTTTGAATTGGACTTATGTACTTATTAGGCGGTTTTTCACTCCAATTTGTAACTTCTTTATATTTTTCAGGTTGATTGTAGGTACGTTATACCGACAGGCCAGACGCCAGAGACGTCTAATGAGGTAGATTCAGTTTGTCAATGTTTGATTTACACGGTATGACCATAAAGGCACATACTTAGGTATATCCCTTTAAGCTCGGCGGAACCGAGCAGATGAAAGTGGGATTCGTGGATCAACGGCTATAGCAAATCCTGTGGCACAAAGTTTTCTTCAAGGAAACCACGCTAATCGAACTCAATTGCCGACGGCACCTTTCAGAGGCTAATACCTCTAGATTAGATTGCATTAGATTGTGTGGGAGAGGTGGAAGCAAGTTAGCATATCACTGCGGTCGCAAGTGGGCCAAATGTGATTTTCTCCATTTAGAGCTCGCTCATGATACCGGACTTGCTGATGAGTTCTAGTAGACCCATTTTTGATCGTCATAAACCAAGGCTAATGCTAAACGCTTTACTACAAGTCTCGTACTTCGGCCATAGCAGACATGGAGAGCATCTAAGGCAGCACAACCAAAAAGCGGATCCTATACCACATTACAGCTAAAATCATCGTACAGTTACTAAAACTTGCAGACGGTTTCTTCATCCCAGTATTCATAAGCGACATTGCTGCCCCAAGGTCACCTTAACGGGAGTGAGTTTATTCATCAACAGCATCAAAGCTAAGGCCAAATAGTGTACCAAGAGGAAGAGCGACGAGCAAAAAACTTAATTGAATGGTTATGGGTATGTAGTCTCTATAAGCGATTTTAGTAATCATCAGCGACGCCGTTCCGCAATTAACTTTGTAGTCCATCGCTGAAATACGAAATAAGAAAATTGAGAAAATGAACTCGGAGTGTTTGATAGCAGTTGCAGGTGTCCAAAGCTGCCTATAGTTTTATGACAGATAGTGGGCAGAGTAATTAACTTTTTCTTGCAGTTACATAAATTGGTTCTGGGTATATGCAAAGATTTTTATATAAATGATGAAGAACACCAAATCTGATGATAATATTATGTGGGTAGATTTCAAGTTGAAAGCCAGCGACCACAAAAAACCGCCATAACCTTTGTAATCGTGTGTTCCTCAATAAGTTTTATACAGCTTTAGTCGGCATTAAGTCCCGAATACATATCTGCAGCTCATGTTCTGGTTTTCACCCGATCTTTGAAGAGTAGTATGCCGAAGAGGTAAATGCGGTAAATCACCTCGCCTACAAAGTAGCGCCGCAGAAAAAGGTTCGAAGTTAAATTTACGTGTAAGGATGAGCAAGGAAATTTTGTAGAAAAATCTTGGGGAAATATTTTGACCATGAAAATTGTGCGAGTCCCCTCATCTAACAGACTTAATAATAATAATAGTATTTCCAAAAAATATTCCATACGCAAATAATTGACGGACTCGCTGGCGCATTTCTAAATATTGGGACAGACGCGCAATATGGGATAACATTGATAGAGCTATATATCCCGGTAACTTGTTGGGTACCGAATGCTAGATTTATACTTCGAGTGCTTGCACAGATTGGCTTTGTAGAAAATCAAGCTGAACAACCTGATATTTAGAATGGCTTGGGTATAAACAGTTGAACCCGCATAATGTCACAATGCGACTTTAAACAAATGACAAAAGAAACAACAACTGGCTTCGCATTAGTGTGACATTAAATGGATTGTGCTCTTAAGCGATGTGCCGTTATCCGCGTTCGACTGTGTGCGGCTACTGGAAGCCAACGTTGTGACTCGAAGAGTTTTAGAATCCAACACAGGGAGACTACGCAGTTAAAGAACGCCTTACATGACTAGATGAAGTGGACGAGCGTTTGTGTCTGTTTTAGTTTTGAACAAAGCTCATTGCAATACAATAAATTAACAATAAATATTTTGTTAACAATTCGCTTTGCCGTCATCTGCATCGACATACATTAGGTTCATCAATTATATTAAATATTATTTTGATAATACTCCAACCTCAGTTTTACTGTCAGCATCCATGAACATCCGCCTTTGTTGCTTTAAGATGGGACAAATACCAATAAAATTGATATTATACCCACTCACCGACAAATTGCATGGACTGCAGTAAATAGGCAAATAATTTAGCCTTTGTAAATCTCATCTCAAATCGAAGAAATCAATTTTTGCGTATGCTTAATGAAAATAGAGTCCTTCGCGCAGATCGAGAGTCACATACTTAAACATTTCTCAATCTTGCCTCTATGACAATGTAGACTCGTTAATGCAGTCTTCTTTATATTTTTCATCAATTTTAGAGATCAGATCGTACAAAGAATTCTTTTAGTTTCTTTTGCCGTCCGATAACCGGACATCAATACTTGCTTGCTTCTTGAGTTTTTCATACAATAGGTAGCTCAATGCTGTGCCACCTTCTTTGGTACTCTGTCCTGTGGCATGTTAAATACTTTAACTATAGGTAGTCCGCACGTGTGTTTAGCGATTTTATATACAGTGGTGGCAAACCCGTTACAATGATGATCATGTAGTTGGAGTAGGTACCTATTTTTTTTCTCGACAAAGTAGCGTAATAGTTTTTCGACAGTTTAATTTCGCTGATATCCCTAGGCTATTGTTGCATACATCATAATGGACTCTGACATAGTTTTAAAAACTTTTTACTTTACATTATGCGTTATAAATTCCTTTTTAGGCAATAACCGCACCTTTTGCCTTTACCAACTTTTCTCGCAGGTGTATTTCCTTAGTTAAATAGCTGCTTATTGTCATTCCGAGATACATATGTATTTATAAATAAAGAAAAATAATTCCAAAACCAACTATCTATGTACTCAATGGAGTGGACGATATTTTAAAAATGCAAACAAGTGAAAGTCTTGCCGAAAACGGTTTAACATTAATATCTTCTAACAAGTAAGTAACTTTAATTTCAAAGTATTCTTGTAAGAGGTTATAATATTTATTTTCCCTTCTTTTACATTTTTAGAAAAATATACCTGCTAAAGGAAGCACACGTGAATATGCCTACGTTTGGCAATTTTCTATATGTATTGTAATATTTAAAACCAATACAAATTGGGACTAAAATAAACTATCTTCGGTGATGAAATATATAATATTAGTATTTAAATCAAATCTAAAGCATTATATTTTAATCGATTCTGATCGTACTTACTTACTATAGTCCGGTGGTAACCTAAGATTCAACCAATACGCATAGCTTCAGTTAGCGCGGTTGTTTATGTGAGTGTTGGTTGATGTAAATGATGCATGTTTTTCCTTAAATCCCTCTACAGACATACTCCATAGTGATGCGATTTTAAACTAGAAGTTCCAAAACAAAAACAAGGACGAACGAATGTAATGGAGAACCAAGTTGAAGTTTTAAATCGCCAGCGGAAAAAATTGAGAGGACATGCGGCATATTACTCAGTGAACACACTTTAGAACTATTCGCTTTGGCAATTACCCAATTTTTTTACTCGCAACTGTTTAAATTCAATTTTCAAACAAATAATCGTTTCGCAAATGATAATGAATTAATATGAAATTGCGTGATCCTTTTATTTGTCACAATTCTTCCATACTGATCAAACATGCGCCCATATAGCAACCCCTCTAATTATATTGTCATTTCATGTCCTTCCTCCTAACCTAACCTCAAACGCAAAACATCAATCTATCAATTTGCAAATTATTCAAGTGTATAACAATTTTCTTGTTCAATTGCTCAGCAACACAAAAAAAAAAGTACGAACGGACTTCATCAAACCACCTAATTTAATATAGAAGACAAGGATATCATCCCTCGCACAACTGTGGCTAATAAAATTCATTCACTGCTTCACCAGAATGACATACTCACCATCAAAGCAAAACACAAAAAAGGTTCCATCCGCACAAATTGTACATATGTTGCCAACATATGGCGCGTGCCAGGCCAACGACCAACAGAAACAACACACAAAAAAGGACCAAAGGACGTTCCCGGTCTCCCTATTCGAAAACCATTTAAACGTTGATTATTATACCAACACGGCCGAAGGGTTGGTAGTGCAACACCAAAATTATACGATCGCATTCCATGGCATGCGACTCATTCCCTAACGATAATGATGACTCTGTCCCACCAACTGATCGTCAAGTCGACCGAAACTGGCCCGTCTGTTACTCGCATGCCCTGCCGTGTGCCTGTATGAGTGCGGGATGTCGCGTGCCAGGCCAGACTGCTGGGGCAGGTCAGAGGTGGTCTTCCGTGTTTCTGGTCAGTTCTTCACTAGAAGTCAAGAAATTCACAACAATGAATTCCGGTTCGTCTGCTCAACACCATCGGATGCATCACACGTCGCTGACGGATTTTCCGTATTCCTCCGAAGAGGACAGCTCCAACTACACCGGCAGTCCGTACCACTTTCATGGAACAGTGCCGCCCGGAGAAATGTACAATCAGAGCTGTCTGGACAACTGGCATGTGGATTACATTACGACGGTGGTCAGTGGAGCGACGTCTTCCTCCGCAAACGACCAGCAATTCTATGATCATTTCGAGGCAGAGGAGACCTCATCAAGAACATCATCGTCACAGAAGTCCCTCTCGGATAGATGCAGATCAGCGCGCTCGCTGCATCCACCGAGTCCGACGGTTCTGAAAAAACGCCGTCAAGCTGCCAATGCCCGAGAACGCAAGCGAATGAACGGACTCAACGAAGCATTCGACCGCTTGCGGGAAGTTGTGCCAGCTCCTGCCATCGATCAGAAGCTCTCCAAATTCGAAACTCTGCAAATGGCCCAAACATACATAGTGGCGCTGTGCGAACTCCTCGAAAAAGGTGCCGATGAACAGACATACTCCCTATTTGCGGGAAGTCCTTGCCCAGGAATAAGTCTGCAATAGTGGAAACTCAGCCACTCGAAGGAACAACAGCCTGTGTGGCGTAGGAGAAATTTATCGCATTGCCAGTGTGTGACAACAGAACAAGTGATAAGTGTAAGGACACCTCGCCAGGAGGAGAGCGCACGGCAAGCCAAAGACAACAAGCACAGAAAAAAACCAAACACTTCGCGGTAGAGTGTCCTGCAGAGAGCGATTTAGTGTAGTTCATAGTTTATTGTTAGGTATTTACGAAGAGATATTTTGTAGAACAACAGTCGAAAGGATAATAAATCGATTATAAGAGGTTTTTGTTTTTTTTTTTTGTTTGTGTTTTATCTTCTCAAATGGAATTGTCGTTATTTTTTGTTGCCACCGTTGTTGTTGGTGTTTCGTGCTCCTTTTTATTATGTCCTTGTGTACAATTGAAGTAGCGGCGTTTAAATCATTCCAAGTGCTGTATAGGTGTTAGCAGATGGCTTCCATTTTCTTTATCACGTTTGACGGATCGAAATTCTTTGTTTTTTGTTTATTTTTTTTTACCATGGGAAAGTCCTGTACGTATGGCTATTGCGGGCGTTCAAACGGGAAAAGAGGATCTCTTATCAGATTTTTGTGATGGTTCAGTTGTTTTGCACGAGCCATAGGGTGGCAGCGACGATGGCAAGTCGAATGAACCTACTGCTTGTGGACTTTATATCGAAAATTGGATGGCGTATTTGATAGATGGTAATTACTTAGCTGTAAATTGAATGAATTAGCATATATATGTACTTGTGTAGGGTCACTGCCTGTCTTCGTTATGTTTGGCGGATAGAGATCCTGACATAAATTCAACACTAGCCATGTGTTATTTTTTTCATTTTAAAGCAATATGGAAATAAAATTTGTTTGCAATATTAGTAGCTGGCCGTTATAAAAAAAAATTCAGTTCCTACCTCAACTCTTTTGTTTAAAACCGAAATATTTTACAGGCTTACGCCACACGGACAGATGTACAGAGCTGCGAAAATTTCTATTATCATTAATTCATTACATATAGTATTAGAATTGTTTTATTTGAGTTCAAAGTTTTAGAGCGAGAGATAGGGGACGTTCAAGTATCTAGTTTAGTAAGTCTGACAGCTCTCTCACTAAGTGAATCTCGGTTTTGATTGGTCGAAATCGGTCGAGAGAGCAGTTGTTTCAGTTGACGTTTATGGAGGGGTAGCCGACGAATCTAGTCGAGAAATTCGTGACTGAGTACTAAGTTGACAGTTCTCATATGTGGCTGACGTAGAAAACGTGACGATCCCGACCATTCTAGTTTTTGCGTTCAGGTTGCATCTCATCCAGACCAATCTAGTCGACTTAAGATGACTAGATTCTTGAATGCGGCCATACTCGTGCATAGGGACTGCATATACACATAAACGAATTTGGATGTGGGTTCCACTTCTTTGATCTGACTTAATTCAGGAAGGTTTATCGTATTAAAAATGATGGCTCGTGCACAGCTAAACATATTCCTACTTGTAAGAAGTCGAGAAAATTTAAAACAAGTGAAAGGAGTCAGCTATGAATAGAGCTAATCGCTTATGTGCGACCAGAAGGATTAACTCATTTTTAAAATATCAATATTTCACAAATCTGTCAGCAACGAAAAAAATAAAAATAAAAACAGCTGATTTAGGTTATCGAAAAGTGATATAAATACAATGGAGGATTCTCTTTTGTTCGTCCGTCTGGACTTTTTCAATCGGTTTGTAAAATTATAAAAATAGGTAGGTATTATGAACATTCTGTGAAAAATAAAACCTGAATCTGAATAATTTATTACACCGAACCTACGTTACCACTTATTAAACTTAACCCAAATCTAATCTAAAGGTAGGTATGTATATGTAAAAATAAGTTGTTTTGTGTTAGAAATTGATGTTCTCTGTTATGAGTGAACCGATTTGTTTTGTTGCTGGAAATTTCAAATGAAATGTGACGTCAATACCAAGGTTTGCATATACTTTACATACCTTTATACCTGTATTTGTGCGTATATAATATGGTGTATTATAGTAAAGTCGATCTCCGAAACCACTAAACCGATTTCAATGAAATTTTGTGGATGTATTTATATGGTTGGAGACATAAGCAATTTTTATACCCTCCACAGGAAGGTATATTTACTTTACCATTACATTTGTAACGCCAAGAAGGAGTCAAAGGAGACCTAATAAAGTATATATATATTCTGAATCAGGATTACATTCTGAATCGATTTAGCCATGTCCGTCTGTCTGTCTCTCTCTGTCTGTTGAAAGCACGATAGGAAACAACCTATGAAGTTTTGTGAAAGGACTTCTTTTATCGTCGTTAGGTTGGTATTAAAAATGGGCAATCTCGGTCAAGTAGTTCTGGTACCTCCCATACAAAACCAATTTTAAATGACTTGTATGCAGTGGAGGGTATCAAAGCATCGGTCAGGCCGATGATAACACTTTTACTTGTTTAATTCTTTCAATATCATTTTTGAAGTGAATAATTCTATGGGCGCGCTGGAACTTTGACGTGAACTGGTGAATGTGTTACGAAAATTCTTATCCGACGAGTCAACGGAAGAAAATTCTCTCGAATTTTAATTCAAAAAAAAAAAAAAGTAAATAGTTGGCGCTACAGGTCGAAAGGGACCCTGGGCCTAGCTTCTCGCAACCATTCGTTTTGTGTGAGTTTTTCATTTTTGGGACGAATGGAAGGGATCTACAATTTTATGCCGAGTCCAAACGGCTAATTGAGAAGCTTCTTCATGACAGTTATACTCTCGGATGTTTGTCAGACGTTCGCGAGAGGTGGCGCAGTGAAAAAAACTTTGAGTTAAAATTTTTGGGTTTTCTCGGAATTTTAATTCACAAAATTGAAAAAAATTTCAGTTTCAACCAGGAATTGAATCTGACATAAGGTAGATCTTACACAGACACAAGACTACTGAATCAATAGCTTTATTAAAACTATAATATTATATGTAAAGATTTTGTTTTCCGGTAGGTAGTAGCAAATATTTTTGAAAATTTAACTAGAAGAGAAACACTTAAAATGGTATCCCTATAGACTTATTTGTTTAGAATCATCTTCTAACGAAAAAAAAATACAATTTTCTTCACTTAATAAAAAAAAAATGTATTTCATATAATCTATTCTATGGAAATTGTTCGACAAAATAATTTTTTCAAATATTGACCCACTAAGATTGAAAAATCGCGTAAGAAAATGGGATTAATGACTTTTAAAAAATTAAGTAAAGTAGCTTTCCATTTCAAATTGTCACAACTTCAATGAGTCAATTGCCTGTCGATTATTCTTGTTTGAAAAGTTATATCAATCCATCATCATTCCATACCTACATAATCCCATTCTATGTAAAGTGGCCGGTTCTATACATCTATTTGTTAAACATTTTCGATTCCAAAATTTTGTTAAAGGTTTGTTTGCAACAAGATTTCCTTTTTTCATAAATGAGAACAAGAATGACATCAACCAGCTTGGCACTACTTTCTAATTTGTTTTTTCATGAAAATTCCGGCTATGCAGGTCGGCAGATTCTTAGCCAGAGCAAGGAGCTGCAGAAACCTTCATATGCCCTGAAGGGAAACATTCCGTGCGAGAAGATTTCAGAAAAATGGCGAAGGAAGAAATGATCAGATTTTTTACAAACCTGAGACAAGCAGAGAAACTTCTGTTGAATTATTACCTTCAAAAATTAAGGCATGCATCAGTTGTGATGTGAAATAAGACCAAACGAAATAAGGCAAAATTCGAAATTTTTCAAAAGTGAAATAATTTCAATTTGGTTTTGTTTAGTTATGCAAAACGAATGAATGCTAAAAAAACTAATAGAAGAAAGAGCAAACCGAAGTGCATCGTGTCCTCTGAAGTTCTTGTAGGTGACGCAAAATAAAGTCAATTGAGTTAAGGCCAAATCCAAATCGTAAATTTGACTCTAATTAGTCACTGGCCAATTTGGCATTATTTCGTTTTCATTTTAGAACATGTATGGTTAGACACGCCGCCCCTGCAACCACCCTGCTTGGGGTCACTGTGTTGACGTTGGGTATATGTGAAGTTTCTTTTAATGCATGCGAAAAATGAATACAAACAATTTTGCATACACCCAACCTAGGGCCTACTCCAACTTCTAAATATAAAAGAAAAATTGTCCTTGTTTAGTTTTCATAAAATTAAAAATTTGGATTAATTTCGGTAGGAGCCGAAAGCCCCGCAGCTAGTGCTCATAAAAAAAATACAATGTTAGCATATATATTTAAGATTGTATGTTAATAGATTATAATAATAATAATTTCGGTAGTGAATTGGAGTTTATTTCACTTGGTTTAGTTTCACGTCACTTGCATCACTTCTAGGGAAAACCTGAGAAAATTTATGTATATCGGTCTAAGTTCTATGCAAATTCTGCAATAAAATTATTGAAACTCCAAATTACATACTGGAATCCTGTGGGGCATTTACCCTTGAGATGAATTAATATCTGTGCGATTGGGGCACACTTAACGCACGAATGCGCTCACACGCAGATTAAGAAACTTAACTGGGTGAGTCCTATAAAGTTGATATTCTTGCCCACAAAAGTATCCTCCCGTGTCCTCAAGACTACAAGCATTCCGTGAATTCGTAACACAATTTTTTTTTAGTATGTTCAAACCCCTATACCTACTTCTTTTCCTATTGAATTATTAATCAAGAACAACAGAGGAGGATTTTCGTACTCTAAATGGAATAACAAAAGTAGGTACCTAATAGATTTTATTTTTTTCCGTTTCTACTGTGCCTTCCTCTACATTTAGTCCTTAACCAACATGGCTAGCAGCCTCTACTTGCTCACTCCATGATGGTTAATAGATATATCCCGTTAACTCGACCTAAGGCAGATTGTCCTCTGCTGCGTTGTCTCACTGTAATAGATTTGTAGATTCACTTTTGTATAAATCGTCCATTGAAACGTTTTCAGAATATTACATAAAACAACTTGTTAAAATAAATTCTTTGACATCACAAAAGGTCGTAAGTGAAATTGAACCCATTGTTGAGACTTCGCTTTTTTGTTTTGGGGCGTAAGTTATATTTTATAATTATTTCGAAGCACGAATAACTCAGAAACAAGACAAAATACCAGTTCTAAGCAATTTTTCAAACAATATGAATATTTGGTTAGTAAGAAAACCCGGAAAATGTCAATATAATTTAACGAAGAGAAATAATATTTTTTTCTTTTTGCTCTCCTGCAAATTGTTAAATATCACTTACGCCCCTTGTGTTTCAATGGCCAAAATCTTCTCGTATACGTACTTTTATTCCCAGTTTTCCCACCAATCTCATCCGGTAGAAATCGAATAGAAGAGATCTATCACTCTCTGTTATTTAGCACCAGACAAATGATGTTGAGATTCTGTTTATCTGGCATAGTTTCATCCACTTTTAAGGAAAATTTGCGCATGTCGCTAAACATATTTTCCAGCCTTGAACAACTCAGTGGCCTTCCCTTCGTTATGGTCATGTTGGTTGGACTCTTGACTATCTTCATCAATATTACTTTTTTGCTAAGCGTTTTGTTGTTGCCGGACTGTTCGACTTATCTGCAATCGTACTTTCGCTGCTGGCATTGAATGCGAGCCGATGTTGGTACCTATATGAATATGAAACGCTGACGGCATGGTTTCCATCGATCTCAGCATTGTCAATATGCTTTTTCGCGTTTTGATTCAGGAACAGACAAGTTTTCCTGTGTAGGTCAAAATTTGATTCGCGTACTTGCTGCAATGATGGTTGACGTCAGTGGCGAAGCCAATTAACGTTGATTTACCTCCAATATGGTATCCTGCAGCTGTAGACTATGCATTTCAAGAAAATGACAAAAATGTTTATACCCATTATCAATATTATTCAGACACTGCCCTTTTTGGTAAACTGACTGTCGTAAAACACTTATAAATTTAAAAATATAAAACTGCGTAAACTTAATACTAGTTACACCTTGTTTAATGCATGGGTGTCAAAAGCCAGTGATTAGAGCAAAAAACGGAAAATAGCAATCTAAAGCTAGGTTGCAATAACTACACACTCCTGCTCCTATCTCCCCGTTGAATAACCAACTCCTTTAAACGGTCGTTTGTGCCAGCACGCACAAGTGACGATGAATTGCCTGCGGATGGAATCAACAGTCAAGCCGAACTATATTCTCGACTATAGGAATTACAAACACTGAGCTAGAGCGCTGGAAAGATTTGGTGTCGAATTAACCTGACATGGGTCAATACTTAATCAATACTCATATCCCCAACTGGTATCGATGTTTGGCCCCAGATGTATAAAATGGACAACATGTCCTTCTCTTGACAAAAGCAAGTTATGGTGCAACAGGAAGCCTCGGGATAAAACAGGTAAAGGCAGATATCATTTTCTTAGGTCGAAAATTTACTCCGAAATGTTGTTGTCAACTACAAGCTGTGTCGCAAATTTTTGCATGAAAGGAGGTGATGGATGCAACAGAGAGTTGTACTCCAACTCAGGCCTAACAAATTAAATCCAAATCAATAGAGTTAAAGTGATTCTTGCAGCAATTTGGAACATCTGAGACATTCCGCCACGTTATTGACGGGTCACAGTTTCCTTGTGCTAAGAATTGGAAAGCGTAATAAAGCCCACCTCCCGCTCCTTACTAAGAGGATACTCAATCCCAATTCCACTTTGTATAGTTTAAAAAAGTCAACATGTCGCCTCAAATGTCTCTTCGAATACTCCGAGAAGAAAATTTCCCTTCAGAAGGTGGAAATTGAATTGCATGTCATCTCGCTCAAGACATACTGACAGCAGCTGCTAGCTGGATATGAGTGTGCATTACATTCCTCGTAAATGTCAAGATTTCCCATCGCAAATTCGTTGACTCAAAATATTCAAAATGTCATGTCATTAAAATTCATGCTAACATCGGCGTAATGATGCATTTGCTGCCAAACATCCTTTACAGACAGTTAACAACCTCTTGCCATCCGCTCTCAATGCCTTTTCAGAATTACGCATACTAATGCCGAAAGATCATCCAAATTAGCACCCCCGAATCAATTAGTTTTAATTAACTGCAATTAGCACTCATAGGAGTGGAGTTTAATTATTTTTTTCCTTGCTTTTTCGCTGTCGCCTTTATCGTCCTGTGTTGGCTGCTTTCTTTTGCCTTTACTTCCCTTTTTTTGCACTTGACTCCTTGTAATGATGATGATTATTCTCGCTCGCAGTCATACATATAAATGACACATTAAAACGAAACGGAGTGCGACGGACTTGCGAGTGTTATAGCAGAGTACCCACTTTGGATGAAATTACTTCATTTCGGACGAAACTGGAGGAGATTGTTGTTTGCCAACACGAAATCATTAGCTCGATATCCAGGACTCTCTCTCCAGTTGTGGGTACGGGGCTCCTACTGTGAGATACTTAGCAACTCAATTGAGGGGGCTTAATGCATGTCGAAATAAAAACCAAAACAAAAACAAATTCTAATTACTCGTCATTGTGGAGCAGCGTTGACACTACCATGCAGAGTGTAAACAAACACCACTCACATGTTACATCTTACATGATGGGAGAGTAGGGGTTGGTGGGGGCACATTGAAGTGGTAGACCGTGGACTACATCGTGTTGTGGCGCTTAGAAGGGCAAGGGTGTAGGCAAAAACCAAAACAATGACATGTGCTTTTCGAGGACTCTGGAATGCAGAGCGAGAGACTTTCCATCGGCTGACATGCGTACTAAGTGCGCGAACATTTTAAGAGTTCCTCTGCACGGAGAGCAGATTTGAGTACGTAGGCTTACTCTTGTCTGCAGCAGAGTGGAGTGGTGTGGGGTTACTTGTGGTTTTGATGGAACTTAGGAATGCATCGCATTGACATGCTGAATAAATTGCTTTGATTATGTATATTTAAAGGATATGCGGAAGGACTTGATTTGGAAAAACGAAATCTTGAAATGAACAGAAAAATCTCGAACATAAATCTAGGAATGAGTAGTCGGTATTTTTTGAAATGGATGGAAAGGGACGCGCAACTATGTTCTTCTGTCCCTAATTTGAACCGCAAATTGCACTATTAATAGCTGGATTGGACTGGTCCCATTTCCTTTCTGATGTATAACTTACAATCATCAGCCACCTTTGGCAATAACTCTGTCAGAAAACTGTTCCATCGATGTGTTTACCAATGTTCTGAATGACCCTCTGATCTGTCTTACGTTTACGTCTTACTCGATGTACAGGTACGCTCAAACAATATATTCGATATTCTGCAATTTGCTCCTTGAAAACAATTCCCCTGGACTGTGGTCCGAGCGTCCACCCCATGAAAACGGAGCTTTATTTATAGAAGATCAAGTTGATTGGCGTTAGTTCTTCTAAGATGAATGGCGGTCATCTCAAGCTGTCGACAGCAGGAAATATCTATGACCTGCACAACAGAATATTTGACTTTTTATCCCCGTCGCTGTAGGGAAGAAAAAGTTAAAACACCGCTTCGTCCCGGTCTGATCGATGACTTAGACAAAGTTGACGATGGCAAACAATTGTTGGAAGGCGAATGAGGATCAAATCGACCGAGATCTCAACTCAAGTCAGTTCTAATACCGAAAATTTTAATGCTTTAATAAATTGGGTTCAAATTTAAAGTAATTTTGATTTGTGTTACGTTTATGACAAACCATCGGAAACTTTTTATATGTCTTCTGTTTTAGGGTTCATCCTCATTTTGCTGTGAGCAGTCGAGACGAAAATTTCCTCAAACTCTGTTATTAAATCAGACTTCAGCTGTACGTGACTAAGAAACTGTGTCATATTCAGATATCCAGAAAGAGGTGGCCAATCAACGACAAACGAGCTTATAAATCAATTGAAATGTTGGTAACACTGCTTATCTTATTGAGAGCATGAAATACTCATTTAAATATATTAGACTTACAAACTTAACATGTGACCCGTTGATCTAGATTCTAGATTTTAGATGGACTTACAAAAAAGAAAAAAATTATGGTGAGATGCAGATGACTTTATGATTAACACGACTGCTTACAAAATATCTGTTAACTTATTTTACTTTATTTTTTGAACGCGCTGTGTCTTAGTTGTAAGTTTGCTGGACTACTAAGCAAAGATGTTCAATTCCAGAAAAAAACCTAAATTTCAACTTAAGTTTTTTTTTTAGACTGCGCCACCTCTCGCGTTCGTTTGACAAGCACCCGACAGTATAACTGTCATGAAAGAGCTTTTCAATTTACCCATGGACTCGGCATAATTTTGTAGATCTCTTCCAATCGTCCCAAAAATGAAAAACTCACAAAAAAACGAATGGATGTGAGAAGCTAGACCTAGGGTCCCCACGGACCTAATATTAATTCAATACTAGCTGACCCTTGTAGCGCCTAAAGTTGATTAAATTATTAACATCCCTTTTAAGATTTGAACCTCTCTATGAACGAATGAAACTCTTTTGGAATTAAATTGAGTTCGGGTCCAAAACTATCCTATCTTTTAAGCCGCAACCAACCATACATATTACACATCCACAAAATATCATTGAAATCGGTTAGGGGGTTTCCGAAATGCTTCATCGACAACAACCAATATACAAATGTGTATATACATATATGCAGAAGTTGGAGCATTGTATCGCCGTGAATGTCTTCCGGCTGGAGCGCCATCAGGTTTGAAGACAAAACTGCGATCGTCCGAGTTTATTTACTCCATCGCCCATCGTCATCAAAGTGTTGGTTGCATTAAATAATTGTTAAAATATTTGAATGACGTTTTTTGTCAATCCTGTATACCGCCTATTGACTTTATCATCCTCCAACGAAATGCAGTACACCTGCAGGTGTTCGTGTGCGTCTCTACTCTAGATTTATTGGCAAGAAAATTTACCCATCCGATGATAAATTTGGCCTTGAATCTGTTAATCCAAATTGTACAGTCTAGACCCTCGCACCATTGTTAGAAGTTCGTCGGCCAATATTTTGCGCATTTGTCTTGGCATTTTCGAAAAAAATACTGAAATTAAACTTTCAATAACTATTTTTTGTCAGCGTTGTCAAGCTTTTTGCATTCAATTTTTACCTTGAATCAACTGTATTCAAGCGATGAAACTGTTGAAGCGATGCACAAAATCCAAAAAACAAACCAGCACTGTTGTCAAACTAAAGATTTTTTACATTAATATCCAATTCTCGATATTCTTAATTACCTTTTTATGAAAAAAATAAATTCCTTACATACGTAGGTTGCTAATTAATTTTAAACGCAGAATATTAAAAATTAATATTAAATATGAAGAATCATTGGATGGCAAATAAGTACCGCAAGACGATTTCCCGGAATATTCTTTTGCCTAAACCTGAAATACTGCAATACGAACAAATCCAAAAAAGGATAATGAAAATCGTCACATGGGCTACCGAGTTGTAACGTCATCGAGTTTCACCCCGAGAGGCTTACTTTTTTCACTGTCAACAAAAAATAATAAGCGCAACTTCTGTTTCTAACAAATTTGCCATTTCTGAAATTGGCCGCATTCAAGAATCTAGTCATCTTAAGTCGACTAGATTGGTCTGGATGAGATGCAACCTGAACGCAAAAACTAGAATGGTCGGGATCGTCACGTTTTCTACGTCAGCCACATATGAGAACTGTCAACTTAGTACTCAGTCACGAATTTCTTGACTAGATTCGTCGGCTACCCCTCCATAAACGTCAACTGAAACAGCTGCTCTCACGACCGATTTCGACCAATCAAAACCGAGATTCACTTAGTGAGAGAGCTGTCAGACTTACTTAACTAGATACTTGAACGTCCCCATTTCTTAAACCCTAAAATGTGTAGGAATATTTTTTGGTGGACTTGGTTCACATGAGTAATCTGTAAACTTCTTACCCAAACTTCCGTTCAAAAAACCTACCTAAACCTACTTAAATGTTAATTTACTTTAAAACGCGTGTTCAAAATTCAATGAAATTAAGTCTGTCGATATATCCGATGTTGCTTGGCTCTCATTTTTTTTCTAAATGAAAAACTTCGATTCTGTTTATATCAACCTTTAGAATTTTAGTGCTCAAATCGAGAACATGATATCGGTCAAATGGGGGCCGTCACAATTGATTGCCATACGGGCTCGTTTTATGGCATTTTTCATTGCTTCGGCGAGAACTTCGGTCGACAGATTCTCGCACTAGTGTCGAATGTTGTCCTTGAGGGCTTCTGGGGTCTCGGGCTTGTTCACGTAAACACGGGCCTTCAAAAAACCCCACAAAAAAGTCAGGAACGGTTAAATCGGGCGATTTTGCGGGCCAGTGCAAATCGCTAAAACGAGAGATGAGGCGACCCGGGAACGCCGCCTTCAGAATATCGGTTGTGGCTCGCGCAGTGTGTGCCGTAGCTCCGTCCTGTTGGAACCACATGTCCTCCAGTCCTAAATAGTCCAATTGCGGCAGAAAAAACTCGGTTAACGTGGCCCTATAGCGCGCAACGTCCACTGTTGGCGTTCTCGAAAAAAAAATTGCCCTATGACTCCTCCAGCGTGAACAGCGCACCATGCAGTAACTTTGAACGGGTGTAATGACTCCTCGTGCATTACTCGTGGATTTTCGGTGCCGCAGAAGCGATAGTTTTGCTTGTTCACGTACCCGCTGAGGTGGAAATGAGCCTCATCGCTCATTATGATTTTGGTCGAAAAATCGTCAACTTCGAGATTGAGGATGGCTTGGGCGTAGGTTACACGCGTTTGGCGGTCGACAGGCAGCAGCTGATTATACCGCGTTCTTGAGGAGTATCGCTCCATGGCTTGTTCACTTGTATTCTACATCTGTCTAGTCCACAAATGTCAAAACAGATTTGACATTGGTGGCCATTTGCAAAAATAAGAGCATCTTCCAATAGGGTGATCTCTTTTGGCCCACTTTGTATTATATGGTCTAGTATATGGATGTTCTCAACGGTCTTCGTCCTATCTGTTAAAATTTAAATTTCAACATCTATTACGAGTGAGCATGTCAGCCCTTCGGTCCTATTAAAGTATGTTCCTTTGCCTTTGAAGATCTAAAATACTGATATACACTGCGGGACAATATTTTACATTTCAAAAACCGCGATTATAAACAGAACCTCTTCTGTCCAACAAAGATGTCATTTAAACGTCCGTTTTCCGTTATAAAGCTAAAAAATACCTAACTACAGTCTGCACCAATTTTCCGCAGTCATCTTGCAGCTTTCTCTTAAATCGTTTCTCTGCCGGCGAGTTTTCCTCCGAAGCTGGAAAATTCCAACATTTCGTTGGGAAGAGCCAACAGAGTTGGTCGCTTGTCCTTAGTCAGTTCAAGAACACGTTGCCTATCTGTCGGATGTGCAGACTGCACAACCATCGGAAAAATCTCCCAACGAACATTCACACAGCGTATTTTGGTTCAGATAGTTCGAGTTCATTGCCGGCTACCGTGTCGGTGTCGTATACGCACCGTTCCGAATCAGTCGCGTGCTGTCTTCTACCCGATCAAGTTGCGCTTGCCGGTGTGACACAATCAAAGCAAATCAAGTGCCGTTTCGTGTCTAACCCAAACATTGTGGTTACCTTTGATTGAACGTGCGTACATGCCAGGCTTTGTGGGGGAGATTATTAATACCAATCTAATCAAGTGCGTGGGGGATGTTTTTTTTTTTTTTTCTTAAAATAAAAAGAAACGCATAAAAAAAAGCGCCCAATCCTATAAATACGACAAAATAATATGAAAATTGAAAATAACGCTTCCAATTTTTCTTAGCGGCTGGGTGTAATGGAATTTTCGAAAATGATTTATATAGTGTGGATTTGTATTCTCCTCATAATTCGAGGAAGATAATTATTTTCTTTGCGTTTCTGGCTGCTCGTGTGAAATAAATTTAATTTTGTGCGCTCCTGTAACGTGTTGTTAACCAGAATTGTGTGTTGGGCCTGTAATAATTCTTTCTTCTTGTCTGGATCAAGTGGAGTCTACCCGAGGGATGGATACGCGACGTGAGACGGTGATTAGATATTTTTGTATATTTTTTGTTGTGGATGAAAAACAAAAGAAAATGTATAATTTCATATCAGATTGGTGTATCTGTCCTGTCGTTTAGTAAACGTATTCATCGTGAATTTCACTTGTAGCTAATAAATTGTGTGATGTTCAGATGCCACGAATTAAATAGCAGCGTAGGGGGAATTCTTAGAGGAATTCGTTTTTAATATAACATCCAAAGATCTCGGAATTAAGTGAATTATAGTGTCTGAAGACGAATGGTGCGCGACGCGCTAATGAATTATGATGACTGCGTGTGTAGCTGGTGTCTGATTAATTATGATAGCTTCTGTTGCCGGGGCATTTTTCGAAGGATTTGTATCCTTTATATCCGTAAAGGTGGATAATTCCCTTTGAAGGAATATACCCACGAAAAAAAAAAATTAAACGTCTTCAAAGGGGAAACAAATTTGAAATTGCTTCACCTCATTGATTCCAGATGGAGCAGGGAGGCAGTGATTCTGCTGATTTCGGTGAAAAATTGTGCTCATTTGTAAATGGTTACTTTGAGGGGATAATCGCTTAATCCTTGAGCGGTATACATCATTTTAATGGTCGCCTTTTAATAACAATTAAGTTGAAGGCTATAAAGTATACGTGTAGGTTTATAATGCTGAATGGATTGCCTTAGCGGACATTTTCGGGGGAACACACTGTTGTGTTTAATATGCCATCCTTATGGTTGCTAATATAAATCATCGGCTAGGGTGTGCTTATAAAGTTCCTAATGGTATTCAAATTGGGTTGCCTTAATTATTCTTCTTGGGAAAAGATGGAAATGGAAAGTATTTGGAACGTGGCAATAATTGACATAGACTGGTAAAGACTGAGAAAAAAAGGACGGAAAGGTTCAATTTAGATATACTTATGGTTATGGTGATTCGGATTCGAGCGAAAGTCGTGTCCCTCGAACAAAATCTCTAAAGTGTGGGCACTTTCGACAGGACTACCGAAGCAATGTGTGTCAAATAAATTCCTGTTCATTTGCATTCGCATGTGATATGATTAGTTCGTCTTTCTCGAGACATATTCGGCACTCCGAGGAGTTGACTAAGTGCACGTTGGTAAGGTGGTTTCGCAAGCCGTGGTGACCTGTAATAAAGCGAACAATGTTTTTCATATCATGCTTTCCTAGATTTTGAATTTTCTTGACATTGTTTTTAAATGGCTGGATTGCTCTTTTGGCCACCCAATAGGTGATGCACATTTTGTGTTCTCAGTTTATTTTATGGCCGAACTATTAGTTGGTGTTTTTCAGGTCAGTTCTTCAGTTTTATGGTTTCTCTAAATACGCTCGTGCCCGGGCCACCATCGTTTGATTTTGTTTCTGGAGCCGAGTATCAGGAGGTTGTTGAAACAGGGTTGGATTGATTTGAGACAATATTTGGTGAGCTAAGGCTTTTTATAGCTGCTTGACTCTCTGTGAAAATGGCATTAAGCTCTGTCCGAAATATACTGTCGCTTTTCCCCATAGGCATTAATAGATTGCGGTTTGGTCCATCTTCCATCACCGAACTCATTTTGGAACTATCCGTTTACCTCTTTGGGCCGTTTTGGCAATAAGGTGAGTTGTTGCTAACCCTTGATACTCTTTTTTTATGGAGAACCTTCGCATAGTGTTTTTGGGAGGCGATGAGTTACTGTACAGTTTCGGAAGTTCCGAGATAAGGGTCCTTAGTTCTGGATGATTACTAAAGTTTATCTCTTACCCTTGTGTGAGACTTGCCTGGCTGCATGTAGCCGTTTTCTTGATGTGTACATAGAGCCAATTTGGAATTATTTCACCTTTGAGAGCGAAACAATGCCAAATTTTTATATTGCCTTATTTCGTTTGACTTTATTTGATTATCCTAATCCTATTAAGGGTTCTGTACCACCAGAATGAGAGGTTAGGGTTGCCGTGGAAAAGACCAGACATCCGAAGCGTTCCACCTTGCTTAGCTTTGCAATGGTGTTGGATGACTTTGGTACACCATGCTACAGATGCAAATTTTTTACTCGAGCTGACCATCAGTGTGTAGATCCAATTTGTGATTTTTGGTGTAGTCCCCCAGTTCTGCCATACATGCGACGACAGGCCCATAAATAATTATTAGCTTTGGTATAGTTTTGTTGTTGTAATGGGAGCTCTAATTCAGTCGTTTATCTAGGATAACTTCCATATATATAACTTGGTTGGAGTACTCAATGCTGCAATGTCATTGATTGATAATCGATTTAAGTTTAAATTGTGTCTCCTATTGAAGGGTACTATGAAAGCCTTCCTGATCGGATTGATAGAAGGTTTCGTTTTTGGCACCAATCTAGGACTATCTTAAGGGCACTCTGTAGTGTCACTTTGTGACACTGTGAGCAAATAAGACGTCACTAAATTTTGTGGACTTTACATGGAAAACAAAACCGAATTCACTCACGTAGTAGGTACTCAATCACGGATGCGGTAGTTCAACCCCTGATTTGGCGGGTTAATAAAAATTGTTAATTGTTTCCTGTTTTTTCTTTAAATTTTAAAGCTACGGAAATCCGTATCACATAACTTGCACGACTAATTTAAAGATCGTGTGAGATTGTTTCAATCAGCACCGGGACTGAATATGACCACAATGATATATCAGGTGCGTTGTAAACGAAATCAGTGGTGTGCCAGTGCCTAAGTTCGATAGTTTTTTTGAAGTGATAACTTCTTTAGGCGCGTTGGGGCACTTTTGATATGGGATAAAACCATTGAACTCGCGACACCAATGTTGTGTAACCAATGTTGCCGACACCAGTGTTCGTGAAGACTCTTGAGGCGCGTTGGGCCAATGTATATAAACATTTGTTGGGAAAAACAATTCTCTTAAGTTGTCAGATCAGCGGCATCGTTGCCAGCCTTTTTTAACGAAAAACTGCTAAACTTGAAAAAGATGCCTTTTTCAATAAAAGAATGCCTAAAATATCTTTTTTTTTCTGTAAAGTGAAATAGAACCTAAATCAAAAATTTAAACACACTCATAGAAAAAATAAACAAAAACTAATTTTATTTAAACAACAAACAGTTTTAAAATTTGTTTCCAATTTCATTCATCAATCCAGCTTCCACTTCAAGTAAGTTGAATGAAATTTGAAAGCTGTTTGTTGCATAAAAAAAATTGTTTTTGTTTATTTTTTCTATATTTTTGTTTAATTTTTGATTTACTGTTCCACTTTAAAAAAAAAAGAAATTTAGGAATTCCTTTTGAAAAAGGCATCTTTTTTTCAAGTTGGCAACGATGACGCCATCTCAGACAACTTAAGAGATTTGTTTTGCCCAACTGCCAACTAATGTTTATATACAATGGCAAAACGCCCCTTAAGAGAATTTACCTACAAGTGTGTGTGTGATACCAGTGTTCGCGTTGCCATTTGCCAACCACTTTTGACGACTCAGTATGTATGTTAATGTGGGGAAGTGTGTTTGCCTTTGCCATTTTGAAGTAATTTCAGACAGAATTTTATTTCTAAAATTTGCGGGGCAATCGGGTGTGCGTTTCATAAGATTCACTGGTATTCATTTTAAAGAATACCAATTAATTGCATGCTTTGTAAGTTTACGTTTTAAGCAATAGATTGCAATTTTTGTGTTTAAAATAGTCCATCCATCCATCCATCCACTCTATTATTATTTCTGTTTCTGTAGTAGTATATTTACCTCTTGCTGTTCACACACTCAACCAACAGCGCTGCCACTTTGCTACGATCGTAGCAAAACTGCTACGCAATTGCCCGTTTGCTACGGTGCTACGCACTCTCCCTAAAAACGCCTATTTTTCTACCTTTTTTTTAAGCACGAAATGAGAACAAAAATCTTGTAATTAAGGCAATGCTTACATGCAAAGCGCCTTTTAAGTGAAGTTTTTAATGTTTTTTTTTTTTTTTTTTGTTTGATTATAGTTTTGTAAAATATATAGTTTACCAACTATACTTGTACTAGTCCTTAAAAAAATATTTACTTTGAATAAAGAATTAAGTGTTTTTTGTTTATTTTCGAAAAAAAAATTATATTTTGGACTTTTGAGTTTTGCTACACAAATTAAGTTTTGCTACGCAAATTTGCTACGCAAATTTTTTCCCTTGTGGCAGCACTGTCAACCAATCTTACACATACAATTTCAACTACGCAGTTGTGTACAAACTATGATTCAGGGAAAAATAATCTTTCATTCATAAACATAATGCCCGTAGCGCCGTAGCCGTAGCACAAAAGCCGCCACGAAAGAGAGTCAACGGCCGAAGAGAGCATAAACTAAGTATGAAATAGACTTTAGACTGACAGCTTTACTACGTCTCACCGATTCACACCGCAATTTTTTTCAATATAAGCCCCTCCCTCCCGCTCGCAATTTTACTGGCTGTGAATACGTGTGAATTCAGCGTGTTCCTACATCGTTGTATCTCTACCTTTTTGAAGGAATTTAATATTTTCGAAAAACTTTTTGTTCACCATGAATATAAACGCACTAAATGCACATAAAAAGAAGATTTGCCTGTAGCAACAATTTCTAGTACCAAAAAATAATCATTAAAGTGTTAGCAAACTGCGACTTTTATACTGAAGATTAATTAAGTGTGATTTTTGTCCGAACAATACAAATTTTACTTTTATTTAATATAAATTTAGTGAAAAAGGAAAATGAACACACTTCGTGGGAAAAATAAAGAGAGACGTCTAAGAACACTGACTGATAGTTTGTGTGTTTGGTGATTTCTGTCTGATGAAGTGCTGATGGATGCGTTCTGAGAGTTTAAATTCGTTGTTTTATTTCACAACGAATACATGTTCATATTCTACAAATTGCATAATAACGAATGTAATCAATATAAATAATAATAAAGGAAAAAATTCATTCGCTCAAATAAAATGTTTTTGTTCCTATAATTATTATTGAGTCTGTTTTCGTTTATTGTTTTTGGCGAAAAATTACTTTTAAATTTAATAGTTAGTTTATGGAAGAGAGTTACAGTCATAGGAATCTAAGAAGGAATTTTCAAAATTTTGTGGGGAAATCGGATAGTAAGAAGCGCTGTTATGTTATTTCAAAACAGTTTTGTTGACAGTTGTCCTAATATTGAAAATTTTAGACCCGATTGATATAAATATTTTTATGAGTTACTCGAAATACTAATTCTACGCAGATAAAGTCGGGGGTATTAGCTAGTATGCTTTATTTTTCATGTAGGTATACAATAGCGCATTAAACGAAAATGAAAATTGTAGGTAGTACCTATGGTTTTCGTAGTAGTAGTTTATAGTAATGAACTAGAAAACACTTCATTTAAAAGTATTTCCTGCACAACAAAATATTGCCTGACGATTCAGAAAATACAAGTATAGTTGTTCAAGTTTTCACTTCTGTCGGCACTCCCGGAGTGCACTGTTTTTTTTTTTTTTTTTTTTTAATATATGGGCTTAAAGTGTAATTTTTTTTTACCTTCCTCTTAAAGGTATTGTAAGGCTTTATAGAGAGTTTCACGCACAAATTATTTCCATTGTGAACAAGCTAGTTTTAACGCAAAAAAAAAAAATTAGTACCATTAGTCAGCGTTGCCAGACAGTTAACATATTTGCCCCAGATAAATATGAAAAACCTCCAGATTTGGTAGAAAATAATATTTTGTCATTTTTTTAAATATGTTTGTCGTACGACTTAAAAGTATAAATTTTGAATTGCAAAACTGTGCAGCAAATAAATACGCCCGATGAAACCATCTTGATTGGAATACAAAGCCCTTACGCTTTGGTAAAATTATTGTTTATAAAATTGGAGATGTGGATTTGTGCCTAAATCCAGAAAAATATTAAAGCAACTAGGTATTACAAACAAAATATAGCTTTTTTCAAATGAAACTGGCATTATCTTTTTTGAAAATTTTGTAAACGAAAATAGTGCAAAAATATTAAAACATAGTCATTTTCATAGCTTTGGAGAATCAATAGATTATTTTACATCATTAATTTACATTTATTTCATCCTCGATTGTCATGTTCAATTTTGAATCATTTGTTTGAGGACGAAATAGAACGAAAAATTTTTACGCTAACTCATTCTTAAGTTTGAGTTACTCAGCGTTTCCCACGTTCGCAAAATGCGGAAGCACACTTTAAGGGTTTAGAAAGAAATACAAATCTAAAAAAAAATCTAAATCCGGTCGGAGACCACCATATTTTCAACCCTGGCATTGGTACAGAGCTGTGTTGCAGTAGATAATTTTAAGCAATAAATAGACGGCTGAAGTGAAATATATGAACTATGGCTTGTAATATTCAACATTCTCCTTTTTAAATAAGGGACATGTTTAATTTTGTTTCAATTTGTTTTAGCAAAATTTTTTGAACATAATTAGAATATTTTCATTTGCTCTGGGCTTACCAGCCGTGGTCCATTTTCAACAAAAAAAATTTCTCCTTATTATGAACAGTTTCGCTTCTCCGACTTATAAGCTAAAAGCTCCTACCTCGCATAAAATTTAAACTAGGTATCCCAATGCTTTTACTAAAAAATACCAACTCAGAAAGTGTTTTGGAAGTTTTCATAAAAAATAAGGAAAGTCAAAAATATTTTTAGATTAAGGTTTTTCAACTCAGCCGAACTGGGTGTATCCTATAAAATTCTTCTTTTTGATAAAATGTGGAAGTGGGTCATGCACTTGTGATACAATCAAAAAAGAAGATGTGGCAATAAATTCCTCTTAAATTATTTTGTTGGTTTATGTACAGAGGTATTTGTCAAAAACCTCGCAAGCAGCAAGGTAGATAAAGTTTAAGATTTCTTGAGATGTTCTATTTATATACCTACACTCGCACATAATGTTAGTCTATTTTAATTGGTAAACCTAATGATTGACAGTTCCGTCTGCTATACTTGCATTGGGAGTGGTATTTGAAAAACCATTATGTTGGAGTAAATTAATTTGCGCCACAAGTTTGACAGCTAGCTGAAGCTAATTATATATATTCTTTATTTCCCCATGGACTTACGCATTGAGCAGCTTTTCAGGCAAGGTGTATTTAAATAATATAATGAATAGTGTCAAACTCAACTAAAGCCGTTTGTAAATATGTATCAAATTTTTCGTGATGAAATTCCTTGAAATAGTTTAATACTTTGTTTACCTGGGGATCAATTCTCGTTCTGTGGAAAAAAGAAACAAAGATGTTTTCACCCTCTCTCCTTTAAATTTCTGTTCTACAAAAATTTCATTTGAACAATTTTGTTTCAAGTCCTCATTTTTGCTAGTGAATGTTTTTAGTCAAAGTTTAAAAATTGAAAGCCTAATATCATACAGTGTATGATATTGAATTCACCACGGCAGTTTTACTCATTGAACGAGAATAGCTGTTTGGTACCGAGTGAATTCGAAAAAAAAGGAAAGCAATGTGTGAAAGCGAATATAAAAACGATTTATTCGATTTCGATTGTCTTTCAAAGAACCAGAATTAAAACCTTGGACTCTATTATCACCTCGTAAAATAAAATAGTTGTGGCCCCGATATTGTCTTGAATTAATTTTTGGCTAGTTTAACGATTACAGATTAAAAACAGATCAAACCTATCAAGATTTGACAATCTTTTATAGGCGATTTTTATGGTTGCGTTTACGATCAGTTTGAATTGTATTGGTAGGATCATTTTCAAAATTCGTCAAAAATCGGTTTTTGACCTTTTTATATAGTAACCATTAACTACTGTAAGTCAAAGAAAACGAAAAAAACTGTTGTTTTCTACTTATCGCACAAAACGAGAATATATATAATTTTTAAAGTTATAAGTGAAAAAAATAGCGAAAACGTCAATGAAATAGAAAATGTCTTTGCTTTTTCTATTCGTTTGCAAAAACGATTGAATGTATTCATCTCATAGAATCCCACAACAGTAGATGCTTCTGCTACTCATATGAAATATGAGCTTCAATTAATCGTCTTATATTGTTGAGCAGAAAAGATAACCGATGAAAGGTCTGAATGAAGTCTTTTGCTGTTGTATGCGATTGATTTCCTGTCAGAACTCATTTACTTTCCATATTTATGTATTTTCATTCCAAGAAAACAGAACCTTTACATCTTATGATGATATTTACTTTATAGTGTGGGGATTCACTTCTAAATGTTTCAGGCAAGCTAGTCAAGTTCAAAATTACTTCCAAAGAAACACAAAACCTTGTGCTATGAGTATAAGTTCCTCATTTCTTGAAAATGTTCTTAACAGAATTTTGTGATGACGACTTTTTCAACTTTTTAGATTTTGCGCACTTACAATGAAGGAATTTTCCATATCGAAAAAGGTCTTTAAATTCAGTCTAAAGGTTACAAATGATATAAGTAAGGCCCAATGAATTTTTATATTTTTTGTGAGTCAATCGCTGGCCCCAGACAAAACAAATTTCATCAATTCTTGAATGGTGTGATAAAATATGTACCACTTCGGCATAATGTTTTGAGAAGCGTATTGACTTTCTCTAAAGCAGATGGACACCTATTCGGAGGTTTTGAGATTCTTTGGGTGAAATTTGGCCTAATTTAAGTTTGTGTCGTGTGGAGGGGAAGATTCAGTGACGAACTTTTTAATACAAGTTCGTTAAATTGATCTTAGGCTCAACAACAGGGATTGTAAGGTTATGTGGTGATAATAGACAACAAAGTACAGGGTCATTCATTTCGTTGTTTCAAATTGGTAGCGCTGGAATTTGACACCTGCCAAACTCAGCTGTCATTTGAAGTGTCACAATTTTAGTTGAATTTTTGCCATTTAAGATAATGGATCGCTTAACAATCGAACAACGCGTTTAAAATATAAAAACTTACTACAAAAGTGGTGATTCAAACGTAGCCACTTTTCGCGCATTATGCGATGATTATGGTCGTCATAATCGACCGACGACGCATGCAATCGGTAAAATTGTGTGTTATTAGCAAGATGAGTTTTTGAGTTTTCTTCTGAGGAACAAAGATGAAAGGCATGCCCCACGGCACTCACAATCGAAGATCGTACTAATTGATGGCTTTAATTGAATAGGCATGGTGCAAGCGGGATGGAAGGCCTTGTCAGTCCCTCACCGACTGCGTGAGCGTGAGTGCAGTAGATAGTAGATAGCTGCAGTTTAAATACAATTTATTTAACTTTGCAAGTGCCGCCTAATTTTGGCAAGAGGTGGTCTCTGCAAGTTGCAATGTTTTCTATCATTCAACTGGTGGATATCTTCAAACTTGTGATGCTGAGTACTTCAGGAATAATATTCCACACAACTGTACGCTACGGACCAAGCGGAGACGATATTCTGTTCGCTCTGCCCGTTTGATTTAAAACTGTACCGATGGTAAGGTATTAATTATTTTTAATTATAATTCGATTTATCAAAATGTTCTACAGTAAATCACCTCTCGAGGGCGTCAGTGGAAGTAAGAAAGCTTGTATAGGTTTTTGCTTCACTCCATTATCATTTAATGGATACTATTATAAAAATATGTACTAAACAATTCGGCTTGAAAGACAGCTGTGTAGATTCCCACCCCCTGACGATATCTTAGCCCTGCAAACAGGGGATCGTCATTTCTCCGAACCTACCGCACTTCAAAAATGCTTATCCGAAGATGATTGTACAATTTAGAATAAAAACCTCTGTATTACTAGTTGCTATGTTACCGCTCTAGCTACATCGATAATTGCTCTTAACGGATAAACCGACTCAAACGTATAAAGACAATAATTCACTTCACCTAATTAAACACAACAAATCTCTGCCACATCACCTTAGCCGCCTGCTTAATGCTGTGTGATATACCACTTATTCCGGACTAAACCAAAGTCAATCAACAACTAATCTTTCACCACAAATGTGTCCCTTAAATCGTTCGCTCCCTCCGGGTAACATTTTGAAATGTGGTTGAGGTTGTAGCACCACCTTCGTCAACCTACTACATTTACCCTTGTTCGTTGGTAAGTTGAAATTATTTCACCGAAGGTACCAATAAGGATTTTTTTTTATCTATTCATTCTTGAGACTTCCTGCAGGGAGCTGTCGTTATTTCTTATTCAATTTTATTAAATTTAATAATATGTAAATATTCCAGTTTAAAAATGCCATTAATTTCTTGTCGTGTGCTCTGTTCTTCATGTCCACCCTCCACACGGAGAGACAGAGGACGAAACAGCGGAGTATATTCTCGTAAAAAATAGGAAGCAACACGAAATATTTATAAGAAACCCATAAAACCCAGAAGGGAACAATCAATTTGCAATTATGATTAATACTGAAGTTGAGTCGCAGTAAAAATAAAAACGCTTCTCGTTCCTCCACAAAACAAGCCAAGGATATTCGTGCATTACAGAGGCACTTCCGAATCGTTCACGTATATTTACTTAAATTCGCTCGAACTTGCATTCGTTTCGACGTAGATGGGGAATCGACCCGGAAGGATGATGATGATGGTGGTGATGGTGGAAGAAATGGATTTAATCAATCAATATAATGTGAGTGTTAATATGATGGCTCTTAAAAGGGAAAAGAGTGCAAGAGTGCCAGTTGATAGCGTTAATTGATATTGGATTTCATGAGAGACATTCACGTTAATAGGATGTATACTGCGAAACGGATATCTATTGATATGAATTAACGTGTCACATATACAGACGAAAATGCAACTCCTTACACATCAGAAGAGAGAAGATATTTTATTTTAATTATTTATTATTAAAACAATTATTGTAGCAAAAAAAAACACTTGCTGGCTGCGGCGTTACCCTCATTTAGTTTCCCGTTCAGCACAACATCGACATAAATATACCGGACGCAGACACACCAATCAATATCGTTTTACTTACAATAAACGCAAACGCAATAAAAAAGATTGTATACTTCATCAACAGCCATTACAAGTCGCAGAGTAATTATGACAGTAAAACGAAGGCCACAAGGGTTCAAGGACTAGTTTTTATTTCCGAATTTCATTGTTTAATCGCCTCAAATGCGATCACGATAAGATTATTTAAATGAAGTCCAATGGCGATTTACATGCGGCAGGAGCATCTGAAAAAAAGTCAACTCCTGATATAAAAATAATGATGTGTCATGCTACGAGGACAAAACAAAAATTGTTATCTGTCAGTTGAAAATCATGCAGGCGTTAACATAAAAAACGTAAATTTTAAATTAATAAATGGATAGATTAAGTGACGTCGCGTATATGCAGTGATATCGATTTAATGCCCGTTCCATCAATCGGGTATTAAAATGAATTATTGCTGAATTGTGGCTATAAATGGCTGTACTTGTAACAATAAAATTGAAGATCTATTATTGATTGCTATGTACAGATTTAAATTACATGAAAATAAGAGGGAGTAGCGTTTTATTGCCTAACTTGGAGTGGAGATTATTCTTCTGAATGCAATCAAAATGCGAATAAAGGAGTGGCTGTATGTAGAAAGTTCTATAGCACTAATTGGATTACCTACATTCTCATTGGGTATTTTGCTGCTCTTGCAAGCAAGTGGTATTCATTTAAATCACTTGTTCGTTGTAAATTCTTACAGAAGGTCGCAATGCTTTGTGCATGACCAGGCATTTTGAGGACATCTACTGAAATTTATTCCATTCCTACAAAAATGTGTGTAGGTAAATATAAAGTGCGCAACTGAAATGACCCGTCTCAAAGCCGAATCAACAAAAAAAAAAACGCAAACTCAAATTGTAACAACAGAAATTTTATTGGAAGATTCTATGGGTATATTACTTTACAGCATATATCGGGATACTACACACAGAACAGTGTAGTTCACCTCTATTTATTGGTTTACCTCATTCGCATTCTTAATCGGTAGACATAGTGTCAGCTATTTTCCTTTTTTTATTTGACTAAATCAAATTCTAGGAAATAAGGAAACAGCTGGTCAATTCGAACTAATTGACCGGATAAACGTGTCGTATTGATCCCCTATAGGACAGCGATGGCGAACCCATGGCACGCGACGAATTATTATTGGCACGTCACTAATTGAGAAATCGGTTTTTTCCTCGTTTTTTGTTAATCTGAAATTTGTTTAAATGAATTAAAAACTGTTAATTTAAAAAGTGAATTTATAGGCTTACAAATAAAGTGCTTCGCAGTGCAAAATTATTTATTATTGTTCCAAGTAGTCGCTAGAAAACTAGATCAAGACTGTATGATGGCACGCCAAAGACACTTCAAACTATTTATTTCTTCAATGGCACGAAGCTCTAAAAAAGGTTTGCCATCCCTGCCCTAGCACATAAGTAATAGTTCACTTAAGCAAGAATGCATAATATGTACAGTTTAATATAAGTTAACACCAAATAAATTGCTGAAGCAATAGGGCAATCATTTCAACCCAGACGCATTTCCGAGGAAAATAAGCAATAATTCCAATCGGAGCATTTTACATCCGCCGCTGACTCGACAATTATACCTATTACTATTTATAAAAGCATGCAAATTAAACCTCCATTTAAATAAGCAAATAAAGAACAGGGGTCAGATCGCCACTTCCGTGAACGAGCTATACGTTCACGGAATAAAGTTGATTTTACTTGTGAAACAAAAACAAATTCCGTTACGTAATGCTCGTTAACGGATGACGCGATTCGACCCCAGGTTTTGCTGTCTGAAAAATATTGATATTCAAATATCGATTGGCGCACAAACCAATTAGTATGAAACTTTGGGATACGTATTGATATTTATTTAAGTGACGAAAATGTTAATATAATACGCCCTAAGCGTAAGGACAATTGAGTTGCGGGAACACATCGAAAAGACAGAGATTTTTGGGCACGTGGCTTTACTAAGTGAGTCTTTGGACAGCTATAGCTGGATAGGTGACAAATCTAAGAACATAGCAATATGATTATGAACCTCTGAAATCGTGATGTGCAGTAATTCGGTAGTTCTCGGAATTCTTCATAGCCATTAACGAACGATAATATTCCTTCCTTTAGCTGCCACACAACTCCTAGTCTGACACCCAGGAATTTCTGGCAAAGCCAACGTTTTAGCTACCGAGGTAGACAGCGACTGCGTATAAGGAAGTATTGCTTCCTCCAATCATTCATATTCACTTTACTGTGTCTCACAACAGTGGGTTGAAAATGCAGATAAGCTAAGATTTGTAGCCTTTTCTTTGGTTTTTGTCAAAGAACTTTGTTTTTTTTGTTTGCTTTAAAAGACAAATAAATAAAAATGATTAGGTATATGAAAGTGTTACCGCTTGTTTTATTTTTCTTTTTATGTTGTAAAACTTTTTTTTTCTCATTTTGTAGTTGATTTAAAGAAATTCGATATCCTGTCTAAATAGTTTGATATAGTTTTTAAAACCGATACATAAGTATCGTATATATAAGTATTATTGTTTACTAAAGTTCGGCCAATCTTGTGGCCTGGCGTACATATACACAATATATTGGGAAACCAATTACAGACAGCATCGCATCTCTGAACAGTCTTCCCAATTAAAAAAAATATAAGGCAGTGGTTCTTAACAATTTTCCTTTCCCTATTTATATATGACAAGATTTAAGGCTCCGCAACCGTTAGTTTCGGTGACGACAGGAAATTACGAAGAAGCTTTCCTGCTAAGCATCTTTCTATGTCAGGTAACAAACAATTTCCTTTAAATGGTGATATAATTATTTTATGGTTCTGGGTTTTTGGCGGCAGATTTTTGTGGAAAAAAAAACATTTAATTGGGATGAGCATTTTTCTAACAAAAGGTAGATATAGATCTCACAGAATACCATCACAAAATTTCATCGATTTGGTAGATAGCAACGAGTATACAACTAGAATAAGGCTTATTTCTGAACTGCTGAGGAAAAATAAAATGGATAGCGCCTCGGTGAATGGTGAGAAAGGAAAAGTACAGAATATTTTCTTTAGTTTACGTCTCCGAAATTATTCGTTAATATGTGTATATTACTTGAAAAAAATCCATTTAACAATGTACTCTAATTTTATTAATATCAAGAAGTTGCTCGCTTTGTGAACAGATCCCTAATTGACCCAGCTGATCCGCATTAGTATTATTTCTAAGTCTAATGCCAAAATATTCCGTAGGGAAATAGTCTTGTAGGCCCTTGATTTGAATAGCAAGTATAAAGTTTTGTTATGGTTTTGAATGTAAATCGATATATGTTCCTACAGTCCTGAGATGTCCATTTATTAGGTAAAATAATTTTAGATTTGCTCGTTTTCGATCGAATTTCATAAACTACTGTTTTCGCATCAAATGACTTTTACGACATGTTAAAATTTAATCGATATCCATTTTCTTGTAAATTATCTTTAGATATTTTGTTTAAAGAAAACAGTGCTATTAAATCAGCAGATCGCAACCCTGCGGGTATTCCGCTCCGTTTATCGGTGATTTGTCATGCATACAATGGTAGCTCTGATAAAGTTTTAAAATGTGACAGACTTATTCAAAAATTACCACCATAAATTTTGTGTCTCAGCCTCAGATAATAGTACCTAGTTACTGCTTTTGAGACCTTGCTCTCTGACAAGCTGCTTTTGTACTGATACAATAATATCCACTTCGGCGTTGGTATTGCTGCTTGCGTACCTTGCGTCGGAGTATATTATCAGAGATCGAAGACATGGTGATCCTTCAATTTTCGTGATTGGTCTTTGAGCAACCTTGATTGATTCAATAAAAACGTTTGTCAACCACCACAATAGGGTGGCTTCTTCTTTTCTTATGTTTGTCGTAATATTCCCACTGTGACATTCACTACAGTCCCGACAATTTCCGTTATTTCCAGAAGCGGGTCTATTCCAGTGTCTTCTCTTGTCTTGCCTTCACCCTGGTTTTCCCCTTTGGCTTCTGAAGGGATGCCATCATCCATGTATTACAAATTCGCCAATGAACTTCAAGGTCATTAAATGTGGGGTTGCTAAGCACCCTGTTTGACATAAGACTTTGATATGTCACATCAGCTTTTTCCAGACAAGCCAGCTCGCAATTATTCTATTTAACCTCAATTGTGTTTGCAAAACTATCTGGTTTACTTCTCCTCTCATTGTCTCAATATATTGGTGGCCAAAATGCAAATGACATTTTAACAAACTATTAAGGGGAAATCCTATAATCACTGGCATTTCATTATGACAGCTACCCCTGTGCTACCTATATCAAATTATGGCATTTGAACCTTTTCTTGTGCACAAAATCGTTCATTTATGTCCTGCAGATTTAAACTCATCAGAAAGTGAAAGGATCAAATTTGAACATGATTTATCCATTTAAGCTACCACACCTAAGCATGGTGATAGGTGAGAAATTTCTTTTACATCAGACACTTTAGATATTAATTTTAAAATATTTCCAAATCCAGTAATCGAGTCAAATTGAACGGAAAATTTTAAGTGAAAAAGAAGAAGGACACAATGTTTCTTACTTTCTATGCTTTTGTGGGAAAGACTCCCTAAATCTTTATATCTGTAAAAGTAGAAATTTATTATTGATGTAGCAATGATTGAAATTGGGGCCTTGATTAATATACAAGTGTTTATGATGTTAAATTAATTTTAATGCTAACGGCGACATGGGGCCAAAACGTTTCATCACGTGATGGAATATGTTTCTGTTTCTCAGAGAAGTGATTCGGCAAATTTGACTCCTGTTATAAATGTTGATGCGGATTGGGGAAGTGTAAACTCTTAGCCGCTTTCTACCCAATGGAGTTTCATTTAATTTCATAAGGTTCAGTTTCTCCGTCAATCAAGATTTTGCATATTCCCATCGACATTTTATTTCGCAGCTCTGATTCGAATCTTTCTGTGAAATTGTGTAGCCATTGTCAAGCCACACTCGGATCTGGATCTCTGGTAAAAAATGTTGCCCACTATAAACACGGTGAATGTCTTCTCTTTATGCGGGATTTGGCAAAGGTCCCAAACCCGAAAGCTCCATCCATTGTAACAACTGCTAGTGTATCTACAATTCGTTTCTTGGACTCTTTTGCTTTTTGAATTTATGCAATTTTTATCCCTCGTCCTTTCTTATCTAAATATGGCTTAAAATGGACACATTCGGACTTCCTCCTTTGCATTCACTTTGTAGGTGAACTTTTTTTTAAACGACCTGTTCCAACCGGCAATCAATCACCAAGGGAACTTCCTTCTACTTTCTTTCCACGACAGAGTGACATGCCAGTTGCACACAGTACAAGTAACTTCTCAAACTTTGTATCCCTTGCATCGCACTGCGCTTTTTCATTCCAAAAATAAAGACATTCATTCTCATCTTCAGGAAAGAGCAAATAAAAGGGAAATACAAACCTCCAGGACAAGTACAAATAGTGATCCACTGGCCAAACAGAGGAGGCCAAGCTGAAGAAAAATACCCACCTGCAAAGCATTTCGAACCGGAAGGCCTGGTGGGGTGGCCAATGTCCACCCATCATCTGCAATTTATCGCCGCACTTCCGTTTATTCCCCCGTGACTAAGAACAACACTGGCGTCCTTTCACTGTCAGCAGACACTTAATTAATTACACTCAGCAGCACAAAAGCTCAGAAGAGTCCTGCCTAATGCACTTTAGTCCTGTTTAATAACTTGCTATCTGCACTATGATTTATTCAAATTTAATTACATTGAAGCTGCACACTGTTCAACAGCCAACTGTTTATTCTTTTTTCCAGATGCAGATCCACCAGTAGCGAGCTAGACACCAAGATACAACCTAAATAAGCATTGCAGTCCTGTTTCAGTGCAGATTGCAAAGAAAAACAAAACCTAAATAAAACATTAAAAAAAAACTCATTCAATGTTGCAAAAAGTTAACTGAAAAATCGAAAAACAATGTTTTTAGCTATAAATCAAAATTGGCTTTCGTCCAAGCGAAAAAAGGACCAAAAGCAGTCGCAACCACCACCAACAACAGCAGCGGCAAAAGTATCTCAAAGATCCACCGCTGCTGGGTTGACGACAGACAACGAATTGGCAACGGGGTCGATGATGTCCTTCCCTTCAACAACAACTTCCGGTCGGAGTAATACGCTGAATACGGACGCTGGTGCTGCTGAATTTAACGGTAAAAGTGAAAACAAATACCACGTCCACAAGGACATCGGCGGCGGCGGTGGTGGTGGTGATGATGACACAAAACTCGAATCCGGGATCCGCCGATTGAACGATGATGTTTTAAATGCCGGTCGTGTCTCGTGCCAATGCAATAGCCAGTGTGTAAATAAGGATCCGGATAAAATAATCGACGGTAGTGGAGGAGATGGCTCTAGTATTGTCGGGTCGTATATATTCCTTGGAGCGATTGTGTTGTGTTTAGCATCGATGGCAGTGATTTTATATTCCCATGTGAATAGTGAAACGGACGTGTTATGGTTTAGGGAGAATTTCCGAAATGAACTTTTAGAGAACAACCAAGTGCTCCGATCGATAGTGTTGCAGATAATTAGGGATAATCAAGTCCTGTTGAGCGACAGCAGCTACTACCATCATCCGACGACGACGACTAGAAAATATGAAAGGTGAGTGCAATATATATATTTATGCGATAGATGGGTACCGGTACCGTAGTTTCAGACATTTCACCACCATTTGCTGCTGACAGAATATGCCAGTCGGCGTGAAACCTTTTTGGGGTTTTTTAAATGGTTTTGATTCAGTGGGTATTTTTGTGGTTTCCAGGGGTCAGATTCTGTAAGGCGAAACGATCAAACGTTTTCGTGGGCGCAGGAATGATTTGCCCTATGTTGCAAAAGCAAATTTGTTCGTGAACACGAAAACGTTTGAACGTTTCGCCTTACAGAATGCCCACTCAGGTTTCCTCTGTGGGTACGGAAACTCATCACAACTATTCGGAAATTGCAAAGATTCTCTTATTTTCGTAGGAAGGTGGGAAGCATCGAAAGCCTGTGTGTGGGACTTTAATCTACTAAAACCACCTCTGCCTCCATTCCCATTTTCCTGCGAAACTTTTTTTTAGCATTCCTTAATTGGTAGATGTCAGCTGACACATATTTTTGTGTGTGCGTGTTTGTCTTAGTTCATTCCTTTTATCGGATCATGATAACTACGAAATTTGCTAAACTTCACAACATTAACAATTGACGAATACTAAAATAAAACATATAACTCAGAATTTAGAAGGCCAGAATCATTTCCAAATTGTTCATGGAAACGTAGCTTCCCTCTCAGTTAAAAGGACATCCATAGCCATACATTGCAGATGAGGAAAACTCCATATATACTACATTTAAGTAAGCGTAAGAGAACACGCTCTAATGAAAGAAATGACCGAGAGCTTGTTTTTACACAACAATATGTCAATATGTGTCATGTGCATGTCTCATGCATATCTTTGTTTATCAGTCCAGTCAAAATGGCAACGCTAGACTCTCATGTGTGCATGAGAAAGAGTATTCATTGGAACAGTTCCAATGGACAACGATTAAGAGAATACGATTTAAAAAATGGAGAAATGGATAAAATGAGCGTATAGTTTATATAGTGATTGACAGTTTCTTGTAAATACCTTTTAAAATATCAACTTTTCCGCAAAATAGTCTTCAGCATATATACCTATAGCTATGAGCATGACCGCTACAAAGGTGCATATCTATTTTTTTCTTAATCAAGAAATAAGCAACTTTTTGTGCAAATGAAAATATTTTTTTTTTACCAAATTACTAATTACTCTAAAACCAGTCGATGTATCGCTACCATTGGTATTTGTTGTTTAACTATATAGAGGTTATACCGGACGTTGTGTGCACATTTTAGCCTTCTACGTCAATTAGTTTCTGAGATAGACCAAGGAACACAATTGGTCTATTGGGTTTGGACGGACAAAGGCGAAACTAATAAGGTTTTTTTCCCTTTGGGTGCGGCTTAAGAAAAGTAATTTTGTTTTAAAGAAGCACACCCTCCTGGATTTTGCTTTTTGTTCCGCTCCTCATCTATGCAATAGCATCAAAAATATTTGCGGGGATTCCTAGACTAGTCATGCATAGCAGCATGTTATCCTATTACCCAACGGTGGATGCACTCAGAAAAAAAAGTTCGTCAAGCGCAGAGTTTTGAGATTTTTAAACAATTGTAAGCTAAACTTTTAGCTTGCTTTAAAAATTATTTTTGATTAGAAGCGCTTGTTTTCAAGTTTCCAAGAATCAAGTATTCAGCGTAAGAATAATATCCCCTCCAAAACTATTTTCTTACATCATTGCCAACAATTTCAATCTTAATTCAAAAATTATTTTGATATGTGGTTTCATTTTAACCAACGAGAACTGTTGGCATTACAATTTCCTTTTTTGAGTGTAAATTTACCGTGGAACCATATCATCTGTATGCCGACATAGAGCAAGTTAAAAAAATGCGCATTGGTCATCTAAGATGGCTAGGACTTGTAAAGCGGATGAACACAATTTGTCCGGCCCGTAGAGTCTTCGACTCCAACCACCCGCAGATGAAACGCAAAAGAGGAAGACCTCGCCTTAGGTGGCAGAAATGAGAAAAGGGGGACTTTATTCATTTTTAGGGGCACAATTTTTACATTGGGGGCCAAAAACTTTAACGAAAAGTAAAATTTTCTTAGTTTCCAGTTTAAGAGTAGAACAAAACAAGTGAAAGTGGTATCATCGGCCTGGCCGATGCTTTGATACCCTCCACTGCATACAAGTCATGCAAAATTGGTTTTGTGAGGGAGGTACCAGAACTACTTGACCGACATAGCAGGTTTTCAATACCAACCTAACGACGATAAAAAGAAGTTCTCTCACCAAATTTCATTCACCTACGTCAATTACTTTGGGCGCTATCGTGCTTTCAACAGACAGACAGACAGACAGACAGAGAGACGGACATGGCTAAATCGATTCAGAATGTGATCCTGATTCAGAATATATATACTTTATAAGGTCTCCGGTGACTCCTTCTTGGCGTTACAAATGTATTGGCAAAGTGAATATACCTTCCTCTGGAGGGTATAATAAGAAAAACAAAATATTTCCATTTTTTATACCCTCCAGAGGAAGGTATATTCACTTTGCCAATACATTTGTAACGCCAAGAAGGAGTCACCGGAGACCTTATAAAGTATATATATTCTGAATCAGGATCACATTCTGAATAGATTTAGCCATGTCCATCTCTCTGTCTGTCTGTCTGTCTGTTGAAAGCACGATAGCGCCCAAAGTAATTGACGTAGGTGAATGAAATTCGGTGAAAGGACTTCTTTTTATCGGCGTCAGGTTGGTATTGAAAATGGGCTCTGTCGGTCAAGTAGTTCTGGTACCTCCCATACGAAACCAATATTGGACCCATGTGCCTCTCCGTCTGTTGAAAGCACGATAGCACTCAAAGTAATTGACGTAGGTGAATGAAATTTTGTGAAAGGACTTCTTTTATCGTCGTTAGGTTGGTATTAAAAATGGGCTATGTCGGTCAAGTAGTTCTGGTATTTTGCATGACTTGTATGCAGTGGAGGGTATCAAAGCATCGGCCAGGCCGATGATAACACTTTTACTTGTTTTATTTAATAAATTCGTCAAAATGGATGTATTCATTTGTGAAAGTTTGGTTAACACTTCGTATGTCATAGAAGCTTTGTATGTAGGTGCTTTAAGTTGTGAAACTCGGTGCTTCCTCGATGTAAAAATTTCACTTACTCTTTTTATCGGATTAAAGTCCAGGCCGTATTTATTTACTAAATTTTCAGATCTCGTTAAGGCTATGAGGTGTTTCCGAGTCTATTCAATAGCATAATAGCATCTAATACGCTTTAGTTTATATTTTGTACAAGTTCCCACAGCTTTTTAGTTTGCAGGAGTAAAATATTGAAAACTCTACAGCATTTTGGTGAATCTAGAGAATCTTTTGGTCAGCCCTTAGGTTTTTAAGTGCGGCCGTTAAAGCTACTGGCTCAATATCGTTTAAGAACTGTAATACATTGAAAGTGATTAGAATGCTTTTTCATTATCTACCGACCCCTTCTAAGATGAAGAATGTCAAAGTAATTTTGGATCCCCAATAGATGAAGTATAGCAGTTTTAAGAGTTTCTGTTTGCTAATTATTCCGTTTCGTCGGGCTTCTTTATTTAAGTATGCAGAAAGTGGGACATAGGAAACGACTTTGAATAATTCTATCAATGCCGAAGGTGCTAACCCTCCTCGTCAAGTTATTTTATGTTTTATAAGTGGAGATGTAACCCTTTGCTTAGTTGGATCGATAATTATCCCAATTTCGCATTCCTCGTTACCTTAACAACATTTCAGATCGAAGGGTGTCATTGACCTTATTAAAAAGGTAACAGTGATTAGGGAAAAATATTCTGGTCAGCACCCGTTTTTGAAACCAAATCGTGGAAGAATTTGTTACCACCTAGGTATGTGTAGGCGGGGTAGGGTCTGTATGGTGGATATGTCACGTTATATACACATGTTTCAAGGAAAGTTAAAAGTAGTTCGTTCATCCATTTTATTTATGCCTTTGCAAAAAAATTTGATAAACGCTTGAATTGTTACCGAGAAAAATTTAAATATTCAACATTTTCGCTTTCCGAAGTAAGTCTAAAAAAATATTGCCTAGAGCGTGAGGGTTGTTGCGCTGTCGGATAGCTCATTTAAATGTACCGAATCAAAAGAAAGATGGATTTGATGTTGCCGTATTCTCAGACGACCTTGATATCCACTTCTCCTTCGACTTTCAGTCGACAGCCGCTGACTGTTTGGTTGGTGGTAAGTCCGGTATTTCAGACAGAGATATCGACAGTCAGGTAGCTACCAAATCCAATATGTTGAAAACCATTAAATTAAAGGTTAGAAATAATACAACACATCTTACAAGGGATTGCTGGTCACTGTGTCACTGGCCGCATGCAAGAACCTAGTTGTCTTAAGTCGACTGGATTGGTCTGGGTGAGATGTAACCTGAACGCAAAAAATAGATTGGTCGGGAACGTCACTTTTTCTGCGTCAGCCACATATGAGAACCGTCAACTTAGTACTCAGTCACGAATTTCTTGACTAGATTCGTCGACTGCCCCTCCATAAACGTCAACTGAAACAGCTGCTCTTTTGATCGATTTCCCACAATCAATGAGAGAGCTGTCAGACTTCCTAAATAGATACTTGAACGTCCCCACTGTGTCATCAGTAGAGATGCCCAATGTCTGGGCATCCCCTTAAAAAAAATAGTAAATTTTCTATATACTTGCCTTGGTCTGACTGCGAAAGGCCTTCCTAGGTCATTGCCTTTATTACGATCACAAAACGTTTTTTTTGCTATGCCAGTATTGACAGCATTTAGAGCTTCATTTAAAAAGCAATTGGTTCCAGGTGTGAACAGTGTGACCCACAAGTTCTCCCCAGTGGTAGCTCAATCGACCTATTTTGGTGTAAGCACATGTATCATCAACCAACTTACAGCTGTGAAGACAACAATCTCTCTGAGTTTTTCAGGTACAGAAATTGGAACGAAAATGAGCATTCAAAGGTTTAATCTGTTTCTTTTAATTGTCCTGTTTATTGGAACTGAAACGTACACACCTAGTGTTACCAGATTGAAAAACGAAATTTGGTGGTCTTTATAATTACATATTCAGATGGCACAATATTTACTGGGGGACAAAACCTCCAACGAACATCTAAATGGTCGTAGTTTTAAGTTTTAGATTAAAAAAAAATAAATTCGTTGTGGATGTATCCAGTTGTGACAGTTATAACACTTCGTATACATGTATTCACAATGCATTCGCCAATTTTGTATTTTGAATTTTTTGGGACAAAGTTGTTTTTAAGACAAAAAGTCTTGGGTATACCAACCTCCCTTCCTAGGTTCTACTTTCAACTATCCAGGGACTTAACCGCAACTGATGATGCATTTCCCTAGGTCATTTGAAATCTCAACGAACTATCCTTTTTCCAAACAATCACCAAAACCATTTTTACACGAGCCCACACTTATAAACATAGGACGTGTCCTTCATCCATAGTCTGCCAAAGTACGAGTATAAAGCATAATTCACTGCCACTGGTCATCCAATTTCCAAATCCGCCTCTGTCTATGCGAACTTTTGCCTTTAAATTCGTTTGTTTAATTATAAGTAGCCCTCGGCGAGTAGAACAAAAACACAACAAATTCGTGGAAAATAAGACTTGAAGAAAAAAACAAAACGCCGTGGTGTATATACGGAGTAAAGCATACCCCTTGTCGAAGGATAAGGATCTGGCTCTCTGGTAGAAGTTACTCCTTTTTATTTTCTGTTTTCCGCTCGGGCTTTTTTCCAGTTAAATCCTCGAAAACCGCATACAAATCGTAAGTACCTCGTAAATGACTTTAGCGCTTCTTGCGACCATCATCAAGTCACGCGGCCAGACCGTGAGGACCAGAGAGGAAATTACTTTTCGTATATTTCGTTTAAGTTTTTATTTACACCCTTGCGCCTTGCCTTGAAATAATTGTTTCAACTTTTAGGGGTAGAGTTAGAGAATGGCGTCAGTGGTTTTTTTTTTAGTCTTTTCTATTCTTGGTATTACTGTGCGCATTGTTTGCTGTTTGGAGAGAACTCACTAAAGGTGCCTTCTTGATGTAACATTCGTCGTTGATTCTTTTTCCTTATTTCTCGTGCAGGTACGACTACGTACACGGTACACGGTCTTTATTCGTTTTTCTAAATTAAATGAGAAATGTCCATTGTTTTCGTTGAGATTCGGCGTTCCTTTTTTTTGTTGTCCTTCAGTAGCTGGTATGGTTGTGCTTCTTTTGGAAGAGAGTGGTGCAATTAAGATTTATTTGTGCCAAAGAGGGGATAGTGTTAAAAGGCGCTTTATTGTAGTAAGTGTTTCTGGCGTTTCTTGTAATTGGAAAACGCCAAAAAAGGTTGGCTCTAAAGGTGGGTGGTCTCAGTTAGGTTATTTCACTTTCAGAAGAGAAGTATTCCTCTTTGGTATGGAATGTAATGAAATGAGCAACGAGGCGTAGGAGGTTGGAACTTGATTTATTTATACCGACTTTATATCATTAAATTAAAAACGGCCGAAAAGAATTTGCGGCTTCTGGGCTGGTCGTACGAATGTCAAAGGAGGAAACCTTTTTGTTTATCTTAGAATAGATGTAAGCTTAGCAAGGGATTGTAGGTATGTATTTGAGGCCCCAACAGTAAGTATCTTATGCGACTTTACTAAGTGAAGCCAATTAATTACTAAGGAGTTTGGGATAAGCAAATTAACTCGTTGGTAGAATCGGCGATCATAAAAGGAGAAGGGACATTTTAATAATAAGCCTAATGGGAGGGTATTTTATAAGAATCTATAGCTGGACGTGAGAATATTTTTACAGTGGATCCATGCAAAAGTAATTTAATATGAATTTTATAAATGAGGAGTAAGGCGTCTTTCTCTTCTTGTACCCAAATGTCTTAGAAAGTTTATACAACGTCGGTGGCAAACAAGTGAATATAAATATAAATTTTTTGTCATTGTGTTTATCTTAGCAGGAGTTAGAGGTTTTAAGGCCCTGGGGGCAACAAAAAAATAAACAATTTTGTTCAGTCAAGTTCTTCAATAAATGATTTACAACAACATTTTTGCGTTAACGAACGGAACCTTTCGAGCTTTTTTAGACAAAAAATAGTTGATAGATTCTTTTTTAATATTTAAGAACAATCTAATCATGTTTGTACAAAGTGCTGTAGGTAACACAGGGAAAAAAAATATCAGATGTCAAATGTCGTGGAGATTGTGTGCCAAATGTGTAAAGCCTTGGGTTACTGACGGCCTTAAAAGCTGTTTGTATAGCAGCAGTTTTGTTGTTATACTGTGTCTTAATTAGCGATTAAACTCGGTGAAATTAGAGTAAAACCTTCCTGCAAAGTTAACCCCGAGATAAACTTGATATTGAAAGTGATGATCCGTTTGCTAAGCTTTATATTACATTGCGACAGTTTCTGGCTTACCTATTCTTTCATAAATCAGCTCGTATTTGGCCGTGTTCAATTCTATGCCCCATCTTAGGGATACTAAAAAATCTTTCCAGCAGTAGTTGGGGACAGAGCTGCTAAATGGGGCTGTGTCATCGAAAAGGCAGCGGTTAGTTGTATTCCCGACCTGAGGTTGGTCAATTGTGAAGTGCGACACCAGCTCTGATGTTTGTGATTGACTGTCTTCTGTTTTCACAGAAAAGGACTTGGAAAAATTAAAATTATATAAATGAGAGTCATGCGAAAACTTTGCTGTTTCAAGTTGTTAACATTAATCCTCACCGAATCTGCACGTTTAGGGAGCATGCGAGTGTCAACTTCTTCGACTGCCACTAGTGATGTTATATTGACGAGAGGGTCGCTTCGTTACAATTGGAAGCGATTGTCGAAGGACAGATTCGAACCTGTTAGTTCAAAAATTTAAACATTTATACACTTTTTATACAAAACTCAAAACGAGAGATAGATAATATTCCTCTGTGAGATTAAAGGGTAATTTGTTGTGGTGGACAAATGGATTACTATTATATACCTTAAGCCACACTATCTTCTGGTTTGCCCAAAATTCCTCATCATTTACTTTCAATGAAGTTGGTGAAATGGTCATAAGTGCATTACAGCACGAGTTTCTCTAATTGCATTTGCACATCCACAGTTCAATGGTCAATTGAAATTATAGAATACTACAAACCTACAAGGCTACCGAAAGGGAAACATTTCAAGTTAACATCAACGTTGCACACACAAATACTCGTAGGTATACGTATATAATATGTACTTCGGAAACCCCAAATGAGTTTTATTGTCATCCATTCGGGATATCGAAATCCAATCGTATGTATTCAAAAGACACATTTGTGCTGTGCTTTAAGCAAACACGACTAAAGTTGACCCTTCCTTGAAAGATCCTTTTCAAAAGTGTATTGGGGGATAACACAAAAGCAAATAAACATTTATTTTTCTCAATATTTATTGCCATTGCTTTGGTCCTTGCAATTCAATATCGGATTAGCATACAACAGAAGCAATCCGGACAAATCCTTAACCCTCTTATTATTAAGGAGACAACGACTATTGAAACAAGTAAATCCCCACAAAAGTCGTTCTGCAAAGGACCATAAATATCAGTAACAGGTGTACATGATTACGATTTAAGCCTTTTAATGTACGAGTATACCGGGCCAAGAGGAAGTTTAAATCAAATCGAAAAATAATGCAATATAAGCGCGCTTAATTTGTATTTATTTATATTTATGACTGGGGAACAGTTTGTTTCCTTGGAAGCGCCTTTCGATTATTTTTATTACTATTTACGTTAACCATTTCAAAATGAGCTAATTGCCGATGACTGCTTTTATATTTGGCTTCGTAAAAAAAGTGATTTAACTGATGAATCAAAAGCGTACGTTCTCCAGTTAAGGATGTTAGAAATTAAACGGCGGCTAAGAAGAATTAGCTTAATAAGAAATAAGTAAAAGAAACTTAGCAAGAACTAACTAACTAACTAGTATAGTAATGAGTATAGGTAAGAATGTAAGTGTAGTTATATTTGTGTACACATTGATTTTATACTAATATGGTTTGAGTGACTAAATTATGTTATGTAAGGTCGGACCTCTTTTACCCAAAACGTTTTTTTTCAGGAAGTAGTTTAGCCTGTAGTGAATATAACTAAATTTTACTATATATTATTAACCTATTAGTTAATTAAAAAAGTAATAACTTAACAACAAATAGTAAAATTTAATTTCAATAATAGGGTGTTAGATTGGCAATAAGAAGGTCAGATTGAAATGGGCATGGGATCTGTTGTCTTTGTTTTTGTTTGTCTGCACTCTTCGTAACATTTCTCTTAAGAGAAGATCTCGAATTTTTCACAACAAAATAAGAATTAAAAAAAAATTAATATATACCAAATTAATTTTTTTGTGTTACAAAGTTTCTGTGGTAATAAGACAAGTTTTATGTCATTCTAATGTTGATCTCAATATTGCCTCGAGCCTACAAAGTTTCCCACAAGTTACTTCTTTTTCCTGTCTAATCTCATCTGGTAAAAGTAATTGACAGAATGCCATCGGCTCTGAGCCGCATTCAGATTATTACTGCTAAAGTTGCCAGATCCGTCGCAATATGTTTGTAGAAAGTTTGTGTGCCAACTAAAAATCGAGGGGTTCCCTTTCAACTTCTATAAGGTCGAGTCGATTTGAACAGCTTTAATTTAATTCCTCTGTCGTCCTACATTAGAAAACGTTTGACAAAAGTTCGTGCATATAACAGGCCTAAGAAAGAAAGTCGACAATTTGAATGTAATAAAGTTTTCATAAAATTTGTTCCTCACAACCATAAATAGGAATGGTTCAAAAGCTTAACCTAGGGTACTCCAATGGATATGTTTTAAGTTGTTGTTCGTTCCTATACTCGTAGATGGGCAATAATTTGCACCAAATTAAAGAAAGCACTAACTTCAATCACAATAGGGACAGTCTTTTCGGCTCTTCTAATTTAAGAAAAGATTTATATGCAATTGCTTCAGCAGGTATCTACAGTTGCCGCATTAAAGTCTTATTGTTGAGCTCCAGTTGACCTTTTGTTTTGCTACGAGCTTGTAAATCTGTTTGCTCTCAGATTTTGTCAAGCATTTGTTGACTTTTGTTTATTTATTTGTTTGTCAACAAAGTACTTGGCCTTTCTTAGACATATTACAAAAAAGTGACTAAAAATTTAGGAACAAATTATGTAAAAAAAAAGAAAATACAGAAAAAAAGAAAAAGAAAATGCAAGTACAAAACTAATTCAAATTTGAGCAATACAATTACAACTGGAAATAATTGAACAAGATGGATTTTATTAATGGTATTGTCATATTAAAGTCAATTAAAGACGCACACTCATTATACAGTAACATTAAACCATTTAAAGAGCAGGATCTACCGTAATTAGTACGAGAACGAGGAACATAAAAGAATCTGTTATTACGCAAATTAAGTGATGGAACATTAAGACCCAAAAGACTTAAAATATCAGAACAGTCAATCTCCCCAATAAGTATTCTGTGGAGAAAAATAACTCTTGACACCTTTCTCCTAACCTCAAGGGACTCAAGTCCAATAAGTTGTAATCGGGCTGAATAAGGGGGTAAGTTATTAAAATCTGACCAAGAAAGACATCTGAGGGCAAACCTAAGAAATCTCTTTTGAATTGCTTCGATTCTAACAACATGAGTATTGTAGTATGGACACCAAACAATGGACGCATATTCCAACAATGATCGAACAAACGACAAATATAAAATTTTTAGCGCATAGGGGTCAGAGAACGCTCTAGCATAACGTTTAAGCATTCCCCATGCTCTATTGGCTTTATTTGAGATATATTCATAGTGGTAAATGTAGGATAGTTTACTATCTAACATAACCCCTAAATCTTTTATCAAAGAAACACGCGGAATAGCATTACTGTCGAAGGAATAAGCATGAGTGAAAGGTGAGGTACGACGGGAAAATGTAATAACCGAACATTTACTAACATTAAGGGACAAGTAGTTTTTAGTGCACCACAAAACGAAATTTTGGAGATGTGCATTTAATCTATGAAAACTATTCGGATCATTGCATGAAGAGTATATTTTAAAATCATCGGCAAACATCAGGATTTTGCAATGTGGAACAAATTTGACAACATCATTAACAAATAAAATAAATAGGAGTGGACCTATGTGACTTCCTTGAGTGTGTTTGGCCAACTGGTATCTCAAATAGGGATTCAGAACCAGTAAGCAGACGGGAGGCGGCACTTCTTGCTTTACCCGCGATATTGTTGCCATCAAAGTTTCTATGTGACCTATGGAATTTCGAAGAAATTGAAACTGTCAGAAACTAACTCTTACTCTCACTCTAATTCTAACTCTCCACGACGAATCACTATTGGATGATTTTTCCAGCGCTGCAGTTGTTTTTACCCGAGGCACAGAGTCTCCAATATCGGTAGTGTAATTTTGCACCTTAGAAGCGTAGGTGTACCAAATTTGTGATCCCGGTGAAAACTTTAAAATCTAGCTTTCTTTGGCATTATATCTATGGGCTCAACGAACCCTTTTTGCATTTCTAGAAACCTTCGCTAACCGCGACAGTAAAAAACACAAGGATATTGATCGAAATGATTCTTACATATTGCTTTAATTTTTTTTCCAGCAAGCTCGCGAATTTGTTCTTAATAATTTGACGTTAAAATATTTTCATGATGTGCAAATAAACTGACGTTAAAATATTTTCATGATGTGCAAATAAACTGTTCAATTACTGCTTTAAGATGGAAGATAAAAAAACTGGGGCCAAAAATGTCTATTTTTTTTATCTTTTGGTTACTTTCCTACAAGCTATATTTTTGTGGAGTGGCACATCCACATATTAGGTGCGCTTGTATTCTTGTATAGAAAATCGTGTTGACATTTATGTCATACACCAATCCAATCGCACCTAAAATATGTGACAATTTCTCCATTGAGTTCTGAGTTCAAAAAATTTAGCCTGGACACTTAAAATGGTTATTAGCATCGCGGATTGTGTTTAGGGGCCAGATTCGACTGTCACTGTCCTGTCCAGAAAACCCAGCCCAAGGTTGAGAAGGTAGACCCTGAAACTCCCCAGGGACAGTAACCGACTTCGGGGATAAAAGAGCTGCCGATAACCCATTGTGACTACCGCCACAAGCTGCATCTAATTTACTAGCCTGCCTGAGTCAAAAGTGCGTTAATTTCCTCAAATTTTAAAAAGAGACTTGATAGCTGTCAACACTTTTATTAAAGTCCGTTTGCACGGAGAAATTCCAACCGATTGCCTAAACAATACAATAATTCAAGGATACGAATCACAGATGTGTAGAAGGGGATAGGATGGGTACATGAGGTTAACAAAATGGATGGACAGGAGAGAGTTTAAGTGATATATTGAGTGGTGTTGCCTTATAATAGTATTGAAAAGCCATAACAACATCAGCTTTAAATTTGCCAGAGTAGCTCTCGTAAATTATTTCTCATTATAGCTGTTCACATTCACACCTCTGTTATTCATTTACATGAATTTGCCCACAGGTCGACATCTTTATTCTATTTTCTACCAGTTCAACAATTCCGGATACCCGATAGCAACCAGCCCAATTCAACCACACCCAAACACCTATAGGTTACGTATATACAACGGAAAAACGTGCGCCCTCATTAACAACCGCTGAAAGAAATTGATCAACCAGTTGCACAATAGTTTGTGCGAAGTAAGCAATCTGACGTTTGTTTGCTGGTTAGGTTAGGTTGGGTTGGGTTTCCGTTGTGGACCATTGCGATGTCTTCCGCAATGATTACATAATGCCTCCTTTCCCTCCTCCTTTTGGTTACTCGACTCTATCGAGGTGAAACGCACGTGCTTTCTAGCTAACTAACGTGAGCAATTTGTGTAACTGTTGTACGCGCATAAATTAATGTACGATGTTGGCTGAAGGGGATATTTCAAAGGTGAAATGCGCGAAAGGATCATGTGCTCGGCGTCATTTTTAATGAACTTTGAACAACGTGGGGAATAAATTTCGTGTGTAAAATACTGTTTTAAGCATTGATTGGAACGTAGGAGGAAAACTTAGGTATTTGAATCGAAATGACGATACATACCACACAGTATGCAACTTTGCGAAGCCTTGCAGGAACCGAATAGTTGATTCATATTCGATCTAAGATTGCCCTTAAACTCTTAATAAAAGTTAGTGTGCAGCAGTTAGTTAAGTATCATGAAAGTATCATCTTATTTGTGAGACTGCGCTGCAATGTAATAAAGTATTTTTAAAGAGTTGTTACACCACTACCGTGTTACAATACGGATGAACAACCCACCTCAATAAGGGAATATGGAAAAAAGTAAGACGTTGATTATCGTGTATCCCGATGCTTCGCTATAAATCCTACTATGGAAGCAGCTTTTTATGCACCAGCCCATTTCCTGATGAATTTAAGCTCAACGTCATTTGCCCAGTTCATAAGAAAGATGACGCCTTTATCTGCACAAATTACGGAGGTACCAGTTCTATTAACATTGCATACAAGATCCTTTCTGGCATATTGTGCGAACACCTAAAATAAATATTTCGTAAGCAATCTAAGTGGTTCTTATCAGAAGACAATTGGGCAGGGTACAGCCATATTTCGAACAATTTAGGAAATTTTATATCCGACCCTGATAATCCTAGTCCTGCTTTAGGGCGATAAAACTCTGACTTAGCCTGAAGTGGGTATAGATATCTTCGGTAGCTTTGAGAAGAAGACTATTCGTGAAATTTTCCGTCCCGTTTGTGTTGGCGGGCTTCGGAGGAGAAATATTCAACAGCGAAGATTTCAAGCTGTAAATAACTCATCATCAGGGCGTATGGTACATAGAAATGCAAATATTCGAAAGGCGGAACGCTAGATATGCCAGCTTAAGTTTGGAAAAGTACCAAACCCTTTACAAACTAAGAGCGGGATTGAACCCGTAAAGTCAATTCTAAGACTGTTATTAAATCTTTCGTATGATCCCGTTTTCAGTAGTAGTTAATGTTCTGATTATACTCTTACTTTTAATAGTTATGATTTGGGACGAGTGCAACTTTGCTATTTTGCTGTAACGTATATTTATCAATTTCATAGCTTGGTTGCACTTCGTTTAGGGCTTAGATGGGTTCTTAACTGATCATTATACTGTCCGATTAATGTGTATTATGGTAGGAGAGCTAACAAAGGGGGGAAAGCGTTTGCAATTATCTGAAGTGTACCTATATTCCTTTGATGAACAATAAAACCCAATATTATTTATTTAAGACTTGTTAAATCCTCTAGCAATAGTGCTATCGGAATAGCAGAATTTTGCAGTCCGATGAGCTCTTTGTTAAAATATACGGCTCTATGCAATAGCTCCTAACGTAATAACTCATAATGAAATAGTTCCTAATAGAAAAAGTCCTAACAATAAACGAAATTCCTAAATTTTTAAAAAGAAATAAGTCCTAAAAAATATCTTTTAACCTAAACATGAAATAACAAATAAGTCCTAACATTTAGGAACTATTTGACAATAGACCTGTCAAGTAGAGCGTAGTTGTTGTAATTGCGTGCTGAAAATCCAACTTTACTTTGCTGAGATCGAAGTTAAAAAAAACAGGCCTAATGAAACAATTCCTAGCAGTAAGAAATATATTTCGCTAGAGAGATATCCTAGGTCTAATTTCTTATATTTATTTACAACCATTCGTTTGTGTGAGTTCATTTATTTTTGGGACCAATAAACCTATGAGCGACAAAATATTTCATAGTCTACAAATATAGGTACGCTTCTTTTAAGATAGTATTAATTTTATTTTATTTTTTTTTTTCTTTCTCTTGAAAAACAAAAGAGCTTTAATGCGTACTGTCCGTTAAAATTACTCAAAATTGTAGACTTGTCCAATTGAAAAAAATACATTTTCCCAGTGCCATTAAATCGATGACAGGCACACGCAAAAAAATCCTTCAAAACTCAATGGGCCTTACCAATAAACATTTTTAGTTTCGACTCTAAATTTTAATAGTTCACAGTGGCGATATTTTCCATACAAATTTCGCAATTATGAGCTTCGGTAAATATAAATTCGAGACTAAAATTTGTTATTGGTATCGCGAAATGTGGAATTAAATCCAATGTACTTTGTTTGGCGAAACTCCAATGTGGCGGGCCATGTTTTAACTAACGCGCAAGGATCTATATTTTTACCAACTGTATTTCTCTTCCAAAATTCTTATATATTTATTTTTTAACTTTCTCGTACCTATACCTATTCGTAAAAAAAGTTTAACTAGAGATTTTAATCAATTCTGATTTCTGACATAACGATAATAGAAGAACTCAAAAAGTGGGTCTCGCAATTCTGTCTGTTTGTCTGTCTTTATGTCCGTCGTCTTCTAAGGTCTACAGTCTAAACGGTTGCCTGTATTTGATTCAAACTTCTGATCGGTTTGTGGGCTTACAGTTCGTGGCTACCTTTTAACTTATTTACTTTAGCCCCATTTAGCGGTAGGTATTACATAAAAATGGTTTTAAACAAGTTTGATTTTTTTTAAAACGATTTCAAACAAAATTGATATTTGAGCTTAAGTAGGTGGGGTTGACTGCATACCCAGTTTTTCGTTGAAAAATCAAATAGCATGTGCATACGATTTTAACTAAATACATTTCTAAGTAATATGGTCATTCCTAGTGTTGCCAGATGGTTTTTGGTGAAAGTAGTACAAACTGTTCCAAATACCGGACTTTCTCCGACAAATGACGATCAAAAAATGAGTACAAAACTAGGAGAAAAAAAAACAAAACATTTTCAATCCAAATTCATTTACTTTCACATTAAAATCATTTGCAAATCCAACACAATGATTGCTTTGACGTTTGACTACTCAAAAGTTCTGTTCGTTTCGAATTTTCATTTCTGAATTATTAGTTCTGTTCCTTACTTGATTTTAGTGTGAAAACACAATACCGGACACTTTATTAAAACTATACCGGACGTTCCCCGCAGAGGCAAAAAAGAGTACATGTCCGGGAAAACCCGGACGGATGGCAAGGCTAGTCATTCTTAACGTAAGAGCACACTCAGTTTGTCTCTAAATTGTCGTTCAATTAATTAAGAAAAAAAAATATATTTTATCATTATATTAATACATGAACATCAAAAGTTTCGGTACACTTTTTATGTATTTATTATGAAATGAGGAGAATGAAACTTTTGTTATTTGAAAGGTACTGTGCAAAAGATGTGCACATACATAAAATTGTTGGTAGGTATATGTCGCCATTAAGGCTGGTAAAATTTGAACTCCCCATACGAAACAGGTAATTGAAAGGATTTTGGTGACATTCAATTTTTCGCCGCCATATTACCATAGCTACGTATTCAAATATAAATCATCTTAGATTAGAACCTGATTCCGATGGAGCAGCTAATTTTTTTTCGATAGATGTCGCTCTCTTCGTTTGTAAAAAAAAAAATACATAATACAATAACGAAAATAGTTGTGGTACGTTTTTTAGTATTAAGTACTTAAGCCGCATTCAAAATATCTCTTAAAAATAGCTACCCAAAACCCAATCTTTCTTCACATACGGTAGGTATATATTTGTTAATTTTAATGCCTCACTTGCAATCAAAGTACAATAACAACTATGCTAAACTTAATTTTTGCAAATATCATCCACCTCTCCTCTTTTGCTAAACATACACCATAGAGGAACTAAACTAGAGGGCCGACTTTCAGCACACCTACCCGATTTTCCCCGCAAATTTTGAATGACAGCCCTCTCTCGCGCGCTCTTTTTTTCCTGTCTGTGAATACGTGTATTAATGGCCGCCGGGTGGAACTATTTCCAAAAACAAACAATTTGTAAATAAATTTATAACAATAAATGTAAAAAAGCAAATGTTGATTATGGTTTTTTTAAATAGCATAATTTCTTCTCTACCGATTTTCGTCACCAGAAACTGTTCATCCATTCAAATTTCAGTTTTTTTTTCATTTTATTTGTATGAATTCTATTTTTGACAGCAAAATTCATGCTGCTGCATAAAAGGGGTTGTTCAAAAAATTATGCATTAAACCCAAGCTTTCACTAGGGCATAAGTGAATTTTCTAAAATGTTCATAAACATTCAATAAATTTCTTTAAGGTTTGGTGAATGTTTTCAAATTCGTTTATTTAACACCATATTTGTACAAATTCAAAATATGATTGGAAATTCTGTAGTTTAATAACACTAACTTACAGTGTTGAATAATGTTACTTTGGTATTTCAATCGAACGTAAAAATACATATTGTTTTGTTAATTTTTGGTATTTGCATGCTATATTTCGTTTTCTGTGCATATATTCTTTTACAAATTGTATAACAATGTATTTTGAAATGTGCACCGATTTTTTTTACAAACCTCTTTAAATTATTAATTAACAAAAACAAGTGCGTTCTTTGTGTTTTTGGAATACAAAAAGTGATAAAAACATTTTTTTATTGTTCCGAGTATTTCTTAGGTATAAATAAAGGGCGATGTACGAGGATTTTAATATTATGGCCTTTACCGGAAAAAGCCGACCGCATACATAAGGCGTGGTTTTTTGAGCTTCGATCTCAGCAAAGCATATTAAAGTAGGATTTTCAGCACACATTTTACAACAACTACTGCGAGTCTCGAAGTGTCAAGTAGAGCGTAGTTGTTGTAATTGCGTGCTGAAAATCCTACTTTACTTTGCTTTGCTGAGATCGAAGCTCAAAAAAACAGGGCTATAGTTAAATTTGAGAGCAATGTAGTATAAAAAAATAAAAAAAATATCGAACTTATTTTTTAATTTAGCATTGTGCATACTTGGATATAATTACTGTACAAGTATGCATTTGCTAAAACTAAAAAATCTTTTTCACGAAAAAAAATAAACGATTTTCTTAAACGGTGTTCAAATATTTTGTTTCGATATTTCGAAATTATAACCATTAAAATCAACGAAAAAAATGTTCTTTCCTTAAAATATACAAAAAAAACTTGAATTTACAAAATCTCTTTTAACAAAAGTGAAGAAAACGTTAATTTTTCTCTGATTGTTATTATGAGTTAGATTTCTGCAAGATATTTTCAAATTATTATTTTATTGTAACGAAATTATAAAAGGAATTCCATTTGATTCCAACAAGTTTATTGACATTAAAAACTCTTAAATTCAACTGTGATGTGAACGCCGTGTAACTAAATGGCACAAAATATGACGAACACAGTCGCCCAATGGCGGCTCGATTGACATAAAGTTGTAACCTTTTTTTGTATAAGTATGCGTGCGGCATTAATGGCGCTCCTTTGATTTGTACAGGCACGAACACTTATGCAATTTAAGGTTACACAGGCAGCTTGTAGGCAGATTTCCCGTTTCTGCTCTCAGTTGGCCCTCTAGTTTAGTTCCTCTATGACATACACCATAAAAATAACTATCAACCACTTAGATCTTACACGATTGAAAACACTTCGTTAGTACCCCGACTCCCATACTCTTTAATCGGCCTACTTGTAACTAAAAATGAAAATTCAAAAAATAAACACAGAATTTTCGTAGCATATAACGTTTGCGGAATTGGTACATCATGAACCCCACTTCCAACCTTACGAAATCCAACTTCACCAATTTATTCCAGTCAAAACCAAGAACTTTCCCGAACAGATCAAAAACCCTAGATACACATGTCCTTGTACTCAAAAATCGGTTTGGTTGCAAAAGCCTATAAACTAATCGTCCGAAAAATGTTTTTCCTGAGAGCTTAAGCCTCAGCAATCAACCAAACTGTTGATATGAACGAGAAAGTTTCGTGCGACTCAGTTGTGCACGCTTGAATTGGTGGAAATAAAACTTGCTGATACCTAATGGAGAGAATACACAGCTCAATACTTTAACAAAGGAAAATTAATCGACTGTTCCACAGATTAAAATAGACGATCTTTCCATTCGTGAGGAATCCATCTTTCTTCTTGGAGTCGCAGTAAGTTCGAAAATATCAGGACAAGACCATTTCTCAAATATCGCAAAATTGGCGTCCTCAGATCTTAGTTACATATTTTATTACAAAGAGGTACTTCAGTACGAAGCAACTTGTCATTCATTATAAAGCTAAGGTTTAACCAGGCTTCAAATATTGTTGGTGTGGCCTAAAACAACATACCTTAACCTATACCGTCTAGCAGTTCGACTAATAGGAGATCCTAATCACCGAATCTAAAGCAGCTGACACACAGAAGACCGGTCGCTTACCTTTTATACGTAAGATGCTCTGAGGGAATTTAACGAAATTATTCCACGAGAGACCCACAAGAGAGAATTCCAATATACATTACCTACCACTCCATCAGTATATACTTGACAGCCGCGGCGATATAACTTTTCCAAGACATCCTTGGCTACAGGACATAAAGTCTCGCTTTCTGTGAATATTGAAATACTATAACCTGAATCAATTTAAGTGCAAAGCTAACCCCCATCTGCAAGCATCTCGAGGCGCTTTTAAAGCATTATAGCTGAACCCTATTGTGCTGAATAAAAAGATGTTGGCAGATGTCAACCATCAACTGCGGTCTGAATGTTGCCAAGCTCCTTTAGTGAAATTCTTTCATTTCTGGGCGGAACTTTCGAATATTTTAGAACTTTTGACAAGCATTGGTGGGTAGCAAATTCAAAGTACATATATAAATTGAATCTCCTGCTGATCGCTCTTAAGCTAACTTTTTCGGACTCTTACCCTTATTATGGAGATGATTACGATGGATACGGCAACGATGCGATAAAAATATCCAAATTGCGATCCTTTATTTTATTTTAGACTATGATTTTACACAAAACTCCTCTGAAGTGTGCTAACTCCTTTTACTTTGATTAGTTAAACAAAGGCAAATTGCATTATGCAAACGAAAACTCTAGTCCTTCCACCCCAAAGTCAGTCTTGTATGTAGGTATACATATACAGCTTTATATCCCTCCAGCGTCTACTCGGTGCAAGCAATAAATATATTTTCAAGAGTAACAAAACAATTTCTTACTTCCTTCTTCTTGTTATTTGGTTTTTCAAAGTTTTGTTTTTATTTATGTTAATGTTTCCGATGCAGGAAGACAATCGCTTCACTGCGCCCATCCCCACTTCAACGTTCAACTTCTTCTTGTTTAACTGATTTTCTCTTTTTCTCCTTACATTTCCAGCACAGCGCTGCCTTACGATGCTGCAGCTACAGAAGTTGTTCGCAACGAAAGAAAATACTCGAGTAGCTTCGCCAGACGAAAACGCAGAGACATCGCCTCTTCAATGCATGGTAAGTATACGAAACCAGTCATCACCATCGCAATAGTATAGTTGTATAGTGCAAAGTACTCACGAGGGTGCTACTTATATGTTAAGTCCACCTCCTGACCTAAACTCCGTTCCTGTTTCATTGTCCATTTAGAAAAACATAAAATGTAGTCAATGGGTTTGTGTAAATTGCAATTTCTGCAGCGGGGCAGCGCACACCTCAGATACGAGCACAGCATGTCCAGCCAGAGATAAAGTAATAGATTGTCAATTAAACGATTGAGACATTTCGGGGGTATAAACAAAACAATTTTCCCATTACGGAAGTGGACATCATCAACTGTTTGTGTGTCAGACAGCAGTCATTCGATATAGGGGGATAGCTTCTGGATAAATGGGGTTACAGGATTCGGTCCCCATTTAACTCATGTGCGGTTATGCATCTACTCGTACATCTATGAAACTGTAGCAGACAAGTTGCTATCGCAGCACAAATGAACAAAAACATACCAATTTTGTTCCAAAGAACGGAGATACTCGTACATATTACACATATATGTGGAGAGATTGTGGTACTTTTTGGTTTCAATGGTGCTCCCGTAAGATAGAAAGATTTTTAATTGAATTCAAATATTCTGTTCTAAAGGAAGGCAACTTGTAAAGAAGGAATTGGCATTCAATTCACCATTCGATGTAACTGCCACAAACTTGATTAAGAAATTACTTTGTTTATGCTGCCACAAAGAGTTTCCTTATTTCCATGCAATTCTCAACAAACCACCACCGGGGTAAGGATTTTGATAAAATTGAAATTTATTTAACCGCAGCACTTACATGCATTTACATCTGTCTTTTGTATGGAAGATTGTGAGGGGGATTGAAGCATTCAACTATCGCTGTATAACTTTCTTTGGACTGTCTTTCTCTGTATGCTCCATGATTTCAAAGGATATCGTGCATGGAATCATTGACAGACGTATCTGTCAATGGCAGGAATAAGAAAAACTGATTTCAAAATATTTTATAGGAAACTCTTACAACCTATAAAATATTATATAGGAAGGAAAGACTCACAAGTTAACCCTTATGTTGGCTAACTGCATCTGCAATAAGGTATTACGGCTTTTTGCTTATTGCGTTAAATTGTTATATTCGGTTAAATTTCTTACCATATTTACTTACTTAACGGGCTCCCGACCCGTGGAGAGTCTCTGCCTGAGACACTGTAGCCTTCCATCCTCTGCGATCCCGGGCACGCTGCTTCCAGTTATCCAGACCAAGCGCTCTGGCATCCGCGATGGCTTGGTCTTTGAAACGGAGGTTCGGTCTACCTTGTCGTCTCGAACCTGGCGGCTGGGATTCGAAGATCCTCTTAGCTGGAGCATTATTGTCCATTCGCTCGATGTGGCCGAGCCAATGTAGTCGACGTATTTTGGCCTTTTGGACTACATCCACATCTTGGTACAGCTAATAGAGTTCGCGGTTGTATCTTCTCCGCCATTCGCCCTCCTCGCACACAGGACCAAAAATCCGCCGAAGCAGAACTGGCAGGATAATGGTTCTGTAAAGCATACATTTTGTCCTTCGAGTTAGGAGTTTTGAACCCAATTGCTTTGCCAAACCGAAGTAGCAGCGGTTTCCTAGGGTAATTCTTCGCCGGATCTCCACTAGGATGTCATTTGTGGAGTTCATGTTTACTCCGAGGTAGATAAACTCCTTAACTACCTCGAAATTGTTGCTATCAATAGTGACGTTCTGTCCTAGGCGGTGGACAGATGCTTGTTTGTTTGTTGATAGCATGTACTTAGTCTTGTCCTCATTTACTACAAGACCAACGAATGTCGCCTGTTCTTCAATCGCCGTAAAAGCCTCTATCACGGTACGCTGGGAGCGACCGATGATGTCAATATCGTCTGCATACCCAGTAGCTGGACGGATCTGTTGAAGATAGTGCCTTCCGTGTTGACACCTGCCCTGCGCACTATCTGCTCTATCACGAGATTGAAGAAGTCACATGAAGTCCTTGCCGAAATCCGGTGCATGTTTGGAATAGCTCGGAGGAACTACTTCCAAATTGCACATTGCAGCGTGTCGGGATCCCGAATTCGGCCATCGCCACATAAAGCTCCTGACGATGAATGCTATCATATGCCGCCTCTTTCTGACAACTAACTAAACGCCTTTTCCCCTTTTTTCGTACCAATAAGTTTTAACGCCATTCACTGAAAGTACAAAATTTCTCGATGTCTCATATTGCAGTGGTAGTCCACTAGAAAGTTTGTAACTGCGACCTTTTCTATGCGTTTGAACCCACTGGTACAATTTAAGTGCGTGTCAAGAAAAGCAAACCTTTTCTACTCATTTTGAGTGGTTAGTTCATCCAGTTGCTGACTTACCCTAGTTAAACAGGAGTTACAGGTGCAATACTTGCAACACCAAAATGCGTATGGAAAGTAATCTTGGAGATCTTACTGACAGATTTATTTTATTAAGAATACAGCGGCCCAAACGGCACCAAGATGCGAAATTGCACAATCGTGGTACCATCTATAGATATGGGAAGATCCCGGAACTTGTCAAAATTAGAAATTAGAAAGACATCACAAAACTGGTATTGAGAAAGGACTACTTCCAGAAAGAAGAAATAATGAAATAGTGATTTTCACAGATGGAACCATGATGGATGGGGGAGCGCGGCCGGTATCTATTCAGAAGAGCTGGTATACTAGTCCGTCACATTAGCCTCGGGAAATACACTTCAGTATACCAGGCTGAGATGATTGCTTTACTGCATGCGTTGGACTACTTGCTTGAGAGTCAGGTGGAAGGAAGAAATATCCTTATAACACTGGAGAATCAGGCGGTGATCAGACGCATGGAACAAACAAACATCACAACACTGGAATGTGTACTCAAGCTCAATAGGTTTTCATCTAAAAATTAAGTAACACTGACTTAAGTAGGAGGGGTCAACTGAAAAGTTGCTGGGACCAGAACCATTCTCTTCAATTGGTAGAGGAATGGTAGAACAGCTGATTCACAAATGGATCACGGCAAAACTCCTGAGAAAGTGGTCAAGAGTGGAACAATGTAGACATTCTAAAATGGAAATAAAGTTGCCGACTTGCTTCACTCAAGGAAGCATGAGTCGAGGAACATTGAAATGGGTGGTGGCGTTGACTACAGGATATGGTAATTTCTGGTATCATTTAAGGAAGATGGGCCTTAGAGAGGATGATACTTGTAAGCTAGGTATGCCTGAAAGAATCTGTGACTGCGGCACATATACTGTGTCAATGACCGGCGTCGGCTGGCAGAAGAATAGGATCTGTAGGCATCATTCGGTCGAGATCCATTAAATGAAAAATATCTCACATAAACACATGCTAGATTTAATACATGGAGTCGAACACAGGAACGAGCTCTGGAGAAATGCAGAGGGTCTGCCTGGGTAAGATTTGTAGTGGTAGAGAGATGAAAAGAGCCCCGGCAATAGTGACCTGATTCGAATATCTCTCTAAATTTATATAATATACCCTAGTTAAACACAGCCAATATAGTTGAGAATAGCATTATTTCGACAGTCTCTGGTCTTCTGGACTCTTTTCACGCTGGCGTCAGCAAATTAAGCCATAAACACATTCAACCCGTTTTGTAGATGGACTGATGTGTTGATGTCGCATTGCTTTAGGATCTCGGTTCCAAAGTCTATTTTATTTCTCAATTCCCTGACCTCGTTGTAAAAGCCGATTGAAAGTGTTAAATACTTATCTTGGTAGCTTGTGTCTAAATATACTATTTAGGCAATTACAGTGCCTAACTGCAGACAAACCCACGGCAGAAAAAGAGAAGTAAAAAGTCTTCCTATAAAAAAAACTAAGACTAAGTACACCTCGCGCAACAACATAACTACCCGATGCTATCGCTATCACACATTGAGCTCGACTTAAGTCATAAATCCTACCGCATAAATAAAACCCAAATCTCACAGCAAATTCAAAACGTAGTACTCACAATTTCCTTGCCATTACACTTTCAATTAGGCCCGCCAACAACAAAATTTTCCACAAGCTGTGCCAAAAAAGTTGGAACTACCATTTCTTTCTATCTAACACCATCTTCACGTATACATTATAAATAATTGCCTGCAACACAATAGTTTATATAACAATTCCTAACTTGGCTCAGCGCCAATCGCTGTTGCTTGTAAATTCATTATAATCTTCTGAAACTCTTAGATTGTCTGTAGGTAAGTGTTGCCACTGCCCGCATTACATCTTTCCCACTTCCATAATTAAAAAAAAAAAAAGAAAAACATTAATTGCCACCAATTACTTCACAAAAAATTGTCCGTCATCTCAGTAGCCAACCGTGAACAAGTCCATTACCCATTGCGCCTGCAAATCTTGTTACAAACTCCGACTTAAGAAAATAATAAATAAGTTCACGGTGTTTTTTTTTACCATCCTCATAGTGTTGTTGTTGGTCTTCTCGGAAGTCGGCAGTATTCTCAAACAGTTTCCACTTCAGTTGCTGGCAGCATTCCAAAATTCATTTCATCTGCCAGAAAGGAAAATTGTTTTTCGCTCCCCCGGTCTATCGGAGAAAGATTACTTTCATCTCTGACTCTGACCCTTGAACACTACCTGAACAAACGGGGCACAGGTGACACAGCGGACATGCTGTGTGGCTATTGTCGCCTGCGATAACGATGCCAAACGGGGAGCAGAGCAACTGTTCACAGAAGAAAATTCGAAAAGAAAACATATTTCCTCTTTGACATTTTGCATTATCTTCCACCTGTTTTAATTTATCTCCTTTGCCGTCTGGCAAAGGAATGCCATTTCGCATAATAGACATAGACAGAGACACCCCATACCCGGTACAACGTCCCGATGGATCTTTTAATTAATAGAGTTCCCCACGTGTGAACTGGGGAGAACGACGACAACGATGATGGTGCGTTTTTAGAAATTAATTACTTTCCAAAACTAAAAGTCACACGCAACCGTCGCACACAGCCATAGCCGGCGGATGGAACATTTTGGGAAAGCTTCACAAAGTTTTCCGAGAACTTTGCACATCCGATGCAATTTCCGCATCCGTATCAATATCAATCTGGGAGACTATTGCCTTCAATTGCAATCGCACATGCAATCCCTCAACTGAGGCGAGTGCAATCTCGCAGAGTGAATAATTCGAGGCACTCTGCTCAAAGTGACCGACGTTATCTCACACGTCACCCCACAAATCATACTCTCCCTGGCTTGTTCAATCAACACAGCCCCCCTCCGACATTCAAATGCACTTTTCATTTAAATTGATTTTTTCCACTTTCTCCTCTCGTCCACACAGCTGAGCCACTTATTGAGTTCTTCAATCCGACCCATCGCAAAGTACTCGAGGAACAGGACGTGGAAATAAGAAAGAGAACTGGACTGAAAGGCGCCGCACCAGGTGGTGACGATTGGATATATTTGAACACTTACTGTCGAGTGCCGGTGAGTTTAGTGCGAAGGAGTTTTTTGTTTGCAAGTTAGTAAAAGAAATTGCTTTGTAGGAGAAAATTATAACGGGCTTCTGTAAGGGTACACAGGACTACTGTCCGCCCAGTCCGAGAGGGCCGCCTGGACTACTGGGTCCGAAAGGACCAACTGGCCCGCCAGGGTTGCCGGGAATACCAGGACCAAAGGGAAATCGCGGCGATGTTGGATTGCCTGGTCCGCCAGGAATTGATGGAATGGGTGGACCGCAGGGACCATCCGGTCCGAAGGGTGATATCGGTATGCCGGGGAACTCGGGCCTGGACGGGCGCGATGGTGTGCCAGGGGAGCCCGGTTTGGATGGCGTTCCTGGTCGGGCTGGCTTAGATGGGACCCCCGGAAAAGATGGCAAGGATGGGCATCCCGGAAGAAATGGCGAAGACGGATTGAATGGAAAGGATGGTGCTTCAGGGCCGAAGGGAGCCACTGGTCCACCTGGCGATAGGGGACTTAAAGGTGAGTTATTTTGATCGTGCACTATGTGATCTATTTCCACAGTGTATTTAAGTTCAGTTCAGATATCTTCAATGCTGGCTGCTGAAAGATTAAAAATACTCTACACTGTTACCTTTAATAGAACGGGTACACGGGCTTCTGAAGCAAATATCATTTATTTTTCCCTCTCATTTGTACATATTTATAATGCTTCAGCTGAGAGTTAGGAGTTAGCTGCTGGACACACAATTTTACCCTTTCTTCATAATTCACATTCGTTTCATGGCTCAGCCAATCTTTTTGGAAACAGGATTAGGCCGTCTTCCTAGGATTTTTTTCCAACGGGTAGGTGGAAATCATACAAGATACTAGGATAAAGCTCCTTTAAACGAGTTGCCAAACACTGCTGTTGCTTTTAGTTGAAGTAATTTTTTGGTCGTCTTTTAGTCAGAAGTGCCGCCAGCATGCTGGGTTTCACTAAGCGATGACAAAAAAAAAAAACAATTCAAAACATTCTCTCGAATGAACTGCCAACATTCTCTATCGAAAAGCTTTTGTTTTGATTAGAATCTTAAAAAAGGCGCGTATATCCTATTTTTGTTCGATCCAAGCAAAACGATACTCAGAAGTGTGAACTACTCGTATTTAAGTCACCTCATCTCACCGAGTCAGCCATCAATCAAATCTTTTTCATAATAAATTCCATATCGCATCACGCCACCTTCAGATAGGCTTTAAAGCCACCTTCGAAGGCATATGCTGGTAAAAGTTATGCGAAACCATCTCAAGTCTCTGCATTCTTGTCAAACTCGAGTAAACTGAAGAAATTTCTTAACCGTATAACCTCAAATAACACGCCAACTCTTCGACATCATTTCAGTTACAATTGTACAAAATTCACAAGTCAACATTGGGTCTACAATTATTTGAAAGCCCTTTCAATTAGGTACTTCCATGCCAGTTTACCTGACTGGTTCATCTGTGGCCTTGTAAAATAATGTCGGCACAAAGATCAGCCGCATAGCCTATCTTGCCAATGGACCATACTAAAAATGTAGCCTGGACACTAAAAATGATTATTGGTATCGCGGAATGTCATGTTTTCAGAATCTGAGAAGCAGAAGTCCCGAAGAGTCTCAGGTGGGGCGCACAATCGCACAGGAATCTCAATCTAGGGATCGGCTAGACAAATACTAGGTACGTTGTTCACTCCGCTCTTTAAGTCCTATTTAACGCAAGCTAGCTCCTTTCTTTTTCTGACGTTCCCACAACCCCAATCACCCAACCCAACTAACCTAACCTAGTTCTTTTCTCTAATTTCTTCTGTAGAACACATGAATCTTGTTTCCGGGTTATGACACGCAAGTGGGGGCTTTGGGGTGATGAGAATTAATTTGCCAACTTTTCAGGTACCAAGACCGTGGTATACAGCCTTACCACTTCTAGAGAGGTTGGTTACCGCAAATAAGTCTAATATAATCATCAAAGTTGTAGATAGTTCTGCTTTGAAGTTAAGTGAACATTATGCTAGATATTGACGTCGTACACAACAAGCGTAGTAATCATCTGCAGTGGCTATCTACAATCTTCCCCTCTATTACAGAGGGGGTTTATTAAAAGAAAAAAAATTCACAAATACCCAAGTATTGTTGACACGTTTTGGCAGCATTCTTTCACACGGACGGTTTGCATAAAAGATGACAGTAAAAGTGTGTTAAATCAATTGTCAACGCCAAAATAATTTTACAACTAAGTTAGAGTAGACTTTTGAATGTCAAATATGCACGAATGGCACCATAATAAGGTCTCTGACAAGGCACTCACTCATTCTCGAAAGTCCACAGTATACAAAATTGTATTTACCTATTTCAGAAATTCAAAAAGCACAGTTTATATTTGAACCAACACCTTCTTCAGAGCAGAACAAATTTCGCCATTATTTATAAATCGCAAGACATGTTTCTTCTGCTTGAGATAATCTAAACCAGCCGCAAAGGGCTTTCAATTTTAAAAGACACTTCCCCACCGCCATAAAACAGGGAAAAATTACAATAAAAAAACCATAAATAGAGCCACATAACCCGCACCTATAACCAGCATTTGCAAGAATTTTAAATTTTCATAAAATTTACAACCCCACTACAGTGGGGGCTAACGTTATGCCAACACTTGGGGTGTGATTTTTATTAATGAAACTATGGTTGATTGTCGAGTGGAATGCATGTGACGTGACATGAAACAATTACAGAAATTTATGAGGATGACCAAAAGCAATCGCGCGTAGCAATAGTCGACTAGTTCGTTCCGGAGGGCTTAAACGAGCAATTTATAGAAAAATGTAGGTAAATCATAAATAAATAAATAAATGACTGGCGCAACAGGCGCGTGCCCAAAACCCAGCTTCTCACAACCATTCGATTTGTTTGAGGTTTATTTCTAGGACGAATGGAAGAATCCTACAATTTTACGCCGAGTCCATACGGCAGAATAAAGAAGCTCTTTCATGATAGGTTTTGAGCTCTCGTTTGTTTATCAGACGTTCGCCAGAGATGGCGCAATGGTAAATTTAGATGTGATATGTTTTTCCGTGTATCGAACCTGGGACCCCTCGCTCAGTGTAACTGCGCCTTAGATCAGTCACTAGAAATAAATAAAGTTGTCATACTCTCAGGTACTTTACTGAAGACAGATTGCAATAAATTTCAATGGAATTTTAAAAACCCGTATTTTAAAATAAGCCGTAAAAGCTTCAGTAGTCATTCCAGTACATCATTTTTAGTCGATAGGCCCCAGAAAATTAATTTGGACTCGATTATACCCATTTTTGATTCCAAAACATCTCGATTTGTCTTTTTAGAATAACGCAGGCCTCATCGTAAATTCTATGAGTTTTTAAGCTGCATGACGTCCAGTTATTTTAGTAAATAACCAAGGACAATCATATCGTACTTAACGAATAGATTTGGTGTGTTCATTTTCAGCCTCCCTACGGCTACTGCTGTAATCAGTACGGTCAGCCTTACATGAAAACCTATCCTGCATACGATGAATCTTGATCACTGTTTTCACTTTTTTTTGTCTGACTTTTTGTTCTCTTTTATGTACGCAAGTTTCAGGTTCAGATATACATCGCTAATGCACAATAGACATCTTTAAGAGAGGCCGCAGTGTCAGAGCCCCATGAAGGCTCTCCCGACTTATAATCTAAAACTTCACTTCACTGTAGACCATCGAGGGTCGGAAATGGATTCGTTTTTGATCGTTGTTGGAGGCTTACTGAATTTAGTCAGGCAATGCATTGGTTAATGATATTTCGTCAACTCTTTTTAACGTTTTTGATGTATATGCAACTCTTTGCACTGTTAACACATTATGTATAAGATCTAGCCTTTGTTTTCGAAACAATTTTTTTCAAAAGATCTACAGCTTGCAAAATAGCATTGAGTTAATACATGTCAATTGTAGTAGCAATCCCAAAAAGTATAGCAGAAATAGGCAGGAAGAAGTTTGCTTAGATAGCAAGAATAAAAACACACAAGAGCAGTTATACTTGATATGTCCAAAACCGAGCAACATGCAAATGAGCTTTGGCATCTACGACAGTTGTAGCCAACCCTATAAGCAGAGCACCAAGGTTTCGAAAATAAGAAGTTTCATTCTTATGCGAGAAAAGTTTTTGAAGGCGCACTCACGCGTTTATTTTAAGAAAGTGGTGTTTGTTATTATTTATAAACCAAATATTCGTTTGAGTAAGTGCAGTTCTTACATTAAATATGTTTTATCGAGAACGAAGCTTTGTTATGCTTAATTACTTACGTATTTTAACTAAAAAACAAGCTTAAACAAAAGTCTTTCAGTTTCCTAAAAAGGCCTTCTAAAAATATTCACGGGCCTTATTAGGAATATGAAAAATTAAATTAGTTTTTAGTTATAGATTGTTTTTAGACGAAATATCAAAGATGAACAAAAGAAAGCCGGATATGGGAATGGTCTTGAAGTTTAACCAACGTATTTTTTTCTAAATCAAAATAAAGCTTCAAGGCGCTATAAAATTCCAAAAGAAACCTTCAGGAACCATATGAAGAGCAGTTCACGTTTACACCCAAACAATATAAGATACGTATAGAAGGATCGTTAGACTCTCTGCTCTGAGGTCTGTATGCCTCTGAAAATAAAAATATTCCGATTTCAAGCCTCTGCATTTTGTAGCGTAACTTTGCAGCTGGTAGGAAACGTTCCTCCTTTGACACCCAGAAATCTCCATTTTCATAAGTCGCCAATGATAAATCTAGCAAAAGCCCAAAAGCTTAATAAACACAATATCGGTAATCACTTTGAAAAAAACTTGTTACTTTAGCAGGAAAATTAAAGTATTTCAGCGAAATTCGGAACAAGTGTTCTTAATAAAGCCCAAGGAAAGGTGTTCAAAAACACCTCAAATAACATGTTTTGACTTGGTTTTTAACAAAAAATATAATAAACTAGCTGGTACCCGCGACTTCGTCTGCGTAGAATTAGTACTTCGAGTAACTCAATTAAAATATTAATATCAATATAACAGCGCCACTTATCGGGTTCAAAACTATCCTATCTTTCAAGCCAACCAATTAGCTCTACACATTTTAATTCATTGGTAAAATACGCAGCAAATGATGATTTTTATAAACCCTAACTTGAAAAATAATTGGTCCCTCATTTAAACTTGAATCCCCTACTTCGTCCCCTTCACGTTTTGTTTTCGCGACAAAAAGTCATTTTCAGTGGTCCCATCTATCCCTATACCAAAATTCATAAAAATTAGTTTTGCTGTCGTTAAAAGGTTATAATCTTACTTTCGCATTTATTATATTAGGATTTATCGAGGCTACCTTGAATTTTCTGTGCAAAAATTACTACTGACAGCACTACTACCTACCCGCCTTCTTCAACAAAAAAGGGAAAAAATAGCGAAAATTTTGGCAGTCTCTCGAAAAAATGCCAAATTGCAACTTTAGTCGCACAACGGCCACAATTTTCCCTTCGCAAATTTTGAAAATACAATTTTACTCTTAAATTTTCTACCTGTGAACAGCGCTGCCACTTTGCTACGATCGTAGCAAAACTGCTACGCAATTGCCCGTTTGCTACGCTGCTACGCACTCTCCCTAAAAACGCCTATTTTGCTACTTTTTTTTTAAGCACGAAATGAGAACAAAAATCTTGTAATTAAGGCAATGCTTACATGCAAAGCGCCTTTTAAGTGAAGTTTTTAATGTTTTTTTTTTTTTTTTTGTTTGATTATAGTTTTGTAAAATATATAGTTTACCAACTATACTTGTACTAGTCCTTAAAAAAATATTTACTTTGAATAAAGAATTAAGTGTTTTTTGTTTATTTTCGAAAAAAATTTATATTTTGGACTTTTGAGTTTTGCTACACAAATTAAGTTTTGCTACGCAAATTTGCTACGCAAATTTTTTCCCTTGTGGCAGCACTGCCTGTGAATTTGTGATTCTTATGACTGAACTCTGTTCGGCCTTTGACTCTCTTTCGTGGAGTCATTTGTGGGTATAATGAATGAAAGATAATTGTGCAGCTGATATTTTACTTCCGCAGTGTGTAACAACCCCGTTAAGCGTCGAGAAACATATTGCCCCCTGTAAAAACCTAACTCTTTCACTAGCATCTTTTAAATCATTTCATTTACAAGTTTACATGAAATCTTGTAATTATTAGGTACTCTACGCAAAAAGGTTGCTATGTAACTATAGGTTTCCCCTTTGGGCTTTTCCGTTCAAGTCCCTCATTACATCCTTCCTCTATCTAACACGCCACATGTGTTACTTAGTGCATCATCAATTTGAATCCCGACTGTAGAAAGTCCACATGGGAGCAATAATGCCAGGACATCTTTTTCAATCCATCACGCGTTCGGGTTGGTTTCTCCTCCTACATTAACAACAACAAAAAAACTGAAACTGTAACCCATTTATCCTTCCTCTCCTATGGCTGCAATTCGATTTGTGTATCCCCCCTACCACTACCACTACCACTAGCAGCAGCAGCGCTCCGATTTGGAATATGTAATTTCGATTGCAAAACCGATGTATATGTTCTACATGCATTTGTGTGCATTACTTCGGTGTTCGATATGGGTTAACAGTGTGACCCTTCACTTGATCAGATTACGATGCTGCATTTGGATTATTCAAATCGATGGATTTGCACCTTTACACGAAAACTTGCGCGAACGTACTGGAGGGAGCCCTTCTTACCTCAATCGTATGAAGAAACCTCTCATATGCTCCTCATGTCGTTTTACAAGAGCAAGACGTTCACGTTACTTGTCTGGCATTTGCTTTAGACTCTGCCCGCTTGTGAATGAAATATTAATCCATGAGAATTGACGCAGCGTTTCTTTCTTTGTTTCAATAGAAATGCCATTAGGGTAGGAATTGAGAAGTTAATTAAACCAAATACGTAAACATCTACATGGCGCGAATATATCTATAACGAAGGTCGTGTTTGACTTTCGCTCGTGCGTGTTTATCTTGAAGCAAATGTGCTAATTAGATTACAAAGTTAAAAATACGAGACAGTTGTCTCTAGCTCATAAATGTTGGCCTGATATGTTCTAGGAGGTGATTTCCCATTTTTAAAGTTCACACGTGAGTGTGTTTTTTTTGGAAGCTGCAACTAATTCTATCATTTTTGTGTTTTTGAGGAAACGTGTCCTGTTGTTTCCCGGTGGTAGTTGACTTTATATGCGTACCGGGCATCAGTCAAACATTTCACATCACCAACAGGATGCGCGCGATGGTGAATTATTTACCATTATTACAATTCCGAAGGAGGGGTCGTTGTTGTTGGTGTATGTGTGTGTCGTCGTTGAGCGGAGGACACTCCCGTCGTGTGGTGTTTGTGTAGTAAATTATTCACATGCGATGCATGGTTGCTTTTCAAAGAAAATAAGAACAACGTCTTGGAAGCTGTGAAGTGATGGAAGGGCCATTAGAGTAAATCACTGGTATTAGCGAAGGTGCAATCTTTTCACATTTTTTTCTCGGAGTTTTCAAATTACAAGGAGTCTGTTGAAATATTTATGATGTTTAACAATCTGGTGAAAAATTGCATAGTTAAAAGTTGCGTAGCAGGTATATGAGGTGAGAAGGAGCATCTTTGTATTGGGTAATTTTTTTTTTGGAAAAGAGTGCGTTTTCGTCTTAAGACTATGGAAATGTATAGACTTCACACTAGTGTAGAGAGTTTTTATTTTTTCCATTAACACTTAAGCTTACATAATTATTGAATATACATCCTTGAATTAGTCAGGGTTTTCCTTGGCCTTTATTTATGATTTTAAGGCCAGAAAAGTCCACAGTCGATGAAATTTTCACACTTTAAAAAATCCTGGAAAAAACTCAAAAACTCCAAACCGACATTCACCATCTCCTTATTGATTTCAAGATATATAGAGCAAAATCTAGATTCGATATGAAACTAAGCTCGTTTGCCTGTGACGATAGAGAACCCTCGCTGCTCCTTCAAGGTCGGTAACCACCTCACCGAGATATTTGATGTCAAAAAATAGTTCAGATATGGTAATGCATTGTGATATGTTGTTTTTTTTAATATCATCCTTAAAAAGAGTCAGCACTAGGACCGGAGACACAATTTTCCAAAAGTGTGTAGCGTACTACCACTGTTACAGTCGCGAGAATTTAATCGGAAGCTTCCAAAATGGGTTAAGTGATATACGTAAGCAATGCCAAGAAGACACCAATTGTCAGCTATAGCTTTGAGAAAGAAACTTTGTCTACCTCGGCTGTTATATGAGAATATTGCTGCTGCAGCTCAAATTGTTGAAGAAAACCCAGGTTTGTACATTCCTTGTCGTTCTTAGGAATTGGGCATTCCACAAACGTCATTACCCGTATTTTGCATGAAGACTTGTGTCTTAAGGCTTATAAAGTTTAGTAAAGATCTGGACAACGTTTACTTTCAACAAGACGGCGCTACGTGCCACACAAGCAACGAAACCATTGATCTTGTGATTTAACACCTTGCGACTTCTTCCTTTGGGGCCACGTGAAAGATAAGGTCTACACCAACAGCCCAGCGTCTATTCAAGACCTCAAAGATAAAATTCGTTAGGCTATGGAGGACATAGGGCGCCCACTTTGCGATTTGGTTATGGAAAATAACATGAAAAGCATATGGTCCTGTATGCGTGCCGTTGGTGGCCATTTGGCTGATGTTGTTCTTCATTATTAACGGCATACCTTCCTCTTTATTATGAAGTAAACATCCGATCATTTATCTCAAAAAATGGCATTTTTCTTTGAGTACCAAAATAACACCTCTTATTGGAAAACCCTTTATGTTGCTAAACGGCCTCAAATTTGCTCAAAGGGTGCTCTTTGTGTCACCATTTCTCTGAATAAAATTCATGACATTCGGCATAATTTCCTATTTTACTGACCTACCTACTTGTGTTACTTAGAGTTTGAAGTAGGTTAATTAAGAAAACCGAGTGTAAGAGCCGCAATTTTTTTTTTCTAATATTTAAAAGCTACTTACTTTGACCTTACAACAAAAAAGACCTACCGAAAGAAACACACCCAAAGAAATACCGATGGTGCAATATGAAAAGCTAATTATTTGGAACCCCTCTACTTCTTTCTTAGGATCTTTGACCATAGGGGGTGACTATTTTAAAAGAGGGTCTAAATTCAATACCCTTAAGAAAAATCCACATAAGCGTCGAATGTGCTTAAAAAGAAAGTTTAGGGAGCTAAGAAGAGTACGAAGAAAAAATTAAGAGATCTGTGTTTCAATCCGTTAACTTAATCGCCTTTATTCTTTTGCATAGCTGCATTTGTCTCGACCCTAAAACTGGTGAATGCTATTTATCTCCTACAAACGGCCGATCTACAGCAAGTCCACTGGCCTAGTCAACTGACCCGCTTAAAGAACCAAAAAACAAATTTTGTATTTCTGCATCCTCGCTCGTCAAAATAAAAGTTGATGAACCCATTTTAATCGCGCATAATGTGGGTTGTGAGCCAGGAGTCCTTTTGTATAATGCAGCGCAAATGTGTACGCACCATTAGTTGGAAAAACTCATTCAAACTTATTAACAAAGTGGGGCAAGTTGATGCTGGATCCTGTCAGCCCTTGACAAAAACTTTATTCACATTTCCGAATACTAAGTGCTGCCCAGTTCAATGAAATCAAAGAGTTAACAAGCATACACACGAGACGGCCTCTTCCAACGGACACGACTCCCACTACCAGCATTCATATAACTAATTATGTGGCCCTTAACTATTCGTACTCACAAAAGGAGAAAAGCACACCTTTATGTCTCTATGGCCCTCTGTCATGCTTATTTTCTGAAGTTTCCGCACTCAATCATCCATGAGAAATTTTCTACCGAATATACACAAATTTTTTCGTAAAGGAAACACACTCGCTCATGCAAAAAGACCGAAAAAGGGAAAATGCAAATAAAAATATTTTGAAGTGTGCGTTGCACCACTTTCTTCAGGTCCTTGTCCTAGTTCCTAATGAGCAGCACCTTTACTGAGCATATCAATTTTCATTTCGCCAAGTTTTCGAAACTTTATACGAATATTTAGCTAACATCGAAACAATTATATAGCATAAACACCCCCATCGACGATGAACAAGGGAGTCAAATGTGCATCATTTACTTCTAATTAAAATGGGTTCACACTATAAGCCAGCACGACATAGTGAAACTCGAAAGAAAAGTCATTATCCACATCGGAGACCACCTCGTTAAAAACTGGGTGAACGATATCCACCACGCAAACGTGCAATGTTGCGTTGTTACCGTTACAGTTACTGTGACAGTGGATGTGACTCGAGAATGCACTTGAAACGAACCAATCTGTAGTGGGAGCATGTGCTGAAATAAGTCGAAACATTTTTAAATTACATTGTAGGTGGAGTACACCATCTCACTTTTCACTCTATTCATTCTCACTTACAGGCATCGCCGGTCCTCGTGGTCGTCCAGGTAAACCAGGCACTAATGGAACACCTGGTATTCCAGGCATAAACGCATGGAAAGTTAAAGTTAATGGCAGCTATTCAAGTGAGCTGCTTATTCCGCCATCGATTGCTGGTAAGTGTGTTGGAGAATGTTGCAACTTTGTGTGTAAGGACTCTTGTAGTGCTTGTACGATGCGATTTATTAATTAGAAAAGAAAGAGGAGGCACTAAATCCTTGCCAACTTTTATATCGTTTAACAATGTGCTTTGCGCGGACCCCCACATAATTCCCTTTTATGGGGTCCGCGCACACAAAGAGAGCAGTCAACTTTTAACTCCTTTCCACCATCTCACCCCAAAATACAGACGTCAGTACACCGGATATCCAAAGGACAATCATCGTCGAGGAAGGTAAAAACCTAGTCTTGGCCTGCGCCGCAAATGGAAATCCCCTGCCTCATGTCGAGTGGCGACGTGGTGATGGTCGAACTATAGCTCTCGAAAGGGAAGAGTGTAAGTTAAATGAGGATTTCTGCAACTGAAGGATTCTTATGTAACACGTGTAACATTTTTGTCGTTTTGAATTTTGTAAAATTTCCCCCTGCTATACGGATGGTGTTGGTGCAGTATCCTCGGTGAGCGGACACACATTGCAGATCAGCAACATTAGTCGCAATCACATGGCGCCGTACACCTGTTTCGCAGACAACGGCATACCACCGGTGGCAAATGCCACATTCCTTGTTGAAGTTCACTGTAAGTACACTTCTACACAAATATGTGCTGTGGTGCATGTCGGTGGGATTCGATCCACGAATCAGGACTAGAATGGAATTTTGATTGAAGATTATTATTTTTTTTGTTTCTCTCCCGCTCTTGCTGTGTCCTTTTGCTGCAGTTTCACCGATGATAGCTGTTTACAGACAGATTGTATTCGCTCTGGAGGGTGGCAGCGCAACGCTGGAGTGTCAGGTGAGTTTGTTTGAAGCATGCATCTTTAAGGATTGTAAACGGACAATGGATGGCACTCTGCGATTTTGCATACAAGAATAATTAAAGTGATTTCTGATTGTATCCAAATGCTGGAGGGGAAAGGATATACGAAAGCATTAGTTTTTCATTAGTTTGAAATTTTGCATTATGCTGGCAATATCTTTACAAGGATATGCATTCAACTGTGGCATGTTAAAAAGTAGGCAAAATGTGAAAAGTGATAGTTGAACAGATGTGAAATAGAATTTCATCAGGAGATCCTTAAATTAAAGCTAGGAAAATCAAGCGGCTAAGATTTTACTGCAGTCTAGGAAAAAGTTAAATAGTGAATATCGAGTGCATACGATAGCTATAGGTTATACCCTGATTTTTCCTTATAGTTAACTTTCTCCCTTGGGCCTTGCCAATAATCATTTTTAACGAAATATTTTCTAGGTCACGATGGGTATTTTTATATGGAAAATTTTGCCATTGTGAGTTCGGAAAATCTAGCCTGAACACTAAATATGATTATTAGTACCGCGCATTGACATCATCGCTGAAGAAGACTCCCCTGTATCTGATGTGCAATGTATTGCTGCTGTCAAAGCACAATCGACTTTAAAAGTCTGCTTTAGAGTGGGATTAGATTTGGATAGTTTTTAAGATTGGTACTACCTTAGGATTTAGGATAGGTTTGATAAGATAGCTGTCTTCAAAGACACACTAAAACCAGAGTTGTAGGTGCTTTGTGATACTTAATGAGTGAGATAAAGGTAGATCCTCGTTTCTGCGTATAAGCCCCCTTTAAGAAGCTATGAACGCAGTCGAATTAAATTATGTGGATAAATTGATGGAGTAGAGATGGCGATGACTTATACAGTATACCTACTCATCAACGGGTAAAGGTTTGTCGTCGGTAGAGACAGAGGGTGACCCCTACGACTGCCCGTCGGTAGTTGCAAGAAAGTAGATTGAGGTGGGGGTGACCAATGACCAGGTGATGAATTTAACAGTCTACCCTCTGCTTATAGCCTCTGACATCCCATCTAAAGATAGGATAAAGACGCTACCCTAAACAATATAGCTCACACCGAAAATGGAAAATGCGGTGCGATACAGTCGAGTCTTCAAAGAAATAACCTCCTACTTCGGCTTTACGCAATGTGGCAATACCTTCATAGGTGCGGACTAGATGAACAGTGGTTGCATATTTCTCCTCGACTCTACAGGTCCTGCAGAAATCTTTTTAGCTTGTAGGGTACTCCCATTCCACGAGCGTTCAAACCTTGTTTTTTGAATGCTCCCCGACAAAGGAGTTGTTTTTTACCTATTTATAGGAAGAAGTTTTTGGATACTTTTAGCATCTGTTTCCGAACAAAATCTTTAGGTATTAATACTGTTGGGTACGGTTTTTGGTTTAAGCTCTCTCAAAAGCCTTGATTCACCTCCAACTGCCCAGCGCCATATATTTGTTAGCATCAGCGAGTTCCTCGCCTTCTTCGCTTAGGCAAGTTCCATTGCATTGCATGTTTATCTATGGAAGTTATATTTTTTCCAAATGTTTACCATATTCATTACCATTTTAATTTGGTCTTTGAATGGCAAAGTCCATTGCTTCCCGGACCGTTATCTTATTGAGCTGCGCTTTAAAAATGCTATAGGACACCCGTCTCTTTAACCTTTGAAGCCATTTTGTGAAAGGCATTGATTTTCAAAGTCCTGCACCAGCATCAATTCGACATTTCAGCAGAATTTACGTAGGTTGGTAACTAAGCTTATTGGATTGATTCGAAATAACTTAGACGAAGAAACGCAGTTTTTTTCAAATCGACTAAACATGTCTGGTTCGCCCAGATATTGTAAGCTACTCTAGTATGCATCGATTTTTGCCTTGGCAGTATGGGCTCAAGTGATGTAAAAAAAAAACAACGAGCTACACTATCGTCAGATACTTTATTATGCAGATAAAGCTAAACGCCCCATTCCATATACGAGTATGTTTATATTTACAAAGTGCTTCAAAACTTACAACATGGCGTCGTTTCACCCAACCAAATATCAGCGTTTTTTAATGTTCCGATTATAATACCTTTTATGGGGACACTTAAACAAATCTCTGGTTAGGGAAACATCGACAGGTACATTTTTAAGCTGTTCCTCTCGTTCGCGTATCCAATTGCGCAGACCAAAATTCGTGGCATTTCCAAAACTGTCAAGTGAATCGAATCCAAGTGTTAGGATAGGTTCCGTTGCCACATTTCCGCAATTATTTCGTCCGGTCTTGATGCGATAGTCAATATCAGAGGAAGTTGTTAAATTTACTAGGAACTTCTCAGCATTAAAAAGTTTCACCGACGAGTGATGACTTCGAGCACGATTGCGGAATCCTTGCACGTAGCTGGACACAAACGTTTCATTAAGGTCAGCATCTTTCAAAGCGTTCGCATAGTTTTCGGAATATTCAGTCGATTTTGTTAAACATTTTTCTTGCTCTGGCTCCGCGAATTTTTCTATAACCGCTCGATTTTCGAACCAATTTCCAATAAGTGTGCTGTCATCGTAGATTTTAGCGCTTTTCGTGTCCAAAAAGGAGTTTCTCTGGGACATTTTTGAAATTTTGGCATTAAAGTAGTAAATAATAATATTAGTAAAAACAGAAACAGAAAAGTATTGCTGACGCAAAATATATCTGTTGCTTGTCGGTGATGTTTTTCAGTATATAAAAAATCTAGGCATGCCCATTCAAAAATTTATAATGGACTTGTGTGCCACATCGGTGGGACATAAGACCAAATTTTGATTGTGGAATTATGTGGGTTATAAGCTAATAACTTATTTTTCAAAGATGAGACGTTATTCCAACATTTTGTAAGTAGAAGAATATGTTATCATAAAACCAAGCCCAAACCCCACGTTTCGTTTACAAAGTAAACAAAAAATAAAAACCACATTCTTAACACATTGGTCGCATATAACAATTACTATTAAAACGTTAGTTATTGCTTTAACGGAAATAAAAAAAGTAACAAAACTCGGAATGAAAATACGAAAGTACCTAAGTAAAAAAGTAAAAAGCTTTAAGGATAAACTTGGAGCGCGAAAAAACTAGGGGCAATTTTTTTAAATTTTTCTTAAGCTAAAATTCCTTTAAGAAAATAAGTTCGTAAATTGTTTTAGCTTTAGAAAATTAGAGAAAATACAAGTCAAAAATTCGCGATCGCCCTAAATAATATTTTCGTTTGATTTCCATTCTAAACAATTTGGGCTATTATTCAATATGAAAATACCCCAAATTATAAATTCACGGAATATCATTAAAACCAAAACATCTTTAAAGGGACATAATTCCAAAAACCTGGGACTTATATCCCACTTCGGTAGGACATATAAAGTTCATAACAAAATTTTAAACTTATGTACCAATTCATAAGAACATAAGTGCATATTGAATAATTAATGTCTCGTGGACTTATGTTCCTGCGCCAAACAAATCGGCATCTTAAGCTAAAAAGTTTGCTTGAAATTGTAGGACGCTTATTCCGTTTTTTTTTTATTCCGTACAATGCTTAACTTATTGAAAAATTGAATGTGCTGCGGACGATTTTTCAACGACATGTACCCTCGTTTAAAATTCGTATATTTCCGAATGAAGGATTGCAGTTTAAAAAAAACTTTATTCATTTTCTTATTACATTATTTGATCTCTTTCTGAAAAAGATAAAGATGGGTGAGTAGTCATGTTGAGTGATGCCGTGATGCGCAATCACGAATTGAAAATTTTTACAATTTTGTTATATCCATGTTTATGGACTCTGACCCTTGCTAATAACTGGGAGATGTTTTTTCCTTGGTTCATAAGCCTCGTACAGTAATAATCCTTTTGAAAATTATACTTGAGGGTATGGTTCAAGCCTGGCAAGACTATCCACCGTAGAGCACTTTGAAGAACTACTCAAAACCTTTATAAGTAGGAACCTATCAAGTAAATATGGCATTAAGAACAGATCTGGTGGTCGACCACTTAGTAGAATTCACCCGCCACGTCGGTCGGCGAAAAACGCATTTTGTAGTACCTACAGGCCACATGGCTATAGTTGGATTGAAGTTAAAATGAACTAATTTCAGGTCGTTTTATTAAATTTGTCATTTATAGGACCATTCCCAGGGTATAATATTATTTGCTGCCTTTTGTAGTTTCTTCTACGGTTTTATCCACAGCAAATAAAGGGTGTTTTTTTTAGAGGTTGGTTTTTCGAATAAAGATAACACTGAAATTTTGTGGTCAAATCTGGCAACTCTAATGTCATTTATGTTCAGTTTGGTTTGCCATTTCAACATGAACAGGTTGACAAAAATGAACAGCGCTTTCAAATCATGCAAATAGGTTCCAACAAGAGGGCGCTACATGCCACACAGCGCACTTCACAATCGATTTATTGAAGGAAACATTTGCATAATTTCGCGGAATGGACCTGTCAATTGGCCACCAAGATCGTGTGATTTAACACCATTGGATTATTTTCTTTGGGAATATGTGAAGAGGCTCGCCTACGCCAACAAACTAGAAACGTTAGGGTACTTGGAAGCCAACATTCGTGGCGTTATTGCCGACATACAGCCCCAAATGCTCGAAAACGTGGTTAAAAATTGGACCTCTAGACTTGGCTTTATTCGAAACAGCCGCTGCGGCCACATGCCCGAAATCATATTTAAACATTAGTGGCATAAAATTATCCTTCCAATAAAGCCAAATTGATGGACATTAAAACAATTTTCTTGTGTTTTGTTTCAATTCGAAGTGCTATACCTCAAAAAAAGAAACACAAGGTTGGCAAAGTTATTTAGCTCTGAAAATCTTTCGAGTGGGATTCAGTTTTTGCTACCATTCAAAATTTTAAACATTTATATAGCTCTAGCACGCTTACTCCAAAATAAGTAGATTCGTTATTTCTTCATGATGATTTACAATTTACAATACAAAACGACTATCTTCTTATTTTATACTAGCTGTACCCGCCCGGCTTCGCCCGTGTAAAATGTGGTTTCAGAACAGTTGATGGAAAAATAAAAATAAAGAAATTTACTGTCTTCTAGGGGACACAAAAATGTATTTCTTTTGATAATCGCTGGAAGGAATAATCAAAAAATCATCGAAAGACATTGTAGACGTATAAAGTGAGGAAGCCTTCTTCAATAGTGAGGACTTGAACCCGATCTAAAAAAAAACTCCCGAAAACTGAGTCTGAGTGGACAATGAAAATGAAAGAAGATAATTTTATAATGTTTAACTCACTTTTTTTTTTATTAATGTAACACTTCTTTGTATACTATGTTAGCGGTTTTGTTTCTATTGGCTAAGATAGTGATATTTCCTGATTTCTTGCATTTATTCCCTGGAGCACGCTACATATAACCAGTGTTGCCATTCTGACCGGATTCCGGTTATATCTGACCGAAATCTCTTCACTCTGACCGGAGAAAATTTTGAAATCCGGTCTAACCGATTTCTGACCGGAACGAAAAAATTCTTTAACCGGAAAAACATTTTTTGACCGGAAAAATAATATTGTTCTATGACTAGATAAAGGATAGATTTCTAAACTTTGAATAATACTTGGCCATACTTAATGAACACACTCACAAGTTCATACAGAAACCAGTCTCATTTGAATACTCCCACCAACTGTGACTGGGTGTGTGCATTCAAACAAGACCGAAGTAAAGACGTTTTAGCATATTTTGCAATTTCGGTGTTGGTTTTACGAGTTTCAAACGCCGAAGTGGAGTGGAAAGTTCATTTTTCTGCAAAACATTGTGATGCAAAGCTTTTCAATGAATTGTTTGTTTTTTGTTTTACTAAATCCAAGATTAGTTAAATACATATTAAATTATAATATATTTTTCGTTGAAATATATTATTTTATTCCATTTTTGACCGGAATTCTGGTCAAAAAATCTTATTTTATCTTTTGACCGGATTTTCTGACCGAATTGAAAAAAATAAAAATCGGTCATTCGGTCAGATTTGACCGGATTCATTTTATTTTAGTGGCAACACTGCATATAACTGCCCGTGTGTGAAGCAATTCTTTTTTAAATCAACTCCCGCTTTTCTTAAAGTTTGACCCTGTGACTTATTGATTGTCATGGCCAGTGTTTCCACTAAAATAAAATGAATCCGGTCAAATCTGACCGAATGACCGATTTTAATTTTTTTCAATTCGGTCAGAAAATCCGGTCAAAAGATAAAATAACATTTTTTGACCAGAATTCCGGTCAAAAATGGTATAAAATAATATATTTTTTATGTCTAGTCATAGAACAATACTATTTTTCTGGTCAAAAAAGGTTTTTCCGGTTAAAGAATTTTTTCGTTCCGGTTAGAAATCGGTTAGACCGGATTTCAAAATTTTCTCCGGTCAGGGTAAAAAGATTTCGGTCAGATATGACCGGAATCCGGTCAGAATGGCAACACTGGTCATGGCAGAACAAACATTAATAGGAAATTAAATTCGTTTAAACTGAAATGAATAACTGCTGGGAATTATTTGTAGGTATTCTTGTTATAAACACCGTTTTTCCTTTACCACACCCAGTTAAAATGAAAGCATCAATAAAGTTTTCTGTAACGATATCACTCTCAATCTGGTTCCATTACAAAGATTGGGGGGATTCAAACTGCTAAGCAACATAATGGGGTCTCCAACCTTTTAATTCAATTTTATGAGCAGGAAGGCCATGGGCTGTAATGCTATTTAAAAACTCGAGCGGCTAATTTACTGCCCTTGATCGCTCTTTTAGCTTTTTTTGAAAGGCAAAATACCCACGAATTGGGTAATTACCCACGATCTAGTATCACTGATACCTATACCTATTTGATATTTCTTTTAATGTTTTTTCTTTTTTTTACAAACAAACAGCATACAGCATACTGCCTCTGTCTGTCTCCCTCTCCCTTACAGGAGTAAAATAAGGTTAAAAGAGATGTAAATATATCGCGCGGTTAGTATGTTTGATTTGAGAGTGAAGTGCATATCCACTCACACAGGTGAAAATCGTAGAAATGTTTCAAATTTTGCCTATTTATTTAAAAACCTTTTAAGTTTTCGAGTTAATGGATATCCTAAGTTGTACCCGCAAATGTCCTCTATAAGATGTTGGTTACTAGATATATTTAAATTCTCCTCGTTGCAAAGAAAAAAGCGAAACCAAACGAAAAAATTAATTACTTTTGTCTAATTTTTTCCGGAATGTATAGAGATAGAGAGTTGAAACAAAGTGGAGATTGTAGGCCTAGGTATCTTCTATAGGACTAAGAAATGCACCAGAATATATATTCAGTAGTTTCTAAGATTTTTGCATTTAAAGACATGCAGTCAAATTCAATCTTAGTCGAACAGAACTACACCAATTTTATTTATATGATGATATGGCTTTTTTTTTCAGTGGTTTTATTGTTGGCTAAGAAGTAATTTTCTGTTATTTGAAAAGTGGTTGAATTTGAATTGATGACTGCGGGCATTGCTTATAAAGTTGTCATAATGTGTTTTTCAGAATCAAAAACATCTTATTCAAAAATAAACTTTTTTAAACAGTTGAATTATTAAAACTGCAAGTCATCTTTGAAATATTTGTATTTGGAATAGGCTTGTTTTATTTGGAATAGATGCATTTAGAAAAATTCACTTCGGTGGAAAACAGCAAATTTTCACTTTTGGCCTTATCGTCGGTCAATGCGCATCAGCTTAAAATAATTGCTACTTATACATCAACGATATTTTTCAAGTGCAATTTAAAAAAAATTAGCAGAATTCTCCCACCTTTTTTCAAATACACATTTTGATTGTAACCCAAATGTTCAACTTAAAATATAGCTGGAATTAGTTGGCTTTCGAATCTAACGTTAACAGCAATATAGAAAGATCTCAAGAAAGACAATAAAAATGCATCGTCAACTCCACTTTTTCCAAAAGTGGAATAGAAAATACGAATATATCGCTTCTGATTCTCAAAAACACAATTTTCCGCGTCCATCTTTTTCAGCAAGTTTTGCGATATAGTTGTTGTTTCCACTATTTATCACATTCCTTCTGTGCGTGTATTATGTATATGCAAAAATATGACCTTCGGCGAAGGCGGTTCGTTTATTCCTGTAACTCCAACTACATTCATAGTCAAATGAAAGTTGAAGAATTAAATGTTTAGAGACACTAATACAGTTTTCAGATGTATGTATCATATAGTTCCGTTCGCTTGATAAAATATTGAAGAAACTTTTCCATGGCTTCAAAAGACCGGTACCACCAAACATGAGCCCCATTATATCATGAGAAAGGAACGTTTTGATCTATGGCCTTTATTTTTGTTGTCGACACGTGCCCAGAAGAAGCTCGCTTTGCCTTAGATATGGTTTTAACTAAATGCTGTCCAAAGCTTGGAGAGAGGTCATCATAACCGCTGCACACTTTATTATAATATTTTTGTACCTTGACTGACTGCCTTAAAAATCAAACCTAAAATGTGTTACTTGCATAATACCTACCTACATAATTTTGTTGACATTGAGAAAACGATTTTATCTTCCCAATTAGTTCCTCTCTTTATATGGGCTCAGTTAGTCCTGCGGTGAATAAATGTATCCATGCTGTCAGTGAATACTATGAAACTCAAACCAATTTGTATTCAAAGTTACAGAATTAAGTACAGCAGTCGGCAAACCGCACATCTATTTAAGTTACTACCCATTTGTAATGACAAACATGTCGGCAACGTTATTACTCTAAATTCGGATCATTTATAGTCGCAGGCACGTTTTAATAGACCGCTGTCTCTCTACATTAATTTCGTGTTTTAATACCAGCGGTGGATTAAAACTAACAAGCTCTACGAGCGCGGATATCGCATTTATACTCCAAGGGATTCTTCTCAGTTTGATATGCTGTATGTACAACGTACAATCCACTCCTTCATATATACGCACAGCCTGCATGTATGCTGGGGTATCAAATTAATTCGAATCATGCTGCGCATTATTACGAACCCGTAAAAAGTGATTCATTTCCTGTAAATCCATCTCTGACGGCGCTAATCCTTCTATCCAGCCGCCCTGCGTGCAACAAGGTAAATATGAAATTAGAACTCCATTGCGATATTAATTACATCGTGTATTTAAGTCTAATATCCGCAACAAATTTGTTGTTGTGCCAACACTCCGTGGCAGACATGGACACGACGACTATGATGAGGATGCCGCACCACATGCAGAGTACGTCCGCAAGGACTGATACCGGATTTGCCCATAATTAATGGCAATTTCCTTCGCTTTATCGCAACGGAACAGCAAATGCTCCTCTGCAGAATTACTACGCCTCATTTTGTAATACAACATCGGCATATGTATGTGCACTGTATACACACACGTGGTGGCACCGAGTGGGTGGCCAACTAGCTAGTCACTCCTGCCCCCTCCCCCCACCGGGGTGAATTAGTTAGTAAGCCTCTTTTCCTAATTTATTGCCAGAGGAAATTAATTGCTGAATAATGGCATTTCTGAATGTATTTTCTCGAACTTTAATTGCGACACGGACGATTGCTTGGCCTTGCGCCATTTCGATTCGCTTAAAAAGGTTTATTGGCCCTTGGCCTATACGCTGTTGAATGTACGCAGCTGCTCTGAATGCCCAGGTTTTTTGTGATCCTGTAAATAAACACCGGTGTGTTATTTAGCGTTTTCTCGCGTTAATTGTGTTTACGTGGAATGTTGTGAAAGCTCTTCCATATTATGATTAATTGAAGAGTTTTAATGAACAGCCTCAGTGGATGGTTTTGTTGCTGTTGTGCTGCCACACTGTTTTAAAAACGGATTCCTTCTTCGAAATATAGATTTAAGAAAAATAACGTCATTATTTAACTTTTAAGTGTTCTCTACACCAGTTTCAGTGTTTTCACAGACTTACAAAAATTAATTGGTAAGGCATCATTAAGAACTCCACGGCGCCGCTTGAGGAATCGGTAGGTACTTAAGAGTACGTAGGTACTGCTAAGTAGCAGATGAATGGTACCACTTTTAATAATATTTAATAATCTGTATGTGTGATTATTAAACAATATTGAAAGTGATTACCGAAAGGATACCCGTCAAAAAATGGAAGGACCAACTTTAAAAAGACATCTAATTTCGCCAAAATTTCAGTAGATATAGTAATTTTGAAACTTCCTGTAAAGTAATTTTCATAAAACATACAGCATTTATCGAACCAGGAAATTGTTTTAAGAAGCTGCAAGAAAAGTAGCTTTAAAAAATTACTATTTTTGCTAAAAAGTCAATTTCGAACCTGACGGCATTTGGAATAAAGGCTTAACAATTTTTTTTTTTAAAAAATGCCATTCCAAATCATGGGGTAGTCTATTAATTTTAGAAAGTAAATGGCGACCGACTTCTTTGAAGTAATAGTGCAAACTCATAAACTTTTGTTCAGCATTGTATAATATAAGCGATGTAGGCAATACAAAAGTGTTATAAATTCCAATGAAGATGGGATTAAATTAGTTAAACGTATTCAAATCATTTCATATTTTACTTAACATAGTCAGACCAATCCTGATCCATTGTATCCACTGCAACCAATCGTGGTAGAGAAACTCTGATATTACTTGTTTCTTTGTATGTTCGGTGGCAGAGCGTTGCTGTATGCTGTGTCCTGGGGCCGAAATTACGCAGCCCGCTCGTATCAATAGCAACGACTCTATCCAGTGCTAGTTCTAATGCCAGGCGTAGCTTACTCAATTCTAATACCCCCGTATTAATAAACAAATGTTCACAAGTTAGTTAGCTAGTAGACATCAGATAGCGTACAAAAATTTGATGTAACTTCTGAATAACGACCTGATAACTTTTACGCACTGTTTAACTCTTGCTTGTGTCAGCGCAGCTGCGGCAATAGGTGTTATGGGGGATGCCAAGCTTGGCTCCGTGAGTTCCTTATGCCCAATGGCCCGTACTAATTGCCGTAAGTCTGACGACATCCACACGCGTTCTGGCTAAGAGGTTGTTTGTTCTGGCTTCATCGTAGGTTGGTCAGATCTTCCTTGAAATGACACAGCTCCTCAGATTCAACCATCTAGTTTCCGCCCTTGAGACGCAGTACAGGAGTATTTTTCTCTTAGCGTGACCCAGCGGAGGGAAGACATCCTCCGCCTGAGACACGCATAGAGCAGAGCGACGTCTGGCAAGGAGAAGTCTACACGCCTCCTTGATTTCAAGTACTTCTGTTAGAAAGATGTCTAATTCTGTTGAGAAAATGCCCGCTCCCACTCCACAGTTCATTTTGGAACCATCTGTGAAGATAGGTATGTTGAATTCATTTAGGACTGCATTCTCCTCCCATTCTGATCTAGAGGGGAATCAAACAGAGAAGTTTTTATGGAAGTTGAGTTTGGTTAAAATGTAGTCCGTAGATATACGACCTATGCCGTCAGGAAGGGAAAGTAGGATGCTGTTGTGGCCGTAGGGCCTTTCGGACCAGCATTTTGATTCCTTCAATCTAACTGCACTACATGCTGCAATATGTTTTATGTGCAGACCCACTGACGAGCCCCTCGGTCGGACTAGATCGTAAGGCTCCCATGATTCCAATTCCAGCTGTTCTTTGGAATCTACTTAGTTTCTTTTGATATTATATGCTTTACTTACGGTGTGTACATCCAACAAACTATCTTTGGTCGAAGACGCTACTTTTTGCCGAAAGTTTTACTGCAGGCGTAGAAAGCTATGCTTGCCTTCTTCACTCGGTGTTCGATATGAGACTTCCAGTTGAGTTTAGCGTCGAGGGTGACTCCTAGGTATTTGGCACTGGTGGATAAAGGAAGATTTTGGTTATTTAAGCGAGGGAGTGAGAAAGTTAGTATTTTGGTTTTGGTGGTGAAAAGCATCAGTTCAGTTTTACTTGGGTTAACGCTAAGACCACAACTTGTAGCCCAACCGCTAATCTTACCCAGTGCTCCTTCACTAGTAATGGTTAACATCATTATGAAAAATATATTTTTGCTCGTACAGTTGTAAGAAAAACTCCACGAAAACATACATACGAGTACATAAATGATTATACTACATTTAAAAAGACTCAAAAAGGCGGCAACGCTGATATGAAGGCAAGTAATGGTGCTGGCGGTAACTGTGGAGGTTCTCCCCAAAAACTTTGCCAAGGCCACATTTTTAAATTTGAAAAGTGTTAACAAAATTTTTAAATATCTTCATACAATATTTATTTATACTCTTACAACATTGATTATGGCAGCACTGGTCACTCGATTCTTAAATTTGAGTTATAAATGGCACAAGGACAAAAGTTTAACATTAGATTACTAAGTTCGGATGCTCTGAAATTTGCAGCATACCTATACCCACTACAACTCCTTTGATGATACATTTTTTGGTTTCGTTTGTCATAGAAATGAAACTGCACCATGAAGTTGAATGAAAATAAACATTTTGCTTACAAAAGGAAGTGCAAGCTGCATATACTGCAAACCGCACTCCGCACATATGCTCCCTATCACGGAAGAACAACGTTCACATCCTTTCCGTTCTATGATTAAGTTTTTATTCTAAACGACAATGCTGGTGTCTGTGCGTTGTGAAATGATTCTACAAATAAAATCATCCTGCTTTAGCCCGACACCGAGATCTAGGAAACCATCCATATAGCAAAAGCTGTGAAAATATTTCCCATTCATCATGTTCAAGTCTCTTGCCATTCAGGGGTGCTAAAGATCAGATATAGGAGTGTTTTGTGTGTTATGGTGTGTATGCGCTTCGTGCAAAGAAGGGTTCTGGAAACTTTTTGAAATTCAACTCAAATCTTGAAAATTTTATAATTTATTGTTTGCTATACGTTTTGTGGGCGGTAGAGAGAGAGAGAGAGACGGTGATGGCAGCGGCCTGGCTTGTGAAGAGATTGCCACAGCTGACATTTAATATCCGGATGTATAATGAAAACTTACTACAGCTTTGCAATGTTTTTGATGTGAATAATTTTTGGGATGGCTTTGCTGTTTGTGCAGGCGACAAGATGAGGTTGTTGGCAAGAGCTTTATTTTGTGACTTGAATTCGATGATTGAGATTGCGTTGTGAAAAGCGGTACAGATATGATTAGTTTTTGTTGAGCGATTGTTTGTCTGACACTAATTGGATTTTGACGACTATGAGTGATTTTAATCAAATGCCTGCTTGAGGACTTAACAAAAATGTATCCAGGTTGATGCAGCTAAGGCAACAAAGAGGTCTTGCAGACTCACAATTATACTTGCTAAGCTCACAAATAGTGCCAATTGTTCAACACGAACTTGGTAATATCTGCAAAAAAGGAGTAAATTTTCTGTTTAAGGTTTTAGCTCACTAAGAAAAATTAAACTAATGGAAGACAAACAGGAATAATTGACACGTCTAGTGAAATAGTAGAGTGCAGTCTAAGGTGTCCGTTTCAATAAAATCATCAAATTTCTCAATTCCACAGGCTGATTTTGAGTTTCAATATTCCCTCAGTATCTAGAGGTCCCCAAACTTGTGGCTCTGAAACGGCGCTCAAACGCTAATTGTGTTTCCTCCTGACATTTTACAGGGAAAAAATCGCATAAACCATAAACCGACGCTTAATGACATAGATTGTCATAATATCTAACATGAATAAACATATTTACATAATAATCGTCTCCGATTAGGCCGGTCTCCAACCAACTGCCTCCAGCTATGTATTCCCAATTGATTAAAATGCTCCACACCACAAGTCATATCCGATTTAGACGCCTGATTTTCTCACCTAGTCGTTGCCATTACAGTCATTTTAAGAGGGACCGACAAACACTACAAGAGTTTCGCGTCATTATTAAAGTTCATGTTTCAAATCCATAAAGAATCACCCTGACCTCTGGGGCCTTTTACAAAGCATTCCTTGTTCTGTAGTAAAGATAGTCTTCTTAAGTCCGAAGAAAAGCGACTGACAGAAGCAATTTTTCCTTCGATACCTGTTAGGATGTATTTTGTAAGTGACCAATACGAGATACATTAGGTCTGTTCCCTTACTTTTAAATCTTACGAATTTTACTCAATGCCGTTCCTTAACTCGAAAAATTGAGAAAGCTGTCAGTCACCTTTCAATGAACAGCTGGTTTGAAATTTGTTGTCCTATTTGACATATGAGTGCATTTGTTTCTATTTATCGCTTATTAAAATGGTATCAAAAGGCGGCAAAATGAAATTGAATGTTCTCCTTAGATTCTTTTTGAAAATCGCGACGAAACTCTACTTTGCTGTAAAGAGTAAGAAAGGACAATCGCCGAAATTTGTAAATGCCCTGTCGCGTTTTCCTCTTCTCTTATGCTTGTAGTTCAATCAGTACAAACTTATCAGAAGCTCGAATAATTTCGAATCACTTTCATTGCTGAGGAGATGAATCAACTAATTTTGTCAGTAAATTAGCAAATTCTTCGAGTTTATCCCAAATTCGAACGACTTTTCTTAGCACTTTTTTCAATTTTCGAATTATGTATCTGTCATTATTCGTAGTTTATTACAAAAGCGTTCCCTAACTTTTTCGTAAGTATCTCTCTTCGTGAGAGAATTTATCCCCACCACTGCCATTTTGACAGTCTTTTCCATTTTACTACAAAAGTCTCAAAATTTCAGCTGGCTAAACATGGCTAAACATGGACAGTTTTCTTTAGACGACTTTGGAGGCGATTAAAATAAAGTGCATGACTCTGTCGTTAGTGAGGCCATTTCAGAATTTTAAATTGGTCGTAAAATTCTTAAAAATTCTATCAAAAACCAAAGACGCAGGTTTGGCAGTCTATTAGCGAAGGCTCTATTAAGCGTCTTCAGAATTAGTTCTTCCCTAAACCCATCGGCCATTTCGGCACGCGATTCTAATATCATGTAGTTGTGATTTGACGCAATTTAGGTGACAACTTAAAAACCAAACTTATTTGTCGTAAATATGGAGGAACATACCATGATACATGGCAATTAAATAAAAATGCGTAGTTTTTCGAAGTCTCTCGTAGATCATAAAAATTTAACTTAGGTACTTACTTATTTATTGGCAAGGGAAACACGATATTGTATATTTCCCAAAGGAGTTGGTACTGCAATCCCGTAGAATGAGATTTCGAGAAAAAATACAACAACGCCTCTAAGTCTCTACAAAAAATTCGTAGCAATTAAAGCGTTGTTCTTTTAAATAATTGGAATTCGACTTAACCGGCCTAGCCCTGTGGCATAAGAATTTTTTGTAGTTCTTACAAGTTGTTGGTTGTAAATACAAGACAAGCAGTACAACACTAGGTATGAATACACAATAGACGAATGAAATCAACAAAATTTGAAACACATTATAGATAAGGCAAGGTACCAGAAACCCGACAGCCGACGCTCGAGCCGTAAGGCAGCACTGCAGCAAACATGTCGATTTTGGCGGAGATGATTTGTGTCTCATAACTCCTACTGGACTCCGCCGTAATAGGTCGCAAGAAAACGCAAATTAATAAAGAAGAAAATAATGTAATACGAGTATTCTGTGTTGTTAACTTATTTTGGCAAGGAACATGGAATGGGAAAATTAAGTCCTACATTCATAACAATCGTTAAAGAGGTTTTTGAGATATGGGAAATTTTATGGGACTTCAAAACGGCTGTTGAATCACTAAGTAGTCCTATATTGCTTGATTTTCATATTTCTATGGAGCGAGAACTAGGAAGCTGCCCTTAAGAAATTTTAAAAAGTAGCACGACAAAAAGCCATTTTAGTGGGACAACCCGTTTTCTAGAGATAATTTCAGACTTTAAATTTTACAGGAGGAATTACAGGGCCAAAAACCAACCGTGCAAATCTGCCCGTAGGTCATAGCATTGACTCTCGAGTGATGAATATCTCTTACCGCTCTTTATTTGTGAGATTTACCTACATAGAACCTGCGTCAACATAGAATTACTCTAAGCAACCAGGGAGTCAATATGCTCACAGAAATTTTTTTTTTGTCGAATATGACTTCCCGGACGTTTTTAGAGGAGATAATAGACAGTGGGATATTATCGATCATGTATGATACTGCAGAGAGGTTACGATAAAATGACATGCTTTGACATTTAGAGACGATAGGTCATTATTATGACACCACAAAGAAAGTCTTTTTAGATCTTCCTGTAGAAGTATGCAGTCATGTTCAGACTGAGTATGTCGGAACACTTTTAAATCATCTGCAAATTTCAGACACTGTGAATTCAAAAACAGATCGGGTATGTTGTTAATAAATAAAAGGAAACGTAAAGGGCCTAAGTGACTACCCTGAGGCACTCCGGAGGTGACATAAACTGGTGATGAAAGCACATCTTTTATTCGAACATACTGAATACGATCCGTGAGATAGGAGCGAGTCCATTCTAGAAAGTTGGAATGAAATCCAAATCTTTTAGGTTTGGAAATTAAAGCATGGTGATTAACGCTGTCAAAAGCTTTGTCTGTATAAACTACATCACATTGTAATCCTTTCTCAGGGTTATTCCGCTTCGTGTTACAAAAGATTGCAAGATTTGTAGAGGTAGATCTACCAGCTACAAATCCATGTTGCAAATGGGAGACAATTTAGTAATACTTGAGCTTTTTTTAGTGTAGCTTCCTACAACCTATTACATAGCATTGAAATCGAGCATTGCAAAAATTGTTAAAATTTAAAAAAAAAAAAAAAATATTGGTGTGTTTAAATGCGCAGGCTTCAACGACTTCTAGAATTGAGCAAACTCAACTTTTTATTACCTACAACCTAAAGAATGAAATAAATCCTCAGTATCAGGGAATTGGTAGGTTTGTTTAATTTAAACAAATAAACATACTTCGTGAACGACTATTTTTATCGAAAAGCAAAGTGAAAAGTCTATTAAAGTTAAATTTAGCCATTTTGGTTCTTAAAACTCTGGCAACGCTGTGTGTCGCACGAAACTTTGTCTATCACTGCGAGTGTCTCTTGATTAGTTTGACTTTGTACTTATGTAAATCATTGAAGCGTGTATCAGAAAAATATTCAATTTTGCAAGTTTGATTGGATTGCAAATTGCAGCAGGCTTCTCTTCTGAAAAATAAGTTTTGGACTTTCATATTTATATGATTGGCTGGCTGTATAGCAACACTAATTAAGAATGGAATAGGTAGGTAGCCGTTGTTGGGGTGGCTATTCGATGTTGCCGTTCATTATGGAGTTTTGTTTAAGTTTTGTATTGTTTTTCGTATGACTCTTATAATTGGGGTTGGGGTTTATTGGAGTGAGTTATTTAGCTGAACATTCACATATTCATGTATTTTGTTTCAATGAATAGTTTGTTATTTGTTAAATTAAATAAGAACAGGCGCGTTTTTGAAAGAAAAAAAAAACTGTAGACTATAGAAAAGTAAGAAATGGATAGGTAATGATATCGAAAATATTTCCAAGGGTGCTTACTTCGGATTTTTATGCACTTTTCTTTTATTAATAATCAACATTTACAAAACTTCCCCAGCCTAAACAAAGTGACAGACAATTAGAGCGACAAATTTGAGAAACCCACTTTTTATGGAAGCTTCACACTCATTATCATCTATAGTTCTGAATTTTTTGGAAAACCTACAATCTTTCTCTTACATTGTATACGGGATAGTTTAAAATATAGAGCCGATGGTTGTGGATTTTTTGAGGTTCTTCTAAACCTAAACTTGCGCAAGTGGATTGCAAGATTTGAGCTTAGGGATGAACCTTTTGCGTCAAAAATCTACAGTACCTTACAGTAGAAGTAAGGACTTCTTGAAGAAAGTGATTCAACTTAGGTTAACGATGTTATGGGGGTCATTCGATATTAAAATTCTATTTATATGACACAAGGACCTTTTGTAAAACGTGTCAAAAAAAGGCGTCATCAACAAACTCTACCACAACCGTATCGAAAATGGTTAAAAAACAACTTGAGTTAGATGAACTTTTTGAAAGCTTCTGAATTTGTTGTCCTTAAGCACTGAGCGAACTTATTTAATCAGCCCTTAAAAAGCCAATATAATGGGCTGTAAAGTGTGGACTACGGGCCAACCCGAAGTAAACGAAACCTGTACTATTTGATACGAGTACAACATACTGCTCTTAACTCAAGGTGCCTAAAACTGCTGGAGTAAAACTTCCTCTTGCGGATAGTGCAATATATCTTAATTTAACGTCCAGAAAAGACTCCGCACGTGCTCTTTTTATATGCAAGAGGACAGCAGGAAGAAAATTGAGCTTAAAATGGTGAGAATATAACATTATGGTAGTGAGAGTCTTACTGTAAGACCCATAATTAAATGAAGGGCTCTCCTCTGGTGGAAGGCTACAAAGACCAGTCTGCATTTGCAAATCTTTTACAATATCACGCTACGCCTAAATCGCTAGAGTCGCACGCCAGTCTGAAGTCTGAACTAATAAGGAATTAGCGCACAATGCTCAAGGTATTACGTTCCCAGAACTGCATCATTGTGTATCTGGGCAGTGTAATATTCAGCCTCACGAAAAGGCCGACGTTTTGGGTAATGAAGGAGCGAAGCTGCAACCAAATATAGACTATTGTGAGTATAAGACCACCAGTGGCCGTGCTTAGAAGTATTGTACTTGATAACACCTTCAATAAAGCAGCCTTTGAGATAGACACACTTAGAAGAACATAAGGGTGTAAAAGGTACAGTAGCCTGTTTTATATGGGAAAAAATCTGTAAAATTAATCAAACTCAGCAGAACCAAGTTAAGATAAACGATGGGGATACTCTCTAAGCATACCATGTGAGATTGGGTTTAGCTTATTTAAAGATGCATGCTGGTACCTACAAGTCGTGAAGGTTATCAATTGCTCATAACATGGAAACACCTAGGAAGTACTTCTTTAACAAAACGGACACCGTACTTAACTTGGGTGTTTGATATTGGTTTAGGTTTTAACTGCAAGGGATCCCTGGGGACGGCAATGGGCAAGCTGTGCTGCCTAGTCTCTTTTGACGATCTAACAACCCTACATAACCTTACCTTACCTAGACTTTCATAGCTAAGCCATTCTACGTCTTTAACGAAGCCTACTTTTTATCTTTTCTCTACGCATCTGTTTTTCCTACAGCTGCCTATTTAGCAGCTTTTAGAAGTTCTGCTAAAATACATCTACTATTTTATATTCTCCATTTGTTTTCAAAGAGCAAGTTCTCCGTCTCAAAGACAGTTTATTGGATTTTTCAAAAAAAACCTTTAGATGCGGTTTCGATCGCGAGAGCCCTCTCTTTCACAATGCAAGATCATGTGCCTCTTCTCTCATCTCTTCTCCTTTTTGATGACGTCGCGATATTTAAACACAGTTTGTAGGCGCAGTGTCTTGAACTACTATGCGAGAAGTCTCAGGTTCGAACCCCGGAAAAGTCCGATATATATTTTATTTTCCATAGAGGCGCTCTCTGTCATCGATTTTTAGTACAATATTTAAAGCACACCCTCCCAACCGCGAGGGCTGTAGCTGTAGCTATAGGCAAACAGACAGATGGCACTGCCATTCATATTTTTTTATGGGTAAGAATTTTTGATTAAAATCGTGGGTTCAACATTTTTCACGCAAACTGTATCTACGCCCCATTTGGAGCAAATAAATAGGCTTTTCAAGACGGAATGTATAATGGAGTCAAATCATTGCCTACTTTTTTTTTTAAACACACAAAGTATACTTAACAACAGGCAACTCCTCCGCTGCCTATATGATATGGTTTGTCTAATTTACGACTACCGCCAAGTCATAAATTGTCGGAGAAGGTTTTTATCTAATCTCCTCAGGACCGAATTTAAAGAAATAAATATTAATAGACATCAAGCTTCATAAGATAAATAGATAAACAAAGAAAAGAACCTATTAAATCCACAACATCATCCGGATACATCAAACGCAAACAGTTGAAGCTCAAACCAAACAATCTGTACTCTCCATGTGCCATGTAACTGGAAGTAATTACTGACTCATCTTTCATCGTTATTCAGTGCTTTTGGGAAGGAATAAAACTCGTAGCCTCATTGACATTTACGACCGTAAACATGTCCCCATAGCCTTGAGACGTAATAAATTTACCGAAATGCGAATTTCCCTTCTCCTTATTGTATATTGTATATCCCGTCATGTTTGTACATCGGCGTGTAAATATTCTTATAAATTAACTGATTTGCTTGACAGACAAAATACGTCCTAAAATAACCGCTTAAGGTCGGAAATTCAATTCCCAGAAATTATTTACTTAACCCAAGTACACACATCAACCCTCTCGCAGAAAGTATGAAATAACGATACCATCTGAAGTGTACTACATAACAAACATACAGTATCTTGCATACCACGAAGGTACCTCTGCCGCGCTAAATGAGGTCAGTGTGAAAAAAAGATACACGGAGTCTGCTGAGGCAGACTCTGATATTGCGATTGAGTTACCCACACCCTTGGCGGTTGGGCAAAATTTATCTTTCGTAGCCCCTGCAAATTTTATTAAACTAATTTCCATTCCACCTGCTTGGGAAGTACTCCTTTTGGTGCTGGTAATAAAAGAACCTGGACTTCTACCAAGCCGTGCTGGTGGGTGTTGGTGCAAAAGAAAAGGTGCATTCGACTATGAAGGCGAACAAATCTTTCAATAATATATGTACCGCCGTGTGTATGTGTCCTTAAGTATGGAGGCAAGAAAATTCAGTATACGAGTATGCTTTTCAAAAAGAAAGACCGGGTTCGATATCGGCAGCGAGTTCTTGCACAAAGGACTCGCAGTCTCAGGTCTAGGTGGAAGGTGCTGTCCCCGTCTCGAACAAGTAATATTGCCAAACTATCCTGTAATGCAATTCAATGAACCTTTTTTTTGTTGACTTGCTGTTGTTGGTTATTTGGTTTTAGAAGCGCGGCACAGCGGTTGAGGTTATGTTTGGCCTGCACACAGACTGATGGTGTTTTTGTTCATTGAAAGCCAAAGGATGTGAATTTGGCATAGCTACGTACGAGTATGTGCGGTGGCTGGGTGAGTGGTTGAAGCAGGGTTGTACTCTGATACCGCAGTTTTTTTCTGCGATGGAATCTAATTGCCTCCGGGCCGTATACTGGCTTTGGATAAACACTTTGCGCTCTCATTTGGTATAGAACGTATATAACCCGGAGGGAATTGGGTGCGGATGGTGGAATTTCCATCAGAGTTTTCTCATCACAGGACTCAATAGGTGGAGAGCGTACATATACATTGCGTGTGCTCAATGCTCATGCCTATATCTGCTATCTTTGTGGCATGATTCAGTGGATTCATATCCCTAAAAACATATCGGTTTAAAGGCCTTTAGGCCCGTGCTCCCATCCACAGCCTTATCAGTTGATTGTGTATCTGGGTATATGTGATTTGTGTTCAAATGTTCGTTTAGGGAGGTCGGGGCTGGGGGACGCATAAATGTTTAAAATTGGATGATGCTTATGTTGTTTATCAATTATAGTAAGTGTTGTTGATGGGGGGGCGACACGTAATGGGTTTTACTCATGTGAAAGGTTGTTGGGTGCAGGTGATTGATTGCATGTGTTAGAGTTTCCCTCCTTGTGTACCAGGGGTTTTTGAAGTTGCCAATCGGGGGATACCTTTTCGGTTGGTATAAGTATTGGCGTAGGGTATTTTTTCGTACTTTGGAATTGAACAAATTTAAATTGTCTCTCGTATAAGTTTAATAAATGTCATGTAATAGGATTATTGGCCTGGGGATGTTGGCATTCCTCTTATTGGGGAATTTTATAATTTTATGTTTGCATACCTTTCGGTAAGTGACGCTTATCAGGGAGATACGTAAGGTAAGCTTTCAGGAATTTTATTTTATGGATGCATACACATATTTCCTCCGGCATAGCTACTATATGAGGAAAACGAATTTGTAATTAGTTCCAAGTTTTACAAGACCAAATAAAAAAGTATACGCTAAGGGCAGGTTGTAGAATTTGTATAGGGGAATTATGAGAACAGTTTCAATTTAATATTGTTAACGACTAACGAGTGAGGGGCACAAAATATGGATCTACGGTTGTTTTAATTTAGTTGGTAGCAAAAAGGATATAGAAGTTGCGTAGCTTTGTTATGCGATTTTAATATGTTATGCATTTACATATTGCTTAAAGAACTGTTTTTACTAAAAATTAACTTTTTTTGAGTGTAGGGGCTTTATTTAGAATTAAATGCATTTTAAAAGACGTCTCTCAAAAACTACAGTAGTTGGCATTCTACGGAAATACAGTTGGTGGCACAAAAAACAATAATGATTGAATAATAGCTAAGAACTTATTAAAATGCATTAATGCATTTTATTAAACAAAAATGCGACAGTTCGGTTAGTTAAAATTTTAATTAAATAAAGAAATATATTTTTTATATTCATTAATTTAAAAAAAATTAATTATATATAACACATTTCAAAATTGAGTTTTTGTCTTTAACAATTAAATTCTAAGCTTTTAAGAAACTAAGCTATAACAAATTTGTAGCAATTTTATTTTTTTGCAAAAAAAAATATTTTACAGCCAGTTGTAGCCGATCCTCATCGTAAATTTTTCCCTGTTTAGGCATTTTCAAAAATTTTAAACAAATAACCGTCGTATATTACAGTTATTAGCACTGTCAAAAGTACAATTATTGACAGTGCCAACAACTGTGGTCTCATATGAACAAGTTCTTCGCAGCCCCTCTCAATAATTGAATCTATAGCTATTCTTTGAGACAATTATTCGCACCCCTCTTATTTATAGCAGATAATTTTGATATTTAAACTTACATTAATAATATTTTTTATATTGCCATTTGAAGTACCTATAGGTAAAGATTTCATAAATATTTTAAGAATTTCAGAAAAAAATCAATAGTAACAAAATTGGAAGTCCTTATTAAAATTCACAAAATGTTACACTAAAAAAAGTTTAAAAGTTGATTTACAAGTATCGAGTGGAGAGAACCTTTAATATAAGAAAAGCACGAAAATATTACGAATTTATTATATGTTTGGAGAAAAAAAAATCTTTCTCGAAAGAAGTAACTGGAACTGGGAAAATCGCTTTTGAAAAGAGATGTGTCAACTATACTGTATCCAAAACAAGTAAAAGTGTTATCATTGGCCTGGCCGATGCTTTGATACCCTCCACTGCATACAATTCATGTAAAATTGGTTTTGTATGGGAGGTACCAGAACTACTTGACCGACATAGCCCATTTTCAATACCAACCTGACGACGATAAAAATAAGTCCTTTCACCAAATTTCATTTACCTATGTCAATTCTTTTGGGCGCTATCGTGCTTTCAACAGACAGACAGACAGTCAGACAGACAGAGAGACGGACAGACGGACATGGCTAGATCGATTCAGAATGTGATCCTGATTCAGAATATATGTACTTTATGCGGTCTCCGGTGACTCCTTCTTGGCGTTACAAATGTAATGACAAAGTGAATATACCTTCCTGTGGAGGGTATAAAAAGGAAGTCAACTTCTGTATCCGTTACGCTATTGCATTTCGATTTAAATAAACGTGTTCACTACAAGCCCTGAGTAGCAGTTATTTTAAGTGCTTACTGCTTTAATTGTAGATTTATATAAATATGCGCCTTGACAATCCCAAAGGCTTCTCACGTCATCTAAGAAATCTGACTGGGGTCAGTACTTATACTGGGTTGCTTTGTTGACATTTATTTCTCATGACACTTAAGTGAGTGTTTCCGGGATGGCTTGCTTCCAAATTCTACGAGGAATTTTTTAAACAAAAAACTAACAAACTTCGATTATTTTTTTATACACATTTTTGTAAAAGCAGAAGACGTCTTGATTTTTTTTTTGACATGGGATCAATCACCCTTCCTGAATCCACATTAATATTCGAATGAACAGATGTCATAGCAAGTGAGCTTAATCTTGCATTCCGGGACACTGTTTTAATCTTTTTCAGAACAGAAACAGAAAAAGGAACAGCAGAAAAGGTTCTTTCAACGCTAGCTGTGGTCACTGGAAGCGTGGCCAAAACCGTAAGCAAGAAGTTTATTTCTCTTAAGTAAGTCTTGTCACATAATATCAAGCAATTTCAGAACTTCGGTAGAAGGATCACTCGACGATTTTTTTTTTCACCAAAGAATGTAGGTACTCAGAAATTGCATTGCATAACGAGTTAGCTTTTCCATTTAGTTAACTAGCTCAACTGCAGCGAAACCTGGGCGAAGAGCTTGAAACGATGGTAGAACGTCTTCCTTGACCATGAATCTGTCCGTACGATTTTGCATTAACGAATCTATATAAGGAATCATTATAGACACTCTAAAATAGTCTTCAGTAGAAGAGGTTTCTGGATTGGAAAGCGTTGTTTGTTTCAATGAAGTTCTTTGAGCTCTTAATTCAACCTGAAATAAGTCCTCAGCAAGTTGGGATACGGTGTGAAAAGCCTCACTGAAAAAATCGTTGTTCAATAATTCAAGCCTTATAGGGACCGCTGGGATAAAAAAAAAAAACCTCAAATTGGCGACAAAAATCAATTTCAATATTTTCGCCATAAGTTAATAATGAACACGAAAAATTCAACACACATTGAGTGCCTACTCAAAGCTCAATTAATATTTCACAGTGGCCCGTTTAACTCCCACGGCACAGCATACAAAGCAAAGAAGACCATTATTCAGACAGAACGTCCTTCTACCTACACTGGGAGTCAATAACAACCCGTGTCCGTTTATATGATGCACTTATTCCTACTCAAAAAAAATAAAAAATAATTTTTGGTTGAATTTTTTATTTCAGGTTGAAGCTTTCCCCGAAGCCATCCGGTACTGGGAACGTGTATCCGATGGTAAGCTGCTTGATCCTGGCGAAAAATACAGAATCGAAACATATCCTGATGGGTAAGAGCCAAATACTGAAGCTCAAATAATATTTCCATTCATTTTTTATGCCATTGTTGGTTTTTTATTCTTTTTTGTTTTGCAGATACAAAACAACAATGCGTTTGACCATTAACAGCTTGAATTCCATGGACTTTGGACAGTACTTTTGTGTGGCCAAAAATGAGCTCAACACGACCATGGCATCGTTTGAGATTACGAGTGAGTTTATGTAGGACTAGTAGTAGTCCGTTGAACACATTCTATCATATAAACCGCATGCATGATGCAGCAGACAGCATTTGGGATCAGGTCTTTATTGTTATGTATATATATAACCCATGTGGTGGAATAATTGATGTGCGCATCGCTTGTAACATCGAGAAGCAGTGCGTTTCATTCTGCTCCCCAGTTAAGTTCAGGTGCATTGTTTAAACCGTATACACATGGAATTTAATTAAAGTCTTGAAACTATTTTCGGATGAACTTCGTCAAAATATGGTACACTCAGGGACTCACTGCATGCTGTGCCAACTTTAGAGAGACTTGTGGACATTTTATGAACTAAAATCAAATTTGAGTGGCAGAGCCATCAAATCCTTGTGGTGGCAGTCTCTGGGTGGATATTGTCAAGTCAACTAATTATGTGGATGGCTGACTTTGATTAAGCGCGTGGATTAGTTTCTCGCAAGTGAAACTTATAATAGAATTTTACTAAGTTAGAACAAAAAATCAACTTTGTGCATTTCAATTAATTTATATTTGGAAACAACTGCAATGTAGTCGAGATCTACTTTTTGTCACCGATAAAGCTGATGACACTTCGAATGGTGCTCGAACAAAAATGCATATTTTCCAAGCTGAATTTTATTATTATCTGATGCAATAGATAATACAACCAAGTTCAGAAAAATCACAAAACTCCTGTCGTCTTAACGCAAAGCGGCGTATCTGACAGTTATAAACACATTTTTTGTTTTTGTCTGTGAGTACACATCCACGTAGGTATAGTAACAATGTGTCGAGTGGTAACATAATGCTGAAGGAAGAATCCCTGGCGATTTGCCACAAACCCACTCGACTAAAAGAAATGCAAACATCTTGAAGAGGTTTATGCGAATTAGGCCTTATATCACATGATTATCCGAAATTAAGGTTAGATGACATAAGTTTAGTGTTTCGTGGTGGCACACTCATTTTCAAAGGCCTAAGGGAAGTATCGACAGGTTGCAAAAGAAACTATGTATATGCCTTTTTCTATTTTATAAAAATTTCCTTTTTTCCTGCAATCGAAGAACTAAAACTGGTGTTCGATCAAAATATCGTCCACTTAGTCAAACGGGAACGTCTCTTTCAGCCTTTACAAACTTAGAATTTATACGTTTTATTTACATTACAAACTTAGGATAGCGACATAAGTTGTCCATAGTATTACGGACTAAGGCTGAAAACACACTGGATCAAGCAAAACGTTTTTGATTCGGAAGTTAAAATAGGTTTTTTTTTTAAGTTTTGTTTTCTTGGTTCATTTGGTGTGCGTTGAATTAGTTAAAAAATGGAGTTCTGCCGACATGCTCCTTATCTTTATAAATGTAGAAAGGGATCGTCTAAATTAAATAGTTTCCTCCATACACACCCATTTTTGTACAAATTTATACACAGGGTAATTATGACAAAAGCAAATAGGTGCATGCAGCTGAAAAGTGCAGCGAAAAAAGAAAAACTCACAAACGAAGGAAAAAAATAAAAATACCGGAATCAAAATGATGTTTTGCAAAATACAAAACTCAACGAAACATGTTTTGCTTTCTTTTTAATGTTTCGTTTCATTTGGAGTGTGTTGCGCCAAAGAAAGTTTGCAATAAATCAACAACGACGCTGTTCGAAACAGTTTTGTTGCATTCTTTGTGTGTTGCTCGTATATAATGGCATGTATTTTTTACAATCATTACCGACTTCAAAACAAATACGCGTTTCCTTTGGTGTGTTCTTTCATAAGAATTCTTTAAAGAATGTCCTCTTGTTTTATGAAACAAAAAACAGTGTTGTTTGATCTAGTGTGTTTTAACCCTAAGGCTAACTATGTAACTTCGGTGCTGGCAAACCTGTCATCAACTATAGCAAGCACAAGGTTTTCACATCTCAATATTCAATTCTCATGAATGGAGAAATGTTTGTCTCCAGAGCCACAAACCGTGCATCAAATTGGCCTTATTGCGAATGACGCAAGGCACGCCTCCAGTAATGGGATTCAGTCACAACTATGATATCCAACACATCTCAAGAAGGAAATACTGTACGAAAGTATGACGTAAAATGAGTTGAAATATCTAATGGCTGACAGAATCATCCCCGATAGCTTGCCCCAATAACAAACGAAAAGTCCTAATGCAGCAAAACCTTGAGAAGGCAATGGTCACCAAAATATCGTCGATCCGCAGACGCATCTAATAAAGAGACATAAGACGTCACTGTAAAAAAGGAATAAAGCCACTCACGAGGTCTAAAACTTTTGTATCATCGTTTTAAAAATAAGTATGCGGAACTTACAGGCCAATATGCACAGTACGATCTTTCAAAAAATTATGCAATAAAAATGACATCGCAGAAAAAATCATTTTCAATTATATGCCGTTTGCGTTTGCAGGTTTTAGCGAAAACGGTCGGAAAACGGACATCTGCTGACATCCACTGCATTTGCACAAAAAAAGATACTTAGGTTATTGTATATAAACCGATTTATTTTTCTTATTTTTTTTTAATTTCGAGCCGGCATCATAAAATTATTCGCAACGAAAAACGCAAAAATATTCTTCTTTTTTGAACGCAGGCACTTTTCTCTAAGCACACCTACCAACCAACACAAATGAAGTTTTGTACTTATAACTTTCACTTAAAAATTATTCTTGTAGTAGTAAAATAAAAATTTCCTGCTTAAAAGTCAAAACTACTGAACATTAAAAAAATGATCTTCTGTGCAATTTGTTGATGGGTTTGGCAGCACTGAAAATGATTCGCCGACTTAACTTAACAGGCATGTTTTGAATGCCACTGGTAACTGGAAAGTCTTGCCTATTTGTAAAAGAAAAAATTGGCTCCGAAAGACTGACCTAGACCTAGACCACCTGTAGTTGCAAATTTATAAGTGAATAAAGAGCTTTTGCATATCGATTTGAAAATTATTTTAAGACATAGAAAGCTGTAAAACTATTCCTGTAGAGAGATTTTATGTCATCTCTTAGAACAGTATCTTGTTGAGGCCGTGTATTATTATTCATGATAGCTGAACACAGCATCTCCTGCATACACTAGGACTACGTATTATACGCTTTCGAATTCACTTAAATTCGGAATCAAAAGAAGGATTACGAGTAGCAGCAGGATATCATTTCGAAATTGCTTTTCCTCTGCGTCGGGCGTTTTTATTTTCCATCCTTTTGAACTTTTACTTTGTCTCTTCATTTTCATTCATAATTCATTTTTATGCACATTGATATTAATCCTTGCAATCCGTACCATTTCATAATGCAGAAAAAAATCCTGCCCTGGAAACACCAATGATTCGCAACGAGTTGAAGGTCTTTGGCAGTAAACCACCAGAGAGCGCCTGTCCGCCGCCACCAGTCTGCGTTGAATGTCCTGATCCTAGGTAAAGTTAATTGTATTGTAATTTTTAATTCTGTATTGTTTTTAAGCGGTCGACGAAGAGGGAGAAACGCAAAGTGAAGAATAATTGTTTGCAAGGATAATGGGCTTTGTGATTCGAACTCAAGTTGTACGGTGCTGCATCTTAATGGCGCCCACAAAAAACTTCCGTTTCCCATTTTCTCTCCGCAACAGTCTTTTTGAATTCATTTTCACTTTAATGAATATGCTATACCTTTTTTATATTTCTTTTATTTGTGCAACAGTGAATATCAGTGCAAGGATGATACCATTTCCAATTTCGATATTCAGCCAACAGCCAATTACAGTTACCCTGGATTGCCCAAGCGAGAGACAAGTAAGTTGACAATTTTGTTGATTTTTTTTCGGACAGATACATTTCATGCAGCTGTACGCTTTTATTGTTGTTTTTGAGTCCGTTTATCAGTGGAAATCAATTCTTCCACTGGGTAGTTACGAGTACGTGATCGATTCAATACTTTAATGATTCCCGCTTGGCTGTATTTTTTTATTATATGGGTTTAAATAAAAATTTAAGTGGTACGATGTGGGAACTTGGAAGGTAGGTATAGTCTTGTTGATATTTTTTTATATCCGGAAAAGCTGTTTGAATTATTGCAAATGAAAAGAGGTTTCATCTTAAATAAAAATAATTCGTAAATAATGTTGATTGTCGAACAAAACAATAACATAGAGCCGATGCAACTCGTTTGTTGGACCTTATTATTATTTATAAATGGATTGAACCCTGCCCTGAGTGGTCCGCTTTGGCTGGTTACACTTCCAGTCCACCGATGCCTTTTGATGATTTTTCACGATTTTCAACTTAAAGCGGAAAACTAAATTTAAAATTGATGACAGTCAAGTACAAGCCAACATTCTACTGTTTTTAAAAGCACTTCTATAACATTGAAAGTTACCTGTTCCATTTATTGCGAATTAATCTGTAACACCTATTTTATATATCTGCAATTTCACAACAGTAGTTAACCACCCATGCTATGATTGTTAAGGCACCCATTAAGATGGGATTGTAGTTCACCGATATGCTACACTGCTCTTGGCTGCGTGTCTATCTGTATAAGTTGGTGTCTTTCACAAAAAGGCTACATCAGCATTCAGAAAAGAAATAAAATTAAAGTGGACGACAGGTATATAAATGAATCCTCCATAGCTTTCGATCGTCTGCCATGGACTCGTAGTCATTCGAGGCAATCCACATACGAGTAGAGGCAAGATGTTAAGCTTGATCTAAATATTTTACCCTAGGTCTACATAGAGGGCCCCGACCTATTGGCTGCCGACATATGGTCCGCTCCGTTTAGCGAAGTAGCTGCTCAGCTTTGAATACCTAGATCTATATCCCTTATATTATCTCTGCGGGTCACGCAACGCAATGCAACGAAGGTGTCCCTTTTCGGCAGCTTGTATACAGACGATCTTTAGGTCAGTACCGAAATCATATACCTAACCATAGGTTGGAAGAGTTGGAAAAAATATCTAATTGGCGAATGAACTCAGTGACGACCCTGTTAGAATGTTGGACTATAGCTAGGAGTCTTAGGTTCGATCGCCGAATAAAACACAAATTATGTCAACGTCTGACAATTATACGAAAGTGTAATTGCCAAAGAAAGGTTACCAATTAAGCCGTTCAAACTCATCATCAAATTGAAGCACTCTTCCATTCGAACTTTATAGTTTGTCTCGAAATTGTTAAAATTTTTGAAAAATAAGCATTTTAAATAATTTTTTATAGTTTGCATAAAGATTTTGACCAAAATACAAACTTGGGGTAAAATTGATATTATCAAAATATTTGCGTCCTTCATTTTCCATTCGAATCACCGAACACGGTAGGTACTTTCTTTCTGCTCATATTTCGAAAACCTCATTTTCAATATTGAAGAAACTTTCAAAACAATTAATGCAAAATTTGTTGCCATATATTTTGCCGCATATTTTTTTTTTTAAATTGCTCTATGTACCTAACAGTGCACTTGGTAACCCGAACTTGCGGAAAATGCTTTTCACTGAGAGCTTAGGCCTCACATATTTATTATTATATGCATATGCTGTCACTTACAATAAATATTTTTAAGCTAAGAGTGCACTTGATTTAAGTATAATCTCATGTTAACTGTTTATTTTATGTAGATCCCTTCTAAGTTTTACCTAATAAAATAAAAAGCAACCAATCGAACTATTACTTGGTTACTTTACTTTAGCTAAGCTTTTAAAGTTTGGGACTTCTTTCTCTGTGGTAAACCCCGAGTACCTGAAGAACTTTTCTTTCAATAACGTTTTTCTTAAATCGTCCATTTACTATTTAGACAAATTTATGCGCACCAACAATTTCTTGAAATACAATTGTTTAGTTCATTTACCGATATCAAGTACTTGCCCTCTTCTTTGGATTTTCATAGAATTCATGTTCTTCAGTCAATAGTATTTAGAACTGAACGGAAATAAATTAAGAAGGACTTACTGTTTCTTTGTAATTATTCATGCTGAATTTGCCAATTTTTGTTGTCTTCAACCTTGAGTAGAGCAGGAAATATTCCCTTTAAAAAATAATTTTTTTGTTTCTATGTAGATTGAAAATATAAACTTTAAAGTAGATTAATGCCCAGTTTGTTCAATATTGGTTATCTTTAATCATCGGTTATTCCAGCTGGTAACCATTGAATGTGTTTGTTTAGCAAAATATTAACCAGAGAATCCATGGTTTGGTTAGATAACCCAAGAAATCGATAACCAGCCGATTTTGGCCGGTTAACGTCATTTAACCAATGATATTCTGGAATTTTGTTTGTTCAAATTTGTAGAATTTTGACACACAACAGCTTTCTGTGCAAAAGGTGTGTGATTAATAAAAATAAAAAAATAATAAACGCAAAATGGAGTAAGTTTTCTTTTTATTCTCTGTATTCAACAAGAAATTCATTAGGTACCAATAACTTTATTTGAAAATTTAGTTCAATTTGAAATTTCATTTGGGATTCTTGGGATAGCGACGATAGCGATGAAGACTACAATCATTTATTGCTTGTTGAAAGGCGTCAATATAATATGCATGAGAGATTGGACCATTTTAATAAATGGGACGATATTGACTTCTTCAGTCGGTTTAGGTTGCGGAAGCAAACTGTTGCTAACAAAAATTACATTTAAGTTAAAAAAGAAAAGGAAACTATGTAAAAATGTTTATAATACGTACAGAAAACAATCACGTTCAACCAAAACAAAATTAATCACAGAATTGGTTTGAAAAATTGATTTGACAGAAAAACTGGAAAAATGGAACGCTTTGTCGCAAAGCTATGGTTTGGTGACCAAAGTGAAAAAAACGCTCAACAAACACTTATTGGTTATCACGAATTTATTATCATGGGTTAACCAAAATCTATGGTAACCTAACCAAGGATTTGACCACCTGTGAACAGACCGGCCCTAATGATAGCAAAATAAAATAAAAATAGTGACCGTGACATATCCAAGTACAGGAAATACGGTTTCTCGCAAGAATTCGTATGACAAAAACACACTTCTGCTAGGATATAAGATCCTAGTGGTTTAAACATTTTTGAAAATAAAAAGTTTCCGACTGGAATAAAAACTTTGTAAAAAAAACGGTTGCGAATATAAATAAAACATTTTCCAACTGAATACACAAAATAACGCTAACACTTATAATATTAAAGCAAAATAAATTACCAAAAATATAGACGACGTAGTTAGAAGTAGACAATGGACTGAGTGTTTATGCTTTGCATTTGCAAGCCAAAATATTAGTTTGTGCGCGTCTCCTTCAAAACAGACAGTCATTGCATTTTTAAGAACTTGGTAGTAGATGGGATGTAAATATGAATAGAAAATTCACTGAGACTTGAATGCAATACGAGACATGTTGTTTGTATTCGTCCTTGTTTTTTGTATACTATAGAATTTGGTTCTTGTATGTAGTGGAGAAGGAAGCTCACTCCAAAAAAGTGAACCAAAATGTGGAGTGAATTTTTTCTCTGTAGGTATAAGAATTTGTTTCGTAAATATCAATTAACCCCATCTCCTCCCACTCCCTCCTCCAGCTACTTCCCTTCAATGATATCAATCTAAACAAGTGTTGATAATCTTATACACATTATCTGAAATATTCTAGAAAAAATTCCTATTTGGTCAATAAGTTTATTAAAATTCTTCTGCAAATTATTTTCTTGATATTCGAAAATCTGTACTGGTTTAAAATTAAGTTCAAAATTCATAGTATCAAATAATTACTTCTTGGTTTCAGAATATATTTCTTAAATCAAGAAATATTTGTTCGTGTAAATAAAATATTTTTTTACAAATAAGGATTATTTTTTTGATCGAAGAATAAATGTTTAAATACAATTAAATTAAATCCGAATAAAGAAGAATTTGTTAATTTTTTAATTTTCTCGGTTTAAGAAACGAAATTTCTTTGTGTAGAAAATTATTTCACGTAAGTTTACTGTTTGATATACCACATAATATATTGGTGCATATTCAGTGATATAGCTTGGTAAGTTTTTTTTTCACCCCAATGCCCAGGTATTACAACTGTATACGATACTTCTTTTCTCCTTTTTTTAATTTATATAGCATTTCCATTTGATGGAAGTAATATTAAAAAAATGTTCATAAATCTCTTGATCCTATTAAGAATATTTTGCATTTGAGATGAATAAAAAAACATCATCTCCTCAACAAAGGCATCGGCATCCTTCAAAGGGAACAATTGAAACCGACACGGGTTCGGTTTCATTGAATTCGGTCTTACTTTTTACGGCACATGAAAAGCCTGAGAAAAGAAATGCAAATTATTACACTCTTTAGAAGGAAATTGAGAAAATCTGAATAAATTTCAACCACAGTTACTAAGGCAATCACACAGTCTCGCGGCAATGCAATACATCTGCTTGCCCCATAGCAACGCACAACCGCTCTCAAGTTCTTGATGAAAATTTCTCTGCTTTCCACTCCTTCCCCTATCTTGTTTAACAATGGACGTGCTGCCAGGTTTGCTAGGATGTCTGATAGGGTGTGCGTTTGAGGTGAAGGTATTGCGATGACATTCGAAGTACAGGGTAAATTGGCACATCCTTCTGTGGAAACCGGCCTTGACACATCCTATCCAAATCAAGTCTGAGACAAACGCAGCAAATTATAGAGCCGACAATTAATTTAATTTCACTTTAATCACGTTTGGAAGGAGGACATTTCTGATCAGCGATTCATATATCACCAATAAGTGCGGTTGAGGTAAGATGTTCGTTCGAGGGCACGGGTGGCGGATATATGTGGTGCTGTCTTGAGTTTGTCTCTAGGTTCATAAGATTGTTTTGAGGAGTGTCCAAAACCACGTTCTTAGCAATGTGCCTTCCGGACAATCGATTCTGAGATTAGTTTTCAAAGTGCATCCTGGTGGAGTTGGGTGCCGCTGTACCAAAATCAGTGTTAATTTCCTTGACAAATTGCTGAACGATTTGAGAGAGCAGGGTGACGTGGTCAATCTGAATCGATGAGATTATATGTGCATAATGTGGTTCGGTGAAAACCGCAAATAGGAGCACAGTTGCGGAATAGCATGTACATCCTGCTGTGTGCGAAGTGAGAAATCAATCACCATTGAGGTAAAACAGACTTTACCGACATACCAGCCTGAAGCAGCCAAAAGGATATAATTATCCACGTTCGTTGGAATTGGCTTCAAGCCAATAGATGTGTTATACGGCTGTGATGCTTTAGGTTTTTGGGCCTCATATCTTTATTTGACAGCGTTTGTGCCAAAAGGCAGGTTATAATTGTGTGGCGTAAGCGAACAAAATGATTTTTCACATGTTTAGAATATTCGAAGCTTAATTTATGGCTCCGTTCGCGTGACAGTGGAAACTAAAGGACGATCACTTAGCAATTCTGAAAAAAAATGTTGATATATTTTTATTTTTTTTAAAGTCGCCAGGCTGTTTCCAACATAACTTGTATAGCATTATACGAAACAGTTCAGAACGCACAGGCGACCAGTGATTAATGGACCAAGGTGGTGGGCGAACTTAATTCCTCGCAAGCAAAGCTTAACTTTCGCTGCCCTTGCTCATGATCATACTTCGACTGAGGGTTTATCTAAAAGGTCCTGAGAGAAAGTCTTTTGTTCTCATCCGATATAAGTCATCAGCCTTAAATGTGCATAAAATGTTTTAAATGACTTTCTGTTTACATTTTTGATGATATTAAAAGCCTAAGGTTAGGTTCGGGTGGTTGCAATGCAGTTCCACATCTTCTATCGTTTTTGCTACAACCATTACTTCGATGTTGTAGCAGCCGATAATTAAGGCAAAAGACCCCGTGGAATTAAATTGTATATCTTCGGTTCAATGGCGCAGGATTTGCTGGTACCCACTTTCCAGCTTATATCGTCTCTGCAGTAGACTTTGAGTTACTTTCCGTGAAGGCTTTGTAAGAAGCTTTCTGCTGTTTCAATTGTCAATTATCCGCTCAAGGGTTTTACCAATCTTCTGTGTTATACGGTTCGTAGGTAAAGCTGGGTCCGCAAAATTAAAATTTCTCCAAACAAAGTACAACAATTCCCCACATACCTATTGTTTTTTAAGACTATGTTCCTTTTTGAATTATTAATCAACTAATTTTAAGATGAGGAATCCCTACTTGGTTTTCATTCGATTCGATCTGTGATTGGTGAAATTAACTGAACTGACGAACTTTTACCACTGGTGGGAAAAGTCGCCAGAAAAATTCAATTACTCTTGAAATAATTTAATATGTACCTACGTTTATGCTAAAATAATTTATATCCTACAATTCAAAAACTAGCAATTCGAAGGTCCATTTTACATTGAAATTTGAAGTCATAAATATATGTACAAAAATGCAAAAAGGAACGGAAAAAACGTGGGAATATTATACTGATGCATTGCTGCAAGTAATTTGAAACGTAGAACGTGTCATTTCAGGGCGTGTAATAAATTCTAAAAAAATAATTAAATGATGATTGCTGTTGATGTATATTTTACGTGGCCTTTGGAAAATGAATTATGCATTGCATGCTCTAGAATACACAAATGCATGATGAATAAAGGGTGTCGCGAAATTTTAATTTAAAAATATATATTTTGTCATTGATTCATTCAGTATACAGTAGTGTCCGCCTATAACGAACTCGAAGGGACTGACCAAATTGGTTCGTTATAACCGAAGTTCGTTATAAGTGATACGCTAAAAAATTCATCAAGTTTTGTTATTTGTCTTTTAATGTGAAACATTTTCTTTTATTTTTTTCTAAATCTCCCATTTTACTTAAATGATTTTTAAGCGCGTCACTTCACTCAACCTTTCGTTTGTAAACATAAGGTTACTCGGGGAAGTATCGAACAATTTATATTGAAGGACGAAATTTTGACGTTTGAGAATGTTGGTTCGTACGCAGCTATACAGTTCTCAGGGAAGTCCCGAAAAGTTGGGAAAATCTGGATGACAATGTAAAGCGACAGATTTTTGGATCGTTATAACCGGACATTTTCTTTATTTCACGCGCAGAATGGGTTCGTTATATGCGAAAGTTCGCTTTAGGCGGGTTCGCTATATGCGAAATTAAAATTCATAATTCTTATGGGGCATTGATTGGGACTTTATGAAATGGTTCGATATAACCGAATGTTCGCTTTAACCGGGTTCGCTTTAAACGGTTACTACTGTATATTGTATAGGTATGTGTATGGGATAGCATATCGGGAAAATTCTATCCACGGATTTGCACTCTTTTGTCCGAATTTTCTAGGACCATTTTACGTGGGCCCAGTTGTTAGTGTGCTGGACTACTGAGCGAGATGTCCTAGGTTCTATCAATTTTAAAACATAAATCACATCTTAATGTATTTTCCACTGCGCAACCTCACGTGAAGCTCTGACAACTATCTAAAGTATAGCTGTCGTGAAGAAGCTTCTCAGCTCAGCCGTACGTTTACCAGATTGGAAAACAAGAAAAGTTGTCATTTATACATTTTTACTTTGAACGATTTTTACAGGATAACAATTTTAACGAACATGAAAATGAGGGCATTTTCAGTTTAGTTGTCAGTTTCAAATCTAAAAAAAAAAAAAATAAAACGAAATGTATTGAAATATTTCATTTTTATAATAAATTCGTTAAATGGATATACAGTCGAACTTCGATAACTCGAACCACCACTTGCCACAAAAAAAATTCGAGTTATCAAGACTTATTCAGTTCTGAAAGTTTGTATAACACTTCAATATGTTCACTATGTTTTTTTGTTTAGTGAAAAGATGTAACAAAAAAAAGTTAATCTAAAAAATCAAAAAACCTGACTGACATAAAAAAAAATAATTAAAAGATATGAACAAGCCACATTCAAGTACCTATACCTAGCTAAATTGGAGTCTATATACCTAAAAAGCCTAACAAATATATTGAGTACCCTCGTACTGCCAAATAGTAACGTTTAGGTACTTGAATGTGTTTTTTGTTCATATCTTTTTAACTCTTTTTTTTTTGAGCCAGTCGTTTTTTTTTTGGCTTTTTAAATGAGGTATATTTTTTTTATTAATATTTTTCTAGCCTATGACTCCAAGGAAGAATACGAATCTAATGACATCTCACTCTACAAAATCGGTTAAGCCATTTAGGCGACAGGGCGTCACGTAGGAACGGACATAGGATACGCGCGAAACACATAACCCTCCCTGTTCCCAGTCGGGTAAAAAGGGGGACTTTTCCACCCTATTTTTTTGTTTTGAGGAGGACAAAGTTATTTTTATATTTTTAACAGGAAAAAGAGGTAGAGTTTTTGGTAACCTTATTTGTAATCTCCATGAAATTGTATTCCCTTCCAATCGTCGCAAAATTTTGCGAAATTTGTTCAGCTATTCTGTTACTCGCTGATGATTTTCAACACAAGAGATACATTTTAAATTAATGTAAGCGAGTAGAAGAATAACCTGAATAAAAATCGTGCGATAGAAACCATTGGTAAAAAATATAAGCCTGATTTCATTGGGGCCTAATTTCCATTTTTAAAATGAGGCATAATTTCATTATGAAAATTTCCCTCAATTTTGGGCCCTTATTTAAATTTTACTTATATGGCCTTATTTTGTTAGGTCTTATTTCGCGGAGCAGTGTCCAGTTGCGCTCTCCAAGTTACCACCTAAAGCGACCACTGCGTTGTCCGTCTGCGTTGGAATTGAAGACTCTTCAAGCCTTTGCGTTGGTGTCGATTCACTTAGAAGACAGATGCATACTTTCTGACCAGGTCGATGTCGCTGTTCAGCTCGTAAAATTCGCTGTTAAATCGAAAATCACCGAAGAAATTTTTGTTTTCTGCTCCATAAAGCAGGACTGGGGTTGTGAGGGTCGCAAAAAAAACTAAAATTATCTAGTTGCAATAGAGTGCAAGTTTTAAAGCCTGCCTAACCGCGATGAAGATTCCATTCCAAACAGTGAGACACCCTTTTAAAAATGTTGCGCTCGACTTCCGTCGCGTATCTGTATATTCGAAACAAAAACCTCTCGAGTTCAGATCTAGTGTCGAATACACTCCGCCATTTAACTCCAGTAAATCGCTTTGTCGGCACATAATAATTTAGCAATACTGTGGGGATACAGCGTTCTCATATAGCACAGCATACCACCATCGACCGGCATGTAAATTTAAACAAAAATCGAACTGCAATTAAAGGATCGCACAAACCCCCCGTCGGCACTCGACCGAAGTACCCACCATTTGCCAATTTAAAAATTCAATTTGGGGAATCGTCATTTCCATTCGATTCCCAATCGATGATAATTCAATAAATTAAAACGTACGCGATAGCAAATATCAGAATAAGTGTACCACTGGTATAATACGAGAACCACTTGGGAAGGGATCCACGACCGGCCTACGCATAACAGTGATTAAATTAAAAGGATATCACCAGAAGTGCCTATCTGCCAACTGAGTTGTGCGAGAGCGATCCAACAATACGTGCGCGCCGCCACAGTGAATTTGTTTTGTGAACACCGCTCGGCTTATGGTTTTGCATATTAAAATACTTAAATATTACTTGCAATATAGATACACAGCTGTAGCTGTGCGAATGGATAAACCTGATTAATTGGAAATTATATTGTGGCTGCACATCACTGGTTAAGTACAGGCTAGGGGATGCAACTGCACCACGGTCGTAGTTTTAGATGTCGGCAGTGTGTGAATTTTAATTGGTTCCGATTTGGGAAACAGAATTCTAAAGAAGCCTCCCTCCGCAGTACTAATAAATACATGCAAATAATAGATTTCCACAGGCAAAGAGACTATCTACCTACGCGGAAATCAGTCCTTTCCAACCGAAAACGGTGAACATTTTGAATTTTTGCTGGTGGCCGGGGGTACAGTTGCTAAAAAGCCATTCAATTGGAGCGCACTGAAATATTTTTTTGAATTGGAAATTCGGGTATTTATGTATATTGGCAAAATGCGGTGGTAGACCGTCGAATATTGGTGTAATATTTTGTCATTCAATGGGTTTTATGTGGCACTTGTTTGTTGTTAGCACTTTCTATACTTCCCGTTGAGAATTTATTTCTAGTCCTATCGGTACTTCAACAGGAAAACGTATCAATAAATAAACTCACAAAATAAGAGGATTTATTTCTTGTTTTGATATTGAGGACAAAAGAAATCACTCAGCCTTTAAGTGCGCCGACAATTCCGCATGTGTTGATTCTATAAATATTTAATTTTCTCGACTAAGACTGATGATGCTAAGAAATTTCAATCGATACATTATTTCGATAGGCAGTCCCTAACGGATTATCTTTTCATAAATAATGGGCGCGTCAGTTGCAGAACAATTGTCGTTGTTAAAGGAAATGATTCAAACGCATTGAAAATGTTTGAGAGTGGTTTGTCAAAGCTAGGGATTTATTCTCGTTCTAAAATACCTCTATTAAGGTATTAAGGCTGGTAGACTGCCTCTTTTCATTATACAGCTCACTAGCCCGCAAGTTCTTTCGCGTATGAAATTTAGGTTGGTTTTAGTTTTGCATATTCTAACTAAACTGAGTAATTTCCGGTAGAAGAGACAATATCAGGCAATGGGCGGTATGTGTAAAACGTAGCAATTGCTTTAAAAAAAATAGTTGGTGCAGCCGGTCCGTAGGGACCCTGGCCTAGCTTCTCACAACCATTCATTTGGGTGAGTTTCATTTTTCGGACGAATGAAAGGGATCTACAATTTTATGCCGAGTCCAAGCGGCCAATTGAGAAGCTCTTTCATGACAGTTATACTCTCGGATGTTTGTCAGACGTTCGCGAGAGGTGGCGCAGTGAAAAAAACCTTAAGTTGGAATTTGGGTTTTTCGAGATTCCAACCTGAGTCCCTTCGCTTAGCAGTCCAACACACTAAGCCACTGCGCCAGCAATTGCCTTTACTGAAAATCTAATTTGGAGGTCCAATTATCGATGACTTTTTCCAACATTTATGACCGTTTACCGGGAATAACGCGGAGAATGTTGTCCTCCAAGTGGTCAATCGTTTCGGGCTTACCGGGGAAAACTAGTGACCAACGTTGACTTGGACCACAACTTTGTGGTAGTCAAAATTCAGATTTGGACATGAATCACGCTTCACCTCTTATCGGAAGATGGAAGAAGATTTGACGACCCAAGGTTACTTTAATATCAAATTTTGTTATCTGTCATATGTTTCATTGTCAAGAAGCTACTTAATTTTTGAATTAAGTTGAGTTCTTCAATTTAAAGCTAAACTGATCTGATAAACACTTCGTGGATCATGGATATATGCCATACAAGAAATCGAAACTCCTATCGCAGAAACCGAAAGGAATTCCCGATCGCATGTCTTAGAAATCATATCAACAGACACAAGCGTAAAGTAGCAGTGGCAAAACTACCACCGCGTCAGCAGAAGTGCCGCCACTAGTTTGCTATGTTGCACTGTGCTACCACAAGTAAACCCCTGGGACGATGGAGATGACCAGCTTCCACACTTCATTAAGAACGAAGCCAATCATGCTGTATATCAAAATTAGAGTTGCATCAATAACCGCATGCACTACAAACTCAGAAGCGAAAGGGAAGATCACTATAAGCGGGGGGTCGCATTAAGTTAAATCGAATAAAAATACCCGAAAATAATTTAAAGTTAGTAACGTTCGTTTGTGGTTGGCAAACATCCAAGGAAACGTCCCTGAAATACAGTGCATACTTATTTCCTTCTCTACCTCAAGAAATCGAACCACAAAAGAGACTGCTAATTCCACTGGTAATGCAGATTAAACTTTCTTTTCGGCGAACTTACGAGTACTCACACAATGGGATTAAGCATATGACATTTCACCAAATTTCTCAGAAGTTTTAAGTCCAATGCACTCTTTATGTGCAATTTCAGGAGAAGGGTGTGCCTTCACGCTGCACTACTCATGCTCGTAGCACAGCAAATGGTATTGCGGATAATATTTATTTATTTATTTATTTGTTTGTCAACAAAGTACTTGGCCTTTCTTAGACATTTTACAAAAAAGTGAACTAAAAATTGAGGAACAAATTATGTAAAAAAAAGAAAATACAGAAAAAAAAAAAAAAAACAGTGCACTCCGGGAGTGCCGACAGAAGTGAAAACTTGAACAACTCTACGTGTATTTTTTGAATCGTCAGGCAATATTTTGTTGTGCAGGAAATACTTTTAAATGAAGTGTTTTCTAGTTCATTACTATAAACTACTACTACAAAAACCATAGGTACTACCTACCTACAATTTTCATTTTCGTTTAATGCGCTATTGTATACATGAAAAATAAAGCATACTAGCTAATACCCGCGACTTTATCTGCGCAGAATTAGTATTTCGGTAACTCATAAAAATATTTATATCAATCGGGTCTAAAATTTTCAATATTAGGACAACTGTCAACAAAACTGTTTTGAAATAACATAACAGCGCTTCTTACTATCCGATTTCCCCACAAAATTTTGAAAATTCCTTCTTAGATTCCTATGACTGTAACTCTCTTCCATAAACTAACTATTAAATTTAAAAGTAATTTTTCGCCAAAAACAACAAACGAAAACAGACTCAATAATAATTATAGGAACAAAAACATTTTATTTGATTACATTCGTTATTATACAATTTGTAGAATATGAGCGTGTATTCGTTGTGAAATAAAACAACGAATTTAAACTCTCAGAACGCATCCATCAGCAGACAGAAATCACCAAACACACAAACTATCAGTCAGTGTTCTTAGACGCCTCTCTTTATTTTTCCCACGAAGTGTGTTCATTTTCCTTTTTCACTAAATTTAAATTAAATAAAAGTCAAATTTGTATTGTTCGGACAAAAATCACACTTCAGTATAAAAATCGCAGTTTGCTAACACTTTAATGATTATTTTTTGGTACTAGAAATTGCTGCTACAGGCAAATCTTCTTTTTATGTGCATTTAGTGCGTTTATATTCATGGTCAACAAAAAGTTTTTCGAAAATATTAAATTCCCTCAAAAAGGTAGAGATACAACGATGTAGGAACAATGCTGAATTCACACGTATTCACAGACAGTAAAATTGCGAGCGGGAGGGAGGGGCTTATATTGAAAAAATTGCGGGGGGAATCGGTGAAACGTAGTAAAGCTGTCTGTCAGTCTATTTCATACTTAGTTTATGCTCTCTTCGGCCGTTGACTCTCTTTCGTGGCGGCTTTTGTGCTACGGCTACGGCGCTACGGGCATAATGAATGAAAGATTATTTTTCCCTGAAACATAGTTTGTACACAACTGCTTAGTTGAAATTGTATGTGTAAGATTGGTTGAGTGTGTGAACAGCAAGAGGTAAATATACTACTACAGAAACAGAAATAATAATAGTGTGGATGGATGGATGGATGGACTATTTTAAACACAAAAATTGCAATCTATTGCTTAAAACGTAAATTTACAAAGCATGCAATTAATTGGTATTCTTTAAAATGAATACCAGTGAAACTTATGAAACGCACACCCGATTGCCCTGCAAATTTTAGAAATAAAATTCTGTCTGAAATTACTTCAGCATGGCAAAGGCAAACACACTTCCCCACATTAACATACATACTGAGTCGTCAAAAGTGGTTGGCAAATGGCAACGCGAACACTGGTATCACACACACACTTGTAGGTAAATTCTCTTAAGGCGCGTTTTGCCATTGTATATAAACATTAGTTGGCAGTTGGGCAAAACAAATCTCTTAAGTTGTCTGAGATGGCGTCATCGTTGCCAATTTGAAAAAAAGATGCCTTTTTCAAAAGGAATTCCTAAATTTCCTTTTTTTTTTTTTTAAAGTGGAACAGTAAATCAAAAATTAAACAAAAATATAGAAAAAATAAACAAGAACAATTTTTTTTTATGCAACAAACAGCTTTCAAATTTGTTTCCAATTTCATTCAACTTACTTGAAGTGGAAGCTGGATTGATGAATGAAATTGGAAACAAATTTTAAAACTGTTTGTTGTTTAATAGGCCTATTATCGTTAGCGAGTCGAATTATTCGCGTAAATCGAGTCAGTTGTCGAAACACTCGCCTTGTACGATTATCGTCGGCGAATTAATTAACTCGCTTAGAAATCAAAGGCTACCTATATAATAAAAACGAAAATGACAGCACCAAAACGACAATTCAAACATTTATGTCAACAAAAAAGGAATTCAAAATAAAAAAATTGTGTGCCTTAAATATTAAATATTCTTTATTGGATTTTTTTGAAGCTCCAAATTGTACCAACCCTTTGGCTATAGCTGGGTTTTGTTTCATATGTATGTAGAAATATGAATTGAATGGGTTTTATACGTTTTTCTTGAATTTTCATTCATAAGTTACATTCGCCTCAGGTTTCACCCAATAGTTTTGTTCGCCAAAATTTGGAGTTTTAGGCGAATGATATTTCATAAATTCGCAAACCGCAATAAGGCGACTTTAAATTCGCCAGCGGTTTGTCAGTTCAGGCGAACGAATTTTGTTCAATTCGCTAACCATAATACAAATAAGTCACATTCGCTTTTTTTTTTTCGACTCGCTAACGATAATAGGGGCATAAATAAAATTAGTTTTTGTTTATTTTTTCTATGAGTGTGTTTAAATTTTTGATTTAGGTTCTATTTCACTTTACAAAAAAAAAAAAGATATTTTAGGCATTCTTTTATTGAAAAAGGCATCTTTTTCAAGTTTAGCAGTTTTTCGTTAAAAAAGGCTGGCAACGATGCCGCTGATCTGACAACTTAAGAGAATTGTTTTTCCCAACAAATGTTTATATACAATGGCCCAACGCGCCTCAAGAGTCTTCACGAACACTGGTGTCGGCAACATTGGTTACACAACATTGGTGTCGCGAGTTCAATGGTTTTATCCCATATCAAAAGTGCCCCAACGCGCCTAAAGAAGTTATCACTTCAAAAAAAGAAAAAGAAAATGCAAGTACAAAACTAATTCAAATTTGAGCAATACAATTACAACTGGAAATAATTGAACAAGATGGATTTTATCAATGGTATTGTCATATTAAAGTCAATTAAAGACGCACACTCATTATACAGTAACATTAAACCATTTAAAGAGCAGGATCTACCGTAATTAGTACGAGAACGAGGAACATAAAAGAATCTGTTATTACGCAAATTAAGTGATGGAACATTAAGACCCAAAAGACTTAAAATATCAGAGCAGTCAATCTCCCCAATAAGTATTCTGTGGAGAAAAATAACTCTTGACACCTTTCTCCTAACCTCAAGGGACTCAAGTCCAATAAGTTGTAATCGGGCTGAATAAGGGGGTAAGTTATTAAAATCGGACCAAGGAAGACATCTGAGGGCAAATCTAAGAAATCTCTTTTGAATTGCTTCGATTCTAACAACATGAGTATTGTAGTATGGACACCAAACAATGGACGCATATTCCAACAGTGATCGAACAAACGACAAATATAAAATTTTTAGCGCATAGGGGTCAGAGAACGCCCTAGCATAACGTTTAAGCATTCCCCATGCTCTATTGGCTTTATTTGAGATATATTCATAGTGGTAAATGTAGGATAGTTTACTATCTAACATAACCCCTAAATCTTTTATCAAAGAAACACGCGGAATAGCATTACTGTCGAAGGAATAAGCATGAGTGAAAGGTGAGGTACGACGGGAAAATGTAATAACCGAACATTTACTAACATTAAGGGACAAGTAGTTTTTAGTGCACCACAAAACGAAATTTTGGAGATGTGCATTTAATCTATGAAAACTACTCGGATCATTGCATGAAGAGTATATTTTAAAATCATCGGCAAACATCAGGATTTTGCAATGTGGAACAAATTTGACAACATCATTAACAAATAAAATAAATAGGAGTGGGCCTATGTGACTTCCTTGAGGGACACCGGATGTTACCCTGATTTCTTTGGATAAGTGTCCACGGAACTTAACAAATTGGTATCTGTTTCCTAAATAGGATGATAGCCATTTAAGAAACAATGTAGGAAACCCTAAATGTTCAAGTTTGTAAAGAAGAAGCCTGTGGTCAACTCGGTCAAACGCTTTACTGAAATCAGTGTAAATGGCATCGACCTGATTACCCTTAGATATCTCACTAATAACAAAATTTGTAAAAAGGAGAAGATTGGTAACAGTGGATCTGTTTTTTACAAAACCATGTTGGTTATTGCAAATTAAATTTTTACAAAAAAAATTCAACTTATCAGTCACCACCTCATCAAACAGCTTAGGGATGGACGATTGTTTACAGATTCCTCTATAGTTTTCAATATTATTTTTCCTACCAGATTTAAATATTGGTACAATAAAAGAATTTTTCCATAGGGAAGGAAAGATACCCGTCTTTAGCGATACATTGAATATGTGGCAAAGTATGGAATGTAAAGGCAGGGCACACATTTTTAAAAAGCCAGCTGGAATACCATCGGGTCCAGGATTGAAATTTAGAGCCAAACTTCTAAGTTTACTCAGTATCATATCTTCGGGAAAGGCAATATGACTAAAAATAGAGGAATGTGGAGCACCTAAATAAGAAAAAAAGTGTTCATCTATAACTGAACCGGGATTTGAATACACTGATTGAAAAAATGCTGCAAAACTATTGCAGATAATGCGGGGATCATCTATTGACTGATCTTGAAAGAAGAAAGAGCCCGGAAAACCATCACTATTTTTTTGTAAATTAACAAAATTCCAAAATAATTTAGGCGATGATTTGATTTTTGATTCGACATCATTGATATAAGCTGAGTAGGCTTGGTGAATAGAAGTTTTAAACTCGGTTCTGAGCTGACGATATAAAGTATAGTCGTTATTCGACATACTCGAGCGCCACTTCCTATAGGCTCTATTTTTAAGAATTTTAAGTCTACGCGTATCATCATTATCCCAAGGACAAATACCATTTATAAAATTTTTAATTTCAACAACTGGGACAAACTCAAAAATTATGTTCTTTAAGACGCGATAAAATATCGAACAAAGTTCATCTACTCCAAGAGTTAAAAATGGACTCCAGTTAAAATTGTAAAGCTCATTACAGATGTTATAATAGTTAGCGTTTTTAAAATCAAATTTGTAAGAAGAAGAAACATTTAAAATATTAAACTCAATATGACAAAACAAATATAATGACGGATGATAGGTGTCTTCAGGAACCAGCGGAGTTAGACTTCTAGTTACATAACTATCATCGTTATAATTGGAGAATATTAAGTCCAACGAGCGACAGCTCTCAAAGAGCTGTCAGAGTTGCTAGCCACTGACGATGGAACGATGGAACATGTACCACCGGCAGCAAGCGGGTTAACAGCAGCATTAATTGTTGGCTGGTTACTAACAATGGACGCTGAGGGTGACGTGGAAGGTACAGGTTGTAAAGATGTTGACGATTTGTCGAATGAGACTTCCATACTGGGAATGACAACTGATGGTACAGGTGGTAAAGATTTAGCCGATTTGTCCAATGAGACTTCAACACTGGGAATGACAACTGATGTGGTTGAATTAGAACGCAGAATCCTTTTTGGTTGTAAAAGTTGAGCCTCAGTGTTTAAGCGTACAGCGAGATCATTGCCCAACTGCTGGTGAGAATTAGATTCCTTTGTATTATGTGTTGGCAAAATGCGTAAAGGCTCTTGAACTGATAAAGGACTCAGCAAATTAACGATAATATCCTTTGATTGTGGTAATTGTTGATGTAAAGTGTTCTCAATATTTGCAAAACTATGCTGCATCCTATCGATATTCGCAGAGTCAAAATCCAACGTCTTCTGTAGTTCGGCAAATATAGATGCGATATTTTTAATACACTTTTGCGCCTTGATCAGCTTCCAGTGAAGGACATCAGGTGAGATATTTCGATGATTTTCACAATAAAAACATAGACCAGGAGTAGAAATGATTTTATCTACATCTTTTCCTTTTAGACCTACGCATTTTGCATGAACAGGTTCAAGACAAATTCCACACGAAACGCTGACATCGTTCGTGTTTTTCTTACAAATGTAACAATCAGGGTTACTCATGATCTGGCAACTCCGTAGCGTAGATAGTACAACAACCAAATTAAAAGTACAGCAGATAATGAGGTTGATGAAAATGATGAAATGAGGTGCGTGCAGAAGATAAAAATATAAACAAACGTGGTGAATATCAAACTTGCTTTAGAAGGCAGAACATACACCCAAAAGTTGTACTCACACGGTGGAGAAAGTAGGAAGAATGCAGGTGTACTCCAAAATGGTAGAAAAGGATAGAACCACTTTCTCACTCAAAGGCAGCCGTTAAACGTTGATGCAGTTTAAAATATGTAAAGACAACCGTTTTGAGCTTTAAGTGTAGGCCAGCAAAATTTGCTTCAAAGGCAGAACAAATACTAAACGTTAGAGCTCACCGGGATAAACGAGACAGGCAGCTTTAAAAGAATGTGATAAAAGGAGATGGGTGATTGAATATCACTCAAATATACACACAGCAAAAAATGTATATGAAAATTAAATTAAATTGTTTGTTAACACTTTTTAAGTAAAAATAAATAGCAGCACAACTCGCGAGGTATCTCAAACTGTGAAACAACTTGACGAGATTTTAGTACAACACAAGTTGCGCCTTGGTAACTCAAATTTAACAGATAAAAATGAAAATAAAGCAAGAGGCGAAATGAGTAGGTATGACACTATCAGCGACTCGATCATTCCATGATATAATAGATAAAGTTTATCAACTCCGTATGGATAAAATGGATTTCCTTTCTTACAGTTTTGTTAACCAACAGAAGTTTCCGCATTCTCTACACCCTACATTTGCTAATTTCAAAATAATTACGTAGATACTCGTGCATGATATTTTCTTGCAAATAATCCGTGACAAAGAGCAAGCTGATGCAAAAATAATTTTAACTGAAGAACTTTTTTTTGTTGTCTTTTGATGGTGTTGTAATGATTGGGCCCTTTTTAGTAAGGTGTATATTTTGCCTATAATTCTGGGTCTTCCCAAAAAAGCATTTGAATAAGGGCTCGACTTGTGAAGAGTCTCTGAATGACACGCTGCTTCCGGGCACTCCACTCCCCTAGAATAAGCGCTCTGGCATCCAAATTGGCTTGGACTTTAAAACAGAGGTTCGGTCTTCTCTAGATAAGGAGCACAGCTTTTATTACCATAACCTCTTGTACCTACGACGTAAAACTACTTTTTTATGGTTCCAGCAATAAACTTTTACCAGGTGGGACATATTTTTAGCCTAAAGGGAAATATGTTTCTCGGGGTCAAATGGTAGTCATAGGACCTTCAATAAAAGCAGACGGGGAACAGAAAAACTTGACCGCTACCCTATTTAAATAAAGTGCACGACTGGGTCGAAAGAAACTCTCTCGTTCATCAAAAGATAACAAACATATATTTAGCATAGATATGTGAAAATGGATCGGCAAATATAAATAATTAAAAAAAAACAGATTTTTTCGATTTTTTTTTTGAGAAAAAATAAGTACTGATTTTATGCTTAATATATATTTTTACGAAAATCGTTAGAGCGGTTTTTGTAAAATTTGCCAGACAAAACAGTACCATATATTGCAGTGTTTAGTTTGAAAAATACTATTGCTTAAATATTTAGCTGAAAACCGAGTAAAGGTTATTGTTCGGGATGTAAGCATTACTTGGTTTTGAAAGTTTTATCGAAATCGAAAATGGGGTTTTCCAGATATGAGCAGTTTTTAAAAATAGCTTTTTCAGTGATTCGAATTGAAAATTAAGGACGCAATAATTTTGGAAACATCAATTTTACTCTAATTTTGCATTTTGGTCAAAGTCGTAATTGCCGTTTTCAGGTAAACTAAAGAAAACTAAATTTTTCAAAAACGACTTTTTTCAAAAATAATTTTGCGATAATATTATGCTATAAATGACCATATTACCTTAGAAATGAATTTTTGTTACAATCGTATGAACCGTTTTCGAGATACATTATGTCCAAATTTCAAAAGCAACGTTGTTTGATTATTTAGCGGAAAACGGAGTATGCAGTTCACCTCACCTACCTAAGCTTAAATATCAATTTTAGTTAAAATCGTTAGAGCCGTTTTCAAACAAATCAAACTGGTATGAAAATTTTATATGGGAAGTACTATTAATACTGAGGTAACCGTGCGAAAAAAACGGCCCCGAACTGTAAGCCCCTATAAACTCCAAATCCGAAGTTTAAACGAAATCGGTATAGCCGTTTAGGTTGTAGGCCTCGGGACATACAGACGGACAGAATTTTGACACCCACTTTTTTGAGTTCTTCTATCATCATAATATCAGAATGGATTAATATCTCGAGTTCGAAATTTTGTACGAATACAATATCTTTCTCTTACTATGTAAATGGAGAAAGTTAAAAATGCGAAATTTATACCTAGTCAAAGGTAGGCCAATTCGGTCAGAGGGACTCCGTTTAAAGGAGACCATGTTCCATGCTTCCAGATTGCGCTTCATCTCCACTTACATGTATTTCTGCACTGTTTCTGTGTTTTTTGGTGACATACTTACATCGGTAGGGCCACAGCATTATTTTTAATGCGCTGTTATATGGCCCGAATTGAGTTCGGGACATATATCTCGCTAAAAAGAGTCCCGACTTATGTCCCGGCGCCAATAGAACCCCCTATGAGACCGAAAAAATCTCAAAAATCACCAACGGCCACCTCACGCATGTTGAATGTCATAAACACACTCGCATACATAACTAAGCCAGACAGCAAACAAAAGCGTACACGCTGAGGGTTATTTTTAAAATCACGACTCGAACTTCGTAATTTGTTCTGTGCATAAGTGCACATCAAGCAAAAGCACCCATCTCCGCCTTTTTAAAAATACACTTTAAAACGGCAATACCCACACTGAATCAATAAATTGCTGAACGCTTTAGTTTAATATCCCTGAATTCGCCAATTCCTTTGAGTCCAAATATACGCAGCAAGGACCATTGGCACCACTTGAACGAATTCTTTTATGTTACCGTCTTCGTTAGGTCCCAAATGGGTATATATACATTTGACAACTTGATTGTCCTTATAATTCACTTAATCCCAATTATGGTTGCCACAAACTCAAACGGGTCCTTCACATACAATGGTACTGCCCAGAGACCTCCTGTTTACAAGCTTAAATCGTTTAGCTCCTGACAAAAAACTTCAACGACTTATTACAACCACAAAGAAATGCAATTACCACGCACAATAGGAAGCCATATATCCTGGGTTGCCATATGCGCCGGCTATATCCTGGTACTGTGTCACCCTCCTAATCCTTCTTTTTCATATTTATTCATTTCGCCCGTTTCTCTCTTTACAGGTTGTCTCCTCTATGCGGTGGGTAAACCCGTTTTCCATAAAGCTATCGACGATACCTATGGATCTTGGCTAAAGGATGCCGCCCCTAAGCCAAAAGACAAAGACAAAGTCTATCTAACCAGAGAGAATATCACGAATCGCCTGTTCGAGTTCTCCAACAAAGTGGAATATCGTGGCAGCAGCCTTGCGAGCAAATATTACGAGATAAGGGAGAATTTTACGGTAAGTTATGGCGTGATGTGGTTCTGTTATATTGATTCATGATGATTCCTATATTAACGTTCCGAGGCTTTCAAATGTTTTTTTTTCTTTTTCTTTTTCTTCCTTTTCTTTCCAAATCGTGCATGGAACGGCTGCACCGCAAACAGGGCAATGCACATGTAGTCTTCAATGGATCCTTTTACTACAATCAGGAGAACACTGACATCGTAGTCAAATTGGATTTGACAACTTCGAAGAGAACAAGTGAGTTGTAAATTGTGTATTAATGGTGTGATATTGTCTCTGGATATAGTGTGTCGAAGGAAGTGTGAATGCTTGATGTTTGAGTTATCACTTATGCACTGGTGGTGGATTACTTTCTGATTGCATGGGCGTGAAGTGAAAAACTTCGTTAGAAAGACAATTGCAGCTGGTTTGTTAATAATGCTATTCATTTACTCTTGATTGTATCGCGATGGGACTGAAGCTCCTTACATTGTTTGTAATGAATGAAAGTGATCCTTGTTTCATTAAAAATGTCGTAAGAAATTAAAAAAAAACAACCATAGGCCACTACCACTAGACTCAAAAAAGGAGAGTGGAGGTGCTTATACACCTGCGGGAATAACTTCCTAAGCACTGCCTAAGCTAGTATCTTGGAGTAGCAAAAACAATCAGGCAAGAAAAGTCCACCGAAACCTAAACATAACCTGAAAGATAAATCGCCTTTAAAATGGATAAAGGTAGCTAAACAAAATTGGGTTTATTCTAAAAAACTCCGGATATTGAAAAGAATGGGATCTGTTATTCATTTTAAAATTGAAGACAAATGCCACATTTGAGGAGCTGGGACGAACGTAAACCGAATTCGAAAAGCTAACAGCGGAGTCCTGCCTAAAAACGCACAAAATTAAAAAACTGTATAAAGTTTAGTTGCTTATATGCAAGATTTGTTGCTAGAATGCAAAGATAGGCTAGGTTAGGCGCATCAGGGTTGTAAGGATCACAATTTAGAGAGCGCATCAATATTCTTGGGAGTAACCACCGCTAAATAAATGGAAAAACATAGCTACATTCCATATGCGAAACATTTTTTTTCCGTATACAGGACTTAAGGGTCTTCTCTTGGTCGATAGTTCACAAGACTCTTCCATGTTGCTGAAGATCTTTTGGGAGGACTGACAGAAAATAACCAGGAGTCCTTAGTTTTCCAAACAATATTGGGCAGAGGTATTCTGATTGAAGCGTTCTCCGAATCCCAAACGGTAGCAGTTCAAACGGCGAAGTTCCGAGCTTTAACCGCATGGATTTAATGACCGCGCTGCACTTTTAGTTCGATTACGAAAATAAATTTGACGCCACAGCTGTAAAAAAGCGAGTTAAAAAAGTATAGCTACGGCTGATGATTTTTATTGTACAAATGTGTGAATGTTTATTGTTTGGCAAAGAATTTATACAAACTTCTTAAGCCGTTAAACAAAAAAAAATGTTATTTAAACAGACTTTTTAACTAAGTAATTAAATAAAATGGGCGCCTTCAATTTTTGGGCGCCAGAATTGAATTCTGCTCAATCAAGTTGCTTTTCAGATAATTATTCCGCGTTCGTTAAGCCAGCTCATGTTTATCCAGCTTCCAGCATAGTTTAAGGATTTTCTTTGTTTGCTTGTCATCAATTTGTAGATTTTTTGTCACTACGTCGAACTTATTTTCTTGCATATTGTAGTTATTTCCCAAGACAATCCCAGACTAATGCCATTTTGTTGTAACTCAATTCTTGTGCTTTTGCTGTAAATGACGATGCTTTGACTATTTCAATTCCGCTTCAAGTATTGTTAGGATTTTATGTAGAGATGAGTCTTCTTGACTTTTTCTGAAATAAATGCTTCAAATTTGCTTAAGTTTAAGTTAAAATTTTAAGCTTAGGTTTTTCAATAAAGGCGGGTGGATGTGGAAAAAGCATTCAACTAGATAAGGTGTACGAGGTACCTATTAATGAAATTATTTTCGTACCTATTTTAAATGTCGTTCTGTATGGAATATAATCTCGTTAAAATGTCCGCCGCGGCTTCTCATGGTGACACGGATCCGAGTGGTCCAATTGGCGCCTCATCGCTTAAGATTGTTTGGGGGCCCCTTCCAAACTCTCCGCCGTCCATAGTCAGCAAACAAAAGGAGTTGTGTATATGGTCACCAGCCTTGAACTTCTGGAGTCAAATGAATCTTGTTCGAATGTAGGTGTAGGCCAGAGTCCCTATGCGAAATTCGCCAAGTTGAAGTTTGACTGAAGGTCAAAACCGGTTGGCTTAAATTTGACCACCAAATATTGAAGAGTCGACTTTGAAGGCCACCGTAAATTATGTGCTACAAGCGCAATGTTTGTGCTGATGAACAACTATTTCAATAACAAAGTTTTATCATTCGGACGTTCTCAATCGTGTAGCTGAATAATAAACAACGGATTAGACAAACGCTACCAAAACAACATGGTCGCCAGAGGATGTCAACAACGACCCGTCCCAATCTCCTTTATTTCTCGTATTATTTGGAATTATGAATTCCGGCAAAGGCCTGGATTTCCAACGAACAATTCACCCTTGCTAGCGCTGCTTTTGTGAGAGTATGGACATTTCTTTTCAGCTGTGGAATGAATCTGTAGATCAAGCGACAGTAAGTGGAGAAAATAAAATAATTCACAGCTGCAGAAGAGCATTCGTAACAACGATTTCGACTGACTGTTCTCTGTGCTGCGGCTGCTAGTTTTCCTTTCCTGCAGTGGATGTCCTCTTTGTTGCTTTTATCATACAAGTATAAGTATACTCCGTACATTAGTGTGGACCTGACTATGCATTAAATATAGGTAACCACTATTGGTCTAAAACCCTAGTGCACGATGTCGAAGCAAATGAATGAACCGATAGAAAAAAAAATGATTTGCACGAAGGAAAACTTTAACACGAAACTTTGTCGTTCATCAAAAGTTTGCTGTTTTTGTTTGCTGGTTGTTTTCTTAATTTATTAGGTAGGTACGAGTATGTCAAAATCTGAGAAGCGATGGTAGATAAAAAAAACGGAAAAAAATATTGGAAAAGTAAAAGTAGTATTCATCTGACATATCAAATAACAACGTAAGTTTTTAAAAGTTGAAGCTCTCAGTAACATGAAATTGTCGCAAGTTCTGGCTAGAGAGTTATAAGCGCCCACTGTACTCTTTTATAAGCTCTTACACTTTACAAGATTTTTGAGTACAAGCCAAAGTGTAGCAGCAGTTTCTGTTTTCTGATCAGTTAGGGTATTTATTTTAATTTTTGACTGGAATTTATATTAGTAACGTTGGTTTAAGGAGACTATGATGGATGCAGGGTTCCTAATAGATCGATACATTTAATTAGATATATATATGTATGAATTCAGAGATTTGTTTTTGAATTTGCATTGGCAGTTAAAAAACTGAATATGCCTATTGACGTGTGTGGGGTGCAAATGAAGTGGGAGTTTCTGACTGTGTAAGCCCAAGTGGTTGGCTTTATTTTAAGGTGCATATTTAATATGTCGGCGCAGTGGCTTAGTGGTTAGTATGTTGGACTACTAAGCGAGGGGTCCCAGGTTCGAATCCCGAGAAAAACCCAAATTTCAACTCAAGGTTTTTTTCCACCGCGCCACCTCTCGCAAACGTCTGACAAACATCCGAGAGTATTACTGTCATGAAGAAGCTTCTCAATTAACCGTATGGACTCGGCATAAAATTGTAGATCCCTTCCATTCGTCCCAAAAATTAAAAACTCACACAAAACGAATGGTTGCGAGAAGCTAGGCCCAGGGTCCCTACCGACCTGTAGTGCCAACTATTTTTTTTTTATATTCAATATGGTTGAAAAAAGAAGAAGTGGTTTATATTAGCTAAAAATAAGTTTTGCGTAGCTGTTATTGAATTTTTATAAGAAGCGGTTATAACAAAAAATTTACAGTGCCGCTTACTTGAATAGCGCCCCACCGTTGTGCATAATGAAACTGAACTGAAAATAATTCGAATCTCTGAATATGCAAAGGTTCAATATATGTTTCTATTTTGTATATCTGTTTAAAAACTCTTTTTGCGTGAGTTCATGCATTGCAAATGTTCCGTTAGCTAGTTTTGCTATGTTGTTTCAAATAACTTCAAATCGTTTTATTTTTGTTCACTTGAATAGCGCCCCCTTTATTATCAGTTTTTCCAAAAATATTGCATAATATATTTCAGTCATTTTAAGTTAATTTCAATTAAAATGAGTCGTGGTAAATCATTGACAGAGGGCGAGAAAGCTAAAATCAAAGCTTACAGCGAGTGTATCCTCTCTATTCAGCAAATAGCTAAAAAAACTCAACGAACCCTGAAAGTAATATAATAACATTTTTACTGAACGATTCCAACTATGGCAAAAATGTGAAGTGCAGTTACCAATGCTGGGAAAAGAGCAATTCTGCGGCTCGCGTCAAATTCACATGACTCTGCGGCCAAAATAAGAAAAAAAAAGTGGTGTTGCTACAATCGTTTCCACCGTAAAGCGGATTATTTTGAAGGCTAAGCATTTCAAGCAGTTAAAATTAAGGAAGAAACCCCCATACCGTAAAGGGCAAAAGCCTTAGTTTCTGCAGTGCTAGCACGACGTGGAGTAAGGAATGGTACTGTGTTGTTTTCTCCGATGAAAAAAAAATTAATTATTTTTAACAACTACAGTGGAATCCGGATATAGCGACGGTCAAGGGACCGGCGACATTAAGTCGTTCTAACCGGACGACGCACAAAACGAACTGAAAATTTTATATGTAAATATTGACATATCTGTATGTAAGGAAGTAACGTCAATGATAACCAAATAAACCTTTAAATCAGAAACATTTTTCTTTTAATTTAATTCAGAATAGCTATTAGTACATGCCAATTACAAGAAAAACAATATTTTAATTATGTAATTAAATCCATACATATGAATGTACATAAAAACTGCACTGTCGCGTAACTCTGTTGCGTAAAAACTGTCGCCTGTCGCGCTAATTGTGCTACCTATACCCAGTGTTCCCAGGCAAAATGTTAAAATCCAGTCAAATTTGACTGTGTGACTGGATTTTTTCTGTCCAAAACCAGTCAAAAAAAAACAGTCAAACATTTAGAAAAAAAAATCCAGTCAAAAAAACAGTCGAATATGAAAACTGCTTTTTTTTTCAACAAAATTTTTCTATTTCTTCCATATATGTATATATGATATACATATAGTATTCTTTCCAACTTTTTTTATAATTTCCTCAGGTATTTTAAAATTTGTACAACATGTTTTTTTTTCTCGCAAATTATTTCTTATTGTCAAAATAGAGTTGGTTAACAATAATTGCATCCGATTTCGTTATTTAGTTTTGACCAAATTTAACTGATAAATATTCTTTCCACTGCGGCATTCGAAATTGGCAAAACTAAAACAGAAATAGCAATCTTTGCGAGATCTTGAAATGGATTTTCTCCACTACCATCTTTATAGCTCAAAACTTCGCACCAGAATGGTACTGTTTCCTTTATATTTTTCCATCGAACCAGGAAAAGATTATTTCACTGACTTAAAATGTTGTCTCGTAAAACTGGTTCCACATTCATCTCTTCAAGCACTGGTTTAAGGAGCTTTTGTTTTGCGAAAGACATTCATCTACTGAAAGCATTCTTATTTGCTTCAAAATGTTTAGATTAGATGACACTCTTTGCTGCAATTCCTTTATAAGCCTGACCATAAAACTTCTGCAGTTTTGTCTGAACAAACTAACTGATGCCGCTGTTAGTGGGCTGTTTGTTTCTGTCATTTTACTAAATGGGTGTGTTCATTGCACTGCGCTCATTTACACTAGGTTTGCATTGGAGGTGAATATTTTTTTGTTTAGAGTCACAAAAATAAATAACAGTCGACTTGATTTCCGTTTAAAGACGAAAAAATCCAGTCAAAAAAAACAGTCGGCTGGATTTGATTTTTTTTTTCAGTCAAAACCAACAAAATCCAATTAAATTTGACTGGAAAACAGTCAAACTGGCAACACTGCCTATACCTACTGCTATTGCATAGAGAAAATTCAAAGAGTGGCATACTACGATTGCTTTATATTTTTTAAACAACAACCACTCGTCGCTGTAACCGAACGATGTATTGGAAAATTACATCGTTTAAAGCGGTTGGTCGCTTAAACCGGAGTCGTTCTAAACGAATGTTCGTTCATAGGACTTAGTATGCAAACCTAACAAGTTATTGTGTCTACGTCCCTTAAAACGGTTCGTCGTTATAAACGAAGTCGTACTAAACGGATTCCACTGTATTACTTTCATGATTTTGCGGAAGGAGGATCGTTTGCACAGCCGATGAGGCGGTGTTATGGTTTGGGAGCCATAACGCGTACTATGACACTTTGGAGCTGCAGTTCCTTACTCCTTGACTGCACAGTCCTACATTGGCTTTCCTAATACTACTGGATTGTTTGGTGTCTTACCGTGAAAACGCACCTATTCACAACGCCAGAGCGGTAATACAATTTGTTCAGCGTCAAAACATCTCGTTGTTGGATTGCCCACCATACTGGCCAGATCTAAACATTATCGAAAATGCTTGGGTACGGCTTGTTCGGAAAGTTTACGAATCTGGGAAGCAATACTCCAATAAGGAGGAACTAATTACAGTAATCAAATGTAGCTGGGCCTCCATTTCGATTGATTACATCATAATTTATATGATTCCCTACCTAACAGGATGTATGAGGTTATTTATAACCAAGGCGGAAGCACCCGTTACTTCAGTGTATTCTTAATAAATTTCTAAATAATCGAAAGAATTTTTTTAATTATTTTTTTATGGGGAAGTGCTTCTGAAGTGAGCCAAAATTAGAATAGAAAACTAAGAACGCAATAATTTTGAAAACATCAATTTTACTCTAAGTATACATTGGCGTGAAAATAGTTTCTACCGTTTTCAGGTAAAATTAAGAAAACCAAATTTTTAAAAAAAAAAAAGTCTATTTTCAAAAATCCATTATACGATGATAAAGAGAAAAATTGAGTTCTCTATTAAGTTATAAATAATAGGAGGAGAATTTTTGTTGCAATCGTAGGCATGGACCGTTTTCGAAATAATGTACATATGTCCAAACTTCAAAAGAACAATTATTTTTTTAACGCAAAACTTCGTGTTAACCTCACGCCGATGTATCAATTTGGGCGTTAGAGCCGTTTTCGAACAAATCAAACTGGTATGAACATTTTATATGGGAAGTGTCATTAATATTGAGGTTACCTTGCAAAAAAAAATCAGCCCGACCCGAACTCCAAATCCTAAGTTTGAACGAAACCCGAGCAGCCTTTATCATCGTAATGTCAGAATTGATTAATATTATTAACATTATACCCATGAGTATACGTTGGAAAAGTAGTTGGCGCTAGAGTTCCATGTAGGACCATAGGCATAGCTTCCTGAAACCATTCTATGGAAGGTAGATACACTTTCAAAAATTAGCTCCACCGAGTGAGATTTTTACTCGGTTAAAAAAAATCGGTTGAAATTAACTCTGTTGGAGAAAAATAACAGTATTTGTTGTCAAGAACTACCGGGATAAAATGGTTCTTGGATGATATTCAAAACACACCTTATCAGTTTTTATCAACCAAGTTTCTAGATTCAGATTTTTATTTACGACCGGAAAAATTTGGAGGAATTCCATAAATCGGTTATTTTTAACAGTGTTTCCTTAAACAATACTCGGTTATTTTTAAGCCACTTACTCTATAGGAGCTTAACCGTATTACTAAAAGTTATTTGATTTTAAATATGTAAGTGATTTTGTGCGTGTATCTAAAAAAAATGTAAGCTAAATCCGAATAACTGAACACAGAAGCTTTCTTAGTAAGATTATTATGATGTTAGTCAGATGTTAGCGAAAGGTAGTGCAGTGGAAAAGCCTTAGCCGTTCTCTAGAGCTATGGACGATTTTAGCACACGGGCCTTGGAATGGAACAGTTTATATATAAATCGTAGAGGGACTATTCTACTAAAAGCATTATCTTCTTTAGGTTTTGTTTTAGCTCACAACCCACGTAAGAATAATTTTCATATAACTACATTGACATAACCATTGTAGCAACAACATGTTACGAAATAATAAGACACGCATGAGAGATCATTATAGGCAAAATGATCACTGCTACTCTGTTAAGTATAAGCACTGGGAGAGCATGCCGTACTATAAATATGATCAGAGTAATTAAAGATCTTCTCGGCTTCTTCGTCATAGCTACGTTCTTTAGGAAATACCTGTAGACAAGCCTTACTTACTTAGATGGCTCTACAGTTCGGGTGAACCACGCATTGAGATAGCCGTTCCTTGGCCAAGAGCCAAGGTTGTTGTTACTCGTTTTCTAATTACTTATACCTGCTCGCAGAACCTATTTTCCTCAATACTCGCCTTAAAGTACGTTTTGATGCGCGTTCACTGAGCAACGAGTGATGCGAGAGAACAGGCAGAGGCAGAGCATTAGTAATGAAAACACCGGTAAAAGAAGGAAACTCTAGATATAACTGTTCCTATGGTGCTCAAGCGAATTGTTTGCATCCATATATTTCTATCGCCTACACGCTTTACAATTTTTCATCCTCTTTCTTATTCGATACATCTCATCGCACTCCCTGTAGGAAGATATGTCTGCTTTAAAGAAGTTTAAAACCTCTACACTAATTGTTTAGAGATTGGGTAAATATCCATACCCCATTCTAAATAGAGCGTCTTTTGTTCTGTTTCCCTACACACGCCATAGCCGAACCATCGATTCTTTCCAAATTTATATCGATTCCTTCCTGGTTTTAAGCACTGAAAAACGACTTACAATCAGCAAAATCAGCTTCCATCAACTAATTGCCAAGCATTAGTCTTCGTGTAACCATTCTACTTAAAATGCTTACCCCTAACCGACTAGCATCAGCAGAAATCAATGCCACACACACGCAATAATAATAAAATAAAATAAAACAAAACAAAACTCAATCCGATTCCAATGAATTATTTACACCCATTAAATTGTTATTCACCCCCGTGGCGCCCACCCAACATTTCACCCCCAGAAGTCCAACGAAATACTTGAAATGCTTTGAAAATATTTCACCACACGAAATCCATAAAACCGGATTTATTGCCCCCCAAAAAACAATCGCATTTCCGGCATTAAACTGTCCGAGCGTCAAACGAAAACAAGCAATTGCAATCATCACAAAACATTGTCGTAAAAGTTAATGTGACAACACATTACCACAAAAGGAAATATCCTCGCTCTTCACCTACTGAGGACGTTTTCAAACACAAATCCGTATTCTTCACGGTCGCGGCAGGGATGATGCAATCACAATCATAACCCACAAACACAAACATTCATAGATTCGCCGTCGAATTCATAAATGTCAATGAGATACAGCATCCTTATCAGTGCTGGAGCACGATTCGTATATACTCGTAGTTAACCCTTTTTGTGAATTCATCATTTTGCTTGGTATTTTGCAGCAACGAAGCTGGCGTACACCGGGCTCTCCGCTGGCAATAAGTTATACACGACAAACTACAACTACATGGACTTTAATGTGGACGATGTTGGACTCTGGGTGATATACAGCACATACGACTCCAATAACACCCTCGTGGTAAAGGTGAATAGTAAATAGGGATTTGTCTGTGCGCCCGCCGTAATTGCCGTCAAACAAAAAAGAGTTACGATGACATAAGGCCGGCAGCAAATTGCTTTATATTTCGCTTCGATAACTTAATTTTGACATTTTTATTCCCTGTGCATAGATGGATTCGGAGAGTCTTCAAGTCCAATACAGCTGGAACATCACATTGGATCATCATAAATTTGGCGAGATGTTCATCGTGTGCGGGGTGCTGTATGCCATCGATTCCGTGACGGAAAGAAATTCCCAGATTCGTGTGGCTGTCGATTTGTATAATGGAAAATTGATAAAAGTCGACTTGCCATTTACGAATCCCTTCCGAAGGACCACAACGGTTGGATACAATCGGCATCTTGGGGTAAGTAGCCATTATGTTCTCTTTATAGAGGGTGTGTCGTGTTGCATGTGTCTGTGAATGTGCGAGTTTTGGGACTGCTTTCGTTTTAACATCGGATGGCTAATATTGACGGAGTGCGCGTCGAAATGCTTTGAACAGGTTGTCCCAAAAGTTAATGGACTCAATTGTCGACCAATTGATGGAAAGATGTAAATTTATATATCTTTTTGAATAGTTTCACTCTTGATTTTTGATGCAAAGTCAATTTTCAGAACAAAATAGACTGTTAAGATTGAAAGCCGTATAAGACATTTTAAAAGATCAATAAGACGAGTATACTTTGGCCTGATGAGTACGTGTGGCTTGTATGGTTATTGTGCACTCTCGCTTGTTTATATAGGGCTCCGATGGCCTCTTGGTTTGTTCTTGCGTATGTTAGGGCAAATGAATCGGCAGAGGGTGAAAATGGGTTATATAGACTAGACATACATAGTCAACAAGTGCTTAGTTTAGTTGGAACAGTGGTTCTAAATCTCCGAGTTTATTTTTTTATTCAGTCTAGGAGCACAACTGAAAAGCATCTTTGACAGGATAACACATCCAAAATATGACTTACTTACTTAACATGCCGTGAAGAGTCTCTGCCTTGGCGTAAGTGCGTTTAAAAGTTGCTAATCGCCCAACAATCCATGTTCTTACGCGGAATTGGCAAAATGAAGGTTTTATAGAGCATGCTCTCGTCCTTCTAGAAGGGAGTTCTAAACACATATTTGTGTTTGCAGTCCCATCATAAGTAGCTACATAAAAAAAAGATTCCGCAACAGGTCCGTAGGGACTCTAACTATAGATTCTCACAACCATTAGTTTAGTCAGAGCTTTCTATTTTTGGGACGAATGGAAGGGATCTACAGTTCTATGTCGAGTTTACACTCATGATAGTAACACTCTCGGATGTTTTTCAGACGTTCGCGATGTGGAAAAAACCTTAAGATGTAATTTATGCTTTCCCGGAAATAGAACCTGGGGACTCCCGCTTAGTTTCCCATATTTGCCACTGCGCCGAGGTACATTTATTTAGATACATGTAATTAGTTGACTGTTCTTTATTCGTCGTGAAAGTCTCTGTTGCCGATGATATCGATATCGTTTTTCCGCGTTGGCACCTGCCTTGCACACTATCTGCTCAAGAACCTGAATTCGGCCATCACTATTTGGAGTCTCTGTTGATGAACTTTATCATTTCGGTTTAAAAGTTAATGAATCTAAGAAAAATTAATAGGCCTATTATCGTTAGCGAGTCGAATTATTCGCGTAAATCGATTCAGTTGTCGAAACACTCGCCTTGTTCGATTATGGTCGGCGAATTAATTCATTCGCCTAGAAATCAAAGGCTACCATATAATAAAAACGAAAATGACAGCACCAAAACGACAATTCGAACATTTATATCAACAAAAAAGGAATGCCTTAAAAAATTGTACGCCTTAAATATTAAATATTCTTTATTGGATTTTTTTGAAGCTCCAAATTGTACCAACCCTTTGGCTATGTCTGGGTTTTGTTCCATGAGCTCAACTAGCTCCTGGATTTGGCTGAATTTGCTTCTTTTGAAACTATAAAAGGAAATTTTCATTATAAAGGGTGGTTAAATTTTAAGGGCCGATGTTGAATGTGAACCACACCTAAACGTCAGTTTTTTTTGACATTTCTCAATTTCAGGCTAACTCAATTTGAACCATGGAAAGATACACAATCTAGGAACGCGTTAAAGTTATTCAGGCTTATTATGAAAATGGTCAACAATGCATGATCAATTTCCGAAGAAAATCATCTTCAGTGATGAGGCACATTTTCACCTCAGTGGATTCGTCAATAAACAGAATTGCCGCATTTGGGCGAATGATAATCCAAGAGTGATTGTCTAAAAACCAATGCACCCAGAAAGAGTGACTGTTTGGTGCGGCATATGGGCTGGCGGCACCATCGGGCCGTATTTATTCCAACATGATATCTATCGTGAGATGATAACGAATTTTGTATGTCCCGAATTGGAAGATATGGATGTGGACGATATGTGGTTTCAACAGGACGGTGCCACTTGCCACGCAGCTAACGAAACAATGGCTCTTTTGCACGACAAATTCAATGGCCGTGTTATCTCACGTGGTGGCGATGTCAATTGGCCGCCAAGATCATGTGATTTGACACCGTTGGACTTCTTTCTTTGGGGTTATTTGAAAGAAAAGGTGTACGTCGATAAGCCAGCAACAATTGAAGAGCTAAAGGATGAGATAATTCGGCACATTAACTTCATAGAACCTCAATTATGCCTCAGCGTCATCGAAAATTTGGACCATCGGATGGAGGTGTGCCGCCGAGGTCGTAGCGGCCATTTGGCCGATATTTTGTTCCATACATAATTGAACCATACCAATATTATCATAATAAAAAGAAAGGACAAAAATTTCCTAAATAATTTGTGTTTTATTCAAAATCAATATCGGCCCTTAAAACTTAACCACCCATTATATGTAGGTATGTAGAAATATGAATTGAATGGGTTTTATACCTTTTTCTTGAGTTTTCATTCATTTCTCTAGCTCATAAGTTACATTCGCCTCAGGTTTCAACAAATAGTTTTGTTCGCCAAAATTTGAAGTTTTGGGCGAATGATATTTCATAAATTCGCAAACCGCAATAAGGCGACTTTAAATTCGCCAGCGGTTTGACAGTTCAGGCGAATGAATTTTGTTCAATTCGCTAACCATAATACAAATAAGTCACATTCGCTTTTTTTTTTGTTCGACTCGCTAACGATAATAGGGGCATTAGTCTCGAGACAAAATAGAAAACTTATGCCCGGTTTGTTCAATCTTGGTTATCTTTAAGTATCGGTTATTCCAGCTGATAACCATTGAATGTGTTTGTTCAGCAGAATATTGACCAGAGAATCTACGGTTTGGTCAGTTATCCCAAGAAATCGATAACCAGCCAATTTTACGTGGTTAACGAGATTTAACCAATGATTTTCTAGAATTTCGTTTGTTCAAGATTTTGTAAGGACTTCGTAGGTATTAGTTGTGACATATCTAATTTACAACAACTTTTTGTAGAATATTGCGAGCAAACTTGTGCGAAAAAAAATACAAATAATAAAATAAATAAACTTATTATAACGCAAGTAAAGTAACGTTTTCAACTGACAGATGTATAGAATACAATGCACGCCATTCTATGGAAAGTAAGGGAAGAGACAGGTTCCCAACTTCAGCTGGATGAATTTAGATCTATTTCAACATTTTTGTCCTTTGACAGTTCTCATAAAATAGAAAATATTGAGAGAATGAGAAAATTATTGCGACGTTCGTAGACGAAATTGAGATGAATCCCAATAATGGGTTAACAATAATTTTTATTGGTTCTTGTACTTATTCAGTTTTATTCTCAATTATCTACTAGCTTATTGTCCCACACCAAAAAGATATTACTCCTCTGTTTTTTTTTTAAATTCCTGTTTCATTTGATTTTGATATTTTTTTACCTACTCAACAGTGAAAATATATTCATTAATAAATTACCTAGACAAAAACACAAGGAGCCAGAAATAAATAAAATGTAACCATAGATTCGGATAATCACTGAATTGACAAATGAACTGGAAAAATGGAACGATTTCTCGCAAATCTTTGGTTTGGTGACCAAACTGAAAAAACGGTGAACAAACACTTATTGGTTATCACAGATTTGTAGTCATCGGTTAAACTAAATCGATGGTAACCTAACCAAGGATTTGACCAGCTGTGAACAGACCGGCCCAATGTCCCATGCTCGTTATTGTATTAGACACAGTTTTTCTAACAACAATTATCTCTTTTTAAATGCAATGTCAAATGCTTAAGTATTGAAATAGTAACCAGTTCTAGTTCCAATCACAGACCTCTACATTTTAGATGGGCCGAGCATATTATGAATTAAGAGAACTATGTAGTAAGCTGTTTTTTTCGTCTTGGAAAATTTTATTTCAAATGTCATTCCAAAAACGGTTTATTAAGAATTGTTTAATTCCATATTAGAATATGGGACATCCTATGGAGGTGGTTAGCTTATAATAAACGGCAAATCTGTAATTGTACCAGCTTGGCCCACTATTTCTCTCACTATTTCGTCAAAAGAAAGCATTTTACCAACAGGGCATTTATTTTACCTTATGCCTTGAAGACACTTTTTATGAGATCGAGGTCCTGAGATAGCCTAAGATTCAGTTCCTGCTCTGTTTTCACTGTACCTTTACTAGCTGCATATTTTCAAACAAAACATCACAAAACATCCACAAATTGGTTATGAACGATCGCAAATGTAAGCATATCAGATGGTAGCGTTTTTACACATTTTACACAAACATTTGGGTAAGCGAAAGCTCTGTGCAAAGTGGGTGCCACGTGAACTTAGAGTCAACCAAAAACATTATCAAATTGATGCTTCAGGCGACTGTTTGGCACTGTTAAACCGCAGTAAAATCGAATTCTATCGTCGATATGTGACAATATGTGAAACATGGCTTCACTATTACACACCAGAATGCTGGATGGAAAGAACTTTAAGTCAAATAATGAAGGAATTGCTGAAACTGAGGCCTATTTTGACGAGAAAGAGAAATATTACTATAAAAGTGGTATATCGAAAAGTTAGAAAATCGCTATACCAAAATCGAGTTTTGTCAAAATTTTGTTTTTTTCTTACTTATCCTACGGACTTATTAATGATCTAGTACTTTTAAGAAGTAAAAACTCGTGGCTACCTGCTTCTCTTTCAAGTTGATAAAATTTAAGTTTAAGAAGCAATCCTTTACATTGTTTGATTGAAGTTTTATTTTGCATTTAGTAACTCAAGTCGGTTTTTATATTTTATTTTATTTTGACAACTAACTCACACAGTGCATTTAGGGCTAATTGCAAATAATGAGGTTTTCATGATTTTTTTCCTACCGTTAAAACATGAAAAACCACAGTTGATGAAGTATTAAAATCCTCATAAATATTTGGAATCGCTTACACATTTTCCAAATATGAAGAAGCAATGAAACCTTCTACCATATAATAGTATTTTTTGACGTATTATAATATGGTATGAATATTAAGTTTTGCGGAGATTCAAAGTTAAAAGTTCTTGCTTTAACTATTATTTGTGATAACAAAAACTCGTTTTCAAGTTCTTTAGGAATGAAGTCATTAATCGTAAGAAAAATATAGGTATTCGCCATAACTTTTTTCTTCCATTATTGCCAACACTTGCATTCTCAAAAATGTTGATGTTTACTGGGTTCATTTTAACCAACGGAAATTTTTGGCATTACAATGATTGTTTCTGATTTCCGTCAAACTCCATTACATTCTTGAATATTTCCAATTTGTCAACTTATTTTCATCCAAATGCATATGGCATCATTCAATGTTGAATAAGCATATTTACAAATGTCAGGCAAACGTCAGAAATATAAATACAATTGGCATCTCGTCTCTTTCATTTTATAAAACTCCCTCCGGTCATCCGCTCAGCGTTGATTTTTATCACAGACTGTCTCTAATAGTCTTGGGTGCAATAGCGGCCACCGTTCAACCACCGACAAGACAATATAGATGGTTGGTTCGGTGTAAGGGATTTCTTGGTTCGTCCTCTTCTGGTGTACTGTCGACCCAAACCGAGGTATGGTGGGTAAGTATTCCAATATTTACGAGCCCAAACGATAGTTACTTGGGGGCTACTACATGAGATTAGATAAGATATTCAATGGACTGCCTGCAAAGAGACAAAACGAGACAATTTACTTGGCTATTGATTTTTTTTTTTTGTTTAGGATATACTACACAAAGGACACAAACAACACGCAAGGCATTTCTCATGCTTGATCGTCCGGCACTCGTTCCATGCATATAAGTACAAAAATATATATAGCCTCATACAATAAGGGATTCGGGATTCAGCACGCCGGCCATTTGATGGTTGAATCATGCCACGTCATTGCCATCATTGGTGGCTATTTGATTTGGAATTTGGAGCGTTGCAGTTTTGCTATTCGGTTTGAGAGGCACGTCCTCGTCTGATAGAGTCGGTCATCCGGTTGTTCCGGCATCAGGACATAATCTAGTAATTGTTTATTGGATTTAATATTGAATGGATTGCTGTGGCGACATGTCAAGGGGGAACTATTGAATGTTGATGTACTCGAATGTGGTCATGCACACATCAGAAGGCAGCTCCATCGTCATCATCATCTCCATCTGTTGGTCAATGTTTGTCGTTTATGATTTTGTTGAGCGCTCATTGATTTGTTTGTATTTGTTTTCGATAGAATTTAAATTGATCTGGGGGATATAGTATGTTGTCATTTTATGCAGTTAATCCTTGTGTATATTGCAGCTCGTCCATGGGGGACAACAAATATAAGGTTATTAGATTAGTGCGTTTGATGGCAGAAATTCATTAAAGCCTTGTGGAGATTATCTATTAAAAAGGTGCAGCGGCAGCGGATCCCCATTTGAGGGTTTATATATGACTTTTGTTGTGTCAGGAAATGCCCCTTAATGAACTCGGACGTCGGTCTTTTAATGAACAAGAACGTGAACACACACTGGTCTTTGGGTAGGCACAATGGTGTTTCAGAGCTCGTTTATTGCTTACTAAACGTTACTCAGAATGGGGGAAAGTGTGGAAACTCCAAAGAGTTCATGAGGTTGGCTTTGACGTGTTGGTAGACGTTGAAATTGCAAAGAGTTTAACGCCCACAGTTTATGTCTTTGGAAGACGTTCGTAGGCGTATAGCCTTCTGTTTATTGCTTTACTTTTATACGCGCTGCTAATTGTAATAAAAGATTTTCGCTTGGGATATCCACAAAGAAATGAATTCTAATTGCTTTGTCGCCGAATGTTGACTATTACACAAAATATACAAACAAACTGTCAATTTAGCAGCGTAATTTTGTGGGCATTATTTCAAAAGGAGTATTTAATCGGTATACCATAAACCTTGGAAATGACTGGTCAGGATAATTATACTTTATTGCCATTAAAATTGTAATGGGAAGTTAGTACATCTGTATAGGTACATAGTATCATTCCTACGACTTCAGACGTTGCGCAATCTTTAACCACAAATTCCATTTAATACAAAAAAGAACACAAAGAAAGGAAGTTGCACATAAGAAATCTTTAGGCTTACTGATTTTTTTTTATTTGTTAGCAGATATGAGGAGGTGTTATTTCAACTCTAAAATAGTTTTTGTCTGTTGTAGTCCTTTGAAAATAGCCCACAGAATACCGGGATAATATGATCTGAAGCATCAGCGACTTTTCCTGAGATGGTCCCTGAGTGTACAATGTTCCACAAGGTCGCGTTTTATCCTATACTTACTTAACGGGCTCCCGACCCGTGAAGAGTCTCTTCCTGAGACACTGTAGCCTTCTATCCTCTGCGATCCCGGGCACGCTGCTTCCAGTTATCCAGACCAAGCGCTCTGGCAACCGCGATGGTTTGGTCTTTGAAACGGAGGTTCGGTCTTCCTTGTCGTCTCGAACCTGGCGGCTGGGATTCGAAGATCCTCTTAGCTGGAGCATTATTGTCCATTCGCTCGATGTGGCCGAGCCAATGTAGTCGATGTATTTTGGCCTTTTGGACTACATCCACATCTTGGTGCAGCTCATAGAGTTCGCGGTTGTATCTTCTCCTCCATTCGCCCTCCTCGCACACAGGACATAAAGCAGAACTGGCAGGATAAGGGTTCTGTAAAGCATACATTTTGTCCTTCGAGTTAGGAGTTTTGAACCCAATTGCTTTGCCAAACCGAAGCAGCAGCGGTTTCCTAGGGTAATTCTTCGCCGGATCTCCACTAGGATGTCATTTGTGGAGTTCATGTTTACTCCGAGGTAGATAAACTCCTTAACTACGTCGAAATTGTTGCTATCAATAGTGACGTTCTGTCCTAGGCGGTGGACAGATGCTTGTTTGTTTGTTGATAGCATGTACTTAGTCTTGTCCTCATTTACTACAAGACCAACGAATTTCGCCTGTTCTTCAATCGCCGTAAAAGCCTCTATCACGGCACGCTGGGAGCGACCGATGATGTCAATATCGTCTGCATACCCCAGCAGCTGGACGGATCTGTTGAAGATAGTGCCTTCCGTGTTGACACCTGCCCTGCGCACTATCTGCTCTAACATGAGATTGAAGAAGTCACATCATAGTGCGTCTCCTTGCCGAAATCCGGTGCATGTTTGGAATATCTCGAAGGAACTACTTCCAAATTGAACGTTGCAGCGTGTGCCGCTACTACACTACGTGCGAAACAAATTTTATATTTTCCTTATCTATCTATTCTGTTTTTGGTCTTTTTTTTTAATTGAATTGAAATGTGACTGAGAACAACATATTGTTTTATCGTGCTTAAAATATTGGTGCATGGCTGCCGGGATAATGATTTTAACGGAAAATGACCGCCAAATATAGAATGAGCAGAAGAGGCGTTTCTGGGTGAATAAATATTTTTCTAAGTCGCAAAAGACATTTGCTTTTATTCCTGGTTTTGCTGTGACGATCTGCTCTCTTTAGGTATCAGTCTCAATATTGACACACTTAATTTCAACTGTGAGTTGATTGATCCCAATGGCTAAATTCGCAGGCATACACATTTTTTGCCACCAAGCATAACTTAAGTCTACAAAAAATTCAAGAAGAGATAATTAGCAACACAATAGTTGAAAGTTGCTGCACAATACAATGCGCAACCATTTTCAGCAAGCTAAACTAAGTCGAACACTACCCATACACTTGATGAGCAACGCATTGTTCAACGATTTCACAGCGGATCAATCGCGGATTGGCAGCATTGTGTGGACTTGCTGTCTATATTTTAATCCTGTCTTAGATAGACTTCCAATCTAGTCTATTGTTTTCAATCTCTGAAGGTACTATTGTTGTTTTTGACATTCTGACTGCGCCAGAGGCCCGAAGAACGAAAAAATGTCCCAATAAACACTTTGAAAAACGCCTCAGGAAACTCCGATAAAAAGGCCCCAAAAACGCCCAATATGATGATAAATATGGGAACAAATATTTCATACTTCATAGGATTATAGATATCCCTTGCAAAGTGTTCTTAACATAAAGAGCTTTAAATATATTTCTACACTCGTTTGCTATAAGGTGCCTAAGTTTTAAATAAATTAACATTTTACGCCTAATAGAGTCCGAGTTATTTTCCATCTGTCAGAGAATTGCTAACGAAGGATAAATTGGTTATTATTAGTGGGTGATAGATATTTTTCAAATTTATATAATGTCATCACAAGATGTTTCTTGTTATCCCTAACTCTAAGAAAGCTAAATTACTCTCAGATCTGTAGATGCTGCAGGCTCCCTAAAAAAATTTAAAAATGTTTTGTAACTTCCCCTGAAAAGGACAATGAAAAACTTCTAGTGAATACATCTGAAATCTACCCAAAAAAAAAGTTAAAGTTGTCCTCAGTCAAGTTCGCTATGAGTGGAAATATATAAGTACATACTACATATGAAGTCCAGTTTTCTTTTGGAGCTTCGATTGGTGTTAAATGAAATGTATCAACCAGGTTCGATGTTGGCGCGAAACCCTTAAGACTAGCATTTCAAAATCATTAATTTGTTTGAGTTTAGTAGACCATCACTATAACCAGTGGTTAACTGCGCCCCAATTACTAATTTAATAGAACTATAGACCAAATGGAAAACAATTTCAAAGAACATAACCAAGGCGAATCTTTTTATCGGTACAAGCAACAAAGCCGGACTTGTATCTACTTAAATGACACATGGACGTGGTTGTAATGCTTGTCTAGAAGTACTGAATATGAACGGAATCACCTTCATTGAAATAATATTTGAAGACATTAAAGCAGGAGTTGGGCATTCGGTGGCGTATACGTAACATTTTTGTTTTTCTGCTATCTGAATAAAATGTAAAACTTTAAGAAAGTATACATATCCTTTGTATCGTTAATTAAAGACCAAAAAAAACACGCTGATTTAGAAATATAAAACCGCCAGAAAAATAATAAAACAACGCAATTATAGTGGAAAAATTTTATTAAAAAAAAACACTTTTATTTATTGGCCTGCTCCTGTTCACCCAACCGGCTTTATTGGTTCCTGCTGAAAGACTGACTTTCGTCATACAAATCTCAGAACCTTCTCGGTCTTTCGTTAAGTTTATATATTTTCACAATACATCGACAGCAGAGTTGCAATACTCATGCAGTTCGATACATCCTTATCGAGAATAAGAATTAAGTTTGGCACATTTGTTTCCATATATATTTTGTATCCCGTGTCAAAATCAGATTTCTCATCTCTATGTACATATCAATCACTTATTTTTAATTAAAAATAAATAGACACACGTACAGTGGCTAAGTGGTAAGTATGTTGGACTACTAAGCGAGGGGTCCCAGGTTCGAATTCCGAAAAACCCCAAATTTCAACTCAAGTTTTTTTTTCCATTGCCCCACCTCTCGCAAACGTCTTACAAACATCCGAGAGTATAACTGTCAATAAAGAGCTTCTCAATTCGCCGTTTGGACTCGGCATAAATTTGTAAATCCTTTCCATTTGCCCCAAAAATTAAAAACTCACACAAAACGAATGGTTGTGAGAAGCCAGGCTAAGGTTCTAGGTTTTAAATAGACACACGACCTTCGGAACGTCTTTTACAGTTTTGACATATTGAATGTGAATGAAATTGATCTGAAATTGAAATTGCCTTCTGATCCACAGCTTCTCTCAAACTCAAAATCAAGATGTATCCGCACGGCAAAAGATGTGCATTGTTTTTGAATAGATCCTTTAATTTGGCGATCGATGGTTGACTTTATGTGACTCGTGTGTGATATATTTGATTCTTAGTTGGGCTAAGTGGTCTTTGATGGTTATATCGTTTTATTAAAAATGTATCCCCCTTATTAACAAACAAAAGTGTACAAGTTAGTTATATATCAAGCCCCAGTAAGTATTCAAAATTTGATGTAGATAATTTGTATGCAGCTTCTAAAGGGTGGTTAAATTTTAAGGGCCGATGTTGGATGTGAACCACACCTGAACGTCAAGTTTTTTTCTGCATTTCATTTGACATTTCTCAATTTCAGACTAACTCTATTTGAACCATGGAAAGATACACAATCGAGCAACGCATTAAAGTTTTTCAGGCTTATTATGAAAATGGTCATTCAAATCAAAACGCATATGGTGCACTTCGTGATTTTTTCGGTCAATCACTGAAGATGATTTTCTTCGAAAATTGATCATCCATCGTTGTCATTTCTTGCCACCATTCTGACCATTAACGACGCTTGAAATGGTCAAGAGGCTTTAGTTCTTGAGCCAATTTCACCTTACTATTAGGGCGGTATGTATTTATTTAACTCCTAAGTCTGACAGGTCTATGACTGCATTAATTTGTACATGATACATGCATCTACAGAGAAAAAGTAATAGATTTATGTTAACCCCAACATTGCCATAGCATCATATGAGATGAAAATAGCTTAGTATATTAATTTTGATAAAGGTATCCCACATCCAACTGGAAGGTGCTTCTAAAACCGTTACTGGGTCGTTTGTACTACATAAATATTAGAAACAGGATCAATGTGTTTCACAGGCAAATTTACCGACTTCCATACACTCTTCAAAAATACGCAAATATCCCATCAAAGTTCAAAGAGAATGGAAATCCTGTTTGCTCTCTGAGGCATACATGAAAACATACTTTGCAAATTTTCCTATTTCCATCTTTAATCCCTATTGAAAGATATTAACATTCCGCATCAATACAACATACCTATACGCATTTCTACTTTCTGATAAGTAGTCTTGCTCGTTCATAACTTGGATGCGAACTCATTTGTCTACTTTACCGAAGCTCTTACCATCTAATACTGTTCAGCAATTTCCCAAGCAATTGCCGGTACTTAGAACGACAGAGATACAAGGTAATCCCTCCCAAATATTTCCCTTTTCACTGTGAAAGTAGCTGTGAGAGATAATAGTTCGGCTTAAAATCCCCGTCAGCCGACAAGTGAGTGCACAGCGAAACGATTTTCTCTTACCAACACGGTAGGTACTCCACTCTTGAATCCGAGTAAAACCCAGAGCCTTACGATGATAGACAGAATGAAGCTCGTTCTCGGATGCTTTGGTTTCGATACGAGTAGTATTCTTTTCAATTATGTACTTCCTCTTCGAAAGTTGTTCTCTTTTGTATATTATACGAAATAGATAATAGAATCCCGCTGACAAAACATATCCCATGCACGATTGATAGTTCCTAGTCAATTCCAAAATGCATTGCATCGTAAATAAAATATACACAATAGATAACCGGATACAATATACAACAATACCAACAACAAAATGTCCATTTTCATTTTCCAATTTTATCCCTTTTTTCTTCTCGTACATTCACAGGAACTGTACTCCTCGGACAAGGGAAATCATCTTACCTATCCCATTCGATACAACGAGCAGACCATCGAACCGGACGACATAAACAGCAAGCACAGTGATTTCATCAAAAATTTGTAAACAGTTCCCAGCTTAGTCCACAGGGGCAAGGAGAGGAACGTCGGATTGAACATAAACGTAATAATTTTACCAACAAACTGAATATGTGCAATATAAATGTATTTTAATCTTTGTATATGAGAAATGTGGTGTGAGTGGGTGGAGAGCACCCCTTTCATGGATGGAGTGAAAATAAATTCTTCCAACGGTAATACGTTATGGGAAAGTGAACAGCAAATATTTGAAATCAATAAAATGGCATTTTAAAACATGTTTTACATTATTTATGCAGTGGATTTTGTTATAACTTTTTTTTTTAATGATTTATGGCATTTATGTGGAATATATTTATTAAAATATGACCTGTGACTCGGAAATTGAATTATATAATTAGGTTTGTATTTCAAGGTCGATGGTGCAGTTATCACACCGGAAAGGAAGTTATGGTTTGGTTGCGGTTTTCAATTGAATAAATTTAGTCAGGAGCTTCCGGAAATATTATGGGTACCTTGTATATATTTGTGCGGAATAAATAAAAAGGCGGACGCAGAAATTTGCCTTGAAAGTATTTTACTAGATATTTTAGTAATGGTATTGGCATACGTCTGGGGTATTAGTAAGTACTAGTCTTAGTACTTTATAAGTGTCTTATACTAAAAACGTACCAACATTTTTTCTTTTATAAACGAAGTAAAAGGTTTTCCAATGAGAGGTGTTATTGTGAATGACCCGCTATTTCGGTAGCTGTCACTTTTGAAGTTTTTATTCTTTGACATTTGACATATAGAAACTACGGCATTACTAAAAATGGGACGATACACGCTTCAACAACGCATTGAAATTATTAAAATTCACTACAAAAATGGTGAAAAACGTTGTGTCTTTGCTGATTGGGTCCTTGAAATGCATGAAAATGATCCGGAAATATATCGAAAAATCATCTTGACTGATGAGGCCCATCTCCACCTCGGTGTCTACGTCAACAAGCTAGATTGTCGCATCAGGGGCTAGGAAAACCTATGAGTTATTGTTGAGAAGCCTCTCCATCCTCAACGTGAGGCTATCGAGGTCATAGGGCAGCCACTTTGCGATTTGGTTATGGAAAATTTCATGAAAAGGATATGGTCCTGTATGCGTGCTCGTGGTGGCCATTTGGCTGATGTTATTTTTTCATTATTAACGGTATATCTTCCTCTTTATTATAAAATAAACATCCGATCATTTATCTCAAAAAATGGCTTTCTGCTTTGAATACCAAAATAACACCTCTTGTTGGAAAACCCTTTCCTAAAAACGTACCACAATTTTCGATATTTTTGTTTTTATAAACGAAAAAGCGGTACAGATATCAAAAAATATGCCCTTTTGAAAATAACTTTTATTCGTAATTTACATTTTCACTATGAAAATTTAGAGCAAAAAATGTGAGTCAAAAATTTTGCCCATAGTAACATTTTTGAAAGAAAGTCATACAGTTCCTTACTTTTAGGGGTAGGTAAATTGCACTCCTTCGAAAATAGGCTCTAATCTAAAATGATTTTTATTCACATATGTTACTACGGTAATATGGCAAATTGAACGTCACCAAAATGGTTTCATTTAACTGATAAGCAATTTTCCAGCCTAAAGGTGATATTACCCACAATTTTTTGTTTGTGCACATCTATGGCATAGTTGCTTTCGAAGATATAAGGTTCAAACGATTTTAGTTTCTCCTCCTTTAATAAAAAAAAGTGTACGGAGACTTTGAATGTTCATGTTATAATATATTGATATCTTCTCCAATAATATGTATTTATGCAGCTCTATTTCTTAAGCAGTGGTTGACCTAGCAACCCCCAGCAATTGAATACAAAGATATAGATAGTGCAGCTTACACTTATGCATCTTAACATTTCCCATTAAATGCAAGGAGCTCCGACTGCATTCAACTTGTGAAAATTCCATTAAATAAAGACAATTTTTTGCATTTAAGAATGGCTTTTGGTAATAGCATAAGGGTCACAGCCAAACGACTGAGAGCAAGAGCGCTTGATGTAATCTAGGTTCAATATCCTCAGTCATGCCTGATGAGATTTATCATTTTTTTCTATTTGTTCCGAGTAGTGCACTGAACATAGTTCGAGTACGTCGATCATGCCCTGAACCGAGCGTAATCACATTTATTTGTATAATACAATCGGGCACTAACTACAATAGGACTATGGAAATATTACATATGAACACTTGGTCTTGTCGATCCGCTACACTTTTTTCAATCTTTTTTTTTTCCATACCAGCAAATGCAAATTTCTTATCATCGGGGACGCTCAAGTATCTAGTTTAGTAAGTCTGACTTGATGTGTCGCAATTGTGATTGCGCTAGATGGGTCACATGAACAGCTTATCCCGGTGACGTTTATTGACGGGTAGCCGACGAATTTAGTCAGGAAATTCGAGATTTCCATTGGGCAAAAAAATCTATCTTTTTTCGATTTGGATCACTTTTTGCAGATCTCAATATTTTAAGAAGTTTTTTTCAAAACAAATGCGCAAAGTTTCGTGAAAACCAAATGAAGAAATACATAATTGGCAATGGATATAACTTTGGAGGAATTATTATCCTCATCGTCTGCTCCATTTATTTCAGGGGTTGATTTTATCATAAACAAATGCAATTTGAACAGCTGATATTAGCCCTGTTTTTTTGAGCTTCGATCTCAGCAAAGCAAAGCAAAGTAGGATTTTCAGCACACTTATTACAACAACTACTGCGAGTCTCGAAGTGTCAAGTAGAGCGTAGTTGTTGTAATTGCGTGCTGAAAATCCTACTTTACTTTGCTTTGCTGAGATCGAAGCTCAAAAAAACAGGGCTATTGCTGTCAAATAACGCACTAATTCATTTACAAAAACAGTTAAATCTGACATTTTGCTAGTGTGAGCTGGTGAGTTCAGCGCCATTCTTATTCTTTAAAAATATTCCGGACACTTCTCTCGTGTTAAGAATTGAACTGCATGAGGACTTTTTTGTTCAATGAAACAGAGAAACTATAGAAAAAGCACTTCTTGATTTGCTCTTTCGATAGAAATTGCAATTACTTTCCTCAAACGAAAACGCCAATAGAGTACCTACCTGTATTGCGAGTGTGCCTCATTGTATTCCAAAAATAATGTCTTTGGATGTTTCGTTCAAAAAAAGACATCCAAAACTTTATTCAAGTTCTTAGGTATTTTCAAATACCAGTTTTCGCTTTACATGTTTTAAGAATACACTATTTACAGCACAATTTAATTCAGTAGATATAAAAATGTATTAAGATTTTTTATGAATACTTTTTGATATTAATTGACTTTTCAATTTCATTTCCTAAATCTGATTTAAATTCTACACTCTCTATTCTCAATCAATTTAAAACCTCCAGTTAGGTACCTATTGTGCTATCACCTTGCAGTTGCCTAACAACTCAATATTCTCAACGTCAAGAGAACCCCTCGTTAACTTTTGGCAGATCTCAGCTGTTTTTTTAAACTGTCAGTAGAAAGTCATCCACAATGGCTGCACGAGTTTTTGTTCGGTCTTTTTCAATAAATATTACGAAATATTCAGCTAGCAAAAATGCTATTGGTGGTAAGAATCTAGTAGAAGCAATCGCTGTCTCCGACAATGGCAAAACAATTGTCGCTTGGCACCCGGATATCCCATTTCCGTACGAGTGCTCAAAGCCTATCCCACAATCGGTTATTCGAGACTCTGGATCTTTGCTAAAGGATACGGCTCTTTCTACAGCGATGCGAGCATTCAAAGATAAACACCCGGAGGTAGCCCGGCAAGAGCTAATGAATCTAACACATACAACGAAGCACAGGTGGTATCCTAGGTCGCGCGACAAGAAGGCTAAGACGACCCCAATGGATCGTCCGTATTTGTAGATGCGGAATTCTGTCAAATAAACCAAAAATATTACCAAAAGACTTTTATTTACTTTATTCTACTCTTCGCTTCTTGAGGAGACTTCCTAACAGGTCAGAAATTGCTGGTAACTCTGGGACTTGTTGTGGATTTGCATGACCATCTTTGTTCTGGCGCATGTTCCTGTGCTGCGGAAAGGTGGGCATCAGATTTGGGTCACACGCTAAATGGAATGTGTTAGAAATGAGTGCACACCAAGCAAATACGTGAACTTACGCAACGGGGGTATTTTAAAGTAGGTACTTTGCAGGCATTCCTCAGCTGTTGCACGTTTCTTGGGGTCGTACATAAAAAGAAAATTCAAAAGTCTCAGTCCTGCTGACGACAACCACTGAAACTTCGGTTTCAGGTTGTTGTATGGCTGAGCTTTTAGGGTAAAGTTCTGTAAAGCGGGCATGGTATTGAAATCGGGCCAAATGGCTTCAGATGGGGTGCCCAAGAGGTCGATGATCAATTCGAGCTGCTGAATCTCTGTGTTTCCAGGAAGGAGAGGCTTGTGCGATAGTAATTCTCCAAGAATGCATCCCAGGGCCCACATGTCAACGGCTGTAGTTTGGTTTTGGGATCCCAACAGCAGCTCGGGGGAGCGATACCACAAAGTCACAACCTGCGGAGTCATAGGAAGTGGAGGAATGCCAAACAGCCTTGCTAAACCAAAGTCAGCTAGAGGATGCAAATGTTTTAGCGTTATTTAGGTCATTCCCATATTGTGCATACCAATTTTCACGCATCCATTGTCTGTCATCAAAAGATTAGATACCTTGAGATCTCTGTGTACAATGTACCGCGAGTGCATGTACTGCAGACCTTTAAGAACCTGCAGTACAATACATTTAACTTCGGACTCTGAGAATGGAGCTGACATGTTGTCCAACAGCGACGCCAGATCCTGCTCGCAGTACTCCATGACCAGAAAGATGCTGTAGAAATGAAAGATTCTTAGAATATTCTTTTGAGTATAACTTCTTACTTACCTCTCCAGGCTTTTTCCAACAACTACCTCAGCCAAACGTACGATATTCTCGTGACTGCACGACTTCAAGATTTGGATCTCACGCAGGCCGCTGATGGGAAGGCCATCCTTCTCTTGATCCATTCGTACCTTCTTAAGGGCGACTATTTCGTTGGTTTTTGTATCTCTCGCTCGGTCTAAAAATGTTGTATGTACTTGGAAACCCAAACAATTCTCTTATCGTTTACTACTTACAAACAATCCCATAAGTTCCCTCGCCGATTCTGTTAAGTTTTTCGAACTCTGTGACTGGCCGGCATCGTCCAAACTAAATATATAACAAATTTGTTTTTATTCGTAAAATGTATTATATACAAAAATTTACCACATCCCGGTCTTTGATTTCGGTGGGTTCACCGGTCTTAAATGAAATAAGGAATCCTTTGCGTGTGACTGGTGCCTGTGGATCTGAGGCGTTTTTGGGTTTTTCATCTGGAAATAGATAGTTGCATTGTAATGTGTCATTAGCTACTTTTTCCTGATTTTACCTTTACTCATTTTTATTATATTTCTATTTTCTAATGTTGAATACAAAATGCAATGTGTAAAACACAAGAATATTTTAAGAAAAAACAAACAAACAGAAATGACAAATGTCATATAAATGGTTGAGTTCAGTAACGAGGTTATTGGAAACAAAGGCACTGCCAGATAGAAAAATGTACACTTGTTTCAACATTGCCCGCGTTTAAGAATAAAGTGTAAACTAGCAGTGCGTTCGGCTTTTCAACAATGGTTAAAATTGTTACAATAGGGTAGTTCGCGACAACGTCAGTGTCAAATAAGAAGAAGAAAAATCGAAGTGACAGCTAGAAAACTTGCAGGAAAACAAAACGGATTTTGTATGGATGTAGTCTAATTATGTTGAAAAATTACTGAAAAGTGCATAAAAAAGTGCAAAAAACAAGATAAAAGCATTGTTGAATTGAAAAATTATGTTTATTACACGTATTTGGTAACAACTGAGAAGTTAATGGCATTTGTGCGCTTTTCAACAATATTTAAACAAAACACTACTCTGGCCATTATAAAACAGCTTTGTTATCCTACAAGTTTTTTTGACGTTTGAGCAAAAAAGGTAGCCCATCTGTGAAAGGATGGGCTTCGCGAAACACTCTATTGACGTCTCGTATTCAGTGGACTCAGATTGAGGGGAAAAAATCCAATTCTGACGCTTTTTCAATTACAAAATAAAAATTTTAAGTTACATATCTTAAAATTTGTTTTATAATACCTTGTGATAAAAAACAAATTTGTTTGTCAATTAGATTTGAAAATAATTTAAACGTATGCAACCTTATAGTTTTCAATTTGACAACAACATGTTTTCTAAGTGCGTGTTAAAAAAAAAAGATTTTGCTAACATAAGTCTAGTTTTAAAAGGTGTCTAGCTTTGGGATACCGATTAGTTTCCTAAGGAACCATAAATTTTACCAATTATCGTAGTTAGGTACATGATCATCCCAACTTAGCTAAGAATTAAACCAGATGCCGAGATCCTTAGCCTTGCCAACATACTCGATTGAATTATTTCCTAAGCATATTGCGGAGAATGACTCACATCAAATTCCATTCTGCCAATGACCACGCATTTCGATATAATAGGATTTAGTTCTATAAAGTTTTCTTGAGACCAGTTTAAAATTTTTTCAAGATCGTCATTCTACCTGAGTACAGCTTCAGTAGTTTGGAAAGGCTTACAGCTGAGGTCGAGGTGCAGTTGAACATCATCTGCGTACAAATTTACTAATGAATATTTAATCACTTTTGGAATATCGTTGACTAAGAGCATGAAAAGAAGAAGACCGACAACTGAACCTTGCGGTCGTGTTCCATTGGGACCACCAAAAATCTTTTTCAGATCTCAGATTTAACGTGGCCCATGGTGCAACGAAATTGATCTGCTTTTGTAAATGGATGTGTTATTTGACAGCAGTATCAGCTGTTCAAATTGAATTGGTTTTTGGAAAAATCAACTAGGATATCGACTTGAAAAATGTTTCCCCTATTGTAGACACAAATGGAGTAGTTTCGGTGATTCGTAGTCTTCAGATGATAAGGAACAGGATGAAGATAATAATTCATCCAAAGTTATATCCATTGCTATTTATGTATTTCTTTATTTTGGTTTTCACGAAACTTTGCGAATTTGATTTGAAAGAAAACTTCTTAAAATGACGTAAACCAGATGTGCAAAGTGTATTGGTATGTGTAAATCTGAAAAAAAATATCGAGATCTGCAAAAAGTGGTCCGAATCGAAAAAAAGATTTATTTTTTTGCCCAATGGAACATGAAAAGTGATTTAGATCAAAAAAAAGATTGATTTTTTGACCCAATTGAAAACCACATAAGATTTTCAGCACACAATTACAACAACTACTGTGAGTCTCGAAGTGTCAAGTAGAGCAGAGTTGTTGTTATACACTGTGACGTCCACCAATTACGAGGTCCAAGGCCGACGGTAAAATGGCATCGACTTAACGATGTTTTCCCAGAAAACCTGAAAGAGATTTAGTGGCTTTCAGGAGCGTAAACTTAGTAAAATAAGGTCTTAGTTTATGCTCTATCTAAACGTATATAATTTACGAAAGCCAATTTAGTGAGGTCTGAGATTGATATATACCTAACTGCTTTTATGTTATTGCTATATGCACCCATTGGTATAGGACGTAATTCAAAAGAATAGTGAATTCAGAATCGAAATTATTGGAAAATGTATTTTAGACAGTTATAATTAAAGATATTAAATTTTAGCGACATCGACTTACAGAAAATCGCTGCAACTTAATAAAAATGTAGGAAGGTACTTTAAACGACGAATTTATCTCTGAAATAAAAATAGTCCGAGGAAACCTAGTTATTACCATAGAAGAGCTTTATTTTTAAGACACAACATTTTGGTATCAAAATCTTTTTTTCATCAGAGCTTTGGGCTGATTATTATTGTATTTTTTAACAATAAATGCAGTCGCAACAACGTACAAATAAGCATTTTTATGGCTAAATTCTTGAAACTGTCTTTGACATTATGAGTTTCCTTAGTTAAAACTCACAAAATATCAATTTAGTTTTAAGAACTAGCACACAAATAAATTAAAATAAATAATAAACAAATTATGTTATAAATACAGTCGAACCTCGATAAGTCGAACTTCGATAACTCGAATATTTAATAACTCGAATAAAATTGGTTGGCAATAGCGCCAAAGCTAAAATTTACATGTAATTTGTATTTGATAACTCGAGCTTCTATTACTCGAATGTCTTGATAACTCGTAGACATTATTCGGCGTCACTTTCGATAAGCCAAATTCTGAGGGGGAATTCCAAAATTAGTGTGGGTTAGAACACATAATTAAGTAGGTTGGTATATTGGTTTGAATTTTTTTTCTATCTTATATACTTGCAAATAAATACATGTACATTCCTATTTCAAACAATTGATAGCTCGAATTTTTTTTGTGGCAAGTGATGGTTCGAGTTATCGATGTTCGACTGTAATTTATATTTTTACTTCACAGACACAACTGGTTGTATTTCGGTTTTGAAAACCAAAATTGCTTTTATGAGAATTTACAGGCACAGACAGAGAAACATATGCTTATATCAAAAATTCAGCCTATTTTTTGAGCTTGAGGCCTTGTTCCACGCCGGACTCCAGCGCAACCTAAACAAGTAAATAACTGAATTAAGTCAGATTAAAAGTGATTTCAATTACAATTCGGGTGGCTTGTGTGCCGCTTGGTTCATTCTTGGTTAATATTCATCAATTGTTATCCCAGCAGATAACCGTCGAATATTTTTTGTGTATCAAAGATGTACCAAGAGAAACAACGTTTTCAGTTTCACTTGAGAAATTGATATCCAGCCAAATTTGCGGGGTAACCGCCATTTTGTTGCCTTTTTTAAAAACTTGTATTCATTCTGATATATTTACTACACAAAAACCTTTTGTGCAAACGAAAAAACACTTATGACTTATGACTAAAAAAATGTGTGTAATATACAAACGATTTTGTGAAAATTCCAAATTATAGAAACTGTCGCATCTGTTTCACCGAGATGGACGAAATGCAAGCCAGCATTCACTAAGGTCACTAATAGTGCATTTACAATATCAAGCACGCGCATTTTTGCACGAGACAGGACAGAGAGAACCGATTGTCTGCAGTCGATGCCAACAAAGGCGTAAGAATGAGATCACAAATCAGACGTCTAAAATCTTATGGAAACCGAAATAAACACAATTTCCGGCAACCAACATTACTGCAATTACTTAAAAACATTTACATTTCTGATTTAAAACAGTTTCAGTAAATTAAACCAACAATGCATCAATCATATACGAAATAAATATAAAGAATTACTTTCTATTCATCACTCTTGAAGCCATTTTGTTATAAAAGAAAGCGAAATCGCTATAAAGATATGAACATGCTGAACTTTCACATAATTCTTACCACGTTAACAAGAAGGCAATGCTGTCCCTTTAAGCATATGACTTTTTACTACTGGACATCCCTTTAATCTTCGGTCGTGTGATAGTGACGCATATTTGGGCATTCTCAAAAATGTATTCATTGGATTTTTTTTTTTAGGTTTTCACATTTTTAATTAATAGTTATATAGTTCGTGTACCTACCGTACTCTTGCTTTTCAAAACCATTCGTTTTTTGAAAGTTTTCCTTTTAACTTGGGGGCGACCTTCCGAGTCCAAGAGGACAATTGGGAAGCTCTTTCATGACAATAATTATGCTCTCGGATGCTTATCAAACGCTCGCTGGATGTGGCTGGCGCAGTTACCAAAAGCAAACGCTAATGTCGTTTTCCATTGGGCAAAAAGAAACGTCCGGGAGAGTCCGGAATCGAAAAAATCCCTTCTGAAACCGTTCCATTAGCACAAAAAATACTTTTCTGGTAATTCTGAGAAGAGAATTTCGCTTCTCGATTTGAAGTCAGAATTCACTCAAGAAGCACTCACACAAGTGTAATTTATGTACCTATTTTATACAAGTCGTAGATTAATTTTTGGCATTTCACCAATACTTCTGTGGATTCTTTCAGAAGCAGTTTTCTGTTCCATTTTATTTCAGAATGATTGGATCCCCGAGTGAAACCAATGGAAAACGATATAAAATGCAATTCATCAAATCTAAGACACCTAGCTCGGTAGTCCAGCACACTAACCACTAGCCCACTGCGCCGATTATCTATATAGAATTTTTTAAATTTATAACTGCTGCCCCCAAAAGTATCAAAAATCTAACTAAGCCGACTTACTTAGTATTAAATACCTCATTCTGTTCAACAGGACAATTAAAAATTCTATCTGGAAATATATTGCTTTTACATAATTAATGCTCACGCAACCGAATATGGTCTGTCCCCGAATCCTACACTGTTTTCGCTGATTGCATCACATTAGAAATTATGCTGCAGACATTTGTTACATAGTCATAACACTAGTTAATTAAAACAAAAAAAAAAATAATAATGAAAACCTCCAAAAACTCCCTTTAAAACAAAAGAAAGGAGAAATTCGATCAACGATATCAAACAATTAAAATCCGATCATGACTATCGCATTTGTTAGTTTCCCCTACATTGCATTTCCCATATCGTGCACGGCTCGCGCTTTATCTAAAAAATTAGTCAAATAATTATCACATCCGAACTATACCCCATAATATATAAAAAGCATTTACCCCCTTCGATTTATTATCAGTTCAGTTTTGCCATAGCTGACAGATAGTGACTACCAGTTGTTTCATACTAAACTCAAGGATTACAAAAACCAAAATATCTTACAGTGTTTCCGAGTTAATATTTCACGCTTAATACTTCTCATTCAAAATGTCGTACAAATCCTACGGTTTGATGTTGTTAATATCCGTTGTCTATCTGACATGTGTGTGGTGTGAGGAAACGGAAGTGTCATTGGAAAAAAGCGATACAAATCTCATCGAAACAGGACGCAGACGTCATGGATTTGGCGGAATCGGTGGACATCGTTGGTGTAAGAAAACCAGTTATTTTTAAAAATCTATAAACAAAACCATATCAAATAATGTAATATGTGGACAGTTTTAATTAGCAAGTTGGTCTACTGAAGTGCCCCAGTGGCGATCATGATGCTGATGCTTGGCTTATATGATTCCATTAGCACTTCTCACTTTCGTTATTAAATAACGACGTTAAGAATATTTTTTCTTCCAATTTGTTGTTTCGGAGAAAGTAAAAGTGACAGAGCGAAACAATAAAATTGCGTTAATCAACAATTGATTTCGTAATTGTTTGCGTGAAGCTACATGTTACGGATTGAGTTGTGTAGCCTGATTGGTGTTCAGTAATACACAGAATTCGAGGTACGAGAATATCAGGCTGTACCTACTAGTAAAAACCTATTTTCAAATTAACAAGTTTAACTAGACTACCTACCTTTTAAAGCGAACGCGTTTTGTAAAATTTTAATGTATTTAAAATTATTGTTATGCTTCCTCGGAAAACTAATTTACTGAACACAACTTTAAATGTTAAACATCATTATGCAGCACAAATGCACAATCTTCATCCGAATTTAACAAGGGTCAAGTTACTCTTTCTATGATGTTCGTTTAACTAGTTTATTCAACAAAAGCTTCGTTGAGTAAATGAATTTATTATGAAGGTATCACTATTTTGTGTTCATCACTTTTCGCAAGTATTCAACAACGTTGGTAAGACTTTATTGAATAAATTTTCATTTTTAATTCATTGTAAAAGTAATTTCACTCCTCCCAATCCAATTCAAAAATATTATATTTGAATGCACCCTATTTGATTTCAAGCGCCGAACATAAACTTTTAGCAGTTTCATAAATGTTTTCGCTTTATGCTTTAAGCGTTGTAACTTTTATATTGATCTCTTCTTACACAGTTTTCAATTAGTCGGCAAGGTAGCCTAATGGGCTTAGTAACTCTCATTCTTTTTTTTCATTCTTAATAATCCCCTTTTCATATATTTTTCCAGGGGGTATTTATGGAGTGCATGCCTTAGCCATATTCTACTGGCTGAAGGTGAAAGCAGTAATTGTTGCCTTCCTGGTTGGTTCGGCCCTTGTGTGGGGTTTCCGTTACTTCAAGCAGGGACATGGATGTTCTGAAATTATCCAAGAATCCCCAGTGATTACTTATGACCATGGGTATGCTACAAAGTCAATATTTCAAACAAGTTGTCTGTAAGTAATCTTCTTTCACGCCTTTAGCCCAGCATGGTCAAGTGGACCACATGACCATATTCCCTACTCTTTGGACCACAATCCCTTTGAGCATGACCATGATCATGAACACAGTCACTACAGTAGCTCGGACTTTGTGAGCGACAGCGAACCCTACAGTGCCTACTCTGATGCTGCACCAACGGCACCATCATCACCATCTGATGATAATCGTCGTCGAGGAAGGCAGTTGGAGTCCGAGGAACAGTAAGTACACACAAAAGCCTTTGCAGAATCACTTTTTAACCAGCATAACTTTTAACAGAGTAAGTGAGATTATGTTCACATTCTTGGGCGTCAATAATGCGGCTTGTCGTCGCCGCTTTATCTGCGAAATGGAGTTCCGTTCCAAGGAGAATCCCATCACTCGAATGGCCTTTGGCGTTATTGGACGCGGATTGTTCTCAAAGTATGTGAATAACAAAAACGAGAATGGTCGTGCTACCTCGTTTAGAGAGTGCGCAATTGTCAACCCCGATTGTTCTTTGGTGGAGGAAAACATCGACAGCAATACTGAGAATGAGGTTAGTCAGGGTGAAACCGAAGCTCGCGCCTTTAATGGTGAGCCCAGAGATCTTGAAAAGGAGAACGCAGCCAACTTAAATGCAGAACTTGAATCAGCGAGGACTTCAACCCCCGCCAATACAGATCCAATTGCGCAAGCGATTTTCACTCGATCGCAAGTGGTAAACTAATCATGACGAAAAACAGAAATCCAATTTTAGCTGAAAATTTCTACCTTAACGTCGCCGCTTTCGCTTTCGCTTTTCTCCATCAGCTCAAGATGGGTGAATCCACTTTCACTCGTTCTATTGACGAGCTCCTGATAATTTTCAGCTCACGAATATGAACCATATCAGCAGGTGGTACGGCGTTAAATATGAATGTATCTCGAAGTTATTACTGTTGGATTTGAAGAGTATTTATTATTTATTTATTTATTTGTTGTTTAGTTGTAAATAGCGTACGAGTTGATAATGTAAAAATAATTGTTAAGTCGAGAAACTTGCCGGAGAAATTGTAAATAATAATAAAAAAAATTATTTAAATCATTGAAGATATTGTTTTTTTTTTGTATATTTGTTAAGATTCAACGTCACTGGTACTGGTATACCTACCAATTCATATCGAAACATCTTTGTGTATGGAAATTCATCCATCTTTGAATATGGAAACCTATCCAGCAAAATGACGGTTAAGGGCTTAAAATACCGAATCTCCTCAATTCAATAGATCACAATGCTTCGTGTTTAGGTACCTACTCCCTACTAGCACTCCGATGGCATACCAAATAAGGCGGTTAAGACGGCTATCCAAAAGAGACCGGACATTTTCATAGCAACGATGTAAAAGTGTCTAGAAGAGGGAGTATTCCCCGACCTGTGGAAGCTACAACATTTGGTACTTCTACCAAAAGGAAACAAACCACCTGGGGAGCCGTCATCATATCGCCCAATATGCCTCTTAGACACAATGGGAAAGTTTCTTGAACGGATCGTACACGACAGACTGCTCGCAGTAGCAGAGGAGAAAGGAGCATTGTCAGATCATCAGTTTGGATTTAGGAAATCGCGCTCCACCGTCATGGCAGTAAAAGTAGTAGTAGACTTAGCTGCAGAAGCGATACAAGGAGAAAGATGGCGATATGTGACAAAAGAATACTGTCCAGTAGTGACACTGGACATCAAAAACGCCTTTAATTCGGCTAATTGGTCGTTTATTAAAAGATCGCTTGCATGGATGGACGCACCCTATTAATAGTTGCAAACTCTTTACCAACAGAAAGCTGAGGTATGAAACTGACGAATGCTTAAAATACTACAACGTTTCGGCGGGGGTGCCACAGAGATCGGTAATCGGCCCCATCCTATGGAACATAATGTATGATGGAGTCTTGAGACTTACGTTGCCGTTGTAACAGTGGCAAAACACATTCACGAGGTAGAGTCAGCCACGAACGAAGCGATTATACAAATCAAAGATTGGTTAGTATCCACCGGCCTAGAATTAGCTGACCATAAAACGGAGGCTATCCTAATAACGAGTCGCAAAAAGGTTGAATCCGCAAACTTTAGGGTTGGCCGTCAAATAATCCGATCAAAAGACACCATTAGATACCTAGGAGTGACACTTGACAACCGGCTACAGTTTAAAGCACATTTGGAATATTCGAGTAAAAAGGCGTTACTACTACAGGCAGCACTCCCTCGGATTCTCCCGAACATTGGTGGACCTGGATATGCCAGGAGGATCCTACTATCTAAGGTAGTCAGCTCAATACTCTTGTATGCTGCCCCGGTCTGGGCCGGTGCACTTGCGACGAAAGAAGCAAGAAGAAAAGTGTCTTCCGCATACAGACTCAGCGCATTAAGAACGATCTGTGGTTTTCGTACCATCTCCGACGAAGCTGCCCGAACATTGAGCTGTGGACAAAGAGATCACATGGAAACGTCAACTACCACCTTACGCAGTTCCTAAGTGGTCGTAAATATCTTCATCGATTTGGACACGATAACTCCCCCTTTTGCCCAGATTGTCCAGAACAAGAGGAAGATACGGAGCATGCAGTTTTCCACTGCAGAAGATTCGCAGAATGGAGAAGGAATCTGCCTAGGCCGGAGCTTTTCATAGACCACATGCTCTAATCGGAGGACAAATGGATGACATTGTGCAGTCTGGTAACGACTCTTCAAGATGAACTACGAAGAATAGAAAAGCTCAGAAGAGCATTACAAACAGCAGAAGCGTCAGAAGGAGCTGACATAATACGAGACGCAGCATAAAAAGCTAACCAGCCCCGCGAAGTAATACCTAACGGCAGTCCCGCAGGTAGAGTGGTTGAAGGGCGTAGTGGTGTCGATTAGTACGCAGGCGCACTACCGGCATCGATTATTCGGGTTTGCGAAGATTTACGACATCCTTTGGCGCATCCAAAAAAAAAAAAAAAAAGTAAAAGTGTTATCATCGGCCTGGCCGATGCTTTGATACCCTCCACTGCATACAAGTCATGCAAAATACCAGAACTACTTGGCCGACATAGCCGATTTTTATTACCAACCTGACGACGATTGAAGAAGTCCTTTCAAAAAACTTAATTCACCTAGGTTGATTCCTTTGGACGCTATCGCGTTTTCAACGGAAAGAGAGACACAACATGGGTCCAATATTGGTTTTGTATGGGAGGTACCAGAACTACTTGACCGACATAGCACATTTTCAATACCAACTTGACGCCGATAATAAGAAGTCCTTTCACCGAATTTCATTCACCTACGTCAATTACTTTGGGCGCCATCGTGCTTTAAACAGACAGAGAGACACATGGGTCCAATATTGGTTTCGTATGGGAGGTACCAGAACTACTTGACCGACATAGCACATTTTCAATACCAACTTGACGCCGATAATAAGAAGTCCTTTCACCGAATTTCATTCACCTATGTCAATTACTTTGGGCGCTATCGTGCTTTCAACAGACAGACAGACAGACAGACGGACATGGCTAAATCGATTCAGAATGTGATCCTGATTCAGAATATATATACTTTATGAGGTCTCCGGTGTCTCCTTCTTGGCGTTACAAATGTATTGGCAAAGTTAATATAACTTCCTGTGGAGGGTATAAAAACAGGTACCTACCAGCGTTGCCGTTAACTTTTCGAAAAATGTATCTTTTTTTTCAAAAATGTATCAAAAGTATCTAAATTTGGGCCTCTTAAATGTATCACAAGAAAATATTGCTTTTTTCAAATAAATAAAGTTATTCAAACGAAAGAAACAAACATCCTTACAACAAACATCACATTTTACATCACCTAACAATCAGTCAATACATTTTGTACAAAAAAAATAAAAAAAAACAAACTTTAAAAAATATAAATAAGTATTGCAGAGTAATTTGTACTGACTTTAAATTCATTCGTCTTCTAAATAGATTTTTAGAATTTATATATAATATTTAAGATATCTACATATTATATTCACCGTTTAATTGTTTCGAAAACGTTACTTAACTGAAGATAATTAATGCAGAGATTATTGACATTTGACAACTGTAGAGAGTAAGGGCTTAGATGAACTTGTATTGGAAAACTCTAACACTCTCATAAATTGGGAGAAACTTGCAAATGCAAATGGTCTAGTGCTAGATAGTACAGTATCAGATTGGGTGGGAACATCAGTACAAAATGAGCAATAGTCAGTTTAAAAAAAAAAAAAACATAATATTAATATTACCAGATCTAAAAATTTTAATTTGTATTTGAAAAAAGATTTAAAATATATGGAAAAGGGGGATTATGCTGAATTTTAATGGAGAATTGAAATATGTATCTAATTGAACCAAAATCAAAAAAAAAGTATCTAAGTATCAATTTTTTTCACGGAAGCAAAAATGTAGCTAAATTGATACAATTGAAGCCCTTAGGTGAAGAAGGAGTTAAGTGACATTTACATACTTTCGCGATACTTGGGCTTTAAGTTTTGAACTGTAATTGATTGTTTAATACAACTCAGACTAGTACCTGAGGAACAAAATAAAGAAAAGATAGATCACATAAAGAGACGTGCATTGCACAAAAATTTAAGTTGCCATAATATAACACCTTCATTGCTGAAAATAAATTTAATTTTCTGAAAATGTCGTTTAACCCCTTCTTCACCTAAGCGCTTCAATTGTATCTTTGTGGCAACGCTGGTACCTACTCCCTGACAAAAGTACCTATATGGATACTCGTTTGCAGTTTGCACAAATGGAATGCAATAGTGTGCATATTTTATAGCTTGCCAAGACGAAGAAATGGAAACCAAACTCTGTCAAACTACGTGCAAATTATGAAATAGGCAAGAAGACAAGGTTGCACGGGACAGTAAGAATGCAGTTTAGAAGGATTATCAGACATTCTTGGAAGGCTACGTTCCTTCAAAAAGACCTGGCTTGAAGCGGCACGGACACGCAGGCGATAAAGCACTCCTCTGATTAGAGGATTAGAATTAATATATTTGCCTTAAGCAAATAGCTATACACAATGCACGATAGTAATAATCATATTAAGTGCCCAGGCTAAATTTAGTGGGCCTTACTAATAATCATTTTTAACCTTCAGCTTATATATTTTGTAGGTCACAATATGCAATTTTGTATAGAAAATTTCGCCATTGTGAGTTCGACAAATTTGGACTGGACACTAATGTGGTATTCGATTGGGCTTCTTCAGATTTGCCCTCAGATTTCGGATTTCGTGTGGCTAATCGAACACAAAAACGTCACTTGCTCTTTTCTTTGTTGATATTTGTGCGACTGCAATATGTGTATCCTTCGACACTTTTCTTAGCGTTTTCCATTCACTGATTAAATTTTATATGAAAACATTCAAAATGCTCGCCCAGATTGATTTCTAAACATTTGTAAACATAAATAATTAACAAAACTATATCCACCCGATGCAATGCTTTTCTTTGCAGTTGAAAAATTTCTCGAAAACGTAAACAAACCCCACTAGTTGTCAAACTCAAACGTACTTGTGTTGGTAAATCTGAAGCAAATCTGAGAAAAAATTCAGGTTCGCAAAAGTGCTCTGAAATCTAAAAAAGATTGTTTTTTTTGTACCAAACGAACATAAAAATTGTCCTGAGAGCAAAAAAGTGCTCTGGGAGGGGAGCGCCCAATCGAATACCACATTAGTGCATGAGACGATTTTGGTTATGGAAATTTTAAATGAAAGGTGACGTCAAAACCAAGGTTTGTATGTAGATACAGTCTTTGTATTCGTATTGGTTGTACGCATTTTAGTGAACATACGTGTGTCGACCTCCGAAACCCCTCAACCGATTTAAATTAAATTTGGTCGATGTGTATGGGTGGTTGCAGCTTAAAGGATAGGATAGTTTTGGTGGCCAATCGACAGGTGGCGCTGTTGTCAATCTCCGAAACCACTCAACTGATTTCAATGTAATGTTGTGGATGGTCATATTTGATTCCAGCTAGGAAGATGGAATAGTCTTAGACCCGATAGGTGGCGCTGCTGTCGATCTCCAAAACTACCCAACCAATTTAACTGAAATATTTTTTATATATTTATTTTATTTTTTATTAAAGAATTATGTGATGTGGCATGTGGCCTATGTGTACGAAAGCCGTACGGCGCATATCGCTTGGTAGAAAGAAGGGAAATTATATTGTATACAACCATTTTTACAATTTGACCACTCGCCCAAGTAGTCCAGCATACCAACCACTGAGCCACCATGTTCACAAGTCGCAGCTACTGATATTTAATGTTCTATAACACCTTTATCGAATGTGAAGCTGGAAAAAAATTATCCGAACGGTGATTCTTACTTCCCGGGCAAACTTCTAGCGACCGCCATTACATAACCGCACGATTTTTTAAACAAAACCTGAAAACGATCATGGACTTTATCGTTAAGCACTGAGTTTTTGGACCAAGAAGCCCGAAAATCTATGAAGTTTATATGCATTCAGCTCAATTCAATTCCAAGGGAGTTTCAGTCGTTAAATAGAGAGGTTCAACTTACAAAAGGGATGTTAATATATTAATCAATTTTAGGCGGTACGAAGTTCGCCGGGTCAGCTAGTAATTTATAAATTTATAAATTAATTTTGGCACATTCCGTTTCTCATCTATTTATCTATCTCTATCTTTATTATACCTACGAGTATTTAGAGAGAGAAGTTTCACTTCTGGTGGGTGGTCTCAAGCTACTCTCGTTTGTTATACACAATACACCGTACAAACAGGAAATTGTTTTGTCAAAAAACCACAACTGGGTATGCATAGCTGTGCTATTGTTTTGTTTTTCTGGAATTTCGCTTGACGAAAATGGTATGTCCTTGAATCAGAAATCCGTATCAAATACCATCAACAATTATTTAACTTAAAATTTTGAAGCCTAGCAAAACACCCGAGTGTCCGCTAGTATTTTATAATCAAGAGTATCATACTAAAGACTTCTAATTTTTTACTCTGTTCCTGTTTTTTTCGAGCTCGAAGCTAAAAAAAAAACACGCCTATTAGGTATACCAAATACACTTCTTTGATCTATAAAAACTTATGGTGTTTTTCTTTTCAATGAAATTCGATGGAATGATTTTGTAATAGTTGTACTAAAAAGGTGTGCCCGTTTTCGCCTTACAGAATCTGATCCCAGATTTCACATGTTTAATTAAATTCCGCTGCAATAGCAAATCCTCACTCCTTGAGTTGTGACGACGGCCACGGCAGTTTCATTTTATCGTATCATCCCAGATTTTGTCATTACCATTGATACAGAAAAATCTTTAATATCGTATGAATGTAAAGCATTCATACAGACTGCTGTATGTCGCACTTACCAAGAAAAGTTGGGTATTCAACTAATACCTATAAGCAAAAAAGTCAAACTCAAATTGAAACAAAATAGAATTCAATTCAATGATAAGTATATCCTTACAAAGGATTTATCCTCATTATTTTACACCCTTTATTGAGGAAGAAAATGACCTACAGACAACGATTATTGCTTTAATGAACCTAAAAACACCAGCACTCGGTGTTTTACATCGGTAATTCGCTTCTCAAAAATTAGAAACGTTTTCGATTAAAAAAAAAAGATCTACAAAAAGAAAACAACAAAAACCGAAATGGAAATAAATTACAAACAAAAAACCTTAGCGCTTATATTTTTTTCGTTTTTTTCTTCGCCTTAACCGCATTAATGCGGTCGGCCATTTGTTCGATTTCCTTGTAATTAATCGGTTCATTCTGTCGCACGTCCTTCTTCTTGTTGTTCTGTCTCTGTGCAATGTCCTGAACAATGGCACTCAATCGACTCCAGACAAAGTTGAGGAAATCCATGGCGAGATCCTGTTTGAAGAATGCTATTGCTACCAGAGCAACCAGAATCAGTGCGGATATTGAGTTTTGATTTAAGTCACCTTCCACGCCACGAGGCTCTGTCTTGAAGTCGAGCTCCACAAAGACGGAACTTGTATTCGCAATAAACTGAGCCGCTGGAAGGGTAAACGAGTAGAGTTTGTCGGAAATGGTGGTTTTCAGCTCAACAAAGTAGGTTTTGCCGTCGAGTGGGATGCGCGGGAAAAACACCATGATGCCGGGATTATAACGACCCTTGGGATTGAGAGGGCTCTCGACACGTTGCGAGTAGATGGGGCTATCGGCACTGCCCTTGCGGTATAGTTGAATGCGCAGCGATTTGTAGTGCTCGTTGAGTGATGCCGTTACACGGGCTGTCACATCAACAAAGGTAATGGGGGAGATGGCAATCAAATTGACATTGTGGATATCGGCGGTGGTTAGGTCCACGTGGCGCGATTCGGGTATGGATCGTTCAACATTCAAGTTGCCTGGTCCTTCCTTTGTGCGGATTGTGTAAGCACAACCGGGTTGGAGTCCACGAATTCGGTATTGTCCGTTATTTTCTGTGGTCGCCTCTTCCTGATGGTGCATGCATTTGTCGTCAGAGATCGCTTCGACATTCACTTGAGGAAATGGTTCACCGTTTAGCGAGGTGATTGTTCCAAACACTGAGTAGGCTACTCGTTTGCCGCTGCAATAAATTAAAGGAAGATTGTGATGCAAAGCGGATTTCGAATAGAATGGTCATACTTACACCAGTTCAACGTTGATAGTTTCGCCGTCCTTGACATCAATCATCTTTGAGTTCGGTTCGAATTTGTACTCCTTCATCATTGGTCTCAGGAAGTACTGACTCGGTGAAAGTGAATGGAAGTTAATTGCCCCATTGTCGCTTGTTACCAGATTCTTCCGATAGCTCTCCGCTCCGCTAAGCGACAGAAGAACTCCACTTAATTTATTTCCCGCGTCGTCCTTGACTGCGACCACAATCTCGCACAATTTGTGCGCACTAAACGATTGCGTTGCCTTGTTGTAATCGGAGAAGACATAGGACTCCTTCTCAGCAGTGATTTCATATGCCAAACTTTCATCAATCGGTCCGAACTTGAACTCGCCCGTAGACGATGATTGCGTCGACTGTGCCTCCAATTCGGAATTTTGAGGGAACGCAAGAGTCACCTTAGCGTCACGAATCGAAGGGATTATCTTTCCGTGAATGATGAGGCCCTTGGTGGCAATAAAATTGAAAGCAATGTCAATGCAGTCGTTGCCTCCAACAAGTTCCTTTGATTCGGGCTTGAACAGCATAATGTCGCTTTGTGGCTTGATGGTGATGACCTCTTCCGGCTTAAGATACGTATCGTACCTGAGCGAATGGTAATTGTCGACTTTGTGACCCTCAGGTGTGAGTGTCACTAGTTCCTTGTTAGTCTTCGATTCGACTAACAATCGCAGAGATTCAACATTTTGCTCGGAGGACAACACACGCACGCCAATCTTGTGAGCCGAAGCAGTTAACATGACTGGGTTCTTGTCGTAGGTGTTGAATGTCTTCGGCAGAGTTGACTCGTATAAGTGGCAGCTTTCTAGTTTGATACTGTACTCGCCGGCCTTAGGAACGCAGAAGGTGTTCACGCCGGACATGACTTTCATCACTTCCACTGAAGGCTTTGGTACATCGGTGGCGGTGAGGCCATAGTGCATCTAAAACGGTAAGGTACAGTGAGTGCTCTTGTGGCAAGACAGAACCACTTACCAGTGTGCGGTGGCTTGATATGATAGAAACTTCGTATCCCTTGTGAATAAAAGGCGGAGCCGTCTCAGATGCAGAGTTCACATGAAGAAGTACCATTGTCGATTCGAAACAAAGGCTTGATGGAGGGATGGTCAGCTCATAGGGGCCAGGGAGAATCTCCTTGAAGGAGTACTTTCCACCTTAAATTGTAATACATAAGCCTTTGATTAAGAGTTCAACATTATTGGCTCCCATAGGAGTGAAAAAATACCCACAAGCAAACAACATAAACTAGAGGATTCTTGAGCTTGGAATGCACCCCCTGTACTAAAATTATTACTCACCCTTGGCGTTAACAGTTTGCTTCTGTCCCGTGGGCTGTCCAACTGAATCCAAACTCAACAGAGTCACCTCAGCACCAGTACATGATTCAGGGGCATCGGCCAAGCACTTAATTTCTCCAATAAGCGTTGCCCTCAACTGCGAGAATGTTATTCCTGAAATTGGTGATCCTTGGACTTCCAAGTTCTGATTGACCGGGAAGAATTGAATGCCACTGGACTTGTCCGCGTCCGTTGTGAGTACCTCGAGCGAGAACTTTCCATTTGGCAGGTATGTACACCATTCGCCAGTCTCTGCTTTCGATGAGGCTGTGGTGTGGAAGGTTGAACCATGTTTTGTAATTCCCACAACGTACGACTTCTTTGAGACTACTTTGCCGCAAACTTTGAACCCTGAAGGAGTGATTTCGGGGAGTTTCAAGTCAGATAGTTGGACTTTGGTCACTTTTTCATCGAATTGAAGATTCTCGGCCTCAACTTGAATGGAATATGATCCAGCTTTGATATTTTCAAGGGTGTAGCTTCCATCAGCAGTTGTTGTAGCGATTACTTGACCATTCAACTTGACCGTGGCCTTGCCTATTCCCTGACCCCCAGGACTGGCAACTACTCTACCAGAAACACTGAAACCAGTGATTTTGAAAGTGTTCTTCATGATAAGGGTGTCCTTAATGACTTGCAATTCCAGTTCATCTGGCTTGATGTGCAGTTTCAGATTTTTGTTCTCAACGACAGTCTTTATGAGGTATTTGCCAGGTGCGACACCTTTGAAGACATATTCTCCATTTTTCTCCACCTGGGCGTAGCAAATTGACGAAGTGATGTACTGAGAGGAGGCCTTCTCCAATGAAACAGCTTGTACACCATTGACACACTTGGAAAGCAGGGATTGCTGAAAAGCAGAACATCATCTAAAGTTCACTAAACAAATTGTATAGAAACTTACACCCTTTTGTTTGAACAAAGCCACACCGATGCCGGAAAAGTTCTCGCCATTGCTCTCCACCTTTCCGACAACGTCGAAACCAGATACTACAAGAGAATCCTCTGGCAGTTCGGTATTTCCACTGACGACAACAACAGTGTGCTCAGACTTGGAAAAATGCCACTTTGGATGTGAAGCTCTTACAACATATTCGCCAGGAATGATAGGAGTAAACGAAAAGATTCCATTAATGTCAGTTGTAGTTTGCCGGATATCAGTGCCATCTTTTGACTTCAACTCAACGGCAACACTCTGGGCTCCAGAACTGTGTCCGGCCAATGCAACTTTGCCGGTTATACCAAAACCTTTGAAAACAAAGTTCACATCCTTGCCCTGACTACAGGCGTCGGTCTTTCCATTGAAATTCAAAAGAACCTGCTCGGGTTCGAAGCTCCAGCCGGGTGGCGGAGAGATTTTCAAGATATATTCCCCTTTGTCGTACACCGGAATGAAGTAGTAGCCATTTGATGGCGAACAATCAGTTTTGTCTTTTAAGCTGCCTTGTTTGGTTAGTCTGGGGATGAGGATTTTAGGTTAATCGCATGTGTCTCGGCGCTTCAATAAAGATAAATGAATATCTTATCTCAGGCGGGTAGAGTAAATCAGAGCTTTGTACTTACAATTTTATTTCTACTTTGGAGAAATCAATGTCTGCATGGCTTTTGATGAATCCTCCACAACCCAATACTTCATTGGCAAAAGTATATTCGGCCAGCGATATTAATTTAATTAATAAAATGAGAATAATTTGCGGAAAAATCTTCATTTTTCCGTGCTAATTAATTTTTCTTCCCGGGAATGAATGACGTGTGTGAGAATTTTCTCTTGACACTTGACGTTTCGTGAAAGCCCATTGAACTGTATTTGGATGGGTCGATAATGGAGTTCGACCTCTTAAGGTGGATATGAAATATAAAATTTTGATTTCAAGTGAAAAAAAAATTTTCTCCGAAAACAATATAATTTTTAAACTAGGTATTTAAGGAAATAGTCAACAACGTTGTATACTTACCTTTTGCCTTGCTGAATAAATTTGTTAACTCCTTCATAATGCATATTAATAGACTCCAGCATCTGTTTTATATAAGATCTATATGTAGATGAAGGTCAAACCATGGACAAATCATACTTATGGTTTACGTTTGAAGTAGCCAAAATAAGTGAGAGACAGTTGTTATAGGTAAGCAAGTTGTTTTACCTGATATTTTAACCAACACCGCATGGTAGGTAACGAAAGTTATCCAGTGCTGGCTTTGCGTCACAGGGTTGAGAAAGAAGCACACAAATGTAGTCCTAATTTTGTAAGAACTCCAATTAATGCCTGACATAACAATCTCACATATTCGATTTACGTTACAATACAATATAATTTACCGGAACAATTTAGCAGTAACATTTCTTATAATCGGATTATTTTTAAACACTGGCATCCCTTTTTTTAAAAATAAATAAATAAATCGATTCTGATGATTGGAGCAGAAATGGTTCATGTGATAAACAGCCAAAAACAAATTTTATATTCTGCCAGAGCAACCAATAGCATGCTTGCTTTTTTGCCTCATTATGGTCAATTTTACAAGTTGAGACCGGTACCTACTACCGGCTTTTTAATTTGTAGAATAGGTAGGTATTGCATTAACCCCAATGACTGGAAGTGACCTTAATGTAGGTCTTAGCTTTATTTATTCGCTATTTCACTCTCCAAGTTAAAATACTTTTTAACAAAAAAATAACAACTTACAAAAACCAATATGTTTTGACAGATCATAATTTATCGTCCCTCTTAGGAATATTGTAAATAGGTATTTTTATCTGTCATTGCTGATCTCCTTGCATCTAAAATATGTTTGTATGACTGTCCCTTTTATTACGTCTAACAAAAGATATAAAGTGAAAGGTAATCTGAACTGCACATCTTTGTTTTTCTACACATTTCACCTTCTATGCATAATAAATCGACTTTCAGCTTTGTATACAATCACAGGATTATCGCTCTCCCTCTGCTTAATAGCATTCCACTGCCCCGAAGAACGAATCATTTTTTATACAGGTCTCCGCTCAAATTGCAGTACAACAACGTAAATGCACACAGCAGAGTACACCGAGTTGCGCATTGACGTGCCCCTAATTAGACTTCTAAAGTATTAAGCGCCAGTCATTGCCCGTCAGGTATAAATCATTCGCACTTAAGACAGGTATTTCCTCAATCACTCAACGTGCACGATCAGTGCGTCCCTAAGTAAACCACTGTCATTATCAGACACCCAATTGTCTTCCATTTCCGGCCTTCGGGGCGATATGGCGCATTAATAGATACACAAGTCGTACAACAAAGTTGACTGCCGTTTTATTCTGCAGTGCAATTGCTCATAACGAGTTAAATAGTCGGCGATCTGCCGCAGAAGCAGCCACTGCCCGTGCCCGTATCTGGCAACGAAATCAGTCTTTGTTCCCTTTCTCTCGTTTCCCTAGGCGCTGGCGTTAGCTCAGACTTCAACTCAAAGTCAATGTTAAGGCTCCACGTAGATTGTAGATTCAAAACAGTTTACAGATTGCATAGCATCAGCATTTTGCGAGTGAATCGTGTTCGGTCCATTAGTGTGCTGATCGATAAGTCTAATGATAATGTACTTGCGTAATTGCCCCCAAGTATTGACCCACCCGGCGCGGCGTGTCGTCGTTGGATATCTAATTAAAAGTGAAGCGATAAATCAATTAAAATAAAATCGAAGATGGCCAGAGAATTCTGACTTTATTCGCGAATAGCTGCAGTTAGCTTTCAATTGCTGAATTGCGCGAATAAATGCAATTGACGTCAAAAGATCGCTAAAACGATTTGAATCGTTCCAGCGCATTCCTTAGCTTCATAAATTTGTTAAAGCCAAAACGAAAGCAACTAATATGTTATGCGATGGTGAGTGCAATTTCAAACACTAAATGCATTAAATAATAAAGTTTACTCGGAAAAGTGGAAGATAATTAATAATGAGTTTTTGGTGTCCGTCACAGTAGAGTCTCACACTCAATTAAAGCCGAAAGTTGAACTTACACTAATCGAATCGACTGCGCTTCGAAATCTATCAATCAATCCATTACTTGAATGTTTTGCTCATGTTTCGAGTTTTGTGTAGAAGCTGTTTTATTTTTTTTATATTGGATAGCTGGACGAATTTTTCGAAAACAGCTGATAATAAATGCTCTTTTTCTTTATACTTTTGAGGTCTGTTCCTTTACTTTTGTAGTTAGAATGGAAAAGACTGTCAAAATAGCAGTGGTGGGGATAAATTCTCTCACAGAGAGAGACATTTACGAAAAAGTTAGGGAACGCTTTTGTAGTAATTTATGAAAACGACTGATACATAATTCAAAATTTCAAAAAAGTTGTACGAAAATCCTTCAAATATCGTACAAACTCGATAGATTTTACACGAACTTCTTCTACAACATGCTTCCGAGTATATGGAAGAGTTTGTACAGATTGAACTAAAGGGCTTTCCAATGAGAGGTGTTATTCTGAATAACCCGCTATTTCGATAGCTGTCACTTTTGAAGCTTTTAATTTTTTGACATCTGACAAGTAGAAACTACGCCATTACTAAAAATTGAACGATACACGCTTCAACAACGCATTGGAATTATTAAAGTTCACTACAAAAATGGTAATAATCTTGCAGTCACAGTTCGCAAAACTAAAACATTTTTTGGTCGTCGTGAAGCACCTTGTCGGACCTCAATACAGAAATTGGTGGAAAAATGCGAGCTGTTGGGACAAGTTAGTGATGTGAAGAATAAAACCAGTGCACGTTGCTCAAGAACAACTGAGAATATTGCTGCTGTAGTCCAAAGTGTTGAAGAAAACCCAGGTTTGTCCATTCCTCGTCGTTCTTTGGAATTGGGAATTCCGCAAACGTCATTACACCGTATTTTGCATAAAGACTTGGGTCTTAAGGCTTATAAAGTTCAGTTAACATAAAAACTCAAGCCGGCCGATCATCAAGCAACGAAACCATTGATCTTTTATGGGAAAAGTTTCCGGACCGTGTTATCTCTCGAAGAGTTGATCACAATTCACCACCGATATCTTGTGATTTAACACCTTGCGACTTCTTCCTTTGAAGCCACGTGAAAGATAAGGTCTACTCAAACAGCCCAGCGTCGATTCAAGACCTCAAAGATAAAATTCGTGAGGCTATCGAGGACATAGGGCAGCCACTTTGCGATTTGGTTATGGAAAATTTCATGAAAAGAATATGGTCCTGTATGCGTGCTCGTGGTGACCATTTGGCTGATGTTGTTTTTCATTATTAAGCGCATACATTCTTCTTTATTATGAAATAAACATCCGATCATTTGTCTCCAAAAATTGCATTTTGCTTTGAATACCAAAATTACACCTTTATTGGAAAACCCTTTACAAGCATTCGATAAGAGGAAAAAGCGACACGGCATTTAAAATTACGTGGAGAATATTATCCTTTCTTACTCCTTACAGCCATTTTCTAAAAGAATGTAAGGAGAACATTCAATTTCATTTTACCGCCTGTTGATACCATTTTAATACGCAAGAAATCAAAAGAAATGCACTCATATGTCAAATAGGCCAAGAAATTTCCAATCAGCTGTTAACTGAAAGGTGACTGACAGCTTTTTAAATTCTTATACCAAGGAATTTGATGAGTAAAAATTCGTAAGATGCTCAGTGGAGGGGTAATATCATGCACTCTCGATGCCGCTCTCTTTTACGAGTGGATATATCCATTTTTCTTAAACTTGACACAAAACCATATTTGAAATAGAAAGTGAGGAAATACTTTGATTCAAAAGTAAAAGCCATCGGGTTCACCAGTTTTAAAAAAGATGGCAGACTTCAGCAGGTTTCAGCTTCGATAGAAAATTCTTCGTAAGATAGTCGGTTCCGTTTCAGTTGACAGGCTTTAAAGAAGTCGATTCAATAACGAGCCTATGAGCTGCACAACGACATTGACCTAGTATAAGAATACTGCATTGAGATTGCTATTCAGAGCTAAAGGATAGCAACGCCCTGACCCGCAGGGTCTTCGACTCTTAGGCAGTCAACGTGTCGTAAAGGATGATATTGCACAATTGAAGAAAAAACACCCAAATTCGAGTGAGCAACTGTTAGTAGCCAGATAGTAAGCTAAGCATTTGTTTCTCTACCACTACCCTCTACGTGTAGTGATAATGGGCACATTGAAAAACCTTGTTACCTACATAGACTAAATTGGTCTATACTAGATGTACCCTTAACAGAGAAACTAGATTGGCCGGTAACGTAATTTTTTTTACGTCAGAAATATATGCGATCAGTCAACTGAGTATATACGTAGTCAGTCGCGAATATGTTGACTATATTCGACGGCTACCGCTCCATAAACATCAAATGGAAAAGCTGTTCAAGTGACGGATCTGGGCCAATTAAAACTGAGCGACATCTAGCTTTCAGACTTACTTAACTAGATACCTGAACGTCCCAATCGTTCTTAGCGTTTTTGGAATTGTTTTGAAAAATTACTTGTTGCTTTATGTTGAAGAGAAACTATATTGTCACAAGCGTCATCTAAAGGGTTTCCATAAAAACCATCAGATTGTCATGAATTGTCAACTTAGGAAATGCACCCCTAGTGTAAACTCAATTGTACTGCCGCCTAAGAAAAAGAAGTGTTCAGCAAGTTGACCTAAAGACCTTATAAACAATTCTGCACAAAAGTGAGTATAAATGTTTTTCACAATCCCGCTGGTAAAGGGTGTTTTTTTAGATGTTGGTTTTTCGAATAGAGATAAAACTGACATTTTGTGGTCACATTTGGCAACTCTAATGTCATTTATGTTCAGTTTGGTTTGCCATTTCATCATGAACAGGTTGACAAATGAACAACGCTTGCAAATCGTGCAAATTTATTTCGAAAATAATGGTTCAGTTCGCGAAGTCTACCGCAAGCTCCGTTCATTTTATGGTCGACATAATCGTCCTTCAGAGCAATTAATTCGGTTAACCATGGATCGTTTTCGCACAGCGTTTACTCTATGTGATAATACGCATCCGCAGAGACGTCGAACAGTGCGCACCGAGGAAACAATTGCCGCTGTAGAGCAAAGTATTGAAGAGGACCCGAATGAATCGATTCGCCGCTGTGCACAGCTATTGGAGCTTTGTCCATCAACTTTATGGAAGATTTTGCGCAAAGATCTTGGCTTACGATCTTACAAGATCCAGCTCGTGCAAGAGTTAAAGCCGCAAGACCATGCAATGCGTCGTGATTTTGGTGTATGGGCCGAAAATGATTTTGTTTAGTGATGAGGCTCATTTTTGGTTGAATGGCTACGTCAACAAGCAAAATTGGCGCTCTTGGAGTGAAGAGAATCCACATGAGACACATGGTGTGCTCTAGGGGCTGGTAGAGTCATTGGGCCATACTTCTTCCGAAATGATGCTGGAGAGTCAGTTACCGTTAATGGAGACCGGTGTAGAGCCATGATAACCGAATATTTTGTTCCCGAATTGGATGCCATGAATTTGGATGAGATGTGGTTCCAACAAGACGGCGCTACATGCCACACAGCGCACGTCACAACCGATTTATTGAAGGAAACATTCGAAACACCAAGATCGTGTGATTTGACACCATTGGATTATTTTCTTTGAGGATATGTGAAGTCGCTCGCCTACGCCAACAAACCAGAAACGTTAGGGGACTTGGAAGCCAACATTCGTGGCGTTATTGCCGACATACAGCCCCAAATGCTCGAAAAAGCCGTTGAAAATTGGACCTCTAGACTTGGCTTTATTCGAACCAGCCGCAGCGGCCACATGCCCGATGATTGAAATATGATTTAAACATTAATGGCATAAATGTATCCTTCCAATAAAGCCAAATTGATGGACATTAAAACGATTTTCTTGTGTTTTATTTCAATTCGAAGTTCTATACCTCTAAAAAAATACCCTGTAGTTGCTTCAGTGGTAAGGCTAATTCACATGATGTGCTAGAGCCCAATACAGTTTTGCCGACAAATCCAAATAAAATTATCAATCTAAAGATCCGAACTTATCAACTTATGAGCACATCCGTATTCTTATTCTTTGATAAGTGCGGAGTTGCATTTAAAAAGTTCGCAAAAGCAAAATAAGAATTTTAGAAATCGGGATACTTACCATATACCGTTTTTTAGAATCAAAACAAAAAATTATTTCGATGCGACCTACATAATTATCTAATTCTAATTAATAGTAACATAATTTATAGATTTGTATTAAATGTAGTTACTTATTTATATCTTGAAATTTCATAATTGTTAACATCAACCCCAAAACTATAAAAATCTCTGGCACAGGCTTCCTTTTTTCAGACCCCAATCCACATGAAACAGAAACTAATTAGATTGTGCTAATTATGAGTGTGAAATTCCAAAATTACTTGATGGCCAAACTGATGACTTGATTACGAGTAGAGTCTCGTAAGCATAATAATCAGGACAGACGGGACAAATGCGAACACTAAAAAGCGTTTAATTCGAAGACATAGTGTCTCGATTCGCAGCTATTAGGTACGAATGTGAATGTGTGGCGTCTCTAAAATTGGGTGATCATGTTTTTCGTCTTGATGTTATCAGTAAAAGTCAATTTTAATAAGTTCATTAAATTTGGAATACAAACACTTCGTATGCCCTGGGTGGATTATTTTTTTAAAATTTCCTTAAAATAGCTGCGATAAGAGCTTCGAGTGGCAACATTGTGGATGTGCATGGCACTTGATGTATTTTTTTTCAGTATTGGGAATTTGGTTGGTTCTTTAAAAAATCATTAAAGATACAATCAACTGGGCTTTTATTGCGATGCAATTATAATGCCCACAGAGGCTATCTGCTGTGGGCCAATCTTCTTCTTGAGCTGATAGAACTTTGTTCGCATTGTTCTAATTTATTGTTTCCTATTTTTTGTTACTTTGTTTTGATTGCAGTCTGCGGGATTATACAGAAGCTGTTTATGGTTTTGGTTGGATTTTATAGGGTAAGAGCGATATTCTATACAGTAGAATAAAATGTACTTTTATTGTGAACAAATGAGCGTTTAAGTCAGCTGTTGAAGAAGTTAATAACAATTTGTAAGCTGTTTCCACACATATATGCATTTTTAAAGACAAGACCTAAGGAAGTCGGCAGTTGTTCATATAAATCGATTGGACTTTTTCAAATGAATCCAATTAAAAACCATCAGAATCGCTCGTTGGACTTAATATTCTCCAATTATAACGATGATAGTTATGTAACTAGAAGTCCAACTCCGCTGGTTCCTGAAGACACCTATCATCCGTCATTATATTTGTTTTGTCATATTGAGTTTAATATTTTAAATGTTTCTTCTTCTTACAAATTTGATTTTAAAAACGCTAACTATTATAACATCTGTAATGAGCTTTACAATTTTAACTGGAGTCCATTATTTTGGAATTTTGTTAATTTACAAAAAAATAGTGATGGTTTTCCGGGCTCTTTCTTCTTTCAAGATCAGTCAATAGATGATCCCCGCATTATCTGCAATAGTTTTGCAGCATTTTTTCAATCAGTGTATTCAAATCCCGGTTCAGTTATAGATGAACACTTTTTTTCTTATTTAGGTGCTCCACATTCCTCTATTTTTAGTCATATTGCCTTTCCCGAAGATATGATACTGAGTAAACTTAGAAGTTTGGCTCTAAATTTCAATCCTGGACCCGATGGTATTCCAGCCGGCTTTTTAAAAATGTGTGCCCTGCCTTTACATTCTTTCCTTCCCTATGGAAAAATTCTTTTATTGTACCAATATTTAAATCTGGTAGGAAAAATAATATTGAAAACTATAGAGGAATCTGTAAACAATCGTCCATCCCTAAGCTGTTTGATGAGGTGGTGACTGATAAGTTGAATTTTTTTTGTAAAAATTTAATTTGCAATAACCAACATGGTTTTGTAAAAAACAGATCCACTGTTACCAATCTTCTCCTTTTTACAAATTTTGTTATTAGTGAGATATCTAAGGGTAATCAGGTCGATGCCATTTACACTGATTTCAGTAAAGCGTTTGACCGAGTTGACCACAGGCTTCTTCTTTACAAACTAGAACATTTAGGGTTTCCTACATTGTTTCTTAAATGGCTATCATCCTATTTAGGAAACAGATACCAATTTGTTAAGTTCCGTGGACACTTATCCAAAGAAATCAGGGTAACATCCGGTGTCCCTCAAGGAAGTCACATAGGCCCACTCCTATTTATTTTATTTGTTAATGATGTTGTCAAATTTGTTCCATATTGCAAAATCCTGATGTTTGCCGATGATTTTAAAATATACTCTTCATGCAATGATCCGAATAGTTTTCATAGATTAAATGCACATCTCCAAAATTTTGTTTTGTGGTGCACTAAAAACTACTTGTCCCTTAATGTTAGTAAATGTTCGGTTATTACATTTCCCGTCGTACCTCACCTTTCACTCATGCTTATTCCTTCGACAGTAATGCTATTCCGCGTGTTTCTTTGATAAAAGATTTAGGGGTTATGTTAGATAGTAAACTATCCTACATTTACCACTATGAATATATCTCAAATAAAGCCAATAGAGCATGGGGAATGCTTAAACGTTATGCTAGGGCGTTCTCTGACCCCTATGCGCTAAAAATTTTATATTTGTCGTTTGTTCGATCACTGTTGGAATATGCGTCCATTGTTTGGTGTCCATACTACAATACTCATGTTGTTAGAATCGAAGCAATTCAAAAGAGATTTCTTAGGTTTGCCCTCAGATGTCTTCCTTGGTCCGATTTTAATAACTTACCCCCTTATTCAGCCCGATTACAACTTATTGGACTTGAGTCCCTTGAGGTTAGGAGAAAGGTGTCAAGAGTTATTTTTCTCCACAGAATACTTATTGGGGAGATTGACTGTTCTGATATTTTAAGTCTTTTGGGTCTTAATGTTCCATCACTTAATTTGCGTAATAACAGATTCTTTTATGTTCCTCGTTCTCGTACTAATTACGGTAGATCCTGCTCTTTAAATGGTTTAATGTTACTGTATAATGAGTGTGCGTCTTTAATTGACTTTAATATGACAATACCATTAATAAAATCCATCTTGTTCAATTATTTCCAGTTGTAATTGTATTGCTCAACTTTGAATTAGTTTTGTACTTGCATTTTCTTTTTCTTTTTTTTTCTGTATTTTCTTTTTTTTACATAATTTGTTCCTCAATTTTTAGTTCACTTTTTTGTAGTATGTCTAAGAAAGGCCAAGTACTTTGTTGACAAACAAATAAATAAATAAATAAATAAACTGCAGAGACATACCCTATTACCAAAGGTTGAGAACGCTTCTTAAAACAACTCGGAACTGCTAGTATTTTTAAGAAGGCAGTAGGATTTGTGGTTACGAATTTTTAAGGAAAATAAATAAAAGTGTAGAGCCAGGACATTTATAAAGATAGTGCAAAACAGGCTTAACCTCTTGTTTATCTCTACAGCTTCCACAAAAGCTTTTGCAAGGAAGGTTTCACCTTCCAGCATATTGTGAGAATCAACGGTATTTACCCTCCATCGGCCAAACCCTATTTCTGTACTTAAATTTATCATTTAGCCTCCCATCTACGATTTGTTTTGCTGATCGCATGCTTTATTAAAGTTTATATACCGCTTCACTAACGAAATGGTCAGGATTAGGTTACACAACTCCTTTCAGGCAGGAAATTAAATCAATCTAGTACATATCGTGCAATCGTCTTTTATTTTAAGGGTAGGCTTTTTAAATTTATTTGCTGTTTAAAGCTATAGTGGCTTTCTAGCTAGACCGCAGGTTGCCAAATATCCAGAAATTTGGTTCGCGAATGAGAAATAAATCTCTTAGCTAGGTTAATCATCGGCACGGTTCACGCATTGATAAAGCTTGGGACATTAACACTGACGTGTACGCTGTACGTATGTCACTATAGGAACTCGAATCTCGCTACTCTTCTCCAACTGCCATCCGAAATTCTTCGTGAATACACAGTGAATTCGATCCTCGACACCAATGGCTTTTGTTTGACTGATAGAATCTTGACCATATAAGTGGTATGACCCGCTGAAGTGCTGAAGGACCTTCTACAAACGAACAAAACTATATTTTTATTACTACACTAAATTGCGACGTATATAGATGGCAAAGAGAGACTTATATGCCAAAGAATAGCACAAACGGAAACGCATGGAACTACTGATAAATTGTTATAAGTAGATATGCAACGGAAATCGCTTTGCTTAGTCATAGAAGATGTCATCCAAAAACTCAACTAAATATTAACACTTGGTAGCCAGTAACCAAATTAAGTATTTTTAACTTTCTCCATTACGTATAGTAAGAGAAAGATATTGTATTCGTTCAAAATTTCAAACTCGAGATTCTGACATTACGATGATAGACGAACTCAAAAAAGTGGGTGTCAAAGTTCTGTCCGTCTGCCTGTATGTCCCGAGGCCTACAGCCTAAACGGCTACCCGGATTACTACATTCAAACTTCGGATTTGCAGTTTGGAGGCTTACAGTTCGGGGCCGTTTTTTTTTTTGCACGGTAACCTCAATATTAATAGTACTTCCGATACAAAAGTTTCATACTAGTTTGATTTGTTCGAAAATGGCTCTAACGATTTTAACTAAAATTGATATTTAAGCTTATGTAGGTGAGGTGAACTGCATACTCCGTTTTCCGCTAAATAATCGAATAACGGTACTTTTGAAATTTGGACATATCTCGAAAACATTCGTTAGAATAAAATTGATGCTTACAAAATTATTGCGTCCTTAATTTTCAATTCGAATCACCGAAAACGCTAATTTTAAAAACTGCTTATATCTCGAAAACTCCATTTTCATCGAGACAGAATGTCACGATAAACACATGTAACTTCAAAGTAATTAAAAACTTTGTCTATCTGGGCTAAACTATTATCTTGTAAAATAACATTGGCGCAGGAATCAAGCAAAGAATCACACATGCCTATCGCTATATTTTTTCAGGCTAAGAAGACAAAACACTAGACCTTTTATATAAAAATTTTAAAGTCCATATGACCCTTATCAACCCAACCTAACAGCACGTTGCAAAGTCATGCGGACATTGTTGAAAGCGGAAGAATGGGAAGGAGGTGATTCTACGATGAATCTTACAGGACATAAAGCAATGTTGACCCGATCAAAAAGACAGTCGTACTTAAGACTTCACTTTAAGAAGAACCAAAAAGCATGTTCAACTGACTTAAGTTGCGTAACTGGTGGCGGGTACCTAGGGACTAATCAGACCAACCGTACGGTTGGTTAAGATTCTAGAGTCCACATTTACACTGGACCTATGCGGCATCTAAAGTAAAATATTTTGTAATCACTGGGGTAGTCGAAATTCCTACTAGAACCACGCTCTGAAATCTGACTAGAAATAAAATAAAAATTCATTTAGAGGAAGAATATGTTTAGCTATGCAATTATTAGCTTGCCCACTTGTTTCTGACTACCTTTTGCTTTATTTCAGTCGCACAGGTGTTCAGCAACCTTTCATTTCTTTGTGTCAATGTCTGCCCTCAAAACAATTCTCAGCTTTATTTATTTACACTCTTATAAATAGCAAGAGTAACAAAATGTATATGCGCCAATTAATTTATGCCCTAATTTCAATAATTGTTGCAGTATTGAATTAAAAATAAGAGCTCTGCAGAAATACCCGCTCATTGGACTGCTTGCAGTCACTTCTGCGGGGCTTCTTTCCGAAGCTCAAATAATTGCACTTAAGCTACAGGTGTATATTTCAGAAAACAACTTTGATGTAAGGCACATCCGATCGACCACTACTACAAACCAATAAGTTCTGATCTCAACCTATTTGCCACGCAGGATCCTTTGACATATATGAATGTTATATTTTATTGACAGCTAGCAGCAAATGGTGACATTTTTCCTTTTCGAAATTCTGCGTCAGGACATACTGAGTATAGCTTCCGTTCATTCTATATTCATACTCTTTTTACACTGATTTTCTCAGACGTTTCTGATGTGATAGCCATTTGAGGAGAATAATTTTTTTCGGATGACGTTCACATCATTACATCATTTATTTAAAAAAAAAATGAAAGTGCACGTAAAAATGCCCCAGTTCTTTCATCGGGTCGTACCTAAGCCGATATCGTCAAGACGTCAAAGCTCCCAATGCTGCAGCGAAAAATATTCCTCTCCAATGCACCGCAATCATTTTCTTTCATGATCGTCGACCAACTGCGGTGTGTATGCAATCGAAACTCAATATCTGCTGCACTTGACCCACGACACATTTGCTGTCCTTCAACAATTGCCAAGAATTCCTGCAATCATCACGACCACAAAATTAAAATCAAGACCTACACAATCAGAAAGAATAAAAATGAACAATTTGTATCGAAAAATAACAAACACCGCCAGCCAGTCAATTGATCTCGATCATCAAATATGCGTCGCAATCGATCGAACTGCTATGGCAAATTGAAATCTGACCACACAATTGTTATTTCTACCCCGTTGCGTTTCTGACTTGCTGCACTGCGTCACTGACATCAGAAGGAGGAAAAACTGCACGCAATGCACTCATCTACACATCGTACCTAGACAACACCATCATGCACATGCACTTGGGGCAGTGTGTGGTTAGCCTTTAACCTAACCGCATGAAGCAAATAAAGCAAATTTAATCAATTGACTGAAAACTGCTACAAAGAATAAAACTCATTAAAAACTAGTTTTCGCGATTTTTATTTGCTCGAAATCTCAGTGCATCTGTGCAAAGAAGATAGCACAACAACAAGATCCGAGAATCCGCCTTTGAAGTAACCGCCATCAAACCGAGACCAACGCCACCCAAGGGAACCAGTCAGTGTTGCACATGCATTCTCTTGCTCTCTATCTCTCTCTCTCTTTATTGCAAAGTCAGTCTTTTAAAGTCGTTTTGAACGTACATTTTCTCACATTTAAGATGGATCTACGGCAAAAGAATGAACCTACCGAAAATTCATATCTACATCGAAAGATACACAACGAAGCGACCCCGCAGAAATGCACAAACATCACCCACCGCCACCATACCGGCACAACCCTCTATCCCGCCGCCCGCATTCCACATTCCGCATCAATTTAAAATCACAACAATCTCGCTCTGGCTCTCGCCTCCCATCCCAATCCCAATCCCAAAACCCAAAGTCGACGAAGAAGCAGAAAATCAAATTCAAAACATATGAAAGAAAATAATCCAAGAGAACAACAAACCGACACAGAGCAGACAATTCAAAAAGTTTAAGATACCGCACCGCTTGTTCGAGGATCGTTTTAGTAGTTCGCAGAACATTCTCCCGTTTGGTCGTGTCGCTCCCGAGTTCGGAAGTACCATAGATTAGAAAATGTCATGCATTTGAAAAAATATATTAGAAGAGCCCAACTTTAAAAGATATCGCTCAATAGTGATGTGTGTATAGTGTTCGAACGCGATCATTACAGAAAAAAAAAAAAGATTTAGCGTCCCGCAAGTCTGCTGTGCGATACATTATAGCTTATAGGTCGACCATAGATTTTTTGTTGTTTTGAAGGCAGAGAAAAAAATATCTCGTTCGCAAAAAGATAAAGGAAAGTGTATAGTGGCATGTTAGTGATCGTGTTTGTGAGATGATAAATTGCCTTAGATAGCCACACGGAGATACATAAACACAAAGGAACATAGTCTGCGTCTTCCGATACCAAATGAGTAAGATGACTGCCGAATCTTTAAAGCCGTTTATATCGCTGCCATCGGCAGAGAATTTCTCATCAGAAAAACGGTCCACCTACAATCGAGTCGCGATCGGTTTGGGTGCATCATTTGTGATTTTGTCGGTAGTACTCCTTGGATTCACGGTAAGTTTCTGATAGTCTAGTATGCTAATTGCTACTTACACAGCTTCGCCGAATAAGTGGTGTGTGGCATAGATACTATCTACATTTTGTGTTTGCAAAGATTTATTTTTTTGTTTACTCTATATACAAAGCTAGACCGCTTTTGATTATAACACCAAAGCCGATAAAGATGCTTTCAGTTGACATTGGCAGCCGGGGTATAAAGAGGCGGATTTTTGACCGTTTGGTGGTAAAGTCCATTTTAGAGAGGGAGACAATCAGAAAAACTTTGTTGTCTGCAGATACTTCAGATACGATGCCATGATTCGGTTTCTCTTGAATGTTTTTTATGTCCAATTGTCCGAATAATCTGCCCATGACGTAAATTTTCAAATATAGCCGGCCAAGAATAATCTTATGAACATGCACTACGTTGAACGTTATTTATGGAGTGGGTCTTGCCATATTTAATGGAAATGCCATGCCAAGAAATCGGACAAATACCACACTTCTCAGATTTAAATAGTTGATTCGGATTTTTTCGTGGGTTCGATTTCGAGTTTCGAAACAAAGGTACAGTACAAGATCGTTGGGGGACTTTTTAGGCAACTACAGCTTATTACTAAATGCGGTTTACTACTAAGAGATAGCAAGGGATCGAATTTTAAAGGGCGTGTGTAGCAAGACATGATTTTTGGGTCCATTGGCTAAGATTTTTTTGTTCTGTGGTGGGGTTACTGATTTAATAGATCTATATCTAGCTATAACTATTAATACTTATTTATTTGGGGATTTTATAGCAAGGTCAGAATGTTTAACAAACACTTTAAGATTTCCAAATAAAATAAAGAATAAAAGGACCAATTTATCGCAAATAATGAAATCCATCAAAAGGTGGTATGTGTCCAATTAGACATAAAAAAAAAAAAGGAAAAAAAAAGAATGAACTCCCTTTGATTCACTAACAGTGATTGCAAAATAGCGGTCACTACCTGTGAACGATTATCAAATTAACTATGACCATGCGTGCCTAAAACGTGAATTTAATTTCTTACTACTTTTCCTTTCATATCCTCATCAGGCATTACATTAGAATCTCAGCCACAGTATGTAGATCACGAAGCGAATCACGTCAAACCGAATCCACTAACAGTCATCATCACCATACGAATCACAATGGCGAGAAAAATAACGTAACTCTTACTAAAAGTAAGGTAGCGGTAGCAACTAGCAATAGCAAGGTAACAGCTAAATAGTAGGCACCGGCACGTGCCAGTTCTATCAGAGCAGGGGCATGTTAAAAAACTCTTCCATAGCGAAATATGACAAACTGAGATCTTGGAGAGCGAGTAAATGCATAAAAATGCTTGCGAGTTATTTGTTATGGTAACAGATGGGATTGGTTGGACGTTTGGAGTTGGAGTTGGAGTCTTTTATTCTGTATTTGCTTACGCTCTGTTATTGTTGTTGATGTTTGAATTTTTGAATTTTTACATATGGATCTAAAGTGCGTGTTTTGGTGAATATCGTTTACAACTCGCGAGTGGGTATGTAAAAGCCTATATTCCTTATAAAATGTTACATGGCAATACTGCAAATTGAAATCAAATCACAATCGCAGGGAAAATTCAATTAAAATTTTAAAAACTGCAGTCACAGGTTTACCAGTGATTGCGAAATGACGACTTAGACTTGAAGAACTTCTCATCCAAAGGTCGCAGTTTACATCCAACCAAAAATTCGTTACTGCCCAAAGGCACATTAAATTTGGCTTTGTGTTATTATTATTAGCACTCATAGAACATTATTATTTTATTAACAGGCTGTAATTTTTTTTTGTCGTACAGATTACGTGGTTCTTTCAAAGCCTTTTATGAAATATAGATCGAAAGAAAATTTAATTTGCATAGGTTTTTTTTTAACAAAAAAAATATTTACATCTATCTACAGAATAGATATGGCCCAGTACACCCCGGACTGTAGTGCCACCTTAAGTAAGTTAAGAATGAAACAAAAGAAGGAATGCATTTCACATTTAATAGGCTAAATATTTTGTCCAACTTAAAAAATGAAAGAAAATCGGTAGATCGGTATAATTAAAACGTAGCAATTACTACGAAAATGATATATTGCTGACTCAGCCCTTTTGCTAAATATTTCGTACGCTCATTTTTTACATAAAACAATCCAAGCATTGTGAATTATTGTCGATGTTTTGTTGTATTATTTTGTTAAGTAAAATTTTGTTTATGGAGGAAAAACAACAAGGAAAGCAGCAATTGAATCGTTTCATGCGAAGTGCGGACTATTTGGAAATATTTCTTTAAATGAAAATTTTGAAACACAATCATTTCGAAGATAATAGGGGATCCGCGTTTTATGGTTACATTTTAAAAAAATCGCGGTAATTAATAGTTCTTCTTTACTCAAATGGCTTGGGCTCGGTACCTGAAAAAGGAATGAAACATCACTAAGCTATTTAGCAAAAAAAATTAATTTTTCCAGGCGCAATTGGAGCTAAAGATTGCACTCATATTTTTACTTTGATTACTTTTATTCAATTTTCCACAAAATTCCTTAGAATTTCAAGGAAAATTCAAAAAATCAAATTTACTGGTCAGGTTTGACAGGAACTGCATGTCAAATACATGTTCACAGCGAAGTAAATGCTATGTTTGAATTTAGGAACTTACTTTAGCAAAGTAGGTTTTTATTGATACCGATTCAAAGCAGTGCTTTTACTTTGCTACAATTTTTTGCTCAAAGCAAATGCTAGTATTTTTCATACGACCCATTTTTGTCGAATTGGGTTGCGATTCAATTCAATTTAAATTGAACGGAAGGGAATTTATGTTGCGTCGTGCGAATATTACGGATAAAGTAGAACGACGAAAGTGGCCGTAATATTATAATTAATTTAATTTCATTCTGAAAAAAAAAAACAAAAAACCCGTCCACGCAATTTATTACGCATTTAGCAATTTGTCCAGTGGGACAGACAACAAATTCTAGCAGCTCTATTTGATATTTCTTATTGATAATTCTCTTATTCTTACCATTCCCAAGAGAAATGGTTTTTTAGGAGCTGGATTTTAATATTTCGAAGTCATGTGTCTTTGACTTTGATCTGTTTCATATCTGCAATTCATGGAATAAATGCTGGTATTCCTCCATCGCTGTTTGATACAGTTAAATGAGTGGTCTTCTTTTTTGTTTTATTGAAGCGAAGTTTCAGTCGTTATCCCTGAACGGCAGTTGCTACAACGAAACCGAAAAACGTCCACGGTCCGGTAAATGTGTTGCAACTCTCCTAAGATCCTGACCCCGTCCTTTTTTATTTTAGGTAACTATACAGAAAGTGTGTCATTTCATTCAGGTTTGCCAACAGAAGTGATAAATTATGAATGGGAACTATTGTTCGAATAGTGTAATAGGCCCAAGTACTTTCAAGCGTTTCCCTGGCAGTATCTACATGCATGGCAATATTGTGGGTATAATTTTCACAATAAATCTTGAAATTATGCTAAAACTGCTCTTAAGTTTGAAATAAGTGTGCGGCGACACTGGCTAAGATTGGCTTCATTGCATACCTACAGACTAGCTCGCTGCCCACAGTCAAACCAGATTGATTACATTTAAGCTAACACGAAAATTTGTGCAAAAAGAATATACGAAAATATTTAGTTTCCCAATACACAAAACGCTGCAGCCAGTCCTACGTAAATTAATACGAAATAACGAAAATAAATGTAATAAAAACGGTTATCGTTTACAATTTAATCAGCGCAAAAACCAAAACAAATAACTAGTTGCACTGCACTCCGGCATGTGCTTGTCACTGGCAAGTTTCTGGCTGGTTAAACTAGAGAAATATTTATATCTTCTACTTCTAATCGCAAGGCAGACAGACGACAGTTGTATTCACGATTAATCACTCCAGTGCATCAGTTAAACAATAGATTTAGTATCTATGCAAGCAGATTAGTTCATCATCTGTGATAATTTTTTTTTTTTATAAGCAGAATTCCTCAAAGAAAAGTCCAAAGTGTGAAAACATAAATTTAGCAGAAAATGTCTCAATCTGTCAAGTTGGACGCTTCACATGATTCTCCTCCGCACAAATTTAATTAGCTGCCAAACGGTATGCTGTAGATCAAACTACCTACTTGTTGATAGTGGGTGGACTTGGACACTGTACGGTCTGTGTATATGAATGTCAAACGAATGACTTACGGGATTTATTTAGCTGATATTGGACTATTTCTCATGACTAGCTCACCAACGTACATACGCAATCTGAAAGCAAAGTCTAACAACGCAATCGCAATCATAGCAATTACTTGCTCAGATTCAGTAACTTGCACTGCAAGATAATCAACTGCATTTTTTGATTGCACAATTCGTTTGAATAGAAAAGTCATTGAAATTTGATTTAGCTATGGTATGCAAAGTGAAAATCACAGATTGTATTCTGGGAATTTAATTTCTTATGAACATATTACGTGTATTCGGTTTCGACGTTGTTTGTCACATGCCATGACGTCAACGGCAGACGACAAGTGTTCACAAAGTGGGTGTCGTCCACGCATGCTGTTTCCCGTTTCGATTAAATTTAGGGGAATACTCATTTTTTCACACGACCAAACCATAGATGCGAAGAACTTAAGCTTTGTTCGCAAATTATGTCTATGTACAGTATTCAGTTTATAAAAAAAAACAAGAACAAGACCATTAAACATTTTGATTGCTACATAACAGCTGTTGTTTGTAACATGCGTATATGAGTTTCGAATCTTATTCACTGTGTTTATTACATTTTCATGTAAGACGAACTTATGACAAATCGCATTAAAATTCAGCAAAAGGGACGTGTTATTATCTGTTTAATTCTGCTTTGCCCTCAGTGGCAGTGATAAGTGTCCGAAGATTGATAAAGAAGAGGAAAGTAAGACAAAAGAGATTGTTTGCGGTCAAAATATTGAACTTTAGATAGATATTGATCAATTACGATATTAGGTCAAAAAACATGTTTAGGGAAGTGAAGACCTCATTAAACTATTTTTAGCTTAAATTTAATTTTACTGTGTATATGTGTTCAGCTTTGCGAACCCAAGATTTTAATCAGTTTTGACATAACGATGATAGGGGAACTAAGTGCAAAAATTACATGTTCGGGAGCTTGATCCATTTCATTTCCACAATTCTAATGAAAGCTGACGATAGTGTTGACGATATTACTTATTAAGGTCATCAAAGTTTCAAAAGCGGTATAGTCCAGACGATTATTGTCATAAACAAATCCGCCCCCTGTAAATATACGTGAGACAACATTGACACAAAACTTTTCAGTTTTTGTAACACAAAAAAAAGAAAAGGGCTAACTAATATAAAATGTCCGATTACTAATGATGTCGATTCCTATCAATTAAAATATAACGTTAGGCAGCTAAACTTAAATGCGTGATAAGGTATAAATCAGTAAACATGTTAATTTGCTATTTTGCTGATGCACATTTTGAGTTCCATTATTTCCCTTAATTTTCCAAGAAAATAAATTCATTTTCGTTGATCGTTATCGTATCTATTATACTTTTTGTATACCCTCCACAGGAAGGTATATTCACTTTGTCATTACATTTGCAACACCAAGAAGGAGTCACCAGAGACCTCATAATGTATATATATTCTGAATCAAGATCACATTCTGAATCGATTTAGCCATGTCCGTCTGTCTGTCTGTTGAAAGCACGATAGCGCATCAAAGAAATTGACATAGGCGACTGAAATTTTGTGAAAGGACTTCTTTTTATCGTCGTCAGTTTGGTATTGGAAATGGGCTATGTCGGTCAAGTAGTTCTGGTACCTCCCATACAAAACCAATTTTGCTTGAGTGGTAGGTAAAAGTTCTCTAATCAAAAATGGCAAAAATGAACAAAACGCGAAAAATTACAATTTACAAGTAATTCCCGTCTTGCCTGTATATACTACAGATCTTCAAAAAATGTTTACCATCATATACTGATTAATTTCCCTGTGCTTTAAGTTAACAGACAGGAGAAATGGGAAAATGTATTTTCACAAAAATTCGTTGGTAAAACGAATATCCTATATACATCAAGAACTTACATTGTTTCCTCGGCTGAAGATATTCAGAGAGTAATAAAAACCCTTAAAACAGGGTGGAATTTGCAAAAATTACCTGTTATCGAGAACAGCTATTTGTATTTGCGACAATAAAAATGTTTATCAACCTACTTCACACAAGAAGTGCTTATTAGAAATGTGCTGCCATTTCTATATATTATTACCCCAGCGTGCTGTTTATTTAATAATATTATTTTGTTGTGCCTGTGTTCTTTTTTATCGGATAACGCTTCTGAACATTAAGAAACCTACATCCCCAATAAATAAAAGTTAGAAATAAAAGAAACCCAACCCAAGTAATTTTTAATTATTTTTTAATCGGTAAGAAATTGAAAAAATTGCGATTTCAGATGTAGAACTCCAGTAAAAATGGATAAAACTGAAGTTTAATGTTTCTTCTATTTTATAACAGAATACAATTTTTGATAGTACATAAATGGGATCTTACAAAAAGCCCTTTGTTTCATAAAACAATTTTGTTCTGGAAAAAGGAAAGCTAATAAAAATGGTAAAGCTATATTTTTTTAACCAAATTACTGATCAGAAAATGTTTTAGCACCTTACTGTCATACTCTTCTAACTATCATTTAATTACTAAGCTAGTATGCACAACACTCCCATGCAGCACTATCGATTTCGAACGGTCTGTGCATAATTTTATTATCATAACGAAGACGTAATTAAGATCAAAGACTAATTAATGTTTAATGTTTGTAGACACCAATAAATCTGTGCCTGTTAAAATTTGCAATACACATCGAAATTTGTGTCTGTTTTGATATGGTATGAGTATTTCTTCTGACAGCTTCCCCAAACTCATTTCAAAAATACAAAAAAAAAAACACAAGTTCTCAAGTACAGTCGATAGTTTTCCACTCAATATATCTCTGAAATAAATTATTTTCAAACTTGCCATACACCATTCCACTAACATCATCCACTTGAGAGTAACCCAGTTCTGCGGCCCCTCTATCTGGAAACATCAAACAATATACAATAATCGTAAAATGGATACAATGAAGCACTATATTCTCTGTACTACAGTCGGCTAAATAGAAATACCTTCGAGTTGCGCAACTAAAACCCTTTATCTAGCTTGCCCACGTTATAAAATGACAACGAAGCAACGCTCACCGATTGTTGTTGTTAAGATTACCGCGAAATACGATGGCACTTTGTTATCTATTCATTTCAACACGCTGTCATCTTGTCTAATCTCTTGCACATGGCCTCCTTCGATAAGTTAACTCTGGCTCTGCTATAGTGGTGGTCCATGTCGAGGAGATTATGAATTGCATCATCACCCGGTCACAACTAATTGCTTATTAAATGTGTTACCAAGTCATCAGGGACATATATCGAACAAAAGCCGTGACGATGCGTAAAAGCTGACAACTCATCAGCATGACCCTACACCGAGTGATCATTGCCCTCATGCGGCTATGACTGCTCATTTGGTACACACCATGTGCACCCCGAGGGGAAACAAATCAAATCTCAGACGTTGTGTAGCCATTAATAAGCGAGAGTGCTATTATAATATAGGTGCTCATCGACTCAACAAAGCATTTTGTACAGAGAGCACTGCAACTGGACATAGCCTCTTATATGGGGGCTCTTTGAGATTCCGAGTGTAATCAAATTAAAATTGATCCAATAGGGAGCGACTGCTACTCAGTTGGCCGTTCATCGCTATTGAATTGAAAATTGCTGCTGGAAGCATTTCATTCGGACAAGTCGGGGAGAATAGTGCTGGGAGAATTGATTTCTCTTAGTCGGTCGCCTTCGTTCTGTGTCTGGGTTGAAGTGTAGTAATGCTCTAGGAAGTCAACGGGCATTTTTTTCCACATCCGGAAACTGCAAGGCAGACGATCTACTGATGAAAGGCGCTCGGAAATGTCAACAAGCGTCTAAGAAATATGTCATCTGTTGTGGGGAAATTGGATTTTTCTTGTTAACAGACCAGTGCGCGGAAGCCATTATTTGCACACAATGTATAGGATGGAAGATTGAACTTGGTAAACGCTGACAGCTTCGGGCTTAAAATCAATATAAGATATTGCTTTCATTGAATGGTTTCGTACTTTGCAGGTTAGCTAGTCAATAGCTTAGGGTATCATAACGATTTCCTGTTCAAATTTAATGATATCAGTGTATAAGACAGACGCAACTTTATTGATGTTAGACCATCGTAAATGATTCCCAAAGCTTACTGTAAGTGGTCTTCCTACTAAATATTAAGTACTGGACGCGACAGATGTATTTATCACAATAGGTCTATCTTCTTATTTTGTTTGCAAACTTTATTTAGTTACTATTACTTCGCTTATTTTATGAAAGAAATAATCCGCGAAGTAAAGCCCCAAAAAATAATACCGGAAAGTAAAAATTTAATAATGCCCTTAAATTTCGCATACAAAATAACAACAACAAATAATTTCTAGATTTGGGGCTGTAATTTCACTTTCTGGGACCTTATTTAATTTTTTTTAATAAGAGTCCTATTTCATACTGAGATAGACCCTAATAAACTAAAACCCCATCATAATTTTTAAGGCCCAATATCAGTTTTATTTAAAAAATAACACATGGCTTAAACAATTTCGTAACAAAAGAGCTGAAACGCGATTTTTGCTCGCTTTAATTTTAAATTATTATGAAAGCGAGCAATAGACTTACAGAACAAGTCGAGCGATTTAGTTTAATTGAAAGCCCCGCGTTGGAGACTATCAGCGCGAATTTCAATGCGAGGCTTACATTTTAGATATATATAATCGAGTACTAGAATAACTGAAAAATCGAGCGTTGTAAACCATTAATTAAAAATACAAGCCTCATCTAATTGGGGACTAATTAAAAAAGGGCATAGTTTCATTATGAAAATTTACCCCAATTTCGGGATTTAGTTCATTTATTTTTGGGCCTTATTTCAGTTCAGTGGGGACTAGTTTCTTTTTTTAAAAATGGAGCATATTTTGGACCTTTTCTTCTTATTTTCTGGGGTCTTATTTCGCTAAGTGGTTCAAATCCCGAGAAAACCTAAATTCCAACTCAAGGTTTTTTCCCACTGCGCCACATCTCGCGTACGTCTGACAAACATCCGAGAGTATAACTGTCATGAAAGAGCTTCTCAATTAGCCGTTTGAACTCGGCATAAAACTGTAGATCCCTTCCATTCGTCCGAAATATTGAAACTCCCACAAAACGAACGGTTGTGAGAAGCTAGGCCCAGGGTCTCTACGGACCTCTTGCGACAACTATTTATTTATTTATTTTAATGCTGTAAAGAATGTCCCAAATTTCACCCAAGATTTTCATTTTCAGCCGATGACGAAAAACAAACCGTTTCATAGTTGATTAGTAAAAACGGAACACTGCGTAAAAAAACATCCTGTATGAACATTCTCCAGTTAGCGCAATCCTAATTGAAGCTACCTCCAGACGGACTTGAACTTGGTCGAGGTTTCACCTGTACTCGCTACTGCAAAATCGAATCAGGGGTCGAATCGCGTCGTCTGTGATCGAGCATTACGTGACGGAATTTGTTTTTGTTTCACATGCAAAATCGACATAATTCCGTGAACGTATAGCTCGTTCACGGACGACGCGATTCGACCCCAGATATTATTTGGGTCAAAATGTCTAAGTCTTTTTAAACGACTTGCACTAAAAAATAATATTCAGCACCGTTGCAAAATTGCAGTGCGAAAGAACTGTATTGTTTCGTCAATACAATGACATAATCAGAAAACGCAAAAAGACAAAAAGAGTCTGGTGGACCGCATATAAATAAAAAGTAAATTTTAAAGACAAAATAATTTTTTTTTTTGTAAAATAAAAAATATCTACTAAATATAACTGCCCCATTAGTCTGTGCCCAAAGACTTGGTTGCTTTAATATGTTCTAGGGTATCATCAACTAAAAATGGGTATGATTTACCATTCTTATTAAGCCCTATGGGTCAATTCCCGTTCTGTGAAAAAAATTAAACGAAAATGTTTTCACCCTTTCGCCGCTATTTCAATTCTCGATCAACGAAAATGTGAAACCAAACTTCAAAAATTTTCGTATTAATAATTTCTTTTCACGTTCTCATTTACAATGGAACGTTTTTAGTGAGAGTTTGAAAATTGAGAATCTCATGTCATAATATCATACAACGCAGTGTACGATACTGAATTCACCACGAAAGTTTCACTTATTGAACGAGAATCGCTTTTTAGTACCAAGTGAATCGAAAAAATGAAAGCAATGTGTAAAAACGAATGTGAACACGATTTATTCGATTCACTCTTTCACAGAACGAGAATTGACCCCCATTTCATAAAGCGCTTTTATCGACATAATTCGTCCGAAACGGTTTAATTTTACGTCATTCTAACGTCTAAAGTACAGTTCCGGACCGGGCTATAATAATTAAGTTAGTTTAGTTTTTAGGATTAAAACATCAGCATCACTAACGATTACAGGCCGTATTAAAAACTTTACTTATTATTCTTAAAAGGCAATGGCATCAACTGTTCTTTAACTTAAATTAAAACTGATGTATTTGAGGTAAATTCAACTCGTAAAAGTGGATTGGATTAATCCGTTAATAAACGAGTGGGTGAATAAATTTTTTGTCGAAATACAGTCAGATTAAAATATACACATATTTCTTTTTGGATTGCCGTTCTGTCTGCTCTCTTCACAATCGCTTAGTGTCACCCTCGCCATATGAAAATGTTAATTAAAGTAAATGTACAACCGATCAACTGGTGGCGGGAAACCAAAAGTATGGCATTATTCGCATGACTTCATTTTCATATTATAAAACAATTGCTAAATATTTCTTTTGCTTTTTTTGCTGTCACATACATTTGTTGCCAACAAATTAACCACAATTAAATCAACCGACTAGCTACATCATTTAACAATTCGTTTTAATTGACAAATTGATATGTTGTGCAATTACTTAATACATTTACGAGCAATATTCATTTAAGTTTTACGTTCGTCTTACTCTTTCAGATATGGAACTCGATTCGCGTCTGCGAGTTGCAGAGAGAAGTCACCTCGTTGAGTAACATCATTGGCAACATGCAAAAACGTTTAGGAATTCCCTATTTAGACGATCTAAATGAAATCGAAAATGGGGTAAGATATTTTATTTATTTTTATTATTTTTTACTTATACTTAATATTTATGTATTGTTGGAGGAGAAAAAGATTATATTCACCCACGCGCCTCATGACATGATGCTTGACAGAATTTAGATGTTGAGAACTTGTTTAAATTAATTGATGCTGTTGGACAATTTCTCAGCTGAGATGTGCTAATTTAGTTGCGCGCTCGACAACAGCGCTATACAATTAATTTGTTTTTAATTACATTTGAAAGTTGTGTGAGGCGGTTTAATGACTAAAGTAGTTTAAAACAGCCATTTGGAACTGATTGATTGTATGTTGCGGGCAATGATTTTCGGTTTGTCTTTTTGGGACGGATGAATTTTGCATGGAAATAAAAACACTCAAAATTCGCAATTCTGAATAGAATTTCCACTGCAATTAGAACATACTACGAGGTATGCGCAGTGCGTGGCCATTTTATTTAACTAGGCAAAAAATACACACATCACGAAGCTGCAACTAGACTGAAGACAATTTCTTTAGCTTTATTGAAAGGTACTACGCAAGAGAAAGATATTCCTTTCGTGCAAAATGTTGAAATGTTAATAAATTTAGGCATTACGATAATAGGGGAACTCAACAAAATGGAGGTCGCAATTCCGTCCATCTATGTGACTGGACAGATTTATTTTATTTTTAATGATGACACCAACAAAAATTTTCTTTCTGTGATACGGTTTTTAAAGTTAAATTTTATCAAAACACTTGCAATTTACATTGATGTTTGAGTTCAGACAAACAAGGTTACTGCAACAACTTTCCCTTTTTTCGAAAATAGTGTACTTATTTAAACTGTTGACAAAAACGCTCAATTTTAGCGTAAGGTCATTTCTAACTTGAATGTAAATTCTGTTTAATTGAATACCAGCCAGGGTCTTGGAAAAGCTATGGTGAATGATGAGACCTAAATGGGTCAGTGACAATGCTGACTTCCTTTACTTTTACGGTTTTACGGAACCCTTCTGCCAGAATTTTGATTCATTGGAGGACCAACAACCAAGATGCCTGCGAACTGCGTTCTCTGTTTTTTTTTACAATATTATTTTATCTTACAAATTTATCGATATCGATCACATTTTTGAGGGTAAATATCCTCAAATAATATTGTTCGTAGTTTTCAACTAAACAGTTGAAGCACAGTACATTTTTGAAGCGACCGTACTAATATTTGAAACCATTTTGTTTTTATAATTTCACAAAAAGCACTTAAACGATTTTATTTTAATTATAAACTTGATATACCTCATAAGTATCCCAAACATGAACCCTTAGTTTGTTAATGACTACCCAAATACCGCTCTGTTTGGCAATCTTGTAGTGGATAGAGACATTGCTTGTGATTGTGACCCGGGCGGCGCATCAGGTTCGACCGTTTCTTCTATTCTTCTTTGTTGCAGGATACTCCTTTTTCTGAGGTCCCAAAAACCCATTTCGCTTGAATTGTCTAAACTCTTTTTTTCACATAAAGTTCCTAACATTTAAAATATTTTAAATTTTATTTGTGGCGAATATAAGACTGAACGATGAGAGCACACGTACGAAGCGAACGAAAGTGAGTACGATTAACTACAACGATGATGTTGTTCCAATAGGCGTGCTTGATCTTCTATCTCAGCAATGCAAAGTAAATTATGATTTTCAGCAGGCAATTTTAACAACTGCATCCTACTTGACATTTCCAAGGTACTTACCCCAAGTGGAAGTGACTGGACAGCGGCATCTTATGTTGGAACCTTTCAGGTGAAGTGGGATAAAGTTGGTGGTAAACTGCAAACAACTACTGCTTATGTAGGTTAGTTGGTTGTAGAAGGTATATACATTAGATAATTTCTACGAAATCGGTTCGGAAAATTCGCAAATTCCCTAATTGTATTTATACATAAAACCTCTACAAAAATGTGAATATTAACGAACCATTCTTCAAAAATGATGACACTTATATCAGCATCACCAATTCCAATTAAATATTAAAAAAACCAAACCCTCGTCAAAGTAGATCCAATAAGACTGTCTGCCATTATGCCTATTGGGGTCACAGTCAACAAATTTAAATAATATAACTGAAAATAGCATTCTAAAAATGACATAAGTCTCTATTGGGAAATGTAAATGTAAATCTTGAATTCCTGCTTTATAAATTTTGATTGTTTCAATCGTCCGGCATTTTTAAAAAGTGTAAATCTTGGATGTCAGTTTGAATTCAATTCAATCAATCTGCTCGAATCTAACCAAATTGCATTTGAAAGTCAACCGGCCATTTAAAGTTTCAACTTCTTTTAGGGAATAAGGAGTGTATAAACTTCTGTAAATTTTAGGCGAGACTAGAATTAGTTTTATGGTGTACTGTTTACTAATAATGTCTGAGGATAAAGAGTCTGAGTCAAATGTTTTACTTGTTTTATTGCTAATAAACAGTCGATATATATTTATTTCCACCTTGCACGACAGCAGCACGCCATATTCACCTACCACAAACAAATATACTCTGAATTGTGTTTACCTGTTAAGCTGTCCCTGTAAAAATGGAGCCATTAAATGGCAAACATATAAATACACTTCCACATAATTGGCATAATGTTGTTCTGGTAGCCAATTTAATTGCCATTTCCTGTTTGATTATGCCGCATTATTGTAACCTCAAAAGCATTGCCATAGCAAACATACACCGATACAGATTCACATGTTAATCTCCCAAGAAGCCCGAGACTGCAAACGAAAATAACCAATTTGATTCCAAAAAAGAACAAACGACTTTTAGTTGACATGGTTACGGTCCACTTAAGTGTGTTCGACATCAAAGGCCGGTCCGCTTGCGTTGGCCACAGCACCACAGCAGATCTCCGAAATCATTTCAATTACCACGATCCCGCCACTACGCAGAGAAGCGTGTTGATTTTCTTTCCGAAACATTATGTCTCACTTTAAATCAATAACGTTACGGTTACGCGCCGAAGTAATTTATGTAATTAAGCAAAATAAATTTGCGTGTAATGAGCGATTGAAATCAGGCGGATAAAAAAAAACTGAGCACATTCACGATTGATGGCTTTGGATACGCATACAGTAGATGGCACTGTTCCGTAAATGGAATTGCTGAAGTACTAATAACGGAAAGCATCACACGGTGACAAATATGTGCAAATGGCAATTATGTCGAGAAAAGTGATATTTCAGATGGGTAATTTACCGGGGGTTTGGTTTGTAATTAAAGTTTGTTTAAGCGGAACTGAGATCTAAAGCAAGTTTTATTTATTTTCAAAAGTTAGCAACACCTCCGATTGTGAGTATGCCAATTTGTAATTATTATTGTCTACCGAAATGGAATTGGAATCTCTTTTTGAAGGGTTGTCACTTTGATCTTTGACGGTGTAAACTTTCCAGTGCACGTAGTAACAGAAAGGTCTGTTGTTTTCGTACCAAAAATCGGGCTCGATATTATGATGGCAGTTAGTGAATTCGAACTCGTATGTACAGTAGTTTATTGCGTTGGACTATTGAGCAAGTGGTCCCAGGACTGACAAACATACGAGAGTATAACTGTCCTGAAAGAGCTTCTCAATTAGCCGTTCAAACTCGGCATAAAATTGTAGATCCCGTCCATTCGTCACAAAAATAAAAACTCATACAGATTGGTTGTGAGAAGCAAGTCCAAGGGACCCTAGGACCTATTGCGCCGAATATTTATTTATTGTGAAGTTGATTCTGGTCCATATATGTATAACGTGGCTTTTTACCGCCGCTTTATTTTTTTTGGTCGTACGTACATACCCAAAGACGTGGACGAGTAATTTTTATATTAATCAAACAATATATTTTATTGATTTCATTTAAATTTTTAAATAACAACAACTATGCAAATAGTTATTATCTTGGCTATCGCAGTGCTTTTTGGTACAACACATTTTTATTACGTTGTCTGTCGCGAAAACCAATAAGTCTGTTGGTTTCCAACACGGGAAGAGGCGACATATAACTTCTTTTTCGAGTCTAAAGCCGCAAACACTCAACGACTGCCCTTGCGATTTGTTTGTCAAAATTACCAATGTAAGCCGCACTGGAAATTGCAACCGTTTAAAGTCAAATGACAAGTTGGTTGGCATGGCCTGGGATCCAAACGTCTTCTCTCTGGTATTTTGCCTCAAGTATTGCGGTTTCTATGAAGTTGTTTACTAGCTTCTTCACCGCAAGAGGAATACCATCACAAAGCCGTTGGTTGGTTGGTTGATTATATTCGTATAAGGTCCTGTCAAAACATTTTCAATTCTGACTTGATTTTTAAAATTAAATTTTTCTCTACCTATTTATTCCTCTTCCTGGAGTTCGATTAGCTGGATAATTTGCTTAAGTTGCAGCGTGGTGCATGGCAACTTATCGTACATACTGTATTTCATTGGTATAAAAGTATGAACATTTACTGGAGAGAAAATTACGAGGATTGCAACACTGAACCCCTTACACAACAGTCACAAAGATCAATATTACGATCGATTAATCGACCATAGGACGAAAGCGAAATCACATATATAACCTGACTGTAGCAACAAACAGGCAAAATTTCTTTTGCTTTTTTTCTTCCTTAAACTATTGCCAACATTTGAAAAAATGAAGTCGTTTCTAAGTTTTTTTCTGGAAACATTCTGAGCGCTAGAGTTCAAAAATTGAGTTGTGAGCTTATTATACAGCAAGCCACTTCTAGCATCATATAGAAAGTGTAGTCTAGCTCGAAAGTCACCTCAGTCATATTCAGTGCTTGGTCTTGAGTTTTTACAAATTTCAGTAGTTAAAAAAATATATTCACTTAAATGAGAAAGCATATTCCTAAATTTTTTTCCAAAATATAAACGACATTGATCCGATGCAGTGTTGATTCAACGTCAACATTTCATTGAGGGTTTGCTCCACCGAAATCATTCGATTTGTCGCCACTGATCACTGCTTGTCATGCAATTAAAAGTCGTTGGTGTATGCTGATTAGTCGCAAACTATTCACTCATTTGGAAACCAATATTCAGATTTTATATTGACGAGGCATCTCGAAGGAGACCGTCATAATCCGGACTGCTAGATGACCGGTATATAGCCATTAAGCACAGATAATTAAAGTTCCGTAAGAAGAAAAGCTTTTATTTATCGCAGAATTACACACTATATTCAAATAAAAAAAGGAGAGAAAAAACAGCTGTCCTTCTAATTCGATTCGTAGTAAACAAATTCTGAAAAACATTTTTGTCGAAGAAATCCGAAATTATATGAACACTAAATTTTCTCCTGGGAATTCTTTTGATTTCCTAAATAAAAAGAAGACGTACATTATAAAAAGAATGCGTCATTTTTATTCTCCTGATGGCGCTAAAAATGCATCCTTTTTCTAAAAGTTAACGGTTTACGAGTATGTTGAGCATTTACAGATATAGCCTTTAAGAAAAGTAAATGGATAATTTAACATCTTAGTTGTGCAGCTCATATTAGTAAAAAACCGGTCTTTTATAGGTATATTTACTTCTAATGAAATGTGTACAGTTTTAAATAAACGAAAATTCGTAAGTAAGATTTTTAGCAATTTTTAATGTCACATAAATGTTAAATGTAGTATATTGTTGTCTCCAAAACACCGAATCAGTGCACTTACTGAATTTCTACTGAAACAGATGAAGAGTTCTAGGTGTCTCGGGGTCTTATTCGCGAGCAATGGAAAGTCAATCTGTTGTTAAGGATCAAATTGCGGCCCTTCTTGTGAATGTCCATTGACTCAATAATTGTTAGTAAAATTCCAACTAGTTTTCCGACGTGTTCATTTCAATTTTCATCATAATTCCTTTAAACGTAATGTTTTTTAAAATGTTTATACTTTTTATAACCTACAAGCTTATAAACAACATTTTTTATTTGTTGCATTAGGCCAGTCGTTGTTAACAACGAACGACAAAGATGTCAAACTTTTTCCAATACTCGCAAAAACGGTCGATTGAATATTGATAAATCGTTTTGTGATCGATAAATCAACAACTCAAAACAGGGGTTCTAATTTATTAGTCTTCGATTCACTGTTTGCTCTAATTCTCCAACAAAATCATTGCACAAACTCGCAAACAATTCCTAAAATACTCGTTTGCATAGTTGCGACATTGAAACTTTTGGGAATGAGAGCACTGTCCTCTCCTTCAAGGCACCTACTACATAATATGCTCCGAGTGGGTGTTCGAAACAAGCTAAAGTTCTCTGGTGGGATTTAGCGTATTTTAGCTCTTAAAAATTTAAAAGCAAAAAGCCATAAGCCAATAACAAAATACGCATAGCATCACGTACATAAAGGCAATCAAATATGATTACCCTTTTTGTTCTCGATCTGTGACCCGCACAATTCTCAAATTTATTGCTTTTTCTATAAATACCAACGAATTACATAAATAGTCTAAAATGCCAACCTGTCTGGATGGGTCTCTCCAAAGCACCATCGATAAATAAAATAAACTCACCACACATGTTAAACTATCAAACTAACAATAAATCAATCTGTCCGTCGGCTCCAGAAAAAATAAATAAATTAGTTTGGCTGTGTATAAACGATATTTTATGCTTGAATCGCCTATTAAATTAACACTTCAAAATATTTTTTGTTTTTAATTTATCGTTAAAAAAACTCGGCGAAACCACACTTGTTTTTTTTTTTTAAACTGCACCTGTAGCTGTCATACCGATTTACCCATCAGCAAAAAGAATATGTTTTCAAAAAAATCTTTTTTTATGGAAACGCTAATCGGTTGAAATGTTTTTATTATTTTTTTATAATCCACGCCAAAAGTTACCGTATTTTATTTTCAAACAGGAAAATATACATTTCGTTTCTATTTTATAAACATTAAAATATAAATAGACTCACAGTAATGATGTTTTGTGATAGATACATTTATTTATTTTTAAGACAAGACAAAAAAATAAATACGGAAAGCAGCTAATAACTTAATTTTATTGCCGTGGTGAATGATATTGTTGGCACTATGACTTGGAAAAAATAAATTTTCTATCAAATGAAAAATTTAAGCAGCACAAACGTTGACCTGCTTAAATTGAAAAAGTCGAGGCAGCTAATCAGCTTTTAGATTAAAGAACATCTGCTTGATCGTGTTGCAATTTGTTGTATTGCAATTTTTGTATTGTATAAAAGTTGAGCCTTGTAAATGGAAGTAAAAAAATACAAAAATTTTTAAATCGGAGGGTTTTTTTTAAAAGCCTAAGTTTCATTTGCTAAATATTTAGGAATGTAATACCGACCACCGTCTTATATCAGACCAAAAAAAACAGGGTATGAGGATCCTAATAAATCGCTTGCCACCATAAATGGCTCATTACAATCAAATCATAAAAAAAAATAAAAGTTATATACATTTTTGCAACGCAGCAATGCGATTGATCTGTATACATATCGTTGAAAGTTTCGTGCAGCAGTGAAATCCTATCCGCAACTTGAATGTAATTCGGTGAAACCGCAAAAGTCGCAAAAAAAACTGCGTAAATGTCAACAAGTACATTTTATGTCCAGGAAGTGAAATGTCACTGCCTCGAGCATTAGCCGGTCATTTGCGATTGCTCTGAAAAGCTTATAGATAACAATCAAGGAAATATTAACTTAAAAAATCTGTTTAGTTACTGTCAAAAATTAGGCAGGCCTATCTTTTTATGCTCAAAAATGCACTTGTTTGAGTTTTCATTATAGTGAAAAATGATTCGTCTTCTGCAATTGATTTCCCTTATTTTTCTAAACACTTTTGGCAAACAAATGGTGGTGTACCATTCAGAATTGACCGTTCTACATTGCTTTTATGGCACGACGGCGAACTGTCCAATAATTCGGAAAAAAAACAGCCCACAATTTGCTTTAAAGTGCTTCGTGTGGGAACAATTTTTGTGGGATTTGACTCGTCTCAAGTCGATTGTTACTGAGTTTCGTGTTCATTTGCATCCATGATTCGTCACCTGTCATTAATTTTTTTAAGCACAGGAGTCTTTTTTGAGCTATTGTCAAATATCGCGGTATCCCACACGAACAAATCTCTTTCACGGCCAAATTTTAGTGCAATTTAAAAGTATGCCAGTGGAACTAATGCCAAAACAGGCCTCAATCTCACGGCATGTCACATGACGATCTTTACGCACAGCATCAATTGCTTTAGGCACAACTACCGATTTGAGACGGCCTTCATGATATTCGTCCCGCAGCGAAGTGCAATTGAATTTGGGAAGCCAGCGAAACACGTTGGCTCGAGATGGGTCTTCATTACTAAAAGTCGAAGCAAGTCGATCATCGACACGCTGTTGTTGATTTAATCCACGTTGAAAATCATAGAAAACTTTTATTTTGTTTTATCATGAATTTCCTTTAAAATGTATTCATTTCATTCTGTCGTATAGCATCTCTTCTGTTGCTTTTGCAATTTTTCAAATTTTTCTGTCACAACAAAATCGGTTAGTCAGTCTTTTTTTCCAATGAAAAATCTTTTTGAAATATTTTTTACCAAATTGGGAGCTTATCGTTACTCGTTATGCTGCAAGTTTCCTTTTTTGTCATAAAAACAATTTTGCGTTGACTTTGTTCTCACTTTAGACCAAAGACTATCCAAAATCGAAACCAGACGGTCAGCTTCCGTTCCGATTTTCCCCGGAAATTGAAAAAAAACCTCTCCCGCGCACTCGTAATTTCAAATGAATAGGTGTAAAGTGTCAAAATTAATGGCCGCATGGTGGAATTACCATCTGGACTTCGTGTCCAGATTGAAGAAGGAATACCTTCTTTGCAGACGGCACTATGAATAAATTTGCGGCTGCAATTGAATCTTTCAAAACAGGCTTCGAGGTAGGGCTAGGCAATTGCAGACATAGTGCATAATGGCCTCCCTGTTGCCTATAGAAAAGTCAAAGTCATTGAAATGAAGGTTTGACCTTCTGGCATATATGGAACAAAAAAGAGCTATGTGATTGAGAGTATAAATTTGCTTATTGTGTATTGTAAAATTTTACATTTAATTTGTCGTCATTCGTTTTGCATAAAAAAAGTGCTACAATTTTCGGAACAAATAACGTAGATACTCGTAATGCATTTCGAAGACCCCCATCCCGACACTATTTGCGGTTTTTAAGGCTATTTCCCTCAAAGCGGTTGTCTTAAAGGTCACTGTTAAAAAAGTACACCCTTGCCGTATAAGCCTCAACAAAATAATGCACCATATTTAACAGGTAAAACTTTCTGTAGGGCCTTATCTGTGTTGAATACACACTGAATATCCTTGGAAATAAGCTATTTTTCCTTCACTCGTTTCAGAATAAAAGTTACGAAAACAAATCTACTTATTTCGGACCAAAAATAACGAAAATGACATCACTCTCTGAAAATATTCCCAATTCAATTAAGCGCATTGAGAATTGATTGATGTATCTAGTTTCTAGAGCACAATCAAACGAATCTAAAGAAACATGAATTCCTCTGTTCATAATTCCCTTTTGTCAAAAATTGTGTTCGCGCGCTCGTTTGATTGTAAAATGAAATTCATTAAGTGTCAGGGCCCGGGTGGAACATTTCTATTAACCAAATTCAATCAGTTTTCGCTAAATTGAAGTAGCTGGCGCTGGATGGATGCTTTGAGTGCGTGAAATGGACATGTTGGTGGCGGACACGCTGTACACATCATCCCACTCTGCCCCCAAAACGAATTTCAATTAAATTTTGCGCGCGAACATAGTGCCAACGCGTGTATAAATACGTGTTCAAAAGAACCTAACGATGCCGACGAGCGACGACACTCAGATCTCAGACACCGAGTAGCTGCATTTTGGAATAATAATTGTCTGACGCAGTGCCTACCTACTCCACTAATTTCAATCTCCTTGCCTAGTGAAATACTTGGCATTTGCTGTTAACATAATATGTTGCGCACACGGGAAGCGTATAAACAGAATCACTCATTCAATTCAAAGCGAGAGAATGTATTTCAGGATACTTGTTCGGATAACAACTGAATAAAGGTCATCGAGGCGTGGGTGGGTGTAGTGCCGCAATCATCCGACGAGACTTAAGACTTTACGAATGCAATTGGGTATGGGCGTTGAAATATTTATTAAAGCGGATTTTTGAGACTCCTATGAAGATGTGTCTGAATTTGTGTGCTTTATTGAATTAATGTAGAAAGGAAGTGCACAGGAAGTTGGCTAATATTTTATTTATATAAATTTTGGAAGCTAGTTTTTGAATGGAATAATTTGTTGAGTGATATATCTGTACTTGTAGAGAACATTTTTGAACCGTAAGACGGGACAGTCAAAACTGATTAAGTCGGGAGTGATTGAAATGTTTTAAATGTGTTTCATCTGATTTAAAATTGGGTGGATGTGGCTTGGCATTTTTATCTCATGATCGGTACTAGGTATGGGTAAATGGCGTATCGGTGCAGCAGCTAATTGAGTTTTTTCTATATATATCACCATGTAAAGGGTCTTTCATTAAGGACTTGACAACTTATTTTTTTAAATTAAATGCAAACTGCTTGAGAAATGGCAAAAAAAATTATATTGTCTTGAATTTCTATCAAAACATTTATAAATGGAATTGGACTTCGTTCATGTGTTCACCATGGGTCGATACGTTAAAACCAAATTTCGATGACTTGGCCGCACATTTCGAGCGATACGGCCACTATTTCTCGTTCAATATTGGCTCTGAGCTCCTTTAACGAACTTGCTTGTTGGAATAGACCGATAATTAAATGTAGCCCCATAAAAAATGTCTAGATCTAGAGGCGTTAAATCACACTATCTCGGCGGTCAATATACGGATCCGTTACTCGAAACACGTTCACCGAACTGACAACTGAGACCTCAATAACTCGATTGTTGCACCCGCTGTGTGGCTTGTGGCACCGTCTTTTTGGAACCACATATCACTGATGTCCAATTCATGCAATTCCTCAAAGAAATAACCTTCCAACATGTCTCTGTAGCTAATACCATTTACCGTAACGTTGCGGTAATTTTCATCGAAACCAAAATCGTACCAAACAGTGACTTTTTGCGGATGAAGTACTGTTTCATGAAGCACATTAGGGTCCTCACCTGTCCAGGAACGCATATTTTTCTTATTGACGGGTTAACCAAAAATGCCTTTCATCGCTGAAGATGATTTTGCCATGAAAATTGGAGTTAACTCTCCTAAAGTTGCGACCACCGATTCAAAATTTCGGTAGTATTTTTTAATTATTTGTGAACGTTCTTCCTTCGTATACCTACTGTTATTTTACTAAATATTTTGACATTGACAGTTCGGTAATCGGTTTAAGGGTGCGTTCACTCTGAAAGTTTGACGTTGTCAAGTCGCCGTTTCCAATGTTTATTTCTCATTATAAATGCATAGTGAACCGAATTCAAATTGACATCAAAATTAACTTTGGCATCAAATTTGGGAATTGCAAAAATCACTCTCCTTCTTTTTGTGCGGTTTCTTCTTTTGCGACTAATCATAACCAAGTGAAAGAAAAGAAACCAACCCCCAAATCTCGAGACAGTTCGATCCATTTATGCATCGTATTTAAATTGATGATCAAACTTGGCTGGCTGAACGACATCATATTTTATTTATAGCTCCATTAAATGTGTCCAAAATGATTTTTTTGCGGAAAACAATCCAATTGACTTTCAGAAGAATTTATTGCAAACGCGCATCTGTTTGCAGTCCAAAATTAGAATATTTTTTTCCTTTTTTCGCTTCGAATAGATAATTGCACTAAATTCGACGATCGATTTGGATTGATTGAATGCGTTCTACAAAGAATTCTGACGCAAGCCCGAAACGAATGAAGCAAAAACCAGCGATATAGATTTGCAATTGAAATGCAAAATTCAGTGAATGGTGATCGCGTGGACATCGACATGGCTTTGGCACATTTTCAGGAATCCAACGGTCGTTTTATTTACATTGAACTTTCGGCAAAATGCAAAGTAAACCGTTTACCATGGTATACAGCAATAAGAGATGTGTTTTGTGTTTTATTTAAAACAAATCGGTCATACATTTCGTCATAATTTTCGCACCGGCAAATAAAACCGCGCGGCAGAAGCACGCCTTTCAAAAGTGAATATGGCTGAGTTTATTTTAAAAATTTGAAATAAGAATAGAAGCAGAAGACTCTCTGTGTTCTTTCTCCGTAAGTTGAGTTATTGTTGTTAACGAGCGATAATTGGCTGAAAGATATATAGCACACCTCTAAGGAATGTTAATTGGGTGTCAGGGGGAAAAGATGCGTTAGGTGAACGATAAACGAAAGTTGAGGTAATTTAATTTAGAAAAGAATTTAAATTATACCTAGTCAAAATTGCTTTTATTAGGGCAGTGCATTCCGTCATCCTGATTTCAAGCGTTTATTTGTTTCCAAATTATTAGTCAAGTTATAACGTGACATGCGAAACTGATCCGAGTCTTTCTAAGTCATTTACCTATATAAAATTTGTGATCCGAAAACTAAGAATAACCTGCAAGAAAGCCCAAACGGTCTACGGTGACCCCATCGGAATTTTTTTTTTCTAAAAGGTGAAAAACCCTTAAGGGTATAATAGATACTCGTATGTAGTAAGGTATGTGTGGTGGATAATTTAATTTAACCCTAGTAGCACTACGTGCCGGTTTGTTGCCACAACCCGATTTACCTGATTCTTGAATGGGGGTGGGTCTATATCCAACTTGTGGAATTAAAAGTGGTTATTGGTACTGCAAATCTTTGGAAAAACTTAAGATCGCTGTCTTGTCCTTGCTATACTGCCAGACGGACGGTTGCTTCATTGCAACTGTTTATTTTGTGGAAAACCCAGTCTGACTGCATGGTCCGCTCTGATGTGGTGATCGATTATACATTTTTTCTTTTATTTATTCATAGTATTTGTAAAACTGACTGTTTTTTACTCGTTTGGATACGACACAGTTTGTTCGCCTCCTTCAAGAAGAAATTGTCATTATTTTGTGTGTTGTTTGATTTGACGGCAAGCCTGGGGGCTATCAAATAGTTCCCGGAAAGTTTATATGGTTTTTAAATGTTAAGAATATAAAAAGACTTGCAGCTACTCCACATTCCATTTTCAAACAGTCGCGTCGGTCGGCGTCGTTTCGTTTTATCCATTCTTTCTGCCAATATTATTATAGGGAATTGTGCTGCAGGCTGTTTTGGGAATTGCGTTTTTGGAGTAATTTAATCCGTTGAGAGTGGTATGAGTTCCCTTGATAGAGAAGACTGAATATTGCCATGGCCGGAGGTTCTTGAAAACTAGCACCCCGACCCTATTTTGTTCAAACAAATTGTTTATTGGTATTAGCTGCGTTTCAAACAAATAACCTTCAACTCAATAGGTAAATAAAAGTTTTCCACTGTGCCAACTCAGCTCAAGGAACATCACCAAATAAATGGTGTATTTCTGGACCCAAGCGATTTAAAAACAATACAAATGAATTGACGAGAAAATGTTCGGAAAACTGATTCAAAAAATAAATGTGTAGCACTTGTAAATGGAAAATAAATTCAGCTTTGTTGAGTGAACTCCACCTGGGTTAGGAATAAATGTCCGCAAAAAAGTTGGGTGGTGATTTTTTTCCTTAGAGTTTATTTTTTGTAGATTAGTTCTAGATAGATATTGAGCTGGGCTTGGAACTAGTGAATCATGCAGATCAGGTCAGTGAAAGTGAGGATGTAGGTCTAGGCACTGTGACGGTTGCGAAGAGCTTTGAAGCTTATTATAACAACGACAACCGAATTCATTTACAAGGAACTAGCTGTTTCCCTGCCCACTTAAGTTAATGTGCTCTCCCATCTTAATGTACCTTAGCATAAATTGGAATTGCTTGAAATTGAATCGCAAATCCAAAACATTTTTTTGTATAACAAATCTAGGTCCGCAGTTTAGTAAGCGCAGTGACTTAGTGGTTAATGTGTAGAACTACTAAACGAGGGGTTAAGTCCTAAAAAAAAAACCCTAATTTTTGTAAATTTATTTAACTGCTCTTATCTACTGCGCTGGATTAAATAAATTTATTGAAAACTTAGTTTTTAGTCTTCAAGGCATCGTGCAATAAAAATCAGTTCTAAACACCGCAAATTGATTAACCAAAAAAGAATTTAATAGAAAAAAAAATTATAAAAAAAAAATCAATTTCCTAGAATAAATAAAACAACAAAACAATCAATTTGCAACAAAATTTTGGATGCCTATTTACACTTACAAAGAGATTATGTTCTTCGATTTTTCTCGGCGCATTCGGAGGATCTGTCATTGGTTCTGGGCCTGGAATTGGTGTGACAAGTATCCGCTTGCTTTCTTGTCTATCCAATGGAACAGCAAATGTTTTGTATATACAAAGGAGTTCATCATACGGTAATAGTTCAATACTTGAGATATTTAAGTGGCGCTCGTTCAAAATGCAATACAAAAGATGTGTTAAAGTTTGGTTAAAATCGGTAAATACATTTTAATCGTGAATCGGTGACAAACGAACACAATTTTAAGGCTCAATTTGTATATACAAGGTGGGCCAAAAGAAGTCATCCGATGTTGTGCTCTCATTTTTTTTCTAAAGGAAAAACTTTTCTGTTTTTTGATTATGTTTATTTGAACCTTTAGAATTTAATTGGTCAAGTCGAGAAGATGATATCGGCCAAATGGGCGCCGTCACAACAGATTGCCATACGGGCTCGTTTTATGGCATTTTTCATCACTTCGGCGAGAACTTCGGGCGACAGATTCTCGCACTCGTGTCGAATGCTGCTTCTAGGGCCTCGGGCTTGTTCATGTAAACACGGGACTTCAAAAAACCCCACAAAAAAAGTCTGGAACGGTTAAATCGGGCGATATTGAGGGCCAGTTCAAATCGCCAAAACGAGAGATGAGGCGACTCGGGAACGCCGCCTTCAGAATATCGGTTGTGGCTCTCGCAGTGTGTGCCGTAGCTCCATCCTGTTGGAACCACATGTCCTCCAGTCAAAAATGATGGCTAATTGCGAGGCACGGCGTCTGGTCGATGTTTCCGGCGACAGCTTGACATCCTCGTCAACAGCGGCGATATTCTTGGCACAATGGGCGCTCCGGGGCCGGCCACTCTTGGCAACGTTGGTGTTGGTGGCCAAACGGCGCAGTGTTTGCGCAGTCGGTGTCGGACTACCGTGGAATCAGCGACGGAATTCGCGCTGCGCCAACACTACAGACGAATTGTAACGCAAAATAATAGACACGATTATTCCGCGTTCTTGGGGAGTGTGTCGCTCCATGGCTTGTCACTTGTATTCTACATCTGTCCAGTCCACAAATGTCAAAACAGATTTGACATTGGCGGCCATTTGCAAAAATAAGAGCATCTTCAAATAGGGTGATCTCTTTTGGCCAACCTTGTATATAGATTGGCATAATTCATATTCTCGGCTGAAGCAATTGTTTTCAAATGTAATTTCATTAATTATGTCAGTTATTGCAAATTATCTAATAAATTAAATTTGTTTTCATTTTTCCGTTATTATATGAAAAGATTATAACTCAAAAATCGTTCCGCCATCTAGAATTTTATTTTTTGCTGCATCACACGTATGCACAGAACAGAGACAGTAAAACTGAGATCGGAATTCGGGGGGGAGTTTAAAAAAAAAAAAATCCGGGAAAATCGGGGAGACGTAGGAAAGCCTTTTCTACTTAGTTTATGATCACACCTAAGGATGGGGAAAATCGTTCCATAATTGTATGTAACTGCTCTGCTAAAGTAAATGCATCTAAAAAACAGTTTGAAAGTTGTAATAATCTATAGGCAAACGATTTATTCCTTAAATGGAGTAAGGGTATTTACGTCAGTATGCCAAAAGCAGCGTAGTTCAATGAACCAACTTTTTTAAACGAAAAGACTGACCGCTTTTAATGTAATGCTACAAAACAACTCCTCCGCCCAAGATCTCCTCATAATTTTAATCAATATTTAATAAGGTCACCCCAAACCCCATTACGCTTACTCGTGCAAACGCAATTCTGCGCTTCGGTATTTCATACTCTCTTACTCGCTCGTACATGACTTGGATGTGGGATACGGATACCCAATGCTATTCAAGAAAAATGCTAAGAAGTCCCATACCTGAATATCTGTGTTCTCTTATCGGCACAATCTCAACGGAATATTAAGTGCTTCCAGTTCCTGGGTCCCTTTTTTTTCTTACGGTCGATACCGGATGGGATAGAGCACACCTCATCGTCAGCTTTTGATAACCATTGCAACACCACCACCGTTTCAAATTTAAATAATTTCAAACGAAATATAATCGCTAACGTCACAAGCATCAAAAACCAATTAAATCGCAAACTTTTTAATTTCGCATAACTTTAAACTCCGCCTCCTGATGTACTCCTCATACTTTGCATGACTTTGAGCAGAGCCTCTAAAAGATCCTGTAAAATTCCGCACACTCGAGTTCATAATCCGCACATATTGACAGTATTGGGTGCTAACCCGTCTTCGTGCTATAAATTTGTATGCATAACTCAATCAAGCTGGCCTCCCTCTTTCTCTGAAGCACTTAAACATAGTTTTCGTTTTGTTTTCTCATCCACAGTACAATACCCTGCTAGACCCCGCACATACCCTGGGCGACGACGACGACGACGACGATTACGGTGAAAACGAAAGATATGACGAAGAAGACGAAGATGAACATTTCAAAGATATGCCAGAGGACTATGGCGATGATGACATCCTCGTTGGCAGTGGCCAATACGATGACGATGATGACGACGACGATGACGACGATGACGATGATAACGAAGGAATCAACTACGAAAATGGTTCTAATGAATCCATAGGATCAAAAGCGAAGAAACCGATTTCAGAAAGGTATGTCTATGGTTAGCTCTTCTATCGGAAAGGTCAAAAGTGTCGTACGTTGACATGGCAATAAATCACCATTCAATCTCATTCTCACTGTGCCTGTTCTGTTTTGCAGGAAAACCCGATCGATATCATCATCGTCGAACGGAATTCCAATCTACCAGGATTCATATGCACTGAAAAGAAACCGTACCGGGGGCCCCGAGGACGAACGTATTGAACAGCATTTGCTGGCGAACAAGAGTCCGACACCCACTATGCGGTACGATTGGAGTGAGAAATCGTAATTAACAAACAAAAATTTACAATGCTATTTGCTATAGTCCATAGTCTAGTAGTGTGTAGTAGAGTCAATGTTGAAAACGATTTGCGAGAGCGTCTAGAATACTTTTAATTATTGGTCTTTCTATTCCCATTTGATTCGTATGTATAGGCCCAGACCAGCGACTACGGAGAGTTCGAGCATTGAGGGACGTGGCCGATATCACAGTCCGCCGAGTAATATGTTGCGTTCGATGAATCCACCTAGACACAGAGTCCATCGGCGGCTTAAGAACCAGCGCCTGTTGCGGCCATTGCTTAAAAGTGGTAAAACTCGAGGTAAATGAGAGGAGAATGGCTATGAAAATCACTAACTCATTTTTGCGTTTGCAGGAAAGTCCCAGGCAATGACAGCTCTTCCTAACCAACATCTAATAGCAGTGCACTACCACTTGAACAACACGATTTCCGGAAGACATGTTTTACACCCAGGTAAGAGTTCTACTTTGTGTCGTGTGTTTACCAAACTAGTTTGTAGTTGAAAAGGCCAAATGCGAAGGAGGAGAATACCTTTGCTAAGAAAACTCGCCCTGCAGAGCCTGTCGAACCTGGTAAATTTGAATTTTTGAATTTTCCTATCGACTTTTGTGGAAAATTTGTCAAAAGATATAAAATTAAAAAAATGTAGTAGTATGAGTGCAACGTGCGAACGTCAGGTGTTTTGTTGAACAAACAAAATTTTACTTAACTATTTATAAAGAAAACCTCGACAATTCCAGTCCTTGTTTTATGTAAAAAATGTGCGTACAAAAAAGAAAATATTTAGCAAATCTTCTGAGTCAGTAAAATATCAGACTTGGATTTTCGTAGCAATTGCTGTGCAATAAGGTTGTGTTTCCGGTGCAAGCGAAATTAACTCGCGCGAACCAAGCGAATAAAACTCTAACGCGGATAGGTTAGTTTAGTGCAAGCGGGTTTTCCAATAAGAGGTATTATTTTGGTATTCCGAGAAAAATTTCATTTTTTGAGACAAATGATCGGATGTTTATTTCATAATGAATAGGAAGGTATGCCGTTAATAACGAAAAACAACATCAGCCAAACGGCCACCACGAGCACGCATACAGGACCATATCCTTTTCATGAAATTTTCCATAACCAAATCGAGAAGTGGCTGCCCTATGTCCTCGATAGCCTCACGTTGAGGATGGAGAACCTTCTCAACAATAACACTTGGTTTTCCGAGCTCCAGATGCGACAATTTTGCTTGTTGACGTAGCCAGCGAGGTGGAAATGGGCCTCATCAGTCAAGGTGATTTTCATTTTCATGCATTTCAACGACCCAATCAGCAAAGACACGACGTTTTTTTCATCTTTTTGTAGTTAATTTTAATAATTTCAATGCGTTGTTGAAGCTTGTATCGTTTTTAGTAATTGCGTAGTTTCTACTTATCAAATGTCAAAGAATAAAAGCTTCAAATGTGACAGTGAATTACTTATGATGCAGTGCTAAGTAGTCGCATTTTGAACCATCGTGCTTTGGAAAATTTTAATCATGTCGTTGTCGTTTTCTAAAAAAAAACTACCATATTACATTTTTGCAGAAGTCTTTGATTTTCATGCCCCATAACGGTGCTCGATTTTTAACTTCATAAATTATCTTCTCCGAAACCATTTTGCACGAACTTCACTACACAAATAAGCACAAATCGATTAAAACTAAAAATAAAAACAATTCCTTAAGTTCGCGCGAGCAAAATAAAAATGAAACCATCGGAAATTTGACTCTCTCAGAGTCACTTAGTTCGTGTGATTAAATTTTATGCACCCGAACCAGAACATGGGAAATCTGTATACTTTTGAATGTGTTCAGCGAACTTTACGAATTAGCGCAAGTGGAATTCGCTTGCACAGGAACCACAGTGAAACTCAAAGATTCTTCAGTAGTGCGTCAAATGACATTATTGTCTGTTCAATTCAAAAGTCCCGCGGGGAATGGTCAAGCACATTGGAGAACAAAAATATATCCGTGCTTTGTGCATTGAACATTGCACATTGAACATTGAAGTTGACGTTTTAATTTTCTTTATATTCTTTTATAATTTTGCTAACATGAATTTGTTTTTTTCTTAATCAGTTGTTTTCATAAAAGGAACTTTGTTTCTTATCAATGCCACAATTTTTCTTATTCATAAATTTACCGAGACCCGAAGTTAGCCCCATCGCTGACCTAAACTATAGTATTAAAAATGAATCAATCGTGACAAGTCGGATAATTTCAGCTTCAAATTCAAAAAAAAATTAAACTACGACTTTTAATGGCCGCATTCAAGAATCTAGTTATCTTCAGTCGACTTGATTGATCTGGATGAGATGTAACCTGAACGCAAAAACTAGATTGATTGGGAACGTCACTTTTTCTGCGTCAGGTACATATGAGAACTGTCAACTTAGTCCTCAGTCACGAATTTCTTGACTAGATTTGTCGGCTACCCCTCCATAAACGTCAACTGAAACAGCTCTTCATTTGACTGATTTCCCCCAATCAAAACCGGCCCGATTCTGCCGTTGTGAGGCCTCACAAGCCACAACCCCTTGTGAGGTTGATTCCTTGTGAGGTTTGTTGTGATTCGATAACATTTTTCGTATTCTCCGATAATGCTCACAACAAACCTCACAATAAATTCACCTCACAATTATTTGGGATCTGAGCACGAAATATTATATTTACCTACACCATTAATTGAATAAAGAAAAACATATTTATTAAGAACATATGCGAAATATTGACACTGAAATGCTTTAGAAAAAAAAAAATTAATATTAACGACATTTGTCACAAAATTTCCACATTCCTCAGTTTTTTTTTTACAAAAATCAGTTTTCCCCGAAAAGTTTATAAAAGTAGCGTAAAATGTCAGGTTTTGGTCTTTAAATGCCTGGAAAGAGGGAAACCATGTCATCAAATACAAATATTGTCATTTGTAAGCGCTTGTGACTGTTTTTTTATTTTGTGACTTGCTCCATAGGCGATCACAATAACGATTGTTTTTGTGAGCCTCACAAGTTGTTAGTGTGCTGCCAGAATACGAAAACCTCACAAAAACAATTTCACATCACCTTGTGATTGTTTTGTGACTAGCGAGGCATCAGTGAGGTTTGCCAGAATCGGGCTGTTAGATACACTTTTGATGAGATTCCAACTTATTCGAACTGAAATTAGTTTTAAATTGTTCAAATTATAGTTATTTTAAGTCAAAGTACCAAAAAGTTGTGATTGCATGACCGCTTTCGCGATTGTCAGAAGTTTCTCTGGTAGTTTAGAAGACACTGCTGCTCCGAGAATATACTGGCACCGGTTCCACAGTCCATCTTTGATACATATATGTGTTTGGATATCAATATTCTATTCGTGGGCTAATTTGTGTGTGTTCCATTCATCCCTTCTCGGGAAGGGGCTGGATAATGGTCTATCACAGTCACTAAGTCAAGTTGAATAAACATATGGTTGACGAAAAGCAAGTCACTTTATTTAAGACAAGTCTATACTTTTAGCTTTTTATAGCTCAAGCCGTTAGGTAGCTATGAAAAATGGAGAGTTACCTATCTAATAGTTTAGTTTTCTCTATCAATATAGATCGACATACGGTTTCCGAGTTTCGGGAAAATATGATAAAGACCCCGGTCGGTCCTTAGTCAGGACATGGGGTATAGCGTTTGAATGAATAATTGTTTTGTTTGTAAAAAATGATTACAATTTCTTTTAATTTCAATTGTAAATATATGTAACACTAACAGCTTTCATTTATTTTTTCGACAGATCACAGTAGACTTCCACACGATGGTGATGTATATATTGGAGCACCACATCCCTGGGCCAGAACTCTCGGAATGGAGAAAGCTTTCGATTTGAATCATGGCGTCCTAACTGTCAAAGATGCTGGCCTATATTTCGTCTATGCACAGATTTACTATGACAATCGTTATGACCGCAATGGCTTCGTGATATATCACAATGTGCATCCATTCCTGCAGTGTGCTTTGTTTGTACCGACAAACGCCAACAAGAGTAACACCTGCTACACAAGTGGTGTCATATTTTTGGAGGGTAATGATGAGTTACACCTGCGCGACATCCACCGAGATCGCGGAGTGATGCTTACTAATGCTAAAAGTTTCTTTGGTGTCATTAAACTGGGTGAGATATAAGTTGATTTTAAGTCTAGATGAGCCCAGTTTATTTGGCTGAAGAATCTATATGTTATAGCAGTAAACAGAAATGCTTAATCTCATCTATAGAAATGTTGATTTCAAATTTATTAAGAAAAGCTGTGGTCGATTATATATATAAATATTTTGCGAATAGATTTGGATAAAAAAGTACAGAATTTGTAGCTGAAATAAATCCGACACCTAAATGTGAAACAAATTTGTTGTTGAAACTAAAAACAACAAATTTGGGAATGAGATGTTTCAGACTTTTTGTTTTATTTTAGTCTAATGGTTTCTATTCGAACACGGCTTTTATCACGAAAAAATGAAATGAAAGGCGAGATTTGAATTTAGTTTTTATGTAGTTGCCAAATAGAAGGACTAAATCGCTTAACAAAAAAACCCTTATTCCGACCCAGGAATATAAAATACTATATGTTTTATTTAGTCGGTAAGATTATTTTTTGTATGTTTAAATTTAGAGTTTAACTGAAACAGAGATCTTTTATTTTGTCTTATTAGTTGCAACCAATGTATGTGTATATATTTATTTTGTAAATATTAAATTTTATATGTATCTAATAAACGCAAAAATGTATACTTATAGTTTAAGTTCAGGTCTTTTATTTCAAATTCTCTAATTTCAGGTTTCAGTATATGTCGGAAGATTTCATAAATTCACATAGTAATAAATGTGGCGCAGGGACATAAATCAACGTTTTTTGCAGCCAACATAACTCGTTCACTCAATAAAACATGATTGAACATATTGAACAAAACATACTTGAAGTTAATTTGTACAATATTGATCTCTTTTCTTCTTCCCTATACAGGACGACCGTTTTCTTTTGTCTTTCAAATAATTATGTCAAAAACTGAGAATCATTTTCAGAGATTCCAAAAAAATGTTTGAATGCCTGCCTTCACTTACAAAGTGATGCCAGGTTTGCCATCAAAACAAAATGGGTTTTCCTATTTTTAAGTTATGAGTTATGAGCGGAGGTATTGCCCACAAACGGCGCTTTCATAATTGGATAAATTGGAATTTATAAATCGATATACTCTGGCACAGGAATAGATATCAAAAGCAAAATGATTGATAAATATTTCCTTGCATTTCAATGCTTCAAATAAAAATCCTGAAAATGTCAATGAAAATTCTCCAAATTCTTCAGGGTATTGCTCCGAAAATTCCGCTCAGCACAAACCATCTGGTTCACCTTTGGAAATTTATTCATTAATTTCCCGTATCGAAACGCTTCAAAAGTACTAACATCAGCAGAGATATTGATATGGTCGAACTTTCAGCATTTCGATGACACCTCGATATTGGCGTGTGTACAGCATACAGTGGAAATGACATTTTGCGCATGAACTGGCGCCCACGTCCATTCCACGTCCGTGCAATAAACCTATCAAGCAGGGGCCACTATCCTTCAAAATATTTCCTTATGTTCCCTCACAAATACCCATTAACTGCGTACGTGGAAATTCTTCACTACCAGTATATCTTTGTCAAGCTAACAACAATGCGAATCAAAAAAAAAGCAAACAAAAGTTACGCTCTCTACTCGTTCTAGGGTAGGGATTAGGAGAGAGCCAGTGCAGAGAAAAGCTTAATAAAGGAAGATGAATAAGGAAAAGTCGCTGCGCAGAAGAACTTTCCCCACAAGAGGCCATCATTGTTGTTTATTCTCATCAAACACTTAAATCGGATACCGAAATAAAGTACAAGTACACCACCTGTTACGTGCTCTTCGTCTAATCTATGTTCTGCCTATAAGCCGTAGACCTTTGGATACTGTAGAACGAATCGATGCTGCTGATAACATTGCCGAACGAAGGGTATATTGAATTAACTTCATCAAATAAAAACGTAATTTATGACTACAGGAGAAGATATGGCAACGTTGTTCACCTTAGGGCTCCGTGCTTCGTTCAAGGACTTCTTTCTCATCCTACACCTTGATCTGAATTAATTTCATTTGGACCAATGATATCTTTGAGGGAGATTTCCCTGGAAATGTAGGCATAAATTGTTGTTATAGTCTTAAGGGTCATCACGAGGAGTATGACATACAAGACAAAATATTCAAGGACTATCTTGGCCTTTAATACAATCACGTAATGAAATTAAATTCGCTGTTGTTCTGCAATTTCTAGTCGGGGATTACAACTCTGACAACTACTCGTAATACGACATGAAAGGGAAGTAAATTATAATTTATGACTTATAGTATGTGATCCCACTTACACTGTGCACAAGACATATGCAAGACAGTTATTAAGGAAAACTCTGAAGGCAAAGAATGAATAAAATGTGCAGTTTTGTGGGGTGCATTCGGTGGTTTTCTGCTTTCGGTTTGAATGGAATTGGATCTTGTACCAGTTTTGAAAAGTTCGGCAGCATACGTGCGTCACTATTATGCACATCATGTGCATATACGGGTGCTTTCACATGTGCTGTAAGCGTGGGTATAGTAAGGATTTAAAGACAAACGAGTGATGACGCAACTGCAGGTGAAAAGTTTTTTAAATGAAATGTATACACACTGTGGCGTATACGTAACCTTTTTTTTTTTTTGCTTATTCATATGTAGTTGATTCAAATTGTGCCTCGTGTTCTTTTGAGCTCTGGAGTACTTTTTGCATGTATGCCACCTAAAATGAAGAAGGGATCATGTTACGAATGCAACAGGGATTGGGTTGGGTTCGTTATCTAGCAACTTAAATGTATATGATTCAGATAGAAATCGAGTCAGTTTTCTCGTCTTTTGTTTTGAATTAAATTGAAATATTGACGCATACTACCTCGAAAAGGGTTTAAATAATTAAAATAAAATGGGTTTATAGTCGTTGTTGTGAGTATTACATATTGTTCCAAGTTTGTTTCTACGAGTTGTTTTGCTACACAAATAGTTAAAGCAAGAGTGTAGGCGGAGAATAGACTATCAAATTAAACAAGGAGACAGTGATATTCACTTTACGATGGTTTATTAGAAACTAAACTCAACAGGAATCGAAAGCTGTCCTTTAATGTCAAGTACATTACGGGATTGAATTAGCACAAGACGGAAAGCTGCAAAATCTTTGTTATTGTGTTTGATTTCGGGTACTGAATGATGCTTTCGAGACGGAGTCGGATATGCTCAGCATTATGCCTAGGTGGGCAAGGATGGAAAGTCGCCTTCTACCAACAAAGGATAGGTGACATTCAATTCAACATCGAAAATACCTTATGTCGCAGAAAACAGCATGCAAACATTATATAAAACTATAAAAACTGTTTAAAAAGAAATACCCTTGCGACACAAAAAAATTAAAGGAACAAACGAAGATGATGTTGTAATCCTAACAAGTCCCAAATATTTCCCTACTATAACAAAGGTCATGCATTCAGCTCTAAATGAGTTATCATCGTGGAAAAGAGCAAGAAGAAGAAGAAGGCTTAGAGATTGACTATATTGTCATAGCAAAGGTACCCCAAACACGGAATTGGTGTACCTACTAAAACGCACACAAGAAATCTATATCTACACGGACGGGTTAAAAATGAGAATAGGTAGAGGTCCTCCCTATGCATAAATGACTCGTATAAACTTCCCAATAACTGTGGTGTTTTTCAAGCTTAAATAGTTAAGAATGGGGGAGATTTTATTGCTGTTCGCGGCTGACTAAGCAGATTTCGATGAAACTTATTAAAATGTATTTTTGTGGACACGTGGTCTCTGAAGGGCCACTCTAAAGCTTGCCGCTTACGGCGTTGCCTTGGCCTTAGTCAATACAAAAAAAAATAACACATATATGCCAACACTTCCTCTAATACTTTAATCTTTTAATTAGCTTCCTGTTTCATCCAGAATTTGATCTTTAGAAGATCAAACTAAATTAAATCGAATAAAAAGTGTCAGAAATGATTGCTCTGAATACTGGGTCTGCCTTTAGGTTGGTAGACGCATGTCGAAAGCATTTTGAATGGTTTTCTCAGTGTGAGCGGAACGAAAGAGTTGTAACGATATTCAGGCGAATATGATCAATTGCGATTCTGAGGATATGCTCAGATGGCTGATGAGAGATGGTGCACCTAAAAGTGTGTGCTATGATTACACATTAAGTCCAAGTGTTTTTTTTTAGATTTTTGGAAGAAGCACTCCATTAAGTGTGAGCACAAATAGCTTTCGTGAAGTTTAATGAAAAACTGTCACTCACTACTTTTAGAAAAATATTCTCCTCAAAAAAAAATTCAATTGTTGAATTTTACAGAATTTGAAGCGACAGCATTCAGGTTTTCGATAAAGTTGATTCCAAATCGGTTTCGTTGCAAATAATGAAACTGTTCCAAAACTATAAAAATATATAAGTGCCAGTGTATTTTAGGTTTTCGCTCTTGATCCCATTGCTATTTGCTAGCCACAGTGTGAAGCTAGTAAATTAGTAAATTAGTTGATTATTATTAAATGAAATAAAACGGATAAGATAGAAGCGATATTTGTTACCGGAAAAAGAAAAGCTTATTTCGTTCCATCCAATCATCTAATGTTGAGACAGCTGATACCACAGCAGGCTTTGGTAAAATATCTCGGCGCCTAATAAATTGAGATTTAAAAATTGCACCATGCAGGCATAAAAAAAGAAAACACTGCTGCTAGTGATAGTAGACAGAATTTAATGAGCCTAATGTTCGTTGCCGATCCAGCTATAAATAAACAAATAAGTAAGACTAGGACTCGTAAAAGAGGGCACAATTTTTGGAAAGCAAAAAGACTACAGAATAAAACGAAGCAATAATGTTACACCCAACTTTCAGATAAATAGCCTGTAAGAGAATGCAAATAAATAGTTCAGTTTTTCGCATTCATGATTGCTGATATTATTTTTCCATGGGTAAGGTGATTAGTCAGACATAAAATCTCAGGGAAAATGTAATTTACAGAACGAATGTACTTAGTGCCAAAGATAAGCTGCCGGTCTTTAGCTCTGTATTTGGGACAATTCTATGCACGTATCCAATTCGAATTCTAAAACATGTTATGCGCTATTCAATTTATCAGTCGACCCGTTCTTTTGCTTCCACCTTAAGCTAATGGGTTTTTTCTTTAGCTCATAGATGAAAAACTGCTTACTATTGTATGAGTCTAGTACTATTTTACTATCCTGAGTAGGTACGCAAGTTACCCTTCCTAATTTTTGAAATGGGTTATTTTACACATTTCAAATCAAGCATGAACATTCTACATTCAAAGAAAATATTTTTTTATTTTATGTATTTAAATTTTTTTTCAAATTTTTGCGTTTAATTTACTACTGTTTTTTTATGTTGCAGTACTATTTTCTTTTAGTTTTCATTGCAATTGAGGGAATTTATAAAGCCAATCAGATGTCAATTCCATCATTGGATAGTTGGGTGGTTGGTAAATCCCCATAGCTTCACTTTGACCATCATATACACTACAGGAACCATCTGTGGAAGGTATATGTTCTCTAAACCACAAAAGTCACTTTCTTTTACCATCAGATGGGTACTCTGAGTCAATCTTTAGATCTATTTTCGCTAACCGTTGGCCAAAGGTCTTTTGTGTGCCTACACATACTGAGATTGGTTTAGCATAGACTTGTCCTAAATTGTAGAGCCAAGGATGTGTGCACTTTTGATCCATTACAAGAAATATCCTTATACTCTGGCATCTAGCATATAAGCTAACCGCGTTGGCATATAATATTTTGTCCAAATATTCCATCCAAGGGTTTGCTGTCTTTGACTTCACAGCGACTGATTCCAAGGCATATACCGCCCATTAAATGTCAGAGTATATAGTAACGTCTTTGTCGATAAGGAAGCGTCCCTGAAAATTATTTTGATACTGTTACTGATTTTTCTTCAGTTCGCCGCTGAAGATATATGGGGTTGGGAATGTAAAGACATTTCAGGGGCATCTCATAATAAACGTTGGAAACTTTTACACATACTATTTAAATGGTTAGAAACCTTTTTCATCAACAGCTTTAAATTGATATCTATATCTTCAAGGCAGTCACAGATAGCTTATGTTTTCCTTCCCTTATCAGTGGCTTTAAATGTCACTCTAAAATGCTAACAGGATATTTTAACAATTAAATACTCTTGAGCCGTAATATTAAATTTACCATTAGGGTGAATCTGATAACACCTCCCAGAAACAACTTTTATCTGCTAGATGCCAAATCGGTTTAACTACAAAAAGGATATTGCTGTCGTGGGCGACAGCGCATCAATTGCTTACTCCTGCAAATAACATCAACTGCAAGCAACTAACATTTCCCATTACGTAAGAAACTTAATTACTGTGCGCGTACCTCAAAACTGTTTAGTTTCTTAATGTGTAATAAATGTGCACACCAAGCAAGCACTTAAATCGATACTCGCAAGTGCATTTAGTCTACAAACGTTGTCAACAACTTTCCTAATAAAATATAAAGTCCATATCTGCTTCAATACCTGTGCAATATTTCTCCATTTCCTACCACAATATAAAGCCGACAAAACTATACCCACCAACAGGTGGGGCCAATGCTCTCTCACCCCATCATGCGCACACGATACAGAAAAACAATTGTATGTTCCCTGAATTAGGCGTAAGTGTTCGCCGCCATCCCACAGGAACTTACAGCAATTTTCTCGGAAATCAAATAACAATCTGTTGCTGATTTTCCTCATCACAGCAACAGACACACAATTTTTCCCCACATATTTCCAATATAACCGAAAACGTTTTAAATCTTCCCTGGAGGCGAAAAAATGCCTAAAAAACGACCAATATCGACCTTGCCCTTCAGACATTTTGCGCACGCATATTGATTGCGCAAAGCTCTGTCATGAATCACTAGCTGAGCTTTCATCTATGTGCTCTTTGTGTCTCCTGCCCGAAAAGTTGTACGCCAGCCTGGTATAAAAGCATACGCCACGGTTAACACAAAAGATTCAAAAGTTGTCGCTCGTCCTGGCATATCTATCGAAAAATCCCAAAAATGATATAGAATCTGATAAAACATAGTAAAAAAATTCCAAGAAAAAAGGACTTTCGCAGCGAAATTTCGCGTTTCTGGTGATAGTTTTAAAAAACCCCTTCGGCAACAAAGTGATGAACAGCAAATAAAAGATAACAGACAAAAGTAAAAGTGTTTTCGGGATTGTAAATTGAACGGTGATTAAGGATTAGGTAAGAAAATTAAATTTGTTCACCCACCCCAACCGATATCCTTCAACTTTGTCTGTATCCAAGAATTTCAATTTTTCAATTACAACAACCATTTTGCTGAGATAATTAAGATAATTAAAGTGCAAATAAAAGCCCCCGCATATCCGTATACACATTTTAGCCAGCAAAAATTAACATCCTGATCAAGGAAAGTGGAAAACAAACCGCAATCCCAACAGTTTGACAGCAGAATCACTCATTTATGTGCAGGTATACATTTTGTATGAAACCAAAACCAAAACCAACGCATAAAGTATCTGCAGATATAAAAAAAGAATCTGTATCTGTTTTGTTGCTTTTTTTTTTGTTATATTCAAACTCAGTGTTTGCTAAAAGGTGTTTACCTCTCATGGGGAATATACTTGTACTGTTGAAGATGTTACCTAAACAGCGGAAACCTCTCTCTCTCTGGGACGCTGAGTGGAAAATATTTACGCAGGATATGTCCTGGAAATCATCGGTATTGACATTTTTGATTACTTTCTCGGAAAATTTGTAGATTTTCGCATAAGTATATGTAGCTTCTTACTTATATGGCCCTGGGGTGAACTTTTCGCCATAAATCATGTAACGCCAAGAATGTTTTGTAGGGAGACGGTTTTTCGCGTAAAGTTCTGCAAAACTGTAAGTAAGATGGATCGATTCAATGCGCTTTTACACAATATTTTAAAAGGGCAATTAAAAAGAAATTTGATTAAATTTGGAGGCTATAGGGGAGAGGGAGAGGATGGGGAGAACTTGCAAAGTTTCAGGCAGCAGTCCCTGTCGAACAGGTTTGGTGAACTATCAAGTTGAATTTTATGTATGGTGCCTGAAGGGAAACTCTCTTGAGCTGACATAGGTCATCTGGAGGATGACAAGTTTCGGAAATGAAAAAAAAAAAGTGAAACAGGGTGTAGGGGAACTTGACCAATGAATGGAATTGGAAAACGCTGTCGGGAATGTATTCCTGAAACCATCCTTTTCAAGGCAGCCAAAAATGTATATATTAGTATTTATTATGCTTAACTTTAGAGCGTGAATTTAAAACAATTTGCAATTATTTGTTTATGCGTTCCTAGTAAGAGCCATAGTTTTCGATAAAAACGTCAGTGTTGACTTTCGAGTTATCTATTAATCTATTCTAATAGCACAATGAGAAATTTTAAAAGACATCTTTTTCCCAATGATGTCGGTTCGAAGTCGGCTGAAAAAATGGTGTCATTTCTTTTATTAACCTTAACCAATGAGCCTTAATATAAATCAAACTCAGTATGAATACGAGCACGGAACTAAAAAATTGCATTTCGCAATGACAATGATGGAAAGTACTAAATTTGCTAGTTCAAATGGAGGTGTCTTATATAATTGCATATTCAGTTTTGCGAAGCAAAAAACTTAAAGAAATTATTATCTTCTAAATGATTATCCTGATAATCTTAGTAAACAAATCATAAAATTCGATGGACATTATAAATGGTTGGCTGTCTTTGACTATGAGAAATGCAAGTGACGGCATATTTGTAAATATTTTTCCATCGAGCATGCATTCGCATTAATCGATTCTACTCTGTTTATATTAAAATGACAAAGAACTTAATCTGTGTGCGTATACCTAACACGTCGACAGATTTGTTCCAACCTTCGTATGTGGACATTTCAAGCTTACTGAACGATGTTCGTATATTATTCTCCTCTCATAAACAACAACGAGACATCGATTTTTGAATAAACAGCTCATAACATTCGATGAATATTTTATATTTGAGTTTAAATGGAAATGCCCGTCCAGCAGGGCTGCTTTTGTTTTGCAAATAACAAAAGAGCTCCAAAGTGAAGAGAAAAAATAAACTTCTATGCATTGTAGTTAGTGATACCAGCACTGGCCATTCATCGCCGATTTGGCTACTGGAACTTTTCATTTCCTTCTTAAAATTGTCATTTGGGACTTATCCAAATTTAGACAATTCACTTTAAACTTTGGCGAATTTTAGGCTCCTTAGAAATTTATAAAAAAAATACAAACTTCTATTGAGAGCTCCATTCGCATAACTAACACTTTCTAAACTGTAAATTGTGATTAAACCAACTCCATTTTCATACAGTTTTTGAATAGACACTCTCATCTCAGCATTAAAATCCTCTCACAAGTAATGCATCAAGATGATTTTAATGATTTTAATTGGAAACTGGAAACTAGGAAAGTCTATCAATTACAAAAAGGCAAAAAAGGCATATTATCATAGTTCTACTTGGGTTCAAAGCTGAACCGTCATTTCTACATCTCTCTCAATTACCAGTTTTGCGCTGATTTTTTTTCAAATTTAATACGCGCAATTTTGTCCTTTATAGTTCAGTTGGGTTACTTTTGTCTCCCAGGTCCCAGATTTCTTAAATTTGGCGTCATGCCTCTGGCAACTCTGACTGTAGCATCCATTCCATATAAGTAATGTGGAAGAGATGAAACAAAATGCACAGTTATACAGTTTGTAAAAACAGATCAAATTCAAGAGAGAACCCTAAACTCCTAAGTTCACACTTCTGTAGAGTTGACCCCAAAAGGGATTCAGTCGTTTGGTTATCTAAGTCTACAAAGCAATGGTTGCATATGCCTACTCTCCATCAGAGCACAGTGGTTCGTATGCTGGACTAATAAGCAAGGTAGCATAGGACTCAGGTTTGATCACCAAATACAAAAAATTCATGTTTTTGCAGTGCTCCACCTCTCGCGAACGTCTGATCCCACAGTTCTTTAGTTTGTTGAATTCACAATCAAATTGCATCCTCATTCCATTCATCCCAAAAATTACTCACTATTGAACATATTTCACTCCAATCAGTCCAAGTTTGAAAGACCATCAGAAGTTGTATGTCGTATGTTATGGGTTTGTTTGAAATGTGCATCTGTTTTGTCAAAATACCACGAGGTTCCACAATTTAGAGTAGTACAAAAACACAAGGGCTAATCGGGGATAGTTTCTGCTTAATATAGACATTCAAAAAAGGGTTTAAACATTCTATGAGTCTTCTTGCTTCTGTATCATAAAAGTTTGGCTTCCCGGCAAAAGCGGTTTTCTCTTAAAATTTAAATAATAGAAATCAAACATAAAGTCGCGTACCTTCAACGATGTAAATACCAGACTTAAGGTTTTTCCTTCATTCCTTACCAAGCTTACAGTACACGACACAGTAAGTGACCTTCAAAATGTACTTAAAAAATCCTCTGCGGACTACATAGTCGCATTGCGAATAGTACGACTTGTGCCAACAGAAGCGTACCGGCAGTCAGGAAAATACTCTAAGGTACATTTTCATTAACAGTTCCTGTTTGTTGGCAGAAACCGCTACCCTTTTAGTCATTCGCACTTGTCATTTTAACACTTGTTTATTACAAGTGCTAAGAGCAACCTCAATTTCTGTACACTACATCCGCAAAGGGTTATTCTTTGTTCAGCGATCCCTGAAGTATCTTAGAGCCACGGTAATTAAACTTTGAAAACGACTTTTAATTAACACGAAAAACGGTAGCATTTACTTGTCTCCGGAAGGAGATTTTTTTTTCTAGAAATAGTCTCCTTGCGTATAGGCCATGCAAAAAGCTAAGCACATTATCCCAGCTGCCATTGTATCAAGTATATAAAATATGCTTCGAAATACAAGAAAATAATATCCTTTTGAGCAAAACCGACAGCATCATATTTAAACGTGAGCCTGAGCCCCTTATGGTTATATCCAAGCATAATTTATCTATGGAAACCACTCAACTTCTGACAATTAACCAAATTACTTTTACACTTGAAAGCTTCCACACTAATACAGAAATAGATCTCATAGGGAATTGATAGACACTGCTTCAGCTTTAGCCATTAATCCGATTAAGATTGCGTAGGAGTCACTCAAAGTCAAATGCTGTGTAACTAAGTCAAATGATGAATGTACGAGTAGACAGCTCAGGCATAACACTATGAATATACACAACACATTCAGCATCAATTATATGAGGAATGTAATTGATCGATATTATGCGAGTATACGTACAGAAAAATAACATCTCAATAATATACCACAAAAGGTGAGATTTCGATGAAAAGCCTAAGAGCAACGATTGTAGCTCTGGTTGTACATTTACGTTAGTTTTTGGACAACATTAAAACAGCAATCACTTTTGATTGACAAACAAAGTTACAGGTTTTTAAAATGTCAGAATCGAAGCATAAGGAAACCAAATAAACTCGAGACTTTGAAAAAATAATGTTACGAGTGACTCCAACATTATTTTTCTTTAAACAAATTCTAATCACTTAATCCGAACAAAGTCAACAAATCACCCACAAGTTGTTGACAAAATATGAAAGGACAGTCAAATTAAAAATAATTCAGAACCTATTCTTGGGAAGCTGAAACTTAAAACATAGGTAGATGTTATAGGGATTTACCCAAGCAATGTATAATATATATCCCGATATCGCACCAACAGACCTCCCATTTGTCCTCAAAAGCTGTCAGTTTTTAATTATTATCATCTTTAGTCATTAAAAAGGTTCAAGGACGCTGATTGCGTAAACGGCGTTAAATCAATAGCTTTTACCTTGGGCGTTGGCCTTTGTTGGGGTTGCGTTTTGTCTCCTCTCCTTTTCATTGATTATATGGACTGAATGTTACAGCTTAAAAAAAAATCAAATTGAAAGACCTAACGATAAGGCAACTTCTCTCTGTTGATGACTTGGCCATTCCAGAGTCGAAACTGAACTTAAGCGCTCGCTATACAGCTTTGTAGTTGTTTGTGCTGAAGCTATAATGAAGGTAAAAAATTGTATGGTCCTCTCAAGAACGCTTGGTCAATGCAGAGCTTTATTGACACAGGTGGAAACTTTTATGTATAGAGTGTGGACTGTGGACTTATTAAAGAATAAATGTTTATCATATTCTTAAGGATTGGTTAGGCAGTGGTACCGAACTTGGTGCGACAACGCTTATTTATAGGTCTTGTCCGGTGTTACTTCTAGCCCCTCATAAGAAGATGGCACTGATAGAAAACTTAAGATCGCTGGTTCCAACCGCCGGAAAAAGTTTCTTTCGTTGCATTGCTGCAGAGGCTCGCAAAAGGTCAAAAACGCAACACCCGGAACACGTGCCGAATTCAATGACAACAATGTATCCATTATTTGTACGAGGATTGCAGGTGATGATTGAGAGTCAGTGTGAAAGATTCCAACATAATGGAAAGACGGGACATATGAAATTGAATGACTGAAGCTTTAACATTTTTCTCGACATGTCCGAGCCACTTTGACTGAACGCTGCTTCTTCAAACAACATTTTTGTTATATACTAAGCTGTCTAAACATATAGACGTGCATTCGCGACTATGTCGTTTCAGTGCAGTTTAGCCTCTGTAACATTATTAAAATACACCGCAGCGATGTTCTCCGAAAACCAGAAAATTAACGGTTCTCTTATACTACATAGGCGCAGAATTTCGTCCAGCATTATATTTCACAGAAATGGGCCAACAACCGGGCCTTGTGACATACCATCAATTATTTCGCACGACTAATTAGGTTAGGTTAGTCAGCTAGGAAAGCCTGCACATTTAGACGAGAAGAAGGATGATTGTGATACAAAGTCTCAATGCACAACGGTCCTTTACAATCAGAGGTGCATACTATCGGAACACACTTCTTTTTTAAACTTGCTCAAAGTTGTCTTCTGCAGCAAGTTTTTCAATAAAAAAAACGTTCACAGGAGTCGAGTAGAGAATTGATCATGACCTGTAAATATTAGAAAAGCTGTCCCTCGTTCGAGCCGCGCTTCACAAATTCATTCAATGTTTGTAAAAACTGAAATATATGTGATTAACGCTTTCAAAAACGTTTCCAAAATTCGAAAACTCCCTGCTAAATATTTTGTCTTCAATATTAATAATTTAAAAGTTACAGTGAAGACTGGGGAACCGAACAAAAAATCGTCTGATCTGCTGCACCACAATACATTTTAATGCCTTTCCGTAAAGAACCAACATCGGACGCATTTTTCCGGATTTAATATGTATTTTAAATATAGTTAAAAGAATCTGATTTATGCTGATGCTGATCGATATCGCAGTCACACCTTGAAGGTTCATACGATTTCAATAACTGAATAGTTCAGTGTAAGCTACCTATTTATTTACCATAAAAAATCATCAACATACTGAAACATTTAACCAGGTGTGCACCGTGGCACATATACAAACACCTCATATAATCATAAATGCTTGGCACTTTTATGGTGAGCGATACTGAACGAATATTCATAAACAGCATGTGCGAGCCATTAAAGAGATCCTTTTAGGGCATATTAAATCAGAAGATATACTCTTATTCATGAGATGTAAATGTTGTATGAATATTCAGTGGAAAAAAATAAATTTGTTACTTTTGTGCTCCATGAGCAGGAATAAAGAAAGAAATTGTTTTCGTATAATTATTGGTTTGGTTCTTGGAAGAGTAAATTAATGAGGTAGACATTGCCTATAATTTTGGAGTAATAACGATGTTTAAGATTAAAGCCGTTTTATGTTTGTCAAAAAGAAGCGTCCGTTACCAAAAAAATACTTCTGAGACCGTTCCCTTGGCACCAAAAATACGTGTTTGATGTAAAGTCAGAATCCGCAAAGAAGCACCTACACAAATGCAATTCATATAAACCATTAGGCAGTAGCCGAAGACTCTGTTGTGATATTTCATCAATACAATACAGTGGATTTAACCAGAAGCAGTGTTCCTGTTCCATTGGACTAAAGAATGAGTAAATCCCAGAGTGAAAGCAATGGGAAACGACCGAAGAATATTGTAGGCAGGTTATTATCTTGTGTGAGTTGGCTCAATCGTAATACAAGTGGAATAATGCCTTCCTCCGCTATTTAAGAAACGCCAATTTATCGTTTAATTTTGTTATACCCTCCAGAGGAAGGTATATTCACTTTGCCAATACATTTGTAACGCCAAGAAGGAGTCACCGGAGACCTCATAAAGTATATATATTCTGAATCAGGATCACATTCTGAATCGATTTAGCCATGTCCGTCTGTCTGTCTGTCTGTCTGTCTGTCTGTTGAAAGCACGATAGCGCCCAAAGTAATTAACGTAGGTGAATGAAATTTGGTGAGAGCACTTATTTTTATCAGCGTCAGGTTGATATTGAAAACGGGGTATGCCGGTCAAGTAGTTCTGGTACCTCCCATACAAAACCAATATTAGACCCATGTGTCCCTCTTTCCGTTGAAAACACGATAGCGTCCAAAGGAATCAACCTAGGTGAATGAAGTTTTGTGAAAGGACTTCTTTTATCGTCGTTAGGTTGGTATTAAAAATGGGCTATGTCGGTCAAGTAGTTCTGGTATTTTGCATGACTTGTATGCAGTGGAGGGTATCAAAGCATCGGCCAGGCCGATGATAACACTTTTACTTGTTTTTAAAAAATTTACACTAATAATTGATCCATCTAGTCCGCAAGCAATTAAGTCATTCAGACGTAATTAAAATGGATTGCCATCTAATGCCTTTGCACTTGTCTTATAACAGTCCCCGCAATTTATAATTATAATAATTATCCCAAATGAATTAAGGAAATGAAATACCCCACCCAACATCTTGTATCCCTCAGTACATTTTATTTTCTTAGCAATCCAACCAGTGAAGGACTGCAAATCATTATAAGGTTTTTTTGAATTCAATTAGAACAAATATCTACCTACTGTTTCTAAGGAATTTGTGCTCGCCCACAGAGCGCACATCAGAGTATAATATTTTTGCAATTACATTGCTTTTTCTTTCCTCGTAACGCAATCGCTTGTCTATTGATTTTATATTCGAACAAGTACATTATCTGTTGAACGTGATAATATGCCTCCCACACTGCCACCCGCAATACTGCGCTGGAATTTGAGAACAATTTCACGTAATTGCATCAGAAATGAGTTTGAGTCTTCAAGGATTTTTTCCACGATGGCACCTCCCTTTAATTTATAATTGAGGAACCAAAGAAAGTAATATGCGAACCTTTTTGCCTTCGGAAGTTCTGGAAGGTACAAGGCAGTTGCTGCTCGTTTTAATTTGCCTTTCAAAATCGATAAAGTTTTCCACGAGAAAAGTTCTCCAATGTAACTGAGTTTGTTTAGAATTACTTTACAATTTGTCTTCTTCCACTAAGTATCTATATAGAAGTCAATGCAAAACCTCTTTCTAGTTGGTTTTCATATGTTTTTAGAATCGTTGTCTGATCTGATGGCCTGAACGTCAAACATCCTTGGGTTTCCTAAGATGGTTCTATGAAGTGTTTCAGATTAGAGCCGTGGCACCTCCCATACATAGCACAAATCACACAATCTTATTTTGCGCCTTTTGCAGTTATGTTTTCAAAATTTCATACTTAGTCGAATATTGCACTTTGAAAATGTGACCGGGATTGAGCTAATGGTCGTGACACCATACAAATAAAAGAAAAATTCAAAGTTATATCTCCCGCCACTATAGTTACGAAATTTGGTACTTCGATGCAAATTCTAGGAACAAACATAGCATTGATTTCTATATGTATAGACAACTTCGAGCAAAACAAAACTCTACGAGTGTCTACAAAGTCACTCGTGCTGTAAGGCAAGGCTATAAAATTTGTAACAAAATATGTATATCAAAGATACATGTTTCATTCCGGCAAGTGGAGTACATCAATTGAGATGATTAACTTTTCGTCACATCCTTACGAAGAGAGTGAATTGAATGCTATGAAATTATAATAAATTAGGTTCTTTCAGTGCGAATTCCGCATTCAAATTGAGTTAGTCAGTCAGCAATATAGTTCCTAACAACCTAATTGAGTTTCATAGCGCAGGCAATAATCTGAAATAATATAATTTCACTACCAACTGAAATGTAATAAATAGATACCTATCCTTTGGAATGTGAAAATCATCAAAACAACCCAACACATTGAATGATATGCACTGGATAGTCAAATACAAAAGAATTTTCACTACGTACAATGGTAGGACGAAACGAACAAATAGTGATAGTGGTGGCGTATTTCCAATACATAGGCTGAAAGCATTTTAATAATGCTATCAGCCACGTCAACGAAAATGAAGCCACAAAAAAAACTAAAATACCGGAACACACGATTATAGTTACCACCAGTTCATGTGCAAACATTTCTCAATGAGAGACACCTGAGTTGGCTTCAGATGCACACACAAACAGGCAAACTTTAAATTTTTTTTTAATGTAAAGTAATAGAGCGTATGGATTTAGATTATGACCTTTAAGGCATATTCATATGTATGAGAACCACCTACGCACGAATGGATCGTAAGCTCAAATATTTCATTCAGATGCTACAAGTCCAATGACCACAAAATAAATTAAGTGTAAAGCGTGGTACGCTGCCCGAGCTAAACTAAATTTTATCTGGTCTCCAACTTTTCTAGCTAAATTTTGACATAGAGTACGCAGTTTATAAGTGTCACATAAAACAGCCGTTCTTTGAAAAAACTTCCTTCAAAAATTGAATTTTCTCTTATTTCAACTATTTCTGATTCTAGGTACTTCTCGTCGATAGAATAATTAAAAAAGCTCATCCTTGCGTAATGTTTCACAACATAACAACAAATACACAACGATCTGTCACAATTTGAGAAACAACTTGCGAAAATGTGCCGACCCATTAATTGGGCGCGCCAAATTTTGACAGACACATAAAGTACATTCTGAAACAAAAGTTTAATTATTTAGCTCGAGCTGCGTAGCACTCAGCTAAATGGGTTCTCTTAAATTTAGATCAGCTAAATTTTGTAGAGAATTTTGGATAGGAACGAAAATTTAGTTTGAGCAGCGTAGTAAGCAAGTGGCAATGACATTTGGATTTTAAGTTTAAACCCTAGTACGCTATTCCAGGCAAGCTAAAATTAAGCGCCTCTCCAATGTTTCGCTCCACCACTTCGCTTAATGTTCCGTAAAAAAAAAAACTGTGTTGGTAAAGTTAATTGACTTTCTACTGTTAATTTGCTTTCGTTTGAAATTTTTGTTGCTAATACCCATATTTTCTCCGAAATGTCAAAATTTAGCTCTGGAAAAATGTATTTTGCATTAATACGCTTACTAAAATTCTGTAGAGATTTTTCGTATAGTGGCTAACAAATTTAGCTTGAACTGCGTACTGCTTGGCTTAACCGCTTTGCTTAATTTTATCTTTGGACACATTTTTGTATGTGGGCTTAATTTAAGCGCGAGCAGCATACTAGGCTTAATGTGATATGTTGTGAATAACCTTTGACAATTCGCTGAAGTACTTCCTTGTTCGCGCCAAAAAAATCAGAATCGGAAAGTTCGTTATTAAAACTTTTTTGAACTTGTTTTCTGAATACATTTTGACGGATTTATCAATTTTCTACTACTCTTGGAATATAAAATGTGCAATTACTTGTTTGTACGCGTTTTGTTAATTGGATTGTTCGCTCTCATGTGAGTTGGCCACCTACAACGTGTTTTGATGTCCACAATCTCATTGCTTTCGTAGTTGGTATCTTTTTCATTTCGGTTGTAAAAATATCTCTTCTGAAAGGTGTCCTAAAAGTTGAGTAGGATTTTAATTTGCCGACATTTTTGTGCGGTAAGTTTTGGCAACCGAAAAAAAAACCGTTTGACAACTGACAGCTTCAAAAAGAACAAGTAAAAGTGTTATCATCGGCCTGGCCGATACTTTGATACCCTCCACGGCATACAAGTCATGCAAAATACCAGAACTACTTGACCGACATAGCCCATTTTGAATACCAACCTAACGACGATAAAAGAAGTCCTTTCACAAAACTTCATTAACCCAGGTTGATTCCTTTGGACGCTATCGTGTTTTCAACGGAAAGGGGGACACATGGGTCTAATATTGGTTTTGTATGGGAGGTACCAGAACTACTTGACCGACATAGCCCATTTTGAATACCAACCTGACGCCGATAAAAAGAAGTCCTTTCACCAAATTTCACTCAGCTACGTCAATTACTTTCGGCGCCATCGTGCTATCAACAGACAGAGAGGCACATGGGTCCAATATTGGTTTTGTATGGGAGGTACCAGAAGTACTTGACCGACATACCCCGTTTTCAATATCAACCTGACGCTGATAAAAATAAGTGCTCTCACCAAATTTCATTCACCTACGTCAATTACTTTGAGCGCTATCGTACTTTCAACAGACAGAGAGGCACATGGGTCCAATATTGGTTTTGTATGGGTGGTACCAGAACTACTTGACCGACATAGCCCATTTTGAATACCAACCTAACGACGATAAAAGAAGTCCTTTCACAAAACTTCATTAACCCAGGTTGATTCCTTTGGACGCTATCGTGTTTTCAACGGAAAGGGGGACACATGGGTCTAATATTGGTTTTGTATGGGAGGTACCAGAACTACTTGACCGACATAGCCCATTTTGAATACCAACCTGACGCCGATAAAAAGAAGTCCTTTCACCAAATTTCACTCAGCTACGTCAATTACTTTCGGCGCCATCGTGCTATCAACAGACAGAGAGGCACATGGGTCCAATATTGGTTTTGTATGGGAGGTACCAGAAGTACTTGACCGACATACCCCGTTTTCAATATCAACCTGACGCTGATAAAAATAAGTGCTCTCACCAAATTTCATTCACCTACGTCAATTACTTTGAGCGCTATCGTACTTTCAACAGACAGAGAGGCACATGGGTCCAATATTGGTTTTGTATGGGTGGTACCAGAACTACTTGACCGACATAGCCCATTTTGAATACCAACCTGACGCTTATAAAAATAAGTGCTCTCACCAAATTTCATTCACCTACGTCAATCACTTTGGGCGCTATCGTGCTTTCAACAGACAGAGAGACATGTGGGCCCAAAATTGGTTTTGCATGGGAGGTACCAGAACTACTTGACCGACATAGCTCATTTTCAATACCAACCTGACGCCGATAAAAAGAAGTCCTTTCACCAAATTTCGTTCACCTACGTCAATTACTTTGGGCGCTATCGTGCTTTCAACAGACAGAGAGACATGTGGGCCCAATATTGGTTTTGCATGGAAGGTACCAGAACTACTTGACCGACATAGCTCATTTTCAATACCAACCTGACGCCGATAAAAAGAAGCCCTTTCACGAAATTTCGTTCACCTACGTCAATTACTTTGAGCGCTATCGTGCTTTCAGCAGACAGAAAGACAAATGGGTCCAATATTGGTTTTGTATGGGAGGTACCAGAACTACTTGACCTACATAGCCCATTTTCAATACCAATCTGACGCCGATAAACAGAAGTCCTTTCACCAAATTTCGCTCACTTACGTCAATTACTTTGGGCGCTATCGTGCTTTCAACAGACAGACAGACAGACAGACAGACAGACAGACAGACAGACAGACGGACATGGCTAAATCGATTCAGAATGTGATCCTGATTCAGAATATATATACTTTATGAGGTCTCCGGTGACTCCTTCTTTGCGTTACAAATGTATTGGCAAAGTGAATATACCTTCCTCTGGAGGGTATAAAAATGGAGCACAAGGCGATTTCGGAAATTTGGTTCAAAATATGGTCGGAAATTTGGAGTTGCCGAAAACACTCATGCGAGAGTTTTTTGGACCGTCTTTAAGCGAGGTCTTCCTGCACTAAGATCCCTTGAATTAGGAGACTTTGCAGTCGGGAAGCATTGACATCCATTACCTCAACATGTCCTAACTATATTAAGCTCATCATATATAATCATCGTCTTTACAACACCTTCACTTCAATGCAGCTTACATGCCTGAAGCAAAAAGAGGAAATTCGTAAGGCCCTATATAGAGTCTCTCAAATTGCTTGGGATCGGTGATTGACAAGAATTATTCTTCGTTTATTATTTAATCCTACGTCGGTGATTATTTAATAAATTAATATTTGAATGACCTTTTACTAAAGAAATGCGTTACCTGAAACCGGGAACACACCTTGGCAATAAATCGGACTCAATAAAAAAAAATTACGAACTAAATCACGTTTCAAATTCGAGTACTCTTTACAGCATTAGTTTACGATGTTCCTACTTCCCTTAAATTCGAAACTAAAGTTACATTTGCGTGGTGATTGTACAAAATATATGAGCTGAGTATATTTTCATGTGAACACTACCTGCTGTCGGAGTAGTAATCCTGATATCTCCGATACGCTGTTTGGTAATCATAAACTATTTCTGTTTTTATGGGGACAATATTCCAAAAATTGGTAGTAGCTTAATATACGATTAGCTCGTATAGATTACCATATCAGTTGGCAGTTCCGTACTGCGTTGTATCTGGTATTATTCTGTTCTTTCAACTGGAGGTAACAATGAGTTTTCAACTGAGTTTTCAACAAGTCACTTATTGATTGCAACACTACAATGCCTCATACCCATTTTCAAATAAATATCAAATCAAAGTCACCATTATGACAACACTTAAGTGTTTCGCAACAGATTCCATTTGCCCTTCCGTCCCCATGCTCGTATCTCTAAAATCCTTTGTGGACTTATCATTAGCAGACGCACAGAGTTGTTTAGAAATTGATGCCAAGTCCAGGGCACTCATTCCGTAACTCTCAGAACGATAATCGTTTGCGCGATAGTAGTCAACGATCTCGTCATCTATTTGCTTTCCGTAACTCTATCACTATCGTCTCGTCTATCGTTTATTTTGTACTAAGAGAGAGAGCATTGAGAGAATTGAGTTTCTTTCAGAGACTCTCAAACTATGTATGAAATTTCAATCAGACGTCGTCTAAAATGTCATAAATGACAACTTTTGCAACAATTATGAGTTTGTTTTTGTCGCCGGTAAATAAAAAAATTTCAAAATGTAAGTAATTTAACTTTGTTTCTTACGTTTTTAATAATAAGAATAAATAAGCTCAAATCGCCAAAACGAGAGATGAGGCGCCGCCTTCAGAATATCGGTTGTGGCTCACGCAGTGTGTGCCGTAGCTCCGTCCTGCTGGAATCGCATGTCCTCCAGTCCTAATTCGTCCAATTGCGGCAGAAAAAACTCGGTTAACATGGCCCTATAGCGCGCACTGTTGTAATACATCCCATTGCTAAAACGAGCCCGTGTGGCAATCAATTGTGACAGCGCCCATTTGGCCGATATCATCTTCTCGACTTGACCAATAAAATTCTGAAGGTTCAAATAAACATAATCAAAAAACTTCACCGAAGTTTTTCATTTAGAAAAAAAAGAGAGCCAAACAACATCGGATGACTTCTTGTATTAACACCCAACTGTAATTTTAATATTTCGCAAACACTGGCCTATAGTCAATTTTCAACATTTTTCAGGAGAACGAAAAACAGTTAAAAAGAGGAATATTGTGTCATCATAAGATTTTCTGACTTAAGATGAAACCATTATCCGTTTTATATGGGGATAGGAGTGTGATGAAATGGTGATAACATAGAAGTATATATTTCACAATTGGAGACAATGTGCAATCGTACATTAATAAAAATGGAAACATCTTAAGTCGAGCTAAGATGTTTTACCTTTTCAGTCGAGAAGTATCTAATAAATAATTTAATACAATAAAGGTTAAGATGTAGTTATTTATATAATTCGGTAGCAGTTAAAAAATATCTGAAGTCAATTATTTTTCTTGAAATTCAATAAATCTTCAGCTGGTTTGCAAATTTGCAAAACATAAAAATCAATACAAAACGATACCTTATTAGGTATCGCTCAATTTGTATCGTCTGGGCGATAGCGTTTTGACGATTATTGAGTTACGTGAAGCAAATGTTAAATCGTCAAAACGATATCGTCTGGACGATAGACGATTATTAAAGTTACGTGAAGCAAAACTGTCGTCGAAACGCTATCGCCTGGCGATAATCGACATACGGAATGAGTGCCCAGTACGTAAACGATAACGATAGCTACGTCAAACCTCTTGACATTTTGAATAATATTAAGTTTCCTTATCATCAATCAACCAACTTTCGAATTAAGCTTTGGAAAACTACATGCTGTAACAAATTCCCAAACAGATATCCAAACTATCACTTACATCCGCAAACAAGAGATGAATAGTCTTTAATCTCTAAACTTATTTCCATGTACTTGTACTCCCTGCTTAGATTGAAAACCAACCGGACACTGACTGGCACACCCGCAACTATGGCGAGGAAATTGATTTTTCTCTTTCTTATGCATGTATGGCTGGAAGGTTCATTAGCACAACATTCACAGTATTCCCTGCAAGCAGCTGTAGATGCCCTGCACAGACGGGAGGCACAATTGGCACTCAAGGATAATTATAATATACCCTCTCGTTATGGCATCCCACCGCCAGCGGCTCAGGAGCAGGACTACTGGGACGATGGTGAGTTTCTTTTTCCTATTTTTTTTTTTCTTTTATGTATGTCCTTCCCGCACACACACATAATCAAATATAGTGATGTAAGGCACGTTTTGTTGTGTTGGGAATGATAGAAAAATTCAATTTAATTTAGTTTTCACTACCCCTAATAATAATCGCATATTCTTTTCTTATAAAACCAGATTCCGAGACAGGACCCCCATTACTACCGTCATCGCACAGCAATAATCGCCACAAATTAAACAGAATTTTAGCCAAATATTTAGCCCGAGAGGAGGACAATGCTCGTAATGGTGGCGGTCTTGGACCTGTGGGTGGATACGAATTTGACGATGACAACTACTTTCCTGAGGAGAAGAAACGTTCGTCATTTTTTCGAGAGCGGGATGGTAAGGACGGTAGGTGGCTTAAAAGTGGTTATTTAATAAGTTGTAGATAGCCATTGGGTTGCCATGATTTTTGTTTTAATTGAATAGGTATATTAATTTATTAGTTAAGCAGCCTGGGGGCAGATCGCGTTTAACAACGATTGCCTGGACGACATCGTTTTTAAAGTTTCTGTCCGGATTTCTTTGGTTATCGTTTTAATGATATAGTCGTCTCAATAGTTACGTGATTAAGGTCCTGGTATACTTCAAAAGCCCAGCATCCTGTGGCGATACGTTTTATCTCTCACACAAAAATGAGTAAAAGGATAAGACCCGCTGAATTTTTAACTTCATATAAGGCGTTTTTCTTTTCTAGTTCAGAGCTGTGCACTGAACTGAGCTTGAGCATTATGAGCGCGCTCTGAACCGAGCTCGCTTACTTCGTTGTGTGTCTGACTTTTAGTTTGAATTATCATTCTACTAAATCCCGCTCGCTGTAAATATTGATCTTAAAGCAGTTCACTGTAGCATAGTTATGTACACTACTCAAAAATATTTCGAGATAAAGGCGAATTTCAAAACGTCAAAAAAGTTACAAGCATTGTGAATGCACACTGTTTTTTCGGATGCCAGTTTATGAATGCTTTAGCGCTGCTTTGCATTTGTTATGTATTTTTTACTGCAAATCAAAGTAAAATTGGCAAATTATCACAAAATATATTATTTTATGGTGTTTCCAATTGAAGAAAAGAAATGCCCTTTTTAAACTAGAGGTGTTCTTTCCATGTTTTCTATGTTTCATTGAATTGGAAAGTGCACTTCCAGGTCAATTCTTAGCGTGACAAAAGTGTCCGGAAAATTCACCTATGATATCCGCAACCAAATCTATATATGTACATAAAAGAGTAGCGTGATTGAGTTGACAGACATCGTACAGGCCAAACCGCTAATTGTAGGTTCAAGAAACTTTCAGGATATGATCCAATAGCTGTGTAGACGCTCACTAAGTAGGGATTTTTCGATACGACCCTCCCTGCCCTTTTTAGAGAGGATTTTCTGTTACTCACGATACGTTAATCGTATAAACTTGAAAATTTGTAAGTTTATAGAAAATAAAAAATCATCGAATATCTATTTCGCCTTTTTTTTTCAAAATTCGAGTTATATAGGTTGAAAAAGAGGATGCAAACTTTTTTATTTAACCTTTCTTCACTCAACCTGCTATTACATTCATAAGGCTTGGCCAATCCAAAAAAGCTTAAAACGATCTTTAGTCAATACTTCTCCGAGTATTCTAAGGCCCCAGTTATAGCTATCATTGAAATGCATCATTGAAAATTTTGATTTACGATTTTAAGATTTTATATGCTTTCCGATTTTTCGAGTTTTCTCTGTTTAATTTAACTGACAGGTACTTCCACTGACAACAACTTTTCAATGATTGCTATAACTGACTTGTCAAAAAAAATAAAGCATTATTCCACTGATTTGTTCCAATGACGCATTTCAATGATAGCTATAACTGGGGCCTAAGTCATCATTTATCTTTTTGCTATTTCCAGACATACCCACAGCCACAGTGCGTTCGGTTATTCTTTACAATCGTTCTTAATATTGTTACGACTTGCCGTTTCATATTCCATTCCGTATCGGTTTTTGACTTTGGGTTGTGTGCGACGGGCATGCGAGTGAGTATGACTGAAATTAATAAAAATCGCAGTGCAGCCTACTCTACGTCCATAGCAACCCATGCGTGCGTACATGGCTATTTGCTGTGAGCTGTGCATTTGGTGTTGGCTGCATTGGTGAAGTCTGAGTGAGAATGTGTTGATAAAGCCGGTAACTATCCGGTAGAGTTTTTAAATTCCCTGAAACCATCGGGTATTTCATACCATAGACATAGGCTAACTCCTCGGAAGGGCACAACCATAATGCTCCTTCGGAACCTAAAACCACCAAAACTATGTAATGGCACTACACTGCAAATCAAAGCTTTGCATACAAACTTAATCGAAGCTATTATATTGACCGGTGTTGCTCAAGGGGAAGAAGTATTCGTGCCGCGCATTCCTCTGATAGCTAATGACCTCCCCTCTAACTTAAAGATATTACAATTTCCCCTTAAAGTGTGCCTCGCCATGACGATCAATAAGTCTCAGGGCCAATGTTTAGTATACGCACTGTCAGTTTTACATAGCTTGCTCTGGTGTAAGTTCACCTTCAAGTCTGGTAATGTTACTGCCGCCCAATAAAAAAAAAACAAGAAACATTGTCTATAAAGAAATCCTTTAAAAATAGACACTATATAAGTAAAATTTTTTCTAAAAATTTATATTTTAATAGAGTCCCACGCGGACGAAGTCGCTCTTAACGGCTAGTATTATTATAAAATAAAAATTTCTTCTCTCCTAGTATACAAAAAATCATCAAAATCTTGCTTAAACCTACTCCCGCTTTACAGTTTGAACCTGTGACTTATTGATTGTCATGGCAGAACAGAATAAAGAACAATAAATTCTCATCTGGCTAAAATTTAACGAGAGAGGGATACTGTGAGATGACGAGCAAATTAAGCCAAAAACGGAAATAATTTGTTGAGTTAAAAGCAAATTGACAATTGCTTTATTCGCCGATCTTTTGGGTCCTTTTTATAATTGTTATCAAGAGATATTCTCTATTTCATGCGAACCCTTTTAGAAACGTTTAAAATGCTTTTATTCGTCCCACTTCGATTTGTTGCTAAATGTGAGCCGTTTAGCAAAAATCTGCATTGTAAGGGTTTTTTCTTGAACATAATTTTTCTTCAGATATCCAAAAAAAGCTTACTCTGTTATACATTCATATATTAAAAAAAAAAAAACACTCTAATAACGGCTCCATCGTACATCAGCAAATAAACACGTATGGGATATCATTATATAATCCCTTCCAGACGAGTTGTGACTTTTCTGTAATTTTCCTTTTTTTTTATAGTCTCCCTATATCCTTTTACATCATTATTCTACCATTTTGTGCTATACCTTCCTCCTTGATTTAGTCCTTCCTTTACATACTTAAGATATTGTTAGCTTCTTTTATATATGAGAACCTATGACTAAGAGAACAATACAAAAAAAGTATCGAGACACCCGAGAAGGTGGGAGGACAGTGCTCAAGTATTTTAAAAGCATTTTCCTGTTTCCTAGTCAAAATGTACTCCTTCTGCCCATACAATATATTAAATGGAATGGAAAAATGCGAAGCACATACATATTGATGGGTTACGAAAGTGGTTAACACCTTTCGCTTGCCCATGTGGGCATTAGTAATGTCATGCCTTCGTCTCGGGTTTCCTATGGCATAGCTGGTCATGACCATTAAAGACCTTATATTGCAAGATATTTTCCAATGCGGTTATACGTGAATTAAGTGTGGCACTTTAGTAAATTGAGTCCTTGATTTATGGGTGAGAGCATAACTCTTGACAGGTTCGGATAGGTCCGGTTGTGGTTAATTTCATTCAACACGAGAATTCTTCATGAGCATTTTGCGGAGATTAGTTCTTTGTTGGGCCTATGATGCAGTATTGGATGATCCTTTTGTCAGGATGTGTCGGGGCCTTCATGCCACACAAAAGCTTATGCCTATTAATAAGGATATGAAATTCTTAAAAGCGGCTTAACCATTGAGCAGTTGACTTTGATGTAAGAGGAAATCGTGCATGGATCAACGAGTTTCGCAATCTATTCAGGGTCTGCTCTTTATTTACAAATTGTATTTTATGTAGCTTTATGGCAGCAGTGAGCATTTCGGTCTTCACTAAAATCACATAGTTCTCTTACCCCGTTTAACTGCAATTATGGATCGCCCATCGAATGTTGAATTTATGTGCTCTAGTATTTACAAAGTGGGGTGTCTCAACTCCGCCAGCAGGATATCGAGTGCATGTATCTCTTGTAATCAACTTTTGTGAGCATTTTTTCTGCCATTAAATGTGGTTTAAGGAAATTCGTTTGTTTCCATTTCTCCATGGACAAATGTAATGTTAATTGTAATTGTAAGTAATAGGCCATGTACACTGCGACCAGAAGAGGATTATTGTGTTGGCCTCTGTTATTTCTCCATGGACAAATGTTGACTCTTTGGTTAAATGCTTTGTATTACGAAACGCAACGGTTTTTAGCATTCTTATTTTCTTTCATCTTGGTAGATTAGAACGGTCTGTCGTATGAAGTAATGTTGCAGTAATGTTCGGAGCTAGATATAGTTTAAATATGCATCACTTCGTTAACAGTGGCATCTCTAACCGCTTTAATTTCGTTGATCACCCAATTCTCTGGTAAACATACGTTGAAGAATATGAATCGAGCTTAGAAAATCTTGAAAAGGGGGCAAAATAAACTGCCTTCTGTCCTATATATTGTGACAACTAAGAGCAAAAAAAATAGTACGAATGGAGAAATCTCAACTCTATCCGGGATACCAATGATCATTTTTAGTATGACGGTTAAAAATGGTGATTAGTAAGGCACTGTGATTTATCTGAAAATGATTTTTCCAGTAATAATTCAAAATTTTCTCGGAGTTCGCTACATAAATGCACAAATTTATTCACCTAAACCTAAACCGTTGAATGACGCAGTCAAAAGTTAAGTTTAATAGGTCCTTGCCATTGTTCTCTGTATAAAAAATGTAAAGGGTTTTCTAAATGAAACAAAATATCATGTCGTCTGTCGTTCTAATCTCTACTTATGCACAATCAAACTAATTATTTGACTTTCTTTAGATAGTTGAAAGATGGATTATAGCTTTATCCAAGGCAGTTCAATGACTGAGTTATATAAGGTCGAAAGACCGATTTGTTACCAATAGCTTTTGTGCAGAAAAAAATTGTATCATGAGTCTTTTTGAATGTTGGATATCCAACTAAACTCCTATCCAATAAAATCAAGATATCTGATTCGTTTAAAAAACTTTGATCTATACCATTTAGGGCCGTTTGCTCATACGACTCTTAACGATTTAAGTTCTACTTAAATACTTATGGGCTACTTTTTTCAGGTCATAAACTGTCACATAAGAGTTTATGTTGAACTTAGTTCGCTATGAGTCGTATCAGCAAACGGCCCTTAGAAAGGGAAATAGTATATAAGTTTCATTTTGTTTAGCTTCACAATATAACCATAGTGCACAACTGAAAAGCTTGTTAACAAGTAAAAGTGTTATCATCGGCCTGCCGATGCTTTGATACCCTCCACTGCATACAAGTCATGCAAAATACCAAAACTACTTGACCGACATAGAACATTTTCAATACCAACCTGACGCCGATAAAATGAAGTCCTTTCACCAAATTTCATCTTTTTTGTATAAAAATATAAAATTTCTCCTGAACGGATCTACACAGTCCACCAGTTGGACATTTTTATACCCTCCACAGGAAGGTATATTCACTTTGCCCATACATTTGTAACGCCAAGAAGGAGTCACCGGAGACCTCATAAAGTATATATATTATGAATCAGGATCACATTCTGAATCGATTTAGCCATGTCCGTCTGTCTGTCTGTCTGTCTGTCTGTCTGTCTGTCTGTCTGTCTGTCTGTCTGTTGAAAGCACGATAGCGCCCAAAGTAATTGACGTAGGTGAATGAAATTTGATGAAAAGACTTCTTTTTATCGGCGTCAGGTTGGTATTGAAAATGGGCTATGTCGGTCAAGTAGTTCTGGTACCTCCCATACAAAACCAATATTTTACCCATATGTCTCTCTGTCTGTTGAAAGCATGATGGCGCCCAAAGTAATCGACGTAGGTGAATGAAATTTGGTGAAAAGACTTCTTTTTATCGGCGTCAGGTTGGTATTGAAAATGGGCTATGTCGGTCAAGTAGTTCTGGTACCTCCCATACAAAACCAATATTGGACCCATGCCTCTCTGTCTGTTGAAAGCACGATAGCGCCCAAAGTAATTGACGTAGGTGAATGAAATTTGGTGAAAGGACTTCTTTTTATCGGCGTCAGGTTGGTATTGAAAATGTGCTATGTCGGTCAAGTAGTTCTGGTACCTCCCATACAAAACCAATATTGGACCCATATGTCTCTCTGTCTGTTGAAAGCACGATGGCGCCCAAAGTAATTGACGTAGGTGAATGAAATTTGGTGAGAGAACTTCTTTTTATCGTCGTTAGGTTGGTATTGAAAATGGGCTATGTTGGTCAAGTAGTTCTGGTACCTCCCATACAAAACCAATATTGGACCCATGCCTCTCTGTCTGTTGAAAGCACGATAGCGCCCAAAGTAATTGACGTAGGTGAATGAAATTTGGTGAGAGAACTTCTTTTTATCGTCGTTAGGTTGGTATTGAAAACCTGCTATGTCGGTCAAGTAGTTCTGGTACCTCCCTCACAAAACCAATTTTGCATGACTTGTATGCAGTGGAGGGTATCAAAGCATCGGCCAGGCCGATGATAACACTTTTACTTGTTTTGTTTTGGGTTGTACTAGGGGGTATCAAATGGACAAGGCCTCATTAAGGATTGAAGTGTGTTTTACAACTTTTCGACCACGATCCTAAGTATTACCAAGCGGGGCTTAAGAAGATTGGGGTGAAGCATGATGATGAGCACAGCGGATTATGAGTGCTGCCTCTCCACAACTGGAACTCATCTTTCCAGGCAATCACGAATACGAGTGTCCACACGGTTACGGGCAAGATAATTAATATCCCATATTATTTCTGAATGTGCTGAAAAGCACCCTTTAATGGCCTTTGATTTTGTACTCATTAAAATATACCGATAGGTAAAGCTTGGGCTGCTTTTCACTTTAGGTTAAGCTTTGTGTAAAAAGCTTAAAAATAACAAGGTTTTATTTCACAGGATATACTATATATTGCGAAATTTTTAAAGCAATCGGTTAATACAAGCTGCTTTGGATGCACCCACGTTAAACCTCCTCTTAGGGTTCAATAGACGATAGACCAATAATTCGCAATACAACAAGCCTTTTCAAAGAATAATAAACCCTCTCCTCAACCAATGCTGGTATTCTTTCTCAGATTTAATTTCCTGGTGGTTGTAGCGTCTCAATAGATATGGTGTACTGAAAAAACTATGCGGGACGTTCCATATTCATTTATTCCCATAAACGAGTAATTCAATCAGCTGAATTGAGGTTTGAGAAACTTTCTCTGGAGAGTTATACTACTGTCCGATTCCGATGCTGGCCAATGTTCGCGAGAGGTTTCTCAATGGATAAAAAACATAAAGATGTTGTTTTTGTTTTTTCGGGGATTGAACTTGTATCCCCTTTTTAAGCACACTAATTACTGAGCCACTATGCCCGCAAGAAGTTGGACTTAGGGTCCAAACAAGTTCCTATTATCCACATGCCAATATATTGATTTTTGTGTAGGGGTCTTGGTCTTGGGGTTCTTGTTAAAATATTAAAAATAACCATTTGCACTCATCTATTTACAGATCCCTCTGCGTCACTCTTTCGCGAACGAGACAATCAACCCTTCGACCATGCTGAACTAACCGATCAATTTCTGAAGGAAATCGAAGAAGCCCGTGAACTTGATCGCGAAGAGCGTTACAAAGAAGCATTGCGTCGCATCTGGGAAAAATACCAACAGCAAGAGAACGACATCGAAGGTCAAATCTTTGAAGATCAAAAACGCGTGGTACCGCAACCAAACTACTATATCGGGCCACTTATGCAGAAGAAACGAACCTACCCAGTCCTTCCGTGGTTGCCAATGTCTCGTCGCAAACGTTTTCCTGTTGCCAAGCGATCCCCAAAAATGCCCTTCGACGACTCGTCCAAATCCAATGCCGAAAGAGTGCCCGAAGAGCTACGTGAACTTTTTGGAAAGCCCAATGAAGAGAAAAAGAAACGTTCAGCCGATGATCAGTCCACAGATGCACCGGATGAAAAGAGGAATGAAAAGAACACCACCAGCGCAACAATTGAACCGCATACAGAGCATCCACCGCACGGTGGACACCACCACAAGGAGCACAAACATCGCAAACGAAGCGATCATTCCCACGAAAGCCAAGAAGAGGAGGAGGAGGAATCCGAGGAGCATGAACCCGAACACGAAGAACACGAGGAAGAAGAGGAAGAGGAGGATCACGAACGTGATGATTTCGAAGATGAGGAGGAAGCACAAAAAAAGAAACGCGAAGCCAGTGAAAGGCGTATGCAAAAGCGGTCAAATCTCGAAATCGTAAAGGAGGATCAAATTTTACCAGGAGATCTGTCGAATTTCCGCAGAAAGAAGTCTGTCGATTGGTCAAAATACTTTGGCATTGATCGGAGGAAAAAATCCGTCTACGATAAGTAAGTATTCAAAGTCATATTCGAGCATAAACTGCAAGTTAGGTAATTCCCCTTTCAGTGGTGACTCGAAGAAACGCAATCCAGTCGACGAAGACGAAGATGAAGAAGAGAAGCGAAAAAAGAAAAATATCGACCCCGATAGGCTTAGCAATATGGGTAAAAAGCTGCAATCAATCGAGGACCTCATCATCGATGAGACTGTCAAATACACTGGCGCCCATGAAGGTATGTGAACTTGAATCACTGCAATCTTGGCTTTATAGCTTCTAATTTCAAGGCATTGCCGATCCGGAGGAGATTGCACGTTTGAAGGACCATGTTGTGTCACGACTAGCCACTGCTTACAGTTTGGAAAAAATGCGACGAGCTTTGGAGAAACTACGACAGTCCGTTGACAATGAGAATCATTTGCTGCGAAACGTCGTAGAGAGCGATTCAAAGTCGGACGATGAGAGCGATATCGAAAAGCAAAAACGCCTGTCGGTGAAAAAGGAAAAGGTCGAGTTCCAAGGAATGCAGTAAGTACCAGTTGGACGCATGAATGTACGAAACTAAACATTTTTTTCTACTCCCACCAGTCATTCCATCAACACACCAAACACCGACAAATCCAAAGACGTTCAGGGTAACTCAATGACGACTGATGCCGATGCCGATGATGATGATGAGGAAAAGAAAAAGAAGAAGCAGAAGAAACGCAACGGCTACCAACGATACCCGGAGATTCCCAACGATGTTAGTGAATTCGAAGAGGAAATCGGTGCTGGTCACTATGAACCCTTAAATGACGCGTATTTGGGAAATAAGAACTATATCCCCGGATCAAGCCAGTGTCCACTTATTGATTCGATGGCCGAGCGTTGCCGAGGTGTGGACTTGCTGAGCGGTGATATCAATCAGGAGCTCTTGCCCATTTGTGGCGTCCACCAGATTTGCTATTTGTGTGTAAGTATTTTGCTCCCCATTGCAATGGTTACTACTGCCGAATCGGATGTTAGATCTTTCATACAGACACCATTGTGTTTATTAAAAAGTTTAGCAACATATTTGACTCTTTTCTCCTCTTTCAGGGCACATCACAAGTCGCATGTGACTTCCAATACCTAGCCGAAGCTGATTCAATTTGTGGCCATAACAATGATTGCCAAGCCGCAGCACGATCTGTCCTCATGATTCTTCGCGGTTCACCGGGACCCCAACTCGGTCCAAAAGAATGCATTAAAAATCCATGTCTCAACCGTGCAATGAGAGAGATTGGACTCTAAGTTGTCTGCTCACTCGCTCCGACGAAAAACATCTAAATATACAAACAAACCTAACACAACATGTATCTGTCACCCATCCCACGGATGCAAGATATTTTTTAGAGACATTTTACAAAATAAAAACAAAGACAACTATGTAAGATTATTATGTTTAAATTTAACTGTACTTATAAATCTGTGTATATCAAAAAAGAAATAAATGGCAGCTATTCAATTTTGTAAAAAACGAACAGCATAGTAAAAAATAAAACCAAAAATGTTTGCTTATTCCAAGAAGCACGTGTACAGCTGAATAGGATCCAAAATAATGCCCAAAAATATCGGCACGAAGAAGTAAACTAAATTTTGAAATTTTATAATATTTATTATAAATAAAACTATATAAAATTTACTCTATGTTGTACGGTTAATAAAAATATATCAAACATAAATTTTCCTATAAGAATGGTAACAAGAAAAATTTTGAGCGCATTCAAATTTACTTTTGAAATATATATGTGTTTATATTACTATGAACTCAGCACACCTTGAAGGACGAATCCTTTCATATAGATAGTCGATGTTTAAAAAAAATTATATTATCTACTTTGGAGATTAGAAATTTATGTAAACTCTTTTTTATCTTCATTTTTAAAGGTTTTTATTTTACATTTTAAGCATCCTAAGTCGAAGGTTTCCAATGTTTAGTTGTTAAATGTTTATCTGACAATAAAAGAAAAAATATATTTGAGAACGGAACTGCAGAGAAATGTTTTATTTACAATGTTTATTTCTATTTTGATAATTTTGAAATTGAAATTATTTTTAAAATGAATGAATAATACTTTTTGTACGTGGTCCCTTAGTATTTATCGTGTGGGCATAATGAGTTTGTTTACTATTTAAGCATACACATACACATATTAAAAGTACTTTATAAAATCATTGTATACAATAAGAGATTTACTTATTATAAAATAAAAACAAAAATTCAGAGTTGACTTTCAGCTTTAGACAAATGAATTTGAATGTAAGAAAAGTATCTGAAACAGACCATAAGCTGAATAAAACTAATAAACTTACGTATTTATGTATGATAAAAGTGTTATTTAAAAACAAAATAAATATAAAGTGAGTATTAAAACACTCGGTGGTTGGTTTTTATTTGTAAACTCTGAAAATGATGCAGCAGCAGAAATCAAGCAAAGAGTTTCACTTGCCAATCGCCGTTTCTCAGGCCGTTGATTAATGAGGCCTTTTCTCTATAAGAGGCCCTCATAATCCAAGTCCTGTTTTATGCAGTAGAAGTATGGAGTGTAACAAAGGCGGATGAAGATCTTGTTGATCGTTTTGAACTCAAAATTCTTCAAGGAATTTTATGTCCGGTTTGCATTGATGGGTTTGGAGGAACAGATTTAATGCAGTCGACGAAGATCTGGTGTTTGGTGGCCAGGGACCCAGTGGAAGGGGATCTTAAACAATTTGGAGTGCGAACCTCTTAAGTAAGCAACCAAAAGCAACCGCACTATCACGCACACGCTAAATTTGATTTTAAAGTTTATTGTGGGGGCCACATTTTGCTGCTTATACCTATATTCAATGCTATTTACAAGTATTTCGTTTAAAATCGTGGGGTACTTATGTACCAGCCCCCAGAAACCCCTCTGGCAGGGGCCAATCATTTCGTTGTCAAGACTTTTAGGGGTCTAACAGCAGGCAGGATGTAAGGGGGACTGATGCCTTATAGTTGGCCAGATTTAGAGGCTCTCATTTCATGTGGATATGTACTATTTTTCAACGGAATCTATGAGATGAGTTGGTTTAAGCTTTGCGCCTTTTAAACTTTGACAATACCTACTTGATCATACATTTAAGTTATCCTGTTTTCGACTGCAGGGTTGCCAAAATAAAGTGTGCTTTAAGCGGCCAAACCTTAAAAAAATTTAGCCCAAAATCGTTGCCCAGAAAGAAGCCCGGTTTTGTTCGAAAATATTTATTTTTTGTAGTCTTGTGAAGGAATAAAAAAACAAAATTCGCACAAATTTGTAAAACGATATAATGTATAGCCCAAAATTGTTTTGGGCGCTCATGAAAGAAATCGTTTTTTAAGATAGAAAAAATAGCCCAAAATACGATCAAGCACCCAATCTGGGAACACTGTTCGACTGTGCAATTTTTCGAATCACCCGCATGAGCTAGCACTTGCGTTCTTCCGTGGAGTGATTTTATAGTTGGCGCAAGAGGTCCGTATGGGAATTTTGAGAACTTTGATTTTTCCCTTTTTCCTAGATCGATGCTGAGACCCACCGCTCGGTAGTCTACCACACGAACCGATGAGCCATTGCGTCCGCATCTATTTAGTAATAGCTCGGTAATATTGTTTTATGCCAAATTCCAGAGATAAGCTAAACAAATCGTTTTATTTTAATCGGTCACTTTCTACGAGGAAAAGAAGGTAACATATCGTTTTTATCGCTCCCATTGTTTATTTTACCAACAGAAAGCATATTCTCGTCGCTTTCAAAATTCCCAATAAATTAACCGAACCTCAAAACGTCGCGACTTTTAAAAATGAGGTTTACAATCACCGATGTAGAATGCATGCATAGTTCGCGGCTCCATAGTTGCAGTCAAATCGCATGTGTAATCTTCACCAGCCGCATAATTCTACTTCAGTAAATATTTCCTTTGGAATTTCCGTTATGAACTACGTGTATGAACAAAGTTCCAGATGCGTGCAGACTTTAACTGCACTTACACTCGTAATGTAGATGGCTACTCCTTTGGCAGATGTTGCTAGCAGGGTTGACAAACGTGTTACGATCGTAACTTTTAAGTTACAATGGACATTGGAAAAATACAAAATACAATCGCTCCGTAAAAGTTACACTCAAAGAGTATTTTTTTATTTTGAAAAATTGCAATAACGCATATTATTTACTACAAAAACTTATTACAATTTTTTGTATTCGTTTATCTACAATTGCTATACTTACGAACGCAATAAATTCCACTGTAAAACAAGTGAAGTGCATTGCAGTTGACAATTGACAAAACATATGCCAGATGGAACAGCTTAGCTATACCTAAATTCTACGAAGGGATTCCCGATAAAATAAACCCTTTTAAAATTTACGAAATGTGTAAAGCTAAGAATGTTTTGAACATTCTGCATATAATGATAACGATAAAAATATTTTAAACTTTTGCATCTTAGGTAGCTACAAGATTTTTGAGCAAATTTGTTATTAATGTCGGAAATGTTTTTATGCCTATTGCAATATATTGGTGATTTTTATACCCTCCACAGGAAGGTATATTCTCTTTGTCATTACATTTGTAACGCCAAGAAGGAGTCACCAGAGATCTCATAAAGTAGGTATATATATTCTGAATCAGGACCACATTCTGAATCGATTTATCCGTGTCCGTCTGTCTGTCTGTCTGTTTGTTGAATTGACATAGGCGAATGAAATTTGGTGAAAGGACTTCTTTTTATCGTCGTCAGGTTGGTACTGAAAATGGGCTATGTCGGTCAAGTAGTTCCGGTACCTCCCATATACAAAATCAATTTTGCATGACTTGTATGCAGTGGAGGGTATCAAAGCATTGGCCAGGCCGATGATAACACTTTTGCTTGCTAAAGTTAATTATGAAGATAAACAGGTATATGTGACAAAAGCTAAAAGTCAACTTCAGGAGTTTTAGCAAACTTTCAATTTGTTTTCTGTGAGATTTGGATATAGCAGTTTCAAATACACACATAAACGAAAATAACCGTTTGATAAAATTAATAAACAGAAGTTTATTTGAATATACACTATTCCGAATAATAAAAAATATAGGAATGAAAGTGTGTGATCGCAAATAATGTGGGAGGTATTACTTGCATTTAAACTTCTTATTGAAATTTTAAGTAAAGAGTATTGTTGAAAATGCACACATTACCTTCCAATTAATTTTTATCAAAATCGAAAATATGTTTTTCAAAGTACGAGTCGTTGCTTAAAGTACGAAAAATGCAATCATTTTAAAAAAAATTGGATATTTTACATGCATTTTGGATAAAATTTGTGTTTTCATGTAGCCTATAGAAAACAAAAAAAATAATTTAGATTATACGGTATGCGATGCTTAAAAAAACGTTGATTGCCATAAAGTAAAGAAAAATATTCCACCCAAAAAAATTTATATACATATATGTATTTGATATATACCGTTTTCGAGAAAAATCCAAAGTTTTAAATTATCGTGCAAAAAAAAGGCTCCGAACTTTAAACCCAATGAGGTTTGAAGCAAATATGCCTAGCTGTAAGCCACAGAAGCCGACATGCAAAGGGACGAAAATAAGTGGCATTACATATAATTGAAAATCGTCTCGAAATCATTCGAAATTTTGTACGAAAACGATATCTTACTCCTACTTGTATACGAGAAAGTAAAAAATACAATTGAGCCCAAAAAAATACAATCGGAACTAAGATTTAGTTACAGTCCACACAGTTCATTTTTCATCCCTGGTTGCTAGGCTTTGAACCAGCCGACTATGGCAGCTTGTATTTTATTCACGAATGTTCTACATAAAAGCAGAACACATAATGAGGTAGTCAAATAGAAACCTTCATCCCGTTCTAGGTTTATTTTCGCGGAAAAATGTACCCCCTGTCCTTCTTCAATGTCTCATCTATCTCTATGCCAAAATGCATACAAATTGGTTTCACGGTTTGGCGTGAAAAGGTAACAGACAGACAGACAGAGTTACTATCGCATTTATAATATAGATAGTCCACTGATATTTAAATTCATACAACCATTTTCTTCTGGCAGAAGTTGTTGAATAAAATTCCTTGCAATTCTTTTGTTTTATTTCTTTTATTATTTAAAAAAAAATGCCGGTTGTACAATAGAAATTTCAATCAAACAGAAATCCCTTTCGCACAACGATGCATAGATCACTTAAGTCAAAAAAAAAAAACAACACAATCATCGTGCTCCAGAGTACCTCCACCCGGAGCAATGCCTTACTTTACTTTGTGTGAGACAAACTACTGTTTTTTTTGAAAGATGATTGGAGACCCACTGTACTGTGTGCCGTTATAGTGATGAGAAGCTGTATTCGTGTGTTGTTGGCTTTTTTGTCTTTTTGGAATTACGAATCTAAATCTTACTGTGCTGACTTCTGTCCAGCGATCCGCCGCAGCAGCCGATTGCCGCAAAGGAAAGTCACCGCTGCGATTGGAATCAACAGACGAATCGTCTGGAACATGTTTAACTGCAGCCAGAATAAGCCAAACAAGCCGAGAATTGCTCCGAGTCCCAAGTGGAAACCAATGGTGCTGAGGCTGAAGGAGAAATTCGAGACATTGATGCCAAGTTTGCCCCACAAAATGAACAGAAGCACCAATGGAGTCAGACAGAGTCCAGTGAAGATATCGGACACCAAGCGGGGCGGACGCTTCTCTGGGACGCGGAACTGGTGAATGATCTCTGGCCGTGGAGCGCGAATGGTTTGTGATTGGTTATCTACAAGTGGGAAAGTTGATTAGTTATGGGAAGAAGCTGTATAACGTAATTGATTGTCACTTACCCTTCCTTGCATCTTGAGAAAATTTAAGTTGAACATTGGCCACGTGCCATTTGAAGGAGTTCGAGAGCGAAGCATCGCCCACAATCAGCTCTAACTTGTAGACACCTGATTTGTAGCCAAAATCACCGCCTCTAGCACCGACGTCCATGTCGAATTTGTACGCCTTGGATGAGTCTTGTTCGGCTACGTAGATTATCTCCTCATCGGTGTCCTTGTGAGCAAGGCGAACGAAAGCTTGATGGACTGTCATGACCTTTGTGGTACCGTCGTCCGTAAGCGCAGCTTTAAGAATAAGTTTCTGTGTCTGGTCGGCTGCAAGGGTCTCGATTAGCGTGTTGGGGAACACTACATTCTGCTTCTTGACAGCCGAAGTGGCATCAGAATCACCAACGCCAACCTCCAGCGAGTGGACCTTAACCTTTCCGAGAACTTTGAAATTGAGCGATTGACTGTAACCATCAGCATTAATGTCAACAGTGTAAATGCCTCGCGTGGGCTTGAATGTGGTCAAATCCGCAGAGTAGGTGGTCTTGTCTGAGCTCTTTGACACAAACTGTACCTTCTCAGCGAGAACAGTGTTTCCTTTCTTCACAACCACCTTGCCGAAGATACCAATTGGGAATGGAGATAATGGCTTACCAAGAAGATCAACAACCCCAATGGTGAGAAGTGGAGAGTCTGCCTGAAGTTGGCCATTGCCGAGCAGTTGAATGCAAATGGGAGCTACCTTCTTTTCAGCTTCACTGAGAGTCTTCAGAACCTCGATAAGGACATGCACGCCCTTAGGTGTCTGCACAGAACGACGACTAAGGAAGTAGGTGGCCAATTTTACAGCCTGGACATCGGTAATAGGTACAGGTTTACTCAGAGCTTTGGTCACCTTAAACGCACCGTTGACAATCAGAGCAGTAATACTGAGTCCCCCCTCGAACTGCAACATCTTTCCATCAACTTCATCGGCTTGCACGATGGCATCTTCCACGCGATCAGCGACAAATGCCGCTGGTAAGCCAACCTCAGCAGCGATATAAAAGGCGTAGCCCAAGCTACTCAACGAATCATCTTTCTTCAGGATGCTTTGAAGATTCTTAGCTATTCTCTCTGAAGTGGCGGCATCAATAGTCACTCCCATGGCCTTCGAAGCGAACAGATTAAAGAATATCTCTTGAGCCGTGGACACATCCTTGCTGAAGGAGGTTGTAATCTTACTAAGCGCAGCATGTGGAATGGCCACAGTCGTGCATTTCGCATTCTTGTGAGCTCCAACGAGATAGAAGTTCTTCTCGAAGTCCTGCAATATATATCGAAATTAAATATGTTGTCTCCTTTATGAGTGCTAATGCATTTATCTCTACTCACGTTTAACTTGGAATCCGCGTAAGCCGCATGAATCCGCTGACACAATGCTGTTTTCTCTAAATCATTGGTAGACTCGACATTTACAGTTGAATAGTATATCGATTGCAAATCATTCGAACTCAACCCATCAATGAATACTTTCTGTAGGCGTGACAAGTCCGCCGAACTCAGGTGACTAGCAACTGTGCGCAACGCGTCGACATGGAAACATAGTAGCGATCCAAGTAGAAGCACCAGAATTCCTGTTAAAAACATTGAGATAAGTAATTACAAGCAGCGAGCAATAAGTTATTTGTGATTTCGGAGATAAGCATATTATGGGCACCACCGAATAAACCAGCCCAAAGTTATCACGATGCCAACGCCGGTTCGTTTAAAATGACTTAATAAATGTGTTATATCGCAAATTATTCGCTCAATTTTAGCTTTTATTGTATAGATTTTATTCTTACCTGCTTTAAACATGGTATAGCCGTATTTATTTGTTAGATTATATGGAAAAAAAACACTTTTTATTGCATACAACCTTTTTTACCAAGCACACACAAGTTGACAGACACGTCAGCGGCAGAGCTAGCCCGGCAAACAGTACAATGTGCTGGTACAATCCTAATATCGGACTCGGTTTGCTTGTTAGTCAGTGCGCTAAGATGTTGCGAACTTCGTGGATGTAGTAGATTTTTACCATATAAGAGAGGTACCTACCTGTTATAAAAATCCATATATAAATATATTTGGGATTTGTGTCTAAATATGACGTTCAGCGAATAAAATCATAGTGAAGTAAATTCAAAGTTTAAATGAATATGTTTTTGGAGTGAACAAAATACGTAAATGCTTGGAGATTTCGATAGATTTTAGGTCCGAATACATCAAATCAGCTCATATAGGGATACCACCAAATAGTTCGGTCTCATTGGAATGGAACTATAGACGCCTCTCCTTAATTCATTTACGAAATTCATTCGCCCCCTTGTGTATATATTTCGTATTCACATATCACACCTTGAGCAACTCGGAAAGAAAGTTCAAAAAGTTATTAACACAAAGCTATTACCATTTTTTTTTATTTTATTGTATTCAAATGTTACTCCTCAATAATTACTATTTCTTGCACTATCTCCCCTTTGATACTTCTGCACTAATCTGGACAGAGTCACAATTAGTTCACCCTTAAATTTTAACATCGTTTCCTTAGGAACTCGCTTCATTTCTGGTGAAAGCGAAAGCAGGAACAGAATATCTTTATCGGCATTGTTTAGTTGCAAAGAACATTGGTGTGGACTCTCCGCTGTCTTCACCCACTTATGTAAATCCGACTCATCATTATTTCGGTTCTTTCCTCTTGCCGAAATTCCCGGGTTATTGTGCTTACCGTTTTCTACAATATCAACATCGGATCCTTCCAAAGAATATTCCAAATTCAAAGCGTCCAGGACATTTGCATCGTAAGCTTCTTCCGAAGGTTCATCTTTGATGCTTACTTCGTTAATTTGAAAGATTTCCTCATTACCCGCATCACCTTCATGAGAGAGGGAGTTTGATTCCAAAAGAGTACTGTCAAGTTGTGTAGAGGGCTGAAAATAGTCCCAAAGTTATTCGAGATTCCCAGACATTAACTACACATACACGAACCTTAGTTATTTTTAACGCCACATTGACATTGTGCTTAACAAGGATGTGTCGTTTCAGATTCGAAATGGTAGTTTTGAAGGAGAACTTTTTCTTACAAAAGTTACATCTCGCTATGCCCGGACTTAAGCGTTTAAAGTAATTCCATATAGGACTTATTTTTTTTCTATTGTAATGTTTCATCTCTCGTTGTATTTTAAATACAAAATTTGACCTGGCAGTGCTAAGAGGTTGGTGGCTTTCAGGTTGATTTTTTGTTTATAAAAAAATATTTTAACTAAGAGAAAAAACGACCGACTCTCTTAAAACGCAAACAATGTCAAATGTTTACAAACTCGAAGCTCGAACATTTAGTTCTTCTTCTTCTTACTATACTAACACTGACATTCTAATACACTTGAATATTAACATTCCGCTGTTTTATTCACGACACCTTATGTCCTCCAATTAGTTAACATTACCATCAGAAACTACACAACATCTATTTTGACCAGTTATCAGTTCTTATTCACTTAAGATTACATTGAACTGAGGATTATTGCTTAAGAAGAAGCGACTTGACAAAAATACACAAAATGCCGATGGGCGACCGAGCAAGAGCAGCAAAACTGTCAAATTGAAGGAAGTCGCAATCAAAATTCATTCCTAATGAATTTGTAAAATCAGCTTTTTAAGTGATGCCAAGTTCAAAGAAAATATTGCTGATCACAAAAAATCTTTTTAACTCGTTGTCGTGGTAATTATGAACAGTTTCACATATTTTGTATCTACTTTAAAAGAATTTCTGTGATAAGTGGTGGCGATAATACAATAATTATTCCAATTATCATTTTAATTAATCATAGTCACCTTTATTCAAAAAGTGCTGTGGCTGACAAAGGAAAAATAATAAGTGTGACTGATAACAAGTTGAAAGGTAGCATGCCAAAGATAGATCTTATTATTCAGTGTTATTTAGTGTTTTTGTTTCTGACATTTTGGTCTTCGAATACTTAAAAGAAAACGATTGTATGCGGATATGTTAAAAACTAAACTGTGGTAAGACAATTGACGCTGAATTTTCTAGTTTAGCAGGTCTGACAGCTGACTTTCTTGATGTGTCTCTGTTTTGATTGTCCTAGATCGGTCAAATGAATCCCTTTTTCAGTTTACTTTTATGGAGGGGTAGCCAACAAATCTAGCCAAGTATTTCTTGACTGAATACAAATTTAACAGTTTACATTATGCATAAATGTGGCTGACGTAGGAAAAGTGACGTTACCGACCAATCTAGTTTCTGCGTTCAGGGTACATCTAGTCCCGACTAGTCGACTCAAGATAACTAGATTTTTGAATGTTACTATATGTTATAATGGTAGTTCATGTCAAAATGCGGACCGCTATCTAAAATTAAATTTTTTAAAGTTCCGAATATGGGATTGTTTATAGTCCACTTCACATCGTTTGTTCAGCTGCATATTACTGGTTCGATTACTTGAAATTTGTAAATAACTGATTGTAGATTAAAAAAAATCGCAATCCCTTAAATTGTTTGATCATGTGGTGATAGATATGTTTAGTTTATACATCACATGTATGTATCCCGAGCCTTCAACATTGCTGCGTTATGTTCCCACTTCGCTCCGGTTTATCTCTAAGCACCAAGATAATTAAAACACAACCACGTAATATCTATTCTTATCAAGAACTTATATTTAAGACATATCAATTATAAACTAAAAAAAATAACTCCCATTCCATCTTAGGTCTTTTTTTCATACCTTTTAACCAGCTTACCGAACGCTGACATCAGCTCCGCCTTAAAATCGATCTCAAATTCACTAGGAACCCTTTTCATATCACCCACCAAGGACAGCAGGAACAGAGTATTATCGTCGACGTTATTCAGTTGCAAATTGCACTCAGTGGTAGCATCAGTGGAATTTATCTGATGTTTACAGTCTTCCCGTGAAGCTTGACACCTGAAAACATCGTCTTTATTTGCAAAAAACATCTTTTGATTGGCATTTCCTTCTGTTAAACGTTGCTCGGATTGATATGTTCCATCGTCAGCGGTGAAACATTCTCTGCTGGATGTGGATTCGTCTATGATTTCCTCCTTAATCTCGATTTCACACAGTTCCGAATCTACTGGTATCTGGTGTTCATAGTCATCTTGAGTAGGTTCTATAAATGATAGCGCTTCGTAGAAGCCACACTGGCGGTTCGAAAAAAACTCGCTTCTCAGTGCATCGAATTGGTTAGACAGTTGAGTAGCTAACGAAATAAAAGCAATATTGTATGTGATAGAATAATGCGTGACAGCGATTATAGTCTTTGATATAAGAAGTGTTCCTACTATAGACTCTAAAAAAATATGTAACAACCATCACCATTCCGTTCGCGTAGTCTAATATACTCTTCTGCCAATGATGACATTTCGGTCATTTGACAGAAAATCTGGTCATGTCTATTTAGCATGCAGTCAAGTCTTACCTTACGCAAACTTTGACAAATAAAATGTATTCAAATATATTCAACGTAAACACCAAAAATATTAAAAAAAAAAATACATTTACCGATTTCCGTGCGATCTTTCGTCGGATGCAGCTTAGAAGCTATTGTGCACCATGCCTTATGCTGAAGCTCACCGTTTCCGTATGAAGCACATCGTGTATCCCACAAACATGGATACATTTTAACAAGAGCGATTAAGCTGAGAACAGTAATTTCATCAGGGAGATCATTCTGAAAAGTAAATCGTTTTAAAACAATCGCAAATGCTCTCGCTCTAGCAAAACTAACATTCTGATTGCATTGCTTTAGGATTCTTTCAAAAGCGGCCCCATGCTTTAAAAGTAGATGTCTTCGAAGATTTGTTATGGAAGACTTAAACGATAAGATCTTCCTACATACGCTGCATTTCGCTAGTCCCGGACTTATACGTTTAAATAATTGCCATAGCGGACTTGTTCGAGCTTTGCCGAAATTAGCCAACATGGATGCGTTGCTGTAAATAATTTAACTGTGAGTTCTATTAAAATATAATTTTTACTATAGGGGTGTTCCTTTACTTTTGTAGTAAGAATGAAAAAGACTGTCAAAATGGCAGTGGTCGGGATGAATTCTCTCACAGAGAGAAAGTTAGGGAACGCTTTTGTAGTACATGATCTATGATAATGACAGATACATAATTTAAAAATTCAAAAAAGTTGTACAGAAAGCCGTTGAAAAATCGTATAAGCTCGAAGAATTTGCTAATTTACTGACAAAATTAGTGGATTCTCATAGGCGTGTTTTTTTGAGCTTCAATCTCAGCAGAGCAAAGTAAAGTAGGATTTTCAGCACACTTGTTACAACAACTACTGCGAGTCTCGAAGTGTCAAGTAGAGCGTAGTTGTTGTAATTGCGTGCTGAAAATCCTACTTTACTTTGCTTTGCTGAGATCGAATCTAAAAAAAAACAGGCCTCATATTGGCCGCATTCATGAATCTAGTTATCTCAAGTCGACTAGATTGGTCTGGATGAGATGTAACCTGAACGCAAAAACTAGATTGGTCGAGAACGTCACTTTTTCTGCGTCAGCTACACATGAAAACTGTCAACTTAGTACTCAGTCACGAATTTCTTGACTAGATTCAACGGCTACCCCTCCATAGACGTCAACTGAACAGCTATCATCTGAGCAATATAAGCCAATCAAGAACTGAGGTACATCAAGTCAGACATCTGTCAAATTTCCTAAACTATACGGTAGTTGAAAGTCAAAAATATATACAAATACATTATATAATACGTATGTAATTTTTGAGGCAAATCTTCATATTTTTTTCTCTCATATTGAACTTATGACATTTATATAAGGCTGTGAACCGAGCGCGCTCAGATTGTTCTGCGGTGTTTATGAAACACACTTGAGCACAAAGTTGTCATAAATGCATAAATTAAAAGTTTATTAATTGTTATTTATTAAATTAGTTCATTTTCTGTTCCAGAACAACAAGCTTCGTCCGCCATTTCAGCTACATATTTTGCTTATTCTGTTATTTTTTCTGTCAAATGTGACTGGAAGTGTGTAATCAGCTTTTCACTCAGCCTGCTCAGTCAATTTATTTCGAGCTCATAGAACGCACTCTGATCGTGCTCTGAACGAAAAAAAAACACAAATTCTGAACTCTGATGTACCTAAAAAAGAAACACTAACTTTTTGTATAACAGTTCAGGTTGTGCTCAGAACTAAAACAAAAAACGCCAAGTATCGTTTTCCATATCGGCTAATCTCTGTATTGTGCATGCAGCAAGTGTAATAATTTCAATTGATCGTCAGTTGTCATGTTAAGTGGATGTTCTTTTTTGGTAGACAGACATAATTCAGAAATGCCCGATCAGTGAGAGGTAAGCCATTAGTTATTTTTCTCATTATGACAAATTTTATTTTGGAAAGGTGACTTTCTTATTTTTATCTAAAAAAAAATTTCAACATTTTTACCTTACAGAATACAAATTATGAAAAAAATGTTGTATGGTCGATGTTTTTCAAGACTCACTCACAACAAACATTTTAAAACTGGAATAACAGATTTAACAGAACAGCGCAAAAAATGCTTCTTACATTAGTATCTACCATTCTACTAATAATTTATCATTTGTGGATCTGGCAATGACAACAACAGTTATTGTCATTTTTGAACATGAAGAGAGAGTTTATGAACTTGATTCGGAAATCGGAATCAGATGAATGGATATCAGCGTTGCCACTTCAAAAAAGAGGAGTGCAGTAGATCATGAAAAAAAAAATCAGTAGTTTGGATCTTTCCGTTCGCAATAAGCTGGCTTCTTTCTTTTTTACAGTCGTTATTTTTATGCATGGTTTTTGTATGCATGACAGTTAACGGTACAGCCTAGAGAGCGTATATCAAATAAAAAAAGTGCAGTAGATTGGATTTAGTGGCAGCAGATTTAGTTTTTGCGAAAAGTGCAGTAGATCTACTGCTCTTGCAGCAAAGTGGCAACGCTGATGGAAATGTATAGTACTCTTCAGATTGTTTCAACTCAACTCTTTGAATAAATTCTCCTTGCTCTTTTTCACATTTCTAATTCCAAAACAACTGCTCTACAGCACTGCCAGTGCAAGTTGATTAAATTTATTTGTGCATTATAGGTACTGCAATCTCTGTTCTTAAAAAAAAAAACTATAAAAGAAATGAAATATCTGTCAATTAGGTTAACAATGCTTAATAGAAATACAACCTTGAAAATCGAAACTTTGATTTGAAAATCTGTGAAGAAAAAACAATATTTGATTTCAAAATATTAAGAGGGCAAAAAGATAAAACTTTTTCTTGTCATATTCGTTTCATGATTTATTTGGTCAGCAACGGAAATATTTCTCCATTGCCTGCAAGAGTTTCTTATAATAGAGTTGCAACAAAAATTCAAATGATTCTTTCTCATTGATGACATAAAACACATTTGGGCACATATATCACGCCAAATGAGAAATTTACAAAAACAAACCATAAAACTATACCTACTAAAATTCCTTGAACCTGGCATCGATAATTGACTAAATTGCTTCGAAATATAAAAAAAAAGTTACCGTGCCGATTTAATAAATCAGTCATACTCTTTCTTCATGCTCTTTATAATAAAAATGCAGTTCAGCTTCAGCTTCAGTTCACTTGTTCACTTCCATGCTTCTCTCTTAATAAATATGGTAGCAATTTACAAAAAAAGAACCACCTTCAAAAATTCTCTGAACACAATCACTGTGCTAATATTTTCGGTTGAAATATTAGATTTGTGTTCTGCGAAACTATTGTGTCCAAATGCTTTTGAATATTAAATAATATTAAATCTGCTGGTACACTTAGTAGAAAAAAAAAACAGTTCTGTATCTACACACTATTTGCTCACAGTTCTTCACACTCGAACGTCAAATCACTGTGCAGTAAAGTATCTTGTCAGGTTCGCTGTTCATTTTGAGAGTGGGATGGTTCTTTTAGTGCTGCCAAGTCTGCAGAAAGGAAATAATATTGTTTTTGAATTTCGTATTAGAAAAAAGCTATTTAGGTCGTAAAGGTTTTTCGTTAGAAAAAAGCTATTTAGGTCGTAAAGGTTTTTCGTTTTCCAAAATTTAAACTGATAGTTACCTTTGAAGGGAAATACCCACTGTAGCAAATAGAACAACGTGCGCAAGAATTTTCTTCCTCAAATTGCTTCCGTTGTCATAATAGGAGTGTAGGGTGTTTAGTTAGGCGGAGCTACAAAGAAAAATACTTCAAGTGTTTTTTGGGTTGGATAAGCAAAAACACCATCTGGGGGTGTTCTACTTCGTATTTTATGACACTGTGCTGGGTTTTTTGCATCCATTTTTTTCTGAGTTGGAATAGATTTGTGTAAACTGTAAAGTACCTATATGGTTTTTGAAACAAAAACTAGGTTGCTCGTGCGAGAACTCGCATAAATAAAGCAACAAATTGCTCTGGGAACAAATTGTTTTCTTTTGACACTTGAATCGTTTAGATTAGTTAAGTGTGAGAGGTGATAAGCTATCTTTCAACTCCGTTTCCATTCGCCTAGGATTCTTTTCATTGAATGCAATTAATAATGTAGGCAATTATTTGATTTAAACAATTTCTGATGTGTACTTTTCTCTTTGTTTAAATGTAACTTTACTAATAATTAAGGAACAAACTCCTTAAATCGATAACAAGGAGTGCAATCATTAATCGTTGTATTAATAAATCCAAACTGTTTTTTTTTTCAACTCCAAAAAAATGTGTTTCGTTCTGAATTCATGGTTGTACTAGAAAATAATGAGTCTCATAATTAACCTCTCTAAATTTAGACACAATTACAGCAATTATATCCTATTTTTCATTTTTGAGATTCCTTATTTATCCACAGTGGAACCTTTCTCGTGATGTGTTTGAAAATTACAAGTAAACTGCAAACTAAAAGTCGAGACACACAACATTTTATACCAGTTTATACAACTCAAGATCAAATGTGACTGAAATAACTTATCTTGCGCATTCATCTACTTTACTTTTCTTTGCTGAGATTTAATTTAGACAACATAACATTGGCGACGCTCAAGTATCTTGTTTTGTAAGTCTGACAGCTGGCTGACTTTATGTGTCGCAGTTCTGATTGGCCTAGACCCTAGATCGATCATATGAACAGCTTTTCCAGTTAACTTTAATGGAATAAACAAAGTGGCGGAGTACAAATTTGACAGTTTATATACGGCTTGCGTAGCCGACCATTCTAGTTTTAGTCAAGACCAATCTATTCGACTTAAGATTACTACATTTTTAAATGTGCCCATCGATTGAATTGAATTTTCTCACCTCTCTTTGTCGCTTTGTTTAAATAATCTGAATAGTTGGACAGATTTGTTAAGTAGTACCTGCTGATATTGACAGCTCCCGTGATTTTGTGTGACTTTATTAAAATTTTCAATTAAAGCTTAGATGTAGCTTTAAAACTATTACTCAATAAAAGGGGCATAAAATACTAATACACAAAAAAAAAAAAAGCGCAAAAACAATTATTTACCTATAACAAAAACAAACAAATGTTTCCATTACAAAAAACCTTTTTTAGTTTTTTTTTCGTTCAAAAAAAAATAATATCTGACTTAAACTGAATATTTTTAGAAGTTGTGGGCCACGGGTCTTCAGGCTCAAACGGGTCATAACGGCAACGCTGGGTACAGCTGCCATTATTAGAGAGAGCCACGATAACGTGGACGTTCAAGAATATAGTTAGGAATTCTGACAGCTAGCTGACTTCATGCGTTAGTTTAAATTGGCCTGGATCGGTCAAACATACATGGAGAGCCGACGAATCTAGTCAGAAATGTTGTGGCTGAATACTAGGTTGACAGTTTTTAGATCTTGCTGATGTAGGAAAGTGGTGTTACAGTTTCTCGGATCAGGATACATCTAGCCCAGACCAATTTAGTCGACTTAATAGAAATTATTAAAAAAAAATGGACCACTGAAATATTTAATTTTTTTGAGGAGCAATACAAAAATTCTATAGAAAAAAAAGAAGCATAGGTAGTGTATTTGAAAGCTCTTCTTTTTCTTCCGCCCATAGCTACAGCTCTTCTATCCACGTTGATCTCTTTTTGTGCTGTCAGATATGCCTCTTGCAGAAAGTCGTCATCTAACCATGGTATAGCTAAGTAAGCTATCTTCGAATAGCAATCATGGTTAGTTTAAATGGAGCTTGTTTCTGCATAAAAAAAAGTCTGTGTAGATATAGTGGAATAGGGTTATTATCCACTCTTTTGTACCTATAGAAAAATAATTGGCAATAGTACTTTTTCTGAGCAACTCACAGCAACGCTGGCATCACTCCCTCGCCTGGTCGTCTCGCCAAAACTGTAAAACTACAGTCTATTACGCATTACTCGGTACTACACACTACACACTGGCACTACCTAAGAGCACAGACGGTTACTTCGGTTTTCAATATTTTTTTTTAATTGGCTTTAAATCCAATCCTATAGGGTACCTATCCTAAAGCCCATTCCCAAATCGAGTGTCAAAAACCCAGAGTTTTCTGTGGGGAATAGGTCCTAGTGGGGTTTTTCTAACAACGCCACGGGCAAAAAGGGTATTTTCGATAAAAGTCGTGGGCAACTCAGTCCGAAAAGTCTTGGATCACTGCATGAGCGATGAGAGAAAACAGAAGAGTGCAGTGAATCTGATTCTGAGCTCTGTCTGACTGAGAAGATGAGAAAGAGAATTTATAATATTTATATTGCTCTGATCTGAGCTCTCCGGTCTCCTCCATCTTTCCCTTGTGTTCGGGGTTTCCTTAAATTGTTGTGTTGGACATTGATTTTGGGACCAATGCACATTGCACACATAATCCCCTTTTACTTGCAAATGAACCGAAAACCGAACAAGTTGTCCATTCCATAGTCCATTTCATTTTCTATCTCCATCGTCTTTATCGTCGTTAGGTACGCTTTCGTACGACAGTTCGACATCGACAGTCCACACGACGAAATACGAAACGATTCACTTATTACCGGTGTTGCCAGAATTTCAAAAAGGAAAATGCTAGACTGAAAAATAAAAATACAGATTCTTTAATTTGATAAATTTAACTACAGTGGTAGTATTTTTAACGTAGAAGAACTGTGAACCTTCTGTGACTTCACCTGCTCACATTTCACATTCCATCTGAAGCCTGAGAAAGTGGTGGAAATATCTAAATCTTCGATGCATTGCAAAATCAGCGTAATGTACACGAATTCCAGTAAAAAAGAGTAATAATCAAATATATTGTAAAATATTCCTGAAAATCCAAAATTTGATTTGGCATACATCTTTTTTTAAAAAAATGCTTTCAAGTATTCGAAAATGCAAGAATGGCATCACTGCTTTATGACTGAACTGGACTAGTGTTAGTGTGAGTTTACTCTAATTTTCTCTGACTCTGAGAACTGAGAGGTGAGAGTGAGAGCTGCTTCGCTGCGAGTATGGGAAGGGAATGTAACTTTTATCAATGTGTGCTAAGCCGACTCCTTCATTCCATTATCATTCGCTTTCGCGCAAATTTACTTTTTCTGCTTTGACCCCCTGCTCTCTCCTGAAATGTTACACACTCGTACACCCTCTGCGCTCTAAACCAACCAAACCAATATGAAATTTGCGTCAGTATGGGTGTGCAATGAATCTGGGAATGGGAATTGGGACTGGGAATGGGAAACTGTGAAACATTTGCTGTTGACTGGGCGACTATCTCGCTCTATGTTGAATGTTGAATTTGAGACATCGTTGATTGTCGTCGTCAGAGAAGGACGTACTGCGTCGATTTCCGTCGTCGTCTCTAATTTATAATTTTTTTTGTTGATTAGAAAAAGAAGCTCTTCACTGTGTAACAGAGACTTTTTGTCGCTCTTCAGTTATCATCAATAACACTTTAATTGAATGTTCTACGATAGTACGTTTATCTTCGTTCGTCTTGTTTTTTTTTTCTTTAAACTGCAATATGTTACCGCTTTTATACCGTTACTAAAAAACTTAACGCTACTAATATTAATTACTACCTTCGACGTACTGTAGCAAACTTGTCGTGTTCATCGGTTCGACAGAGTGGTGCGTGGTGCTCGTTAAGTGATTCGATTACCTACATTTTGTACCACCCCTGCCCAATCAGATTAGTGTGTACGTGTGTAAGGACTCTGCCCATTTGAACACCCACCGCAGCAAGAACAAGTGTTTTGTGTAATAGATACCAAGATCCCAGATTCGTAGCTGAGTGGGGGTTTCCCACGAAACATACAGTTTTTTTCCTCGAATGAACGGTGAAAGTGAATACAAAAGTGCGCGTGAATTTTTTTTTGCAAAAATGTCGTTTTCTTGTAAATATCCGTGTAACGAAAAATACTCGCCTTGAAAGTGAGGAGTGTCCTGGAAGTTTGTTATTTTCGTCTACAATCGCCACACCCCCTCTGGGCGCAGCAAAATGAACCCGTGAGGTGTGGGTCAACCATTCAAATTCAGTGACTGATAAGAGCAACTAAACCGACAAGTGGAAAAACACCACAAACAATAAATAAATTAGAATTTGGCATATCAAACTAAAAACCAATTTTTCGATTCGAAACATCTTTCGATTATATACGCTAAGGACATTTTTATACCGACGAACACTTTTTTATCCTTGAAATGTGGAATACAAATATGTACATCGAAGTAGAATAGTTCTTTATTAGATATCAACAGTAGTTTACCTATTGGATATCGCAATTCAATTCAAATTGCGGGTAGCGTGTCCTTTAACGAACGTTTGTTTTGTTTTTCTTAAATATTCATTGCAAATGAAAGTGAAAACCCACAAATAAATGATGACAAAGAGAGAGTGCGTGTGATTCAAGTGTAAATAGCATATGTTTCTGTGTGCATATGGAAATTTAACAAAAAAATTGCGCGATTTACATGCGAAAAAAAAAAATTATCCTTCTGATAAATATTTCAATTGTGTATAAGATATATACACGAAGTAGTGAGAAAAATGTATTGATAAAAAGGGAACAGTTTTTTGTCAGTTAATTGCATTGACAAAGGATATTTGTTTCCTAGAAGGACGATTGTCCTTCATACCTAACGATTGCCTATTGGAATTTTGATTAGAATTGGACAACTTTAACTATGGCAAAACGAAAGGGTAACGGAAGAGGAAGTAAGTCATTTTGTAAATTTGGTTTATAAACTTTTTCTTAAATTTAAATAGGTACCTACCCCCGTATTAATGGACAAATGTGCACAAGTTAGTTACCTAGCTAGTAGACATCACATAGCATACAAAAATTTGACGTAACTTCTGAATAACGAGTTGATAACTTTTACGCAGCGTTTATTAATATGAGAATACCCTCATAATGCGAATACGTTCAGGTGTAGGCTATGGGGAACACTTTTGTTTCCAGAATACCTAGATGGTTTTTCTGGAAAAAATAGAAAAATAGCAATACAATTTCAGAACCTAAACTTGGCATCACTTTCTTTGATGAATGTCATAATAACTGTTTTTAAAAATTATATTTTATCAACTTATCTGTAATAGCAATATTTTTCCTTAGGGCCGTTTGCTGATACGACTCAGCGAACTAAGTTCCACATAAACTCTTATGTGACAGTTTATGACCTGAAAAAAGTAGCCCATAAGTATTTAAGTACATAGAACTTAAATCGTTAAGAGTCGTATGAGCAAATGGCCCTAAAAGCTATAGTGATGTAGGTAGGTATACCCACAATGCCAAATTCAAGTATTGAGACATTAGTACGTCCGCCGGTTCAGATCTTTTATTTGAAGGTACATTATGTTGACAGGTTCTGTCAACCCTTTGCTTAAAATAATACTTTTCATGGGGACATTCAACAATCTTGTTATTTTAAGTCGACTAGATTGGTCTGAAATAGATGTGATTTGAACGCTAAAACTATGTTGTTCTGTAAAGTCACTTACAGTTACATAGTACGAACTGTCAAATTATTATTTCACGAAATTCTAGACTATATTCGTCAGTTACCCCTACATAATAGTCAACTGGAAAAACTGTTCGAACCAATCGAGACCAATAAAAACTAAAACCAACTGTCAGACTTAACTAGATTATTGAACGTTGGCATTGTGAAAAGCTTTTTTTTCAGTCGCTGATTTTTAAAACGGAAGAAGAAAAATACGAAGTAGTCTACTTGTTTTAAGCGTAGTGCGCTGCTCGAGCTAAACTAAATTTTATCTGGTCTCCTACTTTTCTCTCCAAACAAAGTTCTAGCTAAATTTTGACATAGAGTACGCAGTTTATAAGTGTCAGAGAAAACAGCTGCTCTTTGAAAAAATTTCCTTCAAAAAATTTATTCTCTCTTATTTCAACTATTTCTGATTCCAGGTATACTTTCTCGTCCATGTAATAAATAAAAAAGCTCATCCTTGCATACTTTTCCGCAACAGAACAACAAATACACAACGATCTATCGCAATTTAGCTTGAGAAAATGTGCCTACCCTTCAAATGAGCACGCTAAATTTTGACAGACGCAGGAAGTACATTCTGAAACAAAAGTTTGATTTAGCTGGAGTTGCGTACCACTCAGCTAAATGGGTTCGCTTAAATTTAGCTCAGCTAAATTTTGGAGAGAATTTTTGGAAAGGAACAAAAATTTAGCTCGAGCAGCGTACTCAGCTTTAGTCTACGTAGAAAACTCATGTTTTTGTTTATATGAGTAATCTACATGCCAAACCGGCGTCTGACAAGCTCTCTTTCTGTAAAAAGTTTCACAGGCAAGACGTCAGAACCGTTGGATCTGTTACTTGTCGGATCTTTGACAAAAACACATATCAAGTTGTGTCATGTTGACCTCTTCTTTTCCGACTGCTTCGGCTCATTCGCAAAGTTGAATGCCTTTGTATTTTGACATATCTCGCTATTGGAGCTGATTAAGCTCTTTCAGTCTGTGATAAGAGATTGTGCAAGAAAAGTCTTGGCGTACCTGTCTCTAAGGATTTTTAGGTAAACCAAAATTGTAAACCTTGTTCTTTTGAGCTATTAAATCCTGTAACTATCAAGTTCAATGCAAATTAATTAGTAATAGTGTCGTTTGTCAGATTTTTAGACATTTTTTGTTTTATATAATTATTATAGGCATTCATCGCTTGCTATCGTTTGCATAGCGGCGCTTTCTGAACGGCTGGCCGTTAACGAATTGCGTGATTGTTTTGAATATGTATTTAAAATGCTCAGTTTGCAGCTGTTATAAATGTCACAAATTGTAATAAACTCAATCTAAGTCCATTGAAGTCTTCTCCTGAAAAAGAGTTGAAAGAACTGTCATTTCATATCATATTAGAGAGCATATTGTCACCACGCTTATATTTTGACCTTGATTCCAGTCCAAACCTCCCACCTCATTCATACAGAAAATAAAAGACTATCGTCAGTTACAAGCCACCGTTTACATGCGAATTTTCGCCAGATTATCAAATAACCAAAATAAAACGTCTACGTGTGTGAATAATGCCCAGAAACGAAATCCTCTTGTTAAAGTTGCTTCATTATACGTATATCTACACATAGGTACTTGACGCATCCACTTCAGTAGCCAAGCAATGTTGTTTAACCACAATCACAACGGATCATCTACTAGCAGGCTTATCAGAGCTTATCAACATTTTTTCCAGCTGAAAAGTATCGTCAGCCCCCTATAGGTCACCCCGCCAGTGTTCCGTTTATTTCTGTTACACTCATCGGCACATTTACCGACGTATATGGTTACTTTAAGACTCTTGCTTACGTCAATGATGTCGTGCTATCAGCAAATGGAACTCCGTGCTTGACACACGCATTCATCGTTTAAATCGCAGTGGCTCAATTTAATTTAAATTTTTCAACAATTAATTCATCAAGTCCTCTTTAAAATCGACTCAACTGTCACTTTTGCCACTCATGCTGCACATAGAGCATTAAATTAACTGCCCAGCAGCAGCGTCGACTAATTGTCACACTTGTGTTGGTAATTTGTGACCGCATTCCGATTGTTGAACGAAAAACTACAAAACAAAGATTAAAGGTTATCATTGGGAGACGAGCGGGGAGCGAGCTGACGGTGGTCGTAGTTTCGAATGGGTGGAAAGCATTTTCATTTTCAACAAACCACCACTGACAGACTAAAATCAGTGAAACCGATTCGAATGAAATGTTGTACGGGTTGCGCGCTGGCTTTTCTCCGATGACATACAAGATGACAGATTGCGGCCATAAAATGTGCACCCCTGGCGCCCGACACGACTGAAGTTCTGCGAAACGTATCCCAGAGATATCCACTTGAGAAAAACCGTGTCATAAATGCACACAAACATCAGCAGATACTCTTTTTCATGCAGATATGATGACTTTGTAGATATACAAAAGTATCTATTGTACTAATTGGGTTGTAAAATGTCGTCGTTTTATATCCTTGAGTTTTTATTAGACGTACTTCTCCGGCCTCTCATCTGCTAGCTGTAGCCATAGCTCTGTGTATCTATGGGAATTCTTTTTGGGACACAGAACGCAAAAAAAAAAATACAAAACGATACAAGATAGCTACACGCCCGTAGACACAAAGAGCGCGCAATAGGGTGTAATGAATAAATGAGTACCACGACGAGGACAATTCAACTCAGCTGCGTGTACCGAATTTGAATACGACTACAAGTGCCTGTGTTGGTGTATGGCATCGCTGTGTGCGATATGACTGTGCCAGAACTAGACTATAAACAACACATTTCCACCAGACGTCGTAGATTCTTTGCTCGTTCGTTTTTCGTTCGACGTCAGCTCTAGTTTTCGTGAAACTAGATGTGCGCATTCCACTGCTTGTTTTTTTCGTTTTGTATTGTTCTGAACTCGGTACTCTTTTTGACTCGTTTGTGCAGTGCATCTGCATGCATTACAAACACATACTATCCACTGACGGCGAACATATGTGAGACTCGGAAAATGTGCAAAAAAGACCACCACCAGCAACAACAACAACAGCAGCCTCTTTTAGTTGTCATAATTGAATTACAGCTTTCGCAGTATATAATTGTTTATGTGTGTGTGTGTGTGTGCCATTTTGGCAAACATGTGCATTTAACCATGAGTGTGCTCGTACTTACATAAGCAAGGAAGACCAAGAGGCGCCAAGGGGATTCAATGGTTTTTTAAGTGCCTTCAATGATTCGCATAGACGTTCTATTTCAATTGACTTGCAATCGATTGTGGGCTGTTGTTGTCGGACTCGGGACGGGCCAACCGAAAACTGACTCGAGGAAATTAAAAAGGAATGGGTTTATTCTTGCACAGACTAAAGAAAAAGTTTCATTTCTTCTGGACTGAAATGCGAACGTGAGAGTCCGAGGAATGTCGGATGCGTCATGATTGTGATTTGACATGACAGTTTTTTGAATAATTACTAGGTAGTATATACACACCATTTCAGCCATTTTGATAAGAAACCTATAGATGTAGGTGTAAAATTACACAGCCGTCTGGTAGTAAACTCCTGTCTAACCAACCATTTGAGAAAGGTAGTGGGAGCGGAGAGCATTGAGTTTTTTTTTTTTTTAATGGCCACGTCAAGGTACTCAACGCGGTTTAGAAACCCTGAAAATGAAACGAATAAGATTATGAACCTTAAGTACCTACCTATAGTTTAATAAACAAAACGGACAATTTGCAATTTTTGTTGCTTTATCTTGAGTGGGAACGTTTAGAAATCTAGTTTAGTTTCTAAATCTGACAGCTGGTTGACTTGCTTCAATTTTTATTGGCCTAGATTTATCACGTGAACAGTTTTTTCAGTTGACATTTACGGCCGACGAATCTAGTCAGAGTTTCTTCGCTGAATATTCTACTCAGTCGACACTTCGATTGTGTGGTTGACAGATTAAAACCGACGCGTTCAGAGCAAATAAAGTCCAGGCGAATAAAGTCGACTTAAAAAAAACATATCTCTGAACGTGCCCAGTTTTACTTAACAAATTGAAAAGGAATTTATGTGGCAGCTTATTTGTCAAAAGCCATCTTCGCATAGCGTTTATTAAAACATTGTGTTTAAGCTTTTGCAATTAGTTAATCGATGAATTGAGCAAAGTGCAGTGCACGTGGGTACCATAGTTCCTGCCATCAAAAGGATGAGCGCATGTCTTTATTTGTAGTTGATTAGTGCGATAGTAGCGAATTAGACATTTATATTGGAAGCCCTAGGAAACATTGAAACGTTAAAATGTCAACGGCAACCTTATCCCTCAACTGTTTCAAAATTCATGTGGTAGAAGCGGCGTTATACGGGGTTGGCCTTTCGATAGCCATGGTTATGTTTATATTTTTGAGGTGATACTTCTTATGGTTCGTTGGGCAGTAATTCCGAACTTAGCTGAAACGAAATACCGACATGTTTCTGAACACCGATGACAAGAAAAGCTACAGGAAACGGGGGAGAGAAGTTCGCCTGTTGATGCAGGTGAGACATGGAAGGAACGCAAAGGTGAAAGACTCCGTATAGGCAATGAAAAGAGAGGGGCTAACACTAGCGTTGGGTCACTAACTCAAACAGTTATCTTATAGGAGCCATCAATCGTGAATAGCACTTGTAATCTATCGAATTTATAAAGCCTGTCGAACTTTTTACAGTTACAAAGAAATGACAACTTTGACTTTTGAATAGTCTGGAGATTACCTAAAACAAATGCTAAGTCGTTCCTAAAGGGTGTCCTATAATTCACACAAATTTGGAATTTTGTGCCATTTTATAGTACAGTGATGCCAACGAAAAGAAAGATAACAATGTGACAGCTGACAGTTCGGGGTTAGTAAAAATGGAGCTCTATACGAAAGAACAACACATTTTCATTGTTGAGTAATATTTTAAAATTTATCGCATTTGGGGTTCAGAAAACACACGAGTAATTGGTGTGATACAAATGCATCCACCACTCGTGACTGTTTGGTGCGGATTTTGAGCTGGACGCATTATCGGACCATTCTTCTTCGAAAATGCGTCTAGTGAGGCAGTACAAATTAATGGTGTTCGTTATCGTGACATCGTCTGATTTTTTATTTCCGACTTATGGAGCAGCGTACGGGCAAACAAGTTTATCATGTCAATGATGTGTTATCGTTCTATAACTATGGCCGCATTTTACAACTCCTGTCAAAGCTTTAAATTAAAAAAAAATCACGATGGTTATCGCTCAACTACTCGGATATTTTCCAGTTTATATCGAAGTATGCAAAAGAGCTGGTTTCTTACAATCATTTATTGGTCTTGCTCTTCATAAAGATCCGTCTTTACGATTTTACTATCGTCATCTACGTTAAGGATTTCACAGAGTCTGCCTGACAGTTATACACGTAAGCATTTGTCGCCATAACGTAGTATTTGAAAATAATTTTCTCACCGACCGGACACTTATCTCGAAAATGTTTCAATACGCGGTTCTTTTTATACCTTCGTAAGATATTAGTTGACTAATTTAGCATCTCTCTTTTCTTTAGAAGATGCCGATGGTATACCCGACTTGTCTGCCTCTTGTATTAATGCATATTCCTGCGCAGTGCGGACACTCTTTGTTGTAAAGGTATCCAATAATTAGTAAACTTCTTGCTGGCAAACCTATATCTGATCCTCAAGACATCCCTTTCTTACGGTGTTGATGGGTTTTTGCCACTGATCTTCTAAACTTGATAGGCGAAGTATTCGCAATGTTCTGATGGTTTGACTTGCTTTCGTTTGACGTAGTTACTCAAGCATCCGTTGTGGTTGCGTCTTCGTTCGTTAATTTTTTTATTTGAAACCCAAATTCCACTTGCATACCTCTACTCTTTCAAAAACTTGATATAGACTTGATAAACAGATGTACGTTGTTTGCTGAGAAATATCTGTACCTCGGCTGCGAAAACATTGGTATGCCTTTCGTTATAAAGCACACTTCTCCAGAAAGGTGAGAGTAAAAAAGCCGTTGTAGGTACACCGTACACGCTATAGTCATTCCAGGAAAGTTATGTCTAACAAAATACCTACAATGAATCAAACTTACAACCACCATAGTAACCTCGTTTTAAGTCCGCGTCTAACTTACTTAGGAAAAAGCCTCATCTATTGAAAAGACGGCTCGCCATCCGTGCACACATAAATTTTGTGAGATGAAATACCTAGTTTGAAAGAGGCTAAATCCTTGGCACACACACTCCCAAACAATGTACACATTTCCAAACGAAAAGGACAAAACGCCCCATTGAAATCTCAACTCAAACCTGAAAGTGTTCGACCTTAAAACGCACAAAAGGACTCTATCCGCAGATAACCTCGAAATTCAAACTAACAACGACCATCATGCCATACTTATACTCTCTATACATTCTCTCGTCTAAAATCCCCATGTCTGCCACATTTTTGCGTATTACAGCTTACGTCTGGGTCTAAGTTTCCATTTTCGAAAGGGGTTGCCCCATCTCTGTGGCATATAACCTCATTCCTGGTGGTGGTTTTGCATGGCAGAGCATTCCATTATTTCAATTCATAAGAACCCAGGTCATCCAATTCCAAGCAAAAAAAAAAGAAGAGCTTCGAATAAAAACAAACCCCCACTCATCGTCACCCGACAACCTCCCCAACGGTTGTTCTCCAGTTTCATGGACTGATTTCATTTCCCATTTCCTTGTCACTTTGTTTCTGCTTGTTTTTCTTTTTAACTTTCATTTCTCATCGTCATAACCTCCCCCTCCCGTCCCCAAAAGCACTCACCCCCATGGAGCAACAAGCGAACTGTTTTAATGTGCGGGGGTGGCAGCAGGAGCTCCCTTGCGATTATTTTTGCAACCCCCTTGGGTAACACTGGTGTTTTCTGCTTTCTGTGTGTATAGTGTGCTCTGTGTTTTGCTGAATCCTCCTGCTGTCCTTGTGAGTTGTGAGCCGTTCTTTCTTTTTTCTCTCACTCCTCATATACCTTTACCAATATGTATGGATATACATTACCCGTACACTTTCTGTGTTCTTCTTGCTCGTTTCTATGGAAGCTATAGAGAGAAAGTACTGTTCTGTGTTATTTGGTCGCCCATTGAATTTTGTGAATGGCTTAGACCGAGTTCGTTCGTTCTTTCATTCTCGTTGCTCGTCCTCGGCCCGCCTGCACATCGTTCCAGTCTCATCGTGTGTTTCCTTATTTTTCAGTTTTCTTTTGTTTGTCTCTTGCTTTAGATTTTAAGGCTGAAAAGGTTATAGGTATAGTATACGTAGCTACAAACAGTTTCTACTGCACTTGTTCTGTTTTATTTTTGTATCTACATCATTTGGCCGTAAGGTCTCTTCCATTTGTTACCTCCGCCAATGACTTATGGAACCCAATAGGGAGGAGCGGAGGAGTGAGCATTTTGTATACGCCAACGCATGTAGCCCACACTTTTAAGTAGTGTTTTTCATCGCCGTCATCCATCCGAGCACGGGCGGAGAGGGTGCTTTGTCGTTTGTAGTATATTCGCTGAGCTGGTGGGTCGTGGTGTTACGTAAGGGAATCCCCAGCATAGTTGATTGTCTTTCACTCGTGCTAGAAATAGAGTTTTCGTGCTTTCTAACGGTACGGTGTTAGTGCTGTGTAGTGGCGCAGACAGATACATGAAGGCGGATATAAAATATTCTGTTGCATAGTCATCATCCACCCCCTTTGCTGGGGTAGAGCATTTTGTCTAGTGTAGAGGTGACTTTGGGGTTGTTTATCATTATTTGCGACTCACCTATTCGCTTTTTAAAGAAATAGAAACAAAGGGTTTTACAATGGACAAAAGGGGCCTTCTTCCTTACAGGCGTAAGTAGACAGTCTCAGCCCTAGATCTTGGCATGTGTTTTACGTGGGTTCTGCGAAGCTTTCAGTAACAATTACATCAAGATGCTGGGAAATGCCTGGGGAAAACCCACGCAAAGAGGGGTGATTTGACAGGAGTCCTAAAGGCGTACCGTAACTAAAATAAGAAGGATGGCATAATCTAGGAATATCCTTGAAACGGGTCTGACGTTCTTAGGTATACCTACATATTGACTGTATTCGCTCGAGAAAAGGGTGGGAAGGGTATTCGAGCCATGACGTGTGGCACTTGGTGGAAGGAAAGTTGATAAATTCAAACGAAGAGCAAAGGATGAATATTTTTGTGTTTAACAGCAAATCGATGGTAACATTTGTTGCGTTTAAGTTACTTTGACAATTTATGGAACACAGGATATTGATTGCTGTTTGTGGGTACCTAATGTACAACACACATTACCACCCATTGAAAAGAAATCGGTTAGCATCGCTCCGTATAGCACTCACCGTTGATGGGTATGGCTCATCAAAGTCAATGATGATAGCACTCACCGTTGATGGGTATGGCTCATCAAAGTCAATGAATGCCACCGGCTAAAAATCCACATCGAACTGTTTACGTAGCTATTCATGCAGAAATGTGCCCGTAGCAAAAGTTTATATTTTCGGCCAGAATTGGGGTCCTCTTTTAAACGCTGCGAAGCCCAGTCAGAAGGAACCGCGTTGCCTATGGTCATTAACATTGAGCCTCCTGGGTCGGGCCAGTTGAAACTTGTGCAGGTGTAGGCCGAAGTCACGACGCGAAAAGCCGACTTCTTATGCACGTCTAGGAATTTACTGCGCCTCGGATTCTCCTGTACACTTTCACGGTCCGCGGCAATGTTCTCCGCCGATCTGGCGATCATTTGACGTAGGTTTTATTTGCCTGATTTTTTACCGATCCGGTTGTCTTGAATTTGTCGACAGTTGACTTTTGACTTTGAAGGGCCACCGCGTTTACAGTAAAATGGGCGCAACGTCCAAGGTATGACAAAAATAGCGAATATGATCCGCAGGTAGAAAGTTTCAAGGAAATCCATCAATCCGGATAGAGTGCTATATTTTTATTTGCATATGCTAGCTCCAATATAATCGATATTTCAAGAAAGCCCTCTCACGAAATTTGGCTTTCTATAATTTACATAAAAATATGTACAACAGGCTTTTAACCAAATGTATTCAAAAGATGTTGTGTCTTTCAATTCCTTAACAACTGACACCCACTTTAACCTCTTTTTCATTCCTATAAGACTTGCATCTTAATACAAACTTCATCCACTAAGTGAGTAAAATCTGTGGACACTGCCTTCTAAGGAAGCATGCCATATTGTCATGAGACAAGGTTTAAAGAATACGGATAAAATCCAGTGAGCGTGAAGCCCTGCAAGTCGCGGACGATATCACCCATCTTCTCTGTAAATGTCAAGCAATAGCTCGAAGTGTCGGAGTATAAGAAAGCACCTCGGAAGGTAGTTCTTTGAAAGGATGAGGTTGATCTCTTAAACAAAATTGGTTTGGGTTATAACCGCGAAGGGTTCCAATAGTCTTTTGTGGCGATCCACAACCTCAACCAACCTAAGTATCTTACCGATCACTTTTGAGCTCACAAAACTTTTATCACTTTAAGTTTGTCGCTGTCTTAAAACCTTTACGCACCCGTTGTGGCAAGCTATAACAATTTTAATTAAGATTTACTCTATTGAGTACCACTTTTGAGCTTTTAGGTTAAATAAATTAAAAAGCAAAACTGTCAAACTGACCTTAAGCGAGAAGTTTTGCGTGATCCTGTCGTGTACGTTATTTATTTTTGTAGCGAATGGAGGAGACCTATACTTTTATGCGGAATCCGAACGGGTACAGCCCAATGGGAGAGATATATTTTTAGGTAAAAAAAAAATATAAATTGTTGGTATAACAGGTCTGTAGGGACCCTAACCCTAGCCTAGCTTCTCACAACCATTCAATTTGTGTGAGTTTTTCAAGTTTGGTACGAATGGAAGGAATACAATTTTTTGACGAGTTCAAACGCCTAATTGAGAAGCTCTTTCGAAACAGTTTTACTCTCGGATGTTTGTCAGACATTCGTGAGTGGTGACGGAGTTGAAAACACCTTAAGATGTAATTTGTGTCTTTCCGGGAATCGTACCTGGGAGCCCTCGCTTAGTAGTCTAACACACTAAGCCACTGCGCCTACTAAATATATTTTTAGGGGATTGACTATTTTAAGAAGTTTGCCAGGCGTTCGCGAGAGGTGGCGCCGTTGATAAGAAACGTAAGGGTTAGAGGGCATCTATAAGAACGGCTGCCGAGTGCGCGATATGTAGTTTTAGCTTAATCGGCTTCCCTGAGAGAAACACACAATTTAGTGCCAAGATTGGCTGGGTGCTGCCCCATGCCCGTTTTCTTTTGTCCCATCGAAAATAAGGCTTTTTGTTTTATAGTTTTGATGTAAAAACGCAATTGGCGAAATTCGTCAACCAAGTAAAAAAAGATTTTTATCTATCCTAACATGGGAGATACTTTCACCGCAAATGATATAATTAAAAATTTTACATGAAAAGAGCGAACCCACACCTGACCAATCGGCTCTCCGATTTCCCTCTTTGTTCCTCAAGCTGGGAAACCAGTTGCAAACTGTTGCGCCGGCATAGCCAGCCCTCGCAAGTGTTGTCATACTGCTCGTTATGAGTTGGATTCTATTGTGGTCGAGAGCCTTAATCACGATCTGGCTGTCAACGAATATTGAAATTTTATGTTTGGATATCGAATTCTACAGGAGCAGCTTTTACGCAGAGGTGTCAACAGTTAATTTTTTTTTGCCAGCAAGTGCGGTTTGGAAGGCGAAAAAGCCCTTAAATTAGTCAGCAATACTCCGACCCTATTTTATTGACGAGAAGGATTTTTTCTTTAGCTTTTGTATAATTCGCATCCAATTAAAACCACCATCACCCTTCAAGAGCGATCTGTGCAGTAGGTAAATAAATTATGTGTCAGCTCTCACTGGTGATAACTTCAGGCAACACCCCCATTTGTACCACCCACCACCTTATTATTAACATTCAACCTGAACTCAGCATCGCATCTATCACCTGTGTAATCAAACAGAGAAATGTCATGCTGTCACAATGATTTACCATGCGGACATTACATGGCGCGGAGAAGGGTGCAGGACCAGCTCCTTTTACAGAATTATGCATCGCATATATACCTAGCTATATTAGTTCGTCCCGGACACACCGAGATTCCTTGTGTTTGTACGATGGAATTAATTACGAGCCGACTACGTGACGGTCCTCGATCCGGTAGATGAATGAACCAAACGGGCTCCTCTCGTTTTTTTGTTCGCTTTTTACTCGTAATTTACTGTACGAGGTACGAGGACCCTGTGTGTTTGGGCCCTTCTCCGTACATTGTACAACATATCGGCCGCCTCCAATCTGGCCAAAGTACACTCCACCAGAGTAGAGAAACAAACTTCACATGAATCAATCCGATTCCACTTTGTGTGTGTGTGAAGTGAAAAACGGGAGGAACAAGAGGTTTATAATTACAGTCCTCCTCGGCATTTGAGATACACCGCTCCATGTGCACAACATTGGGAACCGAGCTGGCACCACTCTGCTATACTTTTCGCCATCAGTCGCGTCGCTAGGTGCAAAAGTGGGAATATCAAAAAAAAAAAAAAAAAAAAAACGCATATCTCGGCAGGAAGACGCTCAGCTCTGTCGTAGTACACACAATCAGTTCTGTAGAGGAAGAAACAAGATAAACTGGAAATCTATTCAAGTCTCTGGCACTGGCAGCGCCCGCCACCGATTTCAATTCATAGCTGGCGATGGGGGATAAAAAGTGAGACACAAGGTACAGCAGCAGCCAAAGCGCGTCCGAATTTAGATCGTAACCGATGGAACGATAGACCGACGACCGAGATGGAGTCTCCTCCGATGTAACGATGATGATGACGACGCCGCATTGGTGGAGTGTCTCCTTCCGTTGCGGTTTGGATGAAACTTCTCTCAGCATTAATCATCATCCCCGATGTGGTTCCAGTACCACTTTGTGTTTTCGTTCGTTTACGACGCGTTTGCGAGAATAAGGGATTCCCGCCTGATAGCTCCACACAAGAGCAAGGAAGAACATCAAACACCGAGAAGTCGTTAATGGCGCAGATGGGGTCCAGCTTGTGGAAGAGTTTGTGTACACCGTCAGACGGGAAGAGTGTTAAGTGGACATCCAAATGTGGAGATAGTCAGTAGATGTATGGACTTTGTTTTGTTACTTGCGAAAAAGGAGAACTTTTTGCTTTGCACATTCCCGCCTGCTGCCGGAGGATTGGCAGATGTTGTACATACACTCGGCAACCAGGTATTTTCTTTTTTTTGCTCCGTTTCTGTTTACGCCTGATCGGTCTTCTAGGCTCCAACAATGCGGTGGTGGTGTGTGACAGGGGCACAACGACTTATCGGCCGATAGTCGCCTTTCATTTTGTTTGCTCTTTTCGTCCCATAAGAATGCAATAATGTGGCTTGTGTGTTGTGTGTGCTTGTTTTATGGTTATTTGGGCTTGAATTTCGAGACGTATTCGGTCGATGAGATTTCAATGGCGGCGAGTACTCGTCTCGGTTCTTGGTGACGTAATGTGTTTGGCTTATGCGCCGGTTTTTAGTGCGGTACGTGGGGAGGTTTTATGATTTTCGTTTTGATTTTATGTGATGTTTGGTGTAGGTTGTTGTTTGCATAGTGATAAAAAAATTTTAGGATTTCGTTTTCTGCCAGGGGTGCGAAGCATTAATTAAAGTACGGAGCTCAAAGTACAAACGTGTCTATCCAGGATTTTTTTTCGAAAATGGTTTGTAGGTATACTGACGCTCTATTCAGAAGATCGTTGCGTTAAACACCTGATTGACTCAGATACAAGTATTAATCATTTTGTCATGTAAATTTTATTATACAAACATGTGTAGGTACTTATCAGGTCATATATCTAAGTAGGTACGTACCTACCCCGAAATAAATGTTTGTGGGTTCTGTGGTTAGTGTGCTGATCTTCTGAGCGAGGGTTTGCACTTTCCATCGTCGACTACTGCTCAACTCTTGTTAACTTTAGATACATATCTTCCTACGCATCTTAAGAATTGTTTTCTACTGCCTCATCTGCATGATTGTGCAAAGAAAGCTTCTAAATTCAGCCGGATAAAGTACAAAATTGTAGGGCCCTTGCATTCCTCCTCGCGAAAATTTAAAAATGCATACCTCCTATATCTGGGCGATTTGTTGTAAGGAACTCTAGGCCTTGTGTCAGATTTATACCTACGAACGTAAGCGGGACACTTAAAATGGTTATAAGTACAGCTATCGCACATTGGGTATAAAAAGTGCGCGCAGTGGCTCCTTGGTTATATTGTACTGACCTACCTCCTGAATGCAGGGTCTTAGGTTCAACCCCCAGAAAATATTTGAATATAGGTACTATATAATTAAAACACTTATTTGGAGAAAAATCGTCGTAATGATAGGCTGACTCGGGTCTCTTACAAGTTATCGAGTGTAGAGGTGCTGAGAGTATACCTAGACAGCATGTAAGCAGACAAATTTGTTACCTAGGAAGGTCAATTTTAATTGTGGTCGCGTGAAACTGGCATTTACAACCGAATTTCGCATGCAAGAGGAATTATATATTACCATTTTGGCAGTAGCATTTTGGTAGGTAACTCACTGTGAAGTGAAAACTGAAAGAAACAGTCCTACCTATTTTCACAAAGATCTATATAGGTTGTCCGCTTATTAGTTTAAGTCGTTAGTCTTCGAATTGATGCAGAGGATTGCAAGGAGAGATTTCTAATCCTACGGAGGGATTATTAGACAGACAATTATTACCGGCTTTCAACGCAGCTACGCTTTCATTGATAAAAATGTCACGTTAAAATCGGCTTGGGAATGATGAAACAGCGCACTCGTAATTGTGTCAAAACACACAGCTTATGGCCGGCATTTGATCCAAGAGGTCAAAGATTCGATCATCTTTTGACAGAAACCAAATTATAGCCAAATGTCAAGTTAAGAAAATAGTTATAAATACTAAATAAAATATATAGATATAAGGTACATACAAACATACATATATAGCGTTCGTCGGGGTAATTACCGAAAATAGCGTCATTGGAAACATATTCACAAGGCCTACAAGTAACTTCTGCAGAAGCTGCAAGGATGAAAAGGAAATATAGGATCTGTAAAAAATTTATTGTGCCACGGCCAAGCCCGCCATGATAATGGTTCTCCTGCATGAGAGTACGGTTCCTTAATAGCATTGAAAATCAAGCAGTGATACCCCTAGCAAATTTTTGGACAGTGTGTCCTTTCCAGTGGCCAAGAAATGGAACTTTTTTGGCCTTAACTCACCTCATTGAGGAGCACCCCTATAGCAAGTAAGGAAACACCTATAAAATAGTGCGTACGCACTTATGACATAAAATCTCTTTAGGCAGAAATGACTCAGTACCTTTTTGGTTAACCTAAAAAAAAAAATTGCCATTGGCCAAAAATGTGTAAAGGCTTTTCGTCGACTTTTTCAAAAAAAAAAAAAAAGCAGCAAGGCTAAGCCTAGGGTCTCAGGGTAGGTATATTCTAGTCCATTTGTCAGCAATAAACCTGTGAATTTATTGAGATGAGAGACTGTTCTTCAGGGACCTGCATAAGCTGTAACGCAACAGTGAAAAACTCACTGTACAAACCATAGTATCGAAACTATCTGCGCGGACGGGAACCCGGGAAGACGCCCTTCCTGGTCAGATGCAAAAAGTGTGATCAACCCAATTTGCCTGCCACATCCACCGAGCTGCGTATCGCGGCCAACTCTATGCTACCTACGGAGGGATTTCCCTTCTCTCTTTCTCATATTATCGAACTCGTCGTTTAACAATAGGTACTTAAGTTTGTACCTATGTAAAACAGGAGCAGGTATTTTTTGCACACCGTACCTTAGGTATAGTACCTACCTACCACATCAATACGTTAAAAATGCTCCTGTTGTTGATTTGTGTTATACCTATGACACTGGTGGTTTAAGTTTCAGAAACGTCGTCGTTTAGACGTCCTAAGGGACGTTCTTTCTAAGTAAGATCGCATTCGAAATACCTATGTTAGTATTCCTTTCTCAACGTTTTATACTTCGGTGTCTAACCATATTTTTTTTTTGTCGGAGGTTGTTTTGTTACTATCCGATGGAGCACTCAGACACAACCTACAAGTCCATTGTACTGCCAAACAGACACCTTACATTGCTGTACTTAGTTTTCCCGTCTTTCGAAGAAAGATGAGAAGGAGCTTCAGTGATGAAGAGCTTAGATGTTCGGCACTCACCACATCAGCCCCAAAGATCCGCCACCTGAAGCGAGCAAAGGCGGGACAGCTACAGAGGAAGTGTTTCGCAACACATTTAAGTGTTTGGCTAAAGCTTGGTGGCCCGAAAGGACGCCCACAAGCAGTCTGCAGTCGATTCTCCTAAGAGCTAAAAGGAAAGACGCGGACCTTTTGCAGATATCCGGACGCAGTCGTTTGGTCTGCTTACACCCAGCGCAGTCACGCCACCGACGCTCGTGTTCACGAGAAACCGTAGTATCAATAGATAACCTAACCACAGAAGTAGGCAATTAAAAAAAAAATAAAATTAAATTAAGGTCCTGAGAAAGCCTCTTCTCAACCCCGTCTGGCAAGCTCATCAGCGATCTCATTTCCCCGGATACCAGTGTGACCTGGGACCCAAACAAGATTCACGAAGTAACCATGCTACTGACAGCCTTTCAACATCATACACAAAGTACAACTCAAATGTCAGGCGAATCACCAAGCAACAGGATATCAAAATCTAAGTGAACTTCCGTAGTCACATTGCGCGAACATATTTTTGAAACACTACCCCACCCCTTGCTCACATATCAATAACAACAATACATAATAAACGGGCAGGAGGACGCATCAGAATGGAATGCCTCATCGGACATTCAAATTTTGGCCTTTTTCACTGGCAGCCAAACCAACAGGCAACAGCGCACAAAAAACCAGCAACAGTGGTAGGGCCAACACAAGGTATACAGCACAATTATGTCAATAACAACCAAACGACACCAAAACCGGGATAAAAATGGCATGGCAAGAGAAATACTGAAAACTGAGAGGACAAAAACAAAAACAAAAATCCATTAATGGGAGCCATGCGTGGCGGACATAGAGGCGACACAAAAATCATCATCATCAACATCAACTCCGTCTAACGTAATCATCATCATGGCTGTGCTGTTGTAGTCGTCATTTTGGGTAATCGGAATCGGGGTGATCCCAAAGGCGAGGGCGACTTCGGTTGGGTGCCACCAACAATTCGTAAATGTATCCCATGGATACGCGAACGAAATTCTTCGTAATGGCTGTTTGTGTTTTGCTTGTTGCTAGCATTCCCCCCGAATCCACTCTTTCGTTGGCATTTCCTCTTTTGTGTCTTCAGAGTTTACTTTACTGACTGGTTTGGTTTGTCATCATCATCATCATCATGAACATCGGTGCCGCCGCCACCAAATAATCAACCATCCAGTCGCCAGCCACCATCTGCTTGTTCACTCGAACGAAACTTGTTGATTAAGTCTGCGCTGCGCCGGTTCGGTCGATTATGGGCGACTCATTGAATATTCATAAAGAGATACTCGCTTCCCCCATCATCGATACACACACCGGGCCCATCGTCGTGGTCAACCACACGAAGACGCGGGAGTGAAACTGGATTTTTCCGTATAGTCGTGGGACTATCCAACAAGATCACTGCTTCTCCTCGCCAAGCGGGAGGCTTATGACCAATCGCCACTAGAATAGACATATCCACATTCAACAGGTTGAATCACTCGAAATCGCAACGCAATCCACTGTTGCAAACCAAAAAAAAAACAACAAAGTATCTAAAACCCGTCTTCGTCATCATCAACTCCGCACGAGCAACCATCGAAACCAAAAAAAAAAACGATAACCAAAAAAAAAGTTTGGTACGAAGTTGTATGAGGTAGAGTAGCCAGCGCACACCGGATTCACTCGTACGTTTGTGCTGGAAGCGTTTTATTAGCAGATGCTTGCGGATGATGATGAAACGCGCAAATCAGAAGAAGAAAAATAAATAAACACGAAAACTAAATCCAACGAACAGAAAAAAAAAGATACGCCGAGCTTTCCAGGTAAAAAAGTTATGATTCACCTGCGGTACGGTTTGCATTTGAGTGTGTAGATACTTTCGTATAATCGTACATCTATAGAATTTTGTTTTCGCGATTTTTTTGTTTTCTGCTTCACATTGCTAATTCGCGATAAAAACGTAACAGGGGATTTTAATTAACCGTATGCCGGAATGTATGTACCGCATCGCATTTGTATGTTTCGCATCGGGTGGACGGATAAAAGGAGTAGGTAGTAGGTACGGGTACTGGTTGATTAATAAAATGGAAATCGTAAAGTTGAGATACATTTTGGAACGTTCTTCTCTCTCCCTGACTGAATTGTGTTATGTTTCATTCGTTCTTCGCTGTCTGCCGTGAAGATGAATATGATTCAATGAATCAACTTACGGTTCGTTGAAAAAAGTATGATAGCACCTCAACAGGGTGTCTAATCGAAATCAGATTTTTTATTATCTGCAGAAGGCAACTGCGAGAAAGAGGTAAATTAATTTACCCATAGTTCCTCTTTTAAATATTTGAGTGTGGCCATTTCGATTGTGACTCATTAATTTGACTTTGTGAAAGCTATAGTGCCGGCCTGTGTATTTTTTTTTTCATGAACGCGCGACTCGATTAGATTGAGTTGAAATTGCAAAACAATTTTAATCGTATCCAGATAAACCTTTGTAAATGTGGTAATATGTACCTCATACATTATCGCATAATTATAGGGTGGCAGAGCAATGTTGTCAGTTGATGTCAATATTCGTGTTAAAACAATTTGAGTAGATATAGTAGGTCCTGGTAGAATTGATGTAGATATACCTAGGTTCTGGGTAGCTTTAGGAGGAGTAGGGAAATCTGTTCAAGACATTTGGCAGGAGAATGCTTCTTTTTAGGTTAAACAGGATAGGCATGATAATTATTGATAACTCTCGGACAATTATAAGCACAATAAGGCCCTACTAAGTCCCAACTGGAAAAAACTCCCACCAACCAAAACGAACTAAGTTCCAGAAAATTTGGGGTTTAGTTCATATGAACTAGCTTTTTAGGAACTAAGACCCAACTAAGAATGAACAAAGTCCCAGTATAAGAATGAATTAAAACCCAATAGTGGGACTAAGTTCTTTATGAACTACATACACTCAATCTCGCACTTACTCAAAATCCAAGAGTTATCTCAAGCAGGGGGTTGCAGGAGGCAGCATGCATGCTTAGATTGCAATCGGTGTCTCCTAGACTGCACACGATTTACTTGCTTTCAAAACATTTACATTTGAACCCGTTACCTCCTTAAAATTAGTTAAAAAACATTTTTTTGCCAAAACGAACTAACTCCCACTTTCAACAGAATAATTTTTTCTTCGAAATAAATTCAATGAACTAACTCCCACTTTTTCAAATTGGGACTTAATTCATTTTGAATTTGTTCATAATGAACTATACGAACTACCTCCTAAATATGAACTAAATCCCACTGCAAAATTGGTGGGACTTAGTTCACTTAGCCACTGCAAAATTGGTGGGACTTAGTTCATTTGGCTAGTGGGAGTTAGTTCCTGTTGGGACTTAGTTCGTAGGGCCGCACCATAATTAGCCCGATCCGTGGAAACCCAACAGAAAAGAAATTAAAGAGTCAAATCGAAAGACTACTAATTTGCCGGTAGAAAGTTATTTTAGCCTGTAAGGCATTTAGCTTTTTACTTTTAAATGCTCAAAAGGTACATGAAATGGTAAATATTTCAATGCACCTTTGAAGTTAGTGCAGTTCCCATCCCATGCCTTATTCACTTGCCAACAGAATAGGAAACACTTAGATTTCCTGTAAGATTTGTCAGTCTTGGCCAATTTTGCTACAGCTATACAAACCTGTCCATTGTCTAAGTAGATCAAGAATGAGATAGGTAGGTAGGGTAGGTATAGGTAAATAGGTGCTCTTGTAGCGGTTACCAAAACTTCACTTAACCCATCAGTTGGGTCTATTGTGTCCAGGGGATCGAACCTAGGACCCCTCGCTTAGCAGTCCAACAGACTAACCACAAAGGGACTACGCCTATAGGTGGTCTCGAAATGGAGTCATTAATATTCGTCAATATTTATGTATGGGGTTGGATTTTATTTATTAGCACCCCTCCCCAAAACGAAACATTTCTAAACCGGTTTCTCCGATATTTTTAAGCCGTCTGGATTGATTGCAATCTCCTTGCTGCTTTCGAGCTCCAACAGTGAGGAATGAAGTCGATAAATTGCAACTACCGAGAAGTGGTTGCGATTTATACAAATGTCTATTTTGACGATTTCGAAAAGTGAGGTGTCATTAGATTCGTGTTCTTTCCCGGTATAATAAAAAAATAACTAAAATGATGTGAACAAGACAAGTAGTTCACATTCGATTGTCATTGTACTTGAATGTGTCTTGTTCACATCATTTTAGTTCTTTTAAGGCTTTTAATATTTTCTAAAAATCAGTGCACAAAAGATGGCATACATATCAAGATGAACCTTAGCAGCTTGTCTATTCGGCTCGGTAATAATTGTTTGAAGCAAAATGTCAGCAATTATAAACTTTTGCGCAAAGGCGTTGGATATAGTAGACCATTTAGTACAGGTGGACTTAACCTCGACCTGAAGCTAGACCCTTCAACCACCAAACTAAATTGCGCCAACAAAAGTTCCTGCCGGTCCCATCAATGTTTTTTTTTTTTGACACTATACCTCGTTACTGATTCAGTTTCGTAGGTATGCCAAAAATCCGTTGAAGCATTTTTCGTTCAAATTTTCAAAACAAAACAACATCTACGTCATCCGATGATCATTCCATGGACAGCCAGTGCGATAAACGATACAGCAAATTGAACATTCCTAACTTTTGTTCTATCCAGTCAAGAGTCAACTGCGACAGTTCTAATTGGAAAACGCCTTAAAGTACTAGACAAATTTAGAAAATGTTGTCGAAACAAGACTGGTTTAAAAATCTGTACATTTTCAATACCATGTTGTTATTTTTTTGACGCAGCTACTCCCCAGTCGGTGAGGTGGTGAGGTGTCTGATATAGCACTAGTTGACGTTTGTCGTTGACCGAGAAAAATATTTCCCAAAATTTGGATTAATTCCAATTGGCCAACGGCGCGTTTTTGGTGGTGTATTTTTAAAAACAATTTTTTTTCGTATTTAATATTTATGCAAATGGTATTTTTAGATTTCAGAATTCGACTTTTTTTTTTTGCTTCTACGACTCGATGAAATTCTTCGGTCAAGTGGCAAAATGATTGAATAAGTGCATGTTTTCCTTTGACCATCGTCGAATGGAATGGCGAATAATTGCTTTGCATTATATGTATTTTAATGCGGTTTGTGCCGTGCATTTCATTTTCTGCTGGCATTGGATTCTGTTTGCTGTTGTTCAAGATTAAGTGGATTTTATTTGAGGTTGTTATTTGAATGTTATGGAAAATTTATTTGAAGCAGAACACCCACTGCAACAATTGTATATAGTTTTCGACGTGGGTTTTTGAGTAGACAGGAGGGATTTTTGGTCCAGGTGGATTTGATTTATCATTACAATTGATGGGTGGCGTCTGTAAATGGGAGCAGTGATCAGAACTATACTCTTTAAGTCGACTTGACTTATCCACAACTAGCAAAACTCAGACTTCGGACCTAACGTATGCTATTTCGACACCATAGGTACCTACTTTGGACAAAAAGGTTTTTCTAGAGTCATCCGATTCAGTGCGGTATCAATAAAATCAGCAAAAGAAAACAAAAAAAAAAATTAAACTACCATCTTGGCTCCAAGTGTCTGGGGGCATCGACGATTCCTGCTAAACTTGCTTTAAACAACAGACACCCGTACTCACAAACATATATCGCCAACAACAAAAGAAAGAAGAAGAAGAAAAAAAAACCAACGTCAACAAAGGAGGGCCACTTCAGATTTCAGAATACCTCAGCGCAAAAGACACAAAAAGTATCTTCAGGGTGTTAGCAGCACACGCAACGCAACTCCATCGCCTCACAAGGACGGTCAGAGGGGTACACAACGAAGGTGATGTTGATGATAATGACGAAGAAGAAGCACACCAAATGGTGCAGTCAGGCTTTTGAGAAAGACCGCGTTCTCTAGTGAGGTGCTGTCGATTCTTCGTCTACATCTTCTGGTACTGTGTTGCCGCCATCGCAGTCGCCGCCGCCACCGCCGCCTGGCTGACTGCATTTTTATTTTATACGATGCCAGTGAAAAAGGTACCTGTTCTGCTTTATCATATTGCAGGCAGGTAAAAGAAAACAACAAAAAAAAAACTCAAGTGCAATTGTATTTCGTCTGCGTATTCCCTATACCAGATTGCTATGGCCCTTGGCTTCGCCCTTCTCTCGATCCACTATATCGTCGCCACGTCTGGTGCTGCTATCAATCTCCGATATACGATGGCAATGAATTGATTCTTTTCACCTTGTTATGGTTGACTTTTTTCTTGCCTCATCTCTCGTTTCATTGTTTTGTTTTGTCTGTGCCGCTCTTTCTTATTTTTAACTTTGTTATTCTTCTCATCCACTTTATGGATTTTTTGTTCGCCCACTTTTTCTCGTGTTTTTTTTTTTGTGAGTAACCGGTGAACCAAATTGATGCTGGGTGTGGGATATACGCTACAAATGCACTGAATCACTTTAGATACAGGAACAGGTAAGAAGATAATTTTGAAAAGGGGAGAGAACACAAAATACACAGTCCCACTCACCGCAAAACACCTTTGAACGAGTCAAGAAAGGCAGTTGATAGTGTTTACTGTTCAGTTAATCTACAAAGAATTCAAATCCAATAGCAATGAAATAGACGTACCTGGAATCAATTCAGATATTCTGCGAACTGTGTTACTATTGCCACAGAAGCAGATAGGTGCACCTGTATCTCGATGTGATGGGTGGTTGTGTATGTGTATATCGCATGAGTTCGTCATTTTTCTGCGAATTTCTTCTCAGACTCGGACTAAAGCAACAAAAAATAATCAAACTTGAAATAGTACAGGAAGCGGATAACGGATTAAGAGGAATTTTGTGGAGCTAGGTACCATTTAGGTTTAATATTTGTATTTTAGGTTTAGTTTTTAACCTCCACAATAAATATTTTCTAGGGGACAATATGCAATTTTGTATGGAAAAGTTCGCCATTGTGAGTTCGAAAAATTTAGCCTAGACACTAAAAATGATCTTAGTATCGCGAAGTCAGTTCAACCTTGGTGACATTTTTTGGAGATAAACTAGTGAGCACTTTTGTCTTTCCCTTTGTAAATACTATTGCTGAGCGGCAAGAATAATGAAAAGATAAGACAAGCGGAAATTCCTTAACGAACGTCCTTAAAAAAGGTTTTAAATGAAGGGTAAATGTTGTAGAATAGTCTTAAACAAGTTGCCAAATTAAAGGTTAGTAATAGTTTACTCGGGGCACTGCAATAACAGGAGTCTATAACATTACCTCAAATGTATATAGTAGGTTTCTACGTTCCAAGCTGAAATTTTGGCAAAAGAAAAAGTTGAAAGATACCTATTTGACTGCATAAATAAAAAAGATGCCAACTTAACGAGCCTAAACAACCAACATCCTAGCACTTAAAAGATCCTTCTATCTGGTATCATAACAATATGATAGAACTTCTATGATAGAGGCTTGATCAGTATAATCATAAGAGACGTGTTTCGTTTGAGTTCAAGATTTTAAGTACAAAGTGCGGATTTTTCTAACATTGCTTTCCTTTCTAACATTTTATTTAAGGGGCAGCAACTGGTTCCCAAGCTTGGCTAGGTAAATTGATTGGTAAGGTCCATGTTTTTCTATTCTCAGCCCTACCAGGGAATTCAAAATGGATATTTTAGGTCTCATCCATCACATATCCCTAATTACCTAGCCTTACCTTTCCTAACCTACTGTAACGTTTATCATTAATATAACATTTGGTGCGTTACTGATAAAAAGTGGTTTGAAACTTCACTAAGGTCCCTGAAAAGGGTTTAAATGGGGCGTGTGTTATAAGTTGGGTTGGCTTCAAAGAGTGGGCGATCTTAGTCAAACTACTGGTCAGGTTTACTTCGCCCTATACAGTTGAAGCTTTAAAGTGAGGTGATTCTTGCTATAGCAAAGGTGTTCCGGACCGAAACTGATGCAGATTCACACATGTATGCAGATTCTAGGTAGAACTATTTTTTTTATTTTTGTTTTTCAACTTTTTATAGACAACCAATTTGACAGTTGATGATATGACTAGTTCTGATTTGTGCTTGTCCTCAGTGTGGTTTGGCATTTTACCAAAGATATAGTTGCGCTATACAATTTGTATATGAGTCGAAAATAAGGTTGCTCTTGCTTGGTCCTCATTTTTAAAAATCAGAGACGATGAGAGGAACCGTTATGGCGCCTTGTGTGTTTGAAAATCACCATACCTACATGTTTAACCTAACCTTATGAGGCGGTTGATTTAGCACCGTAACTATGTGGTTCTTCTATTGAGCTACAGAGAAAGAGAGAAGATAAAAATTCTCTTCCTCGGTTCTTCTAGGTTAGTTAAGGTACAGTTTCTCTGAACTAGAAAAACATATTTATAAAACGCAATGACATCTTCACCGAGACAAAGGTGGATACCTTTAGTCTTGTGGTCGCTGTATAAAGACATAATCCATGACTGGTATGCCAGGAAACGGCTTTCGGTCCTCTACCTAAAACGAATGTTGTTCCCTTAAATACTTGGCGGCCTGTCAGCTTTCAATAAAAACTGAATATTTCGGAATCACAACTCATTGAATCTCCTTTGAACCAAGTATGTTTAAACGAAGGTTCTAAGCCCATGACCAAATAAGATCTCGATGTCTCGGCTGAGTAGCGCCTTCACTAATATCTATGTCTCTGGCTTTGTTCTAGATGTTCGTTTTCCTCATAGGTGAGCTTGACTTATGTCACTTTGAAGACTTGGTAGGTACCTACCTAGCTACTCCCCAATCGCAAGGTTTTTGGTACAACTCATATACCTACTGGAGTTTCGATGAGCCCTGCTATGGCTGCCGCCTGATATATACCTACCCAAAGTTGATTTTTCCCAAGTTCAAAACCCCTTCGGTCTAGGTCAGTAATTAATTCCTACAAATTGCTCTACCCTTGGCGGGTAAGTGCTTCATTAGGGAAGTCGAGAAACTCGCCTTGAAAAAGTCTGAATTTCGTCTGCACACCGTGGATGGATTTTGCTTATTTTTTTTTTTTACAGAAAATGTCCCCCCCCCCCCCAATTTGCATATGTTTTCTATCAAGTCAAGTACCCCAAATGAATATGCATGCCACAAACCAAATACGCAAATGAGTACGTACCTACTGCTACTACTCGTTTTCCCATATACCTAGACAACTACAATATGCATCAACCAACACCCCATACAGCGAATGACAGCACAACGAAAAGCAGGAACGAAGAAAAAGTTGAAAAACAAACTAAAAATAATTTTCAAGGTCCAAACATTCAAAAAACAATGTCATCGATTTTTAAATTTAAACAAAATAAACACTGAACGCAGCCATGGAGCATCAACCGGGCTGTGCGTCGTCGGTCGTCTGCGACGTCATTGTCGCCATCAAGCGAACCTAAGCTGTTTGTACGACCCAATCCAACTGGTGCTTCGAGGCTAGCCGCGTGTCATTGATATTTCTAGTGAATGGCTCTTCACACTCGAAAGCGAACAACTGCAATTCTTGGACATCAATCATAATTCCGGGAATCCACACACAAACGCATGTGACAAAGCAGGACGGACCACCACTTGAAATTAAGGTGCACTCTCGAACGACGACGGCACATCGCAGGGTGCAGGAATTCCATTTTCCATTTCCCTGTCCACCGCGCAATATCCGGGTATCGGTTCGGTACCTATATATACAACTTCATTCTGTGTGTAGAGAGATCCACTTCCCCCTCTTTTTTGTCAATTTGCATTCGTAATTCGTAAACAGGAAAATGATGCTCATTCTGTGCCGCTGACGCGGGATTCCCACATTTTTTTATGCATGCCAGTGCCAGAATGTCGTCCAGGAAGATTATAATTGGAATATGGCCAAACCTTCGCATGTGTGTCGTGTGTGTGTGCGATTTTAAAGAACACGACATGCCGATGCCTGCTGCAGATGCAGTAGCCAGAGAACCAGTGATTCTCGTAATAGACTCGAAAAACAAGAATGTCTGACAGAGTATACAGAGGAGCGCAGCAGCAGCAGACGAATCATCATCATCAACTTCTCTCATCTGCATGTTTTGCTTTGCGTTTGCACCTCCTCGCTGATGGTGGCAGAGTAGCGACTAGAGACTAGAGAATCTCGTCCTCATTCGCGCTTCGTGTTTCCCACCTCATCTATTCCTTTAGCGATTGTTGAGCTGTTTTTAGGTTCAGTTTATCTGGTTCGTTGCTGTGCGATCATTTGTGTGGCGCCAACTTGACGTCTTGGGTTCTCCGAGATTTCTTCCTCGTCTCCTTCGTGGCTTTTGTTTTTGTTGTTCCCATCCGAGGTGATGTGTAATATAAATTTAAAGAGCAACAGAACGTTACAAAAGAAAAGAAGAAAACAGAAAAATAACAATCCAAACAACGCCAAAAGGATGTGATGCAAGTGAACAAAAAGAGAAAAGTATAGGTACGAATGCCTCATGAAAGCCCCTTGCGTTTTGTCTTCCGTGTTGTAATAGAATACCACATGTGGGCCATATCCACTCACGGCTAGACCGACTGTTCGCATTCACATGCACAGAAGACAGACGTTTTTGGGCTTGTCATGGCGTCGTCGACACACTAACGCAGCCACTGTACCGAAAAATAATTTAATTTTTATTTTATGGACACGTCTGTCATCTGTGTGACAAGCATTGTCAATTTGTCAATCATCAGCCATCGGTGAACACCAGCCCAAGGATTTTCTATGATTTCACCTTGAGAAAGGGCACTTTGACCGTTCTATTTGTGGATTTGTGAGGTGTGACCTCAGTTTTTCTTGCTATCGCGCGCTATATCGAGGGAAACCCCGACGCTTGTCTGTTTCGCAATCCATTCGCTCGTCCAGCCACTCGTGATAATAAGGCTCGTTAAATAGTTGAATTATTTGACGTATTGCGTGCGATGAACAGGTATAGGTACCACGTGTGGGCATGCTTTTATAGCTGCGTGTAGACCTTTTTATGCAAACATTAATTAATAACACAATAAAACGGTAAAAACACACATTCGGGAATGGTTTAGCTCAGACAAATGGGAAATGTTCTCATTGGTAGTGGTTTCTAGTTTAGGAAGGCCCGTTATCTTATTGATTATGTTCTCCATAACTTGTATAACAAAATTTATTGATCTTATTATTCCTTTTGAGACACGAACCAAATAAATGTGCGGTTAAGACATCAAGTCAACCACGACCTCAGCCAGTGAGCCTCTCTAGACAACCAACTGTCTACAAGCCGCTCCCCAATGGTGCGCGGGAGGGTTCTTCATCTGCTGCATTTAGGTAGCTTTGGACACACTTATTACGCTTAAGTGCAATGTCGCTCTCATATCCTATACTTGACTTAAATTCTCTGCCGTTAATTTTAAAGATTTTTGAACATTTTAACCTCGCTTTGCAATCCGTAAAGTTCGTTGTTGAATCTTGTCTTCCACAATCTATCAATACAAACTGGACCGCATTTTTTCGAGAATTCTCTTTCACAATTCCTCAAGAGGCTTGCATGCAATTTCGACATATACTAAGCTTCGCACCATACAGCATAACCGTGGACGTGTTGTATAAATTTAAATACCTAATACCTCCGCGGTTTTATAAGAGAGGGTTTTTTTTAAACCTACGTAGCTTTTTTTAGGAACAGCGATTGGCAAGAGTGATCCTTCGCCACTGACAGTGACAGCCCTGTGTTCATCCAGTAAGGCCATTAACATTATATGCAAATATCTACCCTATTAAACAAAGCTTTCACACCTCTGGTGCTGGAAATGACACAAATTTGACACACTAGGGATAGAGGTACAAATTCGGTCACGTTTTGGCTACAAGTCAAAGCCAAATACACATGCAATTATGTGTGTTTCACGAATTGAAAGAGCTAAAACTAATTCCCCGCCTTGGTCACCGTTCCATTCTGCTCTGGAAACAGTACGCACTCTGATAAACTATACATTTTACTACTGTTGGGGAAACATTTCTTAAATGAATTGACAACGCTTAAGCTATAACCATCAATTTCTACTTTGTGCCTTAATGCGGATTGTTGGCTATTTCCACCGTTTAACCGTGCGCAAAGGTGTTCTTTCGAAAACCTGTGAACCTACTACCATTTTCCCCAGCGAGATAAGCCTGAGAACCAAAAAAGGTTGTTGGGTTGGGAGCTGACTGTAGAACATATCAAACGTCTTCTAAAGAAGATCGTTAAACTCTTTCTTGACTTCTTGAAACTTGTGTTATCTTTGTTCTTCTGAAGTGGATGTTGACTAGGTGGCCTTAAACTTCTTGTCCAAGTCTTCCTCTAACCGCCAATTGGCATCCCTTAGATCTGCGAATATAAAAATCAAACTTTACTCGCAGTGTTCCTTTAAATGTGCACAAGTTAGTTAGCTAGTAGACATCAGATAGCATACAAAAATTTTACGTAACTTCTGAATAACGAGTTGATAACTTTTACGCAGCGTTAGTTAATAAGGGGGACAGAGTTTAACTTCAGTTTAACTTTTAGGAGGAGGAAACCCCCCATAAAAATGAAACGATTAATATCCGAATTCGCTCGGATTTAAGCTCACACTTTAGCTGGACTCAAGAGTGTTACAAATATTCTCGGCTTAACATCGTTATGTATTTTTTTTTACTCTTGTACAGCTACAAGCAATAGCAACAAATTCTAGGAAGCATTTGTGGAAATTTCGTCGCACACGGCAACACCTTTTTGTTGTAATTGCTGCTCCCATACCAGATTCATTCAAGAAGCACAACAGCAACTCTTTTGATACAATATCCCATCCCAGTTCCCACTTCCATCGCAGCACGGAGTGTATCCACTTCCCTGTTCCCTCTGCCATTCTTAGGCGCGTTGCATATGTGTTCATCCATTCCTATTCTACACACGCGATACGCTTGTAAGGTAATGTGAGTGTACCTTCATATATACCCCTCCCCCTCCCTCCCTGCAGTTTAATCCTACAGCTTTCAGCATAACATGTTTGGTAGTGGTTGTACAGCGTCAGCTCAGCAACATTGAGGCCGAAAACGACCGATCAAAGCAGAATCAACAAAAAAAATTGTTCACTTCTTTACTCTGTGTGCGACTTGTTTCTGCTTCGGATTTTGGTACGGGCGCGGGGTGCAACCGAGGATGGAATCTCCGACCGACGTCGAAAGAGGTGAACATATTTCTCAGCCGCAGCCCCTCTCTGTCTCTGGCACTCCTTCGGTTTTGTGTTCTCGTTTTATCCACTTCTTTTGAATACTAGGTATACATAATTTTTTTGTTTTTTTTTATTTTCCGTTTTCTGCGGATTTTCCTACATTGTTTGGCTCAGTTTTGTTGCTTTTTTTGTCTGCCTTTCGTTGGTTTCTTTGAACTGAGCATACCACATGCTGGGCTTTATACGAGCGACGACGACGTCGACAATTCTCGATCCAATTGAATCACCACACACTGTTGCCTCCAATTTGCTGTGGAATTGGATGGAATCCACACCAGAAACTCTTGAGTTTTTTTTTGTTTTTCTGATGACTGTCACACGGGATGGAGTGGGATGATGTGCTCGTTTGTTGTGCGTGTAACTGCCACATGGCATCGTCGAAAATTAAAAAAAATAATAAGGAGAAGAAGAATGGCAACATATGAAATAAAATAATGAACGCGGGGGGAAGTGTCGGAAGGGCTCTGCTCTGCATAGATGTTTTGATCCAATAAATTCCACCATACTTGCGTTTGCGTTGTCGTCTCCCCGTGGCTCGCTATTCCCCTGCCTCATAGACCACTACTATGGCTTACTCGATCTCGGTGGGTTCGTGTGCTTTCATCATCGTCGTGCTTGTGGCTTGTGTGGAGTGTCTATCTGTTGATTCCATGAACCACACCGTAATGACCCTTGGGTGACGCAGCCCATAACAGCCGTTACTGAATGGGGGACTCTTGTTTTTCCACGGAGTTTCTCAGAGTAGGTACCTATCATTAGAGTTTGCGTTTGTGTGTCACGATGATAAGCGGGGTATCTGCAGTAGAATTTGACGTCATCACTGTCGGAAAAGTCTTCAAGGGGTCACCTCTCACCTCACACTCGCGACAAACGAAACGCGTTTGAGTAGCAGCTCCACTTTGTGTGCAAAGAAGACCAGAGAGATAGAGAGAGACAGCGAGATTGGGCGAATGGAGTGGATTTTGCTATGCAACTGCTGCAATACATTTCGATAGATATAACGACGATAGGCGAATTAATTATAATCCCAGCTAACCGTACATGCCTACAGACTACGTATGCACATTTCCGATTGATAAAGTGGTTGTGGAAGGTCTACTGCTTGGTGGTGGGGTTAATCACTTTAGGTTGTGCTCTGTTTACCCTACGAGTTGTGAAAGATGTTTCGAGTGCGAAACTTAACATTTTCGAAAGAGTCTTGTTAATATGCTGTCATTGGTGTGGTGGAGAAGTGATTTAGGTATGAGCTGGTATTGCGGAAGCTTTGAAGTCGTATAGTGTGTTTCGTTTGGAAGCTAGGTACCTACCTACCTCTCAGCACCTACTTAATAAGAAGTTGTAATGAAAGTGAACGAACCGCGCTCATTAGTGTCTGAGAGAAAACTCGTTTTCCTTAATCAATTAGTTAAGGTCATCGTACCTGTACCTACCTATCTTACACCTGAAAAGTTAACCTTCCAATCCTTAGACAATTTTTCATTTATCGTTTTGGTAGGTTGGAACTGACAATCGACTTCTGTCAATGATTTCGCCGTCATGAACGAAGTCCAATGTTAGATAAACAGATAACAGATAAACAGATAAGGTAGGTATACCTCCTTAAGTGCGTTAATAGTTTTTTTCCGCTGCCCCTTCAAGTCAGTAGGTAGGTAACTTAAGGTAAATCCATCTTACACCTGAATAGGTACCACGAACCTAACGAACCAGTCAAGAGATAGGTAATAGCGTAACGACGGCAATTCCTGGAGCACTCATAACTGAAGAAAAACTAATCTGGGCAATCGATTCATTCTCACCATTCAAATCCCCTGGATGCGACGGGATTTTTCCAATCATGCTCCAGAAAGCTAAGAAGACCATTATACCGGTCCTTAAAAGAATTTTTATTCGCAGTTTAGAATGTTGCTATATTCCCAGAGCCTGGCGAGAAGTCAAGGTTGTCTTCATTCCGAAGGCAGGGAAATCCATCCATACCACTGCCAAAGACTTTAGGCCTATAAGTCTGACATCGTTTATTCTTAAAACCTTTGAAAAACTAATAAACGTCTTCATACGTGATCGGCTAGATGACAATGTGTTATCCACGGCTCAACATGCTTACTCGAAGGGCAAAGGGATGGAAACTGCATTGCATGACGTTGTAAGTACCATTGAGAAGTCACTATATGACAAAGAATATGCATTAGCTGCGTTCCTAGACATTGAAGGAGCCTTCAATAATGTTAAAATCTGCGCAGTAAAGAGAGCACGAAATTAGGTGACACTGACCTCCGAGTAACTCAAGGTTCTTTGCTCGCAGCATACCACAAATCTCTGCTGGGTCCCTGGACACAGAGACAAAACCGGCAATGAGATGGCGGATGAACTGGCGAGAAAGGGGTCCGTAATGGATCTCGACAGAGCACTTTAGTCAATCAATCCCCCACTTTGCAATCTCAGAGAGCGAGTGGAGAACAAAATTCGAATGAAAACCAACAACAGGTGGAAAGAACTCACTACCTGTGAAATATCACGGAAGCTTTAGCCAGAATATAATAGAAGCCGGACCAACAGACTACTACAGTTTGACAGGTCATCGATATCTAAGTTAGTAGGGGCTCTAACTGGTCATAACTTCCTAAGAAACCACGCAATGAAACTAAATCTCAAAGATGACGATATATGTAGAGGCTGCGGAGACGAGGAGGTCCACGAGGACACACCTCACTTCCTCTGTCACTGCCCGAGTCTATGTCACTTGAGGAACAGAACACTTGGAAGCTACTTCTTCCATGACCTACAAGAACTCTCTGATATCTCACTGTCTGATCTTTGCAGGTTTTTGACGACATCGGGATGGCTGGACGGTATCTATTAGCCACAAGGAGGGGGGATGAGGAACGCCGATACAACACCAACGGTTGACCCCAACAAGGGCATCACAAAGGGTCCACGAGGACCTAAGTGGGGTAGCGCAGGGTCTCTGCTCTGCCCACCCGTTTTACCTAACCTTACCTAACCTAAGGTAAATCCATTCATCTTTTTGCATTCTTGTGTGAAATCAGCCTGATTTGCATCTTACTTGAAAATGCCAGCTCATTGTCAGTGAGTAGTCTCACTTGTCTCTCATGACAGTCCGCCAGCTGTTAGACTTACTAAAAGTCCCCAATATTGTTAACTTCTAAAGTGCCAATTCCTTTACTCATTATATTAGGGCGAGCCTAAATATTTGAATTTTGGAACAACATGTAGCACAGTAGTAGCGCAAAGTGTCTTTGAATACGACGTGTAGCGTTATTTGTCAAAATATTGTCCAGGCTGTCGTGTGAGTGTTGTAGAATTCAATTTTGTGTGTTTTATCTTTCAAAGTGCACATCAAATCTGCTCAGATAAAAAAAGAATTTCAAATGGAAGCATACCTAGGGTAAAGTTATCATAAAGTGTCTCATACCTTAACATATATTGACAAGACCTCACTACTGAATTATTTTCTTGGGCCAACTAAGCAGCTAGTGTAACTCATCCTTTAATTTCCGATGAGATGCGTTTCTCTCAGTAGAGTATAGTAGAGCCGACAGCCGAGGTAAACAAAGAAGCTTACTACGTCAAAGTTATAACAATAATAGACTTCCTCTTCGGGGATGTATTTCGTTCAGCCCTCATTCACAACTTTATTTATTTTACTTTTAAATTTGCTTACGCGTGATAGCTTGCTAGAGTCTGCCAAAGATGCCAATGTCGTCATCGTATACACGTCAATGCACAGACTTTTGTAAAATTATGCCCCGAGTGTTGGCTTGCGAGTTTCACACAATTTTCTCAAGTCTGATGTTGAAGAGGTTACATGAAAGCGCGTCGCGTTATCCAAAACATTTGTTGACATATTATTCGACTTCCTCGAATTTTTTCAAAGATCTGTTGCAGTGTAAATACTTGGCCCGTTGTTGTCGTGGCAATGATACTGATGCAAGTTTTGAGAGTCTCCTTTTCTGTAGACAGGGAAAAACGATGTAGGGGCTCCCTTCATCCGGCCAACTTTAAAAAAAATAAATAAATAGTTGGCGCTACAGGTCGAGGGACCCTGCGCCTAGCTTCTCGCAACCATTCGTTTTGTGTGAGTTTTTCATTTTTGGGGGAAATGGAAGGGATCTACAATTTTATGCCGAATCCAAACGGCTAATTGAGAAGCTTCTTCATGACAGTTAAGGATGTTTGTCAGACGTTCGCGAGAGGTGGCGCAGTGGAAAAAATCCTTGAGTTGAAATTTGGGTTTTCTCGGGATTCGAACCTGGGACTCCTCGCTTAGTAGTCCAACACACTGACCACTAAGCCACTGCGCCGACCCGGCCAACTTTACTCCGACCAAATCTTTGAGGAGAATTAATGAATCTATCCACCAAGTCATCCAAGCTGCCCTGACTAATCCGGTCTATAAGTTTCGATCTTTAAAACCACACACGAGGGATGGCGCGGTAGAGGAAGCCCGCGACTCAGTTGGCGCTCGCAAGTAAAAGGGGACCTTAACTGGAGACACCTGACTAGAGATCGTGCTGGCTGGAGACGCTTGTTGAGACGCAGATCCACCCCGGCCTGTACTGCCACTTTAAGTTAGTAGGCACCTCTGATAATGCCGTCCTCACTTCATTTATTGTTTCCGTGGTCGGAAGTCTTGGCTTTAATTTTACAGATTAAATGGGTCGTTTTGCCTGACAGCGGCATGTGGTTTTGCCATATATCCTCAATACCGAATGTGAATGTTACTCTATTGCAATACTTGCTTGTTCATCTCTACAGGTCACTGTACTAGTCTTCCAAACAATAGTCCTCGAGTAGCACATCTCTTATTTCCTCGATCATGGTGCAGGCTTTTTTAATACCTATATGGGAAAGGACTGATAGTTCAGAACTTATAGCTTTATAGCATCTGTATCCAACAAAATAAAACAAAATGGTGGTATCTTTAGTGCAAGCCCTATGGACATCGTATTTGAATTAACACTTCACAACACAAACCTCAGCTACTACACAAAAATCGTCCACCGGAGTGTTTGGTGTAAGTTCCAACAACCCAACCTACAGCTATTGATATTTGATGACCCCGTCCAATCGCCAACCACTTTAATTAAGGGGCAACCACTATGGGAACACCAACAATGAATCACCCTGTACCACTAACTTTACGTAATCACCGGCAGTGTTATCGACTGTCACACACTCTCGTTTTCTCGCTCACACTTTACCCCCGGACGTTTTATAATTAATTAACAATCTGGCCGAGGTAATTGGATATAGCTCTTCTGTGTTTGGACCCCGAAGCGATGCTGTTGTGTGCGTGTAGGGCGGATTGAATTTCCATATTTAATGCACAACAACTGACAAGTATATCAATAGCGTTCTCGAAGTAAGTGTCTTTCTGTGGAGGCTGTATAGCAGCATCTCATGTCGCTCGGGTGTTTGGAGCGTTGCAATTTGCATAGTTTTGTGACACGTCAGTGGCGCCTTACGGTATCTGCGAATTGATTTCGACAACAAGTATTCGTTGAGCAATCGAAATTCCATTCCCACGACAGTCACTGGCAAATGGGCTGTGTATATGACATCCACGCACCCACCCTTCCGCCTGTCTAAATGACACAAACCCGACAATCAATGTCTTACCATAAATTTAATCCCGGCTTGTATTTAGAAGACAACAAAAAAGAATCTAAAACGCAATCAACTCCAGACGCTTTGTCATATTTCGCAAGTCGCGCGCATTCTAATAATCGCCGACAGCTGAATGCAAATCACGAAACCTGCTGCTGTCACAAGTGGTGCCCTGATTAGATGGTAATGCTGTTGTTACTGTTGGTGGTGGTGGCGGAACGGTGTACAAGGTTCGCCCGACAACTTTATGCTGGGGCTTTCCGAACGTAGTAGGCTGTAGCAGTCTATGGAAAAGCGGGTGCGCATGCGAGTTGCATAACTCGCTGTGCAATTTTCGCTCTCTTACGAACCACCGCATCAGAGTTGCGGCAGTATATCGGAAAATTATTAATTAAACTGCATGTGGTTGGTTCGCCCACTCAAGAGTGTCATTGCCTTGCCTATTGGCATTTCTTCGTTATATGCAGAGTAAAAAAAAAACAAAGTGCACACCCAGCGGGGACGGTCTATCTGCAGTGGTTTAGTTGTATCTGGTAGTTGTGCTCTAATTGATTTCGACATTCGACGCATGTTTGTGGTCGATATTTTATCAGCTGCGTTATGTCTCGGTGGCGGCTAAGATTGTGCCTTGGCTCCTAGAAAAAAGGCCATTATGGTTTATTTACATATTAATTAAGGTCACAACGAGTTTATGCAGAGAAAAGGCTACAAATTCCGCATGACTTTATTGGGACCACCTGCGCTACTCTTTTTCGTGCGATAAGATATAGCAATTTCTTGAAAACGACCTTCGGTTTGCAAATGTAGCATTGTAGCATGTGCCTATCTATTCGTGAGATATTCTAATGGCAGCTTGTTTGGTTACATTGACTGAAGAAATCCCAACAAATATCTTATAGTTGTTAGGGACTGACAACTGAGAGAAGACAATTCGTCTTTGAAGATTCCCAAAAAGGACATCTTATCTACGAACCTAACGCGACTTGTCTCAGGTCATTTTAGGAGGCGTCAAACTACTTTGCTTGCAGCGAACGCTTCACACTCTGGTGTACTTACTCACCTACTTAGCTGGCGAAGTCGGTTCAACTTTTATAACCTTAACGCCTCCGTAAATCTGGTAAGCGCCGTCTGCTGCTGGCAAGCACATGTGCAGCGAAGTAACTCGCCTATTCAAACCGGCTGTGGAGAGAAGGCCAAGAGCGTTTTATAAGCTTTACGAGCTGCCACCTAAGGCGATATGTTCCGCCAATGCATTGCTATCATTTGGGTTGAAAATTGAGACTCTATGGCCCGTTTAGTTTTAATTTGCTCCACATACCCTAGCCCTAGTCGACTGCCACTTCTGCGAAGACCGTCAACGCGAACGGGACCAAAATATTTTGAATAATTTTGGATTAAAAAATATAACCGGTAACATCCATGCTTCGGTGCCGTTGTGCAGGACTAGGATGTTATGTTAAATTGGCTCTCGGTTGATAAAGCCAAGAATGCTGGCAGCGCTGATGTAGCATAGATAGCTTAAATCATTGAGGAAATAGTTTCCTAAGTGCGCCATCCTTAGGTTGGATAGGGCAGGGCAGCTGCAGATGAGGTGAGTGACGGACTTGTCTTCTTCTTCATCCCTACAGCCTGCAAAAGTCATTATGTTGCAGCCCAAGTCTTTGAGCGTGTCTGCCCAGAACACAATGACCGGTGATGATATTAGCCACTAGTAAGATACTACGTCTGCTGAGACGCAGAAGCTCTTTGGATCTTTTTGTATCCAGTGTCGGCCAAGTAAGCCTGGCAACGTCACAATATCCTAGATGTTTTCACCTATGACTTGCTTTACTTGTTGCGTCCGCCTTGATAAATTGTTTAGCGTATGACAGCGGTGCCTGCACGTTGTGCAGACTAACACTATCAACGCCGGAGGAGCAGCTGCACAGTTCCCTGGGATATCACAGTGTCCCGGAACCCAGTAAAGGGAGAGGTCGTACTGTTTCGCTATCTCGTTAAGAGATACGCGGCAATCTTCCACCGCTTTTGATTTTATTTCGCTGGATACTAAGGATCTGATGGCGGCCTGACTGTTAATATACATTACAATATCCCTGTGTGATATTTCTTTAATCAACAGCCACGCCATGGCTTGGCGAATAGCTGTGATATCGGCTGGGAAGACACTACAGTGTATCGGGAGAGAGAAGGAGAGGCTAAGGCTCAGTTCTTCCGAGAATACTCCTGCTCTGACTCCCTCTAAAGTCTTAGAACCGTCCGTAAAAATTGACAGTGCTCCTTCGTGAGTCCCATCGGGATCTGTCTGGTATTTCGTATTTGAAGCCCTTTTTGAAGTCGATTTTCGTGGGCAGATAGTCAGTAATAGAGGGTAAGGGGCATGTCCGTAGGAGGATGCTGGCTTGGTTGCCCTCTCCAGTGCTTACCTTTCCTAAGCTTTAGCGGCATATTCCTTGCTGACGATGTCTAGAGGAAGAAGATTAAGCATTACTTGTAGAGCGGCGGTAGGAGATGTCCTCAGTGCACCCGTGATGCTGATGCATGCCAGGCGTTGAGTCTTCTCAAGGGCCTTCCACCTTCCATTTTCTTACGAGCTGTTGTCCAAGGCCGACCACCATACAACGATGCCATAAAGAAGAATCGGTCTAATTACCGGGGTGCAATATATTGGCTTAGAGGACCCACCTCGAGTCGACAGCCCTCCTACAGGAGTATAGAGCCACTAGGGATTTCCTAGAACGTTCGGCAATGTTTTCCCTCCATAAGAGTTTGCTGTCTAATATAAGCCCCAAGGATGGTGAGGACATGGAAGATACCGATTCTCTTATCATTTTTGTTATCAAAAAGAGCCTTAGCCCATTAAGTAAGTATTTATAATCATTATTTATGTTTTGTAGTCAGTCGTAGTCTTTGCTGTTGTAACAACACCGATTCCACTTATTGTCGGCGTTTGGTACTTGTGACTGTACTTTAGGGATTTTTATATCCAGGCACTCTTTGTAAGATTGACATTGACAACTTCAGGCGTACTATAGTGGGCGATGTTATACCTAAGTATTTTTTTAGCTTCTTCTTCTTATTCTGTCGAGCTCTGTATTTGGCTGCAACAATGAAAGTCGCAGAGTCGACATTTAAAACTCGAATCGTATGCATGTTAAGGATAATTGGTGCATCGGGGCGGTCGCATCCATTAACAAATTATCTACCTACTTATAGGTAGTTTCTGGTTTGACCAAATGGAGAGCGTCAAAAAGCTCTGTGGAAAACTAATCTTCGAAACAGTTGTCTGTTGCCGTGACTAAAAGGTTTTTGCGAGCTTTTGAAGTCATACATTTTTTAAATCAGCCAAAAAAAATTTCGTTAAGAACTCACATACTAAACTCCATACCTATCTCAAATCAGGGACTGTGTGTGGCTTTTTCATATAGAAGCTTCTGTTGTCGTGTCAAGTAAGTTACGAGTACACCGACGAGGACAAGCTGCAACATTACTAGTTCTATCAATTCTCATACTTACATTATGGCAACCGATCGACATAAAGCTGTATCTTCCTTGAAGCAAAACACCTGATAGAATCAATCGAAGCCGCTCCATTCGTCATTGTCCCAATATCGTACATTCAATCTTAATTACATCACTCTAAGGACAATCTTGCTGCTCTTTTCCAAACCACACACTAACATTATTGCGAATGTCATTGCATACATTTATTAAACTTTTTCTGTCACAAAAGCTGCTCTTGTTGTCTTCTACTCAACATCTTTGACACACATTGGAAAAAGAAAAAGAAAAACAATACCAACCAGTCGGGATTCCACAAAACGGTTATTATTAAGTCGGCATGACTGCACAGTAAGGATGTGATGTCATGTGACATGACCCACAACACTATTCAAAAGCAATTCCATTTTATTTTCTGTTGTTTTCCATTTTCTTACGAGCACGATGCTGATGATGATGATGACGACGACGAATGGGTCTGGTTTAATTAAATCGTAAATGACAGTCACTATATATAGGCATTGATATATATGAAAGAAATCGTTCATGTCGCATTCTTAAAAAAAGGCGGACAATTTTTGTGTTTATCGTTTGTGATACAGCCGGCCTCTGACACTTGCAAAATTAATTTAAATACAAAAAAGTGATGCCACGAATAACAACTGTCATATATTATGGTACAAAACAAAAAGGCCAAAAACAGTTAAGTGCATTGAAGCAGAAGTTTTTTTTTTATGTATAAAAAAAGCGACAGCTAAATTATACCACATTGGTCTCGACATTTAGAGTGTAAAAGATATTTATTTTAATTGTTTTAAAAAATAAAGTTTTGTTGGTGGCTATGGTAAAAGATTTATTTTGAAATGTTTCCGCAAAGTGACGCAGAACGCAATTTGTAGTCAATGCTGCCTCACATCTCTTTTTCTTCTTTCATATTTGGAGGGCTCACAGCTGAACCGAACCAGGTAATGAAATATAAAAAATAGTGCGAAATTCTATTCAGTTCTGTATCGGACCAACTCAAAGAGTGTTTCGTTACTAAGGTAACGGCAAGAATCCCAAGACAATGTCTCCCGCTTTAATGGCAGTTCATTTACTTAACCTCAAATATCTTCGATTTGCCTTTTTCTGACTTGGTTCGCTTCAGCTCTGAGCCCTCCATTTGTCTGTTGTCATCAAATTGACTCAGTATATTTGCAGCCAGTTTTTCAGTAGACCTGGCTAAATTTAGTCACGAATTTCTCGATTGATCACTAAGTTGACATTTTAAATGTTTGGCCAGAGCAAGTAGGTACATCTAGGCGAAATAAAGAAGTCCAAACAAATCTAATTGGCCTTAGAAGAAGTTTTAAATGTTTTTATCATTATATTTACTGACTCTGTGCTGCGGCTTATTTAATAAAAATGCCTTTTTAATAAAAACACCATCCGCAACTGTTCTACTCTTATGCCATGACGCCGTCTGCGTTCAACTATCTAGCGGATGATTTCCTGAACTTACGTTTGAGGTGCAGCAAAAAATTGTGAAAAGAGTCAAAACCATCTGTTCACCTCCGCAACTTCAGTTCGCTTTTCAATAAGAAGTATATTTTGCCAACAATTTAGTTGTAATGTTCATAGAATCTCTTTTAAATTAAAGGCATCTATTCTACGTAATGTACAGGGCACTCATTCCGTATGTCGATTATCGCCAGACGATAGCGGTTCGACGATAGTTTTGCTTCACGTAACTTCAATAATCGTCTATCGTCCAGACGATATCGTTTTGACGATTGAACATTTGCTTCACGTAACTCAATAATCGTCAAAACGCTATCGCCCAGACGATACAAATTGAGCGATACCTAATGAGGTATCGTTTTGTATTGATTTTTATGTTTTGCAAACCAGCAGTGGCGATTCCTGGTCTTAAGCATTGGGTTAGCTACGTGCTCACTTCTCACAAAAAAAAAAAAACAAAAGCGCTCTCTCATATTCCAAAAGCACGACAAAAATAATTATTATGTATTTACTCATATTTATAATCCACGCAAATATAAAATTATAAATCGCACTTTACTTTTGGTATGGAATTCAATAAGACTATTAATTCAGTCAAATAAGAACACCTCGACACATTCTTACTGCAATTTGACTAGAAAGAGAAACACACAGAAGTACAAAAAAAGATAACGCGCAAAATATACCTGCTTGCTTACACTTACACTCTACTTTCAAGTTTTATCGCATTTGTTTGCGCTTACCCTTCCGTATATTTTCCTGTGCTTTGCTTACGACTGGTAGAGGTAGTCAAATTCCACACTTATACAGATTGTAGGAAATTCGGTAGCGCAATTTTTTACGCTAAAATGCTACAAGCAGGAGACTTTTCTATGGGAGTTTTAGATTGTGTGTGTGCGTGCAGGCAGGGAATTTGCGGTATCGCAAGTTGTAACGCTAAAGAGTATTTCAAGTGAAACTTATTGCATGGGAGTATTGTGTTGTGTGTTTGTGTAGGCAAATATTATTTGTAAATGATAGTTTTGTTATTTAGTATGTCATTGATTATTGCAATTATTAATCTTCATAATTACTTTAACCTCGTTATTTGCTGTATTTTGCGTATATGTATTTCAATTTATTTTCTTGGTTTAGCGCCGCTAAACTAGCTAACTGAGAGGAATCGCCCCTGCAAACCAGCTGAAGATTTATTGAATTTCAAGAAAAATAATTGACTTCAGATATTTTTTACATCTTAACCTTTATTGTATTAAATTATTTATTAGATACTTCTCGACTGAAAAGGTAAAACATCTTAACTCGACTTAAGATGTTTCCATTTTTATTAATGTACGATTGCACATTGTCTCCAATTGTGAAACATATACTTCTATGTTATCACCATTTCATCACACTCCTATCCCCATATAAAACGGATAATGGTTTCATCTTAAGTCAGAAAATCTTATGATGACACAATATTCCTCTTTTTAACTGTTTTTCGTTCTCCTGAAAAATGTTGAAAATTGACTATAGGCCAGTGTTTGCGAAATATTAAAATTACAGTTGGGTGTTAATACAAGAAGTCATCCGATGTTGTTTGGCTCTCAATTTTTTTCTAAATGAAAAACTTCGATACCGTTTTTTGATTATGTTTATTTGAACCTTCAGAATTTTATTGGTCAAGTCGAGAAGATGATATCGGCCAAATGGGCGCTGTCACAATTGATTGCCACACGGGCTCGTTTTAGCAATGGGATGTATTACAACAGTGCGCGCTATAGGGCCATAACCGAGTTTTTTCTGCCGCAATTGGACGAATTAGGACTGGAGGACATGCGATTCCAGCAGGACGAAGCTACGGCACACACTGCGTGAGCCACAACCGATATTCTGAAGGCGGCGCCTCATCTCTCGTTTTGGCGATTTGAGCTTATTTATTCTTATTATTAAAAACGTAAGGAACAAAGTTAAATTACTTACATTTTGAAATTTTTTTATTTACCGGCGACAAAAACAAACTCATAATTGTTGCAAAAGTTGTCATTTATGACATTTTAGACGACGTCTGATTGAAATTTCATAAAAATTTACATAGTTTGAGAGTCTCTGAAAGAAACACAATTCTCTCAATGCTCTCTCTCTTAGTACAAAATAAACGATAGACGAGACGATAGTGATAGAGTTACGGAAAGCAAATAGATGACGAGATCGTTGACTACTATCGCGCAAACGATTATCGTTCTGAGAGTTACGGAATGAGTGCCCAGGCCTCTTTCGCTCAAACGTAGGTTAGACGCGCTTTCAGGGGGCGGGGGAAACCTATTTAACCTATTTAATTCTAGGCGAGTGGCTAAAGGTCGTAGAGTTTGCCCAGTTGGTGCCGGACCACCACCGAAGAATTCTTTCGCACAAAATGAAAACAATTAATCCGCGTTCATATCTTGTTGACGTGTATTTGTTTACATTACTAATGTCAATGTAGAATTGGCATTTGCCGCTATTTGCGAAAATTGCAGCTCCTAGGTATAGGGTGATTACTTTTGCGCCACTCAAGGCTCCCAGATGGGATTGGGATTATCGTTTTTGGGAGAGAGCCAAAGGAGTGTAGAGCGGTCCATTCTTGCTCATTGTCTATACCCGCCAATGTTTATTGCATGCTTACCAGGGTATTCAATGATAAAACTTATATTTCACCGCTGATACATGCAGTCTATCGAGGGAGATCAATCGCTACGAAAGGTTCAAGTCAGATCGGTTTCATTGCAAGACATTTCCACTTGTTGATCTAAGGTTTCTTGGGATATCACCCAGTTTTATCTATTATCGATTTGCAAGTGGCGACCGGAAGACCTAAATGCCTTCTTTTCTATGGCAAAGTGTGAATATTGGCAGTCTATAGGGCTTAAAACAAAAAAAAAAACAGTCAAAAAGTAATAAAAATTCAAGTAACTTAAACTTAGTTCGGACTGAAGGTACAACGCCTTTCCCCATACCTTTCACATGCAAGCTCATACCCATTTTCTATACTGGGTCAGCGACAAAGTTAAGACCGTGCAAATGTTGCAATCGCAATCCAGACAGTCTCGCCATAATATGTCAAACCAGTTGTATGGTAACAATGTACACACACTCATACCACCGTCGAAATGTTAATCCCCAACAACATCATCCCACAGTGGGGTCAACAAGTCATTTGTTGCAGTGCTTTGTGCCTACGGTACACACCATTCCATTGAGCTCTTTAACCGCGTGCACAGCATCCATGTAAGTTTTGAAATTTCTTTGAAACCAGTCAACACCCGGCTGAAATGAGCGCAAAATCCACTGCAATTCTCCGAAAGAAAAGGGGATCAACGCGCGACTACTCCACCATGAACCAGTTTTTCCGGATGCATCACAGACGTGCTGGAGTGTCTCTTCTCGTTGGCCCCACATGAATATGTAATCGGGCGGGGCGGTGGTGGTGGCAGGATGGCATCCCTTTGTGCTGTGTAAAATTGCGAAACATATGCAAACACAAACACACACACACAAGATATCTGCTGTGAATTTGCATCCTGCTGCAATTGCAATTGACCAGCACCAGAGTGCCAGCATATCACCTCCATCTGGAAACATAAATCCCCTCCCTCACCATCATCCAAGTGAAGCGTAAACGAGGTAAATGCTGGAGTCCAATCGCAAAAGCCGCGCACAGACAGAGAGCTTGCCCAGTGGTGGCTGCATGTAGTGCGCGAATTACGTTTTTAGCGGAAGCGAAAGCAAACAAGGAATTTCCACTACGTTATAAAGTGTTCTTTATTATACCAAGTTCAACTTACGACTGCCTTAACTCTAACATAGAACATAATAACGAAAACTTAAAATAACAGAGAATACTAATCATAGGAGTATAGGAGTACATAATATGGTTCCCTTATCACCAACAACAGAATGTTAATCGCGGTTGTGACTAAGCGATAGTGGCTGCAGCTGTACACTTGCTGTGTGGCATTTTATGCTGCTATTGTTTTGACGCTGCAGGTGCACACTTGTCGCCAGAGTTGTACATAAGTGTGACCCTGAAGTTTATTGCATTTATGTTCTGCTGTTACGGTGCTGCCTGTGTTATGCTGTTGTTGTTAAGATGTTGTAGTTGCTGTGACTTTGCATATGGTAGTCGTTAACATGACAATTGTGATAATGCTAGGTACGTAACTCCTCCCGCCGAAGAGTGAACTTATCGAGATCCATTGAGTTAAGTATCACTATGGGTATGTTTGGAAGTCAGTGTTACTCCAACCAATGTTTTAGCAATGAATTGTACAATGATGAATACGTTTATTGTTGTGTTGTGATTGCATTAGGATAACAGGCATTGGCGATTGCGTTGCTACAATAACGACTCCAAAGAAGGTTTATGTCTAAAGTTCTGATATCTATATAACTATCGGTTCAGGGGTATGTAGGGAAGGGAAGGAAAAGAAAAATTGTCCATTCTGGAGTGCACAAAATGTGAATCTTTTTCATTATTATATAATATATATACCTATTATATAATCTACATATCTAAATATAGATTCACAAAATGTTATTCAGTAGGAAAGCAATCAGTTCAGAGAAACTAAGAACAAAAATTCAAATATTATTAAGATTTAAGATTTAAGTTTTTTCTTTCTGCTTACCGTCTGTACTTTACTTATGAATAATATGCTATATATATAATATATTATTATGAAATTACCCTATTTTTTGTGTTGTTTTTTTTTTCTTACTTTTTGCTTGTGTACCTTCCTTCTATTTGTATCTAGAGTAATTTTATTATTTTTAATGACGTTATGCTTAATGTATTTAGGTGCTAATTTATTTCTCCTATCATCTGATTCGAATATGACTTCTTCAGGGAAGAAATCAGGTGGATTCTTACGGCTATTATTACGTTTTTCTATTATGTATTTTTTATGATTCAAACTTCTATCTTTTATTACTTTTGCTAAATTTGAATAGTCCCTTATATGGTCCCTTAAATATTCCTGTTCTGTTTGCGAAGTTACTTCAAGTGGGAACGGCTTTTTCGTGCTTAGATGACCAGTCAATAGTTCGAACGGGGTCAAGTTTGTTGCAGAATGAACGGAGTTGTTATAAGTAAGCACGGCTTCATCCACAATTTCGCCTATAGCTTTATTTTTATGCTGGTATTTTATAATACGAATAAGTTCTGTTAGAGTTGAATGGAATCTCTCAACTGGTGAGTTTCCAGTTGAACTTTTCGCACAAGTAGTATGTAGGTGTATACCATAGGCCTCCAAAAACTCTTTAAAGGTTACTGACACAAACTCACTGCCATTGTCAGTTATAATTTTTTGCGGAACGCCATGATGGGAAAAATAGTGCTTAAGAGATTTAACTAAATTTATACTATTTCTAGAATTCAATAAATAAACACACGCGAATTTGGTAAACTTATCAATAACTGTCAAAAAATTCTCTTTGTGAATTGAGTATATATCCATATGAAGAATTTCTAAAGGTCTTGATGGCGTCTCAGTTATTTCAAACTTCAGTTTCTCACGATTACGATCATATTTGTTTATGCAACATATCTCACAATTATTTATAATACGCGTAATTATGTTTTTCATATTCGGGAAATACGTATTCTTTTTGATATGAATATAGCTTTCTGTGATACCTCTGTGATTGGACTTTTTGTGGTACTCACGAACAATTTCTTCTTGGCTATCTCTGTTTGTTATATCTTCTAAGATTATATTTGATCTAACTAGTCTGAGACACCGGTTATTGAAGTACGTCGAAAAAACATATTGAACTGTTTTAAATGTTTCGTCATCTGCCAAAATCGCAGTTAGCCTTTTAGAATTTAAATATTCTTTAAAGATGGATATTATAATGCTTTCACTGCTAATATCTTTATGCTGAATTATATACCTTTTCTTTCTTTTAAACAATATTTGAAATTTGACAGAAAGCTTAGGCTTATTATCATTTCTTCTAAGAATGATTTGATTAGAAAATTCGTTTATAGGGCGTTCTGTTATTTGTATGCCATCATTCAAATTTTCTAATGCAGAATGAACTGTAGAAATGTCGTCTGGATCATCGACATTGTTTACCATTGACTCGAAATCCAAATCGTCTAAGTCTTGTTCAATGCCATTGGCCTCATTAGCATGTAACTCAATTCGAGACAAGGCATCGGCATTTAGATTTGCCTTTCCCTTTTTGTAAGTTACGTAGTAGTCGAATTCTTCTAATTTTAGCCTCCACCGAACAAGCTTAGAATTTGGTTCTTTTAATGAAAAGAGCCATACCAGTGGTTTGTGGTCTGTGACAATTTGAAATTGTCTTCCGAACAGATAGGGGCGAAAATATTTTGTTGCCCATACAATGGCTAGCAGCTCCTTTTCTATAGTACTATAATTTTGCTCGGATTTAGATAAGGTCCGACTTGCAAAGCAAATTGGTTTATCTGATCCTATAGAGCCTTGGGATAGTACTGCACCTATTGCAACGTTACTGGCATCGGTAGTAAGGTTGAAAGGCTTTGTAAAATCGGGGTGCTGAAGCAGTGGATCATTGCACAGGATGGATTTACAAAGTTCGAAACATTCCAAATACCTTGAGTCAAGTTTGATAGTTTTTCCTTTTCTAAGACACTCAGTCATTGGCTTAGTAAGATTTGCGAAATCCTTTATAAACTTTCTATAATAGCCTAAGAGCCCTAAAAAGGATTTAATCTGTTTAGCTGTCTTAGGTACTGGGAAGTTTTTAACCGCGCTTATTTTGTCCGGGTTTGGCTTTATACCTTCAGGTGTTACAATATGTCCTAGAAAAGCTACTTCTTTTCGAAGAAATTCGGATTTTTCGACCTGTATTTTTAGATTCGCTTCTCTGAACTTATCGAACACTGCAGTGAGGTTTTCAATATGTTCCTGACGAGAAGTGGAATAAACAATTACATCGTCCATGTATATTAAGCAAATTTTGCCCTGGAGGTCTTTTAGAACGTTGTCCATAACGCGTTGAAATGTTGATGGAGCGTTTTTAAGCCCAAATGGCATTCGAAGAAATTCGTAATGTCCATTCTCCACGGAAAAAGCTGTTTTGTGGACATCATCTGGCATTACTTCGATTTGGTGAAATCCTGAAGCTAGGTCCAAAGTACTGAAATACATGCACTTCCCAAGCTTGTCCAAAATGTCAGTGATATTTGGAATTGGATATCTATCATCGACGGTTTTTTCGTTGAGTTTTCTATAGTCGATAACCAATCGCCATTTTTTTTGTCCACTATTGTCTGCCTTTTTTGGTACAATCCAAATCGGAGAGGACCATGGGGAAAAACTTGGACGGATGATACCCTGATCTAACATATCGGCTATTTGATTCTTTATTTCATTTTTATGGATGTACGGGTATCGATACGACTTACAATATATGGGTGCGTCATCTTTGGTTTTAATGTGATGCTTCACTACATTTGTAAATGTTAAGTTCTGTCCTTTTATGAAAAAAATGTCCTCATATTGTTTGCAAAGGTTTTTTATATCATTTTCTTCTTCGATATTTAAATGACTTGTCCGTATTAGTTCACAGATACTTTTATCTCCTAAATTTTCTTTGTTTTTAATCGTAAAGTTATGGAGTTCGAAATGTGAATTTTGATCGATCAGACTTGATTTAATTGGTTGTTCTACTAAAAACGTTTGCGGATATTCAGATGTATTAACTACTTCCAAGAAACAGTACCAATTTTTAGCTTGGTATACTCCTTCCGATATTATTAAATTGGTTGTAATGGATGTTGGTCTAACGTAAATACTTCCAGTTTCTACATCGACGGGAAGGTTACATACCGCCTTACTGAGACTCGGAATGGTATATAGCTTGGACATTAAATTTGGTTTGAATGCCAAAGGGATTCTGAGATTGTCCATTTCTAAGAGTGACTTCTTTAAATCTATTTTGATGCCCAGGTCTTTCATTATGTCGGTCCCTATAAGCCCATCAAAATAGTTATGAAACTTAAATATCAAGAAGGATAAAGGTTTCTTCGTGCCAAGCTCTGGTAATCCGTTAAAGATTACTTTTTTATTAACAAATTGTTTGTTAAATATGGTCTTAATTTCTACTGGTTGAATCAATGTGCATTTTAAACATTTAGCTACATCTGGACTTATGAAGGATTTATTGCTTCCAGTGTCAATCAAAAACCTACATTTTGTTTTGCATATACTACTGATAATTATATAGGGCAATATATTCGAATTATGATTGTTAATATCTATATATCCAATTGATTTGCTGAGGCTTGTGCACAAAAATTTGTGTCATCTACCTCTTGTTCATTTATCAAATTGGATGTAGATGGAATATCTAAATTTGGGTAATAATTTTGTTCATTATTGAGGAATGATGCACTATTCGAAGAATAGAGAACTGGGACATTATTATAGAATGTGTTTTGGGCATTGTTTTCGTTGCAGTTTTGGCAATAACTTTCCAAGTTGAACATTTGATTTCGACCCTGTATTTGAGCATTATTTCTTTGGTTGTTACTGTTGTTGCTCGTACGTGTAATTGCACTAGTAACATCCATCGGCTCAGGGATTGGAAACTGTCTAAAGTCTGAATTTACATTAAAAGCTTGGGGGTTATTATAAGCGTGTCTAAAATGAGTTTGTTGTACGTTTGGTCGTGGATGTCTGTAATTATATTGTAGTTGATGTTGGTTCATAGGACTAAAAAACTCTTGATTGTTAGTTTGATTTAAGATCTGTTGAGGTCGAATAGGCCTATGCATGACTTGCTGGTAATTATTGTTTCCCGGTTGATTTAGTCTAACTGCGGGTCTTCCATGTAAATAGCTAGGACTTCTAAAATAGTGAGCATTTTGCTCCTCAAGACAAAAATTAAAAGCGTCGGTAATTTTACCTGGCCTCATAGCCCTAATTGTCGAACCCAATGGTTCTTTCAGCCCTGATAAAAATGTGTTTAAGGACATTTCATTATAAAGGATTTGTTTAGCATTTATAACGTTTTTATCGCTTTCATGAACACGTATAAAATTAGACATTGTTGAAAGTACTTCAATAATTCTTGAATAAAACTTTTCAACGGAATCGTTATTCTGTCTTATTTGGTGCAAGTCTCTTATAAGACTCGTTTCGTTACGCTTGTCGGAGTAGTGAACGATTAATTTATTTTTAATGTCTTCCCAGTCTACCAGCGTCCCGTACATATTAAGAATTTCATTCGCTTCACCTATTACTTTATTCCTAATAGCTCTTAAAATAATTTTTTCATAACTGGAACCTTTGATATTTGGTATGACAGCTAAGACTTCCTCGACATTGCTTAAAAAATCATAGAGCAACCGAGGGTTTCCGCCGAAGGAAGGTACGTCTTTAATAGCGTCAGGAATTCTAAGTGAATTAAAGACGTCTGTGGCAATAGCGGAATTATCCATAATTTTATCTGTATTTAAATTTACAGGAAACAAATTTGCTTGCTCTGAATTATTGTTCTCCATCTCGACACCGTATTTTTTAGTAGAAACTGAACTAATTGCTGAATCTACAAAATTACTTTTATTCAAATTTATATACTGCTTTGAATTTTTCAAAGTCTTACGAATTGGACTGCTAGAGGTACTAAGATTTGTGATTTCGTGCTTTCCAACCGGACAATTTTTCTTAGGAGTTGGAGGCATAGAGGATAGTTAAAACCGATAGTTAAGAATCAGAAACAATAGACTTACCCCTCTAAATATGTCGCAAATATCGTCAACTGTATCACTAATCCTGCATCGTTGTAATCCATTCGTAAAAGCACTTAACAACACAATATGTCTTTATTATAGTTATACTTATGTACAATGTATTTTTTTTCAGTTTTATCACTTTTGTTTTATTAATATTGCTTATTAGGTTCTTCTCGTTAAAGGATTGAAATCCACCACTCCGATATTCATTCGAAGTGAACGAAATGCTTTTCCAGCTACGATTTTTAAGCTACTCGACTGTTCACTTTTTTTTGTTGTATGCTGTACTTAGCAATCCCAAGCACCGACTGCGCCAATTACGTTTTTAGCGGAAGCGAAAGCAAACAAGGAATTTCCACTACGTTATAAAGTGTTCTTTATTATACCAAGTTCAACTTACGACTGCCTTAACTCTAACATAGAACATAATAACGAAAACTTAAAATAACAGAGAATACTAATCATAGGAGTATAGGAGTACATAATATGGTTCCCTTATCACCAACAACAGAATGTTAATCGCGGTTGTGACTAAGCGATAGTGGCTGCAGCTGTACACTTGCTGTGTGGCATTTTATGCTGCTATTGTTTTGACGCTGCAGGTGCACACTTGTCGCCAGAGTTGTACATAAGTGTGACCCTGAAGTTTATTGCATTTATGTTCTGCTGTTACGGTGCTGCCTGTGTTATGCTGTTGTTGTTAAGATGTTGTAGTTGCTGTGACTTTGCATATGGTAGTCGTTAACATGACAATTGTGATAATGCTAGGTACGTAACTCGCGCCCAAACCCAATATATGAATCAACTGCAGCAACAAAATTGAAACGGAACAGCGGTTCGACACAAATGAAAGCTCAAAACGGCTTGATCAGCCTTTTTTTCTGCCATTTTTTTACGAAACTCCAAAGTGCGCGCCCTCATTCTCGCTCCAAAATCGGACAACAAACGGAAAAGTGGATTTGCAACGCAGCAGCCAGCACTCACAAGAGCATGAGGCGGATCGATCCAAACGATCCAAAGTCCGACCAAAACGAATGCATATTCACACGATGACGAACAAAACAACAAATCCAACGATTACCGACCATGGAACAGAAACTCTGACTACAGCTGCAGCCGATGATGATGATGATGAAATGTTTGCCAAGTGGTTACCTACGTTCTACGGTTCCACCATGGCCGGCTAAAGGCGAGGGAATCGCCTCCACTGGTGTTGCATGCATCATCGAAGCTTCGTCATCATCATAGTGGTCGTCGTCGTCATAGTCGTCATTGGGCACACGAAACAATGGCCGATGGATGCAGGCCGACGACTACGCCGACGGAGTGAGCGACGTAACCGGTATGAAAGACTTATGCAGCTGACCGGGTTCGATGTGTGCGGCGTTGCATTCGGCCTCCCTTCTGCCCAATCACCAAATGTGGTGCTGGTGACTGGGGAGCCAGCCAGCTCACGGTTGGACTGGTTCTGCTGAATGCAGCACAGATACGTGGCATGGCAGTGCAAAGACTCTGGCCGATTGCAGCACAGCACAGCAGGTGGTGGTGTGGTGGTAGGTCTTTGCTTTGTTGTGCTTCTAGAAATTGCTGGGCTGTGTTGTAAAAACAACCATACCAACTCCCGACGCCCGATCCTTCTCATCTGGAGCATTGCTTGGTTTTTATTTTATTTTTCACCGCCTTTTCCTCTTTATCTCCGGGTTCTTGCGTATTTTCTGCACACAAAAATGGTCAACAGGAAATAATAATTCTGCACTTGGCTTGACGGTGTGTCTCCCTCCTCCCTGCTCTATGAAGTAAAGGCGGTTTTCTTCGGAGATTTTGCGTTGCGTTGCGGCGATACTTTTGCGACGGTTACTGTGTTTTGATGTGGGAAGATGTTGTGCGCGCAAAAAAGGGTTCCCTCTTTGCGAATGATTTTATCATGGGAAGGAATGACGGACGCAGATTGCAGGCCTGTTGGTATTTTTGTGTGGGAATTTGTTTATTCGGCAAGCAGGTGGGTAATTGACATTTCAAAAGGGTCATCTCGTTATGTTGTTTCCCCATGGAAGAACGTTCGAGCCATGGCTGGAGATTGTTTGCTATCTTCAGGGGAGGCTAAGATTACTTGTGCGTGGAATTGAATTATGGATGCTGTCGCTGAAGCGGAAATGTTTCATGTTTCGGTGAGGTTAATGGCAGCTTTAGAAGTTTGGATCTATAGGTAGAAACGCTTGGTGGTGGTCTATGAATTCGTTCTTGGTAATGGACATGCAATGTCATGTCACATGTTTCAAATGTGTCATCCAGCTTTTGCATTTTGTATGCCAGCAGAAGTTTTCGAAAATACGTCAATCTCTATTAGACAAGAAGATCAGTTTCTGACAGGACTTTGTCAACGCAAAAAGAGACTAATTTGTGCAGTTACAGAACCGACCGAAGTTGGGAGCAAGTAGTATTTGTAAAACATATTTTGACGGGGCTACATATAGTTCTAGGCGGAAATGGGTCTTTTACACTTATAAAAGTTCGGTTGTTGTCTACGAACCGCAGATGTACCTTGGGCCTTTGTGATACCGCATTAATTTTAAGGGTGGTAAGTGGCGGTCTACTCAATACCTCAAGTCATCAGTGCTATCAAAAAATTTACCCAAAAAGCTTTAAGGTGGAGTATTCTTCTTTGTGAAAATGCAGGACAGTATAAGTCGCAGAAATATAGTCTCATTCTCTTGAATCTTTGTTTTGGAAGCTCTTATAGATGTTAATGTGAGAAAGGTTTAACCTATTGGCATCTTGGTCTATGAGATAGTCTCTAGTCATTGAGCCTAGGTCACAGTTTGTCGAATGGATGAGAATCAGAATAATCGGAACTGATCTTATACTATCAACACCCAAAGTCCGACCCGACCCCAAACCTTTTCCTTCTTAGTATTTATTAGTTCTAACTCCTAATTGATAAGGCTAAAGTTTAATGTGGAAATTGGGCTTGAAAGAATTCTATTTGAGTCTGGATCTAATAAGTTTTGTCATGATAACAGCTGAGAATGAATTGATGGCTAATAACTTAGCTTTGACACCAAGTTCAGCTGCGCGGATTGTAGGCTGTTCTATAGCTCTTTTCAAATTTACACAGCTTGATCAATCATTAATATTGTGTTGAGCGAGTGGTCTCAGGTTCAATCCAACGAAAAAAATAAAACGAGAAAAAAACATCCACCTTTCGCGAAGGACTGACAATCATCCGAAAAGCTTCTCAATTAATCCATTCAGACTCGGCTTAAGTTTGTAGAACCAGAGGAAACTTGCAAAATGATTCATTGGATTGAGGCTGTCAAAAACCAAAGTCGAACTAAGGCTATGCAATTCAGACTGTTTTGCTCCTTAAACGTTTCCAAAAAGAAAACGAGCAAATTTTCGCTTTCGCATAATTTCTTTCGTTTTTTTTAAATGCGAAAATGATTTTGTTTCGTTTTTTCAAGAGTCTAATCTGCAAACTGCTCCCGTAGAAATCGCATTGAACAGGCAAACATATTTTCAGAAATGTCCACGTTTACTTCCAACATAAATTTCTTCTAAAAGTGGGCGTGTCTGTCAATGAACTTCTACAAACTGTGTACCCTGTATATATAAAAGAAATGTTATATAATAATAATTAAAATATGTTCACCATTTTCGATAACTTGTAAGCAATTGTTTGATTGATTGATTGAGATAACGCCCACTTTTTGGGGGCGTTTATCTCACAAAACTTTGTGTGCCCACAAAAAATGATCACAGAGCACTTTGCGCACATTGAATCACGACTATCACCTAGTCCATGGAATATGCCTAGTTCTTAAGTTCTCTAATTCGAAAGCCACACCTTGTTCGCTTACTAAAAATCTTGAACCCCCATCATACGCGATACGCAGTATATCGCAAATGTTGAGTAAACATATTCCTCGCCCATCAGTTTATCGTTTAGCCCATCAGAATACACTTCGGCACCAATGTGCGCCACTCAATATAAATTACTATCCCGCCTCGTCATACAGAAAATAGTTTGATGAGTAACGGAATTTGTTTTCGCGCACCAACATAAACAATGACGCAAATAACTATCATTGCCTTGGCGCCGCAAGTTGTGTAAGGGGCACCATTGGTATTTGTTAAAAAAAACAACAAAGTGCGATGCCAAATTCACATTTAACCGGGCGATGTTGAAGCCAACGAGCCGGTCTGCTAGGACTTCCTAGACATGGACCATACCACACGCTGGGGCATGTTAAATGTGAAGGCATATGTTTGTGTCGGATATTTCGAATTTATGACGCCTGAAGCCCGAAAGGGAGCAGCGAATATCGCCAGCCCTCTCGGGTATCCCCTGTTTCATTTTTTCGCATTCCTTTTTATATTCGTTTTGTTATTGCGAGATTTGTCTTATTTCCTTTTATCATCCGACGTGTGCTAACCCCCATTACGCAATCCGTATGTACAATGCGCGCCGTGTGCTCTTTGCATTGTTTTGTTGCTGGTGTGATGGTGATTAATGATCTCTCTCGCTGAGTGTGCTCGATTCTGTTTACTACTTCTGAGAGTGACTGAAGAAAAAAAACGAAAAACAGCTCGATGCCCCCCACTACTAGAACTATCAACTATGTTGCCTAGATAATGGCGAAACCTGTGACTATGAGCTGTCTGTTGGTTGGGTGGCGTCATTAACACCAGAGCCGACCGCTTGGGGGCGCCAGGGGGAGGTGGGACCAGTTCACGTCCAGTATGTGGCAAGCATTAAACTGGTCATAGCGAAGAGTGCGATTTAACCGAAACCGAACCTGAAACTATCGCGCCAAAGCGAGGAGCTGCGCCCTCCTGTTGTGTGCCCGTGCAGTGCTTGGTTTTGCTGTTGTTGAATCGGCTGGACTACGATATGCGCCTGTGCGCTGTACGGCTTCTGTGTGCTGCTTATGAGCACGTAATCTTGATGATTTTCTAATTCTCTGAAGCGAATGTGTCTGCTTTAATGGTTTGCCGGACCTGCGAAGCGTGAACTGACGTTGGCGTTGCTTTAATGCTGCAACCCTCGCCGTCCAGACCGATTAGTGCGAGCGATCCGTGTCCGGTTATTGATTTGAGGATTAGACAAACGGACGCAGTGGATTTTGTTCCATCTGCAGCTTGGTTATGGTATTTTTTTTCTAACTTGAATTTATTTATAACGAAATGACGACTTGTGGTATAGTTTTGTTTACCTAAGTTAAAAACTGACACATTAAAACAATTAGAAGGTGTCAATCGGGCTGACATGGCGTTGTTGTGGAACGGGTTTTGGGTTGTTTGTTTGGCTTTGTTATGACCATATGCTCGGGGAATTTGATCAAGTCTCCGTATGCCTATGCAACAGGTTGTTTTTGGGACTGCAAGGGGTGCAAAATGTACAAAGCGGAAACTAACGACGTTCGATGAAGTCGAGCGTAACTATGTCTCAGTGTATGTAAGCTTTTTTGTCGTCTTAGCGAATGATTGCGTGGGAATTTTTTGTAAATCTGACAGTTTCTGTGCTCTTTAAGAAAACGAACCACGAATTTTTGAATCTTGTGGCAATTTCCCTGATTAGCAAGGAGTGTAAAACGTGCGTTTCACCATCAGATCGTGTATGAAGTCCGCGACAATTTCAGCCACGGTTATTCTTTCTTTTTCCTGGTAGGATGTCACCTTGTAAGCGCTAACTTTAGCCATCAGTAGGAAGATCTGCATTCGTATTTATCATGTTAATTGGGAGGAACAAGATGACTGGCCGGAGATGCCTGCCTTGGGGGTCGCCAAATGTTGTTTTATTGACTGATTCCGACACAGAGGATATAAAGGGTGGGATCTAGTGGTTTCTTTTTAAATCATAAGTTTTGACACTGACAGCTGTTTCCTGCTCGAAATTTTTACAGAAAGTCAGTATCATACCTCCGCGGAACGAAATGAGTCGCCTTCCGCTTGAACAACGTTGGGAAATATTGAAAACTTGTTTCCAAAGTGAGTGCTGTGTAGCCCAAACAATGCGATTTTTGAAAAGGATTTTCGGCTGAAATGATGCACCCTCCGCGCCTGCTGTACGCAAGTTTGTGCAAAAAGTTCGTAAGACTGGTTTGCTAGTGGACAACACTCATGGTCACGTCGTCATACGGTGCGAACAGACGAGAATGTGGCTGCTGTAGCGAAGAATGTGAAACTTCATTCACGAACATTAACTTGCCACCGATCTCAACAGCTCAATATTTCACGCACTAGCCTGAGAAGAATTCCGCACAAAGATCTTGAATTATTCAAGGTCCAATTGACTAAGGCACGACCATCCGCTTCAATCCATAATTAATGGAAATGTTTGCTCTTACTAATAAAGCCATAATACATGGGAAACATTTATTTTTGTTAATTTTATTGCATTTTTAAAAAGAAACTTGAATATAGCCCACCCTGTACAAATAAATCTTTGTATGGGCATACCGTCTTTCAAATAGGACTTGATCAATGAGACAAATCTATCTTAATTTGACCAGCTAGGAACTGCAACAATGCCATATCCCTTTCGCTGTCTATACCATAAACCCTTCTTAAGAAGATTTTTCTTTCAGAGATCCGTTAAAATTTACGAAAAGCTAAAGGGTTTTCCAATAAGAGGTGTTATTTTGGTATTCAAAGAAAAATTTAATTTTTTGAGATAAATGATCGGATGTTTATTTCATAATAAAGAGGAAGGTATGCCGTTAATAATCAAAAACAACATCAGCCAAATGGCCACCACGAGCACGCATACAGGACCATATCCTTTTCATGAAATTTTCCACAACCAAATCGCAAAGTGGCTGCCCTATGTCATCGATAGCTTCACGAATTTTCTCTTTGAGGTCTTGAATCGATGCTGGGCTGTTGGCGTAGACCTTATCTTTATCGTGGACCCAAAGGAAGAAGTCACAAGGTGTTAAATCACAAGATCTCCGTGGCCAATTGTGATCACCTCTTCGAGAGATAACACGGTCCGGAAACTTTTCCCATAAAAGATCAATGGTTTCGTTGTTGACGTAGCCACCGAGGTCCGACAAGGTGCTTCACGACGACCAAAAAATGCTTTAGTTTTGCGAACTGTGACTGCAAGATTTTCACCATTTTTGTAGTGAATTTTAAAAATTTCAATGCATTCTTGAAGCGTGTATCGTTCCATTTTTAGTAATGGCGTAGTTTCTACTTGTCAAATGTCAAAGAATAAAAACTTCAAAAGTGACAGCTACCGAAATAGCGGGTCGTTCACAATAACACCTCTCATTGGAAAACCCTTTATATACCCCAACTCAGATTTTGCGATTGTTGTTGCCTGAACTGACGACGCATAAAACTGCTGTTCCAATTAATCTCCATTCTTCAGGTGTGTAGCTCTATCCAACCTAAAGAACTCGCCCAGACTGGGAATTAAAATTCTAAGCAATTAATTCAATTAAATCGCGAAGAATATCAGCCTTCACCAGACGGTTGAAACGAATTAAATAAAAGAGGAAGGAGCGGATCTTTCCATTCATGGAACCGATGCACATGTTTGCACATTCCCAAGTCCCGCACTTCTCTGTACAAAAAAAAAAACCATCAAGTTCAGCGATATCAATGCAACAGCCGTCTACGCCATATTTTTTCTCCGGTCAATGGCAAAAGATGAGCAAGGAGATCCGGCAGCAAACTTGCCACAGAAAGGGAATCACGAAAGACTATCACGCAAAACGGGTATGGGCGTTTCGGTTCTGATCGATCCTTTCTGCAGGAAACATTAATTGGCCTCTACGGTAGCTCCAAAGTGTTGTTGGTTAAATGAAACTTTTTTTTTTGTGGGCGCATGAGAAACGAGTATTCATTGTATATTTAGCGATCTTTCATTCACTAAAAAGGGAACTGGATCTCGGAGATCGAGACATATATAAGATCTGCTCTGCTTTCCTTTGCTTGCTTGTGCGCAGGTGTCACATGCTCGTTGCCGGCTGCGGAAAATTGACTGCACACGATCTCTGCCAGTCCAACAACACCACCAAGCTCTTGATTTAAAAGATAAATAAATTAAAATAAAATTCCCAGTCCATTTAAAAGTTGTTCTAATAAATTACATCCTAATTTCGACACGCTTAGCGAAGCACAGAAACAATTAAGAAAAAAAAATTCCCCAAACGCCATCTGCGAAAAGGATTCTTATTAATTTCACTTTGAAATCATTGAAAACAAATAAGAAAAAAAAATCTTCTCTGAATTATTTATAAACAAAATAATATTTCACATTTTTAAAACACACTCACTAACAGATACATTCTTGCTTATGGCATTTCCTTTGCAGAAAATTCAAACGCCCGGAAATTGGCATTGGAAAATGCGCAATCCGCCGAGAAGAGAGAAAAATTAAAAGGTGAGCTCATTGAGAAAAAAGGTCTCTATTCATAAAATGAATTTGTTTTTATTTTCTATAGATATAGTAGTTTTTAATTTGATTTTTTTTTTTGGTTCTTGTTTATGTATCTAATTTTATTTCAAGCGCGCTGTGGGATGAGAAACAAAGTGTGGGATTTACGATGAAATATATGAAGTATGGTCGTTACACTTTGTTTGTAAAAATGAATAATCAAAAGGATGTCTACAAGCTTATATCATCGTAGCTTCTTTTATTTTTGGAATTTCGAATGAGGTGACGAGTTTGTCTACGCAAAGGGGTATTCATAATTTGAAAGTCCGAAACGGTCAGCCCCATCTTGTGATGGATACATTAAAATTGAACCAACCAATTTTCCATTCATCCTTAGGAGAACCCAATTTGGGAACTTTACTCATCGTGTTGCTTCAGTCTAGCGCTACTTTGACCTGCAATCTTCTTTGTCCTGTCTCTTCTGCTTTACTTTCTTGTTGTTGCCTTCTTCGACAACCCCTTTCATTTCTAAAAAAAGTTTTGGCACCACCAGACATCATTCTATTGAGCCAGTTTTTCTCATGCAATTTAGTTTGCAACAAACCACCCCTTTCTATTGCCGTATGTGACTCAAGGTCTGACATTTGCCGACCAACCCAAGTCCCACCAATTTTCTATTCGTTGCAAATCAACAAACCCACGCTAGTACACTCTATGACAGCTCATAGTCCACAAGAACGATATACATACGCAAGTCAGCTGTATAATCGCTGTGAACTTTAATCGCTTATCGGTGAAGTTCATGACAATAATTCGTATTTATTTGTGTTTTGTTTTCTCTTAACGGTGCTTATCAGCGCTTCACAAAATATTTGTTCTAGTTTAGTGGACTGAATAATTATTCAAACAACGGCCGAACAATAAAATCAACTTGTTGTCTCACATATTTTCAAAAATTGGACCACCACTAATTCGCCGGTAAAGTTTGACGTAGGCAAAGCTGACAACTGAAGAGAAAAGCAATAATTATCAGTTATCACCTTCCGGTAGACAAAGAGCTGAAGTCCTCGTCATTTCGCGAAATTTCAGCCTATCGGTGCTAGATTGCTATTGTTTCGATAGTGGGACCGTAAATGGAGTCGCTGTCAACGTTAAGCGGCTTCTAGTCCTTATCAGGTGGGGAAAAGTGGGATTAAATTAAGTCACTTTGACAGATAAGTCAGAACGGGATTACCACTGTAAATATAAGCTTGGGCGTTGGAGATTTGGCAAAGAAAACATTATTTGTTCTGGAAATATTCTCAAAGGCAAATTTAATGCGACGTACTATTAACAAATTTTAGTCAGGACTTAAAATTTACAGAAGCTCGCAAATACAAATTTTGTATGGAAAACATAGCAATTTTGAACTACTACAGTTTGAAGTCGAAGCTAAAAATGTTTATTGGTAAAGCTGCATGTGTTTGTTTGTAGAAAATTCAAGTAAATCCATGTGAGGGGGAAGTTTACAAAGGAATTTGTGATCGGAAAGAGGATCAATTGATCTTTTTAGTCAGGATTTTTTTCTGAGAGGCGATCCGTTCAAAATCTTTGGGAATATTTTGTACATCTGGAGGGGTGATCACTACGGTGCTGTAGTATTTCTTTACAGATGGATATATCGACAGTTCACGAGACGTTAGATACGATAATGTTTATACTGCTGATAAAGCGTCTCCTCGCGCGGATAACAGCGTCACTGCGATATCAAAGCTTTCTTAACTCACCTGCTGACAGGTGGAAATTTTTTTAACAGAGTTTATCCCGTTGATGGAAAATATCATAAGGATTTCGGAAATATATGATCGATCCCCCTCTGATGGGTGCTCTTGTGGCAAATGTCACAGCTTTATTTAGACCGCCAGATGGAACCATTAAAACACATGTTGAAGGCAGCTAAGTAATCCTCTTTTATTTTGGAACCACACAGATTATGCATGGATCCCAGCTGTCCATAAAGCTATTTTTTATAAAAAAAATTCAGTTCGTTATTTGTTAGAATAAAAAAGATTCAAGTATGTGGGAGTTCTTTAAAATCTTCTTATTTCCAGATCCTCCGATCCACCAATCCTAAAATGCATCAAAGAACTACCTGCCCAGAATCTTTGCCTGATTCTATTTCCTCAATGGCACTGCACCTAACCGCTGAAGTTATTCCTTCTTTGAGATGCAGAACTTCAGTTTGATTCGATAAAAATATGTATATCACTTTTTGGGAACCTTGGTTATTTTTGTGTGCGCCTTAGATTTGGCCAACAAAGGTTTCTGTCGCAATCTTCTTTGCCATCGTACTCGCCTGAGTTCTCACAAATTTTACGGCCGAAGATTATTGATTTTTGATCGGTTTCTAGCAAGTTCATTCGCCTTTTGGGAACCCGGAAGGTCCATATGTCCCAGTATTCATAGAGTCATCCGTTGGCAAATGACAGACAAAACGAGCTTTATTGTTTAACTGTCAGAGTATAGTGCGATATTTTGTTCGATATATATAGACCATTGAAGCATGGGCTATATCAGCAATCTCCCTCTCTCTAAAAGACACTGCAATCTTCAATTGCCCTTCTGAATTATTCTGTTGAATCGATGGATCCTGCGGAGGTAGATGTCCATCTTAGAATCGTCGGCATGGTGGGAAATCTCATACTGATGTATTGGCACACCACAACCCGCTTAAATTCTCATGTGTTGCCAACGGTCTTCTACTTTGGACTTCAGGATCTGGCGCTACATGTATGCTATATGCATTTGCTGTCTTTAGTACTAATTCTGAGGTCTACACTATCGGTCCTTGGGTGGTAAAAGGCGGCCGTCAAGATTTTCCATGTATAAACAGAAAGGTTGAGTTTTTGATGGGTTTAACCTCAGCTCTTTGGCCCGCAACTCAATTATTGATTTAGACGTTCGCTGAGCATTGATGGATAACTACCTGGGACCGTTCCCAGCAAATTTATTCCTTTGTTTATTATCATTTCATAAATGACGTAACTACAATTCCTTTTAAGCCCTGTAGACTTTTTGGAAAGCGTTTTTTTGAAATGAAAATCATTCAATATTTTACAAATTTATGTAAAATATCTGTTTTTTGTCCGATTTTGACCAAACTTCACAGTAACTGGGGCCAATACCGAAGAGTGCCTGAAAATTTGAGCTCATTTGGGTTGGTGGTTTCGGCATCCATAGCATTAACCCATCTTCTCTACTGATGCGGTGGTCATGGTCTATTGGTTAGACCACATGTTTGTCATCGATGAGTTTGAGTTTCATTGTAAAGTTCCTTAGAAGGTTATGGCTTATGACCCATCAGTTCAGCTATATCTGTGGCAATAAGTTGAAGAAGCTTATGTCGACTTAAGCCAAATTCGAGTTTTTTACATTACAAAGTTCTCCTTTTCCTTAGCTTTCTTTTGGTCCAGGTCCTATTTCTCTACAACCATTGAAAGACTTTAAATTAAAAAAAAACTGAAGGACTATGTAGTGTAATAGATTGAAAAAGATAAATTTGTTTTGCTCACACTGAAAAACTACCAAAATTGACATAAGCTACTTTAACTTATTTCCACAGATATATTTCATAATACTATCTTAACAAGAATTGGCTGATATACATACATAGGAAGGTTAGGTAAGTCCGGCTGGAAAGGTGTCAAACTTAGACCATTAACAGGTCCATTGTGATACCATTGGGATCAAAAATCCCAAGATCCTCACTCGCAAAACCAATTTGAGCTTCTAATGAAGCAAAGTAGACGTCTAACGTCAGTGTTAACAAGATCGCTAGTGTCGTTAAAGTAGTCAGCCCTATGTTAGTTCAGACTTCAAGTTTAAGGAAACGAAGTGCTGACAAACCTTCAGACCCGATAAAAGCGAGATGCTGGTAACAATTTAAAAACTGCGCTGCAAATTCCCTATGTCCTTGTTGAAATGCGAGTACTGCTGATGGCTTGCACCTTGCACCATGGAAAGCAAGAGTATACTGAAAGAAGGAAATCTAATAATTTTGGGTCTGCTCTAAGTCTCGTCGATGATGGTGCTTTTTATTTTGAAACAATACCTAGGTTCACCGCGGATAAAGTGAAGCAATCCATCTCCCACTTCTCCTTGGTAGTTCAGTTCCAAAAAGACCGTCTTGCCTAATGAAAAGGTTCAGTTACGCAGATACCTACGTTCACACTTGTTGCCCAATCGTAAAGAGGCCACCGTCATTCTATACATATTCAACAGCTGTTGACTTTAGAAAAAGCGAGCTATATTTTCAAACTTCAATAGCTACTGCTTCTATGGACTAAATTCTGCGCAGCAGTTTCTTTTGAACCCAACAAGTCCGTAGGTTTTTTTTTTAAGATGACAACTGTCAAGCGGACACCCACAGCCAATTCGTCATAAACAAATTGAGAGCCGCATCGACAGGGCGCATGAAATATCCTTGAATTCCCTCCAACTGTCTGCATAGACTCAATCAATAATCAATTCAATTGACAAAAATAAAACCAATTACGTAACACAGACCACAAACAAAATAACAAAAAGTCAAACCACCCAAAACCAACCACAACACAGTCTGTCACTCGCAAAGTGACAACCGAAAGTCACCCACAGAGCAAACAAACCGAATTCGAGATTCCCCATCGCCATCACCATTACCACCCATCAGGCATTATAAGGGTCACATAATCCCACGTTAGACTGGTCTAAATATAAAGTACTATCGTCCAACCTCACAGTTATCATCTATTCAACTGAATTCCATTTTGTACATTCGTCTAACTGAACTTGGGAATGTGAGTTTAATGAGAGCGCCGTCGCCGCACAAAATTCCACAAGTGAGAGTCACTGTACACAGCGACACACGCTTTGTCTGTACACAAATAAACAAATACACGCACAGAGCAAAATGTCAAATTCAACAATTCATTTGGCAAAATGAGACAAACTGTCATTTTGACATCGGCTGTCTGTGCTGTCAACACCCTCTTGGCCTCCTCGCTGGGCTCTGCTCTGCCACTGAGCTTTAGCACTCGTGCTCCTGTAAACTTGAAACCAATAAATGAGAACCCATGTCGGTGGGGAGGAGGATTTCGCCTACCGCTCTGCCTCCTCATGCGAAGTACATAAACAGAGGCTGCACCTATATGTACGAGTACTCGTATGTATCTCCGTATCTATGAGCGAAAAACACGCGCGACCGTTCGTATAAAGTACTGCACACGTTTAGCGGCTAAACGAGTTCTTTAGCGGTTGTGTCACCGCGCACCCACCATCCCATCACAGTGCGAGGTGCAGATGTGGTGGGACCACTTTGTGTACGGAATTCTTCCGCAGAACGTGATACAACGATACTTGCCGCTAGCGCAAATGAGCATTAACTATTTATTTTTCCTCTCGAATTACCTTGAAAAGCCATCGCGTCGTCATCATCGTCACCATCACACCACCACCACGCTGTCGGTCGCAGTGCCATGTATAGTCATTTGGGCATGAAAAAAAGGTTTCTCCGATGGCCCGGAGGGACGTGCTAATGGAGCAATTAAGAGGCTTACGCGTTCGTATATCGTATATAGTCGCGAACAAGAAGTCTCTGCTGCAGCAAACACTGCGACACCGGATGAACCCCCAGCTACAGTACTCGGGGGCCATTTAATTTGCGCGCGGTGAGCTGGATACTGTTGAGTTGACGTACCACGAAAAATGACAAGATAAATAAATATGTATTTCAACCTGCCCCCCATCCCCGTCACGCTGACGACGACTGACGACGCTTGAATTTGCGTTCTCGCGCGAGTGTAAAACTGGCGGTGACTCAATCTCGTAGAATCCCGCACAGTTCTCCAGCCAGAGCTCTGAAGCTGGCAATGTTGTTGGACTCTGAATGTAGGATGATGCAACAACATATTGTTTGCTGTGGCGGTCGGTATGCCGTATCGCCATATGCACATATCCAAGTCTATGTGTGGGCATGTTTTATCTCCTCGTTGTGTTTTGATCCGATTTTCGTGGTGATTTCGTCATTTTGCGAACAGGAATGGGACCGCGATAGAGGGTGGTTTTTGGTCAGACAATTAATGCGGAAGTTTTTGTATACAAAAACATACGAACGCAAATTGTTGTTATTTGCATGGAGATGAAGATTTTTTTTGGGAGTGGGTTGCAGGTGTTGCTCACATTCACTTTCGGTTTTAGATACGAAGAGATTAGGTGACATTTTACACATGGGGAATCTCTGAGATCGTACGATTTAGAATATGAAAACGAGACTCATTCCAGCACATGAAGTCAGACAGACATAGGTTGGTCCTTTACCAAAATGTGTCTAAAATAAATAAATACTTGGCGCAACAGGTCCGAAGGGACCCTGGGCCTAGCTTCTCACAACCATTCGTTTTATGTGAGTTTTAATTTTTGGGACGAATGGAAGGGATCTAAAACTTTATGCCGAGTCCAAACGGACAATTGAGAAGCTCTTTCATGACAGTTATACTCTCGGATGTTTGTCAGACGTTCGCGAGAGGTGACGCAGTGGAAAAAAACCTCAAGTTGGAATTTGGGTTTTCTCGGGATTCGATTAGTAGTCCAACACACTAACCACTGCGCCGACCAAAACGTGTCTAAGCTTCTCAATACCTATGCGAACGGTTGTCAATAATAAAGGTCGGTAGGTTCAACTCTGGATGTGCAGGGCTACATAGGAAGACCTGTACTAATGGCAGTCTCGAATAGCTTTCAGTTAAGGCCACTAACGTAAAGACTATCACAAAAGTGCAAGGACTAGCTTGCATTAAAGTCACTAGCGCGATGAGGTTAACTCCAACCACCGGACTTGAGGCTATCCTCAAAATGCTTCTTTAAGATATTTTCGAATTAGCAGCGGACTAGCTCAGGCCATCCTTTGAATGAATTAATGAAAAGACCCATCTTTAGTGCCTATCCCAGCAGGGAAAGATGAAAAGATGTCGGAAATAAACCAAATCCGCATCCGTTGGGTATTTGAACATCGATACGCCTCCCAGATCATAGCAGTGTCATCCAAGCGAAGGAATTGGCAGTGCCAAGGTCAGCCCTGCGGTAGAGGAAAACCCTGCGGGAGGTACTACTTTCGTTATCGACAGGCAGATAACCCTAATAATAAAATCTAAGCTTGTGGACTGTGCAGTGCTCTCGCGAGGTGTTCAGGCTCTTGAAACAGTGCGCATTCCAGGCTATGAGAAAGCGGACGAACTAGTAAATATTTTAAAACAAGCTTATGAAAAATCCGCCTTGTATTCTCAAGCCACAGAAGCTCCTTTTGAACGCCAGATGGACCGCCATGGATACATGTATTACTACAAGAAGGGCTATGAATGACTCGCTCTGCGACGCCAACACCGACTCATACTCCTTTTACACTCACTGGAATCTTACGGAACACAATGCTCTGCGGTACCGCATGAGGTAAATTTGACTGACGAAAGTATAGCGTTGCAGAGGCTGCTGCTATGAGTGAGTGCGAACATAACCCAACCTAGGCTGACTTCAAGACCCTACTCATCCTAGTGCTGCTGTATGGAGCAGAAGATTGGCCAAATGAAGTTCTCCTTGGCTCCATTTGCGTTGACGGGCTTTGAAAAATTAGATCTACGACATACTCTACGAGATGTAGGTATAGCGACATCAGTAGTCTATGGATCAGCCGTATAAGGTGAATATTTGATCAGTTCTCGGTTGTGGTCTTACCGGACCTAAAATCGCACTGGTACTAGCACACAACACTGCTTCCTGCATACAGGATCCTGTATACGATGTTAAGAAGACAGATGGTCCTATAATTGACACAGTTTAGAGGGCCTCATTACTTCTGGGCAAAGGCTCCATTCATCAGGAGCCCAAATCTTTGGAGACGAATTGGTGCATGCCCTGCACCAAGCCATCTTCCCCTGCGTTAAAAAGCTCGACAATTAGCCGGCCAGTCCATCGCTTTGTAGGACTAAAGTTTGGATATTGCTATCTTAATTTTGGTCATGTGGACGGAAGTCTTGCTTTTATATGTTCAGGTTGAATGGTTCGTTCTGTATGAGAGCTGAATTTGTCTCGTGTTTGACGTTTAACAGTCTGACTTCCAGGCGAACTTATCAATCGAAAATACGAACGACATTGATCCGAATGATATGTGATGTCCAGCAGGAAGGCGACAAGTTCCAACGTCATTGATGAGACAGATCCCCAACTGTTACAAAGAAGAAATGGAATGGAAATGCGACAGTATGTGCTTCCTCGAAAATAGCTGATCGTGTTCGAAGCTTGGTTGCATAAACCCTTCTTCATAGTGAATAAGGTTTTGTGACTTACATTCTATACCCGTTGTAATTTCAAAGGAATTGTATTAGGACACCCTGGATGGGTCAATTGTAATCACTTTTAAGATGGACAAAGTAATTTGATGCAGTAATAATCACAAAAATGTAGCTGAGACTTTGAAAATTGTGCACAAACGAAGCAATTGTGGTTCAAAAACTCGGAAACAAACTTACGTAACTGTCCAAAGTAATTACCAAATACCACGATCACCTTTAGATCGTTCACATAGTCACACGTTATGACATCTCCAAAATCTCGACTCACGGAAACAAGCACCATTCTTTAGGTCGTGTTTGAATTTTGACCACATTTCTTAAAACTATTCTGAAAGACTTGCAACTTTTTTATTTTGGGCAAGGGACTACGTATAAGCAAATTGGCGGAACTTTTAGAATGACCTAGGCACCTATCTACCTCCTATATGGTGTACGTGCGTCAGAAAGTCGTGTGGAACATGAATAAATTCCACAACACCACATTTGACCTCTTTACAAAATGTTCGCCCTAAAACTCCTTCCAAATGACTTCACACTCTGAACTCGTTTCCAAACCTCGCCCACCTTTGCGGTCAACTAAAACTGACGTTACCTCATCAAAATCAATCACAACATCTACTTCAACGCGGTAGTGAGTCTATCTGCTCATCAGTACTTTCAATTTCCACAACTGAGTCACCACGAATACCCTTTATTTGCTGAACGCGCTCCGCAGCTGCTGTCACACAAAACCGTCTGATATATAGGTATTTGCTAACGAAACCGCACACATTTCGTTCTTCTTTTTATCTATACTCCCGTGTCGGGGTCGGGGAGCGATCTTGAATTCGTCCCTCGCCCTTAATTTACATGCGAGTACACGTGCCATTGCCGGCACGAACGTTATTTATTTACTTGCGGACTTTACACCCCAAAGCCGAATGGCGTAGTTCACAGTAGTCCACCACAATGTGAGTGATGGCTAAATTTAGCCATGCTTCTTGCTCAGATTTCGCTGATAGTCCAAATTGTTGTTACTCGAATGAGTTCGAAACAAATGTCAAGGTTGCTGACTGACACTAAAAATATCTGAAACGTTCCATTTCCTGTTAGTGTGGTTAGCTGTCAGATATTTCCATGCTGACAAGTTTCATTTATTGAAGCATGAATCATATAGAACTTGGATAAATGTGTACGACGCATACGTAGATACGGGACACCTAAATTTCTATGGGTTTGTCTTTTCGTTTCATTTTCATTTCAATAGATAAATAGGTAGGTAGCGGCTTGCGGCGAACAAATACGCGATTCGTATAAACTATGATTAATTAAGTAATCAATGTTGTGTACTCTAAAGGGGCGATGCATACGCAAACGCGAAAGGCACTGAAAGAAGAAAGAAAAAATAGAAGCAATTGAGACTAATTCGATACGTTTTCAATTTAAAATTAGCAAAATTGCACGATGCTAATGACAGCGTTCACGCTCGATCACATTTTCTTTTAGTTGGAGCTGCGAGCGTTCCTATTTCTACTCCTCCTCTTTGCGACTTTGCATTTATATTGTGCTTATCAGTTCAATTGTGTGTATGTTGTTTGTGTGGTTATTGGGTGAGTAGACTGTTTGCTGTTATTACGTATTTTGTTGTTGTCAACTTAAGCGTATAATAAATTGCGATGTTGTCACATTTGACAGTTGGAGGGAATGACGGAATGAGTTTGCACTGAATGTGATCATAATTTTGATATTGTGCTTGGACCTGCATTTATCAGCTGAACTTGGTAGACGGACTTTTTTGTACTACTTTGACTTTGGACAGCAATTTGACAGTCGAGCGTTATTGAAATGATAAGACAAGGACAGCAGATACAATCAATCGATTAGAAACGATACATTTTTGATAAAGAACTTGTCAATGTCAAAAGGGAACCTTTTATTGGTTATTGGTTACAATCAGCTGTAAGTTATAAGAATGGAAGGTATCAAATGTATTTATTTCATTGAATAGAAAGCAACTAATCAGCGGAATGAGTGGTATCACGGGCGCAGTGGGAGCTACTGTAACAGTGGCACTTTAAAACATATTCACCAGTTACCTGGTAATTTTTCCCAGCTCACAGACAGCTTTAAGAAACTGACAAAACTTTAGTTTAGTAAGTCGCACAGGTGGCTGACTTGGTGTGTTTCAGTTTTTATTCGACAAGTTTCAGTTTTTATTCACTAAGTCGGGTGAACATTTATTTTAGTTGACGTTTATACAGGAGTAGCTAACGAACGTAGTCAAGAGTTTCGTGACTGAGTACTCTGTTGACATTTCGAATGGTTGTCTGATGTCGTTAATGCGACTTTAACGACCAATCAAGCCGCCATCGTTTAGCACAGTAATTTACTGAACTCTTACATCCAATAAAAAATTATATAATAAAATCTGCAACTGAGAAAAACAGGCAGGAATTTAACACAACGCTCTCCTGGGTTGCAGGACTATCACACACAAAGTCAATACCTTTTTCACGATCTAAGCGATCTTTTTGCAGCCTTTGTGGCGAATATTTAAAGTTTCATAAATAAAAGTGTCAACTCTTCAAGGAGAGGACAGTGTTATCCAACTGTCCTTTCCACTGTGAACAGACTTTGGTTTAAGAGCGCCTCATCGCGGACCACTTAAAGCCAATCTCAAGTCTCATCAAAGCCATTTTGATGGATTTTGGTCAGCCAAACTGTTATTAGGATGACCAAATTTGGTGTCAAAGCTTTAACTGGGCGTTTGTTTCAACTCTCACTTATGGTCATGAGATTGGGGTAATGAGATGTAGACTGGCCTTGATAATTTAGAGCCGATGTGGGGCGAAGGTTTGGCGAAAAGTTGTAGAAGCCTCACTTAAGCATTACTAAGCCAACCTTTTAAGAATCGATGAAAATTAAAAGATAGGTCCTTACGATTTACACCACAACCATGAGAGGTGATTGTGCTGGCCTTGATTCACTTAACTTAGGGAGGTGTTTAGCTTCTGTATAAAGCTTAGTAATATTGTGGGTTCAATATTTCCACCGAACTCAAAATGCTCTTTCGCACAGCAGGGCATTGTCAGAGCAGCATTTATAGATCCAGCATCCTTGGATAGTCCCATTTTCTTAAGTTGGCCCCACTCCCCAGTTAAGTCTGAATACGACCTCAGTGCCTTAAAGTCTTCTTGACTGTTCGATGAAAATTACGCGGGCACCACATATGATTAAGAGTCGCTTGCGGAGTTTAGGTGGATCCACTCTAGGGTCTTGTAACGAATAGGCGAGACACTGAAATTATAGTCATGGAAAGAAAAATTTTGCGTGGTTTTTTGCAAACTTCGATGCTTATCGTTGATAAGCTTTCGGCACATTTTCGACTGCAAAAACTTCGCGGATGCTGGGTGTTGAAAAATATTTATTTGGTCCGCAAAGGACCCAAGGCGTAGGTTCTCAGTTCTCACAATCATTCGTTTGGCATGAGTTTTTTTTATTTTTGAAACTAGTCGGTCGTCCACAGCATTCACGCTGAGCCTCATTGCTGACGTGATCGAAAAATCGGCACTTTTAAGGCGTTTAGTTGTTAAGGACCCTGATAAACCCCGAACAGTGACTCGGTTGTTAGTGCGCTGGACTACTGAGTGAGGGGTCTCCGGTTTGGTTCCCGGAAAACACGAGTCACATCTTTCTGGCGTCTGGAAAACAACCAAAATTGTAATCAGTTCGGTCTGAGGAAGCTTTTCAAAGGCCTTTAGAAGTCGCCATCAATTTGCAGGACCCTTCCATTCATCCCAATAGAGCAACCTACATAAGTAAGGGTAGTTGCTATACAATCTGTAAGTCGAGGCAAGCACTTGCAATCTGCCACCCTCTTTGAGAGATTGATTTCAAAAATACTGCATGGTAGGGATGTCAAACTGCAAATAGTCCCCCCCTCAAAATTAAATGTAACTCTCAACTCTCTTGATAAACTAAAAAAAAAATCCAATTATCTTTTTGCAAATTCGCAGCTTATCCCATCTACATACCTGGTCCGCCACAAGGAGTCAAGTGCGTCTTTAGATCCATTTAACGATACCCTACTTTTCTGGAAATCCCCAGAATTCCTCAATTACCATCCGTTATTATTTGCATTCCGACCTTTCCGAGGGTTTCGGCCTGTAAGTGCCCTTCAACTGGCCACAGGTACTCCACAGCATGAACATCGTTTTATGGATGTCATTAGCGGACAGGCGACTAATTGTCTGGCTTATTGTTTGCTTCCTACCTTGCAATTCCTTTGAAAAGGTATTTCTAAGCACGCAGGTAACAGTTTAAATTTAACCTGAAACGTATGTAAATTCAAACGTGAGGCGCTAATTTACATTGTCCGAGTAGGTACGCCGGCCTGTTAAAGTGATTTCCGGAATTCCGGACGAATTTTCGGGAAAAAAAATCATTTTTGTTTATTTTTTGTTCTTTCAAACACGACTGTATATTCACTTCTGACGCATATGCACGAGCGAAGAGATCAAACGTAACGCAGTGTGCGTCAATTTCAATCGATAACCTAAAGTGATAACAAGAAGAAACAATAAAATATCAATCACTCTCGCAGACATGTGTTGCGATAACCGCTAATAAACAAATAACATAAAGAGTAAAACATGTTCACACACAAGGCGCACCAGAGAGCCGCCTGTGATGGGGCCTGGGGGGCGCGGGCCTTGCAGAGGGAGTCAAATTGCAGCCACTCATCACTAGCACTAGTGCGCACTCATCGCACATACATCACACATGCGGACTGTATGTTTATACACATTATATCCGTATTGCGTTTGATTACAAGTCCCGCTTTGCGCGCCCCGTTCGGTTCGGCTTTTGGGACACACCAGGGCCGGGGCGGTGTGAGTAACAATTAAGTGTAATACCAATGGCGACATGTTGATCGTTGCATTTGTGTGATGGCAGACAGACTCGATCGGGCGAATGTTTGTATAGTCACTCGTGCAATTGGAGTGCCATGTCGGCTGAGGTAACGAGGGGCCGAGAAAGACATTCACTGGCGACGCAAGTCTGCGATCGCTGATTTAATGGAGTTGCCACTTTATACTGTAAAGAGGGCGCGCGGCAGCAGTACGTACCCATGTATATCAATGTGTAGATCGCAGAGTTGGTATCTCTGTAGCTCCCCATATATTGCCGGATCAATATAACAGAGGCAACCGACAACGACTCGGTCTCGGACTCGGAGTTTATTTATGCAAAGCATAGTGTAGGTAGAAATTTTCGATATACAAATAGATACGCCGTATGCTCGTACGTAAGCATTAAAGTTGGTGCTTAGTTTTTTTTTTTCTGTAGTTGTGGTCGTCTTCCTTCATTCGTTCGTTGTTCGGTGAAAGGGGAGACATAAATTGTTGAATTGCGCTGAACTTAACAAAAAACAATATGTTGTCGGTGTTTTTTTTTTTTTTTTTTATAGATCTCGCGGTGTCTTTGCATTGTTGTTGGTTATTCCTTTTTTTAATGAGCGCAGTAGCTGCCTAGCTGGGCAAGCAGTTAGCACATGGGGACAGTGTGTTGTGTGCTGATTTTTTTGCTCGGCTTGTTGCTGTTTTCTGGTTTTTTGTAGCTTGACCGATCGATCGGTGTTTAGAAATTGGGTGTTGATCGATTCTGTGATTAAAATAAAGTGGCCGAACTGGTGTATGCCGGGGCAGATGAAAAAATGCGAAGAGGGATAAGGGAGGCACCAGAAATCGGAAAATTCGTTAAACCTGAATATTCAGGGAATGCGGTGGGAATTGAATTGGCACTGCAATGTGAACTGAGCAGAGAATGAAGTGGAGGAAGGAGGCATATGTGAATTTTGCATTTTGATTGAATTCCTTTGACAGAAAGCTTGAGGTTGTCACTTAATTTTTTGCACTGGTTATTGTTGGTATATCTGAGAAATGCTTTCCCTTAGCCTGCTGTTCGACATGTTTAAATAGTGATGCGTATGTTCTGAGGGGAGCTTAAGACTCCTGAGAGTTCTCCTGTTTCCCTAGTCCTGCAGGGTTATTCTGTAAGGAAATCTGTGGAAATCGTCACCAAAGTCACTGGGTGCTATATATTAAAGCTACAATATCGTTTAGCAGATTTAAGTAGGTATCCGTATCGCTGTTGAGGTAAATTGTAGAAGTGCGACAAAAAGTGCACAGTCAACCAATTCTTTAGGTCCTCCCAATACCGTTTTGTATCAAAGCAGCTGGTTTGGGAATGCTCCCATCTCCCCGAAGATCTGACTGAAGAGAATAAATACCTAATCAGCGCTCCTTAGATACTAGCTCAGGAGGTCTTTGAGGGAAACGAAAGTATTTTTTGTATGCCTGACGCAACGCATATTTATCGGTTCTGCAGCCTTCTTAGAGGTATTTTCTAGTCACTTAAAATTATTGGGAAATAAAAATATGGTAACCTTTTTTAATACTGGACCAAACTCTGGGTAGGCCCAGCTCATCGACTGAACATAAAAGATCCAAGGGTTTTCTAACGAAAATTAATCTATCCGACGACGACTGCTGTGGAGAAAGGTGCTACGAAGCCCACACTATGTCAAAAAGCAAAGTTCCTACTCCATATGCAAAAAGCGTATCTGAGCCCGGAAGATAATACGACCTGACAACCGGAATAGGACTGAGGGAATATATCGAGCCTCAGCACCTTCATTGCAATATACTTCTCGTGTTCGCTAGAGATACCTAGATTGGTTCAAGTTCTTGGTGAAACAGCAGGTTGTCTTTCTTGCTACTATCTTACCCAGACTTCTGAGCATGGCACCAGCTCTAACTTTTTTAAAAATGTCGTATTTTCATTGTGTGGCTTGTTGGGTTTGGCTTTTTCTCTTTTTCGACTGTAGTGGAAGCTTCACCGTAAAATGCTTTTTGGGTAAGTCCGTGCTCCACCGCGCATACCTATATTTAAATATAATATATTGAAAGCTTTGAAACCTCGCGCAAAACATCGCACACTGCAATAATTGTCCTGGCAAAGCAATTCATTACATTTTAGGTCTTTTCAAAAAACAAATCTGGGCCTAACTGGTCATGTTTGCGCTGAAAAAAAAAATAGTTATTCCATGTGGAGCTTCTCGCTATCATTCTTTTGTGTGAATGAGCGCCTTACTTCTATTTTTTGGGGAAACTCCATTTTCGATCTGCTTTTCCAAGTGACTCATGCGACGTTGACGTGGTTGAAACGAGCAGCAATCACCATCTCATCTACATTTGAACCTTTTAAAATAAAAATATTGTTACTTATAGAATATTGTAAAAAGTGCAATTAACTTGACTGAATATTGACCATATTTTTTTTTTTTTTATTTTCAGGTAAGCTGTTTAAACGCCAAACTTTTAACTGGACAGAGTAAGTAGAAGTCCTTGAAATGGATCATATAGAATATTTCGAGCGACTGGGGCAGAATGCATAATGACTATTGCGGAAGCTGTAGGGACGTCGAAGAAATAGAATTGATACTCCACCTATATTGCGAATCTTCAGTCCTTAAAAACAACAATAAATCACATTTAGAAGCTTTAACATTACCTTCTTCGAAGAACTAGAAGATCTGAAGAATATGAATATTGAAAAGAACTCCTGAAATTCACAGTCAAATTAGGGTGGTTATAGTGGGTACACCTACGTACTTCATCTCGCCAGTTACTCCGTGAACGAATTGGTGGTTATGGATGTAACATAGCTTTTAGAACTCTATAGATTCATGCACCTACCGATAAGCTGATTCATGTAGGAAAACGTACTTCTGTGCTTTGGAAAGCAGCGGCTTCTATTTTGTTTTTCAACAGGTATCCCAAGGATGGTTACGGCAATCGCATCCTAATTCATATTTCATCCTTTAACCTATGTACCTTGGGTAAGGCTCGCTGTACGCAACGTGTGCAACGCATCCATTTCCGGTTCTTATCAATTTTCATCTACGAGACTTTCAACCTTGTAACACTGACGTGTTTGAGATGGTTGCAGACAATTGCTTACCGAGCTGCTCAAAAACTGCACGAGTGGTGTAAGATTTCGAGCGGTTTGTTACACTTCTTGGGGTTGAATGTACTGTCTGGCATATTTTCGTTACATTTGCTTCACCTGAATTTTGGCAGTTTGTGTCGAGGAATCCACAGACATCGCATCATTACTTTTTTATCCTAAATTGGATACAGCTGCATCCACTTCCGAGCGAGCCTAAAACCACTTTAATTGCCGATCTACCTGCTGACGTAAGTAGTCCATGGCGCATCAAACCAACCCCTTCCTTGTTATTCGGGAGATAATTGTATGGACTTTAATGCCCGCCTAAACCTAAAAATGGCATATGAAGTTCAATTCTATAACTCTTGCCAAGCCTTCTCCTCCATTTTATTTGCCAAATCGGTAGTTCTAATAAAAAATAAGCCCGACAAGCGCGCTTTTAAAAACTCTATAACACGAAAACCGAATTAGGTAGTTGAAGATTCGCTACTTGTCTAGTTACTGCACTTAAACGAACTTCACTGTGGCTAAATTGTAGCCATTTGTTGAAATATCTCTCCGTAAATCTATACCCGATTGTGAATACTCCAGACTCTTCGTACGTGATATTATGCTACCTATTTGTCACGTCTGCGACTGAGCTGGCGCACATTTATAGCTATTCACTTGAAACCTGTGGGCTGATTTTACAGTCACACTGTTCCTCAAGCAGCTACACTGTTACGGCCGATGGAATTCATTCATTTATAAGTTATTTGCCTCTCTTCCTCTGTCTGTTGACACACTCCAATCTGGTATCAATGACTACAGCGGAAAGACCGCAGCTTCAAAACGGGTTCGCAAAGTCTGATCGAGGTAAAGTCCGTCTTTTTTTTCCCCAACAAATTTGATTTCGCACAAGATCACAACAGTCACACCAGATATCATTCAGCACACACAGAGCAAAGCACTGGGAGCGGACAGTAGCAGTAGCGAACGGAATCACAACAAAACCAGCAAACAGCAACGTAAGCAGCAAACATTGCACGTTTATCGTTCGTCCGGTTTTGATCGTGTCGGTTTTGTGGCTGCGTTGTTCGCGCAATCGTATCACTGTTTTCTACTTTATTCGCTGTTGCTTCAAAAGAGAATGCAAGAAGTGATATTTCCAACTTGCATTTCCAATTCCGAGCGCACCTCAATCAAGTTCTCGGGTTGCTAACGCACGGTTTATTGCACGCTGTGGCAAGGTGAATGGTTTTTCAACCCTTGCCCAAGGGTTTTCTACTTTTAAGTGTTAAAGATACTTTGAGAAATTCCAAAAAAAAAAGACAGCCAATCGCATTTTTGTATACCTGGAGGAAATACTCGGCGCCAGTTTACCGGTGTGGCAACAGACATGGCGGATTAGTGAAACATTTTATTGACGACACACGTCTACCTGTGTGCGGTTGTGATGTGCAGTGACCTAACCAGGGATACCCCGGTTCTCAAAAGGCAATAAAAATGTCAAAGATACCCACACAGAGATAGCACAAAAGAAGAAGAAAACGCCGATGGTGCGGGGTAGCGCTCAGCCTATACTCATGTTCGTATCTATAAATTGTTTTCGCCTCAAGAAAACAGTTCTGAACAGCTCGACGTAATCGCGCGAAATTCCGTCCTTCGCAGTCATCGACGTATTTGCAAAACACACACCTACTCATTCTAGTACGAGTGTATCTATGGATGGCAAAGCGTATTTGAAATACAAAAACAAGAGAAAAAAGCCTACAAATCGACTTAAAGACGGTGAATTTCCGCTGCTGTTATGTGCTAAGCAGGCTATTTTGTAAATATCACACAAGTGAGTAAGTGAGTCTGAGGCTAGTGTGTGCGTTAGCTCTAAGCGCACATAGACTACATAGACGTATAGAGTGAGACCTGCTTCGGCGGTGGATAGTGTTGTGTGTGCGGCGCTCTATTACACAAAAAATCTGAATTGATTATCAGTTTAGACGACGAACGGCGGGCGAACGTACAAACGGACAGACGGCGTGTATTTTCGGTTTTGCACTAGCTGAGTTAGATACGACTTTGTGTGGTGTTTATTTTTTTCTGTTGATTTCTTTATTTATCGTCGTTTGTTGGCGCAATCATCGCCTCGTTGTATTTATTTTTCTTGGCTCTTATGGTGTTCGTCTTCGTTTTTGTGTCGGTTGTCGGTCTCTTCAAGTTTCAATATCACTTTGAACTTTGCATATTATAATTTCGTTCGTCGGTTTTTTTTTTGTTGCTTGGCTAAATTTGTATCTATTATACAAAAAGTGACGTTGGGAATTGAAGTTTGTCGACACTCACAGCTAGTTGTTGAATTTGTCAAGATATTGTGATGTCTCCACGGTGATTTAATGGACTATTATAGAATTTAGTACAGCGCCATCTATTGGTTAGTGCACTAAAACCTCACCAATCGACTCTGTGGATTATGCATTTGTATGTATCACGATGAGGTAAGACATTGGCGCATAGTGGCAATTAAATAAAATTCACAAAACTATTCTATCGGATCGCCCACGTTCGTTTTTGGCAAACAACATTCATTTTGCACCATCTGTCGTAGTTTTTCTCGTATAGTTGCCGGCGGTCTTCTCTTGTTCTTTTTGCGAACAAAATCACCCCCACGATCGAGAAAAATGCGATGTATATGTAATAAATATTTGAAGGTTATTTTGCGGATATATTTATAGCGGTTCTCGAAATAGAGGAGAACAAAAATGATCTTTTCACTGCTGCTGGTGCCATCTTCTTGTGGCTCTTTCGATTTCGATATAGATCGAAGCAGAAGCGATCTTCACTATATTTTCCTGGGGATTCCCATGTGTTTTCAATTGTATTTATAGACAAAATCTGTGTTTTTTTACTTGAGATACTTTTTTTCTCGGCGTTTCTTCTCTTTTGAGTGAAAATTGAAGAGGAAGACTTAATGGTTGGGTTGTTGCTGTTGTGTTTTTTTTGTTTACATGTTGTGAGATCTCAATTCGAGTGTGGAATTGTATTTTCCATTGGGGTTTTACCTATTCATTGTCGGAAAGTCGCGCATCCCACATGACGAGAGGGGTATTCGGGTTCGTTCAGATTGATAGCTATGTTATTTAAAGAACGGGTTCGTCTTTTTTCAGTTTCAGTGGAAAGATTGGAATGTCTCGAAGATAAATTTAATCAAATGAATTCAGAATTAAATTGATTGTGACGTAGTCAAGACATTTTATATAGATGGAAGAGTAATCGCCAAACGAGTGGGTGGGTCTTCGATGGGATATTAAGATCTCTTGGTGTATATTGAGTCTTTGAGGCTTGCTTTCATCTTTTTTTTCTTGTTGTGTTTGTTAAGGTGATCTGCAGCGAGAAGTAGAGGATTAATGGTTTGTTTGATCTAATGAGATGAGTTTATTCATTCGTTGCAATAGCGTCGATTTGTTTGTATCACAATAAATAATAAGAAAAATGCTGTTCACTTTCTGTTAAGTGTGTTGACAGGAGGTAGTTTGTCTTGACTTGCTGGGGCATTTGGTGGCCAATGGGGGATGGCATTATGCAACAAGAAGGTGATGGATTGATACACGTTTGGCAATTCGAAGGGATTCCTCCTACACAAAAGCGCTTTGACATGCAGGCGCATTATTTGTGCCATTTAAGTGGATTACGCTTTGCCAGAAGGACATTACAAAAAGGCCCTAATAGCTTATTTTTTAGAAATTAAAATTTAATTTTTAGTTAAATTTTTTAGGAACTCAAATTAATTTTTAATTACATTTTTTAAAAATTAAAATTTAAAGAAAAATCGTGGTGAGTCTTCGCCATTTATTATACAAAACTGATTTCCTTGATATGGCCACTTTCGCAGACTCTAACACAGTTCATTCAGTGGATGGTGACCGAAAATTTGTCAGTATACCTTCGATAGTGCGGTTGTCTTCTAATGCCTACTAATAGAATAAAAACAATCTACAGTAGGTCTTTACCACCAAAAAGGTCTTTACCACCAAGACAGTTGGCGTGTGGCGTAAAATCTCACGATCTTGGAGTCACTGAACTGCACCGCTGTCATAAAAGTAAATTGATCGTTTCAGCCAGATATTGCATGACACATATCGTCTTATAAATCGATGGCAATAAACTTAGGAAGAAACGAACAACTCTCAACAACCAATTCGCCTCTCCAGTTAGCACTATCTTTAGGTAACTGCCTCCAGTTGTGCATTTCAAGATGGTTAATGTCTCCTCTCACTTGTGAAGGCTGCCCAAGACGAGGTCTTCCTCTAGTGGGTTGTCCCCTCGAGTTGGAATCGAATGCTCTTCGTGTGCATTTGCTCAACATATCCTCGCCATGTCAGACGCTTAATTTGGCTGTTTTTGATCTAGTCGATGGGGTTGTACAACTTTTCAAAGCAAACGGGACCGAAAATCACTCGGAAAATTTTGCCTTCAAAACAGCCAAGGACATCCTCATCCGCCTTCGCTAATGTACACGCTTCTGTGCCGTAAAGCGGGACTGTGCTGATGAGGGTCTTATTTTTAGTCTCCTAAGTATTTTCTGACAAGGTCTTACTACTTAATTGCCTTCTAGGTCAAAGCAGAAGCTATTTCTGATGTTAAAACACTCTCAGAGGAGCCGAGTCGCTGACCTATGTCAAAGTTATAGCTGTCTATAATGAATTTCTGTCCGATTCGTCTATGTGGCGGGTTCCATGACTGCATATACTTCTTTCTTTCGCTTCTGATCCAATACATATTTGCAAACGCATCAGTCACAGGTCACTGAATTCTGCCAATAATATCAAAGTCATCAGCGAATCCAAGTTGGCACAAATGTTTTCTTAATACCTTCAAAATCAAAACACCCTATACCCCTCACAAACTACCAAAGTCCTTGCTATTCGCAGAATTCGAGAATTTCATTCGGGAATGCCCGCTGAACTATCGGCTTATAAAATTCCGCATTACAAAGTATTATTAATTAGTTCGCCCCTTCCTCTCAATCGCATATAGCACGCTTGACGTATAGAATGCCAAATGTCATCAACACTCATCGCTTAATTACTTGGCGGCGTAAAATGATCGATGACGCGTATAGAGATAATTTAATTATTTATTTTCGTCGTCTCTTCGCTGTGGAGGGTAAAGGTATACCTATGTATAGTTCAGAATGAATGCCGGCAAATTTAACGATTTGACGATTAAAATACAATAACAATAAACAAATGTGATGTTCATAAATAATTAGAGGATTGTTCTACACATCCGTTGTGGGTTGTTGTTTCTGAGTAATTTCTGTGTTTGTTTACATTCTTTTGCGCAGAAAAAAATATGCTTGTGATTTTTGGTCATTGTTTTTTATTTTTTTTTATTTTCATGTTCATAATTCAGGTCAAGGAAAACATGAAGATTTGAGAGTATAAACTAGGCAATGTCAATGTGACTTTTGAGATGAGTTATGAGGTCTTCGTTCAGATGATACCTTTCAGGCAAAAAATGTCTTTCGATTAGAATGAAGACCGCTTCAACTTTAATTTATACTGGCACATTTTTTGCGCGTGCTGATCTACTTAAATGTTACTACTGTAATTGTTTTTGTTTTTTTTTTTATTAAAAAATCATAGAAATTTCTAAGTAATTTAGCATAAATAACCCAACTGACGTTTTATAATTAAGGTGTCCAATTTAGATGCCAGTGACAGTAATACTTACAATTGGAAATTTGGCAGACTTTCACGAGAGGTAGTAACAACACTTTTTTATTTATTTTTTATCGGGGGTTAAACCGGGAACGTGTAGAAAAAATGTCTCTCTTCCAGTTGATTTTTATGAATGGACTTTTAATCTATAGATGTCTTCTCCTACTCTACTGTAGTCACTCGAGGTACATTTAAAATCTAAAACAGGAATAAGTGGAATCCGACTTTTAAACTGTTTACTAGGGTATTTCCGCACTTGGGTCACAATACAATTCAGAGAGTCTGCTCATAAAAAATCATCTCGTTCCAAATTTTGGCAAAAAGACTGTCTTGTAGTTCAACTCTGCAAGCTCCCTCATAATTTTCTTCCCATTGAAAAGTCTTGAGAAATTTGGGACCCAGTCGCTATCAAAAAATAGTTGGTCTTAAATCATTCACATCACCGTTTCAGCACCTTTTCTTATTTCTATGAATCATGTTGAAACGTGCTACAAAATGGCTAAAAAAAGGAACTGAACTGATCATTTAACTCCAAAGATTAGAAGGTTTGAAGAATTTACGAAAATTATCGAAAAAACATATTTGAAGATGAAGTCTCACGTTGGGCGCCAAAATTGTGTGTGTTGACTATCTCTTCATACTCTATACCTTTAACCTTTAAGAACATCTTTTCGATTTTCATTGTTCAATTTCTTGGACCAAAACAAACAAGTCTGAAAGTCGTTGTTTATGAGGAGATATGAGCGAGAAGCTTTAACCTGTTGAAAAAAAAAACAAACTATTGACAATGGCAACCATCCACGTAAAACTATTCTGAGAAAGCCTCTGAAATACTCCATTTGGATTCTAAAAAAATAAGAGCCAAGTCCATAGAATCCGTCCGTTGACCACATAAAATCCGTTGACGTATTCGACGGAACGAGCATGGTTTCGGAACTTCAGTCTTTTCAATGCGTCAAAAGAAGAGCATCCAAACAAATTTTTGTAAGAAGCTAAGCAACTGTCCAAAAAGTAAAAAACACTTGTAATCTTTAAACCCCAACACCCATTTTTGATATTTATTAAAATAATTCACCATCATCTTAATTGGTGTTTGCAGTAGCCCCAAGGAAGACCACCATCCACATTTTATTTTCTCCTCAAAAAGTTTTTGTAGTAAAAACTTTTGTTTTAGAGGTAAAAATGTTACCTTCGGATCTTATGAAAAAAGTTTTTGTTAGCATTATCGCTTGGTGCAAATAAATCGAAGTTAAAACTTGTTTTTCATATGTAGCTTATTGCGCACATTGGTGTGCGCTTATGCATCCTAATTGTACGACATTAACAAGAGTGATGAGAATCAATTTGTCGGCATTCGACTGTTGTAAATTATTAATGTCTGTTACTATACAGAGGTACTATAAATAATAGAGAAGGACTTTTATTTTTGTCAATATGCTATTTCGGTGTTACGTATTTTTTTTGCATGTATTTTTGAATTATGCTTACATTTAAGCCAGAGTGACGCGGATCACCATCAGAGTCCTACAATTTTTACAGAACTTATTTTACATATTTGTTTGCAGTACCTGCAGACATACCATAACTCATGAAGCTAGTAACTGGGAAAATTTGTTGTTCTAGTTTGGTTTTACCATGTTTTATGTACAATCAAGTCATTGCGCACACATTTGTGCGTTACTCTTGGTACATTTATTCTTAAGGAACTCACCATATTTATGAAACTTTAGTTTAAGATGGAGCTTAAAGCACATGGGACTAGTTGCGGCTTTTTAGAAACTAAATAATGATTTAGCTCTTATTATTGGCACTCACTCAAAGATGACTCAGGTGGTTCCTACATAAAAAATATAATGCTCACTTGTTTTGCGCGAATTTACCTATTCAACGAAATATAAGTCCTCCGAAAGGCCAGCAAATCGATTACATGTTTATTAGTCTTGTTGTTGTTATCCATACATCTATCTCATCGCGCACATTCCTGTACTAAATAGTACCACTGCACAGCAGCACTGCAAGAGCTTCGGAATACCTTTGATTGTGTGCTTAGTTCAATAGTAAACACTATAACATCTTGGGCGCATAAACTGCAACATCATTTTATATGTTTTTTTATCCACAACTCATTGCGCACACTTATGTGCGCTGAAGTATTCTTTGTATAAAGTAAAACAGTTTTGGCGCATGAACTGCAACCCCCTTTTCTATATTTTTCCTACAAACTACAATTCATTGCGCACATTTATGTGCGCTTAAGTACTCTTTGCATGAAATGGACTATTGGTGTGCTCGGTCTACTTATTTTGACTATAAAATCAATCTGGCGGCAATTCGATGTAAATCTAACAGAAAGACCCACACAAAAGATGTGACTGCTTCGACACACTCGTAAACATGTAATACTCAACCGCACTTGGCCCTTTGTACCTTCCATCGAAAGGTTTGATTCGACTGAACTTTGTTCTCATACCGTCTATCTCTCTCTCTCTCTCTCTCACACATTCCCACTAAAATTATTCAATTCCCTGTACAATCATTAAAAATTATCAACTTTATAATTTTAATATTTGCACTGTGGTCCAAAATAAAACTCGAGCAGAGCAAAACAATTCTAAATTAAACCCAACAAACACGCAGAAGCCTTCGATTATCACCTATCGCGCTAATAGACTCGCGCGTTCAACTCGAAAAATGCGATCTCTCTAATCTCTATTGTCTTGTCGTCGCCATTCGTCTATATAGACCTCAGCCCTCGCTCCTTTCCATTCAAAAGAAATAACAAACTCCCCGCCATCACTCATCAAGTCAGAATTTATAATCATCATCATTATGATTAGCACATATTACTGAAGCATGTGTTGTCGCCGTCGAGTTGTAGTTACTTTTTTCTTGTCCAGCTACTAAATCGAAGCGAAACGCTCGCGCACACTCAACGTCATTTTTTGTTTTCCTATAGTGGATTCCCTCACAGAAATCGAATACAATTATCAAAGCAGCAAACGAAGAAGAAACAGCGAAAAGCTGAAATTATTTAATCTCAAGCCGGGGAGCCGGAGCACTCATCATCATTGTCGGTCGTGAGTAAGTGTAAATTTTATGGGGTCTCTCCAATGTGTGCTACTCCGACAACTTTCCGCCCGGCACACACCGTCTTCTCCCACCCAGCAGCAGCGCCGTTCATTCGGCGGTTTTTTTTTCAGTTATTTTATTTATTTTTCTTTGGTTTATATACGCTTATCGAGGTTTGTTTTTATGCCACCGCGCACCGCGCACCGCTCTCCGGAATCCGCTGACTGCGGGCTGGGGCTCCGACATCATCATCATCATCGTCGTCGTCGTCGTCGTTGTATTCGCGGTCGAATCATTGTGCTATTGCCCGTCGTAGTCGCGCTCCGCTATCGCTGTCGTTTTTATTAATAAGAATTTGGCGAATCAGTCAGTTGATTTGTCGTCCCGTCTCGCAGCGCTTTGCAATCGGTCCGGACCCGGAGGAGTTCAGCCATATAGTTAAAAATTCATTCAATTTCGGTAAAGTGTGTGTGTGGTTTTTTTTTCGCTTCGTTATTCGATTTCGATTATGCGAACGACGGCAGTGGGGGGCGCTTGATGGTGTGCCTTTTTTTGCCTTTTGAACGTCGCGCGTGTATCCATTGGAATAACCTTGTACGCTGTCCAAAGAAACAATCCAAACAAGTGGAATTAGTAACAAATGGTATCGGGCAACAACAATAGCAACGGGTAGTCGCGGCGGAAAATAAGCTGAAAATCGATTTCATTTGTGTTTGGTCAACATTTTGCAATGACGTTTGCAGGCATTATCGACAACAATGTCGCGAAAATGCTTAAGGGCAACAACCAGTGGATATTATGACTTGAATTTTGCGTCGAAATGAGACAGCCAATATTGAATTGAGTCCGGAGATACAGGCAATACAAAAAGTATCTAATTTGCTGACTATGGGTAGGTAATTATTTAATTTTTGCACAAAAATCTCGTGTGGTTTGCCAGTAACACACTCAAACACAACGGTTTGTGACGTCACTCTGATGTCAGGTAGTCACAACAACGTTGTGTGTTTTTTTTTTCGATTTTAATTTCTAATTGAGACTGAGTTGAGAGTTAAAATTCGAGCGCGCGCGCGCGCATGGATTTTTATCTTGGTTTTTTTTTTTTTGTGGGTAATTACCTGCCAACGAAGTTATCGCTTGCCAAGTAGCTTATTATGGTGCCTCGGGGTTACCCCTTGTGAGTGGGGATTCGTTTCGTTTCCCTATCTCGTTCGGTGTTAATTTTATTTTCTCTCGGTGCCAGATACGGTTCTTCATTTCGCATCTGTCTGTCAATAGGAAAGACAAATGTAATACCTTCACGTCTATCTCTGTGTCGTATCTACGAGTGGCTATAGTGAGCAGATACGTATCTACGGTATGGTATTCGCATCCAATTTGTTTCTCGTTTTCATTCTATTTTTGCGCAATTATGTGGAATGTATAAATAATTCAAAAAAATCTAGTGGGAAGGTGTACAATCTAGTGGAATGAAATTGAAAGCGCTTACTTATGTACGTTTCCCGTTCTCGTATGTGGCTAGAGTTCTTGTTCTTTTCGCCGCGATTTTAATTGATTAGAAAACATTTCCATTGTGTATACTTATTTCTGGGCGATGTGTTTCTTTTTTCGCAATTCACAGGCACACGCAGAATGCTGCTTATCAAAGGGTTTTTTTTTCTTTATTTTATTTTATTTATTAATTTTATTATTGGCTATTTTTTTTAAATGGTGGTGTGAAAAAGAGGGGTGGGGGGGGGGATAATTTCTTATCACATTCTATATGTATGTAGAATGGCGTGATGAGTTCATCATGATTTCTTTCTTTTTAGTTGCTAGTTTTGTCCTCTCTTTTGTTTAATATTCTTCTTCTATATGTGATGTTGATGATGATTTTATTTTATATTCGCGATGTACGACTATCGCGACTATCGGCAGCGGCACTCGCCTCGCCGTATCAGCGGTTAGTTGTGATTTAGTGTGATTTTCTTTTAGTTTTGTTTTTCGTCACTTGATTGCGATTTAGCAGTCAGCTGTGGGTTTGTTGGTAGTAGCGATGCATACCTGAAAACCAAGCGAAATGTCTTTAGTGAAAGTCATCGTCATATGAGCGATAAAAGAAAAATAAGTATGTGTAGAAAGAAAGAGATTACTTTTTTTTTGGATTTTATCTATGGGATAGCCCCACGGGTAGTGTTGGATGTTCGTTTTTTTTTTTTTTGATTTCGTTTTTGCGATCTTCCGCAGGTGTTGTAGGTAGGAATGCAGATTAATGAGATGTGCGTTTCAAATTTCAATATTTGTGACGCTTTATGATAATGAGGTGGTTCAGTGGTTTACCATCTCAGACAGGAGGAGGGTATTTTTTGGAACTTTCGAATGTTTACTTTATGATTTATTGGCTTATCGTCATCAAGTTTTAATTAGTAATTATGAAATGATTACTCAGTGATGCCGAGTTACAGCAATGTTTGAGTAGTCACGGGTTAAATTATGAGTTGACGATGAGTTTACTGGCGGAATATTTAAAATTCATTGCGGTTTTGACTGCAAACTACGCATTTTTGAGATAAAAGCATAAAAAGTTTTGGAGTAAGTCAAATTGTCTATAGAGATGCGGTATACTTGCAGTATTTTCCACACATGGCAACAGTGACAACGAGGATAGAACGGTCTAAAATAGAAAAAGGGAAGAAATCGAATAGAATACCAAAGAAGTGTTTCCTATAATTACAGAATTTCCTATCCAAAAAGTCGGTTATTACAAAACAGCAGTAGCCATAAGTTTTGATGATCACTGACTTAAAATATAAAGTTCAGGAAATTGATTTTTCCATGGGGAATGTTTGATGGTCCTTCAAGCCGGATATGAACCAGGGATCTATAATAAAGAAACAAGAATGTAATCAACATATTTTCTTTTCCCTTAATAAGTGCTACAGTACATAGTGAAACAAGGGCCTTAACCAACAAACCTATCTAGCAAGCCCAGTCCCTAACCAACTGTCTCTTGAGTACTTTAAGTTCGTTTGGGTCTTTTTCAACTTTAACTAGCTGCCTTAGGCGAAGCCTTCCTCTTTCCTCTACATCGTTAATGCTCTGAGTAAGAACCCAAGATCGAAAACAGACCGAAGCGTTCCAAAGAAGTCTGATATTGTGTCAAATCGCAAGATCCTGAGGACAACAATGAGCTTTGACCTCCGTGCGAAATCACATTGTCTATAGAACGTAGCACTTAACTTATAAGTGTATTGTTGAAAAAAATCAGCCAACACTCCTCTATTTTCTAATGTTTTAAGAAAGAAGATCCGATGATGGCACTGCAGCCCTCATTGTAGACCAAATTTTGGATTTTCATTGATTTCATGCTCCTCGCCCTGTATATATCATTTGTGAATGTTGACATGGCCATCCAGCAGACCAAATGACTTTATTTTCTCAAATCTTTACACACGTTTGTCCATAACCTGCGCTAGTTTTGTCGACGATCTGGCGAATCCCGAAAATGTTTGTCACTTTTACTTAATGTGGCAATTCTTATACTAGTTTTCTGTTGGATGCCATGAAGCGAAAATGTGGTCAAGCATTTGTCAGATTTAGCACGAATTGGCAAAGCGTGGGGGGGAGCCTTATGAACTGTGATTATTTGTTTCTATATCTGGACAGAATTGAACTGCCCAAAGTGGTTTAATCTAGCTTTACTCTGACTTTGGTTGCGGAAATGTTGCGTGGCAGGAATAAACGTCTACTTTCTACGATCCGCAGGCATACTTAGGCCACAGGTTGGTCTTTTATGACGCCACATGCAAACCTTAAAAATGTAAACCTCTCAATCTTTGCTATAACCTTTTGCCGAAAACGATGAAATTGATTTGAAAGAGTTGTTTTCAAAACCTCAGATGGACCGCTTTGACGGGATCATTAAACAAAGTTACCGTCACGAGTGATGACTCTATACGTGCGGTCCAGTTGTGCATTAATTTTTCATTTAGGTTTCTACTTTTGAATTACTTTTAATTAGCCTACACAGGGAAGCGGGCGAGGCTTGATATTTAATATGCAAACGATGCTGATGTAAACGACCTTGTCACTTCGTTGTAGTGGCGCCACACTCTGCTAGTTTCGTTGTGCAATACCTACTCGAACACAATCACTTTGCAAGAGCTTGTTGGCAATCTGGGCGTCTATAAAATCTATATCTTTCACATGGCAATTGTACTGCCAATTTACATCACAGCACTCTCTCACACCTCAATAGCTCTTATCTACTGCGACTTGTGGCAGTAGAGCTGACTCGATTAATTGTGATTACATTTGCACATTTTGGATCGTCGCTTTAACGTCATCGCACCGCTTACGAACGCATGTACATATATATCCAAAAGCAACACACAATGTGCAACAGTTGTTCAAATATCTCTCACTCATTTCCATCCGTGTGCCTCCCGTTACAACACAGATACTGTTACAACACAGAATCTTTTCCGTAAAATACCTATCACTTGAGAAAATGTCCTACACACAAACGTTGCTCTTTCGGTTATTGGTTTCTGATGCACACACACACCCCCACACACAATTAACCGATCACTTTCCGTAGGTCAATAAAAAAAAAGTTCTTATCATAAATCACTGTGCAAATAAAATTGTATGAGTCAGCATTCTTCAGCGATTTCATGTAATACATAAACATCTAGCTATAGCTAGAGTTTTTCCATAAAGTTTTTTTATTGTTTTCCGATTAAGCAAATATTTATTTACTTTTGTTCATTTCAATTTGGTGGTAAATGATATAGTCATGCGAAAGCTGTGGTATACAAAGAAACCAGTTGTTGTATGGAACTTATTTAAGTATGGAACAGGTTAGGTGCGTTATTTCTAGATTATATCTGTTTTGTTGGTAAAGCAAATTAACAGCTACAGACAAACTAGATTTTTCTGATGGATAGACGCAACAAATGGTTGAAAATTAGATTAGGAGTTGGGAAAATGCTTCTTTTTTTTTGTATCGATTGAATGGAGTTTTCGTCTTTTGATGGATTTGATGGACTTGGAGCTAATTATTCATAAATGGAAATCAATGTTAGACGGTGTGTCTAGTCCGGTTTCGGTTTTATTAAGGGGCATTCCCAAAGATGGACGTATCAGACCGGTTTCCCTAATAACATTTGCGGTCTTATGCAAATAAGGGTACATGTTAAGCTGAAAAAAAACTTGTTACACATATCCGGCTCAGGTGTGGGATCGGATTTGTAAAAAAAAGAAACCAGTGGTCGTGGAACCCTTTTTTAAGAATGCAAGAGAAACAACTTTATATTGTAACCTTCGGAAAAAAATTGGTTGGCGTTTGGTACTTCAACTTGGACGTGGCCTAGACCTTTGAAAGCTGAAAATAAATTCGTTTTAGAACCGAAAATCAGCTCTGAATTGGTATTGTAAATGTTATAGAAACTGAGCGATATCACTTTTGAATGAGGGTTCAAATTGTCGGCTTTAAGTACACTTGGAACGACAATAGAGGATCTTAACTTAAGAGTGACAGAGGTTTCTAATTTTAGATGAAATTCCGACGGTTTGTCACTTAAGTCTTTGCTTTCACGCTTGGACAGTCTAGTTATGTTTGTAACGAGAAATCGTTCAGATGCCCACCACGACTATTATTTTGTAAAACTCCGCCAACTAATAAACATTTTTCGAACCCACAGAAGCTAAATTTTCCATACAAAATTAGCGTTTTAAAACAAACATATTTATCGAGAATAATTCTTCAGAATTCCTCTATTGTAAGTTGGTACTCTCGGTCGGTATTGAAAGTATTCTTACCGTCAAATTTGATGACGCAACATTACTGATTTGAACCTCTCTTCAGCGTCTATGATCCTTTTTACCTCGCCCTTAATGCTGCCTCTTACGGAAAATGCACTCCCACCATACTGTTTGTTGTCTGGCTCTTTTGCTGCCTAGGGTTGTATCACAAGCCCCAATCTTTTTCACAAGGCACTAGTTATAAAAACCAGAAAACTGCAGATAGTTAAACATGAAATGATGCTGCGTAATAATAGATGATCCTCTGCTCTGGTCAAGTTTTAGCTGTCTTAGGACAGAAGCCATTCCCTTTTAGTTAATTTAAAGACCGGAAATTCTCTCAAAAAGTTAAAACTCTCATGATCTGTAACCACTGCGGCCAATACGTCAACGTTGACATTGGTGTTCAATGACTTTATGAAAAAATTTCCCTCGAGTAGATGCGATTTTTCCCTTTCCTTCGAAATTCTTTATAAATGTTGAGCACAAACTTTTGTCGACTTATAATAGAGTGGGAAGGTCTCATTGTAGGCAAATAAAATATTTTCAAGCTCGTGTTTACGGTTTCTTTAAAATTCTGCTTCGAAAAATAGTTTTCTTCGGACTCCGGCACTCATTGCGTTACGAGCGGCTCTTTTTTGAACAGGAAATTTGGCAAAGAATACTCCTTATTCTCATTGCCATCTTCTTTTTACATGTCCCATCTATTCATCGCAAGAGTCGATGGTGTAGATTGCTCAAGTGACATCAGGATTTTCCGCCATCAACCTTAATCGTAAATTATTAGGGAGAGATGTTTTTGCCTTCTGTGCCACCCTGAAAACGACTGTCTGGTGTCCATAATTCCATAATACGCCTTTGAGATGAAGACATGGGGTAATATACCCAATTCATTGAAGGGTAGCCAAGCCCCGTTCACCTCACGTGTTAAGACATTTCATACACAATCTATAGGTACTAGTCGCTCCAGCGAAGGTTACTCCCGTGGTCCTCTTTTTTTAGTCAGTATCAGTACCCAGTCTCTTGTCCACAAAAAATGTGTTGAAATTGACGTTCGTCTTACTTTGGTCAGTTCGCATGAAGATCGTTAACTTTTGGCAATACCGCATACTTTTTTCTCAAGTCTTGGAATCCCTCTTTCTGCTTATTCATACGTTTTGTTGTTTAATATTTTTCGCACGGAAATAATAATTTCATCGAATGATTGACTTCTTCGATTAGATACCACTCAGAATGACTTGGATTTTTGACCCAATCATCGATTAAAAGCAGCAAAATTTCGCCAAAATTAAATTTTTAAAAAGTTTCCCCGAAATCAAAAATTATCAAGAAACTGATATATTTTTCCTTAGAACTCTTTCATACCGCCCTTTCCAATTTCACATTAAAGAGGTGCTGATTGAACAGGCGACTTCATCCACGGCACCCCGTAACCGCCCTTGTTAGCTCCACTTATCTGCAATATTGAGTGTATTTATATTTCTGTTATAAAACCTATAGTCCGCACACTCATTGAAAATTATTCATGCGGTTGTGATAAGAAAATCCAGCGCACCGCACGACAGGGACAGAGAATCTATTTCTGGGCTTCATTGTCGTGAAGTGTATGTATGTACTGCGCTCTGGTGATGCTTTTCGATTTCATATTTGCTTCTAGGAATTTTCTTTGTTTTTAACATTTATAAGTAAATGTTTATTTCGACTTTGTATTGTCATACAAAAACAGTAATTTCAAGATAAAACAAAAAACACTTCTAGCCAATTGCGTGTGAGAGTTCTCGTATCAGGACTACATGGTGTGAGAAAAAAAAAATCAAAAACGATTCACAACTTGTAGCTGAAGTGAGAAGTTGAGTTATCCCCTCGTTACGTCAGGGGATTCATTCCCATCATATTTAACAACTGTGATTAAACACCCATGACTGGACTGAACTATATTTGCCTTGGAATGGGTTTATTTTTATTGCAACGTATTCGTTTGGAACTGATTTAGGTGCTACACACGCATGTAGTGGTACTTGTTTTGGAACTAATTCTCTGTCTACTATCATGTCGAGAGCTGGCATTACTATTTAGTAGTTGCTGATAGATGCCAGACGGTTTTATTGTCATTTTTGATGGGACACAAAACGGTTGTTGTTCTATTTATAATACTCTACTTGTGCTTGTGTGTGGGTGGGAGGAGGGTGGGTATAAGTTTAATCGTCGAATGTAACTTTTGTACAGTCATTTAACGATTTTTTTTGTCCCGTTGTTTGTGGTTTGCAAACGCACAACGGAAATGTGAAATCACATTGCGAATGGAGGCAGTTGGTGAGAATAAAAAAAAGGTTACGTATACGTCATGTATGCCGACGCAAATTATGCAATTTTTTTTCCTGATTAGAAACATGTGTTTTATTTGTGGGATAGAAATGGAACCATTGAGGGGGTATAATAATTGCACGTGAAAGGGTTCTATTCCGGGCTTTATAGAGGGGATGTTTGAGTTTTTTTTGTAACCAAGCTTCATGTGCATTTCGTGTTTCATTTTACGATCCCTTCGGTGGACGCTCTCTTGAACGAATAGGGAAATGTAATATTTATTACAAATTCTATAATTTTATTCCCTAAAATGAATAAAAGAACCAGTGGCCGCTTGGCAGCTTAGTGTTGCTTTGTTGTCAACTTTAGTGCAAATGGTCAAAGACTTTATTGTTTTTTTAACTAAAATAACAATAACAATTACACAAGACACAAGTTAAAAATATTTTTAACGTAATTTTTCCTTTTAGAACTTTCTTCCTGTTTTGTTAGGCCTGTCGCTTAAAATAAAGTTTCGGGAAGTTTTGTAGTATGTTCTTATAAAGTGATTTTAACAAAGTAAATAAATTTCTCTCAGACGGATAGTTCTATTAGTCGAAGTAAGATTGTGTCTCCATCACTGTCCGCCTGGGGGAGCTTTCACTGCATTACAGGAACACGGACATCAACCTTTGTGCGTCGGAATACGACGCATTGGATGCTTCTTGTGTATCTGTTATACTCAAACGATGTCAACCCACAGAGCATTATACCTATTCCCGAGAATTTTAAGAAAAAACTAAGATGGCTTTCATAGTGGTCCTTCTTGGTTTCCATTAAGTCTCTTTGGCTGAACACCTTTCTTAGGAAATTAGTTGCTAAAACAGTTCACAGTCACTTATGTAATAAAGTGTTACGAAGTGGTATATTTGTTCGTGTGTCTTAACTTGTAGTTTGATTTAACGTTCTCCAAGTTCCCTCTTACAAGCGAATGGCGCTGAGCGCAGTGTAGTGTTCGTAAAATGAAACTACTTTCTACAAAGCAAAAATAATATTTAATAAAAAGAAATTTAAAGAATATAGAAATCAAATAGAAACAACTTAGAATTTGATGTTCGCACGGCGACAACGCTGGCTACAGTTGTTGTCGATGACAGTTCGTCTTCTTTAAGTGAGTGAGGTAAGAGTTGCCAATGATCGATTATGAATTGATGCTTCGTTCAGTACCGCCAAAGCAGTTGATGTCAACATGAACCGCTGCTTACACATCAATTCAACTTAAGAACATGTGTGAATTAAGTAGTGAAGATGTCGCATATTGTAGTAAACCTTTTTGTACGAACCTTGCAAATAAATACCGATGGTCGGATGTTATTTTACGTTCGATCTTCGCGCTGGTCTTAACTTCGTAAAATAAATAACAGATCGCGGCAATAATAATAATTTTTGGTGTCCATTTTCAAAAGCGATTTTTTCCTTCAAAGGTTGTTAGACCGATCCGCATCTACATTTTTCATTTCCCATAATACACACAACTCCCCCATAAGCAGCAAATTTAAGTAATCCTCACATCTCAAACAGTTATACTCCAATTAGTTAAGCGACGCAGTTTCTGTGGCGTATACGTAACATTTTTCCTCGCTATAATTTTCTTTTTTGCAATAAAGTGCGTAAACGTTTCACTCACTGCTGTGATTAATAAATAATGCATAAACCCCAACATACACAAATCTCTACAAGCATTGAAATCACACATTTATTTAAGTACTTTCCACATCAGTCAAATTCACGATCATAAATAAAATCAGCTCAATAAAGCAAAACACACGCAAGAAACACGGTTCCCAATTTAATATTCAATCATCTCATCATAATTCAATAAATACAAATGCCAGTTAATTAACAAATTAAGCAGAAAATTGATGATAAAAAAAATACAAACACTCGTATACGCTCAAATCGCACACTAACGAGTTCACGTCCAATGAATTAAAAAAAAAAACGAATTACTTTATGCACTCAGACTCGACCCGAAGCTGTAGTTGACATTCATGTGGGATTGCATCATCGCGGTGTTACACCAAAGCAAATACAATTTTTTTTTCTCTCTTTTCTGTCTCAACTTGTGAAAAGATACGACACGAATTTTGTACGGGGGAAGAGAGCGCACGGTTTAAAAATACGTCAGCGCATTTATATCTGGTTGGTATGGTTGCCAACAATAACAACCACACCACCCCACGCCGAACCGAAGAAAAACGACAAGTATCTCAAATCATCAGTAGCAAACAGTAAAATATCTATCATCCTCGAATAAGAAAATATATATATATCTTGAAGTACAGAGAGACAAAGGTCGACAGAAACGTCGTGTCGTAGTCGCTGTCGTCGTCGTCGTCGACGACTTCTCATTATCATCGTTGTCGTCGTCTCAGTATAGACATCGTATCTATCTAGATATTTAGCAAGAAAAATAGGATTCATTCGGTCAGACAGAAGGTGCCACAAGCACAGACAACCAAGAAACCATCTCATCTATCTATCTTATTCCACCATCGGGGTTATAGCAGACTAAAAATATCAAAGTACGTAAGGCAAACGATGAGTGGTGTTGGTGTATCTTTGGCTATGAATATGCAGTTTATGTGATGAGATTGGCAATTGTTACTGTTTGTTCGTATATGAGCCGATGTTCATTGGAATTGTCCGCTTCGTTTCGCGTAGGTTGTTGATGATGACGACGAATGGAGAAGTTAGTTGTAGATTTTATGGTCGAGCGAACATAGAGGGTGCCTCTATGAATGGAAAGTACTGGAAGAGGGAATAAAAACAAAACTAAAATACTACCGCGCCGCCATCACCTCATCATGAATTGACGGTTTATTTTTCGCTGATTAATTCAATGTAACACAATAGCATCGGAATCTCCTAGACAAGTGATCTTTCAGCAAATATCATTTTATTTTCAGCGTAAAGTTGAAGAGACAACGGAACCGTTTAATATATTGAGATAGTCATGGGAATTTCGCATCAGATAGAAAAATGAAAATAGATTATGAGTTTGGAGAGGCCGAGAAATTGGCAGTCATTTTTACGTCGAATCTGAGGGATATGGAGAAGGCTAATTGGTTGGGGTTTTCTTTGGCAAATGTTTACGTCTACAAACAAGTAATTGCAGTGAGATATGTTTTTGTTTAAAAGCTAAACAGTGGCGAGTTAAATTGAGGAATTCAGCGGAATTCGTGATTCAGATGAAGTATTACGTGTCCTAGTGGGAAATCTTCACAGCTCAGTTGAAAATATTAACTTATCTTTAAATCGTGGAAACATATACAAGTGTGCGCTTTGAAATTAACATAAACAATGTATTTGTAGTGGTAAAACCATTAAGCGCACATGCATTTGTATTAGTTTGTTCTTATCGCACGCGAAATATGAATTTACGTAGGATCGGGTGCGTTAAGGAAGACATACTTTTTGAAATTGTGCACTAGCTAGTATCTACACCTTTCCGTTCCCTATCTTGGAAATTACCTGTGTGCGCTTCCTTATTCTTCAGGAAAGGCATGTGCGCTTGAATAAATAGCACTTTATGAATTAACAAACCGCTTAGTTGAAAATGATCTGAAAGAGTGATTTGTTTATTTTCGTCGGTTTAGTAGTAAAAATGGTGACTACACGGTATATTTGCTATAATATAATTTTTTTTATTTCTATTCCAGATGATCCGGGCGGCAGAAAAGCAAACAACATGGATGACACCAAGCAATTGAGCACATCCAAAAAGCAACAATCACAAACACACTACAAGACCACCATCGGTTCGAACAACCATTTGAACAGCAGTGATACAACAAATAACAATAAGAAACACCACAATAATCAGCAAAATCATAGACAACAACAACAATCCGCAGGCGGAGGAACAACAACACCATCGACAACGACGACGAGCAATGGTGAAAAACAATCAGGCAGCAGCACCACAGCCGTAACTTTAAAGTCATCTACTTCATCGGTAGCATCAGCGCCAACAAAAACAACAAAAACCACAACAACAGCATCAACAACTACCCACCGTTCCGAAAAGAAGTCCGCCGTCGCCGGTAATCATACCCCAAACGCCAAAATGACGCTTAGCGATACAAATAAGCTAACGTCGGATCTTATCAGCAGCAGTAGCAGTAGCACCAATAGTGATAATAGTAGTTTAAGTAGCAACATTAACAACAACAATAACAGTAATCACAATAACAACCACAACAACAATAACAACAACAACAACAATATCAACAGCAACAAGAGCTTAATAAGTGAATCATCGTCGATATCCACAACACCATGGAGCAACCCCAAGTACCTGCATAAGAAATTTAAGCGCATGGCCAGCACAACAACTACCACCAGTGCTAACCCATTGGAGCATAATGAAGCTATCGAGAAGGGAGGATCATCATCGATATCCTCGTCGTCATCGTCGTCGTCGCCAACATTAACGTCACCGATATCCGAATCACCACCAATGGCTGTGGTGCTAAATGGTAATTGTGCTGCCGAAGAACGAGTGCCACCGCTGACGAATGGTCATTCACCAGCTTTAGCGGTGGCATACGCAGCCAGCAGTAGTGCCAATGACAACAAGAAGAAAACAAACAACAACAACAGTAGTAGTAATCTAAGCAACAACAGTGATCTAGCCATAAGTAGTAACAGTAGTAACAATAGTAATAGTGTTGGACAAGTCCAGAGGACAGCGTCTAGTATTAGCGTAGTATCAATGCAAAAATTGGCGCAACAATCAAACCCACAACAACAACAACAAGCGAAGCAGTCCGCCGGTGGTAGTACTGATCCACTTGGACAGCAGCTATCGCGGCATGTTTGTCCGTATTGTAATTTAAATTGTACAAAGCCATCGGTACTACAAAAACATATCCGTGCCCACACAAACGAACGACCATATCCCTGTGATACATGCGGTTTTGCATTTAAGACAAAGAGCAACTACTACAAGCATTGCAGGTGAGATAAGCAAAGGGTCGGGCCTGAATCAGGAAGTTAATTATTTTGTCTTTGCAGATCGAGATCGCATGCGTTGAGAACTGGAGGCATCGAACCCCCCACCGACGCCGATGAAGGCTCAATGGGTGCTTCAGATCAGGAACAGGATCCCGATATGAGCAATAGCAGCTCCGATGTGGTAAGTGTAGTGGACTAAAATAAATTACCGAGTTAATGTCTGTTGTTTCAAATGGGACATTGTCGTCTTATATTTTAAAATACAATGTCAAAAATTCCAATCTAAGCAATAGTTTCCTAACATTTTCTCCAACAGATAAGCCGGACAACGTCGCCTATCGATGAAAGGACATCATCGCCTGCTGTCCTGCCTGGTCAACTGTCGTCATCGACATCCAGTCCAGATTCGAAGAGCTTCCTTCAGCCATCTCAATTGGCATCACCCAATCAACCTCAGCAACAGTCAGCAGCTACAACCACCGCCAGTAGTCCAAAACAACAAAATTATTCCAATGACAAGCCCTACAAACCAAAGTTTCACAATGCTGCGCTCTATGCTGCCAATAAACTGCAACAGCAACAACTACTACAACAACAACAGCAACTGCAACAACAACAGCAGCAACATCAAGAACAACTTCAACAACTTCAAGAAGAAGCAATCACCAAGCAACAACAGCAACTTCAACAGCAACACCAGCAAGAGCAACGGCAACACCACCACCTACAACAACAACAACAACAACAACAGCAACAACAACAACAGCAACAACAACATCATATTCACCATCCTAACGCTCTTCAGCTCCCCCCATCAGTTTCGCTGCAGCACGTTAACAACTCCATAAAAGTATCCAGCCATCACCTGAACAACAATCATCAGTTGATACCAATGCAAGGACCACTGCCTCTTCCGCCACATGCCTCACCAACTGGTGGATACTATGTCAATCCAGGACTACCTCCCCATGCCCAATACTATAGTCCGCAAGCACCGTATATCCTTGCATCATCGGGTTCGCAGCGAGACATTTTGTCACTATCGGCACACTACCAACAGCAGCAGCAGCAGCATCACCACCAACACCAACAGCAGCAATATCAGTTGCAACATTCCACCGTGATGGCTTCTCCGATGCAGACCACCGCCATGCCTAACAAAACCCCAACCCACCGTAGTTATCAACATCAATCGGCGGCACAAAGTCTATCCACGGGGGGTGGAAATAATGTTGGTGGCATGTCGGCGCAATCGCCACATGTGCAACAGGTGGCCAGCAGCAGTAGTAGCGGCAAAGAGTCATTAACAACGTCGTCATCATCCACAACTGCAGGCAACAACAATGCTGTAGCTGGTAGTTGTGGTGGTACAATTTTGGGAAACATATCCGCTATAACTGCGACACCAGGCGGGGGACACCAAGTGGTAAGTTTAATATTTTATTTGAAGGAAATCCGATTTGAATTTGTTTCTTCCCAACAGAATGTGGAACTTGTGCAGGAGCACATTTCCAAATTGATATCGCAGAACGAGGCCATCGTGGAGAACAAGGAACTGCTCTTGCAGAAGAAATATCCTAAGACTCTTAACCGGTCTAGAAGCTTTACGAATGCCAACAATTCAGCAGCGATGTCAAATAACAACAGCAGTAGTCTAGTCCCAGCGTCTGGAATGCCTAGTGGCGAAAGTGCTAGCACTAAGCTGGCTCAAGTCATCGCTCACAAACAGCAAGTGCAACAACAACAGCAACTGCAGCAGCAACAACAACTACAACAACAACAACAGCAGCAGCAACAGCAACAACAACTTCAGCAACAACAACAACTGCAGCAACAACAAATGCAACAGCAACAGCAACAATACCTAAGAGGCTTCACCGAAGACCACATCCAGAGGCTAGCGGCGAACTCATACAACACCCCGATAAATGGCATGTCCAAGAACCTAAACAAACTGGCTGCCGTGAGTATTATGATTCCTTCTATGGTTCAGCAGCCACAACCCCAGCAGCGAATGCCCCATGTTCCTATACAAACCCCGGTGCCTACACCAACGCCATCGCCCTCACAAATGAGCAGCGCACCACCAATCCCGAAAGAAAGTGCGCAACCACCATCAGTCAATGTTCCACTTAACCTATCCAAGGCAGTTGATTCGAATTCAAATGCCGCCGCCACTGAGGCGCCCAGCACCAGTGGACTCTCAAGAAAGCGACTCTCCATTGAATCGCAGTCCTCACCAGCACCACCCGCTGACAACATAGTCACTAGTAGTACGAGCAGCGGCAAAAGCCCCGCGATGCACCCTCAAAACCCAAGTTACTCTATCATTAAGAATCTTCTCTTGAACGCCAGAGGCTTAGCCGTGCCAACTGGTGAAGGCGACGACGCGGTCTACATTTGCCCCTTGTGTACAATGGAGTTCCGTACCGCCGAAGATCTGCAGGTACACAATAGCGCATACTGCCATGGTTCGCCATCCAGTGCTTCGATAAGTCCCTCCTCATCGCCATCGTCCAAGTACTTCCGTTCGAATTCTCTAAGGCTGGCCGAACTGAACACCCCTAACACGCTGGCTAAACTGGCATTGGTCAAACTCGCCTGGTCACAGCTAAAGACGAAACCCAGTACTCTCGTGCTTAATCAGTTGAGCGGGACAAGCGGTGCATCGTCGTCGGCGGCTTCCACTCCGTCAACATCATCTGGCCTGGTCTCCATTCCCAGCTCTACGCCATCGTCATCGGCAACATCTTCATCAACGCCGTTGCCATTGCAGGAGGTCATCACGAACAATCGATTTATCGACGCCCCATTGCCGTCGCCAGGTCCTTTATTAGGCAAGACCCCGCTTGTTGAGGCGTACAATCACAACGAGCGCAAGTCGGAGGAGATTGTCATAAGGAAGGTGCACGACGATCATCAATCGGCGTTTCGATCTACATCTGCAAACAAACGGCCAAAGTATGAACAGCCCGCGACCAGCTATCATCAAACGCATCCCAATCACACTTCGACGAAACCAAACAGCAACCACCAAGAGAAGGATGATCGCATTAAGCGGTTCGTATCCTCCGGCGGCTGTATGGTTCCAATCTCTGAGTGTTCTGACGTCGACATGAGTCCCAAGATGCTTCGAACTCCACTCTTGTCTGGGGATAGCTTTCAAGAGGTTTCGCCAAAGCCAAAGGAGCCTCTTCAGGCATCGAACAGGCCACTGGGAACACCCAATATGATGATTCCTATCACACCACTTACCCCAAGCTTACCTCCGGGCCTCCAGATGTCAGGGCCGAAGCATTTTCAGTTTCCTCCTATAAACCCCATCACCGCATTCAATCCGTTGACCCTACCGATTCTCCAACAGAGCGGCGGAGAGAAGGTTATTCCCTATGTGCCGGGCATTCCCGGACCGAATAGCCTGACTCCACAGTTGCCGCCACCACCACAGCAGCTGCAGGTTCCGACGCAGTTGCGTAATCTCAGCCCCAACAGACAGAAGATACCCAGTCCGGTGGTACTGCCTGGTATGATGGAAGGATCTGCTTATAGTCCGAAGCCAAAGTCGATGCTAATGGAAGTTGATGGCCGCAATTTGTCGCCCTTTGGAGGAGTGAATAATGTGCCAAGTGAATTCAACCGGGTTCCACCATCGCCTGCATTGAGAGCAGTACGATGGTCCTCTCAAACAGCAGTGAGCCTGGAAGTCCCAAAGAAATCCTTTAACTTTCTGCGCATGGCGGACAATGTGAGTCCGCGAAAAGTCAGCAAGGCTCCAGAAAACTCTGAGAAGGAAGTTCGCTACTTTAATTTTGACCATCTGTCCAAGGAACCGGAACTCGTAACTCCCATCCGACCGCAGCAGGACTCTATGACACCGCTCCATGTTGAAGTATCGAATTCCTATCGTCGATGTGCTGACTCCACTGTCGACACAGTTGTTGAACCCGTGGACGAAAAGTCATCCCCGTCAAAGCGGTCAAAGTTTCTACGCCCAACCAGCCTTCCCCTCAAGCCAGGTACGTTCACGCCTAAGCGTCATCATGGAATCACACCAACGGCCAATACACTGCCCCTGATTTCGCCAGAGACTCCGCGGCCATCGAAAGCCTGTGTTCAGCTTTATCTAAACGGACATGCGTACACGTACCTCGGGCTAAAGTGCAGCACAAAGATGTTCTACTGCACGGTGAACTGCCCACAACCATCTTACGTAGCAAATCTACACAAACTGTCGATGTACAGCGTTTGGCAGGTCTGCGCGGAAAACAACCCTCATCCTATGGGTTTTAAGCCGAAGACCGTAATGGCCCTATACGATGCTCGCCAAAAATCGTGCGCTTTAACCATGGCCGGCCGAGTAACGGTCTGTTCCACTGTGCACTCGCAGCATTCGGTGATGACACCGTTTGAGGATAACATGGGACAGTTCTACCATCATCAGTTAAAGGCTCTACCAGCTCCAGCTTTAGAGGAGACGTCAAACAAATCCGACTCCGCGGCTGACAAGGATTCAGCAAATAGTCAGCAGCTCTTGGTTGGAGGCTACGAGTCCAATGAGAACTACACATACATCAGGGGGCGTGGAAGAGGCCGTTTTGTATGCTTAGAATGCGGTATCCGTTGCAAGAAGCCATCGATGCTAAAAAAGCACATACGGACGCACACTGACGTACGTCCGTACACCTGCAAGCACTGCAACTTTAGGTGAGTCTACACTATGACTTTATCGTTTCCTTAATCTAATCAACTTCCTTTGCAGTTTCAAGACAAAGGGAAACCTCACAAAGCATATGTCGTCGAAGACGCATTTCAAGAAATGCCATGAGCTTGGCATTAATCCGGGCCCAATGCCAGCTGATGGTGAGTTCACCGAACCTGACTTTGAGTACGATCAGCAGTCTATCACTTCGGGTGGCGGGCGAACGTCTTCACTACCGGGTGAATCAGATTCGGATGATTTCACTGACAACGAGACCGAGAGCAGTGGTAAGTTTCTTGCATGTTGTGTGTAAGTGTTTCCCCTAAACGCATAACATTGTCTTTCCCTACAGATACCGATGAATCGAAGTCGCGCCTTCAGGAACACGAGGCGGCCCGTTGCCTTTTGTCCCTCTCAATGACACCACCGATAGTCAGTAGTGTATCTCCAAAGGACTCCTACACATATCAGCAAACGGAGATCACTACGCCGCAACAACAGCAGCAGGTGCTCCGCCGCGTTGTTTCGTTTACATCGCCGAAACCCCCATTTGACTACCAAAAGCAGGAGCAGTACTACTCCAATCCAGAAGAATCCAAGCCGAAGTTGCCGCGTAGTTTTGATGAATCAACCATGCTACCAATTGACCTGACCAAACCTCGTTCCCACGAGCCACTGAAACCGATGCCCCTTCATCAAATGCAACATCAGTCGGCTGCGCAAATTCGTGATGTTATTGGATCGGTCAGCAATGAGTCAATGTTCATGAAATCTCTGATCAAAGTGACAGATAGAGTTCGCACAGCGACCGAGTGCTCCTCGTCCAGGCTAGACGGTGCCTTGCATCATGCATATCTCACCGAGCAAGCGTTGCACTACACAAAGATCAAGCAGAGTCAGATGAGCAGGAGTTCCATTGAAGCTGCATCCGGATCAAGCAGCACTTATACCACCACCAATGCAATAGGAGGTGGTGGTAGCCTCTTGACAATGAGTTCAACCTCAGTTTCATCGACGGTGATGGTGAGTTCGAGTGTGATGAGCACAAATGTTATGAGCACTGCAACGTTTGTTGAGGATACACCGAAGCCAAAACTTATTGAGCCGGCAAAACCTGACAATGAAGTGCCAGGTGTGACCGCTTCCACACTAGAAACAGTACCACCGACAAAAGAATCAACAAAGTCATCGAAATCAAAAGCTCCAGGTAGTGCCAAGAGTGTCGCATCAGAGTATCTCAAGATGACCAGTCTCAAGTCGAAGACGTCTTCGTCGTCGTCGAAGTCTTCGGCAAAACCTGAAGAAAGTGGCGATGAAAGCATGTCTGACCATGAAGTCGCCACCGCTACAGACCCAATAGCTACACCTCCAACATCGCAGTCATCGACAGCGCCAGATTTTGCTGGAGTTCTTGCCCGAACTGTTATCGTCGGTGAGGACGGCCTTAAGAGCTCTTCAAATGAAATACAGCCCGCCTACCCACGAGTAGCGATCTCCAGTGACGGTCGTCCCGTGTGTACCATCTGCTCGAAGACCTTCCAGAAGCAACATCAACTAGTACTCCACATGAACATTCACTATATGGAGCGCAAGTTCAAGTGCGAGCCATGTGCAGTGAGTTTCCGCACTCAGGGTCACTTGCAAAAACACGAACGCTCCGAAGGACACCGCACAAAAATGATGATGACTTCCACCTTTGGTGTGCCAACGACATCCAATCCTCGTCCATTTGAGTGCACAGACTGTAAGATCGCCTTCCGAATCCACGGCCACCTAGCCAAACATCTGCGATCGAAGACGCACGTCCAGAAGTTGGAGTGCCTGGAGAAATTGCCTTTCGGCACATATGCTGAGATTGAACGGGCCGGCATCAGTCTTACCGAGATCGACACTAGCGACTGCGATAATTCGCTAAAAAGTCTAAAAGTTCTGGCCCAAAAGCTGATTGAGATCGACCCCAAGAAAATGGGCACATACACAACACCGTCGGGAATGCCGGACATTCCCAACTCGAACGCAAACGGTGACAGTGGCAGCGAGGACGGGTACGATGCCCAGAATTCCACAGACGAAGGTGGTGCTAAGGGCGATGAAAATTCGACGCCGAACGCTGCCAGCCACAGTTTGAAGAGGCGAAACCGGCCGTTCAGCAGTAGTGACGAAGAGCAACAGCAGCAGGATAGTATTATCCCAGAAAAAAGGCCGCGAACGCACAGCGAGGTGTCGTCGAATTGAGGGTGATTGAATTTGGGTGGTACGGTGATGTGGATTCAGCTAACTATGTAGCGAAGGGAAACGTTTTTAGAGAGTAGTTTTTGTTAAAATTGGAATCATTTTGAGCATCAATTGCATTTTTCGAATTAAATTGTTCAAAGAAAGTGAATGAGTCAATTTAACATTATCACGAAGACAAACGGAGGTCAAAAGAGACCTTCTAAGAGGCAGTTACACTACTGACATTGCGTTCAACTCACACCTTGCTTTATTGATCGACTCGGATGAGAAAATGTAGCTGAAATCCGTCTTGTTAGTTCAGCAGTGATTGCTACATCTGAATGTTGATTCAGATATCAACGGGAAGACGATCCCCAAGCTTCGGAGGCCGACTTCATACCTCGGCAGCCATTCAGCTAGCACATCATCAAATCGATCTGAACTCACCTGTGTTTTGTTGAAGGACAATATAAAACGGACGTCCCAAACTATTTTTGGCTTCTGCTCTTAACATTATGAAGCAATTCAGCAGCGATGTGTCCCACAACAAAGGAACAAATTAGTTGTTACCGTCTACAAGAACGACACCTACAAACTCCAAGAGTGTCTAGCTTAAAACTCCAAAAGCATTTTAGCTCACCTTTAAAAGTGTCAGAAGAAACAAGAGAATTATGTACCAAATTTTTGTTAATCATTATCGCGTTTGTGGAAAACGCTTTTTTTTAGTTTTAATATTTTTTTTATTATTATTTTTAAGATCACGTGCTGTGACTCTGTTCGGCTTAGCCTAATTTGTTAAAAATAGATTTTGTACATTATAGATGTTCACGTTCAGTTTGATTTGACGTTATATTCCCTTCTGTTTCTATGTGTTGCTTGTTTTCCTTGTTGTTGTTAATAATAATGTTGTTGTTGTTGTTGTTGTTGGTGTGTAAGGCTACAGTGTTTAAATTAGTTTAATCGCGAGACTACGAGACTTTTTCTTTTAGTTTTCCTCCCATTTAATCTCCTAAGAAACTTTGAAATATGTATTGCGATATTTTAATTTTCGACTGAAGTTAAACAATAACTGGTGCGATTATAGTTAATTGTTTATTTTCAAGGGGAAGAAGAATCGATTTCAAAATTTCAACAAAAGAAATGAGTAAACTCTAAATAATGCTGTAATATTTGTGTATTCGTCTTTTTGTTTGTACATTACTATGATTTGAAGGAAAACATGAGAGAAAAATAAGGAAACAAAATATAAAACTGTGTAATATCGTACGATATCGTAGATTATAAATTCTAGAATAAGTTATTGTAAATAAGTAGTTTTTAAACTGAAATCAAATTTAACAAGAAACATTTTTATTAAACAAAAAACAATCCTCCTCTATCTTTGTAGGTTAAAACGTGATTTTAATCTCATTATATTTGTATTTTGTAATATTATATACATACATAAAATATATATATATACATCTACATTTATATATCAATCTATATATATACATTGTAATAAGGATAAATTGAAGTATAAGAAACATTTAAAAAAGAGTTTTCGGAAAAAAGAAACAAGGAAATAAAAACATTTTATCAATACCTATATAAAAACTTGTTCTTTTCGTTTCGGGTTGCTCCATGGAACAATTAAAGGTGCAGACGCGTGTCTGATTCCCGTGACGAACATTGACCAGTCCGTATGTTACCAGTGATATCCGCAGCTGATGCTGAAGAGCTATTGCTTTCGGATTTTAAGAAAATTGTGCTTCTACAGACAACTGCGAGATCGCATACAGTTTTCCCAGTATTGTAGATTGACACATAAGATCATAAGAGCAAATTGTTTAGTGATCGCATTTCAATAACTGGCAGAGTGGCTATTGGAGGCAGCTACTTTGATACATAAATATTTTGACTAGTTCAGGGCCGTGAAGGTGTTGCAGGATTATGGTAAATAAGCTTAAATCGGCCATCTGCTTACACATTCATAGATAAACAATATCCTAAATAAGACGCATGATCTTCGGTCATTTTAATGTCAGAATAGGCAAGTGTCCCACCTGCTAGTTCAATCGGAAAACATAGCCTACAAGACACCACTTCTGAAAACGGATGTCAGACTGTATATCCACAAAGGAACATAATCGGATCCGGATTTTTGTTAGAATTCTAAAATTCCCACGATTTGGAGCCTTATCCCTATATCTCACGGCAGGCTTTTCGGACATCGAAATTCCCACAAAAAGGGATAGATCCCACAATATAATAACACTGGTTTGGAATTCTGAATTGCATGCTGAAGGTTTCAAAAATGGTTTCCTCTCCCAATGGAAAATTACATTTTTGTATTTCGCTTTCCTCTAAAACAAAATGGCTTCCCGAAGTGATGAGCGGACCATCATTTATTTGTTTCGTATAATTGATTTATGAATTATTGTTGGTTTAATTTACTGAAATTTATTACTAATCTCATTTGATATGTTTGAAACAAGAAATGGAAACGTTTTTAAGTGATTGCAGAAATGTTGGAAAGTGTTCGATTATAAGATAAGAAGTGTCGACTCTATCAAATACACCCACCAACTGAAAGTTCATTCCAGCCATATCCAAAATCGACAGATTCATAAATCAACAAAGATAACTCTAAGTAATGAAATCACTAGAAAGATATTTGACCCAGCATCGGGCTCTAAGGATATGATTCACGAGATATCACTTAGCAAATGGAGATAAAAAAGGAAAACCGATATACATAATTTACTAATACCTTATTAAAAGCTTGCAGTATTTCAGACAGAATCGGAGGATTGATCGTAGGATTGCTTAGGACTTTACTTTGGCCGAGATGTAGGGTTATCGCGAATAAATACCGATGAAAATGTTTCCTTTGCCAGCAATGTAAATCATATTGCTGAATCTAAAACATTCCCAGGGAAATTGGAATCCCGATAGGGGTGATGATGTTTGCTTTAAGTCGTACAAAAAAATAAACCAATCTTTAAAGTTTGTTATTTCTTATCTTCTTGATATCTAGGATGTGCAACAAAAAAAAAAAAAAAAGAATTCGATTTTAAAGGGTATTAAGAAATAGACGTGATTTTATTGGTGAATCGGACCTAATAATTACCACATTACCGACATTGGACTTCGAAGACGAAAGATTGAATAGTTTTAGGTGTTATATGGTTTTTGTATATGATGGAAATGAAACGGTAATGCGTGTCTATCCTTTACACAAACCCATGTAATGGAAGAATTGATTTCCGTTAGATGGCGCTGTTTCATTTCCTAAGAAAATACTTTATTTGTCCGTTGAAATTTGAATATCCCTTCGCTCACTAATTATTCTGACTGTAATTCATGCATTTCACCGAATCAGGACTACTTTAATCGGGATTATCGCTAGTAACCGATAAAAAAGTAGGTAGATTTGTACGTAAAGCGGGAACGGCAATTGAAACGAAAACAAAACAGTACAACAACATTTTCGAGCCGAATTAGGGTACGCTTACATTGGCCCTGACAGTCATAAATGTTTCATGCATTGCTTACTAGAAGTTTATTAAAAAGTTTAAAAAAGGTACAATAAGTACAAGTAATACACACAACTTTGAGTTAAATACTCTCAACTAAACCCTCGATTGGAAGTAAAGGTACTCCTGTAATGAGACAAATTTGCTAAATGAATATTGTGGATATTTTAGACAAAAAAAAAAAACAAACCATTAAAAAGCCTGCCCCCAAGCACAGCGCCTTTGATCTAATATCCATATTTGGGTCGCTGTAGTAAATATTGGTGGTATACTGTGAGCTCCTTTGTGACCACTTCCGATGGATGGACGCCTTCATATCATTGCCAGCATAAATCTAACCAACACTTTACACATAAGCACATTCTCAAACAACATTCATTGATTTACCTTAAAATACGTCTCCTTGGGCAAGCAAAAGCAACAGAATCCTGCATTCTCCTGTCCCTCGATTCGGTAGAGATGATCATGGTACCCATCCTCGATGACGAACTCGGGAGCGAGAAATGATGGTATCTGCACAATTCGCCCCAATAAGTCTCCAGGTGGTGCCCATACCTCGAGATTCTTTGGCGAACAGCAGAACGCGCCCAGTGCCAGTTTCCTCCGTAGTGAAAGTGCCTCCTGATGGGTTTTGTCAAGAAGGTGCATTTGGAATGGCCGTCCCGAACCCCAGATTAAGCGATCATTAGCTGTCGAGCTTTCGCTAGCAGCAAATATGGCCTCGCCCAAGGGCGTTCGCACTGTGTACCGGTTCTCCGAGGACACTGACGTGAGATCTTATAATTTGAAAATTTCGAAACAAATTTGTTACTTATTAGCGTGCAGATGGGGCAAAGAGGTGCATTTTTGCATGAAGTCCTTTTGTTTGGCGAATGCTACGTGTAAAATATATACCTACCGGTGTTCAGTTCAAATGTCTGCTCGATGTGCACTGATGGCATGTCGGCCAGGATATCGTAGCCGGAAAGTGGAATGAACGTGCGACTTCCATCGATGGGTGTTCCCTGATTTTCTATTGTCGACACTGGCAGCGGGATGCGGGATATACCTGTGTGGGGAGTTAGTCAAGTAGCGTGGCGGTTAAAACTGAATAACCAACTTACCGTGGGATTGTCGCCGAATTGATGTTATGTTTGTTGGGCCATCGAAAACTGAAATTTTAATAGAAAAATCATCAGCCAGAGAGACATGGTTGTGCATTTCAAGGAAATGCCGAAATAGCGATGGGAGACTCTGCTTAAAAAAATACAACGGACGCCGGAATGCATGGCACAAGGCGTAAACTGAGTCTGCCATTCAATTCAAACAAAAAAAACAAAGTTTAGACATTAATTCGTCAAAAACTCGTGTAGGTCTGACGATCCTATGTCTTTCAAGAATTATCGAGGCATATCCCTGCTTAATGTCGCATACAAGATCCTATCCAACGTACTGTGTGAACGTCTCAAACCACCTATTCATCGACTTCAAAGCCGCATATGATAGCATTCATCGTTAGGAGCTTTATGTGGCGATGGCCGAATTCGGGATCCCGGCAATACTGATTCAGCTATGTAGCGTGACGCTGGATAACACACGCTGCAATGTGCAATTCGGAAGTAGTTCCTCCGAGCTATTCCAAACATGCACCGGATTTCGGCAAGGAGACGCACTATCATGTGACTTCTTCAATATCGTGCTAGAGCAGATAGTGCGCAGGGCAGGTGTCAACACGGAAGGCACTATCTTCAACAGATCCGTCCAGCTGCTGGGGTATGCAGACGATATTGACATCATCGGTCGCTCCCAGCGTGCCGTGATAGAGGCTATTACGGCGATTGAAGAACAGGCGAAATTCGTTGGTCTTGTAGTAAATGAGGACAAGACTAAGTACATGCTATCAACAAACAAACAAGCATCTGTCCACCGCCTAGGACAGAACGTCACTATTGATAGCAACAATTTCGAGGTAGTTAAGGAGTTTATCTACCTCGGAGTAAACATGAACTCCACAAATGACATCCTAGTGGAGATCCGGCGAAGAATTACCCTAGGAAACCGCTGCTACTTCGGTTTGGCAAAAGAATTGGGTTCAAAACTCCTAACTCGAAGGACAAAATGTATGCTTTACAGAACCCTTATCCTTCCAGTTCTGCTTTATGGCGCCGAGTGCTTGACAATAAGCAGGAAGGGAGAGCTGATACTGGGCTCCTTCGAAAGAAAAATTCTTCGCCGGATTTTTGGTCCTGTGTGCGAGGAGGGCGAATGTAGGAGAAGATACAACTGCGAACTCTATGAGCTGTACCAAGATGTGGATGTGGTCCAAAAGGCCAAAATACGTCGACTACATTAGCTCGGTCACATCGAGCGAATTGACAATAATGCTAAGAGGATCTTCAAATCCCAGCCGCCGGGTTCAAGGAAGACCGAACCTCCGTTTCAAAGACCAAGCAATCGCGGATGCCAGAGCGCTTGGTCTGGATAACTGGAAGCAGCGTGCCCTGGATCGCAGAGGATGGAAGGCTGCAGTGTCTCAGGCAGGGACTCTTCTGTTGAAGATTATTACAAACTACTTGTTGTACTAGCACCTCTTTATAAAAATTACTCAACGTATCCTTTGTATTTATCTAAGCTTTTTCAATAATTTCATTTTTCATTCGTTGAATACATTTTCATACTTCAAGATACATTGCTCAATTTTATTTTCTGCTTCACGGGTCGGGAGCTAGGTATAAAATCGATCGGCTAAAGAATCTTTAAGAGCGCCATCAATTAACGGAAAAGATTTCGCAATTTGTAGTCAAAAGCGTGCTGGATTGCTAATCTAGGATTTTTTACAACCCTACCTTTTGCAAACGTCTGCTGGTCCTACAGTTTCTATATGGAACTGCTGCACCAACTAGATATTTATTTGTTTCTAAGGCCAAGTTCACATCTACTGAAGTGGGAACCATAGAAATCCCTTAAAAAATTCTTCACATGCGCAGTGAAAAGTATTGTCCGTAGATGGAGCTGCTTGTTTATCTCTAAAAAGTAATGAAATCTAGACAAAGTCGTGCCAAGTCTAAGGTTCCTTACTGCGACTTCTTTATTATTATAGTTAATGTTGTGTGACTTGGCCGTAGAAGAAATCGCAGTAAGGAACCTTAGACTTGGCACGACTTTGTCTAGATTTCATTACTTTTTAGAGACCAACAAGCAGCTCCATCGAGACTTGGCTAGTTTTTTACAGAATGTTTTTGGTGGGATGTCACTTCTTTTTGTAGAAACGTGGGCATATTGATTTATTTTATTAGATTTTCTTATTTGGCACAGTTTTTTCTTTTAGGGGTAGGTTTTTTATTGTTACAAATCATTCTTTTCTTTTTTCCGGTTCTGATTCTTGTACAGTAGCAACAGTTTTTCGTATTGCCCATATTCGCGCGATGTGTCCCACTACGTTTTGGATTTTTGCAATGACAGTCGATTTTTTTATGTACCAATAGTAGAAGGGGGCATTACCATATCTCTAATACAGCTGAGGGTTCTTCATCAGATACTTCAGACCTCGATTTTTGACATGAAATGAAGCGGCCCACCAAGTTGAATATTTTTTGTAAAGGCGGTATGTCGATCTCTAATAGTTTGGTTGGGCTCTTGTGTTTTGTAATCAGGGTCACCAGGTACTCCAGATCTTCGATTATCCTAGTTTTTATAGTTTTCCCTTTTTGTGGCCATTAAACCCTAACTCTGTACAAAATTTCAGCTCTCTGAGTTTATGGGAAGTACTAGTTCTTTTCTGATGATCATGAGTGAGTGAGTGAGAGAGTGTCATAAATGTGAAACTCTAAGTTAAGCGAAAGGCTTAACTTCGGAACTAAATGACCTACAGACTTGAAATTTTGGATTTTAAGTATATGATTATAGCTTACTGGATGCGTTCAGGTCTTATCCAGAGGTTCTCAAATAGGGGCATGAAAAGCGGCGAAATGGTTCCAGTAAAGGATGGTACGGCAGTGTTTGCTTCGTCGTTCGGATCATTTCTTTCCACTTCACATTCGATTATGGTGCTACAGAACATTAAATGTCGGTAGTTGCGACCAGTGGTGCCATTTTAGCATTGTTTTATGCTAGATCTATCTGCGTGTAATTACAAATATAATATGCTATATGCAATCTAGCATTTTTTAAACTTCTTTTTATAAAGACTTTAGAACAAATATTTTCTTTGTACATTTTGCTATACAAATAACGAACGCATCCATCAAAATTTTCTGTATTTGGCCTTACTGAAAATTTGTATGATAACTTCTCCATTTAAAGTGTCATCTGTCAAAGTGTTAAACCTTAAAAACAAAAATCTAAGCAAAAGTCAACTGCCCGTGAGGTTGAGGTTGATTCCTTTGGACGCCATCGTGTTTTCAACAGACATAGAGACACATGGGTCTAATATTGGTTTTGTATGGGAGGTACCAGAACTACTTGACCGATACAGCTCATTTTTAACACCGAAACGACGATAAAAGAAGTCCTATCACCAAATTTCATTCGCCTATGTCAATTACTTTGGGTGCTGTCGTGCTTTTAACAGATAGACAGACAGACAGACAGACGGACATTGCTACATCGATTCAGAATGTGATCCTGGATTCAGAATATATGTACCTTATGAGGTCTCCGGTGACTCCTTCTTGGCGTTACAAATGTAATGACAAAGTGAATAAACCTTCCTGTGGAGGGTATAAAAATAAATAAATAGTTGGCGCAACAGGTCCGCAGGGACCCTAGGCCTAGCTTCTCACAACCATTCGTCTTGTGTGAGTGTTGAACATCGTGTATTCAACTACGTTAACAATTATTGTGCACTATTCGGTGTGCATCTGCATGTATCGATTGGCAGTTTTGGTGATATGCAGTACAAATGTCACACATCTTTGTTCTTCGTAGAAGGTCCCAAAGTATTTTTTAGCAATGGAAAAGAATTGGACCATTGAAACAGAAATTATTCAAACAATGCTACATGGATTTCTCTACACCTTAGCTCCTAAAGCTTTGAGCCATCCCTTTGATAGTTATCGGAAGTGTGATGAAATTCTCTAAATACCTTAAACCAATATACACAGTTTATTGTTAAACTTGGAAGCGAAACAAAAAATAGAAACAAATAACAAAATACTCCCCAGTCCCGATAAGATATCAGTAGGCCGTAGGCAGTCATTAAACAAAAGAACTAAACTCACCATACTGCGTGTAATCGAAAAATACTCATTATTCAATTACCGTTATCAACACTTTACAGAATGAATATCAACCTTTATGTAGATCAGAAAACTACGAGTATCTCACCTGTCGGCTCGAATCTGGGCTGCTGGGCGACGCGAATTTCACTGTCATAATGTAGGTTACGCACAGAGTCATCTTGGAGCATTATTTCAGAAGCTATCTGTGTAGCAAAGATCACAACACGATTGGGTTTTGGAGAACGAAAACAAAAATACAAGCAAAACCTCTTTTAAGCGACAGCCAAATGGAACTGATAGCGTGTGATATGAGTTCGTATGCCGATAGTCCGTCTTGGTGTGCTGATATCTCAGATAACAACTGTATCAAATTTTAGCGATAAGGGCTTCGAAAGCTCTCATAAGATCGATATAGACCGGTCACAATGTAGTGATAGGTGGTTTGGCGAGTCGAGACAAAAGATATCAACAAAACGGGTTGAATTGGAAGTGAGTCAGCGAGCTTTTTCCGTAATTGGTGGGTTCAGTGGTGGATGTCCACCAAAAGGTTGACAAGCGATGATACATAGGATAGTGACCTTGCTGATGAGGTGGTTGTGCATATTTACAACTTAATGACCAAAACAGGATCTAGTTCTGTCAAGTCTAAATTGGGTCGTTCAAGTCTCAATCTGTCAAGTGTAGGTGATATTACCTTCGTTGCAGAATGAAAAAAAAAACACCTTAGTCTTAAACTTAGTCACCGCTTCATTCCGTATGGTAACGACATCTATGACATTGAAAGTGTTGAATCTTAAGAGAAATTGGTGCTTCGCAGCTTAGCAAATCCACACACAGTGTTGGTGGCCAGAACAAACAGCTTTTTAAGGCTTTTACTAGTAATGCCAAAGAAACCCATCCCAGCTAGGTAGGTACCGAAGATGCAGTTTTACGGTCCAGCTATTAGCAGACCTACTCTATATTTTTTTAATTCTTTCAACCGTATTACGCTGAATAGAGACTTGGCACCTTAAGCATAGGTGTATAGGACAATATTCTTCTGTGACATTGGGTTTGTCTTATTGAGTTTCTATCTCAGTGATGGCGAACCCACCACCAACGGCGACGAATTATTATTGGCACGTCACTAATTGAGAAATCCTATTGTTTGTCTGTATTTTGTTAGTCTGAATTTTTTTTCTTTTATTTAAAATGAATTAAAAACTGTTAATTGCAAAAATGCATTTATATGTTTATAAGTAAAATGCTGCGCCTGTAAAGTTATTTATTTTTGTTTCTAGTAGTCACTAGAAAACTAGATCAAGACTGTATGACGGCACGCCAAAGACACTTCAAATTATTTATTTTTTTAAAATGGCAAGAAGCTCTAATAAGGTTCACCATCCATGACCTATCTCGTTGTTTAAGTAAGACAGCGACTCTAATAATCATTTTTAGTGTTTTGTTTCAAATTCACAACGGCGATATTTTCCATACAAAATTGGATATTGTGACCTACAAAATTTATAAGGTGAAGGTGGGAAATGACTTCCTCCAAATATCCCAGCATTTGTGATGAAGTGTCATAAACAGGCCTATTCTTTTAGCCCAACCACCAAGGTGACATATCTCAATCTCAGTGAGTGCCATCAGGGAATGATCTTCTCATACAATAAGATAAGTGAATGTAGTAACGCTTAACGAAACCTACAGCTACAGGGATGGGGACTCAAGTTCATATACAGTCGACGTAGCAGGAAAAGACAAAAGTGCTCCAAGGAAAAATGTCAATATGCTTTTAAACGGGCAAAAATCAGCATGTACCTCTACAGCTGGTAGGCACCAGCGAGTCTATTAGTAGAAGAGCTCAAAGAGCTCTTAGACAAACTCGTAAGCGATGCCATAAGTTACAAAGCAGTGGCCGGTGCTGGATAGGTACCTTAATGCAAGGCACATGAAATAAACTGGTGAGCAACCAGCGACCAATATAGCCGAAACAGAACGCTTCTATTAAAGCTCTATGTGGTACTGTAGTAAAGAGCTATCAACGAACGTTTACTTGAGGAAATGCTTCATTTTTTATCGACATCTTCAGTAGCTTTCTGGATTGGTGGAGCAGAGTGGGAAGTCAACGATGACTGCATGCATTGTCCGAAATATCCCATTAAATGGATAGACCTAGTGTTCCTAGACTTTGAAGACTGTTTCCTCCTTTTTTTATCAGAAAAATTCGTGTACCCCTAGATTCGATAAAAAATCATTAGAGAGAGATTTTTTCCCATTTTTTTTAGCTTGTCCCTACGTTTTCTCCCTTTTCATTCATAGAACGCCGAATTGGGGTTACTGCTTAGACCACATCAAAACAGGATGGGGAGTGGACTCTTTCGACGCAGAGGCAGATGCATGGACAACTTGAACAGAAACGTGTAGTACCTACTAACTGAACCTACGGGAGGCCAGTGTGTACAGGAAATAAATGAAGAAACATGAGTTTGCGACGCTATTCAAATAAAAAGTCAAAAAACCAACCCTCTAAATTACTATAGAATCGAACAAATCAGCAGTTAGCTACATACCAATCCCAAGTGCCATCAGGTAAGACGGCCGCATACACTTTCCAGAGTGAGGAACGGCTATCTGGGAGGGTGCAAGAAATAATCAAGCATTGCAGTCAAATTTTATATAAAAAACACACTTGTACCTACATTACGAAATACCAAATATAGCAGCATTAAAGCCAAGGACATTAAAAGTGGTAACAGCTAACCTCCTCCCTAGAGGCACCCGATGAGACGACATCATCAAACCGCACAAATTGTCTGTCAAATACGGCTGAAAAAAATCCTGAAACAATCAGACAAAAGGGAGTCCAGTACAATTTTTTAAAGAACCAGTCAATAAAATTTAGCATGGTAGTAAAAATGTGACAAGAATGCATAAAGAAAAGGCTAAAAGTACTTAGCCTATCTTATCATGAGCCTCGACAGGTTCTGTAAAGTGTGTTTTGGACCTCTTTAAGATAGATTATCGGTTTTCTAGTGTCCTTTAATCTCCTAAAGATATAGGGAGACCATAATTTTGGTCCTAACGTTTGAAAGAATGTCAAAATATTGAAATGCTGATTTAGAGTCGATTGTGCACATAAGGGCGTTTATATAGCTGTTTGACTGTCCACAAATAAAATAATAAGCCTTAAAACAATCACCCATAACTATACCATCAGGCTTAGTTCAGAGAACAGATTTATTAGTTCGGGTCGCCACTGAGACTTATTTATTATAGTCCGTTTGTAAAGCTACGATTACACATGCCGCTTTTTATGTAAGGTTTTGACATGCCGACGGCATTATGACATAAACATTTGTCCTAAATTTGTCAAGACACCCGAGTGACCACCGAATGGCCGAATTATTTTGACGTGAGCATGTCAAAATTTGTCACGACAAATGACATGTGTAGTCGCAGCTTGAGAGAAAACTTATTGAGAAAAAAAGTTCTTTAAACGAATCTGTAAACAGAATTAATGCATCAGCACAATATATCAGGATCAGAGCGTTAAAGGCTTCGCCCAGAAAAAGCAATTTCCAAGTGTAATTCTTCGCTTAATCAAAGCGCTGACGTCCATACCGTCGGTCCACCCCAGACCCTATAGGTATGTCGGACCTTTCACTACCTCAAAGTTATACCTAACTGTTGTGTAGTTTTTTTCAAAATCGTCCATGTGGAGGACCCACCTTTGAATTTTTTGTGCCATTCGAGGTGCCACGCGATGTGAGGAAGATTCTTCGTAAAATTTTTGCTCCCGTTTGGGTTGACAAGCTTTGGTGGAGAAGTTTCAACGACGAAATATACAAGCTGTACAGCGACATTGATCTGGTAAAAAAATTTCGCATTAGTCGTGTGACATGTCGAGGACATAAAGTCAATATAAGCCGGAATAGAGTCTTCGAGTCTGATCTACAACGCAATAGAGAAGACCTCGCCTTAGGTGGCGTGCACAATCGACTTGAGGTGCGCAGCTCGATGCAGTTAGATAAGGACCGGACTTATTGGAGATACTTGTTAGTAAGGCTAGGAGGTTGCTGGCGATTGTCTTAAGGCAGGCAAATTATCGTAGACAGAAACGTCCATACGATCAGTAGTTGCACTTGTGTGTGTGCTCTACTTTGCATCAAAAATCTACTCTCTTTGGAACCGAACAAACGATATTGAGGTTTGATTCATCTGATCTTGAGCATGCTTTCAATCGAATGTATAAGTTTTTCAGAGGAGCTATATTGCAGATGCCACATGTAAAATCATCTCCTTCAATTTTGAAAAGCTTAGCGGTCGAGTAGTCATCCACCTTCACTTCATTTTGGTCAAGTTGGAGAAACTTTTTAATATTTAATTGCTCATTCCGACTTACAGCTTGATCTTGGTCGTCATAGCGGGTTAACACTTTGTAGCATTTTGTTTTATATTTTCAATACATTTTTGAAACTTATTCATTAAGTGAAATTTTTTAATCGTCCTTCCACATTTACTGTTTATTCGGCGGACAAGTTCGTGCTCTTCTTTCCTCCCTAAAGTTTTTCTGTTGGCCCTGGTCTTTCGTTGGGGAATTGGGGCTTGTGAGATATTATGTATGCTTGAAGGTGCTCGTATTTTGCAAGTTTACACGAAGGAGAGTTTTGAGCTTCTACTGACAGTCGTTCGTTAGAATTTTGTTGATGTGGGTGAAACTTCAACCCTGATGGCAATAACCCTTTAACAACAGACCAAGTTCTTCCAATTCAGCCATCAATTAGCACTGCAAAGTGTCCTATTGTAGATTTCTCTGAAATTCCTACAGCACGATGTCACTGGCCGGACTTTGATCGCTTTCTTTTGAATGTGTGCACGCCTACAAAACCAGGGCGGTCCGCTGCCTGCATACAAATTAGTTTGTGCAAATCGAATCCCAATCGATGTGATTTCATTTTATGCACATTAATCACATATGACTCACTCGGATCCCCCCGCACTCACCATATGCCCATATTCATTGTCTATGCGCTCGGTTCAAGTGTGCCAAGCCAAGAGCGCGTTTCTATGACAGGAGTGAGATTTGTTTTCTTCGTTCGAAAAATTAATACATCAATGTCCATCCACGGATTTGTAATATTTGCTGCCGATGGACGAAGGCCCTCCATTCCGCTGATGGAATATTTTTTCTTTTGCATTGAAAATGAGACGAAGCCAAATAGAGGAAAACCATTTGAAAAGCGTTTGCCAAAACTTGTTTCATGCTGCGCGAAGATAATTCATTTGATTTGCATGACTTATGCAACATTGGCTGAGTGTGAATTTAATGCAACATGTCGGACTGTTTGTCTACGTGATTGCAATGCCATATAGCATAGATCGGAGACTGTTTTCGATTGAATGCACTTATGCTGCCGCGGAGGGGGTAGGGGAAATTTTTTTCTTGCGAACATTGGCGCGAGTCTTTTTTCGTTTTTAAAACGATGTATCCTGGACCAAATTATTGGCTAGAGTTGTCTTAGCGAGCACTTTCTGCCATTGATGCTTCCGTAAATGAAGTAGTTGGGGTTATGGCGGTGGTGAGCCTGGTGACTGTGCAGGGGGGCCCTAACTTGGTTGCATATGTTACTAAGGTACTCGTGCTCGTATGTATGGCTATTTGTTTTGTGAAACAATGCAAGCAATTGCAAGCTGAAAAAATAAATGGAGAGCAAGGATTTTTTTTATTAAGAAAACCGTGGTACCAACGGCACTTCGTTTGCATCGAAATGAGAAATGACACAATCGTGGTACCATCTGGTGGACATAGATCCTGGAACTTGTTAAAAACGAGATTAGGGCCTATGGATGGAATAACAACAAGGGTGCTTAATTTGGAGAGGAATCACAAAACTCGTATTGAGAACGGATTACTCGCAGAAAGGAAGAAATGGTGAAATAGTGATTTTCACGGATAGATCCATAATGGATGGCGGCCGGTATCTATCGGAAGAGCTGGAACCATCCGTCGCGTTAGCCTCGGGAAATACACTTCCGTATACCAGGCTGAGATGATTGCTTTGCTCCATTACTTGCTTGCGAGTCAGGTGGAGGGTTCTAAGCAAGTATCGAGGAACATTAAAATGGGTGGTGGCGTTGTCTACAGGACATGCTAATTTCGGGCATTATTTAAGGAAGATCTCATTAGAGATGATGATACCTGTAAACTACGCTTGCAGGAATCTGAGACAGTGCACATACCTATACTGTGTCAGTGTCCGTCGTTGGCTGGCAGAAGAATGAAGATATTGGGACATCACTGGATCGAGACTTATGAGTAGATGAAACTGATCGCCCATAAACAGATGCTCGCATTAACACTATGAATCGAATATAGGGAAGTACTCTGGAAGAATCCAGAGAGTCTCCTTGGGTAAGACTGATAGTGGTAGAGAGCAGGGCTGAGGTTTCATAATTTCGTTGGGGAGTATAATATACATTCTATTGAGGAGTACCGGGGAGAACAAAACAAAAATTAAGAAATCTATTTGTAGCTAAGCATTTTCCATTTGGGAGCGTCATTCATTCACTGATGCCCATTCAAAAAATTAATCGATTTGGCATCACGACAAATAAAACTATAGGATATTAAAATAAGTGTTCGTCACCGAAAATATTTCGTGCTTTTGCGGCCATGTTAATGACCTTTAAAGTTAACTTTTTAACGCTTGATGTCCAAATTACAAAATAACAAACAAACAGCTAACAATTGGACCACTCGGATCCGTGTCACCGTAAGAAGCTGGAGCTGGAGCATACAAGGGCCTTTCCAACAAAAAAATAACTTTTTTGATACCTCACACACAGCTTGTTTTATTTTACTTTAACATCGCCTCGTCTTTATTGGAAAATCTTTTCAATAATGGCAGAAGAAGTGGATCTTTAAGGATCAGCAAAAGTTTGTTCGATGCGAATGTAGCGAAAAAACTGTTTATGGAACATCCAGAGTCTAAAGTTTATTTTGCAATTTACTGAGTGGTAGAGAAATGTCCAAGTGAAAATAAATAAATCGGAAATTAAAAATAGGAGTACAATTTGTGTTTGGGAAGTACCTGAGTACGTTAGACGAAGAAGGAATACAATACTCCTATTTCACTACTTTCGACAGCGCTGGTAGAGAGACAAAAAGAGACCCGACATTTTTTTAAAAAATAAAAGAACAAACTTTAATTATTTATAATCAGTTTATTCAACTTTTGGAAGCCCCTATATATACCTCCAAAACTTCAAACTTTATAAATGGCGCCAGTTGCGTCTTTGTAATCTTATAAAATCTGAAAAAAAAAAATAAATACATGGTTTGTTTACTTAATTAACAGATGAACATACACAATTTTGTATTTTTAAATACATTTATTTAAATTCTTTGCAAAGAAAAAGATACCTTGGTATAATTATTTTGGCAAATAAGTTGTACTTAAGAAAAAATATAGTAATTTGAAACTAAAAAGGGAACAAAATAAAATTATTTAATAAAAAAAAAATATTCCCTTTACCCTCAATAAGTTTCTGTAATTGTCTTGGAGCCGTTTTGACGAGTTTCATTCATATTCGATAACATTTGACCTGCGCCTCGGGGTGACCAGTTCTGTGTTTCCGGTTCAATATCGCGTAAAAGTTAAAACACCACCGGGCTTTTGTGACAAGGAGCATTATCCTGTTAGAGAACAAATGACTGCCTGATTAATGTATCGCTAGATGGGAATGCGTAGTTGCTTACAGTTTGTGGTGGATCGATTGGAACCAAATCTGCACAACTGTTGAAAGGTATACCCTAAAACATTACAAACCCCCCACCATGCTAACTGGTCTGAACGACTGGTGCGCTTTTTTCACAATATAATTTCGGCATGCGAAGAAATCTTTTTAACTGTGATCCATTTAGCTCAAATGAAGAACCGGTTCCACCCCTTATGGGTTTATTTTTAAACTCTTGGGTGAACTGTAGCCTCTTCATTTTGCTTTCGTAGTTATTCAGCGTCCCCTCCCTTGTCGTTAGCCAGAGTTCTCATTGCGGTAGAAAATGGTACTCAAATGGGTCTGAAGGTAGTACGCAATAATGTATCTAATTAGAATCGGAAATTTGTCTATACAAAAATTACATAGTATAGCTACATATACTATACAATTTCAAGTATTGTTAATGAACGTACATTTTTCTTATTTTAAATTATTTCAGTTGAGTTATACATCGAAATTTGAAAATAAATTAAAAGTTATGTAGTTCAATTCATAAAAATAGACGAGGTGTATCCTGCGCGAAAATTTGAATTGGAAAGCGTACCTTGTAGTTTAAGGGCCGGTCTGTTCACAGCTGGTTAAATCCATGATTAAGTTTCCATAGATTTAAATTAGCCCATGATTTTAAATCTATGATAACCGATGAGTATTTGATGAACAATTTTTCACTTCGGTCAACAAACCATAGCTTTGCGACAAATCGCTCCACTTTTTTTTAGTTTATTTGTCAATTCAGTGATTGCCTGAACCTATGGTTAAATTTTTTTTGTTTTCTGGGCTTATTTGTTTTTGAAAAGCAATTTGTTAAGCTATTTTATTAATGCTTTTATTTTCAGTAATCTAACTAAACGCAAAATTTGTTTAGAACAAGAATGTCATAATCAAAAAATGATACAGGCGTTTTTAAAAACGGAAGAATAAAATCTCGTTGTTATGAGACAATAAGCATTAAAACAAAACCGAATTAAATTTTACAAATGGATCATCCCAATTTATTGAACGACCGTCGCAATTTTCTCATTCATTCAATATTTGCTCCAATGAGTGCGCTTTATCTCAATATTTGAGAGCTGGCATCGGATAAAAATGTTAAAAATAATCTTACTTCATCCTTTGAACCCATTTTTGTGTTGGGGATCGTTACTCTTAACTTCAATAAGTAGTTTACCGTATTCTATACATCTGCCAGTTTAAAACGTCTACGAAACTGACGAGACATATTTTTTTGGTTCGGTTCGCTACATCTTCAATTATGTATAAGTTTTTTGTATTATTTGCATTTTCCCCCCCAATATTGGGGGTTTATATAGCCGCAACCTCAAAATTAATACCAACGCAGTCCTTAAAAAAACTTTAACAAACCAAATTCCAGAAAATCATTGGTTAAATCGCATTAACAGCCTAAAAATCGGCTGGTTATCGATTTTTTTGGTTAACTAGCCAAACCAACGAGTCTCTCATTAATATTTTGCTAAACAAATACATTCGATGATTACCAGCTGGAATAACCGATGGTTAAAGATAGCCAAGATTAAACAAATCGGCCCTTAGTCTGTTGCTATAAACAATTTTGGAAAAATAAGAAATTAGTTATTGATATCAATTTCCAAAAATTAGTACGCGGTGGATCCAAAGTAGTATCGTACTCCGTTAGCAAAAATGTACTCAAAAACAAGAAACCGCTACAATTGTAGCACGGGAGGGAACGCTGATGTTATATATGGTACTTTTCTTAAAGAAAATGTAACCAAATCGAGTTCAGTAAGGCGCCTCTGAATTACCCGTTATAGATAATCGAGTTTTCAGCATTTTTTCTTAACTTTAAGCTTGAGATTGGGAGTTAAACTTCCCCAAACATATGTCTTTCATCCTTCTACCTTCTTCGGTATAACTTTTTCGTTTAGTACCCGAGGTAAATTTAGCAAAGAGATCTTTCTTTTGTGATTATTGATTTGAATATTTACAGTCTGCTTCGACAAATTAAATTCCTTCCCTATTTTTTAACAGAAAACCCTCCATTGTATTTTCTGACAAATGCTACTCGATCTTCAATATTTTACTCTGTCGTTTTCTAAATATTTTTATCCAAATGGACCTGTACACAATAAAGCTATCATATTTAATTTAAATTTAAACGATATAGTATTTTTCGCAAGACAAACCTTCAGAAGTGAGTCTGTCAAAATACTTTTGCCAGTCGAAAAATCGTTATCTAACCACAAATAGGCCTAAGCTGTCCAGCGATCAAATGGTCTTACCTGCACACACGATCATAGGTCACACCATATGCAATCACTGACTGAGAACTGTAGACAGTTAATCAGTAGCCGGTAGGAATTCGCCTTGAAAAGCGACTTGCATTTCTGTCAATATACTTTTGCCAACGAGTGTAGAGAATTCTGTAGGTGATCCTACTGCAGGTAGTGGTATAAGTGTATCTGCAAACGAATCAACCGCAATGAAGCTGACAAATCCAATTGACCTCACCAAGATGGTGGATACACTGCCGCTGGGAATAATCCTTGTTATAATTCTCGTTGCTTCGGCACATCTACGATAGAAATCATACTTCTAATGTGTTCGTGCTAAAGTCGATGCAAAACTGCAAACCTAGCCATATATTACTCCTAACAAAATTGACTATGACCAACTCTTTGCAAGCTTACCTCTCATAGCCGATCCAAGTCATTGAATGAGACGCCCTCGTCAACTCGAATCACAGACTCGTTGTCGTCGTCGTCATAGTCATCCACTTTCGCAGCCTCGCTTTGCATACCCGCTAACCTCTCGCGGAGCTATGCGACCGCATAAATCAAAAGCACCCGAAACGCCATAAACAACTCATAACCCCCCCAGGTGATGGTCTTGATTCGGGTTTTGCTTTTCTCTGACTCTGGAACGAAGTCTAATTTCGCTACACACTCCTGATTGATTGATGGCGAATCGTTGGATCTATTTTGTGTTTTCTAATTGATGCAGATTTTTGCACAGCGGCGACCACACGGCTGCGCACTAATCATGACGACATCGCAAACCCATTACTCATGTAACCCATTTGAATACATCAGCAGTGCAGCCGGTGCCTAATTGAATCAACTTTGGATGACACCCACACGACGCGTGAGCGATCACGATCACGAGTGCGATTGATACTACGCATGCGCACCCAGCTGTTGCAATTGCGCGAGAAACTCCCAACGAATTCATTCAAATGCAGACGCAGAGACCAGGTGGCATTACACATATCCAGCAACATGTCAAGTGCTTTCGCTTCAGTTTTCCATTTGAAATGAGAGGCTGGGATTGATGTGGATTTGGATTTGTATTTTGATTTTGATCTCATGTCCATGCCTGTAGTCAATCAAAGAAGGCGACCCCTGCTAATGAGCGAGTCCGCGCGCTGGAGTGAATGCGAACACGGTGAATTCAGTTTTGAGCACACGGACCACCGGCAGCCAGCTGAAGGCAGCCCGGCTCAGTTGTCCCAGCAGCAGCCAGTTTGTTTATTTCTAATTGCATTTCGATTTTGCCCGAGATTTGATTGAATCGCGACAGCAGCGTCAAGTTGCGCAGAGGCAATGCTTTGCATTGCGAATTTCGCAAATTGCGGGAAATGTGAAACAAATCGGTCAGAGATTGAAAGATGTCTGCGCATATGATGTGCGACACGAATGCGGTATTTTTGTCGGTGGGAGATTTGAAGTTGGGTTCGTATTTGACTTAGATGGATGGAGACGGGGGTTAATAGGCGAATTTCTTGGAAATTTTTTCGTAGAATTCGCCTATGCTTCAGAATGAAGAAGACGAATGGGTATCCGAATAATCCAGAGCGTTCTCGGCTGCTTGGCCGAAAAATGAGTCACAACAAAAGGTTTTGGAAACTACTGGAGAGGGTAACAAATTTAGTGCTTCAATTAGCCATGGAGGTGTGTGGTGGAATGTACAGTTTTTTCTAGAAATATTACCTACGAAATATAGTAATAATTGTTTAGTAAAGGGCTTAGGACTTCTGCAGTGCCTCGGAGGCGTTTGACATACCTATTAAAATAAGACCACTGAAGCTGACCTTTTTGGCTCCACGAAATAAAGCCATAGGAAACAAGACGCCTAAGAAAAAATTAAATTGGTCCCCAAAAAGTGAAATTGCACTTGCAATTTAGAAATTTTTGGGGTTGTTGTTTTATATGCGCATTTGTGGGGCCTTATTTCATTTTTCCTTTGTGGTCTTATTTCCTAGGGCCTTGAATTCGACTTCTGCGGCTCTGTGAAGCAAGATTCATTGAAAGATATGATGACAGTATTATTTCAATAAGTCTTGAAGGAATAAAGAGCAGTACGTGAGCGATGTCTTCGAAAACATAAAAGCTTTTGGCAGCGGTCCAAAAAAGTGATTTCCTAGTAAACCTCATTGTACGCGAAAAAATGTTCAGTTTAACGCTGCCCTTATCAGTTTTCCTACAGAATAGAAAAGCTAACTTGTAATGCAATGCAATTTGGTTGTCAGCTGTGAAAACTGAGTACCTACATTCATTGGTGTAGAAAAAAATGGTCGAGTGATCCTTCTACCGAAGTTCTGAAATTGCTTGATATATGTGACAAGACTTTCTTTAGAGAAATAAGCTACTTGCTTATGGTTTTGGCCACGCTTCCAGTGACCACAGCTAGTGTTGAAAGAACCTTAATTAAATTAAAACAGTGTCCTGGAAAGCAGGATTAAGCTCACTTGCTATGACATCTGTCATGATTGATCTCATGTAAAAAAAAAAAAAAAAATCAAGACGTCTTCTGCTTTGTCTAAAAAATTATTTAAGTATGTATGTTCGTTTAAGTAAATTCGATTTAAAAACTAATAAGAATCAATGAGTTAGAATATACGTATATAGTTTTTTGTTTTTTATCGGGACCAAAACTATCATATCTTTCAAGCCAACCAATTATCCCCACACATTTAAGTTCATTGGTAAAATACACAGCAAATATATTTATTTCTTACCAAATATAGATGCCTATGATGAATTTTATAATCCCTATAACTTGAAAAATATTTGGTTCGTCATTTAAACTTGAATCCCCTACTTCATCCCCTTCACGTTTTGTTTTCGCGACAAAAAGTAGCCTGTATCATTCTCAGTGATCCCATCTATCCCTATACCAAAATTCATAAAAATTGGTTTTGCGGTCCTTAAAAGCTAATAATCTTACTTTCGCATTTATAATATTTGGATTACATCAATGCTATCTTGAAAAGGACAACTGACAACTGTCTTCTGTCTGTGATTCTTATGACTGTACTCTCTTCGACCGTCGACTCTCTTTCGTGGCGTCATTTGTGGACATGATGAATGAAAAAAAAAATTGTACACAACTGCGTAGTTGAAATAGAATGCAGTAAAATTCAACTTTTCCAATTGTTAACATTTAAAAAAAGTAGAAATGCAAAAATAACCACCTAGAAAATATCTTTTATCTGAAACTTAATTTGTTAAGATTGGTTGAGCGTATGAACCGCAAGAGGTAAATGTACTACTACAGAAATTACGGAAATAATATAGAGTGGATAAAGAAAACAAATAAAATTATAATACATAAAAGTTGTAATTTCTGACTGCTTCATATTTTTTTTGTGTAATTTCGCTTTATTCTTTTATTTTTTTCCAATAGATAGACATTGTTTTTTTTCCATTTTTTTTCTTTATAATTTAATCCATTTTTTTAGTTTTTTTATAATTTGAATTTTATTTTTACTTAAAAACTAAAAATAAATAATTTTTAATGTTTTTTTTTTATATCTATTTTTTTCTCGTCGTCTACCTACATTTGTCGGAAAAAAACAGAATTTTATTGCTTTAAATTTTAAAATCAGAATTTTGTAAAGCAGAATTTTGAACGGTAATAAAAAATTTGAATTTTGAAGCGTCTTTCCCGCCATAAAATACGGCCAAAAAAGCAAAAAAATATTGGCAGGCTCTCGAAAAAGTGCCAAACGGTCACGCTGGTGCCAGGTCGTCCGCATAGAAGGTGCAGGGTTACCTATATAAGTTATTTTAAGGTTTTCCTTTAGAAACTTTTGCCCTTGTTGCAGCAATGCTAAATTTATTTCATCAGTACCTGATGCTTTTAAAGTTTTTAAATAAGGCATCTTGTGTTGCGTTTTGCGTAGCTTCATCAGTGCCACAAGCAATTTAATCTAGGAGACAAAACTTTTTTTTTCGAAAGAAACTTTCAAGTTATGCAAACTATGGTTTTGTATACATTGGTTCATTGAACCTCAGATCGAAACCTATCCCACCCGCTTCCTGGGCTGTTGACACTTGCAACTCAGTAGACAACTCATTAAATGTCACAAAAGATTTCCTTGTGGCGTGAGCCAAATCACCATCAGCGCCACCGCAGCAAATTTGCAATTGGGCTGGCAAATTTAAAATTAAAAAAATACACACACCTTTGCATGCCATAAATTAACTACGTACAGCGGTAGTCGGCAGTGGCAGTCGGCACTTGGCAGATGGAAATTTCCCAATCGTTGATGTTATGTTTGTTCCATCTCTGACTGCAGCAGGCAGGCAGCCCCTCTGGTTCCCAATTTAAATTACACAAATGTCAGGCCCGGCGCAATGAATGGCCCACCGACCACATGCCAATAAGTGAACTCAACCTGTGCCATGTTAACCAGCATGGTCGAATCGGCGCGCAACGGTTTATCGTAAATTTAGCGATTTAATTGAATTTTAATGAAAAGCCTTTTCCCAGTAGAGTGGAGTAGTGCGGTGCACCGGCGGCGCGGCGGTCGGTGGCTGGTGGTGCGATGATGGAAAACTGTTTAACGCGAGCACCGCACGCAATCAAAACGAAAAGGAGTCCACGACAGTCCAACAAACCCACCAGGTGGGCAAAATGCCAGCCGATTTTGATTAAAACCAGCTCTGTAATCAGTCTGTACGCATGCAGCACGCACTGCACCAAATAATCAGTGTGAAGCAAAAACGAAAAACAAACCCGTCCGATTTGCGGTGTCAAGTGAAATCGAGACGCATAGTGCGTCTGATGCGGCATGCAGCTGTGTCCTCCCGCCAAAAGTGGAACCGGCTTTGGACCGCACTAGGCGCGTTTTAGCTACACACATCGCTGCAGCGTTGTCGCTGGACACTCTCGGCTTACTCAAGTGTTTAAGCACACACTCTGTGTACACGATTAGGCCGCAATTTATTGACAATTATAGTGCGTAATTCAAGTTGCAGTGCACACCGACCGATCGGACATAATTAAGTGCAGAATTTAGGCGGGGCTCTCACCCTCTCCGCCGCTCCCTCTCTCTCTTATGCGAGGTGTAGATTTCTCGACTAAGAGTCAATACTTTGAGTCCATTGGAGTCGAGACGAGATGAAGAAAGTTATTTTTTGTGTCGAGTATCCTACTGCACTTAGACGACTGAAGCACGCATCTGCGCATGCGTGGCATGGCCTCCTTAGGTCTCGCAAAGGAATTTCAACGCGCAAAAAGTGCGTTTCTGCAGTTGTTGTTGATGCTTTTTTTGGAGCAAATTAATTTCAACTCTCGCTGCATGGTGTCAGGTAATTAGTTGACAGTCTGCGTGTTTGTTTTCTTTTTCACTTTGGGTCGAGTTTTTTTTGTATTTTTTTTGTTTTTGGCTTTTTAGGTCGAACTTCTTAAAACGTATGCGCAGTTGAGACTTGATTTTACCGTAAGGCCATGTGGATTGATGGTTGTTTCTCGGAGTAGAGTTGTAAGCCAGCCAAGATCTACTGCAAAAGATACCTACCACGCACCAGGTAGGTATCTCGTTATTTTTTAACATTTTATGGAACATGGAGTTCTTGTGCTTCAATTTAATCTTGCTAAAAACTGAAAATGTTTTCGATTGGAGAACTGAATTGAAGCTACATTAGCGAGGCGACCGCTGAAGCTGCTAAGAGTTAGGCTCAAAATTTTTGGTCTTCAGTTATATAGTTGATTGAACTTTAAACAGATAAGGGTTATCTTCTGCCTGTTCTTTAACAACTTAAATATATTACTGTTCACTAAAAAAAAGTAAGATGATCTCAGTACCAAAGGCAGTGAAGCTATAAGCTTAATGCAGTTTAGAATGTCTCCTTTCGTTAAAATAGGGCAACTCAGCAAAGTTGCGCGATTTTAATTATTCAGATATTTCCTCAGAATGCTTTTTGGAAAGCCTCTCACTGCCTTCAGTAGGTAGTTCGGTAGAACTTTATTTTAGATATTCCAATCTTCACTTCTTTTCGGTCGGCTTTCTTTCTGCGGTATTTTGGTCAAGGAAGAAGCTTCTCCAAGTTCTTAAGACCGACTGTGACGCTGCTAGAATATTTCTGTTCATAAAAGCAGGTTTCAGTTCAAGTCCCTTTTGCTATATACGTTTGTTTAAGCTTTCGGTAAGTGTTCCGAATATTAACAGTGCATATAGATCCTATGTCTGCTGCACTGTGTGATCGCCTGAAAACAATCGTCAATTACCTACCAACCAGTGCGATTTTAAGCCCGGTAAGTCAACAACCGACCAAATATACACACTATAGAAGAGCCTGGTAAAACCCTTAAAAGTCCAGATTGATTCTCACCATTTTTCTATCGATTTTAAAGCCGCATACGACAGCATTTATAAAGACGAGCTACACAAAGCAATTCCTAGTTAAGGCAACCCTGCCAAACTTGTGCAGGATGACGATGGAGAACGCTCGCTGCTCCATTAAAGCGGGAAACAATCTCACGGAGACCTTTGTGACTTTCTTCACATAACAGTTGAGAAAACTGTGCAAAACTCACAAGCCAACTCCAGATTTCCACAATTTTCCAAAAGTCTGTACAACTGGTTGCGGACGTCATCGAAATCATTGAAAGAACACAGCGAGCTGTCACTGCTGAGTTTTCAAGTGTCAGCACAGAAGCGGCAAAAATGGGTTTAGTTTTGGAAAGACAAAATATATGATGTCAACAAGATGGGACACTCAAAATTAACGAATCGACCTTTATGGAGCAGCGAATGGGACTTGTCTACCTAGGCTTTGCTATTAACTCTTAACTTAACCAAGCGAAGGGCTACACTTCTAGCTAACCGCTGTTTCTTCGGCCAAAGAGGCAGTTCATTGTAAGGAATTTTTGCTAAGGAGACTCTATATAAGACCCTATAAGACCCTCATCATCCCAGTCCTGCCTTATGGTACAGAAGCATGGACGTTATCAAAGGCGGATGAAGATATTCTTGGTCGCTTCGAACACAAAACTCTTCGAGTGATTTGCGGTTCCGTTCGTGTTGAAGGGCTTTCAGTTAACAGCGAACTAGTAGCTATACAGTGACTTCGACTTGGGGGTCGAATCCCGATCTGTGAATCTGTGAAGTGATAAATAATTTTGCAAGTCTTATAGGGTAATTTTATTACTTTACGAACACACATATTATTTGATTCTCGAACTCATCATGATAAACTGCTGTCACATGTGTCCTAAAATGTACTAAATGGAAAATCATGTCCATTGACTATCTAAAGGGTTTTCCAATAAGAGGTGTTACTTTGGTATTCAAAGAAAAATGAAATTTTTTGAGATAAATGATCGGATGTTTATTTCATAATAAAGAGGAAGTTATGCCGTTAATAATGAAAAACAAAATCAGCCAAATGGCCACCACGAGCACGCATACAGGACCATATTCCTGAAATTTTCCATAACCAAATCGCAAAAGTGGCTGCCCTATGTCCTCGATAACCTCAAGTTGAGGATGGAGAGGCTTCTCAACAATAACTCTTAGGTTTTCCGATCCCCAGATGCGACAATTTTGCTTGTTGACGTAGCCACCGAGGTGGAAATGGGCCTCATCAGTCAAGATGATTTTTCGATGGAATTCCGGATCATTTTCATGTATTTCAAGGACCCAATCAGCAAAGACACGACGTTTTTCACCATTTTTGTAGTGAATTTTAACAATTTCAGTGCGTAGTTGAAGTGTGTATCGTTACATTTTTATTGTAATGGCGTAGTATCTACTTGTCAAATGTCTAAGAATAAATGCTTCAAAAGTGACAGCTACCGATACAGCGGGTCATTCACAATAACACCTCTTATTGGAAAACCCTTTATAAGGAAGCAACTGCCTAGCGGGCTCTCCAAGAAAATAAAAACTTGAAAATGTTCCATTGAGTGAAAATAATTTGAAGATTTGTATCCTCAATGACAGTATTATTTCCTCGTTTTTTTTTTTTAATATGACATTGTCATTATTTCAAATTATTATGTAGGTAGAATGATATTCCATTTTTTCGCGGCGATTAAAAGCCGACTAATTAGACGACGCGACGGTACGGCAATCAAAATCAAGGTATGGTTGTCTATGGTACATTGATTGCAAATGCGATTGGTGTGTTTTGGGAACGTGAATTTATTTTCGTTTTAAAAACACAAACCACGCTAATTAGTTAAAGAAAAAATACACACATTTTCCCTGCATTTGTTTTATTGTTTAGGGTGATGGCCAGTACTGCCATAAAAATATTTACACAAATCTGCAATTGTCATATTTTTCTATGAAAAAATTGTATTCCAAAAGAAAAAAAGGAATGAAAATAATAGCATACAGCCAAAGCAAGTGTGCGAAATACGTTGAAATTATTCTTTAAAAACAACAAAATACGCATTATTGCGAATGCATACAAAATCGGAAGCGCTGATTTCAGGTTGTTAAAAGTCGGTAGCTCGTTTAAGAATCTGCAAATGTAGACAAATCTGCACATATTTGACAACGCTGGGAAATGGCATACCTTCCTAATGTGTGCAATGAATTGCATTGTATTAAAAAAATTTATTTTAGGAAGTTAGAAAATGGTAAAGGGGCCCCGAGAATTCCATTGCCTAGGTGCCCCGCCGACATTGTTAATGCGGCCCTGTTTGTGCGCTTTCTGTTTTATTTAAATTTGTTTCTTTAGTTTAGAGTGGCAAAAATAATAAAACTAATAATTATTAACAATAGGCGCCATATTGAACACTAAACAATGGTAATTTATTATTTCGTTTTCAACAAAAAATGTGTTTTTCTTTCTAGACATGAACTGGCAATTTTGCGACGTTCCCTTAGAGATGTTCATAACCCATCCGAAGTTACTACTGAAGAGCACTTTATCAACTTTATAAGATCGAGAATCGAATTAAGCGTGAACTTGTGAAAACTTCACAGTATCTCAGAACAAGAAATGACCCCCTGGTCAGAAAAGTAAGCGTCAGTGGTCTAAGATGACTGCGACATGTCCAGCGTGTGTACACCAATGATCCGGTTCAAAGAGTCTTCGATTTCAACAACGCAGTAGAGGAAAACGACCGCGCCTAAGTGGCGGAAGGAGACCTCAACCAACTCTGAGTGCACAACTGGAGGCATTTGCCAAAATATCGCGCTAAATAGAGAATGGGCACTGTAGCCCCACCCAAGTAAGTAAGTAAGAAAGTCTTTCGAACACAGTTTCCAGAGTGACATCTGTTAATTTACTGAAGCGCACACATTTCATTATTTTTTGTTGCGCCTGAGACTCTAATAGCCTTCCTCCTCATTCGGTGATAGAGCCCATAAGCGTCGTCGTCCTTTTGTGAGGGTCAGTTTCGCAGGCAATTTTTTTTTCTGCATGTATATTGATTCCTTCTTGGCATTTATGATATTGCTCGTCGACGTTAGATGATGGTGGTGTAGTGTAGGACTAGCTATAGACTAGACTTACTCAGTATTTTTCCGTTGATGTGGCGTTTGATATGCTTATGAGTTATGAACTATGAGTTTCTTTCGTCCGCTCGGAATGTTCGGACATCTTCAGTGCTTGGGAAGTGCCCTACGTCGACTGCAATAAATTGAATTTGCTTTTTGAAGCTAACAAAACCAGCTATAGTGACGTAAGATCTCACAGAAAAGCTTTTTCCGCAGAAAGGCTACTTATTCTACAATCTTTGCCAAATCTGGTTTCTTGAGAAATGCTTTCCGAATGAACTGTCAAGGATGTCCTTCTTTGCTACTAGAATGTGGCTTCAAAATATGTAATATTTAGGATACCTACTGCTTTAATGTTTTATGAAGGATTTTATTTAAAAATATTCTTTGGTAGAATCATTCCTAATATTCTAGTGGTGGCATTTGCCCTTTGATGCATGTGTTTTGTTTTTAACAGGAACTCAACCCAGGTGTCGAAAACTTAAGACTTCGGCCGCGTTTACGGTATTTTTTCACTTTCGAAACCTGAAATTGAGTGATTTATGAGAGAAAGACTATGTGTCAACTTTTCACTGGAGATCTAAGGCGTATTGTCAAAAAAACGAGAACCATGCCACATAGGCGCAGCACAAGTTAAATATAAATACAAAAAAAGGAAGCAATGCAGCAGGATATAAAAGAAGTATTATCAACATGCCCCGCCCGCTTGACTAGTTGCGGCACATTTAAAATTCATCATTTGGGATGTTCTGCAAAGGGTATAAATCAAACAGCAAATAAATAAATTGCAATTAATTAACTACTTGACAAATTGAAACATTTTCACTGACATTTAAATTCCGCAAGCCGACTGTGTGCTGCTTTATTGTAGGTACGAGGGTGAGGCTCTCTGAATATTGTAATTCATCCAGTTAACATTGACCCCCTGTTGTCCTGCGGGTGACTGCATAGAGAATGTTTTTTTTTCATTTGCTGTCATGTGCTTAACCCAGTGGGAACCCTGTAATGAGAGCATTTGCATAAATCACAAATTACATCGACTTGCGCATGCAAATTGTGAATACCGGCAGCCTGCTGTCAGTTAAAGAGTTAACGACTTACAGCGCTGTCTGCTCCATGTGCAATGTGTAACTTTTACAATTTTCCATTCCATTGACTTTGTCTGGCCGGGCCGAGACGGATGTAAAATAAAAATAGGCTCCCATTGGGTACAAGTGATGCAAGTTCAAGGGCTTGCTGGCAGAGGATGTGATTGATCGATTCAGAAGATGATTGTGTAATCTGAGGAATGCCAAAGATTCAAATGCAAATCTAAATCTATTCATCCTCCCACTGCCTAGCTGTCCAGCGCACGCCAAAGCATCTAATTACACATTACGTCTTAATCCGTATTGACACTTCTATGGGCACAGGAGAGGCGGTCTCTCCTCGCCCATGTGACATGTGTGTTTAGTGTTTACCTAACAAGATTAGTGGCCTGTCCCCTTTTGTCCCGGAGGCGCACCATGCCTCATTCGCAGTCACAGTGAATTTGTTTACTGCAGTACACTGCTGCTAGATTTATATGTCAGGTCGGCTTGCTGTGTGGCTCGCGCTTACATCCAGCTACACAAAACGATGTCAAATTCCGATGTTGGGGCATTTAACAACCTGTTGGCCGGTTCCCATTTGTGCAATTCATTCGGGGTCTATCTTTTCGGTGACATTTATCTCTACACGCAATTGGCCAGTACAAGCTGACACCAGATGAATGTATGTGACGTTATGCTGCGTTGTTGTGGAAAATCTGTCAATTAATACTCGTGCGGTATAAATAATGTCGGCAAACAAATTAATTACCTCCGAAGCATAAATCAAATCGAATTGTAATCGCCATAAACAATGCTAAAGTCTGAGTTTGAATTCGAATTGTAAATACGGTGGAGAAATAGATACCGACTGATTGAGTTATGGCTGTGGGGCGGAAGGGTGAGCTGCACTTGTGGGCTCGACTTAACCTGTGACTGTTGTCGATAAATCTTGTTCAATATGTATGTTTAATCAGAAGTGCTTAAATTAGGAATGAGGTTCCAATTACTGTTAATTATGGAATCAGAGTTAAATAAATGAGTTCTGATTAGAGTCAAGAGTGCTTTGTCTGATACCGCGACAAGATTGACAAACGAAATTTTGACCATATTATAGATCATTGATTTCCATGGTTCAAAACAACCGTTTGATCTCGTAGTATTGTTGCAAATTACGCCTAATACCGACTACCATCTCTATTTGGGAAATGAAAAAAATTCCAACACCGCAAAATAGTTCCAAGTTTTAAAGCAATATAAATAAAGAAAAGCTTACCAACGGTCGGTGGTATGTCGAAGCCATCTCTTTATTTAAATAAAGATTTACAAAGGTGTAAGCTTTACCAATTTCAGAATAGTAATACGCGACTAAAAGTGGTTGCAGTAAAATTTTAATAATAACTATAAAGGCGTTCAGTTCACGTTAAAATATTATGCAGCAAGTAGTTGTTGTCGGAGAGCTTCGGAAAAAACGTGCCGCTTAGCTTTTCATATTTGAGGCGAAAAAAAAAACTAATTATTGAAAACTACAAAGTTTCACTCCTTTTAATCCGGGTTAAAGGTTACACCCTGGTTTAAGTGAGTTCAACCCAAAAATTAAACCCAAGTACATAATATTCAGTTGTTTAATCAGAGAACCAAGTTCTTAAACTTAATCCGATTGGATTTTAGCTGCACTCCGGAGACTTATTAAGATTAAGCTGAAATCTTCAATTTGCCAGTGCAAATTTAAGATTCCACCATGAAACTTGGATAAAAATCAACTTTGTAATCTTGCGAGACTTGAAATACAAAAACGACTTTCGAGTACCGTTGAAATGATTTGCTATTTAATTTCCAGCGATTTCTATTTATTATTCGGTATAAATTAAGGCGATAGATGCTTTACAAAATTGAGCACCTTTGGAAATGATAAATGCTTTCAGTGATTTGTTACATTTGTTACAGATTTATTGCTCACCTGCAGAAGGCACATTCGGAGACATAAATCTTTTAAACGAAAAACTTAGAAAAGCTTTTATTTGTAAGCAGTATTGAATTTGCCATGTTAAAATTTCTTTGCCAATTATCTCCCTCACAAAAACAACTCCTAAACCTAACTAGAGTCAGATTAGTATAGTCACAGGGTTCCCCACTGGACATTGTCAAGTCAAAAAACACCTCATGACTATAGGAATAACACAAGAAAGCACTTGCAGACTATGCAACGAGGAAAAAGGCTCAGCAGAACACATACTGTGTCACTGCGAATGTCTAATCAGACTACATCAACACCATATAGGTAAACCTTACCTTGATGCAGAGGACATATCTGACAGCCCACTCAAAGATCTATTTGGATTCATCACCATGTGCGGTATCATGAGCGAGCTCTAAATGGAGGAAATCACAATGGGCCCACTTGTGGCCGCAGTGACATAGTGACTTGCTTCCACCTCCCCCATACAATCTAATCCAATCTAAGGATCTCACATAGCAATAAGTTTTAAATCACTTTTTTGCCGAATTATTTAATTGATATGATATGGGGCCATGTTCATCGGTCATAGTCTAGTCAAAGATATCAAACTTACAACCTGCAAGCCTGCGATTTCTCTCCACTCTATCGTCTAAGTTCGATTGCAATTAAGGATTATCTATACTCTGTCCAACAAAAATTGTCAGTACAGGGAAGATAGGATGTTTGTCTCTCAGTCTTGTTGCAGTGACTTACATAAATCGGTCTCTCTTTAAAGCTCTCACAGGGTTGTCGTAGTTTGTATGATGATTCGCCATAACTCAGGGAGCAATAATATTAGGGTTACCATCTTCCATTTTAAAATAAAAATATTGCTGAACGAAATAAATTCCGTTTATGTTTTTCTTTTTCTTTTCTCCGGTAAGATAATAGGCGCATAAGGCCTGTACGGACAATTTTTGCTGGACAGAGTATGAAACAAAAATTGAGATTCGATTAAATGTGAAATAATTAAAATGCAAGACAACAAATTGGGAAATGATCATGGCGGAGTAATAAATTGCCAAAAAAATGCGCGAGTAGACCCCTGCCCCTTTTTAAATGCACTTAAACAATTTTTTTTGCCGGAATATTGTGAAAGAAATTTAAATGAGCCAAATCAAAATTCACTAGGTTGATTTTTGTAATGGTTAAGTGAGTTTTTGTTTTTTTTAAGAGTTCCTACGTTCATAACAATCAAAGTTCTTACTTTAAAATACAACTGCATCTTCCATTTAATATGTAACTCAATAAACAATATACAGTAGTGTCCGCTTATAACGAACTCGAAGGGACTGACCAAATTGGTTCATTATAACCGAAGTTCGTTATAAGTGATACGCTAAAAAATTCATCAAGTTTTGTTACTTGTCTCTTAATGTGAAACATTTTCTTTAATTTTTTCTAAATCTCCCATTTTACTTAAATGATTTTTAAGCGCGTCACTTCACTCAACCTTTCGTTTGTAAACATAAGGTTACTCGGGGAAGTACCGAACAAATTATATTGAAGGATGAAATTTTGACGTTTGAGAATGTTGGTTCGTACGCAGCTATACAGTTTTTGGGGAAGTCCCGAGAAGTTGGGAAAATCTGGATGACAATGTAAAGCGACAGATTTTTGGTTCTTTATTACCGGACATTTTCTTTATTTCACGCACAGAATGGGTTCGTTATATGCGAAAGTTCGCTTTAGGCGGGTTCGCTATATGCGAAATTAAAATTCATAATTCTTATGGGGCATTGATTGGGCCTTCATGAAATGGTTCGTTATAACGGAAAGTTCGCTTTAACAGGGTTCGCTTTAAACGGTTACTACTGTAACATAATATGAAGTTGATGTTGTTGTTAAGGTGCTTAAGCGCCACACTATTAGTGTGGCTTTCCTTTCAAACATATAAGACTTATTATGATTGCATCGTCTTAACTCATTGCCAGAGCTCAAAAGTATTTTCAGTATCTGTTCAGATCAATAAAATGTACTGGCGGGGTTCTCCAAAGCAGCCAATTATGCCCATTTTCGATTTTTACAACAGACTTCAACTTAGCGTCTCGTGATATTGATTTATATTTATCTAGAGATAAAATCATGGCAATGATATTATATTTATGATCACTTTTCTTAAATGAATTTTGATGCCTGGAATATCTGTTACCTACATAAAGGGTGTTTTTATACCCTCCACAGGAAGCTGTATTCACTTTGCCAATACATTTGTAACGCCAAGAAGGAGCCACCGGAGACCTCATAAAGTATATATATTCTGAATCAGGATCACATTCTGAATCGATTTAGCCATGTCCGTCTGTCTGTCTGTCTGTTGAAAGCACGATAGCGCCCAAAGTAATTGACGTTGGTGAATGAAGTTTGCTTAAAGGACTTCTTTTTATCCGCGTCAGGTTGGTATTGAAAATGGGCTATGTCGGTCAAGTAGTTCTGGTACCTCCCATACGAAACCAATATTAGACCCATGTGTCCCTCTTTCCGTTGAAAACACGATAGCGTGCAAAGGAATCACCCTAGGTGAATGAAGTTTTGTGAAAGGACTTCTTTTATCGTCGTTAGGTTGGTATTAAAAATGGGCTATGTCGGTCAAGTAGTTCTGGTATTTTGCATGACTTGTATGCAGTGGAGGGTATCAAAGCATCGGCCAGGCCGATGATAACACTTTTACTTGTTTTTTTTTTTAGAGGTATAGAACTATGAAATGGAATAAAACAAAGATGATTTTTGTAAAATCGGGCGTAGTCTAATTTGGAGGTCCACAGCTCCTGAACATCATGGTTTAAAATAAATTTGCACAATTTGGAAGCGTTGTTCAGGCGTCAGTCTATTTATGTTTAAGTGCCAAACCAAATTAAAAATAAATCACTTGACAGTTAAAGAAGTGTTGCCAACTTAAACTTCTATACCTCTAGAAAAAAACGCCCTTTATAAGAAGCTTTAGTTAAATTTAATAATTAAATAAACAACTGTTCCGGCAACGTGTGATTTAAATTTGTTACCCTTACCGTTAACTTCTAAGAACTTATAGCAATCGGTGATGACAACCAGATATGCTTAAAATTAACTTTACCACTTAAGGATAGTATCCTGCTCGCGTTAAGTTTTAGCGCCCGATTTCCAGTAGAACTGACAAGTGTAGATCTGCATTTGTTAAGAAACAAATTATCATAGAACCTATATAATTAATGAATGAATTATCGACTGCCATTGTGTTGTATCTGTTTGCATCAATTTTTTGCTGCTTCTATACTTGTCAGCGTAATTTATTCACTGTAAATCACAGCCCTAGCGCTCTCTCGGTCTCAGCTTAAAATTCATTACCAACTTCACATGAATTGATCGAGCACACGGAATGTGATAAATACATTCTGCATTTATCTCAATCGTAATTAACGGCAGCCGCAGAGCTGCCGACATCGTTCGAATGGGGAAAAGAACTATTCCAAACATCACGTTCGCAGACGGTTACATGTGTCAAAGCCGCCCCTAGCCCATTGTCCATCGCCCAAAGTATAGCCAAAGCAGGAGTCTCGGTACACCAACACCAACATTGGCAATGCCAATAACTATTGTCGCCGATTACCTACTACCGCCATGTCGAAGCCGATGATGAGCTGTCAATTGTATGTCAATCGATTTGTTCGCCGCCCGATGTTGTTATTGTATTCGTCGAGTTGACATTGTTTAGTACTCTCGTCGGGAATTGTGTCATATGGATGACACTGACATTTGCCGTGTACCAAATGGTACACACCAGAGGGAACTGTCTGTCAAACAGACAAACACTTGTTGCGTTATGTTTGAGAAAGTGCAATGGTGCTGTGCGGCTGTGCCGTCCCGTCGAGGCGTAGTCCGTATTTCAGTAGTCAGTCTCGGCAGTATTGTGTGGTAGAGCGTCACACGCTTGAATATTCATGAGGCGTCGCATTTGTGAACGCATGCCACAGCGTACTTTCGAACTGTCAACAGTTCGCAATGAAGAAGGCATAAAGTCTAACGAACCATGGACTGACAGCCAGTCGGTCGATTGACCAAATGTTGGACGGTATTATGACACCGGACCACATCGATCAACTTAGTGGCGGTTGGCAAGGAGAGGTTTTAATTAGTGCCGCCATTTGGTGCGAGTATGGGAACACAGCCAACTCCAGTTTGCATATTTAATTCCGATTTGATTCCATGCTGATTGGGAGTGGGTGGAGTTCTACTAGTACGAGTATATCCGAGGAGGGGAGAGCTGCCTCAGCATGTGGGCATGTGGGCGGTATGGCTTATCTGTATTTCACTGCACTCGAGTCGCGAGCGGGGATCAATTTAATTAACTCCCGGGGATCGTGTGAAAAATTATAAGAATCAGGTATCTAATTGCAGTGATAATGTTGTTTATGAGGTGTGCCGTATGGCAGAAATTAAATTGGTTAATTAATTTGAATGAAGAAAAAAGCAGTAATTTGCATGAGCGAGTCAAGCGATTTGTAATGGTTTGTCAGGTGCATATAGACCGGAATGGAGGGGGCGGTCTGTGACTAATTGCAGTGTCACCACGCAGCACGCAGTGGTTGAGAATTAACGATCTCCATTATTGGAATCAATGTCAGTGGAGTGGATTATTAAAAACGCTGATTGATTGAGAATGGAACGCAGGGTGAAGGATTTGCCGCATAATGATTATATAGCATTTCGTTTCGATACAGAATCGCAATGTATAATGAGGCAAATAAGTTATGCAGAAGTTTGTGAATTGTGGGTTTTGATAGAGTGTAGATAAAGGCTGAAAATTTATCGCTTTGCAACATTGTATACAGGGGATACGGTAGTTGGCGGCAGTTCCGGAAGCCATAGTTTTGTTGAAGTGGAATTGAATTGCAAATTCTGAGGGCGTGTCTATGGACATTTTGATCAAAATAGGTAGTGAGCCTATTTAGGAAATTTGTGTTTTGTATGGCTCATAAGATATTCGCCGGAAGGGGGGTTGCTAGTAGTCGTAGTTTTGCTTGATTTTGATGCTATAAGCAAGCAGCTATTCTTTAAAAATTTAACAAAAAAACAAATTTTAAGCGAAAAGCTTGTACTTATTATTAATGCTTATGTCGTGTTTATCTCCGACATAGGAAATGCAAAAATAAATTCTCATTTTAGAGTAATTTTCGAAAGGTTTTTCCATGGCTATTTTATTTCTCGTGGTATTTTTTTTTGCCATCCAAGTCAAATTTTTAACTTTCTCCATTACGCAGTAAGAGAAAGATATTGTCGGTATGGATATGTATTTGTACAAAATTTCGAACTCGAGATATTAGTCAATTCTGACATTACGATGATAGACGAACTCAAAAAAGTGGGTGGCAAAATTCGTTCCGTCTGTCTGTCTGTTTGTATGTCCCGAGGCCTAAAGGGATAACGTTCAAACTTCGGATTTGGAGTTAAGGGGCTTACAGTTCGTGGCCGTGTTCTTTTTTGCACTGTAACCTTAATAAGAATGGTACTTCCTATACAACATTTTCATACCAATTTAATTTGTTCAAAAACGGTTCAAACGATTTCAACTAAAACTGATATTTAAGCTTAAGTAGATGAGGCTAACATAACTTCATACTCAGTTTTCCGTTTAAAAATCGAATAACAGTACTTTTGAAATTTGGACATATCTCGAAAACGTTCCATACGATTGTAACAAAAAATCATTTCTAAAGTAATGTAGTCATTTATAACTTGATGGCAAACTCAGTTTTCCTCAATATTATTGTGAAATGGATTTTTGAAAAAATTAATTTTTGAAAAATTTAGTTTTCTTTAGTTTACCTGAAAACGGCAATTACGATTTTTAACAAAATGTTAACTTAGAACAAAATTTATGTTTTCAAAATTATTGCGTCCTTAATTTATAATTCGCATCACCCAAAACGCTAATTTCAAAAACTGCTCACATCTCAAAACCACATTTTCGATTTCGATAAAACTTTCAAAGTTAAGTAATGCTTACATTCCGAACAATAACTTGTACTCGGTTTTCAGCTAAATAGTTAAGCAATACTTGTATTTGTTTAATATTAAAGATAAAATCAGTATTCGAAATAAGATCCTGTACTTAGTTTTTCTCAAAAAAATCGAAAATAATAATTTTTTAAATTATTTATATTTGGCGATCCATTTTCACATAAAGGGTTTTCCAATAAGAGGTGTTATTCTGAATGACCCGCTATTTTGGTAGCTGTCACTTTTGAAGCTTTTATTCTTTGACATTTGATAAGTAGAAACTACGCCAATACATTAAAAATGGAACGATACACGCTTCAACAACGCATTGAAATTATTAAAATTCACTACAAAAATGGTGAAAAACGTCGTGTCTTTGCTGATCGGGTCCTTGAAATGCATGAAAATGATCCGGAATTCTATCGAAAAATCATCTTGACTGATGAGGCCCATCTCCACCTCGGTGGCTACGTCAACAAGCAAAATTGTCGCATCTGGGGCTCGGAAAACCTAAGAGTTATTGTTGAGAAGCCTCTCCATCCTCAACGTGTTGCTATCGAAGACATAGGGCAGCCACTTTGCGATTTGGTTATGGAAAATTTCATGAAAAGGATATGGTCCTGTATGCGTGGCCATTTGACTGATGTTGTTTTTCATTATTAACGGCATACCTTCCTCTTTATTATGAAATAAACATCCGATCATTTATCTCAAAAACTGGCATTTTTCTTTGAATACCAAAATAGCACCTCTTATTGGAAAACGCTATATTTGTGTTATAATCTCCCCACTTCCTATAAAAATTCAATAAAAGCTACGCAAAACTTCATTTCACCAAGTATTACCCTTTTATCAACCTTGTTGAAAGTGCACCTTCAAATAATTGAAACCACTTCCTTACACAATCAGAAAATCCCACTTCTATTGCACCTACACACACGTCCATCGGCATATTCAGTTTATAACTGCTAATGCAAACTCAAAAACAAATCTCTGAAAACTTACATATAAAAGGTGATTTTTTTAGCGTAGTTTTTTGAAAAATCGAATAAAACTCTCAAATTTGCATCAAATATTCAAAATTTTTATTGTAATCGATAAATAGGCTTTTGCCATTTGCGTTTTAAAGACAACTTCATGTAAATGTTGTCCGCGGCTCCGTTTCAAATGGTACATTCGGAAGGTCCAATTTTGCGTCACTTTTTCGAGCATTCCGGCCTGTATTCCACGAATTACGCGTGTTATGTTATACTGTAAGGCTTCAATCGTGTTCGGCTTGTCCACATAGACTAACGACTTTACATAACCCCATAAGAAATAATCAAGAGGCGTTAAATCGCATGATCTTGGCGGCCAACTCACAGGGCCATTTCGAGAGATAAGCTGCTCACCAAATTCATCCTTCAACATTTCCATTGTTTCACGAGCTGTATGGCATGTGGCACCGTCTTGATGAAACCACATGTCAACTAAGTTCAAATTAGCCAACTGGGGCAAAAATTTGGTGATAACATCACGAATTGTTGATTCACCAGGTCGATTATGACGACCATAATATGGTCGTAACAAACGGTGCACCTTTTTCACCGAGCACGAATTTTTCTAATAAATTTCAATAATTTGCAATCGTTGCTCGTCTGTAAACTGAAAACTATTTTGACAGGTGACGTTTGGACGCCATTACTAATCAGTGCTGCCAACCTAAAAAATTTAACTCTTAAAAAAACACCCGTTATATATATGTAAAGATATCTTTCTAACACGAACCCTAATACCAATTATTGACACCTTAAACCATCGTTATTAATAAATTCCAGTCAGAAATAAAAATATGCATAAGTAGATCAGAAAACAGAAAACAATGCCACACATATAAATAGTACTGTGACGTGTGACCCTTCTAACTATTTAACAATAACTTGAGACAATTGGTATAGTTATGTGCTGCCTGTCAGATGAATAACCCAAATTGAATTTTATCCCTTTTGCTATATTCTATTCACCGTTTTTTCTATCTAGTATCGGTTCCCAGATTTTTACCTATCTACTTAATAAAATAAGAAAACAATCAACCAAACTTTTGATGAAGGACAAAGTTTAAGAGTCTCTATTCCACAGCTTTTACTGGGTGATTGCAATATAAGTTCCTACGCAAACTTAGAGCCCTTGCATGAATAACCATTTTCAACCTTAATCTTAAATTTTTTGTAGATTCTAAAAGCTTATTTTGTGAGTTCATAAATTTTGAGGTTGACACTAAAAACGATAACAAGTAGCGCGCATTTTCATTCCCAAAAAATAAATATCTCAAAAGTCAGAATGAGAGAGTCATAAAGCAAAATTTTATTCATAAAATAAGAGAACGAAATGTAAAGGTCATTACAGCGTTTGAACAGACTTCATGTAAACTGTGCAGTAACGGGCAACTTTTGGGTGCTATCCAAGTTTTAAGTTCACAACATTTCATCTTTACCAAAGACTTACTGTGTCTATGCACGCTGGCGGTACTATACCCTATTACAACAGTACATTTCCCTCTACATCATATTTAACGTCGCCCGACCAGCGGAATGGCACCCAATAAGTTCTGTAATCCCTGCCAAAGCTCAGATCCATTCTGTCATAAATCAAAATGGCTGAATTGAATTGTGCTTCCGTATGACTTCACATTCGCAATGGGACACCGTGCGATGGGGAGGAACACTTCCGAGGGACAGCCACAGCAGGTCTCGCTTTCTGCTGCTTGAAGTGAAGTACTCGTATCTTTAATCATCATATGAGTATGTTTGCGCATATGCGTTGGGGATGATGTAACAAACAATGCAAATTTAATTGCCTTACATCGGTTGACCCATATTTGGTTAAAGCAAGCATCACGGATATGTGATGGGGTATTTCCCCGTTTCAAGTGCTTTGTGCGTGTACACAAACACATGTTGTGCGGATCCTTTCGAGCGGGTGGGGCATTCAGTTTCACTGCATTCAATGGAACGCATTAATGCAAATTTAACAGATGCATTCGTCACTGTGCAGAGTGCATTTCTGTCTGGTGTCAAGTTGAAATAGTTCCGGCAGAAAACAAAGTAGCTGGTGCTGGATTGATGTGGCATTCGGTTTCAGTTGCAATGCCTTTGCGTGACTTTTTGACCCACATTGGAAAGTGTTGTCACTTTGGTGCGTGTTTCCTACAGCAACTTAAATCCAAATCGTATAATCCATGAGGTGGCTTGTGCAGAAAGACACTACCACTCAAAGCAAAGAGGATAGCATCATTAGCCGGTGTACCCAAGGTATATGGAATAAGTACATGTAGACCATTCCGAATTAATTAATTAATTATCGTTTTGAGCGTCACTTGAGGACAACAATTTTCACGCGAATCGACAATAAAAAGCACAAGTGAAGGCCAGTGCTATAATTTATGCGAGAGTGAGATATTGTAACGACATGTATTTTTATTGGCGAAACAAAGAAACCAAAAGTAATGAAAAGACCAAAGACGTTCACAACGTTAAAAAGGTTTTATTGGAATGATGTTAAGAATTAATTGTATCTACAGTCATTTCGTACACTTAATCCGATTTATGTGATATTTATGCTCTTTGTTTTACAATGCCCATATATAATGTTTTTATTTGTGAATGTTTATAGTTTCATAAGTAAATGTCAAAAAATGTGTTAACAATATATTATTTGTCTGAGTGTATATAGCTGTCATCGATGTGTCATTTCATTATGGATGGGTGTGGGCCTGAAACCATATGTCAACGAACTGATTGGGCCCTGTCAGTGCGGTTTTAGGCCCGGTAAGTCCACAACCGACCAAATATTCACAATACGGCAGATACTGGAGAAAGCCCAAGAATCCAAGTCGATACCCACCGCCTGTTTAACGATTTTAAGGCCGCATATGACAGCATTTATAGAGACGAGCTAAAAAGAACCATGTCTAATTTTGACATCCCTGCCAAACTTGTCAGATTGTGCAGAATGACGACGGGGAACGCTCGCTGCTCCATAAAGGTCGGAAACAATCTCACCGAGACCTTTGGTATCAAAGCTTGCATTTGCAAGCATCACTACAGAAGCGGCAAAAATGGGTTTAGTGGGTGAATGAGGGCAAAACAAAATATATGCTATCAACAAGAAGGGACACACAACATCGCCGAATCAGACAGAACGTCACGATAGACAGCTTTAAGTTTGAGGCAGTTCGGGACTTTGTCTACCTCGGCTCCGCTATTAACTGTGAAAATGATATCACCTTAGAAATCAAGCGAAGAATCACACATGCCAACCACTGTTACTTTGGTCTAAGAAGGCAATTGATTAGTAAGGCCTTGTCGAGAAATACTAATAAGACCCTCATCATACAAGTTCTGCTTTATGGTGCAGAAGCATGGACCCTATCAAAGTCGGAAGAAGAGCTCCTTGGTCGTTTCGAACGCAAAATTTTTCGTGTGAGTTTTGGTCCCGTTTGCGTTGACGGGTTCTGGAGCTGTACAGCGACATCGACCTAGTCAGAAAAGTACGTATCAGTCGTCTAAGATGGCTGAGACATGTAGAGCGAATGGACACCAACGCTCCCCGAAGAGTCTTCGATTCCAACCCAGAGGGACAACGCATTAGAGGAAGACCTCGCCTTTGGTGGCGCGCTCATGGGGAAGTAGACCTCAATAAACTTTGAGTGCGCAACTGGAGGCAGTTAGCCAAATATCGCGCTAACTGGAGAGGCGTATTAGTTGAGGCCCAGATCCACCCCGGACTGTAGTGCCACCTAAGTAAGTAAGTAAGGGTGTGGGCATTGTCTGTTAGGATGTACGTTTAATCACTTCGTAATTATAACCGTGTACTCAATGACCTACAAAATATTTTTTATTTCGTGGTTAGTCCGAACCTATGACAATTTGGGAAACTCAGCTTATGAAAAAAACCAACTTGTCAATCATATTACCCTCAAGATTGCTGTGCTGCATTGATTTTGAATTTTCCAAAAACCTGTTTAAAAAACTGTGCTTCGCTGACAATAAGAAACTTCAAAAATTATGAAAAGGTATTTCAAAGAACGATGATGATCCTTACATCTTGCTAAGTCTGTAGTATATTTTTGAAACTCCTAAGATAGGCGATTCATCGTTAGGATTGTAGAACACTTCTACGAAGTTTACACCCTATAACTATAAGTCAAGGGATGACAATTTTGAAAAATTGTGAACTAGGAATATGTGCCTAATTTCAAAAATTTCAAAACAATGCGACAAACGGTTTGTGAGCACTCGTGTTTTAAAAAATTATAAAAAGAAAAGATTAGGTTTGTTTTGAGCAACAAGCTACTCGTCAGTGTTCAGACGAGTTTGTATTTGAATGTGTAATGCCTGTATCACAATCACGCTTTCACACTAGCGTTGCTTCACCTTACGGGATACAGCTTTACGAGCGCTTTGACATTCCACTCAACTCAGCTGTTAGCAGATGTTTTGTTTGTCACAGCTGTTTGCAAATCGTTTGTTTATCAACAAATGTAATAAAATTTCAATTTGAAAATTAAAAATTAATTCCGGAACATCTAACATATTATTTGGAATAAAACTAGCTTATACAGCATATCGCGGTTATTTAAAATATGTGGAGGCAGAGGAAGAACCGACCGAACGACGTTGGTGGGTTCGAGAGCTCAATCTGAAAAGAGATGAGGAAGGATTCTACGCGATGAATTTTGAGCAAATGAGGGAGCGAGATCCGGAACAGTTCTATAAAATAACAAGAATGTCACCTGAAACATTTGAAGTTCTTCGAACACTAATAGAACCTAAACTTTTAAAGACGTCGTGGAGAAAACCAATAGAGCCCAGCGCACGTTTGTTTTTGGTTCTTTTGTAAGTTTTTAATTCCTTTGATGCGTTGGTTTCCTTTAACAATAATTTGCTTTAGATATCTATCGCAGGGAGTTCCTAAGCAAGTCCTAGCTTGGATGTTTCGGATGGGCTATTCGACTGTTGCGAGCATCATATACGAAACATGCGATGTTCTTTGGGATGTTTTGATGCCGGTTTATTTGTCGCAACCAACCGAAGACGATTGGAGAAGAATCGCAATGGATTTCGAGATGATGTGGGATCTACCAAATTGTATTGCCGCTATTGACGGAAAACATATAAATATTCGCTGTCCACCTGGAGCTGGATCCGAATACTACAATTATAAAGGACATCATTCCGTAGTGCTTCTTGCTTCTTGCGATGCCCACTATACATTCACCGCAATTGACATTGGGGCTTACGGCAGCCAGAGTGATGGTGGAATTTTCGCTGAGTCATCATTTGGAAGAAAAGTGATATCTGGCGATCTTAACTTTCCTCCTCCTAAAAAGCTTCCGAATTCTTCCTACATTTGCAATCACTATATGGTTGGAGATTCAGCTTTTCCTTTGAAACCGTATTTAATGCGTCCCTACCCTGGCAAACTATTAGACGTGGAAAAAACCAATTTCAATAAGAGACTTTCCAGAGCCCGACGAGTGATAGAAAATGCTTTCGGAATTTTGGTGGCGAAGTGGCGAATACTAAGTACTACACTACACATGATTCCCATGAATGCTGATAAGATAGTAAAGGCCACGGTAGTATTGCACAACTTCGTAAAAGTTAACGATACGGCTTACTATAATTCTGAGTTCCTGGATCGCTACGACAAAAATGATAATATCATAAGTGAAGGAGTTTGGCGCAGTGAAGTAACACCACTTTCTCAGTTTAGGCAAATCAGATCTCACAACTCCTCCCAAGTTGCCTTTTTCATGCGGGATAAAATCAAGGAATACTTATATGCCAACCAAATTTAAAAAAACAAATAATTCTCATCATTAAAATTCATTTATTAAAACTAAGATCACTTTTTTTTATTCAGTCTCAATTGTTATATAATTATTTAGGTACAAGTATTAAAAAACTAAAAAACAGTAATTATTAAAAGGGTAATTCAAGTAAGTAAGTTAAAGAGAAAAAAAAATTTAATAACTACTGCATTGTTTCAAGCAGTTCGTCATTAATATCCGCCAAAATTTTTAAATGAAGCCGCATTTTTGCTGATGCTGGCAATGGCTTCATCCTTCTGGCCATGTTTAACATGAACTCCTCATCGGTATCCATTGGTGCTGCCTGACCAGGTAAACAGGGAATCATTGCCGTGGAGAGACCATGTAAAAACTTTTTGAACTCCTCATCGGCCACTTTTAGTTTTTTTCCTCTTTTTGGGGTATCTTCTTCAAAGTTGTCTTCAATTAGATCTTCATTTTCTATTGTGTCATCTAAGCCAAGTGCGGTCTCTTGAAAGTTTCCAATTTGTCTGTAAAGAACACAAATAGGTAATTTAATTTAAAACAATCTCGAAAAACTATTTCGCGCGTAGTGTATAGGTACTGTACAACTACATAAGTGTCCGAAGTAATTTACCTTCTTGTAGAAATCGAGGGAATGAGAAACTCCAAGCAAGAATAGTACTCCCATTCTTCCCTTAGTCTTGCTCCACTGCCGGATGGCAGATCCTTAGCCCTTTTTTCCCTGACAAACCTATCCCTTAAACTTTTCCATCGCTGTTTGCAATCATCAGCTACAAATATTTAAATCAAAATAGTGATGCAACTTTAACACGTACATACTATTTGTTAAGTTACCTGATCTCTCCAGCAACCGGCTGATTTCCTCCCAGGCTTCAAAACGTTTGTTTACATTTTTGTACTGCTTCAGCTTAGTGTTGTAAATAAACCCCCTTTCTCTTACCAGTGCAATAAGTGATTCTTCGAAAGACATCTGAACGAATGAATTGTGTATTTAACTTATTTTATAGAAATTATTTCAATTTACTTACCTTAAAAACTAAATCAATAAAAATTTCCGACCAAACAACACAAAGCCAGCAGCAACAACAATCGAGAAAAAGTTTGACAATTCAAGTTTTTTTCAACCTTTACTTTGACTTTAGGCGCTTTACGGCAACCTTACGAAACATTACGTTCAGGTTTTACGAATGTCATTTTGAAGTTCAGACGCAACGCAGGTTTGTGGTAGGTTTCATTGATTTCCTATGGCTGAACTGAATGCGTTTGTCAACGCGAAGCTCCAAAGCGTGATTGTGATACAGGCATAAGAGTCCAGAGCTTTGAGTGCAGTTTGACCATCTGAAATTATGTTGATAATTTTGATCTTTTGAGATTATGTTTTAAGCAGTCTTGGCACATAATTTAATTCCTCAGATTTTTGCTTGGAAAACAGTTGTTGCAAGTGTAAAAGGTCTGAGAAGTTGGCATTTCTTATCCGTATGTGTCTACAATAGCGATGGAAGTTGACTTTTAAGACATGAATTCTGTTACTTAGATGGAGGGGTTTGGCAAGATCGCAAGATCTTCATATAAACCTTAAGATTACCTCGTTTGCATTTTTGTACAAGGTGAGGTTTCCTGTCAATGGTTGCGGCTGTAAGTTATAAGGAAGGTTAAGTTGAGTTGACAGGAGCACAAAGCCTCTGTGATATCATTGTGTTTGTACTCTTTTAAGTGAGGTCTGATCCCACCAGACTAAGTAACAATTGACATGACGATGTTAACATAGGTGAACTAGATCATTTTTGGTCGAATACCCTATTTTTTACTGAATAGCCAGCAGCAAGCTCATAAGACAGCAGTTTACTTTTTTATGGTATTAACTCCAGTTCCATTTTAGTTTGTTACCCAGAGTGAGTAATGGCATGATATTCTACTTCTTTTTGAGGACGAAATTTGTACATTGCTCAAGGTGACTGTGTGGATGCTAATATTTTTTGCCCTTATTAATTGAGATGATCGTTATTTTTAAAGGGTTTACGCTAAGTCATTGTTCATTCGATCATTTTTAAAGAAACGAAGCCACGGGTCTTGATGCTCGAAAAAAATTCACTTAACCGTTAGGTTGTCTAGTTCATTTTAACAGATAAATATGACATATTGTCGAACGCTCTCAAAGTTTAAAGGCACAGAGCGCAATATCCTTAGTCCCGGTTAAGTCTTAAACTTTCTTAATGGGTTGTTGATTAAAGGGTGGTCTATACGAAAGGATTTCCATATAGGTATGTGGGGCTTATCGGTCTGAATAATTTCTGACCCAAAGGACATTTCTTGCCAGCCCTGCCTATAAATACGACATCCACCCTACGCAAAAGGAGGGAAATATAGCCACCTATATTCAAAGTTGGATGTAAAAAGTACTACAAGGGAAGGCGATAGTATCTCGATAAATATTTTATTATTGCAGGGAATATTCCACTCGTCCTGGTGATTTGTCAGGCTTCTGGGGAGATAAATCGTGTTTTATTGTATCTGAAGAAAAGATCTTGCCTCATAGGCTTACTTATCTTCGGTTGTCTATGGTTTTCAATGTGGAAATTTGGATTTGAGATCACATCTGATAAGAAAAAAATGAGTCAGAATACATATAAGATGAACACTTCCCGACGATGAATGAACCTTCATTCACATTATATGGAGAACAGTAAAGTTCCGAGTATAAAACTCTGTGGGACATCACTACTAATTGCAAATAAGTGTGTTAGGCTATAAACTAATTAAAATACATGCATTCTGCTTTAAAGATAAGATGATAAAATCCTTAACAGCTTATCCTGTAACCCTTTAAGTTTATCGGCGAGTTTGCTACGTGCCACATTGTCAAATGCTTTGAACACACACAGAAAAATAAAGATGTAAAGCGAAGATCTTAGAGATTTTTTAAAAATTAAAAGTTCTTGGTTCAAATATTGCTCAGGTTTTCGGTATAAGAATAATATATTCTCCATAAGTATTTTATTACATCATTGCCAACAATTTCATTTTTAAATCCAAGATTTTGATACTTGGGTTCACACTTGGGTTCATTTTAAGCAACGAAAATTGTTGGCATTCCAATTTTTTTTTCTGAGTGTACCTTGTCCTTATTAAAAAACAGTAACCAGGCTATGTTTGTCGTGGAAGCCATTTTTTTTAAAGTTTTAAAGCTTATAGGTTACTCGCTCACTCAAACACTTTCGGAAGGAAAGGTAAAATCAAAAGGGTGTTCAAATACTCAGATCTGCCAAGCGCTATCGAAGCAGAAGCAGTTTGAGGAAGACCTGCAATAAATTCTGCCAAAAAGGTTCTGAAGACAGAGAGAATAAAAATCGGATGTTCATTATGGCGAATGCGGAAAATGTCAGATGACAATAACATTTTGTGGGTATAGAAGGACGATTTATATTAGATCCAAGATGCGTTCTTCAAAAGCTCAGTCTGCCCTGTAAACCAGGGATTAGGGACCTATTAAAACAAAAGAAAGCATATAAAATTGCGGCATTCGTTCCCGAGTTGAGCATAAATTTTAGCGCACTATGTGAGCAGTAGAAGAATCTGGACGAAAACTCTTAACCATAAAAAGCCGCTATCTCGCTGTATAGATTTTGGCACTTTCGAAATATAAGTTACGACACGCGGCAAAGTTAATGCCAGAGGATGCTGACTCTTCCACTTTACCACAGTAGTAGCTATGGTCTGAAGCTGTTCAAGCACTTTAACAGAGTTTGTCTGACGTTTTCCAGTACTACACTAGTTTTTTTTTCTGGATGCAGTGGATCAGTATTTAATATGCTTGACTACTGAGACCGTAAGTCTCTAGTTGACCTCTCAGAAAAATGCATTTATCCATAGGAAACATCCGACCGCGTTTGGATTTAGTAGTCAAATAGTAGACCTCTCCCATACGTCTTAAAAATAAAAAGAGTCACACAAATGAACGGTTATGGTAAGCTGATCCAAGGTTCCTGTATTGAACTGTTGCCTCAAATATTTGTATGTTTTACACCAAATGTTGTTAGACGTAATGGTCTGCATGTTTGTCCATCAGCACAGTTGTGACTGACTTAACTTCTCTGATTTTTGTTCAGGTATTCATTTGTGGGCGTTTCGAGAAAATTTCTTTGGTTTTGTCGCACTTCAATTGAAAGCTTTTGGAAGCACGATTAAAAGACTATCTATACTGTCTAAAGTCTATAGCTCCATCAGCCAGTAGAGTCTAGATCAGAGAGAAGTATAGAGGAGGAGCACAGACATGACCTTAGAATTCGCGTCAAGGCTCCCAATCACTAAGTACATCATCCTCCGCTGTGTTGTGGAATACTGCACAAACATCAAACCGAAAGGCTGTCAGTGCTTAAAAATATTTATGCCCAACTTGAAACATCTACTGACGCCTGTGCTTCAGTCGCCAGTCTTAAATGTTACTATTTGAATAGCAACTATACGCAACTGCATCATCACACAAGAAATCAATTTCCTTGACAGTTCATCAAAGATCACTATTTGTTTCATTAAAATTGCAGCACGCGAAAATTGCTTTCGCAAAAAAAAAGAATTTTAAATCAAAATCTCTTCAATAAACAAACAAAAATGCAATCAATGTCCTTTCGGCATGACAAGTTGTTTCAGCGCACTTTGAATGCGGAAGCGAATTTCGGTCACCATTAAAATGCCATTAAGTATTGTGAGGAATAATTTCATTGGTTTTTCACATCTGCTGCATAGCAAATTAACCATTTTCCAGCAAACCATTTCCATCCATGCATCAGCACCGTATACCACAGCGTGGGGGTGCGCAGGGGATTAAATTTATTTATAATGTCATGCCAACAGACGACCATCATTTGCACATTCGCAATAATTGTGTTTTTTCTTGTGACTTTGGTGTGTGTGCTTTTTTTTGACGGCGAATTTTCCTTTCCAACGACCCGAACATTGTTAGGTTTCGTGGAAAATCTATAAACCGACATCCACGACTTTATACGCGACCGCAAAAACTGTCAAGCGAATAAAAAACCTTAAATATTCGTATTAGTGTCGTCTGTCTTGAGCAGGAAGACAGCGGTCTGTGGCGCTTCCTTTTCAATTGTTTTTTTGTTGTCTTTCGAAAGGAGCGCATACAAAACGTTGTTTGGTAGAACTGCTGCAATCGTTTGGCGACAAGTTGCAGTGCACCCTATAACAAGTGTTTTAGTCTTACCATCGAGAGTGGAAATGGCATAGAACCTTCGTCAACAAAGTGAATTATTTAATTTCGGAGGAAAAAACGTTGAATCTGAAAATGTCGTGCATTTTTGTGTGAAAAAGAAAGCTTCGTAGCGGCCTTAAGAGGACGAAGAGAAACTGTACTCTTGGTGACTTACAAAGGAGCTACTGTTCGCAGTTGATACCAACAAGCCGTAGTCCCAGTGGTCCCAGATTGAGGGGAAAAGAGTCAATTTTGGTGAATTAAAAAGGGGGAAAAAAGGGTAAATAATCAAAAATCTCTTTGAAACTTAAATCCATTACAAAAAAATTTCAAAGTTCACTCAGAATGAAAAGTTGGCACTAAATATGGAAGAAAACAGCCCACCGAACGTCTACGTAAGATTTTTTGTGTCTCTGAATGCTTAGGGGAAAAAAGGGAAATTTTTTCGAATCAAGGGGAAAATTACTGGCTTTGCTGATAAAAAAAGGGGAAAACAGTCTTCGTAGTATGGGACCACTGCGTAGACCTCGAAGGGTGGAATCGAGAATTCATTGTTGGGGAGCATTGGTGCTTCTCCGATTTTAATGACCTAGCTAAATAGTAAATGAGGACAGGACTAAGCACATGCTATCAACAAACAAACAAGCATCTGTCCACCGCCTAGGACAGAACGTCACTATTGATAGCAACATTTTCGAGGTAGTTAAGGAGTTTATCTACCTCGGAGTAAACATGAACTCCACAAATGACATCCTAGTGGAGATCCGGCGAAGAATTACCCTAGGAAACCGCTGCTACTTCGGTTTTGCAAAACAATTGGGTTCAAAACTCCTAACTCGAAGGACAAAATGTATGCTTTACAGAACCCTTATCCTGCCAGTTCTGCTTTATGGCGCCGAGTGCTGGACGATAAGCAGGAAGGGAGAGCTGATACTGGGCTCCTTCGAAAGAAAAATTCTTCGGCGGATTTTTGGTCCTGTGTGCGAGGAGGGCGAATAGAGGAGAAGATACAACCGCGAACTCTATGAGCTGTACCAAGATGTGGATGTAGTCCAAAAGGCCAAAATACGTCGACTACATTGGCTCGGCCACATCGAGCGAATGGACAATAATGCTCCAGCTAAGAGGATCTTCGAATCCCAGCCGCCAGGTTCGAGACGACAAGGAAGACCGAACCTCCGTTTCAAAGACCAAGCCATCGCGGATGCCAGAGCGCTTGGTCTGGAATGGAAGGCTGCAGTGTCTCAGGCAGAGACTCTCCACGGGTCGGGAGCCCGTTAAGTAAAGTAGTAAGCATTAGTCATTAGGTTTAAACCTGCATTAGCTTTTCATTCCTTATAGTTTCATGCAAATTATTCTGAAGAGAAGTTGTTAAAAGCTCCCAATGAACTTTTGAAACTTATTTATAAGTTGCCAATGCGAAAGGGTTCCAAATCCAATTTTGCCAGTAGAGTTACAAACCCTATGATGTACTAATTCATCAACCAACAAGTAGGTAAAAGAAGGACATTCCTTCAAAAGGTTGCCTAATAGCTTTCGCTTATTTGACTTAGCTGAGAGTGCGCCTGTCTATACATTACAAAATACTGCTCCGTCAAACCTTTTTAAAAAAGGGTAACTTAAGGTGTGTGCTTTTCATAGACGATCAAGTGCTTCTCACATTTACCCCTAACCCGTTTAAATCTCCCCAAAACTACGCCATCCAGAGATCCATATACCACACAAAATCAAAATTTAACCATAGGGGGGTTTGGGCCCCCGTTTTGTTTATACAATTTGTCAGTCAAAAAACCTTATTTCCGCATCAATCATTACGATTCGATTAAGTTCATCAGTTTTTTGTGCCGCATTTGTATAACTCACATTAGATTTACCCTATAAAGTGTTGGAGTACATGAAAAACCCTGTTGATGTGCAAAACAAAAACTTGGTCACCATGTGCACGCGCAGGCGCACGTTTCATTGGAAAACTCATCCGTCGCACGTATAGTACGTCCCCCCATAACCAATCTATGAAGAAAGCCTTAATGGCAACGCGAAAAGCCGGTAATTTATTCGCGGCGCAAGATTATGCGGCAAGTCGTGCCTCTAAGTACTGTAATTAACAAGATGTATTATGAAATTCTGCTAGTATGGCATACTAAACAATGTGCGCGATTTGGGTTTTTCCCTCGTCTAAAGTGTATTAGACGAGGTTGTGCAGTGCAGCTCGCAGAGCTCACCGCTCTTGGATTCAATGCAAATATCAGTGCGATCATCGTGACCGACCCGAAATCTGATGTCGTAATTGCTTCCTCCTGCCGGAGTATACTCATGCTCGGCTTGTTAACCATCAAGTGTGGCATTTAACACGATGGTTACGATTTACATTTAAAAAAAAATAAAATTGATACGAAAATTAAATCAAGAAATCTGTGCATTGCATTGTTGCAACATGTTGCGAGGCATTTGCTTAATCTGTTGAATATGCGCGCAAATAATTACACCGACGACGGCCAGATACAATCTGACACTAATAATTGCTTCATCATTGTGGCTAAGTAACAAGGCGTGTCTAATTTGCGGGATCGACGCGACGCGACGCTTGATATTTCCCTCTTAACACTCGCGAAGGCTTTGTTGCGAATTTAATTTACGCCTAATGAATACATGGCGCGCTGAAAAACGTTTCGCGTTAAATGTAAAAATTGATTGAATTTCTCGGTAAAATTATTGCTTACCTGTTTTTGCATTGCTGCCCTTTGAACTTCCGTTGGGGGAAAAAATGTGAAACAACAGATTAACTACGTGCCAACAACTATGAATATTGAAAATAGATTGCAAATGCAATTGCCCGGGTACGCCCACTCGCCCTTGGATAGATTGAACTGCGTTTTGAGTTTGAATCAAAGTAGTTGAAACGATCGGGCGTTGGACGTTCGGTTGTACCCAGTTCCTGCAACAGTCTAAAAGTTTTTTTTTTTTGTAATTAAAGGTGAAAATCTAGTGTGGGGATCCAACCGCACTAAAAATACTTCATTAATCATAATCCAGCATTGGCCCTGAGACTCCCGGACATATGCAGTGTGTTCCAGGCAGAGATTCTGGCCGTACTCCAAGCTACAGAGTAACTTGAGATGAGATCAATATCCAATAAGAATATCGCCATCTACAGGGTGGGCCAAAAGAAGTCGGTCTCCATACAAGACACTGTTTGAGGTACCGTACTTCGCGTGTGAAATAAAGTGGTCAATGAGCTGATAGGTCTCTACTAGGCCTCGTTTGAGCGCAATAAATAAATTAAACATCAAGAGATCCAAGGGAAACCACAAGAACTCGAAATTAATGCCCATTAGTCGCGTTACATTTTTATCGATTTTAAAACCGCATATGCCAACTTATTCGTGGCTGTGACGAATGACAATAGAGAACGGGTGTAACCTCTCCGACACATTTAATTAACGCAGTGTAATCCGACTTCTTCCACATCATCATCACAATCACTTTTCACTGTTTCCGTCTTTTCATTACAAAAGCCTCGGGTGAACCCTCCAGAGCTCTCGATCCTCCGTCACCGACACTTGATTATCAAGCGCAAGCCACCACCAGAGGAACAATTTTCTAAAGTTCTATGGAACTCTCGGTAAACGAAGATAAGATTTTCATCATTATCCAAAACCTGTCACTGGCGCGATTACAAGTTTGAGGACAGAAGCGCCTTGTGAATCCAGGGTAGGGGCTATACACCTAACGAAATTAAGAAGCACACTTCATCGGGCGTCACAGCAGATAGCTTTCCAGGTTATGGACTTAATCATACACGACTACGTCGTATTACTCTAGAGAAGTTTCGCTTTTTAATAAATACGTACCTTTCCTTATGGCTGGAAAAAGTAAGCCAAAGGCCGAACTAGCTGGATTGTGGACAAGCGTTTTTTGACAGAAGCATTTCTATGCCGGACCGCAGCACTGTTTAAGTAAGTTCATTTCGATTCTGAAGCAGCATGCCAATGCCATGGTTGCCACTTGCAAGAAAAAATTAGCAATAAAATTAAAAAAAGTTACATAAACCTGGTTAAAAAATACCAAAAATTTGGAAAGTTGAAAAAAATCATACATATCGTCTTGAACCAATGTAACCAAAAGAAGTCATCCGATGTTGTTTGGTCTTCTTTTTTTTTCTAAACAAAAAACTTCGATTCTGGTTTTTGATTATGTTTACTTGAATATTTAGAATTTTATTGGTCAAGTCGAGAAGATGATATCGGCCAAATGGGCGCCGTCACAATTGATTGCCATACGGGCTCGTTTTATGGCATTTTTCATCATTTCGGCGAGAACTTCAGGCGACAGCACTAGAATCACTGGCTAAGAAAGGAGCGGAGCTCCCACTAAATACAATGATTAAGGGTATCAGACCACCAATGGCCGTTGCTAAAAGGGTTATCTTCTTGAAAAGCTCTTATAAAGCAGCCACAAGATGGTCACAGTTAGAAGGACACAGGGTCTCAAAGGCACTCTGGCCCGTCTTAAATAGGAAAAAGTCTGAAGAACTACTAAATCTCAGCAGAACAAAGTTAAGATTAACGGTAGGAATTCTCTCTGGACACTGCCTTCTAAGCAGTGTTGCCACTAAAATAAAATGAATCCGGTCAAATCTGACCGAATGACCGATTTTTATTTTTTTAAATTCGGTCAGAAAATCCGGTCAAAAGATAAAATAAGATTTTTTGACCAGAATACCGGTCAAAAATGGAATAAAATAATACATTTTAACAAAAAATATATTATATTATAATATGTATTTAACTAATCTTGGATTTAGTAAAACAAAAAACAAACAATTCATTGAAAAGCTTTGCATCACAATGTTTTGCAGAAAAATGAACTTTCCACTCCACTTCGGCGTTTGAAACTCGTAAAACCAACACCGAAATTGCAAAATATGCTAAATCGTCTTCACTTCGGTCTTGTTTGAATGCACACACCCAGTCACAGTTGGTGGGAGTATTCAAATGAGATTGGTTTCTATATGAACTTGTGAGTGTGTTCATTAAGTATGGCCAAGTATTATTCAAAGTTTAGAAATCTATCCTTTATCTAGTCATAGAACAATATTATTTTTCCGGTCAAAAAAGGGTTTTCCGGTTAAAGAATTTTTTCGTTCCGGTTAGAAATCGGTTAGACCTGATTTCAAAATTTTCTCCGGTCAGAGTGAAGAGATTTCGGTCAGATATAACCGGTCAGAACACTGCTTCTAAGGAAGCATGCCATGAGACTAGGTTTTGCTAATACGGATATATTAAGGTACTGTGAAAACCTACAAGTCACTGAAGATGTCTCCCACCTTCTGTGCAATTGCCAAGCAATTGCTTGCACCTAGGCAGGTACTTCTTTAACAACTTAGATTAGGTTGGTTCCTCAAACAATATCGGGTTAATAATTTAATTTTGTAAGGCAATTGCTTGCTTGCCCGTCATCACAACCCCACTCAACCTAACCTTACCTAACCTTATCATGGCCAATCACGTTATTTTTCTACACCCTTCCCTCAACTTTGTATTGAAAATAAAACGTCACTCGGTACGTAAGAGATTATTTAATTTCCTTCTCGTAATTACTCTCCGCGATTCAAATCGCAGGAAAGCCTGCCTGGCCTGCTGCGGTGAGCTCGTAATACCACACGCAGATAATTCTCGGCGGCGTTTCCATCTCTAAGTGCACATAAATTCTAAGCAATCCCAATCAATTCTTGACAATTATCGAGGGTTTTCCCCATTAGAGTCTGTCACATAACTTTGCCTTTCTAGGCCAAACATCTCATCCCCATCAGTATAGGTGTATAACGTGGTCTTGAATTTCTTCCGGCCGGCCGTTTATTTTCTCAACAACTGAAAACAAATTTCTCCTGTTTCGCAATAAATCGATCAATCGCCATCGATCACCTGCGAATTATGGGCACCTACATATGTCCCTTGTCAGAGCCCCACCTTGTGTTGAATGTGTATTGCGCTACTGCGGCCACCACCCCAGCCGTGTATTGTATAAGTATAGCACGTACTCGAACTTGCTCCTGCAGAACGGTCTGTGCCTCTGCATTTTCGGGTGTCTCTTGCGGTTACTCCTACTGTTGCCGGTTCTGTATGCGTCTGATCGCCATCGCCTCCATAAATACCGATTAGATCAACATAAATTGCTCGAAATTGACAATAAAATGCCATTAACTGTCCGGGTGTACCGATGATGATTGTCAATTATTGATGTCAATCAGTTTGATGATCCTGCTTGGTGGGGACGAGAGTTGACTTTGCTTTTTTTTTTGCAATTTCGTTTTGCTTTTATTTCACCAACTTATAGTATGTAGTCGGTAGGCACGGATATGTGAGATGCATTTTTATGGCCGCTCGATAAATTATTGATAAATTATCCGTGCGGGCTGTTTATGCGCTGGTATGCCAGTGCGCGGTGTGTATCTGCTGCTGTGTATCTATGTGGGAGGGTTTTTATATAAGTCAGGGACATGTCGCATTATTAATTATTTCCGTATTTGTGTGATCTCATTTCGATTGTCTGGTTGTCTGGCAGTGGGGCTCGTATGCTGTCCCAGATCTGAACTTGTTGATTTGCTTTAAATGGTTTTTGGAATGTCAGTGTCAAACGAATAATATTGAATGTGGGCCAATTTGTAGTGATATGTCATATTGTTCGATATAAGTTCTTAAAGGGAGCTATGCCACGGCAGTGTCCCCACTGAGCCTTGTGTTTAGTTTAGCATTTTAAACAATGGGACTAAAATTGAAAACAATTATTACAAGTCACATTTTAAGTCATCAGAGTGAAGTTGAAACAATTTCTTTAAATTTTAGATGAGACTTACAGGGTGGACCACAGCTTTAAATATAAGAACTGTCCAGCCAGGTCGGTCTCTAGGTTGATGTGTTTCCATTCGCAGGACTTACTTAGGCGACAAAAGGTAGTTTTATAAAAACCTTAATTATTTATTTGCTTTAATAGTTCATATGGCTTTTAAATTGAAAAGTCGTGGGCACTCATTCCGTCACTTTAAGGCGATTATCGTCGATACGATGGATCTCAAAATTTAGCTTAGTGCTAAAATTGTGAGTTTGGGAGCTTAATCCAGTTCATTTTAAACAAATTTAAGCTGAAGAAGGTCAAAATAAAGTGCACGACTGGGTCGAATGACACTTTCTCGTTCATCAAAAGTTTTGCTGTTTTTATTTTATTTTATTAGGTAGGTGGGTAAAAATCTGAGAACCGATGCTAGATAAAATAAACGGTTCATAAAAAATAGAAAAAGGAATAGTGTTGAATAAATAACACTCCTCCTCTGAAGCCCGTCAGCGCAAACTGGACCAACCAATTCACAAAAAACTAAAAAGTATACATTCATCTGCTAGGGAAAGTCCAAGCCTCAGCACCATTATGAAGGACTGGAACTCAGTTGTTTGTGATATAGGCCTTTATACTTAATTGTCCTCTAAGCACAAAGAAACGGCGACTGGCAAGAGTTGTTCGACATTTTATTTCTGCCGAGATGTTACTTTTATAATAGAGCGAAGGCAGACATAGTCTCTTACTACCTCAAAGTTGTGTTGATTGTGAAGTTGAACGTTAGTAGTAGGGCTATGCGGGTCCTGGCTCACAAAATGAGTCATCATGAGTCAAGGTCAAGAGCTGTGGGTGTGTCATACGTCATCAGAGTCAAGGTCAAGGTGTGTGTGTGTGTGTGTGTGTGTGCAGAGATAAGAAGAGCGTGAAAGAGAGAGAGAGAGAGAGAGAGAGAGAGAGAGATAATAACACCAAACAGAGTGAGAGAGATAAAAAGATGGAGACAAGAACTCCAAGGTTGAATTTATTTTGTGTGTGTGCGCGCATGTGTATATGAGTTAAAAATAGATGAGAAATCATGTTCCTAAGAAAAAAAAAAAAAAAAAACAACATCATGGCTATACAAAACATGATGGTCAACAAGTTTTGTGGATAAGAGAATTGAAAAAACATGTAGAAATAAATCCCCTCCGGGCGAAACAAGTTTTGTAGATAAGAATGGAGAAATCAAGTTTGACGTGAATGGCCCAAGGTTGAATTTACTATAAAGTCAAGGTTATTTTATATTTAGAAAGTTGCATAGTGACTAATGTTTTATGAGAGTAGAATTAAAGAGCTTGATTTATGAATATAAGCAGTAAAAAAGGGCGATTCAACTCAGTGTAAGCGAAATTGTGGTTGTTCCAAGTGAACGTTTAAAGTAATACATTTATGTGTGCGCATATGAACATATCTATATCAAGCGTTTAATAGTGTAAGTGTTGTGATCGAAAATGGAGACCTACATTGAAGAGATGCTTGAAAGGCATCAATCAATTTTATTTGATATGCTCATGCATAAAAAAAGTGCGGGAAACTGTGAAAAAAACATTGAAAATTGTACAAATGATTTAGACTTGTTGCATAAATGTTTGAATGATACTAGAACTACCGGTAAAAAGTACCGTCTTACCACGGCAATCGGTAAATTAAAATCTTTTAAACAAATGATGTTAAAAAATGTATCTGAAGAACAACAGCACATTGATGATTCTTTGATATGGGAAGATCTGCCACATAGTGCGTTTTCACAAAGAATCAGATCAGGTGTGATTACAAATTTAAATCATACTGACCCCAAATCATTTTTGGAGGCTTGCAGAACAGTGGTTATTGAAAAGTTAAAAGAAGTTTTGAGCGAATACATCAACATCAAAACAAATGCGGTATTTTGTGCTGAGTTCCGGAAATATGAAGGTGAAGAGCAACAACAAGACATCAAATACCTCAACACCAAGAATATTATTGTAAATGCTGGTAGTGACTTAGAAGAAGTTATAATAGAAAATTTAGAAAAACCTTTGTTAAGAAAATTAGAAGAATTTCAAGAGAAAAATAGTGGATGGGCACTATCATCTATAATAAATGTTATTTTAAATATAAATAAATATTCACCAATTGTAGGAAGTTCGTATATTAAAACACCACTAACTATATCTACCAAGAAAGCATGTGTTAATGTGAAAAATTCTGACAATGCATGCTTTGCATGGGCTGTAGTATCGGCTTTGTTTCCTGCAAACAAAAACGTGGATAGACCCACAAGTTATCCACATTATAAAAATGTGTTAAATTTAAATAGTATAACTTTTCCAATGTCTTTAAATTTAGTTCCATTATTTGAAAAAAATAACAATATTTCAATAAATATTTTTACATTACATAGAGAAAAAAATGATAAGAAAGCAGAAATATATCCACTTAAATTATCTCAATTAGCATGTAAAGAAAAAAAGCATATCAATTTATTGTTGTTAGAAGAACATGTAAATGATGATTGTGCAGTCTTAAAACAACATTTTATTTGGATTAAAAACCTTTCAGCACTAGTTCAAAGTACATTAACTAAAAACAAAAAGAAGCTTCATTTCTGTAATAGATGCCTCCACTATTTTTATTCTAGTGAAAAATTAGATATTCATATAAATGATTGCACCAATCAAAATAATTGTAAAATTAAGTTGCCTACGCCAGAAAATAAAATATTGTTATTTAAGAACTTTAGAAATAAAATTATGACTCCATTTGTAATATATGCAGACTTGGAATGTATCTTAAAAGAAATTGATGATGGGAATAGATATCAAGAACACATACCCTGCTCTATAGGGTTTTATGTTAAAAGTTCCTTCAAATCTAGTTATACAACCTACATGGCATTTCGAGGGGAAAATTGTATAGATTGGTTTATGAATGAACTAAAAACGTTAGTTCTGCTTCTGGATTCAGATGTTTCATACATAGTACCAATTGAGAATCTTTCCATTGAACAACAGGAGAGTTTTAATGCTGCAACCACATGTTATATATGCAATCAACAGTTTTCACCAAATGACATCAAGGTTCGTGATCATTGCCATTTTACAGGAGCTTATCGTGGCCCTGCTCACAGTATCTGCAATTTAAATTATAAAGATAATCTAACTATACCAATTATTTTTCATAACCTAAGCGGCTATGATGCACATTTTATAATTAAAGAAATTCATAAAATTGGAGCTGGTGAAGTGAATGTGCTACCATTAAATAAAGAAAAATACATTTCATTCACTAAATTGCTTTCTAATACAAAAATAAATTTCAGATTCATTGACTCTTTTAGGTTTTTGAGTAGTAGTTTAGATTCACTATCATCTTTATTAAATGAATTCCCAATACTTGAATCTGAATTTAGCTATTTAACACAAGATCAACGGAATCTATTGAAGCGTAAAGGTGTTTATCCCTATGATTATTTAAATAGTTTTGAAAAATTTTCCGAAGAGTATTTACCCGAAAAACATTTGTTTTACAATAAATTAAATAAGGAAGACATAAATAGTGAAGATTATTTACATGCTCAAAATGTATGGAATCATTTAAGCCTAAGAAATTTGGGCGAATATTCCGATTTATATTTAAAGACAGATGTTCTTTTATTAGCTGATGTTTTTGAACAATTTCGTTCTAATTCTGTTAAAACACATAAATTGGATCCAGCTCATTATTATTCTCTACCAGGTTATACTTGGGATGCAATGCTTTTCTATACAGGGGTAAAACTATAACTTCTTGATGATATAGACATGATAATGTTTATTGAAAGAGGTATCCGTGGTGGACTAAGCCAATGTTCAAAAAAGTATGCTGAAGCCAACAATGAGTACTTAGATAGTTTTGATGTTAGTAAACCAAGCACATTTTTAATGTATTGGGATATCAATAACCAATATGGGTATGCAATGAGCCAGTTATTACCAACAGGGAATTTCAAGTGGGTTGATAATATTCATGAATTCACAGTAGATGCAATTTGTTCTCTCTTGGATAGTTCGCTCAAGGGCTACATTTTTGAGGTTGACTTAAGTTATCCGATAGAATTGCATGATATGCATAGTGATATACCATTTTGTCCAGAACTTATGCACCCTCCTAAGTCTAAACAAAAAAAATTATTAGCGACTTTAACAGATAAAAACAGATATGTGATTCATTATAGAAATTTGCGTCAAGCTTTATTACACGGTCTCAAATTAAATAAAGTACATAGAGTTCTCGAATTTGATCAATCTGCATGGCTTAAGCCATACATTGATTTAAATACACAATTAAGAACTCTAGCTACAAACAAACTTGACATTGAGCGCTATAAATTATATAATAATGCAGTTTTTGGAAAATGTATGGAAAATGTTAGAAAGTATAGCAATGTTAAATTAGTCTCAAAATGGGAGGGAAGGTATGGGGCCAAAGCATTGATAGCATCACCTTTTTTTTAAAAACAGAACCATCTTTAATGAAAATTTGGTGGCGATTGAACTTCAAAAAGCTGAAGTTTACTTCAACAAACCGATATATGTAGGATTATGTATTCTAGATATTGCCAAAACTTTAATATATGAGTATCACTATGATTACATGAAAATAAAATTTGGTAATAATTGCACAGCTATGTACACTGATACAGATAGCTTAATTTATGAAATTTCTTGCAACAATATATATGATATGATTAAAAGTGATTGCAATATACGTTTTGATACCAGTGATTATCCACAAAGTAATATTTGGGGAATACCTCAAGTAAATAAAAAAGTAATAGGTTTGATGAAAGATGAGATGAATGGACATATTATATCACATTTTGTAGGTTTAAGATCAAAAATGTATTCAATTAAGGTAAAAAATAAGGAAAAAGTAAAAAAAAATCAAAGGTGTAAAGAAAAATGTTGTCAAAAAAGAAATTTTTTTTAATGACTTTTTAGATTGTTTAGTTAATAACAATAATAAATCTGTTGAGCAAAATTTAATAAAATCACAAAAACATATAGTAAGTAGTATTGTTCAAAAAAAAATAGCGTTAAGTGCATCAGATGATAAGCGATATGCTATAGAAAATAGTTATTGTACATTACCATGGGGACATTACAAAATATGCTGTGAAAAATAAAAAAACTTAAAAAGTACTTGAAAGATTTATTTAATGAACCAGCTTTCCGGTTAGTACAACAACAACAACATTCCACGCAACAATATGTCTTTAAAGATATGGTATACTGTGTACATTCTGAAGCACCCTCAAAAGTTTGGTGATGTTAAGTGTGGCGGACGATAAGCGATGTGCTATAGAAAATAGTTATTGTACATTACCATGGGGATATTATAAAATATGCTGTGAAAAATAAAAAACTTAAAAAGTACTTGAAAGATTTATTTAATGAACCAGGTTTCCGGTTAGTACAGCGATAACAGCAGCAAAGTAAAAAACCACATTCCACCCAACAATATTTCTTTAAAGATATGGTATACTGCGTACATTCTGGAGCACACTCAAAAGTTTGGAGATATTTTTTTTGCGCAATTCTCATGATTTTGTTTGAGTATAAAAACTCTGCGAAATCCATACATAATGAGACTTCAATTTGCAATTTGATCGTGTAAAGAACTCTTAAAGAAATAAAAATATGGACGCGCTAATCTCACTATTAACCACAGACATGAAGACAATAACTGACGCCTGCTGGGAGTTTCCGGCATTGGCACAGGAACTGGAGGACGCAGTAAAGGAGCTGCGCATGAAGAGGAGCTGGCTGCAGCTGAAAGCTGCAATACACATATTGCTGGCTCTGAACGCCAGAGCCAAGGCATTAGATTTTGTTTGTGGTGATATAAACCACATACTCCTAGCGTTAGCTGAGATAAAGTAAAATAAAAAAAAAAAAAAACGAAAAAATAAAAAAAATGTTGTTTTATTTACATTAACATTCCAATGAACAGGATTTTGAGATAAAACGCAAAGGGGATTTTGTTTCTCCTCGGGTTATCTGAAATAAAATAATCTAAATAAAAAAAAAACAAAAAATAAAAAAAATGTTGTTTTATTTACATTCACATTTCAAGATTTTTTTTGAGATAAAGCGCAAATACAGAAAAATTTTTGAATAAAAGGCAAGCGCTTTTTAATAGACGACATCAGTAAACCAAGAGGCAGCAGTAAGCATCAAACCATTGAAGAATAATTCACCACAGTAAGTACCATAACTAAAATTATTTCTTTTATTTTTATTTCAAATGATTTATTTCAATTTAGAGCAAAATGTCTGAAATTCAATTATTGGAGAATCTGTTGCAACAACAGCACAACAACCAACAACAGCAACAGCAACAACAACAACAGCATCTACCACAACAGCAACAGCACAACAACCAGCAACAAATAGAGGAGCAGCAGCTGTCTACAAAAAAAATGCAGATTGAAGAGGATGGTTGCAATATTAATGACATTTTGGGGCGTTTCAACGCTCATAATAATATTAATAATAATGCAGTATATAAAAAAACATTGCGTGCTATCGAAATGGAGCAAAACAAATATTATAGTGTTAAAAAAATAAAGAAAGTGAAAACCTGTTATGGTGACCGAATGGTGGTCGAGTTTGAGAAAACTCAATTTTTTTTGCCAAGCTATATGGCAAATTTATTTAAAGACTCCGAAATTGAAGCCTTAAATTTAAATAATCAATTTTTATACTTTGTAGCAAATGAAGCAAAATATTATTTTGTGAATGAAGTTCTCAATTCGCAAAAAAGAATGGCTGAGAACCAATAAAAATAATAATAAAACAATACAACAAAAGCTTTATTTTGAATTTCTTTTATTTTATATGTTTGGATATAAAAATTTCTTTATTAAAAAGACATTCTGAAGGGCACAGCATTTACTATGTAACATACACCTTGTTTCATTTGGATACATCCGTTTCAAACCATCTAGATTAGGACAAGCCATGTCCTCCACATTAACGATCTCAACATTTTCATCAAGAAGTTCTCTTAAAAACTGTGCTTTCTCTATTCCTTTAACATAAACAACTGAGTGGGTGACTTCCCTTTGAAGAAACTGCTTCACTTTGTAGAATTCGGTATAACCGCCATTCCAGGATAATCCATGGTGGTTGAGATAGAGCCAATTTGCTTGTTTTTTTAACGATGTTGATAATTGCTTAAATGCACAGGGTGGCTTCAAAATGAAATGGCTATGATGACAATCCTGATGAAGTACAGCTACTTCCTTGGCAACAAATTTGTTATTGGGCCCACGAAATCCCTGAATATCAATAATGAAAGACATATTTCCTTTTCTATGAATAGTTGTTGCTTCCTCAGTAAATGCTAATTTTCGACTGAATTATATGTCACGAGAAACCATCTGATTTAAAGGATTATAACTAACAATTCGATCATGTAACATCAAACAGTATGCAGTTGTATTGGCCGGAATCGGCTTGGATGATTTAATTTCCAATCTAATATCGACGGGTCCGGTTTTCATCATTTCATTTTGGTGTCTACAATCTATCACGAAAATAGGAGCTTGAATTTTGAATTCTTCTCGCGTTAACAGCGGTTCAGCAACCGAACGATTATAATAAGTTTTTTGAAATTCCACAAACATGTTGTACAGTATACTAATGTTATTTTTATCAAAAGCCAAATTCAAATCCTCATATGGATAAACATCAGAGTTTAAATATGCCTTCAAGTTTGTAATATGACAATGATCAAAGTGGGTTGGATCTTCTTTGAGAGTATTTCGTTTGTTGGTTTGTAATGCGAAAATGATGTATCTTGGTTTCTCCATTTGCGATGTAGTCTTCACATTCCAAACATGATGTGTAGTGTTTGTGGGTAGTGCTGGATATTCATACATGTCCCAATTTCGGAATGCAATCTTCATGGTCTGACTATTATTTATAGAATTGTAAAGATTTAATTTTACTGAATCAGCTAAGTTAATATGTGGTATTTTCCATTGTACTTTAAGTAGATTTATCTTTACTTTCTCATCTTCATCGGATATTAACGAGTTGTCATCTGTGCGAGAACGAATCAGAATTAAATCATGGCGGGCATTAGGGATTATTTTCTTGAAATCCTCAGCAAATCCTAATAGCTTATTTAACGGTATACAGAAACTAAAATGGAATCCATTTACATTAATTGGCGAATGGGGCGACCAACCTCCATTGTGCAGCATTTCACTTTCGTTTTGGTTTAAAGAAATGTAGTTTTTAATTGATGATGTGATACCCACATTTCTATTGCTATCGATTTCTATACCGTTCAGTTCATAACGAATTTCGTCAAACAAGAATGAAATACCGTTATTACTTATATTTGTCTTGTTGACCGGAGATCCATCAGTTTTTGATACAGTACCCTCAATATAAATAAAACTTTCTGAAGGTAGAATATTAAGATTCTGATGTTGGACACAAATTTGAATAATGTCATTTTTATCGAAATTGTTTAAAAACGGTGAGTAGGTGTGATATTCATACTTTGAGATACTCTCATCAAGTCGAGGTTCTTCAAAAATATTTAGCATTTTCTTGCTGTTTGTTTCAGTCTGTAGCCCTGTGCTTGCAGAAATTGCTGATTTTGTATGGAAAGAGGTGATGTTCTCTGTTCAGGTATAGTTGCTTTATTGAGTGGATTATTAATAATTTCGATTCTTTTATAGGAATCATATATTATCATTATTCAGGCTTGAGATGCAGCCGAGCTGTTATTGTTTCGCCTCGAAAGTTTATAAGATTACCGTCTTGATCAGAGAGATTTAACGTTATAGAACTTATCCTCTTGGCATTCACGGGTAAATAGATAACATTTTGAGGAACTTCAATTATCTTATAGCCTGGACTAACATTCACCGAGAATTCATGTAGTATATGGGCTGGTTGATCATTAATGTATGCTCCATCCACTAAATTACATTCTATCCGTATAATGTTCACTTTATTGATGTCTACGTAAAGATCCGATTCGTGTAGTATACCAGCCTCTAGTTTCTTTCGAGTAAAGCCCAAAAGTATTCCAATAGAGTACGGCTGAGAGAAATCAATCTCTACATTACTAAGAATCTCACATTTCAAAGTGTTATTATTTGGTTTTATTTGAATTGATATGCCATCATCGTCGGGATGGTCTTGATTGTACACTTTAACAACTTCCTGTACGCAGTTATTTATATCTTCAATCTCATAGGAACCAGTAGGCAGCGTTATTAAATCATCCCCAAAATGGAATAAATTATTAAATTCATCTACATTAGGTATAGAATTATAGGCCTGGAAGTCGACCAATCCGCATACGTAATCAGAGTTTAGAATGATGGGTGGGAAATACTCTGCATGCAGAGTTGACCGGTTTCCACTTAGCGTTAGTGTTAACGACATTACTGCTGAAAAGGAATGAAACACAATTTGATTTTGTTCATTTATTTATTTATTTGATCTAATAAAAATTCTAAGCATAAATGACCACATATATATGTATTAAAATTTTGACAGTTGTTGTAATTATAACTTATGTTTTTACCCAGATATTTAACAACTTCTAAAGGTGGTCTCAGATTACCAAAACTATCAAAATATATGACGTTTTCTGGATTTTTGATGTATGCTACCCAATGTGTACCTGTACCCCTCCCATCATCCAAATTAACTACCCCACATTCTTTATTAAATGCTTTTACTGGTAATGCATCTCTCATATAAACACCTCTGAAATGCGGTATATTAGCTTTTCCAAAGTTTGTAATGTCAATGTTGGTGAGAGGGCGTTTGGGTAGCGACTTTATTAGTTTTTTGAATCTTGAGGCTTCAGGAATAGCCCAAAACCTTTTTTATAAGGTTGCAGATAAAGACCTTTGGCTGAGTTAATCTCTACCCCCTCCATAGCTTGATTATGTCTCTTATTTTCCTCCAGTTGTGACCTTGCTGTTTTTGTATCGTTTATTGATTTTGCTATAGCTGCTGCTCCTCCGGATAGAGAACCAAGCGCAGATAAACCAGCAAAGATTGGTAATAAAGGTAGGAAGCCCCCAAGTTTTGGTATGGGTATTACTCGAGGTTTTGTTAAATTCTTTCGTGATTTATTTCTAAAGATGTTCTTAGCTGCTTTTAAGGCAACTAGTGCAATTTCGTTTGGATCTTCAGATCTTGGTTGCCTTATGGCATTTCTTGCCTCTCTAACAGCCTTCTTGAATAAATCAAGTTTTTCTGTTTTCTTACACTTTGAATGATTTCGCTTAACCTTTTTCGAACGCATACCCATACCAAGTTTAGTTTTAACCTTCATCATATTTGTGACCAATAGACTATTTAATCTTTCAGTTATAGATGAATCCTTAGCTCTTACTCTACCCCACGCTTTTTCAGTTAGAATTCTATCGGCAGTATGTCTATCTGAGAGATTTTTATTATTTGAATATGCAATATCGTGCTCACGACAGGCTTCATCCAATTGATTAATTCCTCGATCTCCTTTTGCAAGACGTTCTTTTAATTTCGTCCCAGGACCACAAAAATTATATGTAGGCAAGTGCAGCTCAAACGGTAAATTATCGATTAAGGAATTTATAAGTCCGTACCCACGAAATGAATGTTTTCTACTGAAAGGGTTCACCCGGAAATCGAGCATTTTATATTAACACGTACCGAGTAGTTATGAATGACCGCATATAAAACATGATGTTTTATACTGACTATCTTCATTTAGTAAAATGAGGTTTATAAAGCAAGCAGGCAATATAAAAGTTCAGAATTTCGATCATAAGACCAAACAGAAAAGGAAACATGGAACATTATTTCCAGATAGTATTCGAGGCATAATTGTGGGTCCCTCAAACTGTGGAAAAACTAATGTCATGTTGAGCATTCTCCTCGACCCTAAGGGTTTGAAATTTGAAAATCTTTATGTATATTCAAAGTCTCTTCATCAACCAAAATATTCATTTTTGAGAAGACTAATAAAATCTATCAAAGGTATGGAATATAACGAGTTTTCAAATAACTGTGAGATTATACCGCCTTCTGAAGCAAAACCAAATTCCATATTTATATTTGATGACGTAGCATGTGATAAACAAAATAATATACGGGAATATTTTTGTATGGGGCGACATAACAATATAGATAGTTTCTACCTATGTCAATCATATACCCATATTCCGAAGCATCTGATTCGAGATAATGCAAACTATTTATTTCTTTTCAAGCAAGATGAGCTTAATCTAAAACATGTATATACGGATCATATAAATTCCGATATGACATTGAATCAATTTCGGACCCTATGCTCAGAATGCTGGAAAGATACATATGGGTTCCTAGTTATCGATAAGGATTCAGATATTGCTAAAGGACGGTATAATAAATCATATCAGGAAGTTGCACTACCCAGTCGTTAAATATTCACCTAAGCGAACAGATCTGTTCGTAACTACCCTGTTTGAATTAGCTCCCTTTTACGGATTAAAAGTCTTCTACTCAATTATGAGTATGGATGAAAAATTATTGATAAATCTTATAAAAGCAAAAAAAAGGATTTAAAGAGAAAGTATATGCTCCTCAAGGAGGGGAAAATAACGAAAGAATCGGAATTTGAAGATGCTTTTAAGCCCATAACTGAACCACTAAAATCACTCAATAAAAACATAAAAATTGTGGCAGACATCACCAAAAATAATGATACAGTAGAAGATGTAAAAGTAACTCCAAAACATCGCTTACAATTTAAAGACCCCTCTGTCAGCCTTGGTAGCTTAAGGAGGAATTTGGAATTTTCATCTCCAGAGTCATCTCTACTTGAACAAGAAGAAGAAGAAGAAGAAGAAGAAGAAGAAGAAGAAGAAGAAGAAGAAGAAGATATTACATTTAGAACACCCACTAATAGTTCTAATCAAAGTACTCCATTCAACCCAACATCACTCTCAGATTCTAACCGTGACAGACTCTATGGGCCATATTTCGATATGATGTCAAACTCTGTGAAATTAGGTGGCTCTAGTTTCTCAATTAGTAATCAAAAAGATTTCGTTATTGACGGTGAAACGTTCTCTGGAACAGAGGGTCTTAAGGAATTAATTTTTCGAAAAAAACCTAGAAAAGATCGATATGTAGAATCAGATTTGAATGAGTATCTAAGAATATTACAAAAAACCAGAGCACATTTGAGAAACCATGATAGTACAATGCAAGTTAAAGGTAATAAAGGCTACAAGTACAAGCAGGTTATTCAACCGCTGCTCCATCATCTATCGGGAAAAAAAATAAAGAAAACTGGAAAATCATACTCTATGTACTCTAATAACCCTGTCGATTATGTCTATTGGGATAATGCTAATGAACTTATTGACAGACTTAGACTTTTAATTGCCGCCCAAGCAGCAGGCAATAATAATCTTCAGAATGAAATTAATTCTATAGTGGAAGAGCTGCGCGAATCAAATATTATATATTAATATACTAGTTCGAAGCACCATAATCAAGATGACTGTTGAAAAGTTCGGAAGGAGTTCCAGTTGAATCACTAGAGCAGTTATAGGACCTCAAGGACCTCCTGGTGGGGGCTTTAAACTATTACCCAATGGGGATTTTGATATTGAAGGAAAATGTCTAAACAATATTGGTGAACCTTCTACACCGTACCAGGCAACTAATAAGGAATATGTAGATAACAACATAGCCGTTCAAGATAACAACATGATGAGCCATAGGAAATATGTAACCAACAATTTTGAAGCCCTCATGGGGACTATTAGTGATGAGTCTCTGAAAATACGTAACGTAGAAGAGAAACTGGAAAAAGTGGCTTTGGACTCACGTCTATACACTGATGATCAAAATTTGAAGACTCTGGAATTAGTAAATAAGATAAGAAAGTATATGTTGGATATTTTCGAGAAGTTTAAAAATAGCAGTGAGAATAATAGCGGGATAATATCATCAGTTAGATTTCCACCTATTTAATACGTATCCAGAGCTCAACTTAAAATTATGTCTGCAGTGAATAATTCAACTATCCTTGAGGAGATTTTAAAGTTTCTAAAAACAAATCAAGGCAACATCCTTGATGAGCATTACAACGAGATGTTGGATAGCATTATTTTTTTAAGGAACTTTGAAAACATATCCTCCACAACTTCTATTCATGGATGTCATTTTATTAGCTGTCCTTGGGCTACAAATCTATGTCGAGATGGTCCTGATACCTGTGCATGTTATATGGTTGAAAGGAGATTACTTGGAATTAAGAAATTAATGTTGTTATATAAAAGACTTTAAAATAAAAACTACTATTTTACTGTAAATTTGTTTTGTTTTTATTCATTCTATCACACTATGAGCAAGAGAAATGTTGTTGAGGAACTACATAAACCTGCGCGGAGAAATTTCAATCGTAGGCATGTTATTATTAAAGGTTTTGATGATTTATGGCAGGCAGACTTGGTTGAGATGATACCTTATAGCAAACAAAACAACGGATATAACTATATCATGACTGTAATTGACACATTTTCAAAATATGCCTGGGCAATCCCTCTAAAAAGTAAGACTGCTTCATCTATTACACAAGCTATGAAATCAATCTTTGATAGTTCGCATCGAAAACCAAGAAACCTTCAAACGGATGATGGTAAAGAGTTTTTTAATCAAATCTTTCAGAGTCTAATGGTGCAACACAAAATTAACCATTACTCAACCTATAGTGTGTTGAAAGCATCAATTGTTGAACGTCTTAATCGCACACTTAAGGAGAAGATGTGGAAAGAATTCAGCTTTAATGGCAATTACAAATGGATGTCAATTTTAAATGCTATAGTAAAAACATACAATCATACCATACATAGAACTATAAAAAGGAGACCTGTTGATGTGAATAAGACAAGTGAAAAAGAATTATTATCAGCTGTATTTAGTCATATGAAAATTGCTACTAAAGGAAAATTTAAAGTTGGTAATGATGTTCGTATTAGCAAGTTTAAACATGTTTTCGAAAAAGGCTACACCCCCAACTGGACAACGGAAATATTCAAAATACGAACAGTGAACCCTACAAACCCAACCACCTATCTCCTAGAAGACTACCAAGGTCAACCTGTTAGCGGAAGTTTTTACGAAGAAGAATTACAAAAATCGAAATTTCCCAATACATTCCTGGTGGAAAGAGCGTTACAAACAAAAGGCAAAAAGGTATTGGTTAAATGGCTCGGTTTTTCTGATAAACATAATTCATAGATAAATAAAACTCAGTTGGTATAGAAAGAAAAAAGTTTTTTATTTCATCACTTTATGTTCATTTTATAGGTTTGCTTCATAGACTTGAGATTTACTAATTCAACATTAGGCCCATAGTTTAACTCTCCCTTAGTAATGAATTCTATTTCTCCATTACTCAGAATTCTCTCCTCGGAAAATTCGTGATACTCGAAACATGATATGTCCAGGCTGCGCTCTTTATAGTTACTGTCATAAGTACATCGGATGGTTAAATCTTTGTTGTCATCAAACTCTAGCTTAAAGTGTCTATAGAAAAGACCTTTGCTCTCAATTATTCCTGATATTTCAGCTTCTTTTTTTATTAAATCTTGCCTAAATCCTTCTATGGCCTCTTGTACTGAAACAAACTTCTTCCTATTGATTCTTTCCGTTGTTGGTGTAATGATATCATTAACTAATAGCGGGTTGTCCGTGGCTGCATTGTTATTGATGCTACTGTTAATATTTGATGAAACGGTCAATAGACGAAAAGATAATCCAATTTGTACGCTGTCATTGTTGGGTAGATTCAGAGCAAACGTTATATTATCGATATTGTTTGTGTTTTTTAGATCAACCTCAAGTGGTAGACCATTAAGAAATAGTGGAAAAAATGCTAAAATTGATAAAATTAACTGAAACATTTTGTTTAACTTTATAGAACATCCTTTTCCTTCGAAATAGAAACCTGTAATAAATCCCACAAAACATACAATCATCTTTAATTGATAAGAATTACCCTATAGAGTGCGAATTATAAAACGTACTTAACCAATATTTCCATCCTTATCAGAAGTTTCATCTGATGATGTAATCCTTTTTTCTTCTGATTTTATTTCAAGGTTAATCTCCCTTGTCGAACGAGCTCTTGTTTTTATGGGCGCTCTCATTTTTAATGTTTCAATATCGGCAAAGGGACAATCAGCTGGGAAACTATTTGTTTTTCCTCTAGCTTTAGAATTTGGTATAACCTCGCCATAAATTGATATATCTCCACCATGCACTTGAAGCTTGACATGCTGAAAAGCTTGAAAACTTATTTCAAGGTTACTAATAAAACTTGTGCATTCTCCATTTTTCAAACGGAAAATCAAACAAGTATTTCCATCTTCAGGTGTAGCAAAGAGTTCGCAATTCAATCCATCCAACCTCGCAAGTACACAAATTCTCGCCTTCCCTCAACTTCTCGCACCAAAACATAATTCAGATTTTTTTTTTTCTTATCGCAGGAGGTCAATAACTTCTAAAAATATACTTCGTTCTGCTCTCAGGTAGTATAGCATGATGAAGCTGTAGTAAAATTAACCTTGACTTTATAGTAAATTCAACCTTGGGCCATTCACGTCAAACTTGATTTCTCCATTCTTATCTACAAAACTTGTTTCGCCCGGAGGGGATTTATTTCTACATGTTTTTTCAATTCTCTTATCCACAAAACTTGTTGACCATGATGTTTTGTATAGCCATGATGTTGTTTTTTTTTTTTTTTCTTAGGAACATGATTTCTCATCTATTTTTAACTCATATACACATGCGCGCACACACACAAAATAAATTCAACCTTGGAGTTCTTGTCTCCATCTTTTTATCTCTCTCACTCTGGTTGGTGTTATTATCTCTCTCTCTCTCTCTCTCTCTCTCTTTCACGCTCTTCTTATCTCTGCACACACACACACACACACACGCACACACACACACACACCTTGACCTTGACTCTGATGACGTATGACACACCCACAGCTCTTGACCTTGACTCATGATGACTCATTTTGTGAGCCAGGACCCGCATAGCCCTACTACTAACGTTGATGTTGGATATTCCTTCTTGTTGATAGCATGTACTTGGTTTTACCCTCGTTACCCGCAAAATCCGTTGCCGCTTCTAATCCTAATCCTATACGCGTATTAGCTAACGCACCAGTGACAGCTTTCAGTGTCCTATACGTGAATAATATTGGCCCATTGACCTGTGTGAACTTCGCACAATTCTTTCGATAACGATGTTAAAAAGTACGCGTGACGCTGACGTTGACTAAATTTTACCCATTTTTGGCATCAAAAACTTCGATAACGACGATACCGACTTTGATGCAGCAGTGATCGTCTTTCATTTTCATTCTACCTAGACTAAGGTTTGTAGGAATGACAAAACTGGACATGGCTCCATAAAGCACGTCTCCATAAATAGGTTTGGGCGGCTTTGATGAGAAGATGGTGGCACCATAGTGGTGTGTGATTTTGACTTCTTGGGCTTTTTTTTTTACAGCATCTACCAAAGTGCGAAATTTTAATCGGCAGTTGACTTTCCGACCTGCAATCGCTCTTTTAATTTCCTTTTAATGGTAGTTTACGAAAGATCTTTGGCGTCCACACCATATTATGTCGAACAGCATCCTGTATGCGAAGACAAGGAGACTGATACCTCAGTAGTTGGTGCAGCTGTAGGGTTCTCCTTTCTTGTAGATCGAGCAAACCCCACTGAAATTTTATTTATCAGGCATGCATTCATCTGGCCAAGTCTTGGAAGTGAGTTGGTGCCTGGTTTTCATTATACTATCTCCATATGCTCTAAATACCTCGGCCGTTAACCACTCAAGCCTATTAGCTTTGTTTTTCTTTAGCTTGACTATTGCTATACTTCCTTCCTTTTGAGCAGGAGGATGGAAATATTGTCTATCGTCGTTTTGCTGAATTGTGTGCTCTGATACACAACAGCGGGACTCGCGTCTTTATTGCCGTTATGTACGTAAATAAAGGGTTTTTTAGTACGCTCGGCTCCGACGGTGATTTGCAAGGTTTCCTTCATTAACAAGTTGCTGATCGGGATTCAGTGACTTTTCCCGAAATAGCATATCTCAATTTCTTTAATCGTTTTTTGTTTTTCTTCCTGAAGAGCCAATGTTCTCAACGCCTCTTTTGCTCTTAGCGCTCTCGATCAGTTCTAGTCCTCTTTTACAGCCCCATTTCGCACGCCTCTTGTTTGGCTGCATTTGCTAGTCCACATTGTTTTCAAACCAGCCCAGTTCTTAGTGGAAGTCGATTGAACCCCAGCACATCAAAATTCATAATACTATAGAAGTCGTTTATAGTATGATCGGTTTAACTGACGGTCTACTCATCCGCGGTCTCCGGATGAACCCTAGTGAGTACTGAGATTAAGACTAAAACCTCCATTTTCCTGTGCATTTCGGGAATCATAAAGCATCGATGTGACTATTATTTTTTGCAGAAGCTTTGCAAGTATACCTACTCTATACTTTAATCTTTCCTATAGTCCACATCTACTTTTGTGCTTCATGACAAAGGTCGTGCAAGCCCATTTGTCAGAGCAATTGTTTTTCTATTGTTTCACTTAACCCCTGCAATCCGGATGGCAATTGTAATTCCCCAGCAACACTCCGGTACACGTTCTGCAATTCAACTACCATCAATCAGCACGCGATCTCGAAGCTGTCAAAACGTTGTCATCTAACGTCAGTTGGCACAGTTGCTCGATTGATTTCCCATTTCCCATGAATAGACGAAACCCACGCCGCTATCGTTGATTCACATGAGCGGCAACAATCACGACGACGACGACATGACAACAAACAAAAAATTCATGAATGACTCTTTGAACAGAAAATGAACATTCACGGGCTGTGTGAATGACTGGCAACAGATCCGGTGCCTTACAGCAAACCTGAACACTATCTGCATCTCAAAGATGCAGAATCTCTGAAACGATCTCGCCAGCGAGCACCACAGATCGGTGTAAGCAGCAACAATTGCTGTTGGCCAACAAAAGCCATCTCAGCGAACGCAACACAACAAATCCCATTCAAGAGTCGAGAACAGAAGCGCGGTTGGGGAATTTTTTTTTCCATTTTTTTGTTGTATTATTAATGCCAAGGACTGATTGACTGACTGACTGACTAACTATCTGTAGTTGAACTACAACACGGTCCTCATTGATTGTGTACGTGCGTCGTCGGACTTGGCCTCATCTCCAGATCTTCATCACGCTGCTGTGTTGTTGGGGATTTTGTTTTGTTTTCTCATCACAATCCTTGTATCTTTGAGATCTCGACGAGATACAGAACTGCATGCATAATGATATTTGAACATGCCATACAAAAGACGCAATGATACTGTGCATATAGCTGTTGGGTGATAGTAGGTGCTCTATGCGGTGACGACTAGCTCTAAATTTGTTCAAACTAACCTTTGCTGCAGCAGAATGATCTATTTACCCGGTTTGTGGTGATGCCATCCGAGCTACTACGGTAGCACACGAACCGACTCTTTAATATTTAAATCACACACAAAAGTATCGGGCGAACGCAAGTGTATAGAGCATATTTCGTGTGACGGACAGACAGATGCATTGTAATTGAATGGAAAATCGTGAGATGATTTAATTGATAATTGAGGTCTCCAGATGTTGTCGCCGTGCTGTTGCTACCGCTGCTGCTGCTGCTGCTGCTGCCATCATCAAAACGGAACGCAAAATGGTGTGGATAGACCAATAACAAATTGTGTAGTTGTGCACACTTAACATACATTACACAGACAATATGGAATTCCATTTTGCTTGTTGCCTGTTGTAATTGCTTGTCATGTTGATGTATTGACTAATAGACTAAAGATGAAGAAATGCTTCTAAAAGAAGAACCGGCTATGCAATTGACCCAGTTCTGCAGCAGATATAATTTGTTCGGAACTGCAAACGCAAGTGTGGGGAAGACGTAGACTATTGGACTGGTTTAGCATGCAGACTTTCAGATTGAAAGATACAAATTGACACCCGTACGAAGTGAGACATTTTCTAGCCACATGCTAACTATGAGTGCCAACTTCCGACAACTACGATGCTTTGTTGCATTTCACAAGCTCAGATCAAATCATGTTGGGCAACTTTTTAAAAGCTCTGGACTTGGTCTTGGTTTGGTCATCAAGCAGAGTAAAACAGTTCGGTCTTCGGAGAAGAGTCAGCCGTTTTTAACAGCTGCAAATTTCTGGCGGATTTCTAGCTATTGGTTTTTATTTGCAGCCCATTTTCCAATACGTACTATGACCGAAAAAGAAAAAAAACTCGACAAGATAGGGGAGGTAACGAGGATTCTGGGCTGACGAGGAATATTTCGTGTCACTCTCAGGTCAATACGCACTCATTGTGATACCCGTCGGAGGAAAGAGTTTGTTTGTACGTGCAGTACCCTACCTACATGTCCTGTAACTAATTACTTATTATGTCCTTTTTCATATAAACTTTATATACTATCCTGAGGATTTGATGGAGCTCATGATTTCGTCTGTGCGTGTGCCGGGTGGCTCCTTCAGGTTATGAAAGAAAAATCTCCCAAGCAATTTGTTCCCGAACAATGGACAGTAACATAGGAAGTGGGTCGTGTCCCCCATCATCGAAGCAAGATTTTTTCGCCCGTTGGAATACCTAAAAGCATAGAAAGTGACTTTTGGTCATTTCACATGATTCTATCTCTGTTTTGGTTTCACCGACCATTGTCTTCTTGTGGGAATACATCTATGCATGTCGGTCCATCTGGGGTTTCCCTCTCCCGTACCATTTTTGCTCCATGAGTTCTTCGAGACAATTCTAAAAAAGCTTCGATTTTGCTCCTGGGGCAGTTTGGGTTTTTGTAGCTGCATTGCTGCCGATAAAGAAGGTGATAGCCTCCTCAGTTATTGCTCTTACTTGCATAAGACTCAAGGGATGATCGCGTCACTGCTAAAACCAATAATTACTGCTCAAAGACGTTTACCGAAAGTGGATTAAAACTATATCTTCAAGTCCGGCGTTTGGAGATGACCTCATTGCTCTGGTGACTTCGATGCAAGTAACTCCTGGGACCTTGTTAATAGCCTTTAGGTTTAGGTAAGTGGCTTAAAATAGCTGTGGACAGCTACAGTTAAATTTTGAAAACGGGGAGCGGGAGTAAAAGCCATTGTCTCATTTGAGATTCTTTCGTTTGTGTTCATTTTCCAATCTAGTTTCTTGTCCAATATTAGTCCCAGATATTGTCAGATATTCTGAGAGATGTACAAGTCATCGTTCGTTCTATTTATATTTTAATATTTAGACACCAAAACCCACATTTGCGTATACCTTTCGACGACGGTATATCCACTTATGTGAAGTTGGCCCACACTTTTTCTAGACAACTGGCATTTCTTTCAAATGGTCCTAACTCACGGTTAAATTTCATGTGAAAAATCAACTACAATCAACTACAATCAACTACAAAAGAATACCTATCGAACTGAAAACCACCATTTTTTATTTCAGAAAAAGTTCGGGCCAACTTAGGTTGATATACCGTCGACAAAAGGTATAAAAAACTGGATAGGAATAGGAATTTTGACGTCTGCATTTAAAAATATAAACAAAACAAACAATTACTTGTACTCGAACATAAACTGGGCACAAAATAACGCAACAAAAGGAAAGAATCCAATCCAAACATATTACCTTTGGAAGACTTACCTACATATTGTAGGTCCTCAAGGTACCATGCTATGTTTGTAAGCCAAAATCACTCGACTTTGCTTTCACACGGCTAAAGATCTACAGGAACCAACGAACAATATTTCAATAAATCCACAATAAGCGATTGTATACACAGCAGAGAGCTAATGAGACCACATCGGAAGCTATCATCATAGCCTCTTCAAAAGATTTGTAGTAAGTATCTACCCCTAATTAATAGAGCTGTAAGAGCTTCGTAAAAGATCTGTAGTAGATATTAACAGACCTTTAAGTACCTTTGTTTTTTAGGTCGGGAGAGCCAACCTTGGAAGCTACTATATAGCCTTTTGGAAGTTTCGTATGGTGTAAGAATCGCAGGGTACCTTTTACACGGCCAACTACATAATACATATTTTTATTTTATTTGAATTGCCAACTAGCAGGAACTCAGATAGCCACGCAGAAACGAGCCTGTAACCGGACAATTGTAGAACAATTTCGATGATGGGTTATAAGCTTGAGTAGGTATTTGCGTATTTTCAATATACTGAAGAAATACGTCTGTAACCAGAGACAGTCACATCCCCTGCCAAAGCAACATATTCGTTTTCAATAACTGGTAAACTCTTAGTTGTTGGACAAACGCTGCTGTCATCACAACAGTTCTAAGTTCTGAATGCACCCACCACCACAGGCACATATATGTGAAGTGCATGAAGCCAAGGGTCAAGCTATATTCCCGACCTTAACAATTTAATTGGCAGGCCCAAGAAATGGCCAACGAGAAGAACTGCATATTGAGGGCCAGTGAATACTTTTCGTCCAGGTAGCTGTCAAAGCGCTGCCGATCCATCCGGACGCTATGGAGCAGGTTTTTTCTATGTTGAAGTGGCGCTTTGGTCGCGGGAAAAAGCGGCAATCCTGATTAAAATATCGGCAGGTCTACGGTCAAGAATTTTTATAATAAGCCCACCTTAATTCTTGCACCAATTTCAAGTGTCATTGAAAGAGTTATGCTGCGAGTTCAGTTTCCTAGATCAGCAGCAACCAGGATTGCCGATGATAGCTGAAAAAACGACTTCCCAATCTTTTACAAGAACAAATTCTCCTGGGCTATGATTTCTCAACGTCTACTTCGAGAACCCACTGTTAAGTTAGCATTTTAGTTTCAAACCAACTCAATTTGAATTTGCATGAGACAATCAAAGCGAATTCATGCGCATTCGTAATTATATCTCCAAAATGTCACATCCCATCCAACCGACTATAATAAATCACTCGTGCTATCTTAATCGATGACAAGTGTTCAGAGTTCATGTCCTCACATTTAAAAATATGCAATCGAATCAGGTATCGCATTTCACAAAACGTCAACCAAACAAAATGCAAAAATTTGTTCACTTTATCGCCTCCCCGATCGGCGATCGGAATCCACTGCAGCCAAAGAAAATCCGATTACCAATTGAAATTTGGACGACCAAAGACCGTAACCAGAAAAAATGAAGGTCTAACCTAACCGTGCTGTCATTTCTAAACGGCGAAACAGGGCGCCTTTATCAACACCAAACGCCAGCCACGTCTTAAGCCCGATTTCACGCTTGTTACCTCCGATGAAACTGGAGAAGCGCTTCCAACACACAACATGATTGATCAATTCGTTTTGCCAAATTTAACGGCGATACCATCCATCATCGGCTGCTTAACGCGGTCAGATTTGTCGGTCAACAGGCAGGCAGGGGCACAGTAAGCCCGGTTGGGATTTTCGTAATCGATTATGGGGGGGAATTAAAAAAAAAAAAAAATTACGAAGAAGAATATTTTGCATTCCCGATGTGGTCTGGGAACATGGTAAGGGTTCCTTGGAGATTCGATAATTTTAGGGGCTTTCTGTGTGTGGATCTTCTTGTCTGTGAGATAATTAGCGAAGATCACTTGATAGCAGTTGCAGCGAATATTTGAAAGGTTTTTGTGCGCGTAGTTTCGTAACTGCATGTGGAGGGGGGTCAGCTTCATAATCATGTATCTGTGGAAGTCGATTGCTAAATGATTGATTGAGGCAGTTGATTAGCAGCAGTTTTTGAATTGAGGCATCAAAAACGTTGGAACTTGAAGGTTTGTTACTTTTTCTTTGCGAAGGCTGTCAGCGACGCAATTAATCTTAGGTTGCATACGTTTTTGCTTCTTGTGAGCTTTGTGAGGCAGACAAGGTTGTCGGCTATTAGCTTTTTTCACTTCTTTGTCGCATCTGTGGGTCGGATTTGCGCTCTGGATGTGCATACATGGTCAGTCAGTTTAGTGACCGTTTTGCAATGAAGCTCATATATTTCTTCTTTGAATACTCTTCTGCATTGTCGAAGGTAGTCCCGGAGATGCTTAACTTGCCACTTATTTTGAAAAGGGCATTGACTCTCACTACACAGTAAGATTTGGTCAATGAGTGTCTTTAGGAAATGCTTTTCACTCAACCAGGTGTGACAATATTTTTATTTTACCCATCCAAGTCATGAAAACCTTTCAGTATTGAATGGAAAATCATTTCCATAGTCTATCTGGTGGGATTTCAGATATCGTCTTGCTGGCAAAGTCACAGATTTAGAAATCGTAAATGATGTTGACCACAATTTCGGTGAAATGATTTTAACATTCCGGCTATATCGAAGAGAGTAGTTATCAAAGAAGCTACGGTATAGAGCAGGCTTATGGCAAAACCACGTTTCAAGGACCAAGGTGCAAAGAAGGTGAGCAGTGTTTTTTCTTCCTCCGCAACTCAGCTCCTACAGAAATCATTATACGGTGCCAGACAGCCACTGTCCTGTTAATGCTTAAACAACGGAGCTGAGATTGTTTCCATATATAAAAAGAAGTCTTCAAGTTAAGCTGGGACTTTTTGGTGGACCTAAGTGCCTGTGATGCCTCTTCCTGATCTTTGTCTACGTTTATTAGATTTGATATCGAATTTCTCCTCCAACGGCACCGGCCAATGGTTCCGAAAAGCCAAATGGCTACCCCCGTATATAAAGTTACTTAAGAGCCTTACACTAGATATGCCGCGAATATTAGGCTGCTATTCTGTGAGATGTAGACGCTTATGTATTTATTTATTTTTTCATGAATTGAATTCGGTGACCGAAAACCGAATAGCAGCCCAATATAAATACAAACTGGCGCAAAAGTAATCCTCCTATCGGAAAATGCTATAAATTTTGCGATTGGCCCCTAATGTCAGTTCTGTTTTGACATTTGTGTAGTAAACACATGCGAAATACACGTTAATAAACAATGTTATGCTACACTCCTCCAGAACGCGGAATATTGGTGACTATTTATTTGAGCAATAATCGGTCAGTGACTTTGGCACAGCGTGAATTTCGTCGCAGATTTCCTAGCCGTCCAACGCCTACTGGTGAAACACTGCGACGTTTAGCCGTTCGCCTCGAAGATACTGACACAACACGAGATGCTGCCAGGCGTGGCAGACCCCGGAGTAGCCGTTCTGCAGAGAATATTGCTGTTGTAGCCGAAGATGTCATGGAAGCGCCGTCGACATCGACCAGACGACGTGCCACGCAAATGGGTATCAGTCGACGGTCTTTACAGCGAATTTTGGTACAAGATTTGAAGATGTTTCCGTACAAAGACAGCAGCTGTTAGCTGCTGACCGCCAATCGCGTCTAACATACGCTCAAGCCATCCTAAGCCTAATCTCCCGTTTTGGCGATTTGCACTGGCCAGCAAGATCGCCTGATTTGACCGCTCCAGACTTCTTTTTGTGGGGCTTTTTGAAGTCGCGGGTTTATGTCAACAAGCCTCAGACTCTTGCAGCTCTTAAAGACAATATCCGTCAAGAATGTGAGGACCTATCGCCGGAAGTTTTGGCCAAAGTGATGGAAAATTCTATAAAAAGGGCTCAAATGACAATCACTTGTGGCGGCGGCCATTTACATGACATCATACTCTCGACTTGATGTAAAAAAAATTAAAAGACCAAATAAAAATAATCCACAAGAAGAATCAAAGTTTTTCATTTTTTTTTTAAATTACAGCCAAAAAACATCGGAAGGTTATTTTTGCGCCACCTTGTATAAATATATCCATAAAAAATGTTATTTTATTACTTTAAATCTACTAACGTAAATTAAGGTGATAGAAAACAACTTTTCCAGCATTCGTTGTTAGGTGAAAAGAACTTTTCCAGCTTAATTGTTGGTAGCAAATTGCGCTTTTCCTCATAAATAATGTCATCTTCCAAAAACAGCTTCTCAATGTATAGATAATACTGTCGGCACGACCGAATAAGACTCCCCATTTGCTATTCGACCGAACCACTATTCGGGGCATCTCTACCCACGACTATAACTTTTCTTAGTAAAATTCCGCTCCAATGACTTTAAGAACAGCCCCAAACAAAGACATCCTGTGCTGAAACAATTTGTCGTGCCCATGCGTTGAAATGTACCAATATTTTATATGCTCGCATAAGTCCATCGTAGCTGTCACGGCTTTTGCTATACGTAATGATTGTCTAATCCAATGCGAACACGTGTGTATTTCCTTTCACAGCCACACTGTACCCATATCTAACCTAATAGCTAAGCTCAACTTCAAGGCTGCGGTCTTACATGAATTCATAATCGAATTCATCCCACACACTAAATTTACGATTCGGCGCGCCACCGAAAGTCGCTGTGTCACATCGCACAATCTTTGAATTAATTTTACTTGTCAACGACTAATTAGCCGATGTAAATCATGTAAATCATTCGGCGACAAACGGCACAGCCAACTGCAGCCTAAACAGCACAACAACAACAACAGCGACAGTGAATTTATCTGCGGGCTTTGTTCCGTGCGAATGCTACGAGTGTATGTTGATACTCCGCGCACTCGTCTCCTCCATTGCGTCCAGAAAGCTCACTCCATGATAAACATCATCGTCGCATATAGACGATTGATCATACAGTAGCTGCATCTGCAGACTGTCCGAGTCCGTTTGTCCGGCAAAATGCACTCAACACTGGCTGGTGCAGCGAGCGTGTTTAGAAACGTTCAGGTTACGCAAACATGTTGCATCGTTCAAATGACAGCAATTTCTGACAAAGAAATAAAAAGACGGCACTCCGTTGAGAAGGAGGAGGCCACCAGCCTCCACCGGTGTACTCAGTACTGTGGAGCACGACTCCAATTGATTTGTTAATTAAATAATCGATAAAATAATTGGAATTGTTTATTGCTGTTAATGTTTCGTAAATTGGTACGCGCAATGACGTTGCCCATGGCCAGCGGCTAGGCGGTGAGATCTCAACAGAGAAGCACTCTTTCAGTGGTCGCTTGACGGGCTTTTTGCAGTTCTGTGATGCCAACTTCTGCGTGACAGGTAAACAACAAAGTGGCTGGCTTAGGCTTTTGTGAACAAAGTCCTTTGTTGCAACAATGTAAACAGCAAGCAGCATAATAGATTCGCTTTGTGGTCGGAATGAGTGTTGAATAATGAAAATGAGTCTGCGACGGCAGAGCTGTTCTGTCGGTTTTCACCAACAAAGTCAATAAGATGTCACGAGGATGCTAATTCTGTGTGGACCGTGGTGTGAAAGTCGCCGACTTGATGACTTAGTGCAGAGGAAGTGAGTCAAGGATCATCACGAAATGTAGTAACTGGAGACCAGTGGAAAGACAAACGAATGCGGTCTTTCAAGTGGTGATTGCTTTGAAAGGTTGTACTAACAAATTATAGTGAGGGCGGTGTTTCTATATTCTATAAGCGTTCCTTTGGGAATAGTCTCAGCAGAGATGTGACTTCAAAGGTGGACAACAATTTTTTTAAATTTCGATTGAAATTCGTCGAGGATGTCTCAGAATGTGTTTCGCTAATGGGGGGTTAGGTATATAGCTGTCGAATGTGGGCCAACGGTGTACCCAATGTATCCGGAGACATAATGAGAACTAACACATTGCCTATACGAAGTTGAAGTACCCACAGAAAAATAAGGTCGCTCTACTTTGATGGTCTGTTTACGAACTTGTGTCCTAAATATATTCCTTTAGCCTTCATGAGAAGACTGAAAGCCCGTCATTAGAAACATCCTTTTAACGCCAAAAATGTAAAAAAAAAAGACGGTGGTGACAGCCTGCATGGAAAGGGATTTTTAGGTATGACTACCTCTAGAGAGCGGTGAGCCAAAACAGGATTGAGCTCACTACAAAATTTCCTAAGTCCTAACACCTTCGGAAGCGAATGTACAACGATCTCTGCATACAAACGACCACTCGGTTCAACGTAGACAATGTGTGCAAGGGAGCGGTGGAAAACGAAAGCCTATGTAGGGGTGCTATAGAAAAAGGGTAGCACATTTTTTAGGTTAAAAAAGCTGACCACTGGGGGCAGACAAAATGCGTAAAAAGGAGGAGTGGTTGGTAAGATAATATTACGCCAGGAAACAGATTCAAAACAGCTTTTTAAGGGTAGGAGTGTGGACCAAAAACCTGAACGATTAACATGAAAATACAATTTTTTTATGGAAAAGTTAAAGTACCGTTAAGACGCAGCCCATCACCAATGACATTCGCTGACAAAACACAGTATTTCTAGGGCCTAAGATGACGACGCGTTTACGAGGGTAAAACTTCGACACTATTCATTGATTTTTGTTCTGTAAAGAATGACACTCGATTTCGGGTTGGCAGCAGCCAGCAGCGGTATAGCTCCGACCTCTGAGCAAAGTTTCCAGTGCGCTTCTTCTGGTATCCCGTCTACAGCGCTTAAAGATGGTTCGCATGATCTATTTGAAAGTCCACGTGTCCACGTACTATTAAGCTCATCTTTTTTTTTGACCATCTTATGTAGATGAGCGTTAAAAGCTTTGTAGTTTTTACAATATTCTGCCCTGATCTATTACACTGGACCACCAGTGGTTCATGGCACTCAACTCTCTGACATATCCGTCACACTTGTCACTTCTGCTTAGTGAGTTCGTTAGATTATACAGCGGCTGCTATCACTTGCAATCTTGTCGGATATTTTCTTTTTGAGCGGTCAGAGCCAGTGAAAATCGAAAAAAGGAGGCCTCTGGCTCACAAAAGCATAAACAGGACTTTAGAAAGTAAGCGGATTATTAGTCTTACTATATCTGGAGGGATATGAGTGTTAAAAGTCTAGCGTTAGGATATCGAATTATTGACAGGCCATATACAAACTGTACAGAGATCGAAGAAAAAACCATCTTACCAACAAATCTTCTCTTGTATCTCCTCCACCAGTATACGGTCGTCGATTTCCCGAAGACTGTATGTCGCCACCATTTATCTGTGGCACACACAAAGGAACACTACAACTACCCACCTAGACCTACCATCTAAATGTAAGTTTATCGCAGATTCGAATCCACACATATCTCAACATGCAATTAAGAACAACCATTTCGGATAAAATGTCCTTTCGGTTGTTCTCGTAGGCAACAGCAACAGGTGGCTTCAACAAGTACCACCGTTTAGACACGAATGCATCCACATGCGCACCATCTCCTCGGAGGTAATTTATTCGACCAAAGACAAAGGGATGTTGCGTGATCGCCAACAACCACAGAGTCCTCTCCAAACCGATGGGCAATTATTGGCCGTCCCGGCATCTCCCGTGCCATAGCGAACAACCCTTTGAAGAGCGAGAACATCGTCTTTGTCCGCCAGCGTCAAGGAATTCAGCGTCGCTGTTCGCCTCTTGCATTGATCTCCGATCACGCAGTGTTTAGGCCAATAAACAAGTTCTTCTGTGGGGCCCCATTCCAAGGAACCCATTGTCAATGACAACTCTTCCACTCGTTGATCTGTTTGCTGTTTGCTCATTTCGCAACCAGTGCGGAGAGGACCGCCAGGAAAACATCTTTTATGGCCCTTAGAATACCGCCACCGAAATGAATGGAAATGAATGATGTCGCGGTCTCTGGGCGCAAAACAGATCGCCAGGTGGCGGCAATAGTGGCACACATCTCGTTTGATTTGTAGCACCCATGCTGGGTCTCGGGATTGCCCGCAAATTCCCAGAATAAATATCCCCCTATATATTTTCGGCTGCGGTGGTATAGTACAACATACGGCACGCTATTCGTTCATTCATCGTTTGGCTGTTTTTTCGGGGGGGTCTCGCCTCTGATTCACCTCGTTAGACATTAGACATCGTTAGATAGACGCTCGCATGTCGCGTTCGTGGTGATCTCTCGCTGAGAATGACGCGACAGCCAAGAGAGTCGACTTTGACTAGGCGGGTTCTAAGGCGAATAACTTTTCAGCGGAAATTTGGAAAATTGCGCATGAATTCGAAACTGATACGACCCCGGACCATGACTAATCTCCATGATTAAGAACTTTTTACAGAACGCTGGGCTAAAAATTGAAAAGCGTTTCGCAGAAAACTGAATGAGTTTCCTGGTGCGGTGCCGGCTTGAACAATATTATTGTCGTTCCGTAAATAAATAATAAAAACACTGTGGCAGTGAATCACAATCGAAGCGGAGCGTGCCCGACTACAACTAAAACTGTACTCGGGTGGCGAGACGGTGGCGTCTCCCACATCCGTACCGTACGAGACAAATTTCACTATAATGTGTCATTAATTTGACTATTGGACGGACGACCGGCGATCGGGTGCGCTGCGCAGTAGGTGCGGTAGCAGTCAATGCGTTGCGCTGTGTAGTACCACTTGTAGTGTCGGTGTTTTCGATGTTTTGCGCGGTTCGGCTGTGCTTTGTGTATGTGGATAGCGCCAATCTTTTGTCGGGGAGGTCTAAGTCTGAGCCATTTGTTTGGGTTGACTGACGGCTGCGAATTTTTCATCAAACGGAGCCGAATCAATCAGTGTCCGGGGGAAATTAATTTGTAACAAATCAATTAGATTACCGTTGTGTGACGGTGACGGTGACTGAAGTGACTGACAGTGTTGGGTCGGGTTTTGAAAATGGGTTACAATAGCACTGCCGTGCAAACACTGAGTGGTGCGCGCAGGATTGGTGCGTGACCAAGTAATAGATGGAGTGCTACTGAGGTGACAGGGTTGAGAAGTATTTCGGTTGAGGTGTCGTGTGGCTTGACCTATAACTGGTAGAAGTGCACTTATTTCAGTTTGTAGTACATATGCCTTAATGAGTGGTCGGCTATTGTTAGAAAACTGTGAATGAGCATCCCTTGGATAGTGTTTTCGATGGATCTACCATCACCTACCATTTGGGAGTATTGGTTTTGATGTAAGTTGGTAGGTAGGTATCTCCGAAAAGGTTGTTGGATAATGGTGGACACTTACTTTCATCAAAGTCCAGTGCTGCACTGATCTGACGTGCTAGTCTCATAAGGGAGAGAGGAAGTGGCGGAAGTGGCTGTCTAAATGAACCTCTAAAGCCATACAAAAGCCCCTTAAAAGGCGGACGTATGGCAGATGATTTTACCAGATTGAATCAATGGTTTCTTTAGCAAGTACGACAGATGGCTAGCGTGTGCTTTGAGCTAACTCCACCATGTTTGGGTCAAAGGTAGGAATTATATAAAATAACTTGGACCCTGAGACCGAAGTTTGATCCAATACCTACAAAGCTACACTAAACTGATCCACAGCGTTAAACAACAATGACAGCTTTCATATGCAAAAAGTGGGTAACCGGCATTCAAATATCTGACTGGCGGCTTAAGGTCAGTGCAAGAGTGTGGCTGTTTTTTCAGTTTGAGGCCTATGCAGTCGGAGACATTTTTCTATTTTGTGCAAGTGTCGCACAACTGTGGGAATAATCCAAGTAGCTTCGAAAAATGCGAAACCAAAACACTCAGAAAAAAAGATTGTTAAGGGAAGAATTGTGCAATTTTTTAAAAAAATGCTAAGCTAAAAGCTCTTGCTGTAACTATTATTTTAGTTAGCAAGAACTTGTTTTTAACTTTTCAAGAATCAAGTATTCTTCATATTTTGTCTCTAACTTCAGTGACTTAAATCAAAAATTTTGATATTTGGGTTAGGTTGGGTTAGGTAAGCGGGCTGGTGAAACAGGGGGAACCTGCCCCGACGCACTTAGATCAATGTAGATCCGTTGTGATGCCCTTGGGGTTCCTAATGACCCCCATACTGTGGAAACTTATGAAACCGGGTAGTCAAGCCATCCCGAGGATAATACAAATCTATGTAAGTCTTTTATAGACATCTCAGAGAGGTCTTCTAAGTTTTGGAAAAAGTGTCTTTCGAGAATTCTGTATCTGATGTGGCAAGGAAAGTGTGGAGTGTCCTCATGCACATCCTCATCACCGCATCCTCTGCATAGGTCATCCGTTTTGATTCCCATTTTCCTGGTGTGATGTTTCAGCATGTTGTGTCCTGTAATATTGCCTACAAGAGAGGAGAACGATTGTTTGCTCATTTGTAGAATTATTTTTTTACAAAAAATTTTTGGCATTACAATGCTTTTTTTTGTTGAGTGTACCAGATCCTTAATGTCAACAGATTCATTATGACTACAACATCTACTTAGAACGTGGATGTTCAACCTCCCTAATGGGACTCAAATTCTTGAGCCTGACATCAGGCAGGCGGTTTTCAAGATATAACAGCAGTGTTTTGCTTGCACTTATAGTTGGTAAGCCTTCATAAAATGACCGCCAACAGACAAAAACTACTGGCCATGATCTCATATCCAGTTTTCTGTTAAAAAAATGCTACTGCTACTACCCTAGGCCTGGCTTCTCACAACTATTTGTTTCGTGTGAGGTTTTATTTTTAGAACGAGTGTAAGGGACCTACATTTTTATGGCGAGTCCGAACGGCTAATTGAGAAGTTCTTTCATACCAGTTTTACGGTATACTGTCAGTTGTTTGTGAGACGTAAGCGAGAGTTGGTGCAGTGTTAGAAACCTTAAGATGTAATTTGTGTGTTTTAAGTAGGTCCAAACCTCGTTCCAGAGTACTGTCCACTAAGCCTCTGCACCCACTAGATCCCGTACTTGGTTTCAATTAAAAAAAATGCAAATAAAGCCGTATTAAAAAAATTTCTAAAAAAACTACTGCCCAAATCCTGATTTGTGTATATTCTGACCTCGGTCGGTGTATTTTTGTAAATCTCTAATTGCAAATGCGCACTTCCAATAAAAACGCAATAACAACTAGGAAATACTTCTTTTTAGCAAAACCAGCATTTCTGTTCTTTTTAAAATTCCGTACCATACCATTGGGAACAAATGGAACCTTATAAGTTTCGCTACGATGTCTGTCCGTTTTTCCTAACCCGCTAGACCAGTTTTGTTCCTAGGTCTATCTCAGAAACTAACTGACACACAAAAAAATGTTTATTTCGTGTTTTACAAAAAATGGATACGAACTTTTTTGTAGATCATACCTACTCGTAGCTGTATACTATAGGCATAGGCTAAAGACTGTTTTGCCGAGAGTAATATTTTACAAGATATTTCCTTAATCTGTCAATCACTTTATAAAGTACGCTCCTTTTAACTATTTTCATTCTTCAATGTGTGTGTGTTCTCTTAATCGTTTGCAATTGGAACTTTTCTAGTGGATACTGGATACTCATTCTCATTCACACATTTTGTTGTGTACATAATATGCTCTCGATAACTTCATTCATTAAAGCGTTTCTTCGCAAATTTCCGCAAAAGTACGGAATCTTCGGTAGGTGAGTGATACTCGCACTTGGCCGGTTTTCATAGAACCATATTTTCAACCATAGGTACCTTTAAGCGTCAACCCAGTATCAAAGTCAAATGCGAAAACCCCAACAGAAATTACTGCTACACTTGTCCTTGTACTCAGAAGACTTCTAATGTATAAGAGCTTATTAGTTGCAAACATTTTTCTAACCAAAACTTGCAAAAATGTACTATTATGTACCAAGAGCCTAAACTTGAACGAAAACTCACATTTTTTATTCTGATATGTACTGCCATATCAGATGAATATTTTTAAGCCAAAAGCGCACTTTATTAAACACACATGCAATATTTTCCGTTCGGGTTTTTATTCAGCATTTTAGTGAGTTTTAATTTACCTGCCAAAAAAAAATACTAACATTTTAGTAACGACAAAGTTTCTTGAGACCCAGCCGTGCACTTTATTCTCTTCTCCTTTTCATTGCTTATATCGACGGAATGTTTCAGCGCAGCTCTATCACCTAGGGATTACTCTTTGCCCCTTTTTATTTTCTATTTCACTTTCTTCTTTTCTTATTTCTCACGTCCTGCGAGAAATAAAATGTCATAAATTATGAAATTGAGCTTTAACACGAGTTAAAGAACTTAAACTGGTTTCCGGAGTGCGTTTAAATCCAATCGGATTAAACGCTGTCAAGTTTAAAAAAATGGGTTTATGCTCGATTTAAACGACTGAATATTATGGACTTGGGTTTAAGTTTTGGGTTAAACTCACTTAAACCCGGGTGTAACGTTTAACCCGGATTAAAGGTAGTGAATAATATGGCCGTTCTTATTTGAGTTTAAAAAATGTTTTTCCTTGGCTGTAAGTTCTGCTGTTTTTTCATTAATATACTATACCTACATATTATCGCACTAACTTCTTTTACTTACCTTTTAAATATTCCTATAATTTCCATATGCGTCTTTCTTTTATTGGAGAGAGGTTTAGTTCATTATGTCGGCAAAATTCCAAAACGTCAAAAAAATGCGCATTGTGAATGCACACTGCTTTTCTGATAAATGCTTTTGCGCTGCTTTGCATTGGTTATGCATTTGTTACTGCAAACCAAAGTTAAGATTTGCAAATTATTACAAAATATATTATTTTACGTACGACTCAGACCATCAATCCATTTTATTTGGCTGTTTTAACTGAAATGTCAAATGCTTTTGTTTGCGCAGTTGATGCGTTCACAATGCGTTTTAGAAAAGCATGCATTGCATCAGAGTAATCCGTTTGCGTTTTGGAACGCTTGAATAAGCAGTAATGCAGAAGTACTGCGTTTTAGAGTTCAGCCGTCCTAATTAATTTTCTTAGTTTTAAAATGTTGTTTTGTTTATTCTCTTTTACCGGTTATATTTATGCGCACTTGCCAACTCGCCTGTGAAATATAAATGACGCCGTCATTCAAAGGATTACAATGTTTAAAATTTATTTTTATTGTGTCAACACGTGTGTTATTCTACAAAATCTATGTCATATTTACAAAAAATTTTTTTTATTTCAACAAAATGTTTATATTATTGAAAAACTGTATTTTGTCTGGCTAACAAAAATTTTCCATAAGTTTTGTGAAAGTAGTTTTGTAGTAATTGTTTTATTCGTTTGACAAAATATTGTTAAAATTGATAAAACTTAAGTTGTTTTTTCAGTTCAACAAAAGAATTTTGTTGGAATTTGCAACGGAATTTTGTCAATATTTCCTGGTATTTTATTTTTAGTGCAATCTGCTATCAAGTGGACTAAACTTTAATTGGCTTACTCTGGTCTTAGCGTGGCTGCACTAGCTGCGGCTGCCACTATAAGAACGAATTAGATCGAGGGATGTAAAATACCAAAAGAATATTCCTTCGTTGTGGCAAACAAGTTGACCTGCAAAGTTCGTTTAAGAAATAATAAAAGAGCTGCGGTGGAAGATATAGTTGACATAAGTGGTCGTATTCGGAGTGTTGCCTTTGGGTCCCACTATGACTTTTGCTAATTGATTGCTGTCAATACACAAAGAAACATCTGAGCAGGTATATTGGACTAAAAGGATTTTGTATCAAAAGCAGTCCAAAGTTAACGTAGGTTATGTTAAAAACTTGTCCTTTACGAGTGAACCTATTGCGGTCATTAAAATCTCAATTCTGACTTGACTTCTGAACGGCTTAAGCTGGCTCACTTTAGTAAGTGTTTGCTCTTTTATATCAATGAGTGATAGGTAACTAGGTCACCAATTTATGAGAAGCAATCGACTCTGCACGAATTAAACTCAAAGGTCTAAGTGATCCGGCCGAATGTTGACACAATTTGAACACATTTCTGGAGTTTGAAAACCCGTGGGCTGCTCAATTTTTAGTTAAAAGTATAGACCAGCGCGTAATAACATAGAGTCCTTCAATTAGTAAAGCTGTTCGTTCAAAATAAATCAGTCGCAGCTCAAAAATATGTACCCCAAAGAAAATCGCTCGCGAAATACGGATTTCGATAACATCCCAAGTGGGCGATGTTTATTTTTAGCTATCGCTATCGCAATCTATTTCCATTGTTTCATTGACTATGCATACCTTTGCGAACACACCCAACCTAAGCACAACGAAAGCAGCTGCTGGTGGAGAACTCATCTTAATTACGTTTGAATTGCCAGCTAAGCGCAGCGCAAATATTAATTTATCTTCTGATGTATTTTCCAAATGCCAAATGTATCTATATGTTTATGCGGATTGTAGATATTTGCGCTTGGCACATTTATTTTTAGACCAACTTATGGGAACGACGCGGCGGCGTTAACCTAATGCAAACATTTATACAAGACAACAAGACGCTATACCTACGTAATTCGTTTGCGTAGTTCTCGTAGCTCCGGCCCCTCAGTCGCTTTACTTCACAGCAGCGTCTATCTTGCATCGGATCACTGCGGATAAGTTCACTTACAGATGACGCGCTCACGATTTTAACCTCTTCAATAAAGAAGAATGACTCGCGCTCATCTCATCACACAGGCAACAGGAATCATGTTATTGCTGGTCCAAGGATTTGATCGTCATCCTCCATCCGAGATACAAATATATAAAATGCACAAGCGATAGGTAAACAAAAGCTTAGCGCAACAAAATGAGAACGTGCGCAATTATGGAAGATGGAACCTGGCACTAAGCTCGCCAGAACGTCTCTGCGGTCCACCAACCACGTCTGGTGGTGGATCGGGGATGGACCTCATTAGTTGATGGCATGCAATGTTAATTTCGAGAATAAAAGAACAAAACTCCAAAACAAGTGGCAGATGATGGTAAACTTATCTGCTCAGTCGGTTGGCTGTTGTTCCTAGATGCCGAGTGGAACACATAGTGGTCAGGGTTTAAATTCAGGTGGAGGAATGCTGATTCGCGCGCACGGCGGCGGCAGCGGCTGTACACTGAAGTCGTGCACATTTTGCTTAGCATGTCGGACGAATGACACACACGTCGTCGTTTTGGAGAATGAAATTCCAGGATGCAGCGGTCATTATTTTAATGGGAAAGGATGTGATTAAACATTTTGTTGGGGGTCTCCTCTGCCGCTCTGCGGTGTAATTCGCCGATCCACCCGAGTATACTCCTCCCTCTCTGCCGCCCCATCTACCTGATGGGGATGGGCTTGCTGGGAGTTTTTGGAGAAGCGATTAGGAAATTATTTAATTTTGCCTTGCGCGCGGTTAAACGCATTAGGTATAGTAAAGTAATTTTATGCGATTCGGGTTGTTAAGTAATTTTTGATGGAGCAAAATGTAATCAGCTTGAAAGATACGAGAATGGTTGACTTCGATATTGAGGTTAATGTGGATTTTTTGTTTTTGGGGATTACCTCGTGTAATTCCAGCAGGTGTTCCAAATCTTGCAAATATTCCATTTATGATTGGGAATTAAAGTTTTGATGCGACGGAATTCCTACGCCGGCATGTGATATTTTCAAAATGGACTGTGTGGCGTATGCACTGATTTTCGCATAAACTTTCGACTTTATGCATTACCAACAACCGAAGTAAAGAGGTGGGTAGTAGCAGAGATTAAAATAACAACAAAAATTTTCTGAGCATGGATATTTTGGTTAAAGATAGGTGCGAAAAGGAACCATGACCATGACCCACACGTAATTGCTGAATATGTTTTGGAAATCGTTCAACCTTTCAAAGACAACGAGTACCAACTAAGGAAACAAATGTGCAATGAGAAGATGCGCATCAGACCGGTAACGGCTGAAGAAATATTGAAAGCGATGGAGGAAATCTTCGGATACTGAATACGGATTCGAGTTGATTACCGTGAAAATCTAAAGCAATTTAAAAAAAAAGTTCTAGCGCAGATAAAAAATGTTGCCTTCGGGATGATAGATATGTGCTAAGCATCTGGTAAGCTGCGTAGGTTATCACGATACCGTTTTTGAAATCGATTTTCGACGAGTTTTCAGACGACTTTTTGACTAATTTCTCGACAAATTTGGACGATTTTTTGGTACAGATTTGACGCATTTTTGGACTGTTTTTTTTTGTAACCAATTTTCGACGTGTTTTTGGATGCGTTTCTTGACTTATGTTTCGACCCGTTTTGAACACGTTTTTGGTTAATTTTTTGATGCGTTGCTGGGCCTTTTTAAATCGTTTTTGGACAATTTTTTGAGGTTTTTCTTTTCAGTGCATTTTGGGAAACTTTTCCCTATGCGTTTCTGCGAGGTTTTTGGTAGAGTTTTTCGTTTGTTTATAAATGAGTTCTTAAAGCATTCGTAGACGAGTTATTTGACGCTTTTTTAAAAGCAATTTTGACATGTTATTTAAACCGTTTTTCGACGGATGATTTTTTTGAACTTTTTATCGACTAATTTAGACGCATTTTTGAAAAAGATTTTGACGTAATTTTGTACCCCTTTTCACTTGTTTCTTAAGAAACCCATTTTGGGCACGTTTTTGGATCTTTTTTAACGCAATTTAGAAAAGAACTAAAAGACATTCTCAAGTATACATAATTGACAATCTGAGACTACCTACTAGACTAGCCTAACAAAAACATGCGTAGCCCTCGTCTGCCAAAAAGTTAGATACTTTTGAACGTGTCTTTTTTACATATTTGTAGTTTTTCTTACCGTCGGTCTGTATTTTTTTTGTTTTTTTTAAATTAACTTTTATATTTTTGCCTTTTTAGCCTATGACACTCCGGGGAAGAAGAAGCATGGACGATCTGAAGCTAGGTCTATTCGAACGCAAAACACTCGAGTCTCTAGGGGTTTTTTGGTCCCTTTGCGTTAAGGGCTTTGGTGGAAGAAATTTAATAGCAAACTTTACGAGCTGTACAGCGGCGTCGAACCCGTCAGACACGTGGGTATAAGTCGACTTAGTCTGTTTGGAGTCCAGGTCCACAACAGTCATCCTCCACAAATTTGTTTCTATTAATTTCCTATTTTTTCTATTTTGAGATTTTCCCTGACAGTTTTTTCTGATTACCTCTGTCCCTTTCTATAGAAAAAAGCAGTAAGGACGATAAGGAGTTGTTAAGTTTCCGCCATTGGCGTAACCAGTTCTGAGAAACACCTTACTCCATTCTACGAATAAGCTGAACTGGGTATTGCACGGGCACGTGAAGACTATCTCGGATAATGTAGTTGGAGCGGGCACACATTTTATTTCCTACAGTCGCCAGAGCACTTCAGAAGCATATTGGTCGACGTGGTTCTAATTAAATCACACCTGTCACCGAATTATTTAGACAGTAAAACACTCCAATATTGATCGGGTTTCGGGTTCTCAACTGCGGTTCCACCTAGAAGTCATTGTCTGTTCGCCATTGGGTGCTCACACAAAATTTCCACATTGCAAAGCGGAAAACAGGGATAGACCCTCTAAATTTAAGTGGACTTCTTTCACCATCTTCAGCTGGAAAAAACCTTTTTCGTAGCATCAGCTTCCAAGTTTTGCATTCTTACCGGGAAATTGTCATTCAGATAATTAATATCTTGTAGACAAAATAAATACTCAGAAAGTTTGTCTCCTTTTTTTTAAAACAACATAAGACTTTGGAAGGAAAAAGTTTAATCAAAAGGTACGTCCTTAACTCGGACCATACAAGTGCCTATCAACCGTATCTAAACAACATTATTTCGTACAATTTTAATTAAATTCGAAAAAAGTCCTTCACCCTCTTTATCTTGCGCCATGTTTTTGAACCCTTGATCGTCAAAATAAACCGCACACTCGTCGAGACACACCCATTAAGAGTGCCCTCGTGGCGTATGCCCATAGTAACCCCACAGCAAAACGATACAAACACGTCGTCGCTCGTCGTTCTCCATTATCCCCTCCCAACAAGGCTATCATTAACAGGACAATACGGTGTAATTTAACCCCGGCTCATAACTTACATTCACACGCATGTCAACACAACCTTAATTGTGAGAACGCTGCCAGGCGATGACAGATGACAGATTACGGTTTCATTGTTGTCGTTGTCGTTGTACAAATGGAGCATCACCATATGGGGTTGGGGCATTAATAACCCCACACGCCCGACACGCGGTATGGCAACCATAACAAGCATTGACATGAAAGCCACAAGACGACGACACTCGCTGCCTCTGTTTGACAATAAACAAGTCTATTGACAAAACTGTCTGACAAGTTGTAGCAAATGGGATTTCGCACTTCGCAACGCCAACCAAGAATATATATTATAAACAAAGATCAGCGTGTTTCGTGTGTCCAGTGTCCACAGTCCACAGTCCACCACACATGTCGATCAGGAATGTCCAATTAATAAAGGTGTGCTACGCATTTGATTTAGTGATTAAGGTGGATCTCTGCACAGTGGTCTTGACATTCTTAGTGCTAATGTTAACTACCAGCCTAACGTAAGAGCAGCCTGTCGTGTCAGACTTAAGCTGGGATTGCCATTAGGTTTCGGTTTCGGTTTCGGGTGGGTACGTGCTTAGAACACGAGTGGCGGAGATTTTAATTTGACTGACGGCGATTGAATAATTGCTATATGACAGCTTTGCTGAGTTCATTAGGAAAACGACAGAGATTTCTTGGGTAAAATAATATTTGCAATGTTGCGCTAATTTACTGATTTATGCGGAGGAATTTTTATTCGAATTGAACTCTTGAAGCCGAAGTTTTCCAATTCATTGTTTATTTTTTGGGACAATTATTTGTTATTGTTAAAGTCATGCCTCACAACATGGTTATGAGTCACTAAATATCAGGCAATCCAATTTCGGCTAGAGTGTCGCTCTAAACGAGTATTGGAATTAAACTATAAAATTAAATGCTAACAAACCGCATGAAACTGGCGCATATTTTTGTTTTATTTTGCAGTCTTTTAAAGCCAGAATCAAGTGCCGAGGACTTAATTTGATGCCGAGAGCCGATCAGAGAAGCCTCAACTGGCGTATTAAGTTTCAACTTTCGACCAACCAACTCCATACGAAAGAAAGTCTTGGTTTGGTGACGAGTACCGACAAGCACAAGTAGCAATACACCTCGCTAAACTAAACTACCTAAACTACTACCAACACCAAGGAAGGAAATGAAAAAATCGGCTGAATAGAGAGGTGCTACAAAATTTCGGAAGTCTTACCAAGAGGTGAAAAGAAAGCAACAAGTCAACAAAATAACCTTCCGATGTTTTTTGGCTGTAATTTATAAAAAAAAAAACTAAAAACTTTGATTCTTCTTGTGGATTATTTTTATTTGGTCTTTTAATTTTTTTTACATCAAGTCGAGAGTATGATGTCATGTAAATGGCCGCCGCCACAGTTGATTGTCATTTGAGCCCTTTTTATGGCATTTTCCATCACTTTGGCCAAAACTTCCGGCGATAGGTCCTCACATTCTTGACGGATATTGTCTTTAAGAGCTGCAAGAGTCTGAGGCTTGTTGACATAAACCCGCGACTACAAAAAGCCCCACAAAAAGAAGTCTGGAGCGGTCAAATCAGGCGATCTTGCTGACCAGTGCAAATCGCCAAAACGGGAGATTAGGCTTAGGATGGCTTGAGCGTATGTTAGACGCGATTGGCGGTCAGCAGCTAACAGCTGATGCACCGTCTGGTCTTTGTACGGAAACATCTTCAAATCTTGTACCAAAATTCGCTGTAAAGACCGTCGACTGATACCCATTTGCGTGGCACGTCGTCTGGTCGATGTCGACGGCGCTTCCATGACATCTTCGGCTACAGCAGCAATATTCTCTGCAGAACGGCTACTCCGGGGTCTGCCACGCCTGGCAGCATCTCGTGTTGTGCCTGTCTCTTCGAGGCGAGCGGCTAAACGTCGCAGTGTTTCACCAGTAGGCGTTGGACGGCTAGGAAATCTGCGACGAAATTCACGCTGTGCCAAAGTCACCGACCGATTATTGCTCAAATAAATAGTCACCAATATTCCGCGTTCTGGAGCAGTGTAGCGTAACATTGTTTATTAACGTGTATTTCGCATGTGTTTACTACACAAATGTCAAAACAGAACTGACATTAGGGGCCAATCGCAAAATTTATAGCATTTTCTGATAGGAGGATTACTTTTGCGCCACCTTGTACTATACTGTTTTTCATCATCCCTATAACAAATATCGTTTTACTATATCATTACAAATATCATTTTACTTTTTAAATGTAACGCTTGAGAGTTGGTAAAATAATAAATATAATAAATACAGTAAGCACAACAATAGTTTGGTCTATTTCCGCGTATGTTATAGTGAACAATGCCAGCAAGACGCAAGGGTGACCATTTGGGCCGTCGAACGACGTGCCAATTTAATTCAAAGGCGTTCAATTTCCTATTGAATTGACATTCGCAATGGCAATCAATAAGCCGCAAGGACAAACGATGTCCGTTTGCCGCTTTGTGTTGGCTTAAGACGGACTGACAAAAATATCGTACACTTAATTTCTATTCGAAATTTATTTATAATTTATTCTAATTAGCGATAAAAAATATATTACTTTTTGCACTCCAAATTTAACTTTTGAGAGATCAAACAATAAATATACCAGTTACAATTTATGAAACACATTAAATTGAGAAAATTAATGGTTGGTAATTTGTTATTTTTAGCAATCCATTCCTCTTTCTGTCATAGATCCCATCGCTACATATCATCAAAGAATCGTCAACAAACTCCGGCTCGGGAAGACCATTTTCCCAGGGCCGAACCTTGACGTATTTGCTCGATATCCACTTGGAATATATATTCAACGGCGAATAAGTTGTATCAACTGTCGTCGTACTTGAAATAAACAACAGTGGACACAACTTTTAATATTAAACATAGGTACGTTTGATTTCTTTGTGATCTTCGCCTAGGTGTCGAAATAACAACACGAGATACGACATGAAATTCTTGATTGCAGCGATATTTCAGAAGTGATCCGCACCGATATGGCATTTTTTTTCTCAATTTCTCTTTCGCTCGGCGTGATTCTACGGCACCTTTTGACTCTATAAATATCAAACAGCTAATAGTCGGGGAAAAGTTATAACGTTTTGTTTTAATAAGGATACCATATCAGCAATTCAAAAAAGTCAATACATTTTATATGAAGATTTAAAACAGTGGTCATAGGTATGTTAAAAGAATGAATAAATACCTAACTGAAATTGGATTTCAACGCAGTTACTGGTAAGTGAGCCTTGCCAGTATAAGTCTTTGGGCAACAGTGGGTGTTGTTGTTCCAAATGATGGAGATCCAAAAATTCCACATCGGCACTACCAGAAATGTCTATTAGATAATAGATTTAGATATTGCTTGAAAAGGTCCTTATAGGCAATATATCTTCTGCAGTTATTCTGTTGCTATAATGAAAGCTTTCTCCTCCTCTTGTCATTTGTTTAATACAAATGATGGATTTAAAGAAAACAAACACAGAACAAAACCAACACTACTTCCGTAATTGTTCCCATAATCAATCATTTTCAATTCCTAAAGCAAACTGTTTCTATAGGTATACCTTTTAAAGATGACACTATAGGCAGTCAGCCGTTCTTATCAGAAACCCATTCAACTGCCTACCCACGACTAACGACCATGGAATGTCGCACATTCTAAGCAAACACCCAAGAGCTTTACTTTACAAATGTAAACATCAGCAGTTTCCAAACAATAGGGTTTAACCGGTGCTTGAGTTAAGTTCCATTCAACGTCATACAGCTCTCCTACAGCTGAGAGAATTTGTGTCGGCCCACCTAAAAATAGTCCATTTCACTTTGCCACTTTAGTGGGAGCTATAAATTTCGATTGCACTGAAAATATTTACCGAATGTCCTGTAGCGCGCCCACGCCTATCCACTAATATCTCTATATACGCCGATAGCTGATAAATCCTCTTTGACGTCAATTCTCTGCTTCCGATTACGTTGTCGCCGACACCATTCACGCCAAACTGAATTCCATTGTCGTCGTCGTCGTCGTTATCATCTTTCTTTCTGCGGAATGCAATATCGATGGTGTCATCGCAATACCACCGTCGACGACCGTCCAATTTGAGTGCGGTTGCCGCTGTACGAGTTAATTTTGTTTGCGATTCAAACCAAAGCTATGGGATCGCAGTTCGCACCATCCAATCATTAACCCTAATCAAATAATTAACGAAACGCCAAAATATCGCAGTGTCACGTTTTCGCGCCACGTGGTGTTTGCCGAGCGGAGTAAAGGGACAGCCGGTGCGTACACTCCAACGAAACAATGACGCAGAGATTCCCTACGACTCGCATTCGTAAAGCAAACATACATCAGACATCACCATCGTCACATTCACCATGTGTGCTGTTCCACGTTTGGGGGTCGTTCGGTGCGGTATCTATTTACGTGCCCATCCAACGATTGGCATAGTGCCGCGCACTCCGGCAAATCGGAAATGCCGATGTGCTGAAATGGCGCACCATGAACAGCATACGTACATTTTTGTAAGGAACCGAGAGAACACGGGACGGATGACAATTGCATTATAATTGAGTCATCATCAATGGAGCTCCGGAACTGTCAAGAGTTTACATGTTTTTGGAATGTCGCTGATGTAGGTACCGTGAGCAGTTTTATCGTCAAGTACAAGAGAAAGAGTATACACGATACTGTAATGAGCGAGCAATTGACCTGACATGAGTCACTTTGATCATTTCGCATGACAAGAGTATGTTTAATCGAGCGAGGAATGCCATTGTTGTTGATGAGTATCGCAATTGTGGGGAGGTCGATGGGTCGAAAAGACGATCAGCAAATGTTTTAGACTTGCACCCAATAAATTTGCATATACGCCTCATGCTGAGAGATTTTCACACGTCTCACACAATATCTTGGATGAAAGGCAAATGAAAGACCACCGGACTTCAAAATATGGAAACGATAACTTGGGGCAGTCGCATGATGAGCTTAGTGCTTAGTTGCCATGTTCTTATGAACGGAGTACCGCAAAAACTACAAAAAAAAACATCTTTTACCCAATAGACCAATAGTTATGAAGCGATAGGGGTACCTTACTCCTGGTCATTGCTTTCTCAGGAAGCACGCTATGAGATTATAGTTGTAAGGACCAACATTTCGCAAAGGAAATTACCCATCTTCTATCAAGAATATCAAGCTATTGCCCGAAGAAGGAGGGACATCTTAGAATAATTCAGCGATCTAAATTGTTGGTTGGTTTCTTAAAGAAAATTGAGACCATATTTAGGTTCTGTATACCGAAATTAAGTGTTATGCTAGATAGGCTATAAAATCATGGGACAAGCCAACAATAATGGTGGAGCATAGAGAACTGTCAAATGTGGTGTGAAAAATCGATAAAGCTCAAAGGAAAAATAGTAAAATAGATTCAGGGAATAAGCACATACATATTTGCAAAATTGCCTTTAAGTGAGCCTTCCAAACTGATAGTACCTACAAAAATCAAAATCTCAGTAAGTTGTAGCAAAATCACAGGTCTAAAGATTTGCGCAAAAGATAATCTCACTCAACGAGTTAACGGGGCATACCTACTCGCAATTTCGCCAGAAAAAAAAAACAACGCTGAAAAAGGACACAATATATAGCTGTAGCTTGTTACTTATTTACTTAACAGCTAGGATTCGAAGATCCTCTTAGCTTTGTCCATTCGCTTGATATGACCGAGCCAATGAAGTCGATGTATTTTTGCCTTTTGGACCACATCCACAGCTCGGTACAGCTCATAGAGTTCGCGGTTGTATAATATCTTCTCCTCCATTCGCCCTCCTCGCACACAGGACCAAAAATCCGCCGAAGAATTTTTCTTTCGAAGGAGCCCAGTATCAGCTCTCCTTTCCTGCTTATCGTCCAGCACTCGGCGCCATAGAGCAGAACTGGCAGGATAAGGGTTCTGTAAAGCAAACATTTTGTCCTTCGAGTTAGGAGTTTTGAACCCAATTCTTGTGCCAAACCGAAGTAGCAGCGGTTTCCTATTGTAATTCTTCGCCGGATCTCCACTAGGATGTCATTTGTGGAGTTCATGTTTACTCCGAGGTAGATAAACTCCTTAACTACCTCGAAAATGTTGCTATCAATAGTGACGTTCTGTCCTAGGCGGTGGACAGATGCTTGTTTGTTTGTTGATAGCATGTACTTAGTCTTGTCCTCATTTACTACAAGACCAACGAATTTCGCCTGTTCTTCAATCGCCGTAAAAGCCTCTATCACGGCACGCTGGGAGCGACCGATGATGTCAATATCGTCTGCATACCCCAGCAGCTGGACGGATCTGTTGAAGATATAGTGCCTTCCGTGTTGACACCTGCCCTGCGCACTATCTACTATCTACTTCCAAATTGCACGTTGCAGCGTGTGTTCTCCAGCGTCACGCTACATAGCTGGATCAGTTTTGCCGGCATCCAACCTGTAGCTCGTATCATGACCGAAATAGCAACGAACATTACACAGGAATCAGTATTGAAATGTTTAGGCAAATACTAGATGAAGAAAAAATGGAGCTCCTGCTAAAGAACTGGTGACAAAAGCTGACGTTCGGTCGCTTGTCTCCATAATCTCGAGCATTAAAGTAAGGCACGAAGAGATGTCCACCAGAGGCACACTACTCAAAATACAAATGGCCAAACTGATAACTGATGCAAAAAAGCACTGCAGCAGATCTCATCGTACACTTACCTGGAGAAAATAACACCGACATGACAGAAAAGTCAAAGTCCATACGCGCTGTTCTACTTAATGCAAACAACAACAACGACATTGAAGGGGTGTGTTCCTGGTCGAAACTTAAGTAACAACCTCCGTGTCAAATAGCCCCCAACATATGGCCGCCCAATGCCACACTTACTCAAAAGATGAATAAGAATAAAATCGCCGCGGTCGCATTTAACCCTTGCATACATTATGACTCATCCCATCATTCGTTAACCTCGTTCATTCCGTAGAGCAAATGCCATGATTTGTCATAACGAGTTGTACTCTAGCAACCCGACCGACTTGAAGTGTCTACATCCAAGTAAATCGATACAATTTCGTCTCATATTGCCCACTCAGCAGAAATCTCACATCCCTATGGTTGAAAAACCACCCAAAAAGTTAACAATTCCCTTCGACATTCCACGCATGAAGAAGGAATTGCTGTGTGTGTGTGTCTGTCTTTTTTGTCCAACCTCCTGACCCTTCCTTTGTTCAACGGACAATATAAATAAAAAGCCAAAGAATCTGAATTCGACAGGGGCATTGTTCGCGAAACTGCATTAAAATTCCGCTCCGTTCTGTCTCTGCGGTTGGTCATTCACATCCCGAACCGAACCACCACACCGTGGATACAAAATGTTTTCTGTTTGCATCTCGCGCGTGCACAGCTCTCTTGTCCCGAAAATAGCCAACGGGCTGTAACGCGGCAATGATTGCTCCAATCATGATTTTCATTTTCATGCATTGTCTTAAGATTCCACTGCTGATGATCCTTTGGGACCTGAACACTGAACCAGGTTTCTGCTGCTTCGTCGGTGGCCCAAATGATGCTTCCTTTGGAATGGGCAAAGCAAAGCAACACAAATTCCTCGGCAGAACAATAAAGAAATTAAATGCCCCAACCCCTCGTGTCGGCACGAGAACAACAAGCAGCCACGTCGCTCTCGGAAACGTTTTTGGACTAAGCAAACAGAGCGGACGTCTTGAATTTCATCACTAAGCCCGGCCAAGTCAACTGAAAGCTCTTGTTACAGAAGTCAATTAGAAACTCGACACTAGACAGAGACACCCTAATGTACTTCATTCTTTCGGCGATGGGACCCATTGTCCCATTCTCCTGTGGAACCGCATGTACCGCATGTCACATCATTCCCTTTGACAAGACCTGGTCAACAGTTTGGTTGTCACATCTGCGGCGAGGCGGCGGCGACGGCGACGGCCCCGTGTTCGGGCCAATTCGATCGGCAATTAGTAACCGTACACCGCTGCGTGATGTGCGAAAGATAGCAGAACGATGTTGTTATTGCTGTATAATAGTGCAATTCCCATTCCACAGATACGCTTATCTAACTATGAAGCTATTAACTAGCCGTTGAATGGCCGGACAGAGACAGCCCGAGAGCGGGGAATTGTCAATGCCACTTACGGAATTCTGACGTTTCCGGGGAAGACATTTCACCGCACAGAGTGTGCAGTTGCCAGTGGACTGCAGTTCTGTATAAGTCTGGGCAGTCCTTGCTGGAGTGTGTTGCGGATAAGAGTCACAAATCGTTGCGCATACTATTAGTGTTTGCTACGTTGATATCAATTAGCAACCGGAGGCTATTTTCAAGACTTTTATCGAATGATTTATTGTCCAATTGGGTTTTGCATTCGCAGGGAAATCTTTCTCCTGTTTGGTTAGTGTTGTTGTATTCAGTATGCGGGTAGTGGCGGCTCAACGCTTGATGGTGATATCATCTGGCGTAGAGTAAAGTGGATATTGAGGTGGACACTGAGTCCAGTAAGGATGGCTATCATGAAGAATTGCCAGCAACTAGGTGGCAGATGTTTGAGGTCGACCTTACGTGGACGGACTTATGACAAATGTTTAAAACCGGAAGTAAGTGAAATTGCCCGTTTGGTTTGATAACAGAATGTTTTATAAAAACAGTTTGTGTCATATACTAATGTTTCAAAAATGGAGGTCAAATCTTTACTTGCGTAAAGTTTGAATGAGTTTATTGATGAGTTTTTTAATGCGATTTTTGATGCGTTTTTTAGACGTTTTGTGACCAGTTTTTGTTCTGGACGCCTTGAAATCATGCGTTTTTTGTTTGGCTATTCGCTTTTTTGTAGAGTTTTTTGATCCGATTTTTCACGGTTTTTTGATGCGTTGGATCGTATTTCTTGACGCCTTTTTGAACGCGTTTTTTTAGAAGATTTTGGTGCGCGTCCTTGGATTTTTGTAGTGTTCTTTGAAGAGTTTTTGAATATGTTTTTTGACGCGTTTGTGAACGGGTTTTTTGGTTTTTGACGCGTTTTTTTTTAAATGTTTGGGCGCATTCTGAAATGCGTTTTTTGTGCTATTAATTTGCATTTTTTGAAGCGGTTTAAAATTAGTTTGTTGGCGAGTTTTTTGATGCGATTCCTAGCGCATTTTTTTTTAATTTTTGGACCAGTTTTTGTGAGCGTTCTTGGACGCGTTATTGAATTCGTTTTTTGACGACTTTTTCGACGAATTTTTGGATGAGTTTTTTTATGCGTTTTTGAATGGGATGGCACGTTTTCCGATCGGATTTTTGACGGTTCTTATGATCCGTTGGATGGTATTGTCATAGGGTTTTTGGGGTCTTTTTTGGACGAGTTCAAGTCGCCTTTATTTTATTTTTTTACAATTTTTGGACGCGTTTTTTGGACGCTTTTTTGGGGAGGATTTTTAAGAGTTTTTGTCACTATTTTGAAGCCTTTTTTTAAAGTGTTTTTTTTTCACACATTTTTGGACACGTTGTTGGACCCTTTTTGGACGAGTTTTTGGATGCGTTTTTGGACGCCTTTTTTACAGGTTTTAAGAAGCGTTTTTAAACGCGTTTTAAACGGGATTTCACGTGTTTTATGAGTGTGATAAATTTAGTTTCCAATAGATATTCCATTTTTTTGACTGATAGAATGCTGATAAAGAGATTCAACGACAAACTATACGATCGACGTTGGCCTTGTCAAAAAGTGTAAGATATAACAACTGAAGACATGGTCGGGTCACGTGGATCAGATATTTATAGAGCTAGCTTAGCATATAGCTTGCAAGGACTGAGCCAAATAGAACGCCACCTAAACTAAAAGAAATCAACCAAAGGAGCTCTTGTTTCAGCACCCGAATATAACTGTCATCCGTTTTCAGTCGTTGGTAAGTGTGAGTAGGCTTGATGACCACTGGCAAGAAACGACAGGGCTACAGTTTCCCCATTCAGATACTCGTTTGCGCCAACATATGTAGCAATCACTTTACTGAGCCTAATAATTACATAGATCGCTGGCACTATCCCACCGAGCTTTATTTATTCTTAGGTATAGCTGCAATACAGCTGCCTATAGTTGCGACACCTGGCCATCTGTCCCGCATATCTAACGACTTCGTTAGTAATAAGCTTCTTATAAACCCACCAATAACTCATGCTAAAATTTTAAGCTCGAAGCACGTTTCTGCTGCTTAGTTGTTGACCCCTACAAACTGGCGTCACTATTACAACGCGACAACAATATCGATCTCCAAAAAGCTGCACATTTTATTCAATTTGCCAAACATCTAGACATAACTCCAGCATTTGTCTTTGTTAACATTTAAGCCCCGTTCAGGGCGCATATGCAAACAAAATAAATTACCCGTCGATTCATCAAAAGATCGTAATTAACACGCTGTTGGGTACAACTGGGCGATCACACTCACTTTCGCACCAAAGGCGTTCGTGTCAACATGTTAAATAGCAACGGCACTTTGTTTTAGCACCCAACCCACTCCGGTACCGGGACGGGACACTACCAAAACTAATTAATAACCAGCATAAAGTTGATTTCTCTGCGCGTTTAATTTATCGCCATCCTCAAAATGTTCCCGGCTGCGAATGGTCATAAATAATAAACAAAATGGCGCTGGAAAAGCGTTCGCCATTCGAGATTAATGGACACGCTTAGCACCCCATGGTATGGGTACCAGAAAGTGTTGCCGATGTCGTCGGCGCGATGGTTTGATGGGAAAATTACCTAATGCAGTCGTAATACACAAAGACCGACAAGTGTCCGTCGCGCCTATAGTGAACGAACGTAGGCTCCGTGAATGGAGGATAATAGAGCGCGTAATGCGTCACTGCAGCACAAATCCGATTAATATGTTACGCTGAGGATTGCGGTGAAAAATGACAGCGTGCATATGGCGTCGCAGTGAGCAGGCTGGTGGAGTGCGCTTGCTCTTAGTAATGTTTATTATTTTGCAGTTGGTCGGGTCTTCGGGTGGTGCAACTACGTATAATAGGAAAGTCGATTGAACAAGTATGATCACAAGTGAGTCTGGGCATTGAGATTAATGGTGCTACAGGTGTGCTGAAGGATAGAGTTGGCATAATGTCTGAGTTGGATGTGCCTAAGAGGGAAACGGTAATGAGGCTATTAGCTTTAACAATAGCGTTGCGTTGTTAAATCGCAAGCTTCAATTGGAAGAGTTGCTCATGCTGATCGTTATACTCACTTATACTCACGAGGTTTTTGTAACTGAAAAAATAAACTTTTCCGGCGGCTCCGATATCCTCACAATCTCTCACTTGAGAGAAATACCGCAGTTGAGGGTACGCCTTGGTTTTGTTAGGGCGACCAGTGCAATGACAACCGCAACCAATATTTCGTGTGCAACTGCAGCACGTTGTCTGGGACTCGGGTCGGTTCAAACTGTAGCACCAACAAAGGTAATGCAAACAACAAGACGATGCTGTGGTGTAAACAAGCGCACATCATAAGCTAAGTGGCAAATCAGATAGGCTAAGCCCACAAGCTGTAGCAAAAATCGATAGATATCTGGAAGACTTTAAGATGCGGACTTTACTAATATGTACTATTCGGGTGGGTGCAGTATATCCGGTTCGACCCCATGAAAAACGCAAAATGACAGACATCCGAGAGCAAAATTGTACTTTGAAGTTTCTTAAATCTGTTAAAATTTTAATTCATTGCTTTGTCTTATGTCTCAAAAATACTGCGAACGTCTTCCTTAAATTTTGTGGTCGGTCCTTTCTAGCATCTAATCTTAAGCTTCATAAGCAGCTTTCCTGAACTTGTAGGATATGTTTCAAAAATGGGGCAAACGCCTTCCTTGAATTTTGCGGTCGTTCCTATGTAGCATCCATTTGTAAGCTTTATAAGCAGCTTCATTCCTGATTTTGTTGAAGTTTTCTTTAATCTCCTGAAGATCGGCGTTCGTTTAAATGATTTCACGGGTGTCTGCATCGGACGTTTATCCTGTTTTTTTTTTCCATTACAGACGGACTTTTTTTTTTCATTCGTCATTATTGCTTAATTCTAGTTCAGCTTTAGCCCTTTTTTTGAACACCCTGTTAAGTCGAGTCGCCTTGGAGCCTTTTTCTCGCCGAGCGACTGTTTCGACCAATTTCAAGGTTGTAATTTCTCAGTTTTCCCATATGTCTCGCATTTGCATGGGGCCTATAATGGGAGTATTGAGGAGCTCCGCATGTATTAAAAAAAAAAAAATCGGACATATTTGTGTTCATATATACAGTTTGTTGTCGACCAATATGGTGTACGAAGAAGGTGGTAGACATGCAGCGCAGCGGGAGTGAACAAGTTGTATTTACTTTTAAGTTTGTTGCATAGACTTCGTGATTGATCCTTGATGGTGTCAACTGCTCAAGGAGCACTAGAAAGTCAAGATGATCTGCATTTAGGTTCTATTGTTTGCCGTCAACCGCACAGTTTAGACAGCCGTGTTACAACTACGCAAAGCCCGGAAACCATATTGATGAGAATACCTGTTTTTATTATATTTAAGATACCTTTTCATAGTAGGATTTTTTTCCAGAGATTTTAGAAAGAAAAAAACATTTTGGGAAGTGGTAAGATCTTATTCAACCTGATGTAAATACACCTATTGTTATAGAATGTGGTCGAAACTGTACAAAATAGCCTTAAGTTTGAACTATTTAAACCCTCTAAGCTTCCAACCTTCATTATTGGAATTCATGCTCAAAGTACAGAGTCATTTATTTCGTGGTTTCAAGTTGGTAGCGCTGGATTTTGACACCTGTCAAACTTAGCTGTCGTTTGAAGTGTCATAATATTAGTTTAAGGTTTGCTATTTACGATAATGGATCGCTTAGCAATCGAACAACGTGTTGAAATTATTGAAACTTACTTCAAAAGTGGTTATTCAAACGAAGCCAATTTTTTGCGCATTACGCTATGATTATGATCGTCATCATCGACCGACTACGCAAGCAATCGGTAAAATTGTTAAGAAATTTGAAGAGAGTGGAAGCGTTACTAATGTCGTAAGGCCTGTGCAGTGCAGTGCATCATCGTAATGTACGCTCTGTAAAAATGAATGCTGCTGCAAGTGCAAGTGCGCTGATGATCCAAATTTATCGATTTCGATATGGTCGAATGATGACCGATTTGTTTGGCCGGTGATTGAATTGTTTTTCCAACAAGACGGGGCAAAAAGCCACACAACATGACAAATTACGGTTTTATTGCGTCAGAAATTTCCAGGTCGCGTAATTTCACGTTTTGGCGACTTCAATTGGCCACCAAGATCATGCGATTTGACACCGTAAGATTTTTTTCTGTGGGGCTTCTCAAAAGACCGTGCTTACGCGAATAATCCCCGAACTCTAGACGCATTGAAAACCAACATTACTCAAGTTATGGCCGAGATACTGCCCGAAATGTGCGAACAACTTTTTAAAAATTACCTGAAAAGAATCGCATGCCGCCAATCTTCCCGAGGCGGCCTTTTGAATTATATTGTATTTCACACTTAAGGGCAAAGTCCAAACTTTATAACGAAATAAAATTTTCATCAAAAATGTATCGCTGCGTGTGTTTTATTTAGCTTAACTTTTGAAACTGAAAAAAAAATTACCTTTTACTTTGTCTCTGATACTCTGGTCAGGAATGGCTTTATCGTTAAATAAGGCAATGTGGGTGGTGATTTTTTTTAAACTCCTCGCAAGACCATAGACATATTAAATGATTTCCCCAATTGTTGACAAAAGCTTTAGCAGATATACGTTTGGAGCATTTTGCCTAAATTTCTTTGATAGTTCTTCAAGAAACGAAGCTCTTGATGGTCAGTTTAGAGTCTTAAAAACTGTTGCTACTTTTTATTTTTTTGGACATCCTTTCCAAAGTGTGCTTTCCACTTTGATCCCGCTCAAGGTACTGAACCTTTCTTCTTGCAGAAGCCTTAAACAATATCACCTTCGAATTGGACAGTTTTAGCCAGAAAGTCCTGTCACCACCATCCCGCAATTCAAGGAGGTCAAAGAGATTATAGACATATGCCAACACCCCTTCTATACCAATGGTAACTCAATTAATCTTCATCGACTTGCTAGCTGCAGCTTGTACGAATAAATCTGCCGTCGGTGACTTATTAGTTTTCGATGTAGTCACTATTAATAACAGGCGTAGTACAAAACGTTTACCAGCTAAATGGACCCTCCTCGCATGCGGCGACTGCACTTAACAGATGTCGCCACAACAGCCCATAGAGAGTCAACTGGAGTCGGGTCGGCAGAGTCGGTGCCAAAATCAAATGCTAATGCATTCACAAGGCCGTCTCAATAAATCATCAGATATTGGTTTAGCTTGTACACAAATCCACACATATAGCCAATTGCTTTTAGCCGCGCTGTTTGTGTTTTTGTTTTAATAAATTAATATCCATCAACCGGAAAGAGTGAAAAAAATATGCAGCAATCGATTGTTGGATTATTAATGTGAATCCATTAAATTAATTGGAGTGTCAACGTTTTGCTGTGCGCCGCACCTGACGACGGGTGCCCACTGCCGTCGCGTCGGCCGAGAGCAACCCTGTCCATGTCGCTTAATTATCTTCGAAGAATGTAACTTCAGATGCAATTAGGTTGTTTATGGCACTATTTCTCGGGTAATTAATTAGAAAAGATTTTTTTTCATTCTACCTATACAATATTCCTTAAGTCGATTTGGCGCATTTGAATAAAATTTATTATGATTGAATTGCGCGCGCCGCTTGCGCACAACCGCCTACAATCGAAATCGGATTCTAATCCCTGTGTGAGCGCTTCGGTACAATGTGGGGGTCAGCTTCGTGTCATGTGGATTTGTGCTGTGATATTGGTTGTCGGAAATTTTATTTTTCTTACAAAGAAATATGTCACCTGGAGATTGGCTCATAAGCTGAATCGCAAATGGATGCAGATTAGGTGCACGCCACTCATGCAGTGCAACGTTGATTATATTCATTTTAAATTCATTTAAATTTAAACGATTAAATCTAGTTTAACGTTTATATTATTTTTATTTTTATTTATGGCTCTAAGCGAGCGCTCTAAACTTAACAATATATCAATTACCTTTTGGTCTTAAATCTATCTATCTATAATTTTTTTTTCCGTTTTCAAGAAACTTAAAATACTTAAAATCTTAATTATTGTTTTAAAATTGCCTTAGCTACTTAACCTAAATTACTTTTATTCAGGAAGGTGAGCAATCCTCAATCTTCGTTTCTATTGCTATTATATCTTATTTATTTCGTCAGGTAAGAGTTTTTAATTTTTTTTTAACTGCTCCAATTTGTTGCATGCATTGTAGAAAAGTGAATCAGAGATACAGATATTTTTCCATTTTATTCTTATAATATCTATTTATATTTCCTAGATAACTGTAACTGTACAAATAAGGACAAAGAATCGTACATAATAGAGAAATAACAAATAATTTAATTTGAAGTAAATAAGGAAAGTGTATGTACTGAACATAGAATACGGGTAGTTCCTTAATAGTGAATTTCAATCTTTTCTTGTGGGAAGTTTTTTGAAAATCTTGTAATTACTTTTTTAACGACAATAATGACATATCAGCGGATGTGCATCAGAGGCAGTCCACGGAGGCGGTTTTCTGTCATTGCTGACCTTAAATACGTTTTAGGGCACCGTAACGAAGAGAAAGGCCTCTCCACAGATGCATCCAGATGCATCCACTCAGGAAAAAAACGAAATAAGATAATCAGTGCCAGATCAAGCCTATCCGTTGACGAAAGTCTATTAGGCTTGGAAATTCTAAATCCAAATACAAAAATCATACTTTGAGTATAGTTTTTGATGAACCTTTAATTCTTATTTTAAGATTGCTTTATAAAAATATTAAGAAGATGTAAGCTTAAACTAAGCCCAAAATCATTTCATTCGAAGAATGCAACAACTTGATTTTAGATCATTGTAAACTTAAATTAAGCTCATGTACCCATTCTTAAGCATAACGCAATGAAGAATGTGTGAGCTTAAATTAAACTCAAAATCACCTTATTTTTCATCTATTTATCAGCAGTAGGTAAGAATAATGCTCCCTTAAACACAGAATCATTACTTTGAAATAAGCTTTTCATATAATAAAAATTTAAATAAGAATAAATTATCCTTACATTACATTTTTTCGTATTGCTTCAAGAATCTCATATCTCAATTAAAGATTCAACAATTTATTTGTCGAGTTTATATCAAACATGTCACCTAAATGCTTAAATGAACTTAAATTTAAAATATCATGCCTTTCCATTATTTAATGGGTAAAAATGTAATTGTATACTTTTATATATAGCAATAATATTTATATTAAATTAATATTATTTATTCCACAATTTTAGTAATCACTTGCACTTTAATACAATTTTCCACTCTTTTATTTTTTTAAAAGAACGTAAGCTGTATGATCGTTTAGATCTTAATTGGTATGCACATCAATCCATCAATCAAGTTTAAGATTATTTGGACTTGATTGAAGAACATAGTTCTTGTTCGTTCTTGTATTTGTGTGGACAAAAAATTATTCAGATGATATCATTCAGATTTTAATATTGCATAGGCTTGTTTTAGTAATAAAAAGCTTGATTTTAGATTTTTGTTATTGTTTTACGAATCATTCGATTTATTTTGAGATTAAGCACGTAAGAATGAAGATAATTAAGAATAAGCCTGATCGGACTAGAATTTAGCTTGCGATATCTTTCTAAGTGTTATTATTGCATTTATCTAATATATCCATATATCCTTTTCTTTTGACTATTTTTCTCGCTACAGCACCAATTTGTCTTTTAGCGGTCAAAGAAGAGACGTAACAATTACATAATTCATATCATCAGTAGAGTATCTTACGATTTTTTCTGTAATAAAAAGTGTTAGCTAAATCACATTTAAGGTTTCAGGTTGGAATATTTCTCGCAGATCTGTCAGAACAAAATCTAGTAAGGGTGCATCTATATTACCCTGAAGTATTCCTCAGCTGATTTAATTTCATGGTTGACACGATGAATTTGGCTTCCATTATAGGCGTTTTTCTTTTTTAGTTCTGAGCACAACCTGAACTGTTATACAAAAAGTTCGTGTTTCCTTTTTAGCTCAGATACATCAGAACTCAGAATTTGTGTTTCTTTTTTCGTTCAGAGCGCGATCAGAGCGCGCTCGATGAGCTCAGAATAAATTGACTAAACAGGCTGAGTGAATAGCTGATTTCACACTTGAAGTCACATTTGACAGAAAAAAAAAAACAGGATAAGCAAAATAGTTGAAATGGTGGACGAACCTTTTTGTTTTGGAACTGAAAATTAACCAATTTAATAAATAACAATTAATAAATATTTATTTATGCATTTATGACAATTATGTGCTCAAGTGTGTTTCATAAATACCTCAGAACAATCTGAGTACGCTCGCTTCAGAGCGCGCTCATAATGCTCAAGTTCAGAGCTCAGCTCTCAACTAAAAAAGAAAAACGCCTTATGATGAGAGATTCGAGGAATTTTCAGCTCAACATCCATTTCATCAGCTAAATTTTTGGCACACTGCCGAAGATTTTCCAAATTAGCACCGATATTCTAGTAGCAAGAACAGAAATTGTGTTCTTTACCTGCATAGCGCTGTCGTTTGCAGCAATTTGCTCAAAGTCTGGGTAAGGGATGATAGATTACTCAAAGACAATACTGACACAATGAACTGTTGGTCTCATAAAGTTGTAACAAGTCATCTTGCCAGCTGTGCTCGGGTCTTGAGGTGGTCTACAGAAAATTGTAGTGCACCTTAATGTAGCTCTACCCACCTGGTCTCAAAAAAGCGATATGAGTGTTCACCTCAAGGTGCTCATGAGGACGGCTTTTAATTTTGGATAGGATAGGATCCTTCAATACTCATAACATCAATTCTAAAAGCTTAGAAAAACAGCTTCGTCGACTTCGTTAAGCCAGTGTTTACTTCATTTTGTTAAATTATTAAAACAAAAAGCCCAGAGCCGTTGATGTCATCCTAAACTTACTCAGGTGATACATTACATGCCCACTAGACGTCATTTTGATTGCAAGACTACTGTGTACTTACACCTGTATACTGCATACCCGACATAGATTCGAAACAAGATTCACAAAAGGCCGTACTCTACCTTTCCTGTAATTAAAACTAATATTTATTTTTGTAAGCTCTTTTATAAATGGTTTTTCAACAGGGACAAAAGTAGAGCGACAGGGACAGCAAACGACGCCGAATTTCTTGCCGCTCTTTTGACATTTCTCTTCAGTAATTTTTGCCATTTCATGATGGAAAGATATACGAGCCAACAACGAGTCGAAATTATTAAAATTTACTACCGAAATTCGGAGTCAGTGGCCTCGTTAGGAGCGCTACGTCCAATTTTATATAAGAAAATTTATTGTGTGGTTAAAACTCAAAGCCTTCGAGTGGTAATCTTCTTACCTACAAAATTCTGCTTATAGCCTACGAATGATTGTAGAGGATTGCTTACTGCGAGAAAACTTTCAAAAATCAAAATATTCCTCAAATGGTTAGTCGTATAAGAAAAAAAAAAATTTAATGCAACCCAGCACCGTAAGAAATCCATTTCCGAATCCTCCGAAGCCAAAATCGTATCAGGGCATTCTTTTTCTAAGTCTGGCAACCATCAACTCCACCGAATATCCGGCCGTCTATCAGAGGTCTATTAGAAAATAGCTGCCATTCCAATTCCATTAACATATTTTATCATCAACCTATTGCCCTGTTAATTGGGTTTATTGTTCCATAAAACATTCCAGAAATGTTTCAGGAATAACTATTCGCCCGCTCACAATAATGTTTGTTTAATTTCATCTTTGATATACTGGATGATCGTGTTGACGGCCCTGAGCCGGAGGAACTGCAAGAGCCCATTCCACCTGACATATTGCCAAATTAATGTTTCCAACACTTTCGACATCAAAAGGATTCCCAACGGCTCTGCACTGCACTCCATATAACGCCGATGTGGATGATGTATATACGCGCATTCGTGCGTACATACTCGTAAACATGCAATGAAGTAAATCTTGCTCCCAAGTTCCAAGGAGAGTGCGGGCGACAGGCCACAAGAGATGGATAGAGAAAGAGAGCGAGAGGGAGCGAGTGAGGTGGTCCCTGTGGAAGTGGCGTAATTAATCGACGCGTAAAGTGATCAAAACTATTAACGTGTTCGGCAGCGCGTTTCACCCTAATAAATTTCCACGGGTTGGCCTGGGGGCGTGTGTTTATTTAGTTTGCTTGCGGTTGTTGTTATTGTTTGTTGGCGCTGGAATAAGATACTTTGGCGGGAGATTGCGGCGATGATTAGTGCGCCATCGGAGTTCTAAAGTGAATACCTTTGATGCTTCCGTTGTCAGTGGGTGGGAGGATGGTAGTAAAATTACGAATTTATATGCAGACATACAATTGGCGGTATGGAAAAAGGTGCTGGTACCTAGCTAGTCATTGTGCGGGAATTGACGTAGCTAATTTGGGAGTTTATTTGAAATTTTAATTCTTGCACCACAAGACAGAGAGACGTCAGTTTTTCAGTATCCAGTTTTGTGCTGATGAAGTCGAGATAACCATGACCCAAACGTAAACGAAATTGAGAACTGTTAAAGGAAATATCATCGTTAGAGTCGCTAAGGACCTTAAGTTAAAGTTAGCACTCTTTGGCCGGTCGTTGGAGGCTTTTTAATTTTTCTTGCAGCACTCAGACTCAAAAATTGCCTTTTGTACTGCAGGAAAAAAGGTTTCTTCACTTTAGTGGAGAGTTGCGTATTAAATAATCGGATCACCGTTCAAAATCCAGCAACGGAATACCACAAAATGCAGGGACAATGTCAGAGTAATAACCCTTAAGCCCCAAGATATGGAACTGTAAGATGAGGTATTTTTAAACGTCAACAGTCCTTGTCCTTAATAGCCACCATCTGATTCTTTTTACTGACAATCACTAAAACACGGCAGAGTTTTTGCAAGCAATTCGAAAAAATATAATTTGCGCTGCAGATACCGATTGATGTTGTAAGAAGCTGTCATCAATGGACTCAAATGTGAGGCAGAGGGTAGAATACCGCTTACACGACATTTTGCCCTTTTTTGAAAACATGTAAGAGCTTGATCACAGGACGTGCCAGTTGTGTGTCAGCTGGCAAGCGATCAACTTTCAAGCAAATTGTTGATTTGGAGATCAGACGATGTTTTCAAAGTCGCTTCTTAACATTCCGAAGTAGAAGAGCAGCTGATATCGCGAAATAGTAGCTATATAAAGGGTTTTCCAATAAGAGGTGTTATTTTGATATTCAAAGAAAAATGAAATTTTTTGAGACAAATGATCGGATGTTTATTTCATAATAAAGAGGAAGGTATGCCGTTAATAATGAAAAACAACATATATTCACGGAAAGTATTTAAATTTTATCGTTAGGCGATAAAGGAGCAAAGGAAGCATAGAGTATATTGGTAACAGTAACAGCATCAGAACCGAATACCGAATCACCGAACAGTCGACAGGTAATCTTCGCTCTAGCTCTTGTCAAAACTTTGTTCAAGGCTTAGACGGTTCTCTTCTTGTTACATATCAAGAACATCTCAAAAGGAAACGTGTTGTTACCATTTTGAAAAGTATATAGAAATGTGTCCTAGTGAGAGTTAGCTGCGCGAGGTAACAGGTAAGCTGAGATCGCCTCGGAGAACGAGATATGAATGCAAAATAAAGGACGCAATAATTTTAATAAACATCAATTTTACTCCAATTATGCATTTTGGTTAAAATCTTTGGGAATGCTTTTTTGTAAACTAAAGAAATTTGAAAAAAAAAAAAAAATGTGTTTTACCAAAAATCCATTCGATGATAATATAGAAAAAGAAACTGATTTTGCAATCAAGATAGGCCCAATAAGAATAGAATTTTATTGAACTTGTATGGCGAAAAACTTGGAATGCAGCCTCACACTTACTAAAGCTACTCTGCGAAATAAAGCCACAGAAAATAGGACACCAAAGATAAATTGAAATAAAGTCAAAATTTCGGATTCAATTTCACTTTTTGTAGCCTCATTTATTTTTTAGCAACCGGTGTTTAATATCATATTGATATAAGGACCCTATGAGTGAGGGCTCCAGCATTATTTTGGGGCTTTTCACTTTTATTTAAAAGTAACAAATAGCTGAAAAAATGCGATTTTTTCAGCGCGGATGGTTTTCAACGTGAGGCTTATATTTTCAACTGATGTTAGTGGCACATAGAATAGCTGAACAAGTCGAGAGATTTATTTAGATTGTTACCCTCGCGTTGGAAACCATCAGCGAACAAGGGAATGGATAACCAAATCGCGCGATTTTGAACGCGAAGATTTTATTTTACATTAATGTAATGAAAAGATCGAGCGCTAAAAACTATAACATAAAATATCAACCTCATTTCATTGAAGTCTAGTTTCAATTTTACTATAAAAATTTATCTCAATTTTGGGCCCTTATTTAATTTTTGGGGCCTTTTATATGGTGGGGTCTTATTTCACGGAGCCTATGCTAAGCTCAAATATGAATTTTGGTAACAGCCGTTTTCAAGCGAATACAACTGATTTCAAACCTGTTTATGGTAAGTAGCTTACATTATATTTAAAATTTTCAAATAAATCGTATTTAAATTTTTTTTTAAATTTTTCGCAAGGTACAAATCAGAGTTGAGATTAATGTGGGGAAAAAATACGACCCTGAGCTGCCAACCCACCCAACTACAAATCTGAAGTTTGATCCAGCCTCAGGAGCATATGAACAGATGGACAGAATTGCGCGATGCACTTTTTTGAGTTCCTTTGTCATTCGTTCCAGTCAGGCCGAACTATTTAGTGTAATCCCTATAGAGCTGCTCTGACATCTTCGGATACCAGGTCTATAGGGATTTCCAATACCGAGCCAGGGTGTTGGAGAAGAGTTGGTGGCGGATGAACCCTTAATGGGCCAACGGCAGCGCTCACATCCCAAAGTGGGTTACTGGCCCCGGAATAACCGGCCTGCTGTCCTAAGGTCAAGGGCCTGGCCCTCCAGGTTGGGGGTTGTGCCGTCGGGGTAACTTCCCGACCATGTAAAAAAAACACTAGTTATGGGAGAGACACCTAAAGCCTCGGATAACGATTTCCCTCAAACGGCAACCAGACCCGGAACGTCAACGGACAACGATTTAAGAGTATGTACCTGGAACGTGCGAACGCTGTACACCCCAGGTGCTACTCAAAAACTTGAGTCTGTCCTCACGCGGTACAAGGCAGATATTACCGCGATCCAGGAGATACGATGGATAGGATCAGGTATGATGAAAAGGAAAAATTGCGATATTTATTACAGCTGCCATAAAAGATTGCATGTATTAGGATGCGGATTCGTCGTGGGAAATCGGCTTAGGACAAAAGTTATTGACTTTAAGCCGATAAGTGATCGCCTAGCTGTGATCCGCATCAAAGCTACTTTCCAAAACATAAGCCTAATATGTGCACACGCCCCTACCGACGAGGCTGAAGACCCTATCAAGGAGGAGTTTTATGACCTCCTGACGGAGTACGATGTCAAAGTTGTGCTCGGGGACTTCAATGCTAAAATCGGAGAGGAAAACATCTTTGGCGGGTTAGTTGGTAAGCACAGAATCCACGAAACGACCACAGACAACGGTTACCGACTAACTGACTTCGCGGCAGCTCGTAATACGGTGATAAGTAGCACTAGGTTTCCAAGGCTAAGGATCCACACAGCAACCTGGCGCTCTCCAGACGGTCGAACCGCCAACCAAATCGACCATGTGCTAATCGACGCGAGGCACGCATCCAACATCCTCAACGTGCACACATTCCGAGGGGCAAACGTCGACTCTGACCATTTTCTTGTTGCGGCTAAGTTCAGAGCTCGACTATCCAACGAGAAGAAGCTGCGTTCCGCCCAAAAGAAGAAATTCAACGTTGGACGCCTTAGCACACCTGGAGTAGCCAGAGTCTACAAAGAGCGCCTGAGTGAGAAACTCTCCGCATTGCATTCACCTACCACAAATGCCAACACCCAGTGGTCCCAGTATCGCGACATCATCATCAAAGAGGTAGCCGAAACCACCTTAGGGTAGCAGCCACCCCAGAGAAAGAGCCCGTGGTATGATGATGAATGCGTACGCAGGAAAAAGGTGACAGAAGATGCACATATAAAGGCGCTGCAGCGCAAAACAAGGGCAGCGAGGGAAGAGTATCGAGCCAGGAGGAGGGAGGAGAAGAAAATCCTGCGTAGAAAGAAGAGGGCCTACGCAGTCTCCCAGCTCAAGGAGATCGAAGAATCCCGCGATCGAAGCAACATCCGGAAGTTCCACAAGAAAGCCAAGCAACTGGCTGCTGGCTTCAAGACCGGAACGCAGACTCTTCGAAACAGTGACGGAAACCTAGTCACCGAAGCGCAGGGAATAGTAGATGTGTTTAAGCAGCACTTCCAGCAGCTGCTAAATGGGCATCATGTAGAGAGAGTGATAGGGCAAGAAGAGAACCCACGTCCAGTCAATGAAGATCCAGTTCCACCGCCCAGTATAGAAGAAGTTGGCTTAGCAGTAAAAAAGCTAAAGAACAACAAGGCCGCCGGCTCTGATGGCTTACCAGCGGAGCTCTTCAAATACGGTGGTGATGTTTTGGTAGGGCGCATGCACCAAATCATCAACCAAGTATGGGTGGAGGAAAGTATGCCCGATGACTGGACTATCAGCTCCATATGCCCCATCTACAAAAAAGGCGATCCTATGTCTTGCAAGAACTATCGAGGCATATCCCTGCTTAATGTCGCATACAAGATCCTATCCAACGTACTGTGTGAACGTCTCAAACCGTTCTGCAACACACTAATCGGCACGTACCAGTGTGGCTTCCGGCCCGGCAGATCGACTATAGACCAAATTTTCACACTGAGGCAAATCCTGGAAAAGACCAATGAATTTCAAGTCGAGACTCACCACCTATTCATCGACTTCAAAGCCGCATATGATAGCATTCATCGTCAGGAGCTTTATGTGGCGATGGCCGAATTCGGGATCCCGGCAAAACTGATCCAGCTATGTAGCGTGACGCTGGAGAACACACGCTGCAACGTGCAATTTGGAAGTAGTTCCTCCGAGCTATTCCAATCATGCACCGGATTTCGGCAAGAAGACGCATTATCATGTGACTTCTTCAATCTCGTGCTAGAGCAGATAGTGCGCAGGGCAGGTGTCAACACGGAAGGCACTATCTTCAACAGATCCGTCCAGCTACTGGGGTATGCAGACGATATTGATATCATCGGTCGCTCCCAGCATGCCGTGATAGAGGCTTTTACGGCGATTGAAGAACAGGCGAAATCGTTGGTCTTGTAGTAAATGAGGACAGACTAAGTACATGCTATCAACAAACAAACAAGCATCTGTCCACCGCCTAGGACAGAACGTCACTATTGATAGCAACAATTTCGAGGTAGTAAAGGAGTTGATCTACCTCGGAGTAAACATGAACTCCACAAATGACATCCTAGTGGAGATCCGGCGAAGAATTACCCTAGGAAACCGCTGGGTTCAAAACTCCTAACTCGAAGGACAAAATGTATGCTTTACAGAACCCTTATCCTGCCAGTTCTGCTTTATGGCGCCGAGTGCTGGACGATAAGCAGGAAGGGAGAGCTGATACTAGGCTCCTTCGAAAGAAAAATTCTTCGGCGGATTTTTGGTCCTGTGTGCGAGGAGGGCGAATGGAGGAGAAGATACAACCGCGAACTCTATGAGCTGTACCAAGATGTGGATGTAGTCCAAAAGGCCAAAATACGTCGACTACATTGGCTCGGCCACATCGAGCGAATGGACAATAATGCTCCAGCTAAGAGGATCTTCGAATCCCAGCCGCCAGGTTCGAGACGACAAGGAAGACCGAACCTCCGTTTCAAAGACCAAGCCATCGCGGATGCCAGAGCGCTTGGTCTGGACAACTGGAAGCAGCGTGCCCGGGATCGCAGAGGATGGAAGGCTGCAGTGTCTCAGGCAGAGACTCTCCACGGGTCGGGAGCCCGTTAAGTAAGTAAGTTGTCATCGTAATGTCAGAAAAGGTATGTATCTCGAGTTAAAAATTTTGTACGAATACAATATCTTTCTTTTGCTACGTACGAGTATAGGTACGAGAAAGTTAAAAAGGGACCTCATTCGACTTTTAAGGGTATAAATCCCGCTGATGGGTTTCTGTTCGACTTCACAACAAAAGACGAACCAAAGTCGCTACTGCCGGCTGCTCAGACCGCCAACACAGAAGTCCGTTCATCACCAATATTACATTTAGCGTCCGTATTGCGATCAGTATGCCCCAACTCATCAGCGACTTTCTGTATCCTTTAATCTAACTACGAATAAATTTGGACCAAATCGCTGAAATCCTCCAAATTATACTTTTATTTTTGAAGGTGGTTTTCTGGTTAGTAATGCAACTTTTCTCCATGACCCTTCCTGGATTGATTGTTAAACTCGTATCTAGAATTTCAGATTTTGCTCAAGCTACGACGACATTTACTTTAAAGAAAAGTTACGTTCCTATTCCTTGCGGAGCGAACCCATTCTTGACTTTAGTTCGTCTCTTACGACAGGTTTCACCTCAAGAACATTTTTGTCTTGACACCTTACAGGAGTTATATGACTTTCGTCTTTTGTTAGATGCTATCTGTTCGCGCGAAAACCCACTTCCTACTTATCGGAATGGGACATTAAGGAAATACCATCCTATTGCGCAACCAAAAATATATTTTTGAACTCGTTGTCCTCATTAAACTAAGCTACCCACCAGCTTACAGTGTTATTCAATTTTGGTTGAGTCTATGGTCCGCCCCGGCTGTAAGCGCCACCAACAGTAAAGTAAAGTAAGTTCATCTATCCCTTAGATGTCTAACAGATTTCAGCCATCTGTGTGCCCGAATCTACAAAGCCCAAATATAAATAAATTTCACGTAAATGGTCACATTAACTTTCCACCGTCAGATCGACATTTAATAAACGAAACTCTCACGTACCATTGCGCCTGTGTCTGCATGACGTCGAACACAAAAATCCACAAAAAAAAGGGGGGACAAACCGATCACACTGCGCGCACATCCATCAGAGAGCAATAAACATTTGGCCAAGCCATTTGCGGTATAATACCGTCTTTGCGTCATATCCAATCACGAAGATGATTTATTCTCCATTGTATGCAAAAGGTTCACATCACGAGACTGTGCTTACCCCCAAACCGCGACGCCATTCAACTCACATAGCCACCATCGCATTGGCTACAGCAAGTTCCCAGAGCCTCGGCTCAAGACGTGCCATAAATATATCGAAATCCATTCACAGCTATGAGCTTTCGGCTCGACGGCTCCTTACCTCCAACTTATTACTATGCATCATCCATTCAAAAAGTCGAAATAAGGAAATTTAGGTCAATCTGAGGTCAAATTCAGAGATGATCCGCACGCCGCCGAATGTCGATACAATTTATTATTTGCCAAGTGCTCGTAAACACCGTTTGACTTTTAGTCAGAACTGCCAATACGAGTAAAATATGATATGCCTCCCCGCCCGCCGTTAGATGAGATGCGAAGCGATGAGTCAATCGGATTTCGCAAAGTGTCCTCGCACACTCAAGTCGTCGTCGCTTTCGCAGTTGGTCTTTTGATCTTTGACTCGAATCGCGGTGAGTATCGATTACCGAACTGGCGCGCTGTCTACCCTGATCTGGACGGAGGACATGAGTTGAGTATAAATCGGCAACCCGCTATCGATGTGCGTTCGGCCGCCGCAACCGCACAGCGATTGTCACTGGGTCGGTCTCAAATTTCCGATCTGCCAGATCAGTCGATCGTCGATGTCGATGGTGTATCCAGAGAAGCACGTTGTTACAACCCAATCGCCTGGCTAATTATGCAAATGAATACAAATTGTCTTAGGAATTCTCAACCTGGTCGTCGTCGTGATGGTGGTGGTGGAGCGGTTGCGTAGTCACTTGGTAGCCGGCCGGTTGATTGGTGGCCGAAAATAGCGGCGCAGCAGCGGGTTAGTTGTTAGTATAGTGGAAGGTGTTAAAGCTTGGAGGAGCGTTTTGTCGCCGTCCAACTAAAAATAGACAGATTAACACCTGTGCGAGGGTTGACACCTCTGCAGATTTATCTCTTTGCGGAGTGCTGCCGTAGTTGATGGCGCGCCGCAGACGAAGGGGCACAGCGGTGGCGATTATAGCATTTGCTGTAGTGCGCCCCAACCATAGATGGGAATTGGGCATAATATGTTGTCGCTGGAATTGGTTGACAAAGACTCGTTTGTCACGCTGAAGTGCGATATTTTATTGCGGTTTGATTGCAAAGTCACCAAATATGGGAATGTCGATCTTATAAATCTGCGCGAGCGGGTGGGCATTTAACACGCTTTACCGTCGCCATGTGCAAATTTGGTCAAAACGATTACTTTGTTTATGATGATGATGACTTATCAGCTATAGTTTAGGCGATTATGATGTATTTTCAGCGAGTCGGAAGACTGCGTGTGGGTGCAAGTCTACGAATATGACAAAGCGTTTAAATTAATTACAATGACGATTGTTTTTTTGGGCGACAAGCTGGGCCGGATGTGAGACAGTTGCAGAGAAAATTCAGGACTTAGTTTGACATCAATGGCGGTATGTGTATCAGCGAATTAGAACTGTTGTCTGGTTAAATTTGTAGGTACGACTAAACACCTAGTATATCCAACGATTCTAAAAATTTCAGCCAGCAAGCCAATGCCATTGCAAAGGAAAACCAGCGATTTAATCAGACTAATCAGGGAAGGATGAATCCGGTATTGCCAACTGGATCAAGGAAGCTTTTCTCAGAGTAATTCAATTCAAATTCACTGAATATGCCCGAAAGATTTGATAAAGTTCAGTTGGCTCATAGGTGAGTTATATGAGCATGAAATGGCAGAGGAAAACATTTTGTGGGCCATTCACAACTTTGCTTCGTATAGACCACCGCGACAGAATAGCATTCTTCCTATCGTTCTTGGATGGACAGTGTTTGTATCCTTCTAAATCATGCTCCCCGGTCATGGACACATGTCCGAAGTCCGGCAAGAGGGGACAAGAGTTTCACCTCATTTGTATACTTAAAGCTTTAGAAAATATTCTCGAACTTGACTGATGTTCTTAAAGGAAGGTACGCATCAGTCGTCTAAGACGACTGGGACATGTAGAGCGAAGAGTCCTCGATTATTGTACTTAACAAAATCCTGTTAAGACTCGACTTTGATCGTTGCGTATGCGCATGACGTGGTTGTTCTAGTGTCAGGAATGTTCCCGAATGTTATTAGAAATAGCCTTGGGTACGGATAAGGTGTGTGTTGTTGGGATACAAGAAGTGGCCTTAGAATTAACTCATGTAAATTTGAACTGAACTCTACCAACAAACCGAAATACCGATACCGACCTTTATTCTTATCTTCTTGTTGACCAAAATCTTTCTTTATCCAGTATATAAGGAAATTAGAAAAGGCCCACTTAAGGCCGCAATGATATGATAAATTGCTTCCACCTCCCCCTAAACAAGGTGTCATTTTCAGCTCAACTAGAAGTCCAATATCTAATACCGAGGAAAACATAGCTTTCTGCGCCCGTGGCAAAACGTTCGGCAAGAAGAGCCGACTTCAACCAAAAATGGTTAATTGGTTGTACGCAGCGATTCATCCTAGCCCTGGTACGGTGGCCCGCCTTAAGTCATGCTTATAACATCGTTAAACTAAGAAGACTCCAGAAACAACTGGAATTGGAATCACGGAATCCCTACGATCAATTTAGTCCGACCGAGTTGTTACTTAACGGAACGGCAATAGGAAGCTCTATAGAATCACGCACTTCCTTTTAACTTATTTATGTAGGCTTCAGAAATTATTTTCAGTTGACAGCTGTCTAAAGATTCATTAAATGATTTTGGGGAAATGACAAAAAATTAATCACTTTTAACACAGTGAAAAATGTCAGTAATGTGATTTTAAATAAAACCTTTCCGCTCAAAATTAAATTAAGTAACACTACATTTATCTTGCTTACAACTTCGGTCGAGTAAGCTGCGATTTGATGGTATTTATTATAAAAGAAAGGACCACAACCGAAACTTGTATTTATAGTGTTGGGGCAAACTCACCACCAAAATGCTCATCACTAAGTCAAATATTCACCACCAATTCAAACCTCGCGCCTTACTTTAGGTATACTAGTTTCCATATTTTCTTTGAGATGACGATTTTCTTAACAAAGCTTTAAAAATTATAAAAATAAAAATGTAGGTATCGCTAGTAAAAGTTTGGAACAGTCGCTAAAAACACGCACAGGCCCTACCGAAGTAATAACCTACTACTGATAAATGTAAGATGCCTTTTCTGCGAAGCGATATCATAGTGCGGTTGTTAATTGCTTTCTAGAAGAATGTATTGTATTTTGTAAGGTATTCAAGAAAATACCTGGATTAAAGAGCGTCAGATGTGTTTCCATTATGCAGTCAATTTGCTGGAGGGGCAACAGCATCGATAACACCTTACGGAAGTCAAATAGTTATAAATCCGGATGCTGGTCCGGAAATTCTTGTGGCCATACCAACATCATAATCTCCCCCTCCGCCGGGATAGAAGGTACGTATCGCAATACGAGCAAAGCATCCTTGTAAACTAATGCGGCTAACCCATCCACAGAGATAGTTTCAAAGTAAACCGTGGAGTACGAGATATTTTCAAATCTTTTCGCCTTTCCATCGCAACCAGCGTTTTTCTGCAGGCGATCAGGGAGGCAAGCGATACCTAGAAAAATACCTATCTTCGTCGACATCCATCCATGCATCAAATGAGGCTCTTGATAAGAGCAAATCTACGTCCAAGCTTGTTGTGGAGTGAGACACTGGCAAAGGGCGTGTCATCGGTTTGGAAACACTTTCGTCTGGGTTCCATAATATAGGAACATGGGGTACTATGCGAAAAGTATTGCGTGATCAAACAACCAAAACCCATTGCAGTATCGTCCATCTTCGCAAAAGCCATCTCCAAGCAGCCAAGCTTGACTTCTGGAGTTCCTAAAGACCAGTGTACTGCTCGCCGTTTATTTCGCGACATCTGCACGCGTTGTAGCTAGGAGGCTCTTTGTTTTGGCAGTGCCGCAGTTGGCCATCGGTATCTTCTTTGAAATGATGTATTTGTCTTAAAAAAAGAGGGCTTTTCGTTTTAATTATCCCAACGAAAGCTTATCTTTCTTCAGAGGATACGCGTAGAGAGGCCACGACTTCAAATAAATCAGCTTTCTCATTCCCATCTACTTTACTTAAAATACTAGAGCGCTTCGCAAGCGGCCGCGACTACGATCGTTGAAACTAGGAGGCGCAACGAATTATGAATAGTCGCAACATGAAGAGAAGCAATCAGCGAAGGACAACGGAAAGGCAGAAGCTAGAGATGCTCTGATTTGTTTTTTTAGAAAAATATTGCAAGGAGAAAATGTGTCGTCAAAAGGAAAATGATCATATGCAACAAACTTCTGTATGCCTCTGAAAATAAGCCGAGGAAGTACAACATTAGTACGGTGACTATCTGTTCATTAAAATAATGAACAGTTCTCTATTTGAAAACGGTAATCATTGAGAATTATTTTCAAATAAACAAATAAATGTTCTGTATTTTAGAAGTTGCTCATTATTTGTATCTGTATTTAATTTTTTCTTAAAAACAATAACATAAACATTTAGAAAACCAAAAATTCGATGAACAAAATGATTTTGCCCTAATTGGCTGAAAGAGCAAGCAAGTAATCTAGTACTAAAAACTGTGTTCTAGTTAAGATTTTTAATTGTTTTTATTTTTATCAAGTGCCTATTTGAATAATTGAAAATGTAGTCATTTTAATGTTTTTCTTTTATTCATTATTTACGTTTCTTAAATATGGTAACATCATATAATTAGCGAACATTAGGACCAGGGAGCAGGGAATCCAGTCATGCGTCCTATTTTTTGGGTATTTTCCATCTCAAAATAAACTTAAACGAATTTTTTGCGACTTTCAGTAAAAGAGAAAGTTTAGTGCTGATGTCTTTTGCTTTTATTATTTATATCTATTTCAGAAATGATAGTGCAGGTGTAGTAAAAGGAAATGCATTATTTTTGTATGAAATTGATGGGCCTTATTCAAATGGTTCCAAACGGTTTTTTGTCCAATGTTCAGCTCCTGTGCAATCGAAACAGTGCTTGTATAACGGATCGTTAAAGCCGACCGTTATTTTATCAACATTTTTGACAATTGGCTTTCCGGAGCGTGGTTCATCTTCAACCTTAAAATTACCGGAACGGAATCGACGAAATCCTCATAAACACTATTCACATTTTCAGCCGCCTGACTTGCATTTTCGCCTTAATCGAAGAAGAACTATAAAATGCAGCATTTTTTCACTTTTGACACGTGCGCAAACGAAACTAAATCAATCAAATGCAAAATTGTCAAAGAAGCTTTTTTAGTACTAGCTGTCATCTTTACAACGACATCTGTTGTAAATCAATGAAACAAAAACTAAGCCAGATATAGATATAAAGTACTAAAGCCATCTTTGAAGAGAAAATAATGGATTACTTTTTACTACACTATTATAAAAAAAAAGTTAAACGTTAAACTTGGCTGAGGTCAATTCCGTTGTTTGATATATTATTCCTTGTTTTTTGTTATTTTCAAGTAAATGTCTTTCAAATAAATTTGCGCTTAACAAAAGGGGAAGAGACCTAGAAAATGGTGCATGCTGGCCCAAATGAGAGTGAAATTGTCGTCCTTTTATTTTTTATGAGTGTCAGGTTCAAGCCTTAGCCAGGTAAGCCAGTTTACGATGACCCTCGGCAATACAAGGAATCCATTGCAATAGCAACAAATTTCTCAACTCCTCAGGCTTCTTCAATATACCTGTCCCTCATATTAACTACGGCTAATGTGAGTTGTGGCCCACAAATGGCGAAAAATAGACTCATAAACCAACCTAGCGAACCAGAATGCGAATGAGATGAAAATACGGCAATAGCTATTTCGAATCCCCTTTTCATCTATAAAAAAAATTAAACTATCCTAGACCCTGCACCTTTTATAAATGTTCAGCTCTAACAATGAAGAAGCTGTTGACAATGCGCCCACATTCCGAGCAGCTGGTTCAGTTAGCTTTGAGCTCCTGAGTCAGTTGGATCTTAGATAGATATGTATAGTAGATATTTTATTTATTTCTTATAATTATAAAATACAAAGGCTTTAAGACTGTAGGGGTCTAGACCCAAGGACTGACGCGAAATTCGCCAAGTTAAGTTTGTGAAAGGCCGACTTCCTGTGCACGATGATGAGTTTACGAATCGCGGCAAAGCTCTCGGCCGATCTCGATCTGGCATAACTTCGACACACGGGTGTTGTTTCTCTTGTTTTTATCTCGAATTTGGCCACAAAACGTTGGAAAGTCGACTTTAAAGGGGGGCCACCGTGTCTGCCCCAAAATAAGCGCAACATTTGCACTGATGAAACAAAATTTTATCTTATGGACAGGCTGCTTAATGGTGAAACTTGCGATGATTATTTGACATCAGTGACTGAATAAAAAATACCTACTACTAGATTAGACAGACGCCGCCAAAACAGCATGGCCGCCACAGCCAGCCAACACCGACCCTTCCCAATTGAAAGCAAATTTCTTCATCTCGATGGTTGAAACATAAACTATGGCAGTATTTTGTACCGTTGTATTTTGTGTTGTTGTTAGTTGTGTTATAACTTGTCCGTGAGCTGGATGCCTGCATACCTTCCCCGCGATATTGTCCAAGTTTGTGCGCCATCAACAAACGACCGAATGTCTACACCTCCTTAGACAAACCGTCACTTTGGATAGTAAATAGTAAATAGTTTCCATATCGAGGTGGTGGATGTGTCCAGAACGCAATAATTATCAACCACATGAACGGTAACCTATTGGATGAACTCCAAGCTCGAAAAAACCGCTTCCCTGCCAATGTTGCTTCATGAATTCGAATATTAAACGATCAGCTAGGAAAAGCTGGTACTGCGTTTCCTTAATAGAGTCTGATTCTGTTTTGCATGTAATTTTCTCACATAAACTATCTAAAAACCGTAACATGGGGTTACTTTGCCACAGCAGGGGTTACTTTGCGCCACTGATGAATAGAGTTGGTTTTTTGATTCACGCTCAGACATGTTATATTCTATAAACCGAACCTACCGTAATGTATACCCATACACGTATACATCTGCCAAATGTTGCAACGCACCGTCTGGCGGCAGTTGGTAAGCAGCAATTGGCCTGTATAATTCAAGTGGCAAATTTGTTGAATTTTTTATGTGGAAAATACTTACTTTGCTTCAGCTCTTTAGATAATGGTAATATAGTTAAAAGTTACAGATGGAGCAAAGTAACCCCGTCCCTTGGACAACTTTGCCTCATTTTTCAACCACAAAAAAAATTATTTTATTTATTATTTAAACAGTTTTCATAGCATAAATGTATTATTTCATATGTTATTAATGAAACGGTGTGGAAAAAAAATAGATCAAAATTATTTGTCTACCATTTTTAAGAGGTTTCTTAAAATAGTGCAAGAAAGCGGAGAAAAGTAACCCCATGTTACGGAACTGATTTTGGCTGAGAAGGAACAACCGAGGATTGAAGCAATACTTTATCAGAGCTTGGATATTTCTTTTAAATTCCATTATCTCAAAGATCCACCAACAATCCTAGCACGCACTTTGAATGTCATTGGTCAATACGTCATGGAAGCAATAATTGCATCAATCCCCCTCACAAAGCAGAATGCACCACGTCCTCCTTCACTTCTTTTCACTCACACCCTCATTTTTAAATTTCATAGCGAACTTGTCATCGGGCCCGTTACATAAACTCTGCGCAACGCAACAGTCAACAGTCAGCACAAATCGAATCCCAATAAACGTCGACTTCCGAACTAATTTACGACCCAACACACTACAATTCTATCAGCAAAACAGCTTCGGTCGCCTAATTTCCTTGCTCAACCCCAAGCTGTCGTTGCTCTATTCTAAACATAGCCCAGTGGCCCAATTTTTTTGTTTTATTTTTTTTTCTCGTTTTTAAATCAAAAACCATCGCCTTAAATCGAATAAACAACGCGCCATCGGCTCGCTTTTGTTAGACACACAATGCAGAATACACAAACGGAACTGGGCTAACGCAAACAGCCCCATGGGTCATCCTCGGATTACACACACGCGACCGCAAACAAGAACAATAAAACTGCTCCATTTGGACTCGCTGCGGAATCCCCGATGACTACCGGAGGCGGAGACGGAGACGCTACCTAAATTGCGACAGATGGCCACCAATGGACGATGACAGTGCGCGGACACGATTCAGTTTAACATGACAAAACGCAAAACAGTGGCCCTCTGTATAAATGACGGCTGACGGACCTCGGTCGGTTTTTCTTTTATAGCTATTCGTCTCAAATTCCGCACCGGAGTGCCCTTGCACTTTTATGCTGTGCTAGCTGGTTGTTCCTGGTTCCGATGAAGAATGGAAGAACGGCGCGAGGCAATCGACAGCAATTTGACGCAAGCAAATGACCCACACAACTATGTGTGCGGTGGTGGTTTGCTTTTGTTTATCCTCGGGTAATTGAGAGTTTTGTTTAGACGAACCAATTAAATGACCCGGACTGGGTGTCAACACAGTTGACACAATGTCGCTTCATTAGAATCCAATCCAAGTGGATGCGATGTCAAATGAGTGCCGCCGCCGATGTTTATAAGGGAGCTGGGCAGCTCCGATGTGGGCTTGCTTGAATTGTAAGCAAATTGTCGTCGACTTAGCGGAGTTCAGAAGAATCAACACACATACGAGTATCATGGTGGTGGTGGTGGTAGTGTTGCGTTGAGATAAGGGAGCTGTAAACAGATCTGACCGAAGGCCGTAAAATATCATGTCCCTTTCGTGCGAACGCCGAAGTACCGTAAATAAAGTTCCATAAATAAATCGCAACAATTTATTTTAACTGATCTGCGGATCATTATCGCGATGATTACTCACTGAGGTCGACAAATGTGTTTACGGCGACAAGTGAGAGAGCGAAATAATGCTTCCGCTATTTGTGTAGATGCACTTTCGTAACCCCTTTCACCATGTTATTTAGAGATCGGTGACAATGATATGACACACTTTGTACACAAGTGCATTAAGTCAGTGATATTGAGGACTGAGATGTGGGGTGGAATTGGGTAGCAGATCATGATGCCGAGTGGGGAGATTCTTCAAGATTTTCGGGTAACCGCAGTCTAAAAACTGAGGAAACTCAACAGCAGTTCCAATCTTCTGCAAGGTTTGCCCCACAGCTTTGCTTTCAGAAAACTGAAGCAATAAGTACCTGAATATTAGGAGCCACTCATTACATCCTTTTGCGGTGACTTTGTGCATTGGGTTATGTTAGGTCAGATGGCTGCTTGAAAGACGAACTTAGACGAGTGGTTGAATTACCACATCAGTGATCGAGTAGTACGTGACTGGATTTCTTATAGTTTTGCATGTGAAATCCACAAAATTCAGTGACATATGGCTTTCTAACGGATGCGGTAATTCGACCGCAGAGCTACTAGGTCCATTATTCTACAAGAAGAGTGAATGGAAGAGAGATGGTCAGGGAGTATGATCCTGACATACTGGGTGAGATTCTTGTACTTGCACTGCTTTCAGAAGTTGAAATGAATGTGTCGTTGAGATGCCTCTAAGGGTGATTGCAACAATCAAACCAGTCGGCGCGCGCCTTTGGTTTGGCGCTGAGTCTTTGGGAAGTTGGAGAATGTACGATCACCGACTTTCTGACCCTTTGGTGAAGAAATTTACTTGTTTAGGAAAATCCACACCGAGTAAGGTTCAAACAATGAGGCAAATAACGCGGTAACACGACTGAGCGGAAAATATGCAGCAGCGAAAGAAAACAAGAGTTTTCAAGTAGTTCAAGTGTACAAAAACAAGCCAAGCTATTGAAGCTTTATTCTCCATATATAGCTAGTGATCTTTTTGTATTAACTTAACGAAAACATAATTATTGTCTATTGATTGGCTATTGCGATACATTTTGGGTCTAAATTTCTGTTTTCTGATCTTACTTATGCATATTTTTATTTTTTGACAGGAATAAAAACGGTTTTCCAATAAGAGGTGTTATTTTGGTATTCAAAGAAAAATGTAATTTTTGAGATAACTGATCGGATGTTTATTTCATAAAAAAGGAGAAGGTATGCCGTTAATAATGAAGAACAACATCAGCCAAAAGGATACCACGAGCACGCATACAGGACCATATCCTTTTCATGAAATTTTCCATAACCAAATCACGAAGTGGCTGCACTATGTCCTTGATAGCCTCACGAATTTTATCTTTGAGGTCTTGAATCGACGCGGGGCTGTTGGCGTCGACCTTATCTTTCACGTGGCCCCAAAGGAATAAGTCACAAGGTGTTAAATCACAAGCCAACAGCCCAGCGTCGATTCAACCCTCAAAGATAAAATTCGTGAGGCTATCGAAGACAAGGGCAGCCACTTTGAGATTTGGTAATGGATGGTTTAAGGTGTCTATGATTGGAAGTAGGGTTCGTGTTGGACCGATATCTTTACATAGATATATATATGTAAGTTATCAGAGATTTGTTTTTGAATAGCAGTTATAAACCGCATAAATGCCGAGGGACGTGTGTGGGGGTGCAATTGAAGTGGGACTTTATGATTGTGTAAGGAAGTGGTTGCAATTATTTGAAGGTGCATATTCAACAATGTTGATAAAAGGGTAATACTTGGTGAAATGAAGTTTTGTGTAGCTTTTATTGAATTTTTATAGGAAGTGGGGAGATTATAACAAAAATATAGCATAGATATGTGAAAATGGATCGGCAAATATAAAATGAAAAATATGATTTTTTTTCTATTTTTTTGAGAAAAACTAAGTACAGGATCTTATTTCGAATACTGATTTTATCTTTTACATAAGTTTTTATGAAAATCGTTAGAGCGGTTTTTGTAAAATTTGCCTGACAAAACAGTACCAAATATTGCAATGTTTATATGTACATAGTTTGAAAAATACTACTGCTTAATTATTTAGCTGAAACCGAGTACAAGTGATTGTTCGGGTTTGAACTTGGTTTTGAAAGTTTTATCGTAATGGAAAATGGGGTTTTCGAGATATGAGCGGTTTTTTAAATTAGCGTTTTGGGTGATTCGAATTGAAAATTAATGACGCAATAATTTTGAAAACATCAATTTTACTCTAATTTTGCATTTTTAATTAAACTAGAGAAAATAAAATTTTCCAAAAATGACTTTTTTCAAAAATCCATTTTACGATAATATTGAGAAAAACTGAGTTTTCCATTAAGTTAAAGATGACCATATTACGTTAGAAATGAATTTTTGTTACAATCGTATGAACCGTTTTTGAGATATGTAATTATGTCCAAATTTCAAAAGTACCGTTATTTCATTTTTAAACGGAAAACTGAGTACGCAGTTATGTTAATTTCACCTAAGTACTTAAACTTAAATATCAATTTTAGTTGAAATCGATAGAACCGTTTTTAAACAAATTATTTATTTATTTATTTATTTATTTGTTTGTCAACAAAGTACTTGGCCTTTCTTAGACATATTACAAAAAAGTGAACTAAAAATTGAGGAACAAATTATGTAAAAAAAAGAAAATACAGAAAAAAGAAAAGAAAATGCAAGTACAAAACTAATTCAAATTTGAGCAATACAATTACAACTGGAAATAATTGAACAAGATGGATTTTATTAATGGTATTGTCATATTAAAGTCAATTAAAGACGCACACTCATTATACAGTAACATTAAACCATTTAAAGAGCAGGATCTACCGTAATTAGTACGAGAACGAGGAACATAAAAGAATCTGTTATTACGCAAATTAAGTGATGGAACATTAAGACCCAAAAGACTTAAAATATCAGAACAGTCAATCTCCCCAATAAGTATTCTGTGGAGAAAATTGGTATGAACATTTTGTATGGGAAGTAGGTACCATTATTATTTATATTACACCGTCAAAAAAAAAAACGGCTCCGAACTGCAAGCCCCTAAACTCCAAGTCCGAAGTTTGAACGAAATCGGGATAGCCGTTTAGGTTGTAGGCCTCGGGACATAGAGACAGACGGACAAACAGACAGACAAACGGACAGACGGATAGAATTTTGCCACCCACTTTTTCGAGTTCGTCTATCATCGTAATGTCAGAATTGATAAATATCTCGAGTTCGAAACTTTGCACGAATACAATATCACTCTCTTGCTACGTTGATATCATTTTATCATATAAGTAATGCTGCATATTTTGTCCATTTTTATGCTTATTATATACTAGCTGTACCCGCCCGGCTTCGCCCGTGTAAAATGTGTTTTCAGAACAGTTGATGGGAAAAAAATAAAGAAATTTACTGCCTTCTAGGGGACATAAAAATGTATTTCTTTTGAAAATCGCTGGAAGGAAAAATCAAAAAATCCTCGAAAGACATTGTAGAGGCATAAAGTGAGGAAGTTTTCTTCAATAGTGAGGGGCTTGAACCCGATTTAAAAAAAAACTGCAGAAGACTAAGTCTGAGTGGACAATGAAAATGAGCGAAGATAATGTTATAATGTTTAACTCACTTTTTTTTTATTAATGTAACACTTCTTTGTATACCACTATGTTAGCGGTTTTGTTTCTATCGGCTAAGATAGTGATATTTCCTGCTTACCTGATTACCCTGGTGCACGCTACATATAACTGCCCGTGTGTGAAGCAATTCTTTCTTAAATCAACTCCCGATTTTCTTAAAGTTTGACCCTGTGACTTATTGATTGTCATGGCAGAACAAACATTAAAAGGAAATTGAATCCGTTTAAACTGAAATGAATAACTGCTGGGAATTATTTGCAGGTATTCTTGTTATAAACACCGTTTTTCCTTTACCACACCCAGTTAAAATGAAAGCATCAATAAAGTTTTCCTGTAACGATATCACTCTCAATCTGGTTCCATTACAAAGATTGGGGGGATTCAAACAACATAATGGGGTCTCCAACTTTTAATTCAATTTTATGAGCAGGAAGGCCATGGGCTGTAATGCTATTTAAAAACTCGAGCGGCTAATTTACTGCCCTTGATCGCTCTTTTAGCTTTTTTTGAAAGGCAAAATACCCGCGAATTGGGTAATTACCCACGATCTCTTATCACTGATACCTATACCTATTTGACATTTCTTTTAATGTTTTTTCTCTTCCTTTTTTAACAAACAAACAGCATACATCACACTGCCTCTATCTGTCTCCCTCTCCCTTACAGGAGTAAAATAAGGTTAAAAGAAATGTAAATATATCGTTCGGTTGGTATGTTTGATTTGAGAGTGAAGTGCATATCCACTCACGCAGGTGAAAATCGTAGAAATGTTTCAAATTTTGCCTATTTATTTAAAAACCTTTTAAGTTTTCGAGTTAATGGATATCCTAACTTGTACCCGCAGATGTCCTCTATAAGATGTTGGTTACTATATTTAAATGCTTCCAGTATTTTCGAAAGGAAAGCGTTACAAAGAAAAGAGCGAAACAAAACGAAAAAATAAATTACTCTTGTCCAATTTTTTTCGAAATTTATAGAGATAGAGAGTTGAAACAAAGTGGAGATTGAAGGCCTAGGTATCCTCTATAGGACTAAGAAAAATGCACCAGAATATATTCAGTAGTTTCTAAGATTTTTGCATTTAAAGACATGCAGTCAAATTCAATCTTAGTCGAACAGAACTACACCAATTTTATTTATATGATGAAGAAAAATGCACCAGAATATATTCAGTAGTTTCTAAGATTTTTGCATTTAAAGACATGCAGTCAAATTCAATCTTAGTCGAACAGAACTACACCAATTTTATTTATATGATTTGCATGCATATTTTAACCTTTTTTATGTCGCATGTTATGCTTTCTCTAGCTTTTCAGTGTTACGAGGGTATATTTGCTTAAACTACTTCAATTTGCCCCCACTGACATCATCGTTGCCCCAATTCGTCCGCGAAATTTTCCAGAGGTGACATCGCAAGAGAGGTTGATAGTAATATACCTAGTACGTGCAGGCTCGCTTTTAATGGATTCAGGGAATATTTCAATTGACTGCCAACAGACAACTCAGTGGAATTCACTGGAAATGTCACACTAATTCGCAAATTCAAATCTACTTCTCATGGCCGCATGAATCATAATCACAATCACTATCACAAGTCACAACCCCTGCAAGTAGTTGCCAAGAAGAATCTCCCACTCAACTCGCATGACATTTATTTCTCGCTCGGTTGCTATCACTGAGAGAGAGAGAGCTGTTTGTTCCCCAACTGATTTTAAGAGAAAAATCAACTTTTCACTTTTTCACCACCAAGAAACTAGTAGAGGTAGACATAGTGCCGTCACGACATTTTTCCCACCGAAACCTGGCCACATTCTTCAACCTGTTAGCAGCTCTGTTAATTAACAGAAACCCCACTTTGCCTCGTTTACCTTTCTCCATGTTTTAAGAGAGAGTGAGAGAACCACCAAGCCCAAGCCCAACCACAGATCCAAATCCAATACCATTCAAACACCATACGGACAGTTGGCTTTTATCGTGGTGCATCTGAGACAACTGTGCACACATAAATTGCGCGCACCTTAGATCGATTCTCTCCGCACCTGCTGCTGGCTGATACTTCATATAAGGGAAGGGAAAACTATGGCGACGATAACGACCAAGATAATTAATAAATTACAACAACAATGACGATGATTAAGAATTCATAATTCATTGTTTCAGTTCGCTCATGAACTTCAACTTGCACAAAGCTGTGTGTTTTGTTTCTGTGTAAAAGATACGTGCGATTGGGGGAAGAGTGTGATGTGTGAATAAATCAAACCGCGATATCGTTGCTATAGCAATTAACGTTCAATTACAATGCAAATCGGTTTTGTTATGCTAGCTCAGATTGGATCTGGTTATTATAGGTACACAGATAAATCAAATGGCAGCATAATTCACAATTTGCGTCAGAATTACTCAGCCTCGCTCATCCCGTATGCTGGTGCGGGTGCGGGTGCGGGTGGTGAAGAAGGAGCACGACGACAACCGACCGACCGACGACGTGTGGGATCAACCCGTTTACGGGAAAGGAATTTATAAATCACACCTTCGCGTTTCGATAATGTCGCGGGCGAAATATCTAGACGGTATATTCTGTTTGAGTGTGTGGTGAAATTGATATTTTTGCTCCTATTCTTAACGTGTGAACGGACAGTTTTGGAATTTTCTTTGTAATAAAACAGGGCAATAAAAACGATTCTATTTCAGATTAAAATTGGTATTTATTTGATTCGGCAATATGAAATATTATGAGTTCATAGCGCAATTTACTATTTTAAACATGACTTGGCTTTTAGAGATATACAATATTAGGACTGGTTGACTGCCGAACTTTGGACTGGTTCGCAGTAGAAGTTGAAACTTATAAATCTGCTCTACGCACGTACAGTCAAGGCCATAGAATGCTGTCGCTATCACCAGTTAGTGGACGGAACGACACTTAGAACGGAAAGTTCCTTATCTTCAGATTTAAAGTTCGATTTTATCAATGGGTATGGGGTTTGTCTATAACTGGAATTTGCTTGTCATTGGAGTGGCGGATTTTTACATAGATTTCACAGTCATACGTCATTCAGGAGAAGTCGGTTCGTTTATAGTACTTAAAATCGATATCAGATGGCACATTATAAGCTCTTCGAATTTCTTGTCCAAATTTTGGTGATTGTGTTAGGACTGACGGTACAATCTATTACAATTGTTCGATAGGCTTTTGTGGAAACTTCAAATGACGTAGATAGGGTAAATCGGAATGCAGGTCGCCGGATTTCATTAAAACAAAAATAATGAAGTAGTTGGCTTAGTAGTAAGCTTCGCAATCATTCCTTGGAGGATTTCATTAGGAGTCTCCCTTTCTATCTTCTAGTAATCAATGCATCAAATCAAAGCACGATAAAGCTTAGATATATTGCATTTATAGTGAATTTTCGAAACAGGTGGTGGAATAAGTGATTATTCATAGGTAAACAGGCTCCATAACTATCTCGAGTTGCGTTTTGCCCTATAAGTTGCCTAGAGGCTTGATAGTTTTTTTGATCAAATGCATTTAGTCTTGGCGTTTAGTTAAGTTTAATTTATCAACCCATCGTCGTAAAACCATCTATCATCCGCGGGTAGCTCCCTAGAATGCGCATACCGCAGTAGCCAAACTGATCTTTTAAAAATAGATGCTCCCTCGTGACAACTGGTGTGTATATCGTGAGCTCCTGAGCGGGAGTGAAAAATACAAATAGTTGCGCATCTCCTTGGTGGAGTCCGGTTTACGTCAACTTGTACTGCCTTATGCATAAAAAAGTCGCTTCGGATTCAGTCCTTTAACTCTAGGTATCTTTCCAGACCCCCATGAGGTAGATCGGCTTGACCGTAGCATCTTTACTGTAATGGAGATTTATTTGCATTGCTTTTGCCACCGATCCTACTAATTATATTCTGGATTATAGAAATTTTTTGCTACCTAGCTTGCTCTTATTTTATTTTATATTAAAAAACTGATTAATCAAATCTCCTGCAGACAAACGAAGGATTCTTAGGAACTTAAAAAAATTGTTAAAACATCTTCTTGAAAAATAAAACAATCATTTTCACACGTCGAAGTATTTGCCAGTCAGCCGTAGCATACATCACTTTTTATCGACGAAAACCTTAAAACCCACTTCTTTCAGTAGGGGTAACACTTGCGTACCGGATTTTATATATGTCTCCATTTCGATGACTTAAAATCTTCACTTAGTTGATCTCTGTTGAAGGTTCTAATGTATAACTTTGTATAGCTTTCAATCCGCTCTGCTGTAGGGTTGCATGGCCTTCGTATAAGTAGTCCGAATCTTGGCCAAGTCCAATTTTTCCATTTATTCTTCTTGACGAAAGTCAGCCTACTACTCACGACCTTTCCTCGGAATATACTTCCAATAGTCGTGTGAAAGTGTTTCCACCTCCACACGGCATGACATTGAAAACTTGAATCAGGTTGAAGTTTAAAAGGTCCCAGCTCATCTTGTCGCTCTTTCTTTTTCATCAGTTTATTTGCGAAGTTGCCATTATACGTTGCCACTATACGGCGACTTGTTGCCCGCATATTTACGAAAACCATAGAAAATACTTTTTCCCGGACGTTTGATATTAGCCTGAAAATTGCATTTATTTGTTTTGAAGTCCTTGCGATTTGTGTGAAGAGCAAGCAGCTCCTCTTTCCGTTCTCGGCCAGTCTATTGAAAAGCTGTTTTAAAATCTAATCTTTCCCTAGTCCGTTTAGACTTTGGACAAATTTCGAATCGTGAATCCTAGCCGTCGAACACTAATCAATTGGCATAATGTCATAACTTTTGTTCTAAGCTGCAACATTGTTTTTTTCTTTATAGATAGCTATACCAATGTAATTGTTATCATCAGAGTCATTCTTAATGTCCGTCCTAGCTATTACAAGGTTCGCAGGTGTAGGATAGAGAGTAAAGTAGACCTTCCGTAACTCTCGGTGTTTAACGTATAACAAAACTATCGAACAATGGTCTGTTCCATTCGGAAAATCAACATACCCAATAATAAGCGCCTCGCAGAGTTACTTTTTCTGCACGTGGCCCCAAAGGAAGATAAGGTCTACGCTAACAGCCCAGCGTCGATTCAAGATAAAATTCGTAAGGATATCGAGGACATAGGGCAGCCACTTTGCGATTTGGTTATGGAAAATTTATGAAAAGGATATGGTCCTGTATGCGTGCTCGTGGTGGCCATTTTCCACTTTCTCGATAACTCAATCTTTTTAAAGCTATACGAGTAGGTTGCACCGTTTTATTGTTCCTCCGGGCTTGATGCACGTTAGTCTTACTATTACATGGGATTGTAGTGCTTTCTCACATTTCTTACAAATGGCTGCTTTATTTGATAAATATTTTTAAAAGCACAAGATGTTAGCTCCTAATGGGGGTAATAACGTGACACTTCGTCATTGGAAACATGGTTGGTCATATTTACAAATGGCTTCTGCAGTAGTTGCAACGACGAAGAGGAAATAGAATCTGCGGAGCAGCTCCTGTGCCACTTCGTAGCCCTCCAGAAACGTCGGCACTCTTGTTTGGGAGCACGGTTCTTCTAAGGCTTGAAAGATCAAGCAATGATACATCTAACAGATCTAAGAAGATTCTTCAACAGATCTGAATTGTTTTGTTATTTCTCATGTCCTGCCATGTACTATATTAGGGTGGTCGCAATGACTTCTGGATAAAAATTGAACCTTACCATGCTCAAAATCATACTTTGATGGTTTTAGAACTTTTAAGCTCCTACTCACAGGGAGCTATGTTCGCACCTACCAGGACACATTTTACCTCCGGAGTTGCTTACGAGTTTCATATGCTATTGTTTTAATTATTTGGCTTTCTTAGAGATATTTTCTGATCAGAGAGTTCTTTATCATAGTCCTCACCAAACGGGGGAGCTCAGGGGAAATGTCAAACCTACACAAACAACCTAAGAAAGGACTGGACTTCCATTACACTCTCGATTTTTCAAGTATTAGCTGTCTTTGACGAAATTCGTGTGCTGCCTAATAGTGGATTTATAATCGCCTTTGCGATATGGTCCTTTAAATGTTCCCTCACACTATTTTTTTTCTTTTTTGTCGGAGGTTTGTTACTATCCGATGGAGCAATCAGACACAACACATTTAAGTGTTTGGCGAAAGCTTGGTGGCCCGAAAGGACGCCCACAAGCAGACTGCAGTCGATTCTCTTAACAGACAGAAGGAAAGACGCAGGCTTTTTACAGATGTCCGGACGCAGTCGTTTGGTCTGCCCACATCCAGCACAGTCACGCCACCGACGGTGGTGTTCACGAGAAACCCAAGTATCAATGGGTGACCTAACCACAGATGCAGGCAGAACCAACGCAGGTTCAGGTCCTGAGAAAGCTTCTTCTGAACCCCGTCTGGCAAACTCATCAGCGATCTCATTTCCCTGGATACCAGTGTGACCTGGGACCTAAACAAGATTCACTGTGTTAAGCCTTCCGACCAAGTTCAGAGAAAGCTTGAGTTCGAGCACTAACTTAGACGAGGTAAGATGGTTAAGCAACGCTCTTAATGCAGTCTGATGGTTTCTGCTCTGCCTGTGAGAACGAACAATCCAGGCTTTTGTGTCGAGACCAGGGTTCTGGGCATTTTTATTTTTTTTTGTCGGAGGTTGTTAGTATCCGATGGAGCACTCAGACTCAAATTACAGGTCCATTGTACTGCCAAAACAGACACCTTACATTATTGTACTTAATTTTCCCGTCTTTCGGTGTTTCCCTCACACTAGCTTTGACAATATTCCTTTGTCCATCTTTGTAAGCTTTGGTTTGTGCTTTGTAGATTTGTCATGTTCATTTTTTTTTTCGTAAACCGTTTGAACTTTATTACTTGAGTGACATATATCTATTGACTCAACCGAACGGTGTGCTCTTACTAATCTGCTCCGAGCTCTACATAGTGTTACAAGATATTTTGCTCGACTTCATGATCAGGACGACATTTGTCTTCGGACCATGAATTTTTATCTTGACCATCGCCTGGTAAAATCTAGCACTTGAGATTCGGTACTTCGGGACCTAAATATAGCTGCCTATGGTTTCCTGAAAAAATTATGGCCAAAGGCTTTTGGCTGTCTCTAGCAATCACAGCCTTTCGATGTCGACCTTTCTTTTTTACATATTTTTATTTTATTTCTCAAAAGATCCGGATATCGGCTGGCATAACCTGAGCTGCTACAGATCCGCTCCTCGGCTGTCAAACTTATACTTTTTGGCTAAGTCTGTTCACAATCTTCTTCCACAATATATCCAGCTTGGTCCACCAGATGTCTGACAGGATACAGCCTGTAACGCTTGATGTTTGTGTGATGTATTTCACAATTTCATTCGTAGAATTCCACAAATGAAATATCCAGTCCATATACGTATTTCTATCTAGCTGCATAAATTGTTTGTTTGCTTTTATGGCGCCTACTATTCAAGCTTCAAAACCGCATTTACTATGTGTCAAAACCAACCGAACGGATCGGTTCGACTCAAATTGAACCACCTAACATCCAAGCTTTGGTTTGCTTCCGATCGAACCCGTTCTAGTTGGTTCTGGTTGGATTCGAATGTGCAATCAGCACTCTGCCTTGGTATACCTATATACCTTCTGTGGTCGGCGACAAACTTATGCATCTTTTTAATGCATTTTTCATGTCATTAAAAACCGCACGAATATTGAATAATTGTTTACTTTATCGGATTCGTTATGCAGTACATATTTATATTAACCGCCCCGTATATTTAATTAGTCGAAACGTCATTCCATGTCCCACTGTTGTATGGTTAGTTGCCCTACTCCATCCGGAACACTAAAATTAAGATGACGCTGTGAGACAAAGTCTAACGCTTTCAGTTTAATAAACATTTTTCACTTTCAAATTAGCACCAGGCTGTTGAAAGAACATTATCACTAATCCATTTGTTAATTAGACGTGTTTACAAGGGAGTGACACCACGGCGCTAGTGTGATCGCTGATGCAGAATTACAAAAAGTCGCAAGAAAGAGTGAGAAAAAAGTGTCTTTTCTATAGCAATAATTTAGAAATTTCGCACGATATTTAACAATCTTCGGCTCGCTAAACACCATAAAAGTGTTGTTAATGGCAACTGCGTCACATTTCAAACGTATTTATTTGGAAAGAACAGCTTTTGAAGAATTTGCGAAGCACCTTTTCCAACTAAACTCAATTCAAGTGTGTGACTGCAGCGAAGTTGATTTTCACTTCCACACACGATATCACTTATCAGATATGCTACTCTGTCTCCTCTACATGCAAAGCAATGAGATTAAGGACGAAAATTCAAAGAGTTTTGAAAACCGGGCCAATAGAAGGATCTCTACCTATTCATACAAACAGAGTGGAGGGTAAAGTCTTCTTAATCTTTTATTACCTTCAAAGCTTTGACATGCAGTGGTTACAAACGAATTTTTGTGGTACGAAACGAAGAGAAAGTGCTAGTCATCACTGTGCTTCCTGTACTGATCCCCAATAGAGAAATCGAGGGTTCTTGAGGAGGTGTCTCTGTATCAGATCATAGATGTATCCGCTTTCAACTAAGCTTACAATATTAAGACAGCAGGATGAAGTACCTATAGGTACAAATTCATAGAAAAAACACGTCTAAAGAATATGGCAAAACTTCAAAATAGTCCAGATATTTCTGCTAAAGGCCCAAATTTGTAGGGAATAATATTATACATGGGATGAATATAAGAAGAGCTAGAAATACTTGACCAGGCTATTTAAAAATAAATGTCAAAAGCAATCTGGTGAATCGACGGCAGATGAAAGTTAAGTTTCTAGATTCAGCAAAATATGGCAAAACACTGTGCAGGTACCAGCTTCATTTCAAATTTTGACTGATCGTGGGCGGAAGCAGTACACGAGCAGCTTTAAATTGGTGCGATTGCTTAAACGACTTGACAACTTTTTTGAAGACAGGTGTAAGTCAGGTTTTGGGAGAATTTTAAGACCGGCTCAAAGTCCCTCAATATAGAAAGTCGCGTATACGCCTCTAGATTGTCTAACGATGATTTTTTTTTTCAAAGCAATCAACAAAAAAAAGAACACTAGCACCATACATACTTTGATATAAATTACCTTGCTGTCCTAAATAAGTAAGTTCATTTTGAGAGGGCTGATACTGCGATCTGCGAACCTGGCATGTTTTTCTAAGTTAGTTGTGACTTCAAAAAGGTTCATTGAATTCCTTGGGATATATATTTTGGTTTTTAGTAAAGTGGATGAATTCGTCTTCTAGCTGCGCGTCCACTCTGTGCACATTCTTAGGTAGGGTACTACCTCTTGGTAAAAGCTTCATCCATCTACCTATAATTGGATTGCCTTTAATGTCCTTGCAACTAGTTGCCATCAGCACATGCGTTATATGAATTTCACTGCTTTATTCAAATTAAAAAACCACTCACTGCCTATGATGAGGCATCATCATTCTGGCTTCCATTCGTCACATTTCCTCAAAGTGACATATTTCCCTCATTACTCAATGCACTTATATTTACTACCTACCTACCCTTGGTGCTAATTACCAAATTATTGTCATCACTCATCAATTACAGGTAGTTGTGAAAATATTGCACATCCAAAGGTAGGTACACACTACACAGTCATCAATATGTTATCTCAGTTTTAGGGAAACACAGATTTGCCTCCCCTAAAATTTATCATCACCACAGACCACACCAAAGACCAATATACTCACCACACCAAAGAGAAACGTCAATGCTAAAAGCAAAGAGCACACCAACACCCAGACAAAAACATCATCCCTCGCAGGGGAGTTTCTAATTCAGTTTCAGATACAAAATCTAAACAGCATGCATCTCTAACACTTACAATCACACTAATACCAAAATGTATCCCACCACTAGCGTAAAACCAAAAGTGGTTGATTCACTGTTTAATAACAGAGAAATCAACTTAATCCGTGCAAGTGTTAAGGCAGAAATATAAGGCGAAGGCACGGGCACCACTCTATGTCTATATCGCTATAGCTCGAGCACCGTTCACCGTACAAAAAGCCGTGTCGTCGTCAACTCTTGTGCTTGTCACAGTCACACAGGCTCTTGCGCTCTCCGAACTATGTGAGCAGAGTGTTGGGCGAGCAACGACGACGCGACGTTTCACTGTGCTGCTGCTGCTAGTGGCACTGGCACTGCCGATTATATTGGTACACGCGTTCTGCCTCGACTGTTGTGCGCCACTGTAATGTTTCTTCAGTATGCCATCAACCGCGCTGCCGATCGGTTTGAACAATTTTTTGCGAATCACAATTTTCCTCAATCGAAAAAGAAAATCACTTGTGGCATCGGCTCGGCATCGGTAGCCAAACAACATTCTCTCTCCGTATATATTTGTATCTCAACATTTTTTTTCTTCTTCCACTAAAATTTTCATTTTCCACTCGCTGCTGCCATCAGTTAGCATCGGCGTTTGCATTGCCATCGTAGTGTCGCATCGTTGTCACGAAAGAAGTACACTACAACCTTGGCGGCGCGGTCTTAAAAGTGAATGAGAATTTGGGTTATCCACAGAAAGTAAGAAAAAAAAAGATACACGCGTGTGCTGCACATCGGGCGTATACGCGACATTATTTGTCTTCTGGTTCGTTTTTCTTTATTTCTCTGCTCGGCTGCAGAAGTTCCATTCGAATTTCATAAATTAGTGTGTGGTGTTTAATTTTTCTAAGAAATGCAAATAGTCAATCAAAAGTGTGTGCAAAAAAATTAAAAAAAAAAAAATAATTAGAAAAAAGTTTTGTCAACTAGCCGCGCGCAAAATTGCCGTCGCTACTACACGCTTGCATCTCGTAGTATAGCCTACAGTATCGCGTTCGCTTCGCATGCCAAACGTAATTAATTCGCGCTCTTGTTGGTGTTGTCTCCTCCAAATTGGCCGAGTGCGAGTGCAAGTTCTCTGCTCCTATTAAGTTTGGCAACATTTTTAAGTGCATTTTAGTGTGAGCAAAATATTAATCGAGAAATAGCTGAAAAGTTACGAAAATGTGTGTAAAAATGTGTAACGCACACCTGATGGCGGACTGATCAATCATGCTAAATGTAAGCATAGCTTAAGGTTTGAGATTTTGTCTTTTCTCCTTCTTTTTCGGGGGTTACTCTAACTTTTAATTTGAGAGTTGTATCTGCAAGGGGTTTTTGCGCTGAATTTCACTTGCATACTGGTGCTATCCCAATGAAGAGCAAGTATTGTGGAGCCCCTAGCTTGAAGAAAATGCTTCAAACAGAGTTCTGAAGATGAGCTTTAGGTGTTCTAACTTCTAGCACCTTATTTGGAAGTTTTTTTAAAAGTGATTTCTATATTTTGAACTGAGCTGCTTAATTTGAGTGTCTTTTCTGACATTGAGTTGTATCTTAGACAAGTTAGGTTGATGTTCATCTTATAACAGGATGTCCTAGGAGTGCCTCAAGTCTGCTTAAATGTGTTTATATTTTTGATGCATTTTTGGTCCATTCTAAGAGTGTTTTTCCCACGCTGATTTATACCTCGCCTTTAGAGTGCAGATTTTACATTTAATAAGTTTTATCCAAGGCACTTCCACCTTTCTGTCGTAACTCAGTTAGTGATGAATATTTCCTTGTATTCAGTGTTTTTCCATCAACACTACCAACTGCGCCGTGTCGACCAGTTTAGCAACCCTGCTTCTAAAATTAAAGCAGTGATTTGAACATTTTTAAAGAGTTTTCCAAGCGTCAGAAAATACGTACCCAGAGTCGGAAGGTATTTCACAAATTTGTTTAATGCTTGCTTGCTGCAAGTGAGGCTCAAATAGTTTTCTATTGACAACAAGTCTGCGGGCGGACATTCTCGAATCCATCCTTTGGACACTTTCAATGGGTTATCTAATCTTCGGTATTCGAAAGCTGCACTCGAAATTTACAATGCAAAACTGCCTAATGAAAGAGTACTCGTACCTATAGCTACCTATAGAGTTAGAGACAACCATTGACGGCAACAACGACAACGACGACGATGATGACAACGAACTTGGACAGGGGTCTCCGTCTCCGTCTCTTATCAACAACCATTTCACTTATTTTAATTATATTAGTAGAGAACTACTAATCAATTTGGAGTTGATCAATTTGTTGTTGTGATTTGGTTTTTCTTTTTCACTTTTTTGCTTGCCGATGATAATGCAAACAAGAATTTTTGCGCCCTGACGTTGGTTTGTTTTCTTCTTCTTTTTTTTCTGGACAGTCTTTCTGATGTAAAATATTGTTTCAGAATATAATTGTTCTCTCTATCGATGGACGGCATGCTCTCCACTTTGTTGGTGGCGGTGGCTATACGTAAACGTTGATATTCTATAAAAAAAATGTGTTGTATTTGTTAATTAATATTATTTATTTATTTTTTGTGTTTTTTTTGCGTTCTCCGTTGTTGACGAGAGGCTACTGCTGCTGCGAGAGAGAGAGTCCATAAAAGGTTATTGCACTTGTATTGTTATTGTTATTTTAAAATAACAACATCAAGTGAAATGAAAATAAATAAAGAGTGAAATTATTACACAGTATAATACAGTGCAGGAGGAAAAAAACAGAAGGAATCGCTGCGCTTAATTATAGTAATTAGATGAGAACAGAGTTTTTTTTTATTTATTGTGACTTTGAGTTTGGTGAAACGATGTGTCGTGCCAATGTGTAGATATGGTGATATTACGTAGTTTCGTTTACTTGCAACTAACTGATAATGTTTGTAGAATTTTACGTCGTTTCTGAGTAAATATGAATGGGGCCTAGCGGAATTTTTTGTGGTTGAGTTTTGGGAACTGCTGTTGCTCTGTAATCTCTTATAATTGTTGTTCGAAATATGTACTTGGGCGGAGGTGTAGAGTGTTTTGTGGTCTGAAATTCTTGGAATCGTTTCGGAAGCTCTGTCGTAGTTTATTTGGCCTTTTATGGCATAGGAAGTCATTTAAAGTGGTAATTATTAATAAAAATCTTTAATTTCGACTTTGAATTTATGTAGTTCGCTATAGTGAGCCTTCGTAAATTTAAAGTCGAGACCTAAATTTATTATTAGTACGGCGCAATGTGTTCAAATAATTATTTTATGCAGTTGTCTTTCGAACTGGTTATACTTCATCCAGCGACATACAATTTGATGGATGAGAGCTGACTTGTGATGATTTTGAGTTTGTCTTCTCAGGATTGACTTATGTTTGAAATATTCCTTAACATAGGGTCGTAGCTGATCAAATAACTAGCAGAAAATTGCCCTCATTGTCGACTCATCTGATGCGACGCATTGGTATACACAAAAATTATACTTGAACAGTAATGGCATAAGATGATTTTTGTAATAGGATCAGTAGGATGTGCATTGCCATGGTCTGTTTGTGTATTATTTTATTTTAAAGTTTTGTAAAAAATATGTAATTACAGAGCGTCACGTATTGTTCCTTTAATAAAACACACAGTGCCGATGTTTTTCGACTGATATCTAATGGACCTTTTTTATTGAAAATGTTGATTTAAACTTCTTAAAGACTGTTAACAGGGAAGTGGTTATTTTGTAAATAATGCGCAATGGGAAAAAAAACCCACGCGTTATTCAAATGTTTGTACAAAATAAAATATTCGGTATAAATAAAATGTTCTGTAATTTTCACATCGATATATTTTATACTAAAACGAAATAATTTAAAACAAAATGCTCTTAAGTTGTACATGCGAAAATTCATCGCATGAGTTACACCATGGACCCTGTATGGCTAAGGAATAGTTTATTCAGTGAAGAGTCCTCATCAAGTGGAAACAACAAACACTCATATGAGAATAAATTGCTTATAAGAAACGCATGTGGAAATACCGTGTGTTTCTTCTTATATACGTGTTTTCACAAAAAAGAACAACTCGGATATGAGAAACAGTTTTTGTTTTGGCTTATAGAGGTGTCTTATATCCGTCGTGGACTGTTGACTAAAACCAGATGATTTCTGCTTCGCTGGTTTTGGCAAATGATAGATTTCGATATTTTCATAAAGTTCGTTTTTAAGTGCCGAGTTTGAGCAGTTATAAGTGGCTAATAACAACGCAATTTCAAAGTTTAAGTAAATAAATTAAATTTACCACGAATGTAATAATTTAAGCGGATATAAAGTGTTTGCATAGTTTTTTTGTCTCAGTCAGCCTTTAATATTGAACATGTTAGTTGTAACCTAGGTATTATCATTCTTAAAGAAATGAAGGAATCCTGTCTCAATTTTCCAAATCCTAGCCAATGGGATATACCTACTGTAACCATTTATTTATTAGAATCGGGCTCAAAAATAAATATTGAAAAAAAGGTTCGAATTGCGAATCTGATTTTTTTTAGTTTTGTAGCTGCTACAAATGAGCAATAGTATTTCTTAAATTATACACAGGTTTTAAATGTTAGATCAACCTCTACCTTCATTTTACTGAATACAGTTTTGGAAATATTTTGAAAGCGTGGTGAAGCGAATACATATATTTTTGAAGCTATTCTGAAAATTAGGATTTTGTAAACGGCTGAATTGAGAAGCTTGTCGAAAAAAACAGACGTTTTACTCTCGAATTTTTGTCAGAAGGTCGCGAGAGGTGTCGATGAAGATGAAGTGAATAAACCTTAAGACGTAATTTGTGTTTTTTCGTGGATCAAAATTGAGACCCCTTGCTCACTAACCACAGAGCCACTGCACTCTTTTAGTAATTAGCTGCTGGTGGATCGCTTTGGTAAAGCCAAAAACAAAATCCCTTTTTAATAGTCAAATTGTTGCCTTCTTCTCAAAGTGAGATATCGCAAAAAAAGTGCATGGGAAAAAAATTTCTATCTTTAGCCCGCTGTATACGACTTTAACGTTTCAGGAAAAACTGATTTTTTCAAAGTCACTCCACAAAGCAAAGCTTAAAAAAAAGATGTATGCACCATAAAAGACCGGATATATTACATTTATCACAAAAACTGAAGGCAGAACTTAAAGTGATGGGACAAATATTTTTTCAATAAATATAAACTTTGTAAAAAAACCAGCTTACTCTTAAGTTTTGACATTAGTTTTCTAGAGGCAATCTTCGCCTGGATCAGGCTCTTGTAGCAAGAAGGCACTGCTGCTTGGGTCAGAAGCTGTGCGGCTAGGGACAGAAGCTATGTCGCTAGGGAAAGTAGCTATATATAGCCTTTATGACCATTTTAACAGTGGCTTTTGTTATGAGAGTCATCGGGGATATACTTTAACCATCTCCGAGTAGTTTGTTACAGGCATGAGTTTAAATCTTACTAACAGTTGTCGCCGGTCTTTCAATAACCAACTTGATAATATTTCAGTAGTATTATACAGATTAAGTTCAAGGAGAAAGCTAAAATTTCCGTGTCAGTTTTGATTATATTCATCTTTGGACCATAGAGAAAAAATCCTTGTCAGAAATATGAACGACTTGAAATTTTGCTGGTCTGAAGGTTGATGGATTGATAAATTGATGAATGGCAGGTTAAATACATTAAAACGAAAAGAAACGGCTCAAGATGGAGACCTGTGGGACACTTTGGACAAGTAATATAAATTCGGAAAATTTTTCTCTGAACTCCACTCTCTGACACCTATCATTTAGAAAGCGATGTCTTTGATGGCCCTGTCACCGAAAACAGAATAATGCAGGAGCTTCAAATTATGAAATGATTGACCCTAGCAAATGCCTTTGAAAAGTCCTTGTGACAAAGCTGGTGATGTAGTAAATCACTTAGAGAATTTCCGTCATAAATCATCCTAGACAAAAACCATTGTAGACACGGCTGCAGTTATTGATTGTGTCGCAACCTGCACTTCAAGTGAACTAAGTTTTAAAGCCACCAAATGCTGGCTTCATTTTGAACCTTTTAAATACCTTAGACCGACGGCACAGCAAGCTGATTGTTCGATAGTAATTGGCTTTGTGAAAGGTTCCTTGGGAATTGGTTTTGCAAGTTAGCAGGACAGCGAAAATATTGTTACAATTCATATACTTAAAACCTTTGTCAGAGGGCTTTACATTTTTGACAGTAAATTTAGATTTCCTGCACTTTTTCCATCAACAGCGGTTGTAGTGTCACGGCAAAATCTAATAATTTTGGTATTAAGAGTCAAATTGTCTTAAGACGATCCGTAGGCGACTAGATGAGTGATGCATAAAACTACTTCTTTTGAATTTAGAGAGTACCACATCTTAAAGGACTGAGACTCGTATTCCTGTCCACTAGATGGAGAGTCTCTTCATTCTGTTGCGTAGCCTACCGCGGCTCAAACTACGCTGCTAAATAAGAAGCTAACACCCTAATCACTACAGCATTGCAGTCGAGCAAGTGATATATATTTTGTTAAACAGACGTTTATCTTTTGGCATGAATGCAAGTAACCTGAGTATATCTTCGGCCGATAAGGAGGTTTGTGTGGATTTGAATAGCCACAGCTCGTTTGATCTGATTGTTGAAGTTCGTAAAGGAACAGAGACTAGATCCAACTTCTGATAGTAGATATTAAATCCTTTTCTTCGAGTATTCCTCAAGGGAGTAGGATAGGTTTCAAACGACTGATAAGGAACCCCTTGTGAAAACAAAGTTAATGCCCGCAATAATAACAAATTTTAGTCTCCACTTTAAATTTAGTGATGTTCAAAATTGCAAAATTTGTATGGAAAATACAGCCACTGTGAACTACTAAAATTGAGAGTCGAAACTTAAAATTAGTTAGGCGCAATGTGTAATTTGTGGTTTTCCGGAAACCCCTGAGTTGGCAATAATTAATGGTTAACTAAAAATAAATTAAAGTATCGACTTTAAATTTGCGGAGACTCACACTTGCGAAATATAACCAATTATGCGTTTGCATATACAACCGCCCAAACTTCGTCTTAAATTACACCGACAGCACTCCACCAACATCCTTAGTGCCAGCATCCCATTTCCAATAGTTGCACATCATGCAATGACTCAAAGTTATTCATATTCGATTACGAAATCAATTACTTAACGCATTGAGTTTTAAAATACGAAAAAAAAAAAACAAGAGGTATCTATGAACCGCCTATATCTACCCAAATTACGACAGCGGTCTCTTATGGTGTCGCCAGCGGTAGAAATATCAATTAATTACCAACATAATGCGGTGTCTTTATTTCGTTAAAACTAATGATTTGTGCATACAGCCATATATTGACATTTCATTCATTTCATTGTATTGTTTGTTATTTGTTTCTCCAGCTCAAGTTGGGAAAGATTTTGTTGAATCCAATAAATTATGTGGAGGTACTCCGCTTAGTGCGGAGCGAAATTAGATTGTCAGAGTCATACAGCGAATGGAATCCGGAATTCCACAAAACCATATGATATATTTATCTTTCTATAGATTTATCAATTAATGGGGCATGTTCGACTATTTGCGTTGTCTACACACTCGCGGTAAATGCAATACGGAAAATCGATTAAATGCCAATAGATGTATGCAATTTCTATGGCTATAGCTCCAAGAAGCCGTCATCGTAATGGTTGTCTCCATTTTTGGCAGTAGCTGCGCGGATAATAAATTAACTCAACTCAAATGAAATGAGTAATTGACAATGAAAATCAATTGGCTGGAGTTCAGAGGGAAATGTTTATTTTTTTTAGCTTGTTCCTCGAAAGATATAAAGTATCTCTCACTCTTAATGTTGATCAAGTTATAAGATTCCGTACATTTGATTGAGCTAATTCTAAACTGTTTGCTTGTCTATAACTGGTTGGAACGATGTTTTTCATTTCCGAGAATGTGTAATTGGCAAACGACTACCCAATTAACAAATTGAGGCCAACATTGATTCTTGATTGTTTCATGTGAATTTCAGTTTATTGTTTGTGATGCAGTAATCTCCGAATATTAATAGACACAACACCTCATTAGGGGTTTCACGGTACTCCCATTAATCGTCAACACAACCAAGCCCATAAAAAATAAGCTCATAACCACTAAATATTAAAAAGAGTCGCCATAAATTTCCAACGCCACAATCGTATTCAAATCTGTCTTAATACAGCTTAAAAATGCCGGAAAAAAATCCCCAGCCCAAGAGAAAACAATAAATAAAAGAAGGAAAACTAAATCTTAAAAGCATTTCCCCCTTTGCCACATAGGCAGCCAGCCATCATGCAATCCATCCAAAACGAGAATGCACATTAATGCAACACACAAAATGAAATAAAAATGATTAAAAAAAAACCGAAACAAACTAAATAAACACGCAAAACTGCATTTATTTTATTATTACTCCTTTGCAACAATATATATAAATAAACATTTTTGTGGATGGCTTGGCATGCGAAATTTATATGTGCACTACAGCAACCACAACTTGCATTCACATTTTTTCTGGCCTTTCCTTGTTGCTGTCTCCCCCAAAGGAAGACAATAATAAGAACCAACAAAAAAAGTTGCTTAATTTAATTTAATCAAATTAAAGGAACAACAAAAAATCAAGACTATCATTAGATTTGTGTTGGAAGAGACTGCTTATAAAAACACACGGATACGGATGTGTACATAAGACTAGTGACGAAATTCCAAGCTCAACGGTGGTGCTGCGGGTTTCTGGGAATACCCAAGGTTCGAAGAAGATCTGCAACAATATCGAATTGCACACAACCCATTAAAAGCTATACTAACTCGAATTAAGTAAATGCTGGGGAAATAAGAAATCGCGCGCATGGATCTTTGTTTATTTTGTATAAAAGTAATAACGAAATTAAACTCAAATCAAGTGCAAATAAAATTAATCTGAAGCAAACAAATCATAATAACCACAATACACAAATCGATCGCGGAATTCAATAAATTTTATAGTGTATTCTACAGGGGGTTTCAGTGCGAATTTTAAATATTTTTCGAATGGTTTTTGGGCGTTGAGCTCTACGTGTTAGAGCATTGAGTGACAGGAGGAAAAAAAATGCGATGGCGGAGATCTTGCTAAAATACAGGGTGGGTCGCTAAGTTTTGTTGAAAACAAATTCAGTCGTTTTAAAATGGAGAGTTTATAATAAAGACATAATGTTGTACTCATACAGTCATGGGAACTTAGATTTTAAAGTATTATATTCGTCTTCAAGTCTTCGAAATTTTTTTAACAAAACGATACGAAATGACCTACGAAAAATAACCTTTCATAATGGCCCGTGTTTCATAAAAATTAATTTCTAAACAAAGCCGTAATCAGTATACCTTCCACAGTTAAAAAAAACTGCAGACGCAGTGATGCCAGTCTTTATGATGCAAATTTCCCACATGAATGCCGAAAAATATCCTTTCTCCCTACATCTCTGTTGGAATGGAATATGCCCACTATATTATCCGTGCTTTTAAATTATCCATGGTTGGTTGCCGCTGAACGTGATCGATCTGTCCACTAACTAAACAATAAAATAAATATAAATATATAAAACCACGGATATAAACACTTAACACTTATAAAAGAACAAATCGCTTAAAACCAACGCATGTGGCAACACCGGAGCCTTATTTTATGTCCATATAAAAAAGCTGATATAAGAAAGACGCTTATAAGAAACGAACCTTCATTCACAAAATTTATAATTCTAAAGAAAATTCCTCTCATATTTGTTTGTGTAATAAACTATTTTTCTTATACGGATCATTTCTTTCTTAAAAAAAAATACTTTGTTCTTAAAACTGTTTTTGAAACTTTGTTTCTCGGATATAGGAAACATGTTTTTTTGGATTTTATAGGCTTCTTGTGTCCATGGTGGTGCGTTCTAACTTATATAATAAAATATTCTCTAAATATGAAATACCCTCATTTTTATTCTGGGTGGTATGAAAATACCCTTTCGAACTTTTACCTTTTTGGAGATGCGAAATACCCACAAAATGGGTAATTATCCACGATCTTGCATCACTCTTAAGCTTTGCACTATATCTAATAAACTTAAGGTCGAAAATGGTGGACATTTCTTCACGTAATAGAGATTGGTTTAGTCTGACCACCTAGTGGTCGCTCAAAATAAAACGATAACGATTTATTTGGCAACATTTGTTTTACTTCGGGCAAGGGCAAGTTTGTTGTATGCCAAGCAACTTTGAATGGCTTTAAATAGGACCTTTTATTGTATTATTTAAATTCAGATAACTCTGGCTGGACAAAATTTTCCACCGGCTATACATCTCATTATTTCCGCGAATACTTTCGAAGGCATAATTACCATTACGCTTCTTAAGTTGAGATGGCCCATGGTCGTTTGATGGTAGCGTTAAAGGTTTCCGTTGCTCAGGTCGGCAACAACGGTTAGTTTCTATTATTCAATTTCTGCTGGGAAATTTTGCAAAGTTTTTATTTGATGTGTTGGTTGAGTGAACAGCAACTTTGTTAACAAAGACTTCGGTTGTATAATTATAGCCATTTTGAACCACACCACTCATGCATCTCTCCTCCTTAAAACGATTGAATTGAATGTTGAATTTAGACAGACGATATAATTCTTCATGGCAATGCCGTTATTGCTCTTCCCATGTTAAGAAGCGGATCTACACGCTGATGGGTCGCATATCTTCAATTGACTTGCCTTGATTGAGCGATGAGAATGAGGCCTATTATTCATATTTTTTAAGGGATAGTGAGTCCGTACACAAATTGTTGTCAGATTTAGTAAATAGTGTATAAGTAAGTAGCTTTAAAAAAATTGAAAGTCCATAGTGAACCCAGGGCACAGCCTGTCGCATCCATTTGTTGGATTTAAACCGAATTCGAGCCTCAATTTCTATCGGCTTGGATAAAATGTGCAAGACATCACCAAGTTGAAATGTTTAAATGTTCAGTTGAAACCACCTGTCTCCAATATTCGCGTGGCAAAAAAAAAACAGGTACCCGTGCCGCCTTAGACGACCGCTAAATCGATACATTTGGTTCACCCTTTATGTCCCTGTAAAAATATTCTCGGTGGACAGCGCGTTCCGTCGACGTACTGGGAAAACTGGACACCCACTGAACCACTTTCCTCGGATTTCTTTACATATTTCGTCGAATTGTGAGCTCAAAATGATGCTTGTTACGACCGTTGTAATGAGCAGAACGTTCCGCAGACTTAACTTTTATTTTGACGACTTTGACGTATTGTTAGATCTGTAATTATTGTGATAATGCATTCGAAAAGATTAGTCAAATTTAGCCAAACTTTGTTCTCTTCTAACCGACTTTTTCGTAAGGGAACGAAGTTTGACTAGATGTGTTCGAATAGTGCATCATCTTCAGGGAACAGAACATAATATACGAGTAGTGTTCTCCATTTTGAAATGATCACTTTGACAGTACACATGATAGCGAAATGACAGGAAAATATTTTCAGAATGTAAAGTCAGGTAGGTATATGTAAGTCTGACTTTAGTTCGCGTCTGAGTTCGATACTCAAGGCTGTAAGCGTGAGGTATATAAATGTCTTGAAGTATTGACCGGAAAAATCATTGATGGAATAAGACTGAGATGTGATGAGCGAGAGAGAGGTTTACGGTTCGATCCACAAAAAAAAAAAACAATTATTTGTATGACCAACTTAAAGTTTCTTCCTTGCATTCTATTGTATATTATTTTTTTAGGAAATTTCGCTTTGCTTGGCGTTTAAGTGCGCGAAAACATAATTTTGTTAAATGAAAAATGCTGTATTTCGAAACCAAAAGTAGCCTAAGACCTACACACATTTATTTTATACATTTTAAAATAAGGAATTTGTAAATCGATGTAATAGTAGTAAGATTTTAGCGCACATACAATATTGCAACACGTGCTTCCAAAAAATTCAATTTTCTATCACAAATTGTTTCTAAAGACCTCTGTTCATTTAACGACCTTAGGTAGGTCACTCTCAACCCTAAAAACACGTTAATCCCTTGTGATTATTCTAGAAAATCCGTTAATCTGGTCAAATCTTTGAGTGTCATCATCAAAAAAAAACCACAGCCTTTTAATATTCCACATAACTTGCGGATAAACTTGTTTCATATAAAGAATTAATAGATAGCCCATCATCAGCCAAGCTATATGGTCATTTAAAAGACTTCCAACAAGATAGTTTGACTAATTAATTTTCTGTCTTCGAACTTAAGCACAACATTTTCAGCGTTCAGCCTACGATGGGGTGTTGTTCGGGTGCTGCCTTAACCATTCGACTATGCGTTGCGAGCAGTATCTTTGCCAAGAAATATATGGACAACAAATCCAAAACGGAATCGATTCGATTATATATGTACATACACTAACACTCGCACTCATTTAGAGTCGAACTACTAATTTTGCTCATGTTGTACGGCTTTGACTAAATCACGCGTGCGCGTCGTTGTGTCGTTGCGCACATATAAGGAATCACTTGTGCGCTAAGACGGCTACTGTTGGAATTTTTTACGCTGATTATGGATTAACATAAGTTCATAATTTTAATTATGACACGAAACAAGAAATCACTCGACGTTTGGGTTTGGGCTTGGGTCTGATGTGGAATCGAGGCTCGGCTCGGACTTTGGATTTCGTTCTTTTGGTGTTCCCTCTGACAGAGAGACAGCGAGTAGTGACAGCAGTGCGGGTATGAGTATCTGTCCGCACAGATAAATAGAGAAAATGGAATCGATTAGGCCTGATAGATACTTAAAGAGAAGAGCAAACTAAAATTTGGTTCAAACTGATTGTATGCAGATTTGGCTAGTTATGGAAAAACGAGCTAACAGGGGGGAACTTAGGCACGCTGCAGATACCAGCCACAGACAAACAGTTGTTATTGGGCCTAATTAATTAGGCATATCGTATACTTAGCGTATACTTGCATTAATTGGAAACAGTTATACGATGGATTTAAGCTCGGAGATTAATGTTTGTTTTGCTTTCTTTTTAATTTTAGAGCCGGTATTAGCTGGAAGAGACGCGCAGTGTGATTTTTATGCAGCCGCATTTACTGCTAGAAAGTCAGAAGAGTAACAGAATGGTGGAGATACTTGTTTTGGTGGTTTTGGGTGGGATTTGTTGAAGTTTTGAGTTCCAGCGAATAGTTTGGGTAGGACTTTTGGAGTCAAAAATAACACGGCCATTACCCCTCATATAGGCAGAGGAAAGATATAACATTCACTGTTACCCTGAACATACCTAAAAGACTGAAAAACTGAAAAGACTGGATAACGCGTATACCGTGGCATATCTTGAAATTCGGAAAGAGAAATAAGCTTTCGACACCTTGAAACCATCAAGACTTAGACCAATTTATTGCGGAAAGTAGCTTCTTGACTCTGAGTACTTACCTCGAATTGGTACTTGGCAGGATCTACATTCCCTTGCTAAGTCCTACAACAGATAAGGTTCTATCCTTTTATCATATACAGCTTCGAGATTTCTCTAAAATGACATAAGACACGATAGGAACTTGAATGCCATCACAGCATTTAGCAGCTCGTTCTAAATGACGTTTGCTTCATTAAATGTAGACCCAAACCGCACCAAAGTCTATGCCATGACAAGTTAGTCCAAGATCTAGGACATCTGGCCTTGGCATGAAGCAAACTTGGTTCTAATATTTGTTCAACTAAATCGGATGATATGCAAGTGGTGTGGATAAGTTATTTGCTGCAAAAGCTGATAAGTGCTCTGTCAAGAGGGTGTAAGTCGGTTCACATTTTCACATCACTCCAAACGGTATGACATCGAACTAAATCGGATGACTATGTATTACGAACCGTGGCACATTTATACCCACTTTTTCACCTCCACATTATTTTTCACGAAGGTTATCGCTCAAACGGTCAACCGCCAGCTATTGTATTAAGTCAATATAGTAGAATTGGAACTACGACAGTGGTTAGGGTGTTGGACTACTAAGCGAGGTATCCCAGGTTCGATCCCCGGAAAAACACATCCTAAGTAGGTCCGAGAGTATAACTGGCATGAAAGAGGTTCTTTTAGCCGTTTGGACTCGGCATAAAATTGTAGATCCCGTCCATTCGTCCCGAAAATGAAATACTCACACAAACGAATGGTTGCTAGAAGCTAGGCCCAAGGTCCTTACGAACCTGTTTAACAATTCTTTGTTTGTTTTAGTTATAATCAGTTAAATTAATTAAAATGTAGTTGAAAGCCTTCTGCAGTCGAAGCTGTAGGAATTTTGTACACTTCCTAGGGCATTTTGAGTAGTTTTTCTCTTTTTGCAGGTGGCTCCAAAACTTGGGCACTTCGGTCTCCAATTCCAATAATTGATTGTGTTCTCCCCAGCAGAAATCCTGTTTTAAAGTTGTATATTTGTTCGATTTTATTTGTTTCACTTTGTGGTCGATGACAGAGTGCCTCGAACCTGGTCACAAGCAATGACTCTTTTGCACCAATTTACTCTTGAGTACTTGGTTTATTGATGGTGCAACAGTTCGCCACAAACCTCGACCCCAACCGATCCAATAGTCACATCATCGGTTCAACGATCTCAATTTTCCGCACATTAAAATCGCCAGCTGACACCTGATTGCTTCTAGACCTCAGTGCCCTTTCAACTCTTCGTCAATATTTAGCCGAAGAAATTTCCTCACGTACATCAAATCGCCAACAGTTGACGGCCATCAAAAACCGTCGTGTACGACAAATCATCGATCTGGACAGGCAAATACCTTTGCCAACAACCCATTACCTCGCTGTAATTCATAGCGTTAGGTGTCGCTAAGAGCTCCCGCGGCAAAAACATAGTTGCAATCTCGTACATAGTCCTTAGATCCAGGCAGGCGAACAAAAAAGAAGCAAAACCAACCACAAGCATCATCAGCCAACAGATTAAAGAAAATTCCCCCTGTCCATCCATCTGCGCCACTTAAGTTTTCTTTGTAAGCCCCAGCGATGGTAGAGGACGACCCCGTCACTCGATGCTTTTGCTATTTGACGGACAGCTATATGTACACCGTGGACATAAAAACATGCATCTCTTTGTGTTGAAAACATCAAGGAAATAGCACAGACCAGCGTTCCTCAAAGAACAAAGCCGCCCTTAAGTACAAGTATACACACATAACAAACAATTTTCCTCTCGTGTCTATGGAGTGGAGATTGTCTTTGTTTTTTTTTTTTTTATTTTTGTTTTGTTTAATGAGCGCAAATTGCTATTCAATTACCGCCACTAAAGACGCACTGCGCACACGTCTTGCAAGCGTCAAAGATCACCCATCGGAGGCGATGGCAACAAGTTGCAGCAACATGAACAAAACAAAGTGCGAAACGTGTATGTTTACACAGATTTGTCGAAGCGCATTTTCTGCTTTTGTCAAACAGTCACATAGGGAAGGCCTTAAACAGAAGCTTAAGCCACTTAATGGTGGTTGTTCGTTGTTTACCCATCTTCGAGAGAGTCAACACGCAGCCATCGTAAGATGCCGCCGCATTGACATAACTACCGATACCGTCTGAGCCTGACACTCGCACGTGGCGTTTGATGAGTTTTGACAGATGCTGACATTTGACAACAGAAGCTGCCTCCTCCTTTCCCCCATTTCCCATTAATGTGGTTCACTGGTTCGTCTCCGTCTTAGTCTCCATCGTTTGCAAGTTCAACTCCTGCTCTTCGCCGCGTCGAACTTCTTTTATTTTCTATTTTTAGTTTCGGTTTTCGGAGTGCAAAACACAGTTCTCGCGCGAGGGTGTTAATTGAAATCATTGGTCTGAGAGTTTGATTGATTGATTGATTGATTCGTGGTATACGAGTGCTCGTCGTGTGCAGTGTATACGATTCCCTGCAGCGTCTAAGGAGACACGTTTAGTGCCAACTGCGGTCGGACGATCGGGCAGGTGCACCCGCGCTGGCCACGACACTGTGGACGCTCTCTACTTTTGGTGGCTCAACTCAGCTGATTGGCAGTTTTAGTATCGCGCGGTGGTCATGGTATTTGTCGTCGTCTTCGCATATATAGAGCGATTAATCATCAGCGCGCTGGGTGGAATATTTTCTCGATTAATTTCGTTTATTTGGTCGATCCGTTGTGGGGCCCTAAATATATCCAAGCATCGCATCGCATAATTAGATCTATTTGAGTGTACAGATGCAGGAATGTTTCTGCTTCGATGTGTTGTTTATCTGTCATCGAAGGGTGTGGGGTGGATTTGAGGTTAGAACGCGTGCAAATCATTTTAACAAGTGGAATTTGCTTCAATTCATGGCGGTGAGTACGAAGAGGTGCCATGTGAGTAGTATGTGCTGTTGTCATGTAAGAAAGTTACTGGTAAGCTTTTCCAATATTGTACTGACTGGTCGTGAGAATATTTCCCAATTTTGCAGGGCATTAACAGAGAATACCACAAACAGACTTCCGTGAGGGTATTCTGAAGAGGAAACTGGTTAAGGGGACGGCGTGCTTGAAGGCGCTTTATTGGAAACAACCGTATAAACACTGCAAGGGCTCATCAGCTGATATAACTTTTTGTGAGCTCATGTAACTTTAAATGACAGCTTACATCTCTAAACTACAAATACCTAGTTTTAACAAAATAAGAATACCTCTTTTAGGTTTACCGGGACAACTTACGTCCTTAAGCACTTCCACTGCCTGGTGGAACTTTGGCGCTTCTCTTGCAAGCTATAATAAGCTTTCAAGCGATATCGAACCTGTGGTTGCTAAGTTTGTTGATACCTTTTTTAGCACTGAGGCCAAAACTTCAGGGTAAACTCAAGGTCGCTGTAAATATGTCGCTTTTAAGGGAACGAACAAGTTCATAGTTCAGTCTGCCCTTTCATATTTCTTCGTCATGTTGAAACCTTACGGGCTCTTGGTCGATATCACCAAAATTAAAAAAAAAAACTGATCATCTTTCAATAATAGGCTGAATTTGTGGCATAGTAATCTTCAATCTTATTGAAAAAAATTAAGTTCCGAAGAAAGCGTACCCAAAAGTGAATTTTTATGGAGCTCAGCGCATGGCTGCTGAGCATAGTTTACAAGTATCATCCTCTCTAAGGCCCATTTTCCTTAGGTGATACCCGAAATTACCATGTCCTGTAGACAAAGCCACCACCCATTTCAATGTTCCTCGAGTCATGCTTAGAACCCTTCTTTGAGTGGAGCAGGTCGGCCACTTTATTGCCATTTTAGCTTGTCTACATTGTTCCACGGTTGACCACCTTCTCAGGTGTTCTGCCGTGATCCATTTGTGAATCAGCTGTTATACCATTCCTCTGCCAATTGAAGAGAATGGTTCTGGTCCCAGCAACTTTTCAGTTGACCCCTGTTTTGCAAGGGAGTCCGCCTTTTCATTGCCTTCGATCGCTATGTGTCCTCTTACCCAAGTCAGTGTTACTTCATTTTTAGATGAACACTTATTTAGCTTAAGTACACATTCCAGTGCCAATGATGTTGTGATGTTTGTTTGTTCCATGCATCTGATCACCGCCTGATTGTCCAGTGCTATAAGGATATTTCTTCCTTCCACCTGACTCTCAAGCAAGAAGTCCAACGCATGAAGCAAAGCAATCATCTCAGCCTGGTAAACTGAAGTGTATTTTCCGAGGCTAATGTGACGGGCAAGTTCCAGCTCTTCTGAATGGATACCGGCCCCCGCTCCGCCATCCATCATGCATCCATCCGTGAAAATCACTATTTCACCATTTCCATTCTCAACACGAGAAATATAATTATTGTAATTAAGTCCTATACAAAGTTCCAAACAAACAACTTCAGGCCTAAAATGCTCCAAAAATTATGTACACACTGTCGACAAAAAATCTAAAGAGTTTGTATTTTTTTTTTGTAAGAATTTATTCGTTAAAAGTGGGCGTGTCAGTTAACAGCACATTCTTAAGAAAAATGTTTTCTCTTTGGATAAAAAATCAATCGCAAGAAGGTGTTGTCAAAAACTTAACTTTTTACTGCCGCATTGCTCCAAACAAATTGCTAAAAACACAATTATCATTATGCATCGACAAAGCGAATTTTCTTTAATTGGGCATGTTAGTAAAAAACTTGTACTTGCATTAATTAAATTATGTTGTTTATTATTTGTAAAACCTACTCTTCTGTGAGAGTTTTTTTTTCTAAATTTCTATAGCAATAGTTTTAGCTAAATACATTTGTTGCAAATATTGAAAATACAGATTGGTATCTACCTAAAGACTATAATAGGCTAATCGCTCACAGCTACTGGATAGTTCTTCAAAATTGCGCTAATTCATATAATACATATATTATCGATTAAAATAAATTAACCTGATATTTCTAAATAACCAATGGGGACCTAGAAAAAAACATTGTAATGCCAACAATTTTGGTTAGCATTAACCCAAATATCAAATTTTTTGATTTAAGAATGAAATTATTGGCAATGATGTAAGGAAGTAGTTTTGGAGAGTATATTATTCTTACATTGAATACTTGATCCTTAATGACTTAAAAAAGCAATTCTTTTTATAAAAAATAATAGTTAAAGCAAAAATCTTTAGCTTACAACTTTTGAAAAATCTCAAAATTCTCCATAACCAATCTTTTTTTTATCTAAAAATCTGACTACAACATAAAATTTTCTGGGAAACAAAAATTGAAAATAAACAGTCAGCGATCAGCCCCAATTGTTGCTGCTCCGCTATCCCATTCTTATATCTACGTAGTACAAAATTATCCGTCTTTCGTAGCTGTCTATCTGACCACTTTCAACTCAACCACTGGTCCAATTTGCAAGTTTCTTATATCAATTTATGTACATGTTCTCTGGTCAGGTTTAAGTTTAACACTTTATTAATATAAAAAAAAATTAAACTGTGATTGCACAGTCCTAACTAAATGATGATGAATTACTTAACAAACCAATTACCTACAGAAATAGAGCACAAGGTCACAGTTCCCCGTTTTGTAAACAACCACTGGGAACTGGCCATAAATTCCATATCACAGTCCACCTCAAAAGTGCACTCACATGTCATGTCATCGCAGAGCCCAATTACTCGTAGGGAAACATTTATTTTTTCCGCTTCATTAACAACATTGTATTTTATTTAGTTTTAATCTATTCATTAACGAATTCATGTACCGATCACAAGTTAATTTCATCATAAATCATCTCATTACGCGACGAATGAAGAAAACCTAACAAATCATTCGATTAAACTCTAAAATGTCACACTGTAGACTGTGCACAGTAATCCCCATGATAGTGTGTCTGCCGCCATACGCCAGTCGTCTGTCCATCCATACCAGAGATAACCCCTATGAGAAATTTCAAAACATCCACTAAAACAAAACAAAAGCACAAACACTATAGGCATTTGCGTTTGACTAGACAAGGAGTGCTCAGTGTTGTGTCACATCGAAATGAAAATAAGACTCTTAGTATACCACGCCGACACGGGAAATCCCCATCGCTAATTAATGAACACCACAGACAGCAAAACAAAGACCGTCCCATTTCTATCACGCATAGTCATCGTGAATCGCTAATTTCTATTAATGCCGCCACTGCACGTAAGGAATTGCAAGACATTACGAAATTGTCACGCACTGAGACACATTAGTTTCAGTGCGCTACACAGTCAGAGTAATGTCCAAATACGAGTCATCCTCACCTCCAACTCGCAGCTGACAATTTCATTACATTGCTTAAGTCTCTTTCGATCGATTGAATGTCTGGCGGGCAGTACATGCGACGTCAGTGTGTGTCCGGCACAAAGTAACTAGACAATGAGTCAGCGCCCCAGTCGGCTGCGCAACGCGACTCAACTTGATCGCCAAATATGTGCTTAAAGTACTCGAAAACCGATCTCACCTTACTCACATTCCGTTCGACGATAAATTATACCAATTTTCGCTGCAAAATTCACCTGACAATGAGGAATTCACGGTAGGTAGTGAAAAATCGGCCGGCGTATCTTGTCATTATCACGACACCCTAATCACATGGAAAACAATACAAGCAATGAGTGTGACAGTAGATAATTGCTGGTACTGTCAAAAGATACTTGGCAAGTGAGTAACTTCGGTCCAAAGTCCAGATAGTGCCACTGCCAGCCAACAGGTGGAGAGTTGTAAAACCTCACGGGCAATATAAAAAGAGGCGCAGTTCCAACACAAAGTACCTCGAGAATAATTTCAACGACTTATGAAACAATGAAATATCACGAAGCCGACGCGATGGTTACACTGACACGATGAGACACCTAAATTGACACATGAATTCGCGGCGGCATCACATATTTGTTTTATTGCAACAGATACTCGTGCACAGATAAGAGATACTTTTTGTATCTCAATGTGATCTTTTGACGATGATCGCGTTTTAATTGGTGCGGTAAAGCGGCTGCGTTTACGCGCATTCAAATATTTACGTGTGTACATTGCATCATAGATTGACGCGCTCGATATCAAACCGCCCGCCAGATTGATGGAGGAGGAGGACATTATTTATTTTCGTTTTCGTTTATTTTTCTTTTCTTTTTTCGAGCTCGCGAGGAGCTGCAAGATTAAGTGAGTAAAATCGCGAATACCATCTAATTTAGATAAAATTTATGATGGGTAATTTGTGCAAATTGCGACGACGACAATGATGATGATGGTGATGATGATTGTGACGGTTGGGTGGAGGGGCCCAAATAATGCAAAACGTACGCAGCCAATCGTAGTGGGGCGCTTTCATTTGAGGTTTTTGGTTTATTTTGTTGGTTTTTGAAATGAGGTGGAGAATCGTGGCGGTGATTTATTGCGCCCGTTGTTGTTTGTTTGTGTTTTTTTTTCTGGTGCATTGTAAAAATCACAGTCAGAACGACTTGGTGTGGGGAGAGCTTTTGGTTGATGGAGGTCGTAATATAAGGGGATAGGGGGCGAATTGGTGCACGTTTTGCCGTCATCAGGGGGGCGGATACGTGATTTATATTGATTTGGCTGTTTTATGTCAAATTGTTTCTTAATTGGCATATATTTTTCAAAGCAACGCGGTTTTATTAATTGACTTTGGATTACAAGGATAGGGGGGATTTTTCTTCAAGTGCGGAAGGGAGTTTCTTTGAGTCGCAGTGGTGGGTTTTCAAGTAAGCTATAGAAAGTGCTGGCGGTAAACATTTTTTATGAAGGATATGCATTGAAGAAATACGATTCTGCATGCATAAACGGCAGGAACCTCATTTATGTCAAAGAACCTAGAGGATGTCTAGGTCTACCTTCCCTGACTTATGACTGGTATATTTTGTTTTTCTTGTTTTTATACCCTCCACAGGAAGGTATATTCACTTTGCCAATACATTTGTAACGCCAAGAAGGGATCACCGGAGACCTCATAAAGTATATATATTCTGAATCAGGATCACATTCTGAATTGATTTAGCCATGTCCGTCTGTCTGTCTGTCTGTTGAAAGCACGATAGCGCCCAAACGAATTGACATAGGCGAATGAAATTCGGTGAAAGGACTTCTTTTATCGTCGTTAGGTTGGTATTAAAAATGGGCTATGTCGGTCAAGTAGTTCTGGTATTTTGCATGACTTGTATGCAGTGGAGGATATCAAAGCATCGGCCAGGCGTTGGAGCAATTGTCTAGCGAACCTTTCTTTTTCTTTGTAGGGTGATTGCGTCACCTGTTTTGCCTTTTTCAAGAATTTATTTCCATTGCATACTATTTGTCGAATATCCGGCAAACAACCAAGGCAACTGGCAGCTCCTGTCGCGACACAAAAAACGTGTTTGAAATGGAAAAACTGTTGAACGCCTTGAACTATCGAGTTGGTAGGTAACCACGAGAGTGTTGAAGTCTCTTGTGTACCAAATTGCATACAATATTTGATTATTTGCAAATGAAAACTACCATTGAGGCACGAAATATGACAAGTGGATCCAGGACAAATCACAGGGGTACCCAACATGCTCATTTACTCCCTCGTGGAATCCGCCTCAAAAAATTGTCCGCCTGTTCGCGTCATGTATACCAGTCGTTCTTACAAAATGCACGGAACGTTTTCCAATTCGGAGACTACAAGTTCTGTTGTCGAACATTCACTATAAACAAAAAATAAAGCAAATGTTTGCCTTTTTTTATCATGGAAAATGGAATTCCAAGGCACTCACTCCGTAACCTTTTAGACGATTATCGTCGAAACGATAGACCTCCAAAACTGTAGTAACTAAGTGCTAAAATTACAAGTTTGACAGTTTAATTTAGTTCATTTTACACAAATATAATGAATGCTGACGTTTGTCGGAAAAATTCGATCAGAATATGACTTATTTTAGCGATCAAAGTTTCAAAAATGATATCGTTTAGACGATCGCTGATATACGGAATCTGCCCAGAGAAGAGAAGTATACAAATTGTCGTTGTGCGATCAGAGAAATTATTACATGCAAAGGATATATGGCTGCGCGTCTGTAGGAGATTGAAGTCCTGATGTGAGTAGTGATATCTTAGGGCATGGGTATAGCTATTGAACTGCTTTATCGGACTGTAATGCTTTCATAATCGCAATAGTTTTCACAGGTGCATCATTAAACATAACCCTTAGTATCCCAATTTAAAAAAAAAAAGATTTCTCCAACTTCAAAACTCATTTTCGAGGATATTTCTTTAAAATTCAAACGCACGCAGTCTCTTTTTCTTTTTGAACGTTAAATATGCACCAAGGAACCATCAGGCCAAACATTAAAAACAAAGAGCCTCACTAGTAACCACTTTTAGTTTCGACTTTCAATTTGAAAAGTTGACAAAACTATAGTTTGTAGTTGTTATTCCCCCATTTAGTTAAAACACATCCCATGCAATAAATACAGCCGCCCCATCAGTCAAGTTTCGAACCACTATCCCACCTCCGCCATCACCAGTTTAACATCAAATAATAAAGGTAAGGGAGCCCTCCTTAAATTACCATTGCAAAAACTTTCCGAAAATACTACCAGCCATTTGAATACTTAATGGGAAACTTTTAATCCCTGCCTGCGACAGTTATTTCTTATTTAACTTTTACCTACTTATCAATGGTTAACGATGCCGATCCGATAAAGTAGTTGTAAACAAACACATTAACGACAAGCATAACTGCCTTCATGAAAATAAATATTTTTTCCCATAATTCCGCGCATTAGCTGCCGGTTCTCTATTGTTTCACATTAACTGTCAATTTATGAATGGGAATGTCCGTATAGCTGTACATTATAATAATCCACCCTGAAGTCATTTGGAATCTCTTCCAAAGTCATAAAGCATATTCATAGTCCAAACACTGAGCACGCTGATAATTCGATTTACAATGAATTTGCAAATGAAAAAGTCTATGAAACTACCATCCATTTGTAATGTATAGCCGTCTCTCAGAAGCCCATGTAAATGTCAAATGATTGTGTCCGTGTCGACACACCCTAACCGATTGGCATGGGTTTAGTCTGACAGTGAAAATCCCACCACTCCCCTAAAAACAAAAATAGACAGACAGACCCTACACTGGGATTTGAATTCCAGTAAGTTTAGACAAACCACTTCCCCAATCTGTCAAAGCGCACGATTAATCGCCACGAACGTCAGTGTCAGATGTCGGAAAATTGGTTTATCAAGTTACATTGCTTGAAATGATTTCGATGTCAAATTGGGATGCAAATTCTTAAGTTTTGGCACACGAAATGATAAAGTATATCCATTAACTCAATAACTTAAACTGAGTTATATAGGCCAAAGGGAGAATGAAACGCAGCAGATGGTTAACAATATCTATAAAAAAAAAAATATGGTGAAATTCGGATTCTAATAAAAATGCTTTCATTTATTTCAAAACTCAAAAGTGGCAGCACCCCCAAATCACCAGTGAATCTAACAAAAATGATTACTTGGTCAGAATCACTAAACTTGACCTGCATTCATGACCAAAGACAATTTGCACACGTTGAAGATAATTCGAATTTTAGTTTCCCAATCAACATTTTGTGATTCAAAATGGCGGATCCTCTATCAATTTGAGTGTTGTTTTTTGACAGCTTTGTTATATTTTGAACAATTGATTGTCCATCTTCGGTAAATATCGATGGACTTAATGAAAATTCTCTATTTCAACAGCATATCCAGATTAAACAATTTTTAACAGTTGCATTGGTGTACCAACTGTCAGATAAATTAACTTATAATTTGACACCGCAATCAGAATTTGTCGCCAAATTTGGTACAGATGGATCACGGTAGGCTTATGTGACTGTTATTTTTTCTTTTAATGTTTTTGCTCAAATTCTACATACCTAAGATCCAACAGAGAAATATTTCAACCAAATGGTGAACTAAATGTCATAATTGCAGTATTGCAATTTGACATAACAATAGCAATAAGAATTCGTCACCAAACTCCGTATAATATGGTATACGGATACTCCCCGTATTTTCATTTTGCTTGACGGAATTTTAACAACAAATCCAAATAAAAAAAATGTCTGAAACAATATACCATCTGTCAAAAACTTTCATTGCAGTCATAGCTGAATTTGTTGAAAGTCGACCACTGTGCACTAATGCGATCGTTTAAGCTTTATAATCATTTGATGCTTACTTCCAATTTGTTCTTGATGTATAAATTTATATTATAACAATATAAAAAAAATCCGGTTTGTTTTGTTTTTATGGGTAATTTCGCAGACCAACCACCGTTAAAAAAAAATTATTATCTTAAACCACCTGTCTTCTGGTATATGGTCGCTGCAAATCCGGGAACGAAATTGTGTATGTCCGGCGGATGCATCCTCATCACAGGATGTCGTACACGTACCTAACCTGAGAGTGTTTTCTTTCTATTCGGCTGTGGTGCTTTTGTTATTTGAAAACCTGTCCTCGATTCGAGTACTTTTCTGGGTAAACAAATTCGAAACACAAAGGCTGCGACTAGACGGCGTTTGAGGCTAATCACTTTTATTGCGAACGATGAATGATGAATAGCGAGATCAGATAATGCTGAAGAATGAGCAGTCGGTGTTGTGCGCGCCATACTCGAACAAACAATGCGTCGGCATCAGGAAATATGGCAGTGGTGGCGTCAAATCTCAAAGTGCCTACCTGAGCGGTGCCATGACAATTTATTCTTGGTTTTGGTTGCAAGGGATTAAGACTTCGCGGGCGTTTACTTTTATTGTCCTTTTAATGATTTGGCAGTGCCAGTGCCATGCACTTTGCGTTCGCCTCCCAGGGACATTCCGACAGACGCTGTCGTTTTTGTGTTCGCTCTCTAAGGCGACTGAAATTTAAAAATCTGTGAGAACTTATTGGCGCCTGCAATTTATATTGTTTATGTTGTGTTGCATGGGAAGGGATGTGACTGCATAATCAGACATAAATGGCAGGAGATTTTGTATGAGAACTGTCTGCGATTTAGGCAGCTACCTACCATGTCAACTCGATGCGATTTATTTAAAGATGTCGTTAAGAAATCTCTTTGAAAACAAGAAGATTCGAAAAATGATGGTTCTTAGTAGGTTTAGTACGGTAGAGTAGGGTTTGCTTGCATTTCAAGCGCCCGAAAACACTTTGTACAAAAGAATGTCCACCTAAAGAAGGTGGCTTGTGAGAATACCAAAAAGAACGCGATACGTACAGCAGATGTGGTCAAGGGTAACGATATAACAATGCAACTTTGTGAGAAGTTAGAGTTATACGTTTTCGTGCGAAAAATTTGTTTCTCGTTGCATTTCAGGCGTCGTCATCATATATGCCAAGAATAGAAAAGGGATTGATAAGAAAAAGAACTGAATATGTGTTCCGATAAAATGCAATAATTTGGCCAAGCCAGTAGCTGCATATCTCACCGTAAGCTGAACAAGACTTCGCTCCTTAACAAATAGTTGGCGCAGCGGGCTTATATTGACTCTTTGTCTTTCTCATTTATGAGCATTTATTTGTCTTGGATTAATAGAAGGGACCTACAATTTTCTGCCGAAACCGAAGGGCGGAACTAAGGAGTTCTCTCAACCGGATACAGTCTCGGATGTTTGTCAGACGTTTGCGATAGTGGAAAAATCCTTAAGGTGCTGTTTTTATTTTTCCAGAGGCTGCTGCTGAGTCCACTTGTTTAGCTTAAAAGCATACTAACCACTGAGCTTCTATCCCGTTTCTGTAACTGCTTTTAAGATGGTCACATGAAACGATTCCTTTCATTAATTTTCACTTTTCAAAAATGTTAAATTTAAATGGCGCCCAACCTCTGATCGGAGTGTCTTGCTTCTTTTTACTCTTGTTTCTCAGATCACCTATTGATATTTTTTATGAATTTCGAAAAATTACATTCTTTACACATACACCCAAATTTCTACTATGCCCAGCACCATACCTAGTCCCGTCGCTTACGACCAAGTGTTGCACGTTCTGTCACGTTGGTAAATTATCCCCAAAATGCTGAAACTTCTATCGCCTACAGCGAAGCTCCAAGTCCAAGCCCCCAAAGTGCATTGTACACCCTCCCTCATAAGTATTCACAGCGCGCGACCATCTGCAACATCAAAACAACGCCATAAATAGTCGGTAGACATTTGAAATTACCTGCCATTATCCATTTAATGTTGCCTGCCATTCGTAGAGTAATTTCTCAAAAACAGAAACGCATCATTCACACATTCAGCGTACATCGCTGTACTATGAGCTTTCGACTGTCTGTAATGTGAGAATTGGTTAAATGTTCAATTAAATTTAATTTAATTTTCCAATTAAACCAATAAAAGCCAATGCAACTCTATAAATGCCACAGAAGCCAATTAATTTGTAGCACCCTGGCGGCTCCAGCACAGCACCCTATGACACACAGTCCAATCGGGTCCGCGCAATTTGTTATCAAATTAAATATCATCGCGACTTGAGCAGTGTTCAAGTTCAAGTTAATTTTTAGTCGAAGAAATGTGCGAACACATACAGCGATCGATGTTCTGCAGATGTGTGATTGATCGCAATTGACCTGCACATGAACATGAACACATTATCGAAATGAATCAGCACACTAAATGTGTAACGTATCTATCAACACTAAGTTGGCCCTCAGGCTAGCATAGAATGCTAGAGTCGCCTGCTTTTGATGAGAGTGGACCAACTGCCAACGGAAACTTGGCTAATTGTCAAACTTAATGGCACAAAAAACAGAAGAAAAAAAACAACAACAACAACAAAAACGATCGTAAACAATTTCTTTGAGAAGTGGATACCACTTATATAGATAGTATATACTCTGGCACAGATGTTTGAGGTTCGGGGGCATTGTAAACAAAACAAGAGCACTGCTGTTGTTGGTGGTTGGTGCTGTATGTGACAACAGATGGCTAATTGGGATGCATGACATTGGGAATTAAGGAAGGAATTTGCGTTTTATTCACGAGTGAGTTTTTATAGGTAAACGACTTGAGCGCATGTGACATAGTGTTCCGGTGGAAATTCGATGGATGAGTTGAAACACGTTTCTTTGTTTCGCATAGGGGATTTCTTGCAGAAACCACAGGAAAGTTAATTACATACTTAAGGCAGTTGGAGAGTGCTTTTCTGTTCTGTTCTGAGTTTCTTCCGATTTAGAATAGAATACTATACTCGCGCTCAAAAATGGGTTCTAACCGAACGCAATTTTATCTCGGTTAAAACAATGGGTTAAAACTAACTAAGTCTCTGTTGAAAAAAACGAGTATTCGTTGTTAAAAACTTCCGAGGTGAAAGGGTTAAATGAATGCTGTTAGCAACAGTTGTTATCTACCAAGTTTCAAGGTTTTATATCAACCAAACAAAGTTAGTTGGTATCTAGTTGGTTTCCACCGGACACCAATCCCGAGATTAAGTAAAAAGTTTTAAAAATAATCTTAAAGTGTTTCCACCGAATAAAAGAAGATTAAGTTGACGTATTCTCTCTGGCCGTCTCCATTCGAAAGAGACAATGATGTTTCTGTTTTTTTTACGTCTTCATTCTCATTCCTGTCAGATGCAGCTCTGTTTGTTATGCATTTATGATCCCAAGCGTGTTCACAAACCAGACTCTACCTAGTTAATATTTTTCGAGATTGGTTTTCAATCTCGTATTTTTGTAAATAAAATTTTTATTAAAAATTTCGAGATTTTAACAAGATTAAGGAAAATTTCGGAGTTAATCTCCGGCGGAAAATTAGTATTATTTTGAAAGAAATTGATAAATCGGTTGTTTTAAGCCGAGTTTTCTTTAAACTCGGTTATTTTTATCTCGGCAGGAGCTATATTAACACTATGACTTGGTAATTTTTAGCCGAAAGTATGTTGATTTTAAATAAGTGATTTTTCTGTGTGCTCTTCGATGGTTTATACTCTTTATCACTTGTCAACATTTTTCAAGAAAATTTCCAAGACATTTATCAGAACCAATTTTTCATTTTGTAAGGACGACAAGGAGAGCTTTATGTTATGAAAACTTCGGCGCAATATATAAACGCTTATAACTAGATTTTCAACCCAGCTCTGCTTCTTTGAAAGTGGTAAGCCCCCTCTACTTTTAGAGAAGAAACCATTTTATTTTGTGGGCAAAAAGGACAACAAGGAAGCTTCCGATTTTCTCAAAATTTCAACACAGTGCAGCCCAATGCATCTACTTAAACCTATTTCAAATCTGCAACTTTCGAAGCCACTATAAATTGTCTAATGAATTTTCACCTCCTAGAAAAAAGTGTTCGCCTTCCTTGCGTCATAAGGACAACAATAAAACTACAAATATTCTCTAGATTCCGCCAAACAATACCCCTGTCTACCTAGTTTACAGAACTCTAACAAAAACATCTGTACAATGACGACTTTCAAAATAATCAGCTTTCGCCTAGTTTCGCCGAGTTTCCATTGTCACGCGACATTGCAATATCGACCTAGCTGTTTACTGAATTGACAAGAAAACTTGCATACAATTTCTATACACAGAGATAGGCTTATGCAACACTTGTGTCCAGCTAGCAACACTACATACACGTACAAATAATTTCAACATTGAGATTACTTATCTATGCTAGTTAGCATATCTCTCTCTGGTAGGAACCTCATTTTTGCATATACCAATAAAATAATCACCCCGTAGGTCAAAGTCTTTTGTTTGTAAAATGGAAAACAACTCCAATAGCAGATTAATCAACTGAAGCGAATACAAAATATGTAGCGAAAAAAAATTAAAACAGTCAAACAGGGCAAGCAAAAAAAAAAATACAAATTCATAATTAATTGCAACCGCAGTATAGTGAGATCTATCGTCACATGCAAATTGCGATAATGTGACAGATATCAAGTGTCACGGCATACTGGCAGTGCCAGAGAGAGCAATGAGTGTAAACTGTAACCCAAGGGAATGGAGACACTATGCACAGGCACACACTGATGCCGGTGATGATGACTGGAGCATGCAGCATGGAGCAATGTGTATCTTAAATAAGTGCTACCCGTTCGGGAGCATATGGTCAGTGGTTACAAGTGAGTTTATTATCAGCAGCTGCTACTGCTACAAGTGGCACTACTTACTATTTACTATATGTTGCACCTTACTATAGTAAGCACATTGAGTGGAATGCTTTGTGTACATACAAACAAAATAATTATCGTTTATGAACGTTCAAGAGCAACAATATTTACATTCAGAGGCGGTGTGGGCCAGGGGAAGAGGTGGACATTTATGTAGACTGTATAGACTTTGAGTTGGGCATTTTACGGAAGATGTGCTTTTTAAGGTTGGACCTACAGCTACAGACAAACGTTTGTTTGATTGTCTGTAAATGTTTTTCGCTATTAAATGAGTGGAAATGCCTGCGAAAGATTGTTGGGAAAATTATATGTCTGTCGTTGGAAGTATACGATCTAACTAACATCGAGCGGGCTGGAACGAAAATCTCCCTAGTTCGCCTGATGGGTAACGCTCTAGAGTCAAGCTGACTGACTGTAAGAATTCGCATGCGAAACACGTTCCATTGATACTAGTATTGAAGACCTGTAGGTATCCCGATTGGTCTTGCGGTACATATTCCCTAAGTTTCTAGGCTACCAGCCAGGGTTTTTGGCAGCGTTGTCTGGCGATCTTTCTAGATTCCGGTGTTGCCGTTTCCTTGTCAACCCACTTTTATCTCGTATATATTATGTATTTTCTATTTTTTTTTTCGAAGAGATCGAGGGAGAATAATCCCGCGACCACTAAAACTGCCGACAATTCAATAGTACCTAGATTGGTACTCGGAAAGCTGCCATTTATTTTTTTAATTTATATCGACAGACTGTACGAGCCCATATCGCACATCCATACAGAAGGAAATTATTAAAAAATTATGCTTAAATATGTCATTAGTCTGTTCAATGCTGTCTCGAACTTTGTAGCCCCTTGGGGCCTAGACTTATTCTGTAGTGTACCAGTAGGCGAATTTTTTTTGTATCCACCACCACTCACAGGTTCCAAGTATTACCTGACTCTTTTATGGTTATTTCTGTTTTATCATACAGGCTCTCTAAGTCAGTCTGAAAAAGTAGTTGGAGCACAAGCGGCGTCTATCCGATAAGACCGCAGTACAACAGGTCTTCCTTTCCCGTTTTAAACAACTCCATTTACGAGGCTATTGAACAATTCAAGAAGGAACGTCGTACCACAATTGCCTGGGTGCATTCTATTTGAAGTAAGCTACCTCTGTAAAATGGTTTTGGTTGGGAAAATGGCTCCCAACGATATCAATTTTCATCTCTACAGCCCCCAGCGGTGATTATGTGTCCAACAACTGTTAGACTTGGTTAGCATGAGAGAGCTCGTAGGTAGGTACCTAACGTGAAAATGCTTTGCTTACCTCTGAACCGCCCTAGAGCCTTCACATCTACCTTTGGGTTGAAATGGGCCGCTGCTAACCAGCTTCTTTAATAACCCCGGTCTTTTGACAATTTCTGCATAGTTGTGCACTTCAAATTGGTGGAGATCGTTCTCTTCTTATTTGGCGATGGAGGCCTATTCTCACTCGGTTGGAATGGAAGACTTCGGGCAAAAACAATGATGTCCAACGAGCAGTTTTTTTAAGAGGTAGATGCCTCTACACAGCTCGTATATTTTATCAGTGTATCGTCTCCTCCACAACTTATCAACTCTAACGGGGCTGGATATCCCACAAAAATGTATTTCTCTTAGCAAAGTCAAGGATATCTTACATTGCTTTTGAAAGCGGATCCATAAAGCAGGACTGATATTATTAAAAACTCCTAACCTGTAATGTCACCAAAATGCGGTGTGCCTGCCTTCGTTACGGGTCGGGCTCAAAGGTGATGAAAACGTGTAAAGCCTAGTCCTCACAATGCCCATTGTAGGAAATTTCAAACTTAGCTTGCTAACAAGGAAGTTGGAGCAAACGCAAACTGACACTTAAATTGGTAGCCATTCGCCCTCCTACACTAAAACTGAATTGGCTGATTGCATTAAAGTTCAATTTGCATCAAGTCCTAAGCTCCAGCAAAGTCACCCATCTGTGGTAGCCATTCGTCTATGTTCAACCTTCTTTCATAGTGCGACACAATGCAAACATGAAGGCGCGTTGCTTCCAAAATTTCCGTCCACTTACGCGCTGCCGACCGATTTAGAGCACCGATTGTCTCACCTCAAATACACCACTGTCAAGACCACCACCGCGCGGTTGGGAAATCACTCCGGCCGCAGTGGTTTCGCGATAAGAACCCTTGACTCACACTCAGCCATTGAAAAATGTATATCTCTATATCTCTTGTGCCTTCTCACATACTGGCGGCATATGCAAATCAGTTGTTGCGCCAAAAAAAAAAAATACTCCGAAACTTGAGCTTTGAGCTCAACAGCAAAAACGTTTGATTCCTTCTTGACCAAAATCCTCTACTTGTGTCCACCATATATTATACCGAACCTATTACCGACAGACGATGGCCACTTAATTAATATTCCGAATGGCGCATAAGGACTTTCGTGAATAAAGACTTCAAAATGATTTAATTAAGTGGGACTAATTCGAGAGCCATTTGTTGTGATTGTTGTGTCCCACGACGCGGTGGAGTGCGGTCATCATCTATGTGGGGCTTCTGTTCGGCCATAAAGGAGCGATTTGTTCGCGTTCATGTTCTTGAGTGCGATGTGCTGTGCGATGATGAGTGATTCCTCCGGTGTGTTGTGTGGAGGAGTGTACATATGAGGGCACCTCAGGCTGGAGGTATTCTATTCGGGATTGTTTTCACAGATGATGAAACATGAATATCGATGCTTGAGTGGACCATTGAGGTATACGTATTCGAACATTGTGTGTATGTTTTGTTAAAGGATTTGACGGATCTTTTTCTTTTGTTTGACGATTTACTCAACAAAGTTGAGGTGAATGGAAGCGATGGGAATCTTGCCGAGTTTGTTTGCTACTTCAGCGAATTTTTCGTCAAGAGTGTTGAGTGTTGACTTTATGTGGAGAGAGTTCCAGTGAAACAATGGGCAGATGACGTATCACGTGAAGGCTGAAAATAGCACAGCAATGAATGAAACATCTCCAATGGTCAGCTACCTTTAACGAGTGTGAACTTGGAGTAATGTAGTCGGAAAGCAATGGGGGCTCAGGTGCAATGGAGTAAATATGTTCTCACATAAAGCCGAATATTTTTTACTTTTAACCCCGGGCCGTATTGGCGATAAAAATATAAAGCAACTGACAGCAAAAGGTTGACTGGTTGACTATTTAAACTTTCCAAAAGAGACGCTGTCAATTGAGAGTATTTTCTCGGGCTAAGACGACTCTTTGTTTAGTTTACTCTGGAAAACCAAAAGTAGATCATAAAACAGAAACCACTGCCACACTTTGCCTTGTAAAGTGTAAGAACTTATAAAATAGTACTGTAAACGCTTCTAACTATTTAACCATGCCTATCAGATAAATAACCCAAAGTGAATTTTATTTCTTTTCCTATACTCTATGCACCGTTTCTTTTATCTGGCATCGTTCTCAGATTTTTACCTATCTACTTAATAAAATAAGAAAACAACCAACCAACCTTTTTATGAACGAGAAAGTTTCGTTTGACCCAGTCGTGCACTACGATTTCATTTCAATTTATGTTATTTTTAAAATTTTAATTATTTTTGTTTGAGTTCGTGGACCTGGTTTTTGTTTCCATGTTGTCCTCCTCTTTAAGGTTGATGATGTCCTCCAAATTCTGGGATTCTAAAACTCTTTGTCCTAGATTAGCTTAGACAGCCATGTCAACCCTAAATAATTATATATGCTGCCATTTTTCCAAATTTTTGGCAATTTCAACTGTCTATTAAGACTTTAAAGTTTCGTTGTAGATTTAACGGATGCCACGCCCTTTTACTTCTCATATATGCAAAATGCTCCCAACAGTACCCACAGTTCTTTAGCAATTTTCAAGTCCACGTCTGAAATAAATGTCTAGATAGTGTTTTTTTTAATACCTTTGCTGTATGGAAAGCACCACGCCTCATTTTCCAATGTCGCCCACTTTTCCCGAAAGCTTTTTTAAGATACAATATATAAAAGATCCAAATTTGACAACTTAAGCTCGCACTGGTGATAAGAAACTGCTTTTGAATATTTTTTTTATAATATAAGAGGTGCCACGCCCCTTTATTTTGAAACGTATCGAAGACATTTATTATTATTATTGTTGTTATTTATTATCTACAAGTACCCATATAAAATATACAAAATAATATAAGCTGCCATGGCTTTCGGCTGAAAATTTAAGCATATCGCTTAAATGTTTCAGGTTCATAAATGATATCGAAGACATTTTTCAAAGTGTTACTGTCGGTATACATCCACGTATCAAATTTTTCAACTATGCCTGCAACAGGTGCCAGGATATATCGTTTTTTCTTGTAACAAAATAAGGGTCTTTACTATGGGGGTATTCCAAAGCCCTTACTGAACAGGGCTTGGAAAACTTTCAGCATGAGATGCTTTGCTTAATACTCTATAGAGTTTCCCTGAAGTTCTGTCCACATATTATACCTACGATGTTTGAACGCTATAAAAAGGGTAATTCGAATTGCGGGAAAAATTTGTGTTGTTGAAAAAACTGCCTAGCAATAGGCTTTCCGTCTATTCGACTAACTTTCGATACATGGACATAGTTTACATGCCGACAGTAATTATTTTTACCAGATATCATGCAAGTCAAGAACTTCCATTTCGGGCAAAAAAAAGTTTGTTATCATCGCTCGGTAGCGTTCACCATTGACAGTAACGCTGCGATTCGCATCATCTTTGAAGAAATATGGCCCAATAATGCCGCCGGCCCATAAACCGCACCAAACAGTGGCTTTTTCGGGATGCATTGGTAGCTGTTGCAATGCTTCTGGCTGATCTTCACTCCAAATGCGGCAATTTTGCTTATTTACGTACCCATTCAACCAAAAATGAGCCTCATCGCTGAACACAATTTTTCGATAAAAAAGCGCGCGATGAACATTTCGAACCGAGCACGAATTTTGATAGTAAAATTCAATAATTTGCAAGCGTTGTTCATTTGTAAGACGATCCATGGTTAAATTGCAAACCAAACTGAAGCTGTTTGACAGTGACACAAGGTACTAAACACACGTCAGCTATCAAAACCAGTGTTGCCAAAACCAAACCAGCTAAAAAATCACCCTTTATATATATTTTTTTTTTAAATAATATGCCACATATACCAGGTCTTAAAGCATTTGTTCATAAAATGGAATAGAGATGCTCCCAAAATCTCGGTCTAAATAATACAATGCCTCGACTGATGATACCATCTCGATTCTAAAAAATGCAAATCTAGCCGACAGATATCCTCATTACAATTACTTCCGTAAGCTGGACTTGTGCATATCTCCGAACACATTGCCTGCGTGTGGTCAGACATATTCAACATGCAAGCCGCCTAACGATCCTATAAATCAAAACGTAGCTTCAGGAACCATTTTATTCTTACTGACTTCTCGAAAGGCGGCCACCACCAACCACCACAAATGGGCGCGTCTACGTACACAACAAAACCCGAACCTGAGTAACTTATCATTCAGATAATTAACCCATTACCTTGTGGTTGCATAGGATCCAAAAAAGAAGTCCGCCGACGAAATGCTAGAAATTCCACAAGAAAAGGAACATCATGATGTACTGTAGGTATACCCAACTCGTATCTGAGGAATTTGTGTTCGTTTATTTTTCGGCTCTTATGAATTTAATTACATAGTTTCTGAATTTGATTGATCTCTGTTTGATATGCGGATCACAGCTGTGCCCAAAATACTGCCAACATACTCGTAGCTTATAGGCTCGTCGGGGTCGGCATATAAACCATACCAGAGACACGGTTCTGTTATTACATTTAAGTCAACAATAAACAAAAAAACAAATTTTAAACAGCAACAGCTAACAGTCTTTGTTAGGGACACCGCACATTATTTCTCACAATTGGCCGGGACGAACGTGCAGCAGGCGAAATCGAACGACATACATGAATGGAAATGGAATGAGTGCCCTTCGTCAATGGGGAGATGGATATGGATATGGATATCCATTGCGTATGTCTCGTGATATGTATATGGTTCACGCGGTGAGTTTTTCGCCATACCTCGGGAAGACGAGTTAAATATTCGAAAAATTAAGAATTCCACTCAGATACTGAATGGTATCGGAGAACAAAAAAATAATTGTATGTAAAATTTTGCCAAGCAGAAGACACGAATTCGTGGGTAATTTTTCGTTCTCTTAGAACTCTAGTACACATACGAATGTGTTGCTGTGTTGTAGTCTGGGGGGATAAAATACGATCTTGTACTTGATTTGTTTTTTAAACAATTACAGCGTGTAACCGCGAAGGGGGTTTGCGCGTGGAGGGTGTTCTAGGGTTTGCCATTTCCGGCTTTATTCGAAGGAGTTGAGGCAGTTCCTTACGAGGAGAAGTGTTTATTGGTTTTCTGCTGCGTCATGAATGAATCAAGATCGGATGGGGGATATCTTTTGGTTTTCGATTGAACTACGTGTCGGGGTGGTGGAGCTTTTCCGGCGCAATGTTCTTCGGAAACATTGTCAGAGCATTTTCAGAAATGCGAAAAAAATAAAAATATCCCCCGCATTAACGCCTTGAATTCTCTGTAAAGCTGAAGTTGCGACATACGTCACCTATAAATTTGCATAGCAGAAAATCTGGATATCGGTTGCGCTGAGTTGTTACTCACAATTAGTGAATAGAGTGACATTCGCCTGGTAGATGAGGTATGTTAGCAGTAACTGTGAAGTACAAAACATGCCAGTGAAATACCCGCGGGGATTGTAGAAAGCTCTTTGTTTTCTAAGAACGGCCCCCGTGCCATCACAGTTAGGTTTTTCGTAGGCTTATCATCTTGATAGATCATGTGTGTGCGGAATGGACAGGGAAAGCGTTCGGAGGATTTATCGCCTTTACAAGTGTGTGCAGTTGTGAGCAAAAGCTAATCAACTTTCTTCTGTAGGGTGTCCGGTGGTATAAACCTTTAAACGGCGCTTGGTGGGAAAGATTTGGATACTCTGAGTTTGACAGTCATAACGGCTATACTATTTGATTTAACCCGCAAATTTTTAAAAAAGACCCTTCCTTAAGAGTTCAATAATTGCTATCTGTCCTTTTTCTGTGAAAAAAAAAAATAATTTGACTAGGAGAATTTTCTTCCACACTTAGCAACACTGCAGCCAGCTTGTATGCAGTTCCTATTTTCTACTCTGAGATGGCGTTCTATTCATTAACAGTTTATGGAAGTTCCGCTTTGCAACATAACTGATAAGCTCTCCTCGTTGATTTAAGTTGTCTAAAGTCGAAAAGTATCCAGACTTCGTTGACCAAGTAGTGCGTCTTATTAACCTGCGGAATCATTCGACACTATATTTTTGGATTTTTGAGGAATATCGTCCTTGACTTCATCTAAGCGTTCAATTCGAGATATGAATTATTGCTTTCGAGCTATGTAGGTACCTATTTATAAATATTTAAAAAAAAATTAAAGCTTCTTCTAAAAATCCATTTTACGATAATGTTGAGAAAAACTGAATTATAAATATACCTCAGAAATGAGTTTTTGTTACAATCGTATGGACCGTGTTCCTTTTCAAGATACATATGTCCAAATTTCCTAAACCGTTGAAGGGTGTTTCGCGCCAGTGTTAAAAAGAAAAAAAAGACATGTCATCCAAAAAGAGGACGTTTGGTAACTCTGTGTATATTGCAATCACTTGAAAAACTGTGGGACCTGGGAGGTATTAAATATCTTGGCATCGTTCATAGAGAAAAAGCGATTAAAACTAAAAAAATATTGCTCTGCGGTATCACTTTAAAGGGAACCAGAGCACTCAGCGCTATAACTTTAATAAAACCTTATAGCTCCCATTTACAGTTGTATATTAATGAACTGTAAAGCGTGGAAAAAGGGGAATTTAAAACGACCGAACTTTTTTGATGGGAAAAAGAGCGATGCTCAAAAAAAACCCATGTTTATTGCTTGCTGGTTGGAAGCCTACTGCCACAAGAGAGAGGTACAATCGTACGCGCAGTAGTACGACGATACTCTCTCTATGGATTTGTGTATAATAACATATAAGTCATCTTATTTTATAAACTCGTATGCCAATACGATACAACAGTAGCAAGAGCTTAGGCTCTGTTCCAGCTCTTGAAACCTGCAACACAGGTATTTGAAATGGTTTCATAATGACTCACAAACAGCCCTAAGAAGCTGTTACAAATATTTTTCTATCAACAAGATAGCTTGATATTTGTTTTTTTGGTATAGTGGGTCTATAAGGAAATAGTACTCATTGGTATATTTATTTCATTTAAGTGCCTTATAAAAGGAAGAAGGGCAGAGAGCGTAATACAATCCTTTTGATCTCAGTCTATAGGGAACTCCTATAGAGTGACTGCAAAAACCTCCACCTGTGCCATAAAATATCATTCTCTCTTTGAAGTAGGTCTTCAAAAAATACCTTTTGTAAGATCGTACTCTCAAATTTTGTAGTGCTTCAACGATACGTTAACAGCTCTCGGTGTTTAAAGCGCTCTAAGCGAATAGTGTTGTGATGGAACAGTTTTGCTTTGCACCTCTTATTCAGCGTCTTCCTATTTCAAGATGTCAACCACTTTCATAATAAATGTAGGCGCAGCGGCTTTGTGGTTAGTGTGTTGGACTACTAAGCGAGGGGTCCCAGGTTCGAATCCCGAGAAAACCAAAATTCCAACTTAAGGTTTTTTTCCACTGCGTCACCTCTCGCGAACGTCTGACAAACATCCGAGAGTATAACTGTCATGAAAGAGCTTCTCAATTAGCCGTTTGGACTCGGCATAAAACTGTAGATCCCTTCCATTCGTCCCAAAAATTAAAACTCACACAAAACGAATGGTTGTAAGAAGCTAGGCCCAGGGTCCCTACGGACCTGTTGCGCCAACTATTTATTTTATTTTTTTTAACCACTTTCATAATAGCATCAGGGTGGGTTTTTTTAGTTTTTAGCTTTTTTCATATCATTTATTTTATTTGAATACTAACACATAAAATTATAGAATTTCTTGTAATACAGTCAAAGGTTTTTAGCGTTAAATTTAATAACTCTACAAGCTACGAAAATAGCATGTTGTAACCGTATTCTGAAGGTCCACTTTTAATCACTGTTACATGTCCAGCACACAAAGTATGGGGTTCCTTGCTTGCTTACTCCCAATATATCTTGTACATAAGCAAGGTGGTTCTCGGTGATATTTTAACTGTTTATCACAACTAAATACGTTCTTCCTCAGAAGTTTTCATCTGCTCTATTTCTGAATTTGACAAATCTCTGAAATTTGGTATAGTCAAATGCCAGTTTTAGGCATTTTCGTGCGATTTGTTTATACCTGATTCGATGAGAGGGCGAAAGCCCCTGCATGGGATACATTTTTTTAAGTAAAAGTCTGCTTTTGCGGTCCCTTTTCACAGTTCCTTGCTGTAAGGTGATTGCTTAAGGTCCAATTCTTGTTGCAGAGTTCTTGCCACTGCTTAAGAGCATTATTTACCAAAATCTAAGGTAGCTTACTTCCTTTTCTATTTGTCTGTCCTTCAGCGGCCCCATTTTATAGATTTTACCTTAGGGTCTCCGTATTTGCTATATCATTGAGCCTTTGTAAGCATTGGCTATATATTTTCTTTTTAACATATACATTTATGCTAAGGAAGGATGTTCTTTTAAGTAATATCAAGGTAAGAGAGAAAGGAAAGGTTATAGGAGAGATATACGGATTTGAGTTGAGAGTTAAAAGTGTAAGCTGCCTCGCAGAAGGTGGCTGCCGCCTGCGAACCGATGTAGACCTCTTTAAGTGTCTTCTGTCTCAAATGCTTGGTAATTCTAGCCCCCCAAGAAAAATTCTGCGTACGCTACTGATGCAAACCCTTGATGACCGATCATGTAGGTATGTACCATTCAAATATTACGCAACGAATATTAGGAACTGGGGAAATAATAGCTCGTGTGCTGCAGGGAAGCGTATTTAGACCATCACTGTTCGTGTTATTCAAATCAGATCCGAGTATATCTACTGCAGATAGAAGAGACTACCAAACCCCCGTTTTCTGATGGCGCTGCTACACTTAAAATTGGTACATCAACCTAGCAAGCAAATAAGACATCACAAGTACCCTTAACCGGGTCAGCGAATGGACGAAGTGCCAGACTTTACGAACCCAAGTTCGCATATAGATTCTTTCATATTAAAACAAGTGAAAGGTTGGAGTCCAAGTCGATATCGGACCTAGCCTTAGTTTCTCATTGCCACTTGCTTTATTTTCGAATGAGCATAAAGAAACCTCCGATTCGATGCGGAATCTGGAACAGTTCCGATTTTGGGCAGGAACTCGCGAGATGTTTGGGCCGTGGAAAAATCATTTGGGATGCGAATTTTGTTTTCCCTCTGATTGAGTCCACACTTCCCGTTGAGCCACTGCTCCCATATGTCACTGGTACTCATATCGGATAAAGTGATTCTGTAGTAGCAGCATCCATCTTTTTTCATATTCCGCCGGAAAAAATCTGTTTCGGCAGTCCATTTGTTGACTAATGAAATCACTGGACCAATACAGACCCATTGTCATCCCCAGATGTTAATCGCGACACTATCCTAACTCATAGTAGACTCATCACTGCCAACAGCAATTAATAAAAACTACCAACTAATTACCGGTATATCGGCGACAATCTTGTTGTATCTTCCACACCACTTGCAGCGCACTCACCGGCTATCAGATAAGCAGTCTCGATATACATATTAACCTCACCAGCGAATACTAAGTATCCGCATTTACATGTGTAATTATTGTAACGTTCGACTCAAACATGTTGTTAACTGCTGACAAAAAAAAAGAAGAAAAAAAAAACAACTAATCTGCTCATTAAGTGGCAAAACATACACCCGCCAATTGCAGCAGGCAGAACTCAAATGTGAACAAAACAGATTCAAATGCAAATGCAACTCAGTTACACACCAGCTACAGATACTTTGCATAATGTCGTCGTTAAGAGTTTATTTCGTCGCTCATACAAGTCACCCCCATACGATGGCATGCAAGAATTCTGAATTCACCTGCGACGTCGCCGCCGCCGGCCGTCGCTCTATGAGATTTACAAATTCACAAACCGCAACAATATCTTGGCGAAGGTGGCAGGCTGGGCAGGCTAGCTGGTATGGGTAGGTGGCAATTGTTTAGCCGCTTGTACCTGCAACGTAACACGCGACATTTGCATGTGTGGTGCGCAGCGCACCACTCGATCAACGATTGGATTGGTAATTAAATTAATTCGACTCATAATTTGCCATAGTTGGCTGCAAAGTGGCTTCCCTAATAAGCTGGCGTCAACCGGCGACTCCAAGACGACAGCTTGAACGGAGCCCCCCAGTATAGCGTGAAAGGCCCCCCTCTTATTTGGGCGTACTAGTGTTACGCACAGCGACGAGCTGCTCGATTGTGGCGCGTCCCATCCGAATTGCCGCCACGCATACGAGGTGGTACTACAATAATATGTTGTGCGTGTTATTGTTGCTGCGCTGCGTGCCTCTGATTTTAATCGATACGTTGCGATAATTGGCGGCACCTGATAGCTTTTGTGCGCGACAAGTATGTGTCGTCGCCTACAATTGGTTGAAGTAGGCGGAGGTACCGCTTCGGAAGCAACGCTGATGCTGCCATCCTTTACGATTGTCGAACAGATTTTTTGAAACCACTCTTCGGTTGTATCTATGAGTTTCCATTTTGTGTGCGTGTTCTCGTGTTATTCTGTTTTTTATCGATGTTTGTCAAACGAATTCGTCGCTCTAATGGCGGTATGCAATCTAATGATGTACGCCATGCTTGGTAGAGTCAGAACGACAAAGATAAGAGTGTTGCGTGATTGGATAGCAAAATGTCACTCGCACTTTCGTAATTATGAATTTAATATCATTTTGTCACACTTTGTCTACACTTCAAGCTATAGTGAGATGGAGAAAATGGAAGCGCTATCTTAATGGCATTCGATATACATTGACATTCCAGACGGCGTTTCATATTTTAATTGCGAAGAAATATTGATGAGAACTTCATGTACGCTAGATGCTTGTCGTGGAATCGAAGTGGCGAATGGCGATACAATACGCATTCCGTTCTACAGAGCGTAGGTCTAGGTATGTGATGCATAAAATTTGTGACGTTTTTTATTTCTGACTAAAGTTTGAAGCAATAAATAGATAATAATGTCGGCGCAGTGGCTTAGTGGTTAGTGTGTTGGACTACTAAGAGAGGGGTTCCAGGTTGGAATCCCGAAAAAAAAGCAAATTCCAACTCCAGGGTTTTTCCACTGCGCCACCTCTTGCGGATGTCTGACAAACATCCGAGAGTATAACTTACATGAAAGAGCTTCTCTATTAGCCGTTTGGACTCGGCATAAAATTGTAAATCCCTTCCATTCGTCCCAAAAATGAAAAACGAAAAACTCACACAAAGCGAATGGTTGTGAGAAGCTAGGCCTAGGGTCCCTACGGACCTGTTGCGCCATCTATTTAGTATTTATTTTTAAATAACAAGAAAAAATTTGTTTTTAAAAATAGCCCAGTAACATCGCCGTCCAAAGACCTTCATAATTTTGTCGTCAGTTTTGGACATAAGGGAGAGGAGGGCAAGCAGGACCGCTTACTTTATAAATTCATTTTTAATATTCATGCGATTCAACCAACGTTGGCTTAGTAAAGGATCAAAATAGTTCAAGAAGGGTGTGTTGCCCCACTAGCGGGGCAAAATGGACCACTCATTTTTTTAACGGAATAAAGAAACTATTTCTACTGTTTATAAATACTTTTTATTGGTTATAGTTTCTTATATATAGTTTCGATTTGTAACGCACTGTTGTCACACCAGTTTCCTGAACATTAAATTCTTTTGCTGGCGAAAAGTTATTTTCGCCAAATATTTCTGTAAAACGCTCAGAGTAAGCTGAAACGATTTGCTTATGCTTTAGATTTATTTCTTTTCTAAGAACAAGTTCAGGATACCTTCCTATTTTCAAAATGATAGCCAGGGCTGGCTTCGAAGATTTTCACAGAAAATGGGATTTGCATATAAAAAGGGACAAAACGAATCTGTCCACAAATGACACAAAAAAAAACGAATATGAGTTAAATTAACCATTTATTAAAATGATTTTATGTAACATTACGACAATTAATTGTAATGGGTTGAGCCCATAAATATTATAAAAGAAAAAAAAATGCAGTCATTGAGAAATCAGTTTTAAAAAAATGCAAGGAATCTGTTATTAACGTATTTGCAATAAGTAAATTTGAAAAAGTCATTGTTGTCTTACAGATTTAGGGAAAAAACTATTCTACTCTAGTTCCACTGATTTATAATATTCCAAACATATACAAAAATACGTTGTAAATAATAGTTTTATCTTCAAACGGCAAAAATTATAAACCAACTTAAAATGAAACATTTATTTCTTTAAGACTTCCGCTCAGAAGTGACAATTTTAACTTTAATTCTTTAGGTATAATTGTGTTAAGAAAAGGACGCATTCGTATCCCAATTAGTTGTGAACTGGTTTCATAAAGTATTTATTATATAACATTTCGTGTTTCATACAAAAACGTTTTTTTTTTCAAAATGGGGAAAGGTATCAACGAAATACAGAAAAGGGGCAAATCTGGACAATTTTGGAAAAGTAGTCTCATTGAGAGAAAAAAAAGTGAAAAAATAGGACTTTTGTCGCATAAAGTCAGCCCAGATGATTGGCATTCATTTCTCTTTGTCAAAAGAAAATACTCATAAGCCAGTGCTCGTCTCGAGTTTACATTCCTAATAAACTCTTTTCAAACTGGAGCAAATATACGACGAGTTAGTTTTCTTGTTCAGAATTGAAAACTGTCTTAAACGGTTCCATTATTTTTTTCGCCTGTGTCATTGTTCCCTCTTTAAATGAGGATAGTTTTTGAATGTTAAATATCTTACCAGCTTTAAGACAACCCATTTCATAATATTTTATAGCGTCGATAGCTTTTCGCATATTCCCTTACGTACCTATATGTATGTTCGGACAGTCTTTGGAGAGCCCCCTGACTATCTGTTCCCGTTTGATCACCAAGGGGTTCTTAACCAAACAAGAATGTTTTTATAAAAATAAGATTGTTTTACCATTTTTTCTTTATAAATCCAATAGATAAAATAAGAGCAATTCATATAGTGAATTAAGGCTGCTGCCTGGATGCCTTTAAAAAACTGCGTATTTTTTTTATTTTACGATCTAAACTGAAACCAACTTCACTCTATTTTTGACGCTAGGAATGCATTCGCAAAATAGGCTCTTAGATGGAGCTTAAAATTAAATGCAAAATTGGTTTGGTCCTTTTATCCAACCTATGCTGAAGCACTTTAAAAAAATAAAAAAACAATTTTAACGTGTATATAGACTTAAGTATACAAATTCACGCACAAATAAGAAGGATGTGGTAAAATTGCCTAAATAGCTAGATAAAGGTTTTGCTAAGTGGGTGCTCTTGTGCCAGTTACCCTACCTTCGTTTAGAATACCAGTATAGGGTTTACTTTGTGCAGTACAGGAACGATGTGAGAAAAATACATGTATTCGAAATGAAAGGAAACCATACTGTTTTCTACAGCACAAAGGTGCTTTTGGAACTACCTAGCATATACGATTTTGTTTGTGCATGAATCTCAGGAGTGCTTCTAGGGCCGCTTGGGTGTCAGAGTATAGTGATTGTCGTCTCTTCAAGTTCTTCCCAACTTGAGTAATAATAGGTAAATCGCCGCCTTGAAGGCCACTGAAATCAGTGATACCAGATCGTTGGTAATTACCATTTCAAAACAAAGAAAAGGGATTTAAAATACTAAATATATTAGAGAAAAAAACAATTCGAAGTCAACAAATGGAGAATACTGTTTTTTTTTCTTGTTAATTTTTGTGCTTTTTGATTGTTGTATAATTATTTATGATGTTTATTTTTGAGGGGTTTTTCAACAAGGGCAAAGGCAGCAAGGGTATTTTGGAATCGTCAGTCAAGTCATCCCTGGACTCTGAATGATTCTCATTAATTCAGAGTCGAGACGAAGGCATAATAATGATGGTGACCTACGAGAATAGTCAACTCGTACAATGTTTGGACAGAAATAAAAATATGAGTTTCTTACATAGGTACTAATTAAATTTTATTTATTTTTTATCTTACTTACTTACTTAAGGTGGCGCTACAGTCCGGGGTGGATCTGGGCCTCAACCAACAAGCGTCTCCAGCTAGCGCGATCTTTAGCTAGCTGTCTCCAGTTTCGCACGCTAAGTTGGTTAAGGTCCCCTTCCACTTGCGTGCGCCACCTGAGTCGCGGTCTTCCTCTACTGCGCCTTCCCTCGGGTATGGATTCGAAGATCTTCCGGGCCGGAGCATTCGTGTCCATTCGCTCTACATGACCCAGCCACCTCAGTCGTTGGACCTTCACTCTTCTGACTAGGTCGATGTCGCTGTACAGCCCGTACAGTTCGTCGTTAAATCTCCTTCTCCATTCACCGTCAATGCAGACGGGACCAAAAATAACACGAAGAATTTTTCTCTCGAAACAACCGAGAGTTACCTCATCCGCTTTTGATAGCGTCCATGCCCCTGCGCCATATAGCAGAACTGGGATGATAAGGGTCTTATAAAGGGTCACTCTAGTTGTTCGGGAGAGGGCTTTGCTACTCAATTGCCTTCTTAGCCCAAAGAAACAGCGATTGGCAAGAGTAATTCTACGTTTAACCTCAGCGCTGGTGTCGTTGTCTGAGTTCATAGCGGAGCCTAGGTAGACAAAGTCCTTAACCACCTCAAAGTTATATCTGTCTATTGCGACGTTCTGTCCGAGCCGTCGGTGTTGGGTGTCCTTTTTAGTTGACAGCATATACTTCGTCTTGCCTTCATTAACCGCCAAACCCATCTTCGCCGCCTCAGTCTAAATACTCACAAACGCGCCATTAACATCACGCTGCGTTCTGCCAATTATGTCAATGTCATCGGCGTATGCGAGTAATTGGACGGACTTTTGAAAGATAGTGCCTCTGGTGTTGGCGTTTGAGTTTTGCACTATTCTTTCAAGAACGATGTTGAAGAAGCCACATGACAGCGCATCGCCTTGTCTAAATCCTTTTTTGACATCGAAGGTCTCGGTAAGTTCTTTACCGACCTTGATGGAGCAGCGTGCATTCTCCATCGTCATCCTGCACAAACGGACGAGTTTGGCAGGGATGCCAAAACTAGACATTGCTCTGTATAGTTCGTCCCTATAAATGCTGTCATAGGCGGCCTTAAAGTCTATGAAAAGGTGGTGGGTATCGATTTGAAGTTCCTGGGTTTTCTCCAAGATCTGCCGCAGTGTGAATATTTGGTCTATGGTGGACTTTCCTGGCCTGAAGCCACACTGATATGGACCAATCAGGTTGTTTACGAAAGGCTTCAGGCGTTCACACAAAACGGCAGATAAGATCTTGTAGGCAATGTTTAGAAGACTGATACCTCTGTAATTGGCGCAGTTCAGGGGGTCTCCTTTCTTGAGGATCGGGCAAACAATGCTGAGGTTCCATTCATCGGGCATACTTTCCTCCGACCATATTTTACAGATGAGTTGGTGCATGCTCCTAACCAAGTCATCGCCTGCCGCTTTGAACAGCTCGGCGGCTAGGCCATCTGCTCCAGCGGCTTTGTTGGACTTCAGTTTAGATATAGCTATCTTAACCTCGTCCAAGTCGGGTGGACGGTATTGTTGATCCTCATCGTCCAGGTTGAACGGTTCATTCTGCCTGACAGCGGAATGTAAGTCGTCATCGCCGTTAAACAGTCTGCAGAAGTAGTTCTTCCATATCCTCAGCATCGACTGCGATTCTACTACGATGTTCCCTTGTTCGTCCTTGCAGGCTTCGGTTCGGGTTCTGTAGCCTTGTGAAAAGGCACAAAAAAGGGTTGTTGACGATTGATATATTTTTCCACATATTGCATATTCATGGTTAAGATGTATTAAGCCCAGGTTTGAAAAAAAAATTGGCTTTATGATATAAAAATCTCTCCGTTTCACGAGAGCTCCTTATAACCTTTCGATACAGTCCAAGCTTCTGCATCAAACAGCCTGAAGAGACAACGATTGCCAGGAGTGGTTCTTCACTTGATCTCTATGCCGATGTCGTTTTAAAATGTAGTTATAGAGCCTTGATAAGCAATTTGTCCGCCAGTGCTAGGCTTTTAAAAAAATTGTACACCGCTGTTTGCTTGTGAGATGCTTGCCTTGTATAAAACCTCTTTCGACTTCGTAGCGTTAGGTAGAGTTTTTGCGAGCTTTGACGAAACAGACGAATTTCTGAATCTTCGTCGTTGAGTCAAATTTTTCAAATGAAATTCATACATCTTTTCTATAACCTTTGAGGTGAATGCCTGAAATTATTGCTGACTTCGTAAAGTTATCAAAAGAAAAAAAATGCTTCAAAAACAGAAAAATTCTGATAACCTTCTAGCTTTTCTCCTACTGCAGCGAAAGCAACTCCGGTGGGTATTCTTTTGGTTTTAGGTTGGCTGCCTGAGCCTGATTAATTATATCTAAAATGTGGTTACAAATTTTTGGGTAGCGTCACGGATTTCCTACCCACTTGTCGGCTGAGTAAGAAATGGACAAAGGGCTCAAGAAGTTTTCACTATTTGACTAAAAGTTACTTGAAATGTTTCCCAGTGACTAGGGATTATTTTCGTAGGCCTCGGTATTCTCGTACAAAGCCATAAGAAAAAGTTTGTTTAGTATGCAGGTCTGGCGAGCGAAACGTCCAATTAATGTCTCCAAGTTTTGAGGTTATTCACCCTGCAAACATTCTTTTAATTGCGGCGTCTCTTGCAAGTCTATTGTTAAATTTCGTATATAAAATAATTCTTTAAAGTTCTTCACTAAGTCGTTCGGATTTTTAGCCGGAATGATCGTCGCCTTTATTTCATATGATGTTCGTGACGAAGATTGTTTCAGAAACATTCTGTTCAAGTTTAATCAAAGTTTCTTCTTGCCTATATCGAACTCACCAATAAATCTCCATAGACGGTCCACATCTTACATAAAAGCGTCTGAACAAATAATATTGCAATGTCCCAAAAGTCGTAAAACTGTTTAAAAACACTGACAATTCAGCTTTTTCAACGATGCCTCATTTATGAATGCATCTGTCAGATCTTTGGGGAAAGCTAATCTGAATGCTATTGGCTCTTATTTAATTTCTCAATATCCCGAAAGTTATAAGAGTTCTGAGACTGCATTTAGACATTTAGTTCTTTTACTACATAGAGTTGACCTCCTTAGCTTTCTCTCATGAATGACCAAATACCGTCTCATAGCATCAATCTGAAGTGACCTCACCTTGAAAACTGAAAACTTTGTCGTGTATTGTCGATAAACCAGTGTGAGGGTAACTTTTATCTCAGGGGCAAGACCCTGTGTCACTTTTTAATTCTTGACTGTATAGCACAAAAGACCATTAGACCATTATGCCCACGTGCAAAGTTTCCAAGAAAACTCCTAGAAACCTTCATTCTAATCACCGCAAAGGTTAGCAACAACTCAAGGCCGTTTGTAAACTTTGTGTAACAATAAAATTTCGCAATCCTAGAAAAACGTTGCCTCTGTTACATAATCATTCCGTTCCATTAGGTTCGTTAACTGATAAAGTTTGTATCATGGTATCGTTTTTTTTTCCTAATGTGGTAAACTGAACTACCACCACACAGGGTGGCTGATAACACTATTCCATAGAAAGGAAACCGATTCGCCTTTAAATGCCCTGTTACACAACAAGTTTCACTTTTATTTTGTGCTTCTATTTTTTTTTCTGTTTTGTTCTTTGTTTTGCGCATACGTCCGCTGTAAACTTTTGCCATTGTTGTTCTTCAAATTACTTCCTTAAACAATTCTATTTGAATTGTCGGTTGTATGGTTTTAGTTTATCAATTCTGTATCGAGTGAGCATGGTCAAGTTTACTACTATTCGAAGAGGAAATGTCAACGCTTTTCTGATATCAGAGCGTGGAGTATGTAAAGATGTTATCTGGCATTGAAAATGTTTTTTTTTGTTGAGCCTACTAAGGTTTTTTACTGAACGTAATAGAGCATATTTTATTTTCACAATTAGTGTTTTGAAATTTGCGGCGGCGGTGGATAAGAAGAGCAGAAAAGTGACCCAAAATTTAGCGCCAGTTTAAATGCTGTTCTGATTTATTTTAGTGAAGTGTAAAAGCTCAAGTGATTTCGAACACGACGGCAATCGGCCTTATTGACGAGGGTTATTGTGACAGGTGAGAGGTGACATGAGTAATGAATCGAGGAGAGGTTGTTGCTATTTTGCATGTAAGATTTTGGGCTAAGCAAATTTTCTTATAAAACAGAAAGCTGTTAGCTTTAAATACCCAAGGAAGTATTGGCTATATGTTTATTTTATTTATCTTATTGTTTGATAAAGAACTGTTTCAGTGGTTGCAGATTAAAAGCTCACTACTTTGAAAAAAAATAAAAAATGTTGGTCGAAATCCATCCCAAAAAGGAAGCCGTGTCAATGAACAGCACAACAAATAGCCTTGTCAGAGCCTTAGAAAACACTATGCAAGCTGCCCTAAGTGTGAGGAAAGAAGTGCTAATGATGCTTTGAAATAGGTCCAATAGTTGGCGGTCGACAGTAGACTGCTCTGGGTCTGGGCTACCTAAGTCAATTGCCTCTTAAGGCCAAAGATTTGGGATGGTAATTCAAAAAGGTATCGTCGTCGCATAAAGATCGGTTATATGCAGTATTTTTATTTCGTTTTTGGTCTGCTTTCCAAACAGACGTCCTTTGGTGTACGCAGAGATGGGGCTAAGTTGCTTGAGCCCAACAAGCTCAAAAATTGTATCTCACCGAGTGCGATTTTAGTTCGGTTAAAAAAAGGGATAAAATAAACAAAGTTGAAAAATACGAGTATTCGCTGTTAAAAACGATTATGTAGACAAAATGGTTAAAAAATGCATTTCAACCAAGTTTCTAGATTAATATCAACCGTTGGGGGCCGTTCTGTTCACAGGTGGTTAAATATTCTATTAGATTACCATCGATTTCGGATAACCCATGACTAAAAATCAGTGAAAACCAATGAGTGTTTGTTGACCGTTTCAAAGTCCTTATAGAATCTTGAATAAAAAAAATTCCAGAAAATCATTGGCTAAATCTCGTTAATCGCACAAAATCGGCTGGTTGGGCTAACTAACCAAACAGTCGATTCTCTGGTTAACATTCAGCTAAACAGGTATTAAATTTAACCAAGCCTGAGTTTGTTGTCGATAAAATTTGTTAAATCGGTTACTTTTAACCGAGTTTGCTAAAACAAATTGACTCTGTTATTGTAGAAGCTATATTAACAGTATTACTTGATAGTTCTTAAGCTAGAGATAGTTGATTTTAAGAAATTGATTTTCTTGGCGCTGTTTTCGTACAAATATGCGCCATCCACGTATTTAGTGTGAGAGAGTTGAAGAAATCGATAACTAATTTAATGCATAGAAAACTAATTTAAATGACAAGAGTGGTAGAAATCTAATATTCAGGTATACAAACATGGTAGCTCCTGGTTTGTCATGCGTTCGCCGGTTCTGATTTCGCTTGCTTAAAACTATGCGAATTTCATCAATTTCTATGTAAGCGAATAGCTGACCTGTCATTGCATTTTTGGTGTAGAACACTCATTAGTAGGCTCTTCAAATGATCTTGGGTATGATACGTGCTGATATTGAGGGATTTTCAAGAGAAAAATAATTTTCTATTTCAACATGCACTTGGCAAAATCTTTCCTTTCAGTTCTTCCTTATGAAAATAATCGAGTGTGGAATAGTGTCCCGCACTTCTCCTATGCGTAAAATGCATGAGTTTAAAGTAGTAGTTCAATAGTGTGAGGAGAGGACTAAAATACATAAGTCCACGAGAAAAAATAACACGCAACTTTTCTAGCTTCAAATATTCATTGCTTTTTATATTTTGTACAATCTGACTGACTTCATATCTGAACATTTGAAATACCTTTCCTTTAATACCGCTTACACAGCTCGGGCTAGACCGCAGCTTCAAGCTAAAATTAGACGGTTCCCCATAATATCGTTCTTACATTTGTGTGTCAAAAAGAAACACCATATACAAAATCCCATACCCATGTCGAACATCCACATTCATTTACTACCTTTATGTAGAACACCGGCTTGGGTCATCAGCGGAGAACATAAAGCTTTATCGACGGTACCGCTGCTTGATTTGGCTTGTCGACAATAAAAAGCATCAGTAGCAGAAGCAACAACATTGTGCACAACGATTTCGCAGCTTGTCGGCTTATCAGCAATGTTTGTACATAAAATCAGCACTGTACACCAACAGCATCAACAGAAACAGGAAAAACAACATCGACCAACTGTTGGCAGAGTGCACTCGCTTGGAGAAAAATCTACGGTACATATGTACATGTTCACTCTTATTACCAAGGCCAAGCGATATTGGCACTTGCTTTGGCTTTTTTTATAAATCGTAACTCGCTCTAATATTATTGGTTTTAGTGAAGAGAAATGTGGAAAAAAGTATGGGAAAAGTACTCCTCCTTCTGGTATCCCAAAAACTACCAATAGCGAGTGTTTCAGAAAATCTATTTGACTTCATCTTGCTGTAATCAACTCGCCCAGCAAACTTTACCTCGACCTTGAAGCTCCGAACCCCAAGGGCGTCACCTTCGCCTACACCTGCGCCTCGACCTTATTCTTCACCCCAGCATGATTTATATTGAATTTTATCAAAGACAAAACGTTGGATATATTTAATACAAAAATATCACTACTCCGCGGATCGCATATCCATAACAAAGTAAACATACATTCTGAATACAGCAAGAGTATCTCATAGATTGGAATCATCATAGATATTGAATCAATGTACAGCACACAAACACACAGTAGAGACCTAGAAGATAGAAGTATTGATCACCCACGCGCTATATGAAAATGCAAATGCTAAAAGATCAATACCAACCAGATTATGGTGCGGTATCTTAACGATGTATCTTTTGTGGAATCACCAAAATATGTTCACACATTCAGTGTGCGATCTCTATATATCTCTCTGTATTTAAATTGATTTCCATATCGAAATGTATTTATCTCTATAATGTCGCTCTTATGAGTTCTCACGTTCCCGCTCGGCTATAAGATTTATGTGCCACAATAATAACTGCTCAATTCTGCTGTGTCTGTGGTATAAGATTACAAGTTATCGCTGGGCTTTTATTTGCTATAGACGTCACCTACATTTTGGGCAACAATTAAGCCTGCTTTTGTTTGTGAAAATATACAAAACATGTTAGAAACACAGCGAACCGCTCTTGTATCTCCTGATCTCCTCTACGGCACTTAATTATGAGTGAAAAATCAACATCTCTTCGCTCGTCTTGAGTGCGCACACGGAAAAATATTGTTCAACGGTCGCGTAAAATTCCAAAATAACTGCAGAGTAAACTATTGATTTTGTTATTTTTAGAAGCGGACTGGATAGGTTTTTTAAATTATTTTCGCGATGAATTGTGTTTATCTATACCTGTTAGGGTAAGCGATTCGAGGGAGAGTTTACGGGACGTTGAGTGGGATGGTAGCGTTAATTCACCGGCATCTTACTGATACTAGTCCTACAGGTGTAGGACTAAATAATGGATTGCCAGATGATGTAGAGTCGCATCGGACTTTTTTTTATTTAAAGGTCTTAGGTTTTGGGATCGAGTTGCGATATGATGAGGTTTTAGGAGATTGCCTGACTGTCGGGTCGTATCATGAGGGGTACTAAAAATCACCTCTTTACTTATTAAAAATTATATATTATAGAAAGAACCCTTAAACGTGAAAACCGATTCGATTGACAATGCCCATGGCGGTGTTGATATATGCGAATCTGCCTTCTGCAGGGGCAGCTCTATCAACAGGCAAGCACAATAAGAGTCTCCTCAAGGACGGGTCTTTACTTCATTATTCAGAAACTTTGTTCTTAACAAACTCATGGTGCAGATAGCCCAGGGTTCTTGTATATGCTTTATAAACAATCTTCCGTCACTGATTCCTACCATTCTCTGAGATTTTAAGATGACGCCCGTACCGATCACTCTTGCGTTTGGTATACCTTTGGTCTTTAAAATTAAGGTTCAATATTCCTTGTTAATCACGAACCTAAGAGTAGAGCTTTAAACAACCTCGCTTGGTCAAAGCTTTATAGCCGAGCCATTGTACTGTCGCGGTGGAGTTGTGTCTTCTCCTCCATGCATTCCCTTAAAATCTGCTCAACACGTTTTTCCTTTTAATGCGCGCAGTTTAATCTATCCCCTTCTGGCCATCATGTATCAATAAGTGCCTGGTACTCCGTAGAACGTTAATTCAATTTTATATAGTTATAAACTCATTAGTTTGGCCAAACCGAAGAATGTACCATTTTTCTGTGCTATTCCTCATCGGATTTCCACTACAGTGGTACTCGCGGAGTTTATGCTGACTCCGATCTTGAGAACCCCTGAAAGTTACTACTGTAATAATGTATTTTCTTGGGCGGTAGCTTTGCAATGCCATTGAAAGCCTCTATTAATGTCCTCTGAAGCAGCTGCCAATAATGTCGACATCGTCTCCATACCTTTCGAATCAGCTATACCTCCTGAAGGGATTAAGCAAGTCAGTTAAGACCTTATATTTAACAACAGGCACAACAAATTTAAATGAAAGTGAAATGGGAACCAGCATTAAATACGAATTAAAAAATTTAATTTAAAAACTATCTTTATTTCTTATATAAAAATTATTTTTAAATTTAAAAAGTTTGAAATATTTATAAAGTTTATAAACTTATTTATAACTTGATTTATTTTCTTCAGGATTTGTGGAGTCTCTCTCGAAATTCCTGACGTCTTTCCAGGTCTGTTTCAAAAAATAAGTCGTGTAGGTCAAGCGGAAGTGAAGTGAGATATTGTGGCAGTTGTGGGCAATTTGTTGCAATAGTATAAAAGTGTTTTTGTAATTTTTTTGTACGTATAATGTCTGTATAAACATATTTTAATTTTACTGATGTATCGTATTAATATATGGATACTTATACTTAACCACGCAATTAAATTAAATTAAATAAAACATTCAAATATTTTTCACTTTGTTAAATAAGTCATATAAATAATGACTAATTACTCAGAAAAATACCTTCAGACTTACGCCGACGTCCTGGAAATTAAAAAAAAAATATATATATATAATAGTCTCGCGATAGTGTTAGCTACTTCGGATTTACGTTAAGTCGAAAGCTGCACTGGACTAGAAGCGTTAACAGACGTTTCCAAAAAGTACTGGATGCGTGCTTTTTACTCCTTCACAAGGAAAGAAAATACCACATGGGGATGTTTTTTTCCACACTGGTAATGGCAATCTACTTTCAGTCCATGAGTACATCAATGATTTTTCATACAGGGTGCGGCCACGTGAAATTCATCAGACGCCACTGCATTGTGAACGTGTCACCGTATGGTGTGCTGTTTCGAGAGTAGAGATAATTGGTCCTTACTTTTTTGAAGAAAACGAACGCACTATTACGGCGAATGCAACTCGCTACAGAGAGATGATTGAAGAGCATCGATGGATCTTTCGAGGGAACATTTCGCCCATCTCCTTGAGGGGCGACCTTACGTGGCCGGAGCGCTCACCTGATTTGGCTCCGTGCGATTATTTTTTATGGGGTTACCTTAAATCTATCGTTTACACCGATCGGCCTCGAACGTTAAATCATCTGAAGAACAACATTTGTGAAGCAATAGCGAACATACCCATAGATATGCTTCAAAGAGTTCAGAGGAGCTTCGAAAATCGGGTATCTCAGTGTATCGAAAACAGAGGCCATCACTTGTCCGATATCATCTTTAAAACCATGTAATGAAAAATTCTGATCGTGTGTAACGAGAATAAACAAGTTTTGTAACGGTATGTCCACTGCTTTTGGTTTTATTTCCTTTGAAAATCAGCAAGTTTTCTTGCCGCACCCTGTAGAAGACGTCAGTTAAAGTTGCGAAAGATGGACCAGTGGGTAGTGTTTTTTTTTTGCTAATCAATTCTTATCTTTTTGAATAAATCCGGAAGGTATTACTAGCGAGACCGTTGTGCGACTAAAGTTGCCACTTTTTTTTGAGAGCCTGTCATAACTTTTTGTTATTTTGGCCCTTTTTTAGTTGGAGAAAGCGCTTCAACATTTTTTCAAATGCTGTTATTTCCAAATAAAGGTCTTTAAAATGTAACGCAGTTGCTTAAAACAGTGTTTAGCGGGCCCATACGTGTTCAAAATCGTTTAACAAATTCAAAATTTTTAATTTACAAAATAGCTGCAGTGGCACAAGTCGCACTTTATTTCCTCATCGGCCCATTTTCTTACGACTTTTCAGATTTCTGCAGTGGTCACCCTGGGTATGACTGGATATTTGAACAGTAAGAGTAGGAGTAAGAGTATACCTACTATAGCTTACGGTTTTTGATACCGGCTAAGCAAGGCTTTTCATTTGCAGCGCTATTTCTTACCAACTATAGTTTTAAGCGATATGATGGACTTTTAAGACTTTTGATGTTATATTACCAAAGCTACCATTGGTCCTTCTAAGAATAGCTAAATCCAAACCGTGTCTGTTAGCAGATGTTTATCACTTTCCATTCTCATATGGGATCTACGTCTATTCTTCTGTAGAAAGACGCCTAACCACTGGGTACATGGTTGTGGGCATATTTGTTGGACTTGCAACTAAAAGTCTTAAGCACCCAAATTGTCCAAATAAATGTACACAGATTTAAATAATCAAATCCGTTGCTAGCCACCCATCTTACTCCCACTCACGACATCCATTTAACGTACCTAGCCCATCCACATTCAGTCGCCGTTTGCGCCAATTATCACCCTCATACCCACATCATTGGCAATGTCATTAGATCGACCTATTTCGCTGCTAATTAAAATTCACCGCATTTTCCCACCATGCCGTCTGTTTTGCTTAACCAAATCTTATGCTAGCATCCCATCAACTGTTTGGCTAATATCCGCACGCTTTTCCCTCAGTACCTAATAAATTGGATTTGTTTTTGCGCGCGGAAAACCTCAAATTCTACGGTGATGAAAAAGTTGCGCTTCTCTTCTGCCGGCCAGACAAAATGATGAAGAGTGGTAGCTAAAAAAAAATTGTGTGTGTGTAAACAAATTGCGCGAAAATTGCCTCACAACCAAGCGAAAGATGTATTTCCTCCACCTTTTCGATTTGGGAGTACGGTATACCTCTATCGAGGGAGCGTTCGCACGCCTGCTCGTACATTGTATCTATGCATCTGTATCCACATAGATGCGATTATAATATGATACCCGTTTGTGTATTTATTTAAGATGCTTTGAAGAAGTGCGCACACCGTCTGGATGTGTAAATATTAGAACGTACTTTGGACTGTTTTTTTTTTGCGTGCAAAAAATAGATACTTGCCACAATTTTCATAAAACGTTCGATTGTGAATCTAACTCCAAGTGTTATCAATTTTTTTTTACACTCTCCCTCCTGCTCGAGTTATCTATTATCGTAGATTGAATTGTGTGTACAAAGTTGTTTAATTGCGCGATTTTTATAATATCTATCTAATTAGTTTCTTATTCGTATATACAAGTTTTTCTGTTTTGTTTTGTTTGAATAGCATCAAGGTGGCTATCTGTCTGCGATTTGCATATCGCGTCGATTTGCAAATAAAAATTATATATAATGATCGCGTCCGACGATCTCGTGATGAGGTCTTAATAGTCATAATAGGAAACAGTGGCGCTGGAAAGTTTTTGGACTATAAATAGATACGAGTGTGCATATTTCGGTTTCAAGTAATAGGGGCCTTTCAACTCTTTGCACAAAATGATTGGCTACAACGGTTGTCCAGTTGTGGTAGATCACTTGACGGATAAAATAGAACCGCTGGAAGATAGAAGAGTTCACGGCCGTAATGGGCCGGAGATCATTATTTTTGGGCGTCCACTCCATGTGTGCAAATTAAAAGCCTTTTCTTACAAAATAAATGAGTTGAGTCGATTTGCAGTTCATTTGCCTAGTGCACACCATGTATAAATGCACTCCTGTATCTGTATTGGAGTCAATTGGTGGCTGGAAAAATGATGTGTCGTACCACCAACCATTTTCAGTCTCGACTTTAAGTTTTAGGAAGCTCGCTATCGCGAACTTTTGTATACAAAGAGCCTAAAATCGCCCATCAGAAGGTTGGATAAGCCGACCTACAATCGTCGGGTGTTTCATCTGAGACCGACTCCAAAGATTATTTCTTAAACGACTCACAACCGCCGGATAATATTCCTTAGTGAATCCAGCCAAGTTTACCTCAAGTTGTTTCGTTTATCTGCCAGACGCACTATTTAAACCAAGAAATGCTCGCAGAATCGGAACCTCCTTGCAAAATGGCGGCCAAAAAGTAGGCCGCTCTGGAATATTAATAACTGCAGGGCGGTTGCAGCGGCCAAATAAAATGTTAGGTACAGTGAGCAGAACAGGTGGGTCACCAAGTAGAAGTGCTGTTTATAGGCTCACTGCTGCCAACGCCGCTGCTAAAAATATCGCTACCTCTTATTTTATCATAAGCAAGGCAAGAAGGAGCTCATTGACAAGAACCCCTAAAACCCGTCAAAAATACATACAAGGACGCAGGGTCAGGTATTGTGTCCACCTTTTATACAATCAACGACTGAGTTCAATCGGACTAAATGGCTTCCTTATGTGGATGGTAATGGTATCTGCCTTACCAATTTGAAAATGATCTTTTGGTTATAAAAATAGAAATTGTCTAGTCTGGCGCTTAGGTTGGTTACAAGATAGCAAAGGATTGGTATCAAATGGAAGGCATTGTTGACCTTTTTACGGTCGAGGAAGCAGTTCCGAAAGAATTCTTCAACGAACCACATAACGTCACTGATTTTTCACGGATATTTCTGAAACATATCCGTGGTGGCTTTACGTTACTTTGCCGTTGCTACAAATCGGTGTAAGTAAGTTTCACTGTGCCCTTAAATTAGTCTAGAGCCGGTATCAACCGTCTTTATGTAAAAAAGCCAATTGAAGACCGTTTTTTGGAAATTTTTTATCATCTTGTTCTCACTTATTTATCTTAAAATGAAACAGAACGGAGTAGAAACCAGTTTCCCACTCCCACTTTAGACAGAAAGACGAACTGACTCAATAAATTTATTGCCAAATGGTATCTCCAATCCAAAAGCAGTTTCTCTTACCCCCAACTGTATTCAAAGCCACGTCTTTAGACTGCTCGCATCTGAACATCTCCATCTGTCTGCCAATTTCAGATCGACATTTAAACATATTTTTTTTTTCGTTTACCGAACGAGCGCGCCGCCATCAAAATATAACAACCAAGCCAACGAAAACATCGATCGACAACCTACTGCGCCTAAGGTTAATTAGAAAAATTGTTTATTGCTGTTCTACAAATTTAAAGTGTATATACGAACGATCACTAGTAAACACAGTACAAGGTTGCTGCAACCGACTGCTGCTACTGATTTCCAATTGCGTTTGCAAGTATTTCTTGAATTTCTGCAACGAGTCAGTTGCAAAATAAAAATACTTTCCTAAATGTAAACACCACTTTGCCACCCAATTAGACTTCGCCTTCTTTGCTACTTATAAATTTGTATTCCATAATTTTCAGTGTCTGCCCCACTCAAATAAAAATTTAACTCATAATGGATTTTCTTGTCTTTGCAGATTTCCTCACCATCAGTTGAGAGAAGTGTAAAATATTTTTTTTAATAATAATAAAAAGAAAATATTTAACACTTTAATTTAACGACAACACCCAGCACAAGTAAACCACTGAAACAGAGCAAAATAATAAAATAACATAAAAAAATTGAGAAAATCATGCGACAATCGAATAAATGTTACGCGACAAGAAGTCGGACGCTTCGAAAATCGGATGCCATCAGTTGCTGGAGTTGGATTGTGATTGCAACAATATTTTTAATGGCAAGCAGTATGGTGACGATAGAGGCAGCTGGCACATTATTGGGTAAGTTCAAACTTTCAAACTTTATTTGTATGAATTTTTTTAGTCCCTGAGAAATACTGTCGCGATAATTATTTATTATGGACATCCACTGTTTGAGTATCTACACTGTGGAATAATTATTTACTAAGATTGGATTGGAAATAGAAATGTTCGAAGGTGCACCAATCTCTCATAGTCTATTCGATTTGGGAAAGCTAAAGTGTTGGTTTATTTAGTTCAAAAAGACATTTTTCTTATGATCAGTTGATGAGTGGATCCTTAAATGAACAATAACCACGAGTGAACTTGTTCTGCAACTTGTTCTGGACCTAATATTTTTTCAATTTTGAATAATTGCCACTAGGTAACTTATTTCATTCCTGAGTGTTGAAATGCTTGTGGTAAGCAATTAAAAAAAATCATCTTGCTAGACCAAAACTTAAAATTACGACCGTTTTCATATTCGATTAAAATTATCAATTTAATTCTTTATAGAGTCTGTTCTACAAAAAAATTAAAAATCGGGATCCGGTCGACATTCTTCCTTCAAAATTCTGATTTGCAAAATTCTGTCTTCTCACACAAAAATTCTGCTTAACGAAACCTGCTTTATTTTATTCTGATTTTCAAATTTAAAGCAATAAAGCTCTTCTTATTCTGCTTTTTCCAATTAACAAAAAATGTAAACGACGAGAAAAAAAAACAGACAAAAAGAACAATTTTAAATTTATAAAACATTAAAAATTATTTACTTTTATTTTTGTAACTACTGTTACGCTGCGATTGATGGTTTGGTGGACAGACAAGGACTTTGCCTCACCCTTTCTAAAAAATATCAATAGCAGTGTCGCTTCTTTTGTTTACTTTCGTATTTCTATAATAAAAATAAAATAAAATCGCATTTTTTAAAAAATACCCACCAGGAGGAAATATAAGGCTACCAATAAAAATTAAGAAACGAAGAGTTAAAATTAAAAAAAAAATAAAAAAAGAAAATGTTCTTTCCATCTCTGCTGTAAAAAAATCTGCAAACATTTTCTAAAACTTTTTTTATTGTTTGTTAAATTTTGTAAAAAGAATTTTGACCCCAACCCTTAAAAATCACCTTAAGTAAAGGTTTTTCCTCTTACTTAAAAAATAAAATAAATTTATGAAAAATTTACGAATTCGTTTTAAAATACTTTTATAAATTCCCCACCTGATACTGCGTTTCATACAAAAAAATTCCCATAAGATTTCTTAATTCGAAATTCACTAATTTCCCATAAAATTAAACATTGCTAATTGAAAGGAGTATTTAGTGGTCCTATGACTTAATGCATAATGAGAAGGAAAAGTAACAAAAGCTGGTTGAATTTGTGATTTATGATATGATATAGGTAGGAAGGGGAAGGAGATATTAAGGTCTCATATATCACTAGGCACCATAAGGGCCCGACTTAAATGTAAAAATAAAGAAAAAAGTTTTGCAAGTGTCAGAGCAAAGTTGTAAATTTATGTGAACACAGAGATTGATTACAAAACCAATTATGTGTTGTCAACAAATTGGGACACAAATCAGCAAATCGAATAGAGCGTAGCAATAAATAACAATAATTTCAATGTCTGTCGCTGTCCTAAATCATTCTGCTTGATAACGACATTAGAAATCACCAACCGCTGTATGTTCTGTCTAGGAAGGTTGGAGCTATATTTTCCTTCCCGTTTACATTGACGGGTTTCCTGAGCGGCGATTTAATAGCGAATTCGACAAGTCATGCAGCGACACAGACTTGGTGAATCAGTCATCCAAAGAAGGGCAAAAACATATAAAGCGGTAAATACCAACGCTTTGACTTGAAGAATAAGAGTTTTCAATTTAAAATTTTAAGAGACAACACAGCTGAGAATAAGAACATGCCTTAAAAATTGCACAAAAAAGTGAAATAAGACCTTTACCAACTTATGCTAGTGATGGCATATAGCTGGATCGCTGTATTAATGGACAGGAGTATTAATTCAAGCCAATGAATCAGGGATATATGCTGAACCAAAAAGGTACATTATAAACATGAAAAAGTTCATGAATATATTGAACGCCGTCATCAATACGATGACCGTGGTCATCAATATGACGAAAATTCAAATAAGATGATTCAATTCATCAATAAGATGAATAAACCACCAACGGGATGAACAAATAACTAAATTCTTCGAAATATAGGGTTTTCATCATATTGATGAAATATGTTGGAGAAATGATGAACCTAGTTCATGAGAAAAAGCTCCAAAAATCTTAAAAGAATCCTACCAAAAAAGGTTGATGAATGCACTTTCATCATATTGAAGAAGGGTTCAGCAATCGTCAAAAAGTTTTCATGAATCTGTTCATCATATTCAGGGCCATTTCGATAACTTTTTAAAAGGTAGGGCCCTCGATTTTGTGGTTGAAAAGGGGCCATTTGGCTCCTTACAGCTCATCTCACCTATTTCGATATCGACAAGTTCCAAAATTTGGCAACAAAAGCAACAAACCATGTTTGTCTTTGATGGTAAAGGTCTCTTCAGTGTTCACTCGGGCCGGTGTAGAGCCCTCTTAGTAAATCATTTTGTTATGGAGTTAAGGGCAGTCAAGGCCTCCGTTCGGTATCTGTTAAGTAAAAAAAATGTCAGCGACTACAAGAAGCGTGTATCTAAACCGACGGACGTAATGTAAATAAGGTTCTAAAAGCAACGCTGTGGAATCCATCTGCTATCTTTAATGCTCTATATCTGCTATGTAAAAAAGTAGGATCCAGCTGGACAATAGAACAAGCTTGCCGGTGATCACATACTCATTTTCCTAGGCTACTTCTCTATGTAGCACTTATGGAGCATTGAAGACTGCTGTTTAATTTGACCTTATTAGAATTTAGAATGTGGGCCGTGGGTAGTTATGGACCGGATATTTTTTTAAAATGTAACTTTTTTCCCTCCAATTTTATTATATACTGGCAAGATCATTGTCATCCGTCAACAAAGCCAGTTTTTCAGTAAGATAGTGAGAGTGCCAAAATGTCGAAATACTTTTTTTTATGTTTCAGGAAACCATTTAGAAAGCTTTGTAAATATTGACAAACAGGATTCACACTTGATTATAGTGCCCCTTGTGCTATGCCAACTACACTTTGACAACACCGTCTCACCAAACCAACCTACGTCAAAGTCATTCACAAGCCCCCTCTCCAAAACCATTAACGCGATTTCCAGCCTAATCACAGTTCGTTTTGCTGTTTGAAACCACTTTCCAAGATCTATTCGCACGTATCCATTAAATTTATTAGTCCAGATCCATAATTCTGTTATTTCTCGGCGCCAATAATAATTAAACTAGATATTTTAAATTTCCGTTCACAATATAAAGCACTTAAGGCCAGAAACAGGTTTCAAAACATCACGTTTAAATTAACGAGACAAAAAAAAAACCGAAACAATCAAAAGTGTTATAACTTCTTCTACTACTTTTATATTCAAGAAAAAAACAAAAAATGCTTTCCAGAAAATTAAAATGCACGGCTATGGTTTTTTGATATGTTTTTTTCCTCTCTTAATTAATAGATCATGTTTTTAAATCGTAAATCAATTATTTATAACATGTCTTTTTGGTAGGCAACAGAATTGTTTTCTTCTCTTAATTGGAATGCTTTTACCCGTTTGATGTTTCACCGAAGTGTTTATAATATTTATTTTTTTTTGTTCCAAGAACCTACAAGTGTAGAACTTGAATAAATATTATAATTTGTTGTTTTTTTTTTTGTTTAAATGAAGAAACAAAGTTTTTATGTATTTTTTATTACCACTCAATAATGTTGGCCACAATGGCAGCCTATGAGGTAAGCTACCGTTTTATGTTCCGTGGTGGGTCACATAAATGTCAGTCCATGTATGTTATGACCACAAGGAAATAGTATTGTTCTCTATCATGATTTGTATTATGTTGGGGAGAAAAAACAACTTCCTTAAGATGTCGATCTAATTGAATGGAAATTAGGACTTACATAGTGTTAATAAAGATATGTACATAATGTGAAAAGTTTTGAATGCGGTTTCTAAAATAAAAGCTATTCCAATGAGAGGTGTTATTGTGAATGACCCGCTATTTCGGTAGCTGTCACTTTTGAAGCTTTTATTCTTTGACATTTGACAAGTAGAAACTACGCTATTACTAAAAATGGAACGATACACGCTTCAACAACGCATTGAAACTATTAAAATTCACTACAAAAATGGTGAAAATCTTGCAGTCACAGTTCGCAAAACTGAAGCATAACGACGACCAAAAACGTCGTGAAGCACCTTGTCGGACCGCAATACAGAAATTGGTGGAAAAATTCGAACTGTTGGGACAAGTTAGTGATGTGAAGAATAAAACCCGTGCACGTCGCTCAAGAACAACTGAGAATATTGCTGCTGTAGCCCAAAGTTTTGAAGAAAACCCAGGTTTGTCCATTCCTCGTCGTTCTTCGGAATTGGGCATTCCACAAACGTCATTACATCGTATTTTGCATAAAGACCTGGGTCTTAAGGCTTATAAGGTTCAGTTAACACAAGAACTCAAGTCGGCCTATCATCAACAACGAAACCATTGATCTTTTACGGAAAAAGTTTCCGGACCGTGTTATCTCTCGAAGTGGTGATCACAATTGGCCACCGAGATCTTGAGATTTAACACCTTGCGACTTCTTCCTTTGGGGCCACGTGAAAGATAAGGTCTACGCCAACAGCCCAGCGTCGATTCAAGACCTTAAAGATAAAATTCGTGAGGCTATCGAGGACATAGGGCAGCCACTTTACGATAGGGTTATGGAAAATTTCATGAAAAGGATAATGGTCCTGTATGCGTGCTCGTGGTGGCCATTTGGCTGATGTTGTTTTTTATTATTAACGGCATACCTTCCTATTTATTGTGAAATAAACATCCGATCATTTATCTCAAAAAATCGCATTTTTCTTTGAATACCAAAATAACACCTCTTATTGGAAAACCCCTTACTTTGGAAGAAAATTATAGGTTAGCAGATTTTTTTGTTTACAATAATGATTTTATAAATTTATTGGTGGATTTCGTCTTACTAGAGTTCACCCAGTGGTAGAAATTATACCATTATATTGACCTGGCTTTTAAACAACACATTGGAAAACCAATCACACATACACTGCATCTCTGCACAATCTTCAAAAAAATTAAACCAATATGTTGTGGAGGAAGTGAAAAATATTCTTAACTATTTTCCTTCGCCTATTTATATGTAAGATTAAGATACATATCTTGCTTGCTCTAAAACCACAACAAATCTTGGGCACCAACTTAATTCATTAGATTAGGTTAGACTCATAAGTTAGATGGAGGTGGTAGGAGCCTGACCGACGGTTGTTAAATCAGGTAATAAGATACTTACCTAACAAAAAATATTGTAAACCTGAATTTTTTACATAAATAAAAACTATTCTAATCTAATCTAATGGTCGGAGTATGCCACCAAACTACTGCGACCTTTGAAGGGCCTATATTCCTCCAACTAGAGTTCGCTTACGATACCCAAATTAGTGATAAGTCCAAGTAAATCTTTGAGTGAGCTAGCAGATATGTCACCTCTGCCTCAAAATCGAACCCACCGAATTGACTCTGATCAAACTACCAATAGCAGTGACACAAGATGTGTTCTGCTTATTCTTCCTTCGAACTCTTTGCTCTATCTGCGCACGTGTTGTCTTGTGCGTTATATGTATCGTCATGTGGTGTTTTTTTTTTTTAAGAAAATTATGTCCAGTGGGGAAGCCTGTGACTATGTCTGACTTCTAGGTAAGGTTTGTTTACTTCTATTTACCTTTCGCCTAGTTTTTAGAAAAAATATGTCAAACAAAACCAAAACCTAAGATGGCTCTACGCACTACTAACCTGTGCAATTTTAAGCTTAGGATATTTAAGCCTAAGCCTAGTATCCTGCTCGCCTTAAAATTTGATCTCCCTTACAAAAATGAAGATAAAATTTAGCGAGGCGGTTTAGCAAAGCAGTATTTTGTTCGCACGCTAAATTCTTAACTTGATATAGATGGTCCGGTTACAAGTCTCCACTCATTTAGCTCGCAAACTAAATGTCCGGAACATTAAATCCAGGATAAATTTTGACGTACAAACCGAAGGAAGAAGTGTGTTTTGCTCTTACTATGGATATTTTTTTGAAGGAAACCGCAGAGAACATTTGATCGAAAAAAAAAGAGAACGCGAAGATAAAAAAAAAACATTCATGGAAAATTAATTTTTTTAAGTTTCAAATAATCTTACGTCTTTTGCAAAACTGCAGTTTGTATGTCTATTTTGCAAATATGAATTTAAGGGACACGAAGAAAAGCGTCTTCTTCTGCCTGCTACTACAGAAACTATTTGAGCTGCAGCAGTAATAATATCTTCTCTTAAATTTTTCGTGTATTCATTGTTTAAAAACGATTCAAAATATCGGTATTCCCAATAAAATTTCAAACGAAAGCAAATTAATAGTAGCAAGTCAATCAACTTTACCAACACAGTCCTTTTTTAAGGAACTTACACTGTCAAAATTAAGCGAACATTAAGCGAAGTTGTGGAGAGAAGCATTGGAGAGGCGCTTAATTTTAGCTTTGCTGGAACAGCATACTAGGCTTTAGCGAACATTTATCTTTGGTGTGGAGAAACAAAGTGGAGACTAGTGACGCTTAAAATATTAGGCTTTAAAGTAAACATCTAAAAAGATGGCGCTCCTTTGACAAGTCCCGTTCCCATGCACACCAGACATGCTTGTGTAAAACCTTCAGTTAGCGCTCTAGGTTCTCAATTTACTACGTAGTGTCAACGACATCGCAGCTGTTTCATTTGAGAGTCACCTTTTTCGATTCCGATGTCAACTGGCCAACGAAAGATCGATAGATATGTACGTGTGGATAACCACACCCAATGACCTTTCTCAAGACTGATAGTACAGAATATATACACACAACGCTCTTAGCATATATATATGTATTATATGCTTATGCAAATTTTTGTAAAAATTTACATGATATATCTGCAAACATTATCGGCTTACAAAATGAGTCGCTTGTAATCTGCTAATCGATTAGCATAATTTACCAAGACCTCCCTGTTCGGTTGGATCGTAGATCATCGGCACAAAGCGAATGATCCCCCCCCACATTTGAGTCACGTGTATTCATAGACTATTCGCTAGACTAAACTCGAAGGCGCCGCTCGTAGGCAGGTGTCGAATCCCGTCTGTGCAGATGAACAAAAAAAAACGACAAAAAATCCCATTAAAACTGTGTGCGACAAAAGTTACACCCTGTCAAGAACGTCACCGTTTGGTCGTAAATCAAAACGCGTATTGCTGTCAGATTGGAATTTAAAAGAAAAATCACTAAATAACCTGCAAAAATCGAACCTACACTTTATGGGGTGTTACTTCTTTATAATTTTGTGCGGTATCAAAATTTGAAATCAAAATTCCTTTCCTACCATAGATAAACACCGAACAGTCACAAGCTGACTCTGGAATTCCATATATACCTACATTAACCTTGAATACGTAGGTAGGTGTAGATATTTGAGGAATCTAAATCGTAATGTTGTGTGGTATATAGCTAATAAAATGTCTAAATAGAATTTATGCATAATTACCTAGTTATTTGTACGATTCTTTAAAACCGTATATGGAATTTTGTTTACGTGAGGGTAGGTGTGGCTGGCGCCTATAAATGACGACATGGATTCTTCTTGGGAACAATATCCGAAATCATCTTTTTTTACGCGATTTTGCGTCACATGGCAGATTGTAAATACTTTCGCTGTATGTGAGAACCGGAGGTGCGAGTGTAAGTGATATGGATCGGAGAAACAGCATTGGTTCGTGTATTTACTAACCGAAAAGCATTATTTTCTATACAACAATTAAAGTGGTTTACTCGGTTTTTTTTTTTTTTAACTGGTCTGGTCTGGTCTGAAGAAATACAACACTTTAGAACTACCCCTTTCGAATTAGACCCGAATGTCGCACGGCTACGAACTTTACACTACAGTTTGGTTGTAAATTGATAATGTTCTCAATGGGCAGGTGTCCTATGAATTCCACTCTTGAGTTTTTGAAAAGACCCATGCCGTCTTTACTCCGCGGTTACTGTACCCGGTAGCTCGGTAGCGAGAAGTCCCAGGCTCGAAACAGAAATCTTGAGTTTTTTTCCTCTGCGCCACCTCTCGCGAATGTCTAAGAAACATCTGAAGCGAGTACAACTGGCTTCTCTCGGTATAATTGACTTTCTTTCTGTAATGTTAAAAATTGGAAAAATGGTCTAAGATGACTAATACCCTTTTTAAAGCACTTAAGGCCAGGAACAGGTTTTAAAACATGACCTTTTAACTAACGAGAAAAAAAAGTGAAGCAATCAAAAGTGTTATAGCTTCTTCTTCTACTTTATATTTATTATATTTAAATAAAAACAATCGCTTTCTAAAAATAGCTCCTATGGTTTTTTGACACCCGAGAGCCTACTTCGTTCTGCGGGTTTAGCCTGAGACTCCTCTGTCTCTATTGAGACACGCCCCAGTTGTCGTTAGGTTCAAAGGAAAATAAGAATCAAAGACGACAACAACTGGTTGTGTCTTTAAGACGGTAACCTCAAGTACACAAACCTTAAGCTACACAAACCTTAAGCTGCACGCTCCATTCCATTTCAGATGGGTGAACTTCTCGCCGATGAAAACACCCACTCCTAGTCAAGCAATCAACAGGAAATTATCGTCGAACCTACTTCTAGTCTCAATATGCACTCCACTGCTTCCATATCCCAAAGTCTGCTTGTTCTACATCGACAAGTTAGCTTTCAGATAAAGTTTGCAACTAGAGATATCTGTAAGTCAATTTGTGAAAAGTTGCTGCTTAACTCTAATTTTGTGTGGTCTCTGGTGTACGTTTGAAAGAATCCCATCTGTCCCTAATTTCTTCATATAGGGGATGACCAAATATCTGCTTTCTCAGAGTTACCCACTCTATAACACGCCCATTGCAATTTTCCTCCCTCACCTGTTACACCAACTGTCGAATTTTCCTGTGAAGAGATAATATTTTTAGAGCAATTCCAAGAACCATTTATAGAGCCGAGTATAGGTAGGTGCCCCAAGAGCACAGCAAAAATAGACTCATCACCACATGTTGTCCCATTGATTGCTTGACCATTCTCCAACCGTCATTGAAGTCATAACCGAAAACCTCGTAAACGATAAAACAAATTGCTGTCAATTCCATTATTTAATAGCCGACCTTGCCTTCCCACTCCACCGACGAACCCTCTTTCATCATCCACAGAATGCCTCATAAATTGTTCGAGCTACAAAAAAAATACAAAAAAAAAACTTGAGATAGTATTCTTGTTTGTTAGCGCCACCAGCATAGGGGAATAGAATTTCCCTTGTTGAACTAATCCCGTAGGAAAACATCCAGTGAAACATGCTTCCACCACTCGTTGCGTGGCCTCTCTGACTCACCGAAAGGTCGGTGTCTCTGTGCATCACTGTAATCTGGGCCACCATGGAAGACAACCCATTCAAAGCGAGATAAATCCGAGTAAATTATAGCTCCTCTCGAGAGTCAGATGTGTGTGCGGTTGTGACTGTGCGTGTGCAACAGGAAAAAGGCGACGCGCAGACAATAAAAATTAGTACAGAGACGAAGGGAAAAATGTATCTCATCGAATGTTGGATTGTGGATGTGACACAGCAGGTAGTTTATGGCATTTTTCCATCCCCATTAGGCGGTGTTTTGTGGCGGATGCCTCAGGTCACATTTTCATTCTTCAACACTTCGATTCATTTACAGAGTCATTAAGTCAACACAAACAGAAACAGAAACACAACAAACTCGAGGATGCTGCTGCTGCCGGTAGTGCTGCTGATGCTGATGCGCTGATCCCTTCCAATCCGTAGCGATCCCAAACAAAACATTAGTTTCGTTGTTAAGTAGATGGCGCTTGTCGGCACGGCGCTCCTGTCACAAAGGAAATCCCAAATCCAATACAAACCAATCCCAATACCAATATCCACCTACCGAGATACCCTAACCCAACCCATGTCAAAGTTGTGCTATCTTCTGCCCATCATCATCCTGATGCGAGTGGAATTTTCTCGTCGCTCGGAGCTAACAAACAAATATTTGTCAGGAATACGGAATACCCCACAGAGTGGGTGATTAGAGAGGAAATTTGTTTTAGTATTATCCTCTCGCAAGGCGCTCACTGCGCCTGCCTGCATGTTGGACACGGAAAATATTAAATCATATTAATTGCTTATCAGATGGTCGCAGACGTTTTGGATGTTGGCTGTTGGTTGTTGGGAATTTCCCATGTCCAGGTGGAACCAGGAATCCGTGTGCGCTTGCTGATTTAATGAAAAGCCTGCGGTGAGCGTCCAGTTGTTTTTGGGATGTCTTCTGTCGGTACCCCATGTGGACATCTTCATTTGTTGTTTGTGTTTGACCGTTTTTTGTTTCCTTCGTTCGTTGTCTCTGGCTTTTTTGTTTGCTTTACGAATTCCAGAGGGCCAAGTTAATTACCTGCCGAGAGGGACTCATCCCATCCGCCTGTAACAGGTTGGATGTGGTGGTGTACCTGCTGGGCTAGGAATGTTTTTCTCTCTTTTTTTTCTGTTTTTGTTCTCAATGGATTTGAATGGCACGCAGCAGTACAAGATTGTAAGATATGTACCTTTGATTAGGGCTTGTAGGGGTCATTAAGTTTTGTTTTAGAGTATAGCGTGGTTGCTGGCTGCGCTAGGAGTGAATTAAAAAGGTAGACGATCTGCGATCTTCGTCCTAATTGGAGGAAGACAAATCGAATGATGGATGGAATAATTAACTTACCTTAAACGGTGGGAAGTGAAGTGAGTCACTGATGCGAACATGCTTCCAACTGTGGCCGGTGATCGGTGAATGGTAATTTTCTTATCGAAGGGTTGGCTTACGAGTGCGCAATCAGTTGGAAGTAAAAATACTTAACGTTACCAATGCAGGAAGTTGTGTGGATGTTGGCTGGTGATGAATCCGATATGGGAAGAAGGTGTGCCTAGATTGATAGAGAAAAGGATCAGAGGACCGTATGAGTCATGAGGCATTTAATTGAAGGTACTTGAATGTGTTCATTTATACCGCATTGGTTGTGCAGATGGCTGATGACTCCTATGGTCCAAGTTATATTTTTAGCCGACTGATGCACACTTGTCAACAAATCCGATGCTGCTATAAAGTTGGCACTTGGCAGTGATCTGTTCTTCCAAAGCATGTCAAAACAAAAGAGTCCGATAACCACTGGAATAATTTCGAGATCAAAATAAATGAGAATGATTTCATCAGCCGTTTCCAGAGTCCATGCTTCCAGAGCTAAAGACTACGACAAGGGTAGAGACGGTCTTATAAAAAAATCTCTTTAGCGCTCCTAGAAAAGGCCTTACTATACTCAATTGGCTTTTTGGACTCAAGAAACGGCAATTGTCAGGTGCAATCTTGATTTTCAATGTGGAGTGAGCTTTGGTTTCTATTTATGTCATCCGCGTGAATAGACTTGAGAAAAAATGTGCCACTGGGGCTTTTGGGCTAGCTCTCCTCTGTGTCATTAAAGTAGTCTGTTCCCAGAAATGTTTTGTCGCATGCAATGCTCTCCGATGGTACTGCTATAGAACCTGCGATGTTGGCCTCACATGGCGTTTTCAGTGTACCAACATTTCACATGCAATTTTCGACGTCCCTGCTCTGATTTAGTTTTTGAAAGGTTAGCAAGAGTGAATACATCTCCATCTCAGTCTCTTTAATCTCATATAGATTGGAGTGTGAGCCAGACCGTGATAGCTAAATCGCCTGACATATACCTCTGCTGGGCTTCAAGTCATTGTGATATCATGGTGAGTTGTACTTGCAACACTGACGAATTGGCTAGGCAATGCTCATTCTGTATACCTAGTTACATCGTACCCAACAATGCAACCCCAATTTATTTTCCTGAAGATGGCTAACCTTCGATGAAACCGACTTGTCCACGGCAATGCTACTGAGGCATAATATGTCCAACGTCCAAGAGCGAAAACAGTTTCTTTGACTTTTCAGATACAAAAGAGGTACCCGTGCTAAACTTACCTGCGTAGGATAGGTAGGTTTGCGCAACTCCGTAAATGCCATATTGTGGCTTCGCAATAGGAGCTGCTGGATGAGGCAGAAGAGTAGACAATTTAACACCTCTTGAGCTGGGTCAATACCTCATTTCCTCATGATGCCTTCATGGTGATCTCTTACAGATTCATAAAGCAAATAATTGGTGCTAGAAGAAGACAGTGCATGACCATCGTCCAATTTACAAGCCTACGTCCAAGCTAATCGGGGACTACAGGGGACAGAAGACACTAATCTAACCCATTCGTCATCGTTTCAGTAACACTCACGACTGGGTTTCCGTCCATAAGGAACAAAGGGAAGATAACAGAGCCGCCGAACTTGGCAGATGTAGCTCCGCTTTTCATTGAATCTGCATTTGAAGTCTATCCTACACTAAAATATAAGTGATAGGAAATGCAGCTTGCACTTAATGTTAAAAACCGGCCTTATATGGATGAAGCTTTAAGTCTATGACAAAGATTTGGCCTTCATACAAAAAATTTTGAACAAAAAACCTAGCAAGGATACAGATAACGCTCTTGGAAAGTAGGTACTTTTTCGAAGACTTAGAAGTTGATTTTTTTGGTGTACCTACATTTTTTACAGCCTCGGGATGGTTTGTCAGTCCATAGAGTTTCAAAACCCAAAGGACATCACAATAGAACTTCATTGATCTGAGTGTCAATGTTACAGGTTTCTCTTGTCTCGCTAAATCATTACCTTACCTAACCTAACCTAACTTAAAGGCTAATAGACACACGTCCGGTGGTGCTTTGCAGATCACGCACCCAAGAAACCGACGTGCTCTATAAAAGTGACTGACAAAGTTGCAGAAGTGAAATACTTTCATTGACTTTTTTGATGTTCCACGGGTGCTTCTCGGATCTAATGCCAGTCGTCCACTAAATGAGCAACGTACCAATTTTGACTTCAACACATTTAGTCACGATGCTCCCAATTCTATGCAACCATGCAGATCATTTGATTCGGTTGGAGGTCGTTGCTGAACGTGTTTCTGAACGCGTTGCCTAGGAAGTTGCTCAAAAAATTAGCTGACAGATCTATTGTTGTTCCTTGGATGTGGTTGTGCATCGCGTTGAGCAACGATTTTACGGGAAAGCGACACCAGCAAGAGGAAAATTGACTTCCTCATGTCCATAGCGTAGCTGTGAGCTTTGCCACTTTCGTCTTCTTTTATTTAAAGGTGTGTGTTGTGGTCTCGGAACAGCTCTATTGAGTTGCCTGACATAAAGCAACAGCCCTTATTTTCTTGGGTTCTTCGTTGATTTTTAAAGTTGTTTAGTTAGATATTAACTTTGAATATTCAGTAACCGGCTTCTGGGAACATAAAAGCTGCCATTACCCTATAAAGTCCCAAAAAAAATTATCATGCAAATGTGCCAAATAGTACTAAGGCACGTTTCTGACTCTATTTTTACTCGGGCATAATGTGACCCTAATGAATCGACTTCTTAACAAGCTTCGAGATAGCCTGCAACGAACCGGAGCTCAATGGATGGGTTCCGTTCCGTGCCAAAATGCAGACCTCCACTTTAGGAAGGCCTAGGGTTAGATGGTTCAACCAAGTTTGTCATCTTTCCTTTATCCATGTGGTATTGCTCCTAGGGTCGGTGATAGATCGAGCGTTATGAATGCCCACTTGAGAATCCTACCCTGCAAACCTTGTAATGGATAGAAGAGACTGCTAAAAAATGCTGATGACTTTGTCAGAAGGCCCAACGCAATAAACTCAGTAACCGGCCAACATGAAGATATTATTATATTAATAATCATTTTTAGTGTCCAGGCTAAGTCTTTCGAACTCACAGTGGCGAAATTTTTTATAGAAAATTGCATATTGTGACCTACAAAATATTTTGTGTGAAGGTTAAAAATGATTATAAGCAAGGTCCATCATCTAAAATCTAAACCTAAATCTTTGGAACCTTCTCTGACAATACTGGTGGTAAGATTCGCTTTTTTGTACCATTACAAAAGTTTCTTTAACCGTCGAAAACTTGTCTTTTAACCCGCTCTTCCCTATAGTAACCATCGACCAATTGACAAATAGGGCATGCGGCAAACCGCCTCTACCACGGGCACAGTTTCCAGTATTCGATTTGCGATTGTTTACTGCATTGCAGCGAGTGGAAATAAAACTGCAGTGGGAATAGTTATTTTGATTTTTTTTTTGTCTCATTCAGTTTTATGATTATTATGGCGGCATACGGCCTGCCGCAAGCCTGCAATGGAAAACCTCAGCAACTTGTTGCATACTCCGCGCGTTTTGTTTTTATTATTTTTTTTGCTGCGTCCCAAGTGCAATGCGCGCGTTCTTGAGCTGAGGAGACAGTGTGCTGTAGTCGCTGTCTTAGGAGCTCTATACTGGAACCTACTCAATGGCATAGTGGACCGAACAAAAAAACTCCTTTTTTCCGGTCTTTTCCGAGAGATGTTGTCGCGCGAAACACCTGTTCGGAAATAATTTATCGCATTTGGCATTGCTATGTGTGCGCGCGCGGTGGCTTGCTGTCGATACAGCGTTGGGTGAGTTAGTGCTCCGTAGGTTCACCGTGTGTTATAAAGTCAGACAGAGTTTGAGCTTTGAGTAGTGAATTCGAGAGCAGCGGCTTAATGTGACCGAACGTAAAATGTTTTCAACCGAAGACGAAAAAATAAAAATCTGGTTAAATGTAACACGCGACGGAGAATGTTTGGGAGCTATTGGGGCGGGGGGCAACACACCGCTCGCTCAGAGGAAAGTGGGAAAAATTAAGAGAGAGAGATAAAAAAAAACCCGTCTCTCTATATAGATTCGCTAGAGCACATCAGGTACAGCGTACGCGTACAGGTTTGTCGCCTGAAGGGAATTCATCTGGTGTTCAATTAAACATCAACGGTCGGTCCCTGGTTTAGTGCAATGGACGCCAGATGGGAATGCAGTGCAATAGAATCGGACGTGCACATTGTTATGTGTGGATACCGAGCGGGATGTAGCAAGGAAGTTCTTTGTCTATTTGAAGTTGTTTCGATGGTTGGTATGTATGAAGTGGGATTCCTTTCGCCACGCAGATGGTGGAGAGGTGAAGCTGCAAAATGGGTGAGTATCATCCAGTTTTGGACTCACTTCCGTTCTGCCAATAGATGCAGGTTGGCAATCGATTGGATAAAAATTGGGGAATACTTGTGATAAGGCAATTTACTTAATCGGTAGGTACGTTGAAAAAAATCTTTAAAAAAGAGGAAGTGGAAACAGAGGTGCAGAAGGGCTGTTAAAAACATTTTTCAAATGACGTTCAGGTTTTGGCTAGTAGCCACCCCAAATTCCGATGAGACTGCTATGGTACCTTAATTCATGCCTTTCGGTCCATTGGCGATCTTACTTATTATACTGTAGACAGCTTTACAGGTTAACCCACTGCCTTAACCAAAAAAGCAGCTAAGCCCAGCCTTAACATGACTTGGAGTTCGTTGAGATCGTTCTCCAGTGCGGTCTTTTTATGTTACATTGTTTCTCAAAGGCAGGCTTAAAGCCTTTCGATCTGCATTCCACTTAAGACGATCAAGCAACTCCCAGTTACTCTAACGAGCACTGTCTGAAATGTCGGTCGGCCGATTTGCTGATGAACAGTATACGTTTGGCGAAAGTATATACATTTGGAGGTGATCAGCGCAGTATATTGTTAATCAGTAGGTAGATCACCGACGATCATCACCATACGACGACCTGATCTGTACAGGTGCCATGCAAGACTGAAGCTGGTGATCTTGCAGAATCAAGACTGTCTCTGGTAACAGTTCAGTTGTAGGAGTGATCAATTTCTTCGGCGATGATCAGTGATCGTGAGATCAGTACCTACCTCTTCTCAGTTTTCATTGATTCATTAAACCTTAGATGGAAGACATATTTCGGCTATGAAAAGTGAAAACTGATCGCCTAATCGCATAAATGGGTCGAGGAGGCTGCACAGAAAGCCAATGGGCCTCAATGCTGCGGTTAGAAAAGCCCCGTCCCCTCTAATCTCGAAGGACCACGAAGTACATATTGTTGCTTTACGGTGAAGCACTTAGTATTGCGTCATCTTCAACAAAAAAGCCGTGTGCAACTGGAATCTGTGGATTAAGCTGACTGGGGAAGCACTGATCTACTCCAGCCTGTACACTGCAAGATCACTTTCCTTACCTTGACTGTCGGCTTCGGCAGCTCTTAAGTTAAATATTAACTTTGAATATTCGCCAATTAAAAACAAATGGATAGAACCAGTGCCATATATGGATCATATGGACCGGCCTCGAAACATAAGACTGTCGACGATCTACCACAAGTTGCAGGTATTACTTATGAGTCTCCAGTAAAAAAACACGCTCTAGGACCATCCACTTTCAACCCAGAGAGGTCGCAAATTTCATCCACCCTACTGTAACTGCAGTTAAATATTTCTTATTTGTGGACTGAATTTTTTCATTGGCCACTACTTCAGCGCCTGCTGATCGTCACAAGCTGATCTCGTGAGCTTTCCGTGAATCTCAAAACTTTAATTGGAAGGACTGCCTCACGATGTCTACATTTGGCTACCTCAGTTTCCTCCACTTGTTAGCTTCAGCTTGGACTAAAAGTCGCTGAACAAAAACAAAACGGAAGTCATTGCAGCTCCTCAAGAGATTTGGGTTACATTTTACATTTCAAATCCAACACTGTACTACTCAAGCTCATGTACGTGTCGTTCATTCATGCCTCGCATTAATATTCCAAACATTTCCCCTACACACACCAAAAACGATCTGTTGCCTTTTCAACGCAATCATTACATATATGTAGCGCGGGTGACACTGTGGCCTACCGTGTTACACCTGTTCGCGACGCCATGCTATATGCGGGCGCCCAACTTGGCGCCCGTTTTTTTGGTAACGAATCAGTCTCATTATTTAATTACCGCAATTGAATTTGATTGTCAATATGCGGACGTCACAGATTCGTGGAGAGAACATTTTTGGATGTCACAACCAATTAGGGAAGCACGACGACGGTACACTGTACGTGATGACCTTATTATTCGTCGACACTTGGCCCCTTTCTCTTCGGCTGTCAAACGTCCACCAAAGCCGATACCATGTCACTTTTGGTCGATCATAAAACACCAACATAACACAGTCGCGTATCTCACAATCGATATCGCCTAAGGGGAGAATCTATTATCCGATATGATGAAGACGACGAAGAAGAAGACGCACTATAGCGTACGGCAAAGAGCAGTGCGACGTGCGCGGTTCGACAGAGTCAGACGACGCAGATACATGAATAAATACATAAAAATGCAAAACACGCTTTCCCTTGATTATATTTATTTATTAATTTTGTCGTTCAGTAGAGTTATTTTTTTCGTTTTTTTTTTTTGTCGATTTATTTATGTGTTCTCGTTGTTGTTGTTGATGGTGGTGGTTGCTCTGGGTAACATCCAACACTTGTTAATGTAACCGGAATGTTAGTTGGTCGACCGGCTGTAGAATAGCATAACAAAAAGACAAGAGAGCAGGCCTTAAGACTGCGCAAGACCCATTTAAATGGTACTCTAGAGCTAGACCAGAAATTGCGCCCATTCACGGATTGTGTAGTAGTAGGTTGTACAGTATAGAGACGTGGTCTCTGGTCTGGCGAAGAATTACTTACCCCTCGGTTAGTCGGAGTCGAGCTGAGATTTCCTCACATTTTTGCGGTTGAATGCTTGAATGATGTATATGCGGCATATTCGATTTGACTCTTGTAATAGTCACTAGAGTTGAGTGCATAGGGTAGAGGTAGTTGTGGCGCAAACCTATCAACAAAGAGAACTTAGTGGTAGGGGATTGAAGTGATCAATTGCGGCTATCTAGTTTTAAGGCTTTATACAGGCAAAAGCGGTCTCCCATACAATTTTTAATAGCAATCCGGCTCATTCACTCATTATCGTGTCTCTTAAGATTCTCGGAGTTCCCCAAAAGTCGCACCATCAAGGATATTTGTAGGATATTTTTTGATGCAAAATTTGGGAATACATTTCTTACTTATATTCAAATAATGCAAGAGGAGCTCAAAATTTAAAATGTCTACCAGTAATTTATCTCAAAGTGGGCAGAAATCACACAGTTTTGTGACCCACATAGTTCGTAAAAAAAGTGATGGGTGTTACTTACTGTGAAAAAAATATTTATTTATATAGTTAGTCGCCATAGCTCTTAAGAATTATCCAGTAAACTAATAATTTAAATGTATGTAGTGCTGCAAATTCATTTTGATATAGAAATACAATACTCTTACATCCGAGCTGGGATTCGAAAAGATAAAACTCTTTTCTGTTGAACTTTTCTAACAAAATCACTTTTATTATACTTTTACGAATTATTCTGATAATTCACTTCAAAATAATAATTATTCACGTCTATCACAGAATCCGTCGTACTCGGAATTTTTTTACGAACCTAGATAGAACTATCCCGTCGTAGGAGATATTTTTGCTACGAATTTCGAAATCCGTAGAAAGTGGTATCACTTAATCCGAATGAATCGGAATTTTGACATTTAAATCCCCGAACAATTTGATTTTTCGTAGTGCGCAGACAAAAACAGTTCGAAATCCAAAAAAACCGTAAGTTTGATACAGAACTATGGAAAAATAATATTTTTTTGGGAATGGTGGAGCTGCTTTTGCAGAATCCTGGAATTGCTAAGAAAAGTAGGACCAAGTTCCTGTTCTACTTCCTCCAATACATAATTAAATGCTTGTTTGTTGAGACGAAATTTTTTTTAAATCTGCAACAACTTGCACTTGATCCTCGAGGTCAAACGAATTACATCCCTCAGTATCTTGCGCTGCATTTTTAAATCACCATTGCGTCGAATATTCTCCTCCTCACTAGCAACAATTTCAAATGCTTCTAAGGAACATTTTTGTTGAAAATACACAAAACAACACGATTTAAGTATATTTATTTTTTCAATCTCGCTTACTTCGACGTTAAGCAGTTGATTTCGAAATTTCAAATATGACTGTTAAGTGCGGCAATGCTTTTTGCGATTACATTCGGATTCTATGATACGAATTTTTTAGTATTCGTATCGTAGATCCGAATTCGTAACGTTATTACGGGGATTCTGTGATAGACGTGAATAATAATTTCGAAATCGTATTGATTTCAAACTTTACATGTTGATTGGAAAACAGATGTGATTTTTGAGGATCAAAGATTTTTTTATAACCCTCCTACTCGCTTTTATGAGGGAAATTACCTCATATATAAATAGGCGAAAGGAAATAGGAACCACTTTCACAACATATACTTACTTACTTAACGGGCTCCCGACCCGTGGAGAGTCTCTGCCTGAGATCCCGGGCACGCTGCTTCCAGTTATCCAGACCAAGCGCTCTGGCATCCGCGATGGCTTGGTCTTTGAAACGGAGGTTCGGTCTTCCTTGTCGTCTCGAACCTGGGGGCTGGGATTCGAAGATCCTCTTAGCTGGAGCAGTATTGTCCATTCGCTCGATGTGACCGAGCCAATGTAGTCGACGTATTTTGGCCTTTTTGACTACATCCACATCTTGGTACAGCTCATAGAGTTCGCGGTTGTATCTTCGCCCTCCTCGCACACAGGACCAAATATCCGCCGAAGAATTTTGTCTTTCGAAGGAGCCCAGTATAAGCTCTCCCTTCCTGCTTATCGTCCAGCACTCAGCGCCATAGAGCAGAACTGGCAGGATAAGGGCTTTGAACCCAATTCTTTTGGCAAACCGAAGTAGCAGCGGTTTCCTAGGGTAATTCTTCGGCGGATCTCCACTAAGATGTCATTTGTGGAGTTCATGTTTACTCCGAGGTAGATAAACTCCTTAACTACCTCGAAATTGTTGCTATCAATAGTGACGTTCTGTCCTAGGCGGTGGACAGATGCTTGTTTGTTTGTTGATAGCATGTACTTAGTCTTGTCCTCATTTACTACAAGACCAACGAATTTCTCCTGTTCTTCAATCGTCGTAAAAGCCTCTATCACGGCACGCTGGGAGCGACCGATGATGTCAATATCGTCTGCATACCCCAGCAGCTGGACGGATCTGTTGAAGATAGTGCCTTCCGTGTTGACACCTGCCCTGCGCACTATCTGCTCTAGCACGAGATTGGAGAAGTCACATGATAGTGCGTCTCCTTGCGGCCCTCCATGTTGGGGGCCAACAGTCATGTAACAAAAATTAACATGGGCTAGCTACTTGAAAATAAATTGTTTCCTAAGTTCTGTTCGTTTCTATTTGAATGACTGTATCAGTTTTTTATGATGACATACAAAATATAAGTTTGTCTTCAGCTTAAAACACACCTGGAACATAACAACAACGTTTGATTTTTAAGAGTAAGTCAAGAGATCCATGCGAATTTCCAAAGAATCAAGATTGAATCTTTAGACGGAAATAGACAATTCATACATCGAAAATAGAGGCTTACTGCATCCTGTTCAAATGTTTACTCCAAATCGTCACATAAAACAATAAACAGCAAATGTGGTTCCCCACAATGGTAAGCAAGCAATTTGTTATTCAGATTTGCATACCCGAATTCGTTACTCGTCAACAATACTTTGTCACTCGTTAGCTTTAGATACTCGTATGCTGCGGCAAAATAACAAAACCCACTAATATATAATTTTTTTTTGCATTTCTTCCAGGGAGAATCCAATCATGCTCCAACGAAGGCGAAGAAGTCCAAATCAAGGGAATACAAAATTCAAATTGTTTCAAATGTGCCTGTCAGGTGAGTAGAGTTTGAGTTGATCAAATTCCAATCCAATTTATTTTCTCAACTCTTAGACACACGCACACACAGCACACATTCCATTGCTGTACGGCGTGTGTATTGTCTAGTGTGTACGCGCGCAGCCGCAACTAAAGCAAATAAATCTAGAGAACTAAATATAACTATCTAATATATTTCTAATAGGTAGATACGCTTAGGACTAGACCGACTGATGGCGGTGTGTGTGCGTGTATCTGTGCGAATGCCGATAGCCGTCAAGTTCAAGTTTATTGCAGATGTGGTGATGAATTAATAATTATTGTTATTTTAATTTAATTTATTTTGAATTTTTGTATCTCCTTTTATCTCGCTCACGTGTCGTGGCTTCTTTTGGTACTTCTGGTCATCATCACATTTCTGGGGAATACCAAAAGTTGTATAACTGGCACTTTCACGTCATTTGTGTGTCAGTGATAGATATTTATTTTTGTACAGCAAAATATTTGAAATTTGATTTTGACGAGGGGCAGAGATGAATATTTTCTTTTTTTAAGATTACATAAAATCCTTATGGTTGACAGTTGGCCGTAGGCATTTTAGTGTCTTGCAAATTGAATGTTTTGGTTACTTGAAAAACAATTGTGAACGAGTGTGTAGGTTAGCATGCATTAGCCGCGAAGAAAGTCTAAAGAGTTGAGCAAACATACTGAACAATACAATGTTGCAATTACCTAAACAGGTTCAGTTAGCCAACGGACGATAATGCATTTGCAGCTTTGTGGTTTTTTTTTCTTTTCTTCTGTTGGTGAACCTTGGAGAAGATGTGGCTTTTAAGAAACTTGTTAAATAATAAATATTTGCCAAGTAGTAGGGGTTCGAAATAAATTGTAATCGACCGGATAGGCGGATATGACTGCCGGTTGTCATTGGATTATGTATTTTGGGCTGTTTGCTCGATAGGTTGACTAGACTGATTGGAAATTTAACGGAAGCGCTCTATAACCATGGCGAATTTTACTGTCATTATTGATTAACAAATGTGGAAGCATTAGTCATTTGGCTGAAAATTTAATCCAAAGAACCTTTGAAACTAAAAAACTATCAATCTACCATTGCACCTCATTTAACTGGAAAGAGAATCTCAGTACCTACGTAAAAAGCACAGGTAATCTGGCACGATGCCGGATTTTACGCTGAAAGGTTTAGCAGCCATACCAGGCTTACTAAAGGCAGAACTACAACCTACAAGGTACCCAAAATCGTTGTGCTTTGTAATCAGCTACTGATCGCAAGTTTAGGGCGAGTTTGCACAGATTATTTAGCGCCAGTTCTTTCGATTACACTCAACTCATAATTGGTCCGAAAACTTTAATCTTATATAACCTGATAGATTGGTCGGATTATAGTCTTTCACAAGGGCATCACAATGGGTCCATATGGACCTAAGTGGGGTGCTGCAGGGCTTGCTCTGCCGCATCCACCCATGAACCTAACCTAACCTATAGGCTTGCAGCTTCATAAAGGTCCTTAGTAATTGCAAAGGTGATGAGCCTTGGAGCTTGTCATCTTGCTGAGTATCTAGTCAAATAATGCAACAAACATTCGTGTCTGAGAAATGCAAAATAGCAGCCATTTGCTACTATGTATAATAATATCGGCAAAGTCTTGGCGACTGTCTGATTACTTACAGAAAAAGTAACGTTCGGTTAAAACTTTATTAAAAGAAACCCTAGATCTACTAAGCTGAGCGAGTTTTCGAAAAAAAAATCTTCATTGATCACCAAATTATGCAAAGTCTTGGGCACAATTTCCTTCATAACTTGCTTGAAGGAACGATCACTGAGGAAATTATTTCTTATCCAACCCTTTCCCATATAAGTTACCATTAGGGCATCAGTGACGGTATTTGATAGACTGCTCGCCACTTGAATAGGACACCCCTTATTTCTGTTTTCTATCGCCCACTGCTCCCGAACAGAGCGTGCTAGAAACTTATTTTTTTTAAATTAGCGTTTATTTAATAGTTATAATTTGACCCCAAAGAAGATTTAATACTAAAGCCTTGAGTTTAACAAAATATTAATAACAAAAAAAAATGCGAGATCGTAATTTTGCCCCGTTTGAATAGGACACTTTAATGAAAAAAACCTTTCAGGGAATTCCAATTTTTTCTGAACAAAAATTTCAGGTAATTCGAGTATTTTAAATTAAAAAAAAATTAATAGTGTGTTGAGCTACTTTTCTGCTCCAAAACTTCACACATCCGTTTTGGTAGCTTAGCGAAATCAGACTCCAAGCTAATTCAATGGCTTCGGTTAGTTCGGATATACTCGAGTATTGCTGTCCTGATCCATATACTTGACGTATCAACCATCCCCAGACATTTTCGATGGTATTTGAATCCGGTGGATAGGGCGGTCAGCTTAATAGCTCCACATTTTGGCCCTATATACACTTTTTAACATGTATGTATGGGCGCATTAACATGTTCATAATTTCAATGCCGAGGTCCAAAAAGATTGTGAAAGCATGGAAATGCATCTTTCAATATACTATTGTAAGACGTCGCATTCACTGTGGTTGACAAAAATCGTAATGACCCCCACCCAACAAACTTCCAACTCTGCTACGCGGGCGGTCCAAATGATGAGTTTCTTTGCGGAGGTCATGGAAATAGTAGGTAGCTATGGCCATCGAAGAATCCATTTTAAATTTTTTCTCATCCGAGAAGACTACGTGATGCCACTCCGAAGTCCAGGTCACATGTGTGCGACAAAAACTGAGGCGTTGGGCTTCTCTAACCGGGTTAAGGGGTGGCTTCTTCTGGAATTTCAGTCTTTTTGTGTGCTAAGCATTGGAATTAACACAACGCATAGTTGTGAGACTTACCTTAACACCTAATTTTTCCTAGATTTTTGCCAAATATTCGTGAGAATCTGACGCTTTTCTTAATATAAGTCGCCTTTCCGCATTAGTAAGAACACTGTGCGTGCGGCTTTTTATGTTGTTTCCCCATATTTAGAGTGTCCTATTCAAGTGGCGAGGAGTGTAAATTTTTTTTTTTAATAAGTTCCATGCCCTGATGGCTGACACTACGACCTAAAAGATCTATTGTATCAATGGGGAAAGGTTATTCTTATTCCTCCCTGATGAAGGCCAATAAATCCTCAGTGGCAGAGTTAATTAGATCTGCTGGTGCACGAGTACGAGTCTCTCTATTAAAGACACGTTTTCTTAACCAATTAAAAGCCGGACAGTCACAGAAGATGTGCTCAGAGGATTCGACATCCTCCAGACGGAATCTACATTCTGTATCCGGACAGAGGTTCACTTTGTTGAGGTGGTATCTAGAGGAGGAAGCCCACTAGCTTTCTTATGTCATCCTTACTGAGTCTAAGGATTTTCTTGTATTGAGGAGTGCACATAGTTTTATATAGTAAGCACCTGGAAAAAGTGTTCCCGTCAGTTATCTTGTAAAGTTTCTCTGTTTGTGTGTGGATTGAACAACCATCACGTTAAAGCTTCTCGCGCAATCCGTATGGATTTGTTTCGAGAAACATAGAGCTTGACGTGGAGCAACACTTGCCTTATATTTCACCGTAGTCGTCTGAATCATTCAGAAGAAATGTAAGAAGTATATGAATATATGAATTTAAAAATTGGAATTCTCTGAAATAGGTCAGGTGGTGTTATTGGCGGTCGTCCACGATGCATACGGTTTTTCTACGAAAATTTCACAATTTTAAATGTCAGCTCACAGATTGTCTCTCACTGGAAAGTGTTTTGGCATGGACTGGTTGTTAATGGTAGTCGTGTGTCGGGTTGTTTTTGTTTGTTTGGTGCTTCGAAGTTTGAAGTGGGTAAAAGAGAAATAAAAGAAAAGAAATTATAGAGATTAAGTACAAAAAACGGCTTCTGTGCATATTTCAGTGAGCGAAGCCGACATCGAATAAAATCGGAGTTCCTACTTATAGAATTCATCCCTCATACCTGAACAATCTTTGTGTTTCTGAATTTATCACGACAGCGACGAATGGAGAGCGTGCTTGTGAGTTGGATTCGCATAACTGTAATTATTTAAACACTTCTCCCCTTATTAAGGTTTAGGAAGCTTAATATATCGCATAGTCCACGGAGACAGCCCTGTTGAAGGTTGTACAAGTTCTTGAGAAATCTATCCATTGCAAACCAGGCATATATTTTTCCACGCAGGAGGGGTCTCCAATTTTTAACAGTTTTCGTAAATTTTAAAAAAATGTTCCAAATCTTGTAGCAGTTGAACTCAAAGTCAGATTTACGTCCAAGCAAAACCCGCAACTTTGGGAGTTACATTTTTGGCTTCCTTTTTTTTTATATTGATCGTGTGGAACCTCTAATTACTATACCACGCCTATCGCTTTACTAACGTAGTGAATCGAGTCAAAATTTTGAGGGCATCCTGTTTATTCTCGTGCAACAAAACTGATCCCATTTACTACAAAGACCCAAAATACCGTCTTGCGCTACTCCGACTCAGCAACTAAAAAGTCTCCCTCTCAATCTTGCAGTGCCAGGTATCTTAGTGTGATGCTCGTCTTAAAGCAAGACTGGAAGCTTAAGATAGAAAAGAATTTGTGGCTTTCTATTACTACAGCAAAACTTTGGGTGGGCATTAAGTGCTATAAATTTTCATAGTTCTCGGTGTACATTCGGCTTATCTTATTGAATGTCTATCTATCTTAGCAAAGTATAGAAGACAAATTGCACCATAAAACAATTCAGCTCGCTTTGAACTAGCTTGACCCTGAAGGTATAAAAAGCTTTTTGACGAACTGCTTGTGACCAAGTGCTGGAAGCTGGTTATTCTCGACTGTAAGTCTCGACTTTTAGCTTTTTAGTATTCTTTTAGTACTCTTCCTGATGGCTCAAAGTAACTAGCGCTGAAAGCTGTTTACCGGCTCCAAGAATAGCTGTGTGATAAACAGGAAGATAAGCTTGAACTATGTATATATTTGCCCTTCCTACATTTGTACGTGACAGAAAATCCGTCAAATGTCCCAGCATGATTATTTCAGCTATTTATCCAATCCCAAGATAGGAATTGCGGGAACCAGGGAAACCAGGCATTTTGTAAAGCGAAAAAGAAACACAGAAAACCGTGGTCAGATTCTGTAAGGCGAAACGTTCAAACGTTTTCGTGTGCACGAAGAAATTTGCTTGTGTAACATGGGGCAAATCATTTGTGGACAGAAAAACGTTTGAACGTTTCGCCTTACAGAATCTGACCATGGTTTTCTTTTTAAATGGGATCGAAATCCGCGACGGGGCAATTTGAGGGTTCAAACACAACTCAAATTTTTTTGACGCATAGATGTAGCATACAGTATCGAGTTTTGGATTGAGTACAGCTATAGCATCGTCTACGATAAACTGAGCTTCAGGGAAACATTTATTTTAGGTAGACACTTCCTCTGTCGTTTACGGAGCGGTTGGTTCGCGACAAAGGTTTAGTCAAGAATTTGCGGATTTCATCCAGCCAAAAAGGAACGCACAACATTTTTCTCATGCTAAAAGTGTAAAGTGAAAAAAATACAGATGACATGAGTTCAATAATGAATGACATGGATGTGGGTGAGCTCCTAGTATCCCTAGCTTCACATTTTGGGTTGTGTACATTGCGTTTCGGCTTTCTTTTCAAAGAATCTTATGAGGCCATTGCAACTCATGTACAGCCATGCCAACTCATCCATAAACACCTCGTACCCATTTAAGGACAACTCGTCCATGGAGATCGCTTACAACAATTTTACTTGTTGCATCGAGACATGTTTCAAGGAAATTCTTGTGTCTTTATCGCGCACGATTTGATGTTCGAAAATAAAGTACCAGAGTTAAGGTATTGCCATCTCATAGATAAGTTGTATGGGTTTGAGATGGGAAAGAATGAGTTGTGCAGACGTGATCTCTACCCGACCCGAATTTGATTGGATATATGAAGCCTTTTGAACTGTATTCGCAACTTCGTCATAAAATTTAGACGTATTTTGAATATCAAACTCAGTATGATAAACTGCAAAATTCTCATTTCAATTCGATGATAGATGCACTGGCCTAGAAAGTTGCACTAAATTCCACGAAGTCTGCCATAACTTGTCGAATCATCATATCATCTATTTGAACGATGAAGGTAAATTTAATGTTAGCAGCCTTCTGCGAAGCTCTCGACAAATTTGTGAAAGGAATTCAAATCTACAGCTCTTTTACAACCGCCACTTTATGACACGAAATTTTTATAAATTGAAAATTCATCGAAGAAGCTAATGCCCTTCACTGGTAATTCCGATCGTAAATAACTCAAATGATGCTAAATTTGTTAGACCTAATTGGCATCGCTGATGTTAATGTTCTTCATTATAAGGAGAACGTCACCATTTAATAGGCAATTAGCATTTTCAATAATAAATTAAATAATTAAATATAATTTGCGCAATTTGTTCGATCTTCATACATATTTATGGTCGTCGATGTAGGCAGCCGCCGCTACTGCAGCACGACTAAAAGTCGAATTTCAAGTGCGGAATTTATTGCCGAACCATCATTGCCACCGCCCCCTGGTGGTGGTTTGTACCAATCAAATCTGATATCTCTCAATAGATTGCATGACACAAAACCACAGAGGACTGGTGGCAGAAAAATCGGCACTCTGTCTAAAATGCATATACTGACAATCGCTGACACTTTTCCGCTGATTGTCAATCCGAATGGCTTTGTCTATTTAAATGGCCCCGGTCGGTGGTGCGGTGGGTCCCTTTATCACGTATTTGTGTCTGCAAGTGTGTAGTTGTTTTTGCAGTGTAATTGAGCTTCCTCGGCTGCGTCTCACCCTGGACAGGAAACAAAGCACAAGCGAAAAGGTCAGTTTAGTTTCATAATTCCAATGAATGAGAGAAAAATAAAACAAAAAGTACGACGAGCTAGAGCTACATGCATGAGGGTCTAGCTCTGGGGCTTTTCTATTGATGGCAAGTGATATGCGGTTATTGCGATCGGTTGCATTGAATTAGAGAATCAGAATCAGAGACAGTGCTGCTGCTGCGGTCGAATGCATGTGTGTTGAGCGGTAAGTGGCGCCAGCGTTTGTATAGATTGGCGCCAACTATGTATATAGTATCTATCGCTTGAACAGCAAATGATTAGATTTTCTTTAATAAGCGGGTGTTTTTTTTTCTCATTTCTATTGCAATGTCATGATGACGAAGGGGGATATGTCAGCGCAATTAAAGTGCGTTCGGAAAAAAACAGTCAGCTGATGTCGGCCGATAGCTATAGATGTCGGATGGGGATAGGGATTGTGCTGCGTCTGGCTCTTGATGCAGTGAATGTTGTTTAATCGAGTTAAATCGGAAAAATCATATTGTGGCTGTCTGGGAAGTACTCGGTCTCAGACTGTTCTAATAAACAAAGTCTGGTAATTAAATTCAGCTCGCTGCTGCGCGTTTTCTATGTCAAAGTAAGGGTCCGGCAATGCGAGCTGTGTGGGGAAAGGTTGCCGCCAACAAGTTAACCTCGTATGGGAATTCCTAAGCTAAGATAAGCCAATGGTTTTTTGTAGCCTTGTTTTTTTATCGTATCCTTTATGTTCCCCAATTATTCGCCTTGTGTTGATCTATCTTTAGTGGGAAACGCTACTTAACCGTTCCCAACGTAGTAAAACCAAGTTAGCTTTGATTTTGCATTTCAAGTCCATTGAGCTTAGGTTTTTGGAAGGTCATGCTTGAGCTTTAAATCTCTAAGTTGCTCTTAGACTTCGTTTCTCCTATGGGCTCTGCAGCGTATTTTACAAATTGAGCTTAAAAAATACGAAACATAGTAAGAAGAGCAACTTCTTTTATAGATTCTCAACAAATATTTTAAGTGACCAGAAGAAAACCTGAGGCTCGTCTTAACGGGATTCAATTTAACTGTAATAAAAGAGCGAACGATGTAAAAATTGCAACCATCGGACATAGTACGGTAGCCGAAATTGTTTTGTTGAATAAATTTGTGAGGGCTCCCTAAAATGTCATGGCATTTGGCCTTGAGAAGTCGCACAGCTACTACTTGGTGGGTTTGCATTTAGAAGGTGTTATCCCCGCCTCAATTTGGCGGATTAAGAAATTCTCATGTTCCTCGTTACCCTGCAGGTACCCCTACTATGCCTGGCGGGTTCTTTTATACTTTCTGACATCATTTATGAACTTTATGCTAGGAATAAGACCTAAGGACTACGCCCATTTGTGATTCTGACAATCCGCTTAAGGGCTCACCAACGTCCTACCAAAAACAGTCTTTTGCCATGAAATGTTGTGCCATAGGTAATATTGTCAGTCGAATCGATCTGCTTTTTAACTGAGCTACGACGTAACTTTGCAACAATGGCTATATTTGAGTTTTAATGGCTGATTCTGGCCAAATTTGTGTGAATCTGTTGTCATTTCATTACTGTATATAATGTTCTACGATAACCACTATGAGATTAATCTAGGTACATTGATCGACAGCCATCTTTGTGTTGCCCTGAGAATTCCATGAGCAGAAACTGCATTAAAAATCTCACCCCCTTTGGGAAGTTTCTCAGCTTCTACTTACTTAAAAAGGTGGCGCTACTAAATGGGCTCTAACCTCTGTCCTTTGTTGAAATAGGCAGTGGATTGATGGTATCGAGCTTAGGACATTATACTCACAGGGTTATTGCAAATGCTCTCAAGTTCAATATGCGGAGTTTGAGCTGCTCCAAAATGATTCCCAAATTTGTTATAGTGAGAGGGGAACTTATGATGGAATATACCCCTCGGGACGAACCATAGACTAAAATCTCGCAGTACAATAAACCTTTTCAAATAATAATAATAATAATTGAGCAGTTCCAAGTTTTGAGCTCCAAATTTGCTCATAACACGCCGCCCCTAGTTTTAAAAATTAAATATCCCGAGACACTCAAGGTATTATCATTATACTCATTATCCCCCTTATTAATAAACGCTGCGTATTCAGAAGTTACGTCAAATTTGTGTATGCTATCTGATGTATACTAGCTAAGTTACTTGTGCACATTTGTTTATTAATACGGGGGTATATATCTATTTCAACGGAAACAAAAACTGAGGCTTACACCCGGCAGCTTGAGTTCTACATCGAAGTTCGAAATTTTGGTTAACCTAAGTATTTACAGGATCGGAGAATCCATCGCTCCCTATTGCGACCTTTCTCGAAGTCGCGTTGCCAGCTTTGGGAGTAAAATTTTTCTATAGCTTGTCTTAAATCATTAAAGGCAATAGTGTTCGCATTACCCAGCCTAGTCAGCTTATAAATCCCCTCAAACCATATAGTACTGAAGGTATTTGCAAAGTCAAAATGGCAGAAAACCCGTACATTGCATAACGAGTTTCTTGAATACCTTGCTTGAATACTATTTGACAAATGATAAACAGGGTTGGTCCTACTTTTATTCTTTTACGGGAGAGAATAATATGCATTTCTCGTTGATCGTTATAAAAAGCCTTGCGAAGCATCTCAATCGATCGTAGAAGGAGTAGTTGTCTTAAGAAGACGTTTGGGGACACCATAAACCCCGGCGACTTTTTGGTTTTTTGGCTACTCAAAGATGCACCAGGAGTTAATGAAGGCAACTCTCCAACCACTAGTCGCTTCGAAAATGAGTCTATTGTCCAAGTTAAAACACTAGTTTTGATTTTATTCCCAAATTAGCATAGACACAAACCCCACAGTTCCCCTTGGCAGCCCTCATCTTCATCGATGCAAATTCGAAAGCAAGTAACTCGCGCTGCAGTAGCAAACTCCTTCCAGTTGCCGCTATTCCACAAAACATTCAACTGTACATGCACTTAAATTTCTCCATGGAAATAGGGTCACAAGTTACACCTATCAAAACTGAAATCTAAGGACTTCCATTTACAGTGAGTGCATCCTATTCCAGTTATCAAACCATTTGCCAACAAAAAAACAGACAAAAAATTTTAAAAATTTACAAATTTTGCAGTCGCATCCTTTGAGGCATATATAGAACTGGGATTCGCAGCCATGCTAGCCAAAAGGACAGTGCAAGGCAAATCGAATTGTAAAATCAACTCATTGGCACTGGGCCAGGTCAAATACAATATCCATACATCCGTAGTTGTGTGGTTCTGTGTTAACTTTGGCAAAACTGTCGTCCGCCGAAAGGGGCGAAGCATCCTTTCAAGTGTTGGGATAAAACTGTTTTCTTATTGCTTGTGAACTACATACAATAGCACTTAACCTCAAAATGAGCGTTTTTAATGGTTCTCTCTCTTTCTGGTATGACAGCGCCTGTTCCAAAGAGGGCAGGGTTAAGGAACTCATCGTTGCTTGTCCAAACTAAACATCGAAATGTGTGCCTTTGATAACGACGACGGGAAGGACATGGCCCAGCGGACATCAATATAAAGAAATTACAGTATCCTGCAGTCGTAAATCTTCACGGACCGTAGAGGGATTCTCATCTCATCCTGTTTGGTGTTTTGTTTTTTTCTTTTTTACTTTTTTTCCCTACTTAATCTATTCGAACGGAAAGTTTTGTATCCACTGACTATGGGACACCACCAGCTGCAGTGGAACAGCGGCAAACGGAACTGGCGTTTCGTCGAGCTTCCAACTGCAGCAGTTGCGGGAAGTGCAACCTAGTTTCCTATCCAGCTATCTGTCTACATATAGGAGTGTTGCCGAAACTTTTTATTGCGGCGATAGTGAAAAAGATATCCTTCATCGTGTGTCCTCCGAGTGGGAAATGGTCCGACGATGCGCATAAAGTTATTGACCACGTTATGGGGCGTAAAGAAGAACAGGATGAATTTATTTTGCTCTTTATGTAGTGTTGGACATCTACTGGTGTGTGTATGCGCACGTCCTTTGCAGGAATTAATTTATCTTCTATTATATATTCAGCAGGAAGTACGGTCCAACGGAGATGGATAGTGTAGCGAAAACGACAACACGCTTTCACCAGAGTATCTGCGGATTTTACTCGTATCTGCGTAACGTACGAGTATCTCCCCCACTGTGTGGTGTATTTAAATTGTTGTTTGTTTTGGCAGCGGAAATCTTGTGAATTATGTTGGAAAATGTTTTCGGTTAACTTTTGTACGAGGTTTAAAGCGGGAAAACGTGCTTGCGTGGAATGGTGTCGTATTGGATCTCTGTTTGGTTTACTTTTTCAAGTCGATGAACTTAAGCAAATAAAAAACTCTCCTTAAAACAATAAACAACCTTTCGGGCGAACATTAATAAGGAAAAGGAAAAGTCCGTATGTGCGAATGTACTTTGTCAGATTTTGTGTAAGCGAGGCACAAGTCGAACAAATATGACCAAAAGGGTGATTCCTGATTGGCACTGTATTTTGGAGAGCAGTAGAGAGGCATCTTGACTATGGAGTCTTTACCTCTCCATCACTGTTGGTGTTGGCAGTGCAGTAGTACTACAGTGAGCGTCATGAAAATGTTGTCCCGCAAATCAGCCATCCTATTAAGGGAATGTAAATGAACCATGTACACGAAGTGAGCCATGGTATCATTCTCTTCTTTGTCAATAGATAGTGGATATCGTTGTTAAGAAATTCCCAATCTTTGAGCATCCCCACCGAGTATGCAGGATGATGAAAATTTCGACATCTTGAAAAGGTGAACGGATTTTTAAGACCCAGTCTTGAATACGCGTCTTGGCCATCTTCAGTTTATCTACTTAAGGCAGCATGCGTCAGCATTCATCAGGTTCTCTTCGAGTTACATTGGAGCATATATCTGCTATTTTAACGGACAAATCTTTGTAGACAGGTAGAAAGTAGTTTGACAAGTCCCTAGGTAACTACTGCCCACTGTCTAAAAGAAGCACAACCGGACCCCATGTGGGAGTATATAGGGCCTTCCCGATGAAAGCACCTGCGCCATCTGATGAGGTTAATGCTGTCTATTAAGTCAAGCTATAGTGAGTTAAAGGGGTAGTTTCCAGAGCTATAATTGAATAGAGTGTATACTTGGAGTTATATAGAGTGTATGCTTGGAGTTATGACATTCCTAGCTCTGTACACAGGGGCAGACTTCATATAACAATAATCGTCTGGACAATATCGTTTTTAAAAAATTTGAATGACCATAATAAGTCATATTCTAGCTGAACTTTTTTGAATATAAATGAACTGAGCTAAGCTCTCAGACACGTAATATTTGCTTAGTTGCTAGTTTTTAAGACCCATCGTTTCGATGATAATCGTCTCAAAGGTTGCGGAATGAGTCCCATATAGAGTCATATTTTTTATAAGCAGTTTAACATAAACAAGCAGTCCAGCATTCTCAGCTTGCTACTATGGATAAGTTGGATGATCTTCAAGCGAAAATATAGCCGATCTCTGCCCCTAAGATTCTCTAGTTGACTTAGTTATTTTTAGATGAAAATACCACCCAAAATACGTGGTCCGCATTTTTTCTACCCTTTACCCGTTCTTGCTTGTTTAATGAAGACTTCTTCATTAAGACATGTTCTACATCCTCCAAGATTGCGGCTGCAACAGAGAGGATGATCTTTTCTCTCACTTGCTGCTAAAAGTGAAAAAATTGTTTTCGTACACATAACAGTGAAAGAGAAATCCCAGAAAAGGGGCGTGGCAAACTACCTTTTTGTTGTTTTTCAATATGGCTAAACTGCGACCATATGTAGCCTGGCTATTTACATGAAACCTCGTTTCTGGTTATAAACTCGGGGTAAAATTTAAAAATTCAGTATGGCTAAGGTCTAACTTACTTGCCATAATAACGATTATGGTATAATAGAGCAAGTAACCTGAAACCCATTCGTGTGCATTTTCTTCACTACTAGGTAGGTAGATGTACACAGTTTTGTCGGTCACTTTTTCTTTGTTTTTCTTCTTCAAAATTTAGGCGGAAAAGACTTATTGGTCTAAAAATTTTGTTGGCGAGACAGCGATTTGTAACGCTATCACTTAGCGAGAAGCTTAGCTTTGGGAGCGCCTTAAAATTGTTGTTGCGACAGTTTTACCGAGTTTTTATTTGATGTATTATTTAAAGGAGTAACAACTTATTGACTGTTTAAAAAAGTTATTGGTATCCACCGATGTGACAGCCCACGATAGATTGACAGAAAAATGCCTGTTGTTGCTAGCATAAGTTAAGCCTAGTTTGCGCTACTAAACGCAAACCCATTTGGACTGATTTTTCAACTTTCGACTTAATATTTATAACCTTTTCACGAAGACTTAAAATTAAATTACATTTCTTGAGTGACCTTTCGAGGATAAGTATTGACAATATTTTCCCATTATGGTCTGCTTTATAGTCGCCTAGCGTCTTCGGGAATATTTTTGACATTGACATCCATCGGTCGACTTATTTTGCCGATACTTGGTGGGAAAAAGTAAACAAAACCCATCGGATTTCTTAATGACTGTATTTAGTCTTTTGGTTTGTGTATTTGCTAAAAAATGGCTAATTATGGAAAATTCCATATAAGGTGACATCCTCATAAGCAAAAGTGACCTGGGTTTACAGACAATGCGCCGTACTTATACCCAATTTAAGTCTTGACTTTAAATTTATAGAAGCCCACAATTGCGAGATTTTATCCACTGTGAATTACTAAAATTTGGAAAGGCCCAATAAGTCGTCACAAATTCAGTTCATTTTTTTAGCGAATTTTCTTTAGATAAGGTGGCAATATGTACATAATACTCATAATGTCCAACCTCGAGTTCTAGTTTAGTCCAGATTTGTAAAAGGCAGTTGTAAAAATTGTGTCTGCGTTAACACATTTGAACTCGGTTTTGTTTGTCATTTTTATTTGTTTGCTTAATGTGTTGAGGTTATGGGCGAGGTGTCCTCTGTTCAATCCCCAAAAAGTAAAAAAAAAAAATGTTTGTCCCTTGTTACATCTGGGGTCGAATCAACACTTCCGTGAACGAGCTATACGCTCACCGAATTAATTTGAATTTATATGTGAAACAAAAACAAATTCCGTCACGTAATGCTCGTTCACGGACGACGCAATTCGACCCCTGGTCATAGGCAACTTTCGCTACTCATTCGCTCGGAAATGACATCAAATAGTTGGCGCCTTTCCATTTATGCCAAACAAAACTCTCACATAATACGAGTCTGTGGTTACGAGAAGTAAGCTCTTGGATCCGATATGAAACCATCAAGAACAACACAGAATTTTAGAGCTGTTACCTTAAAAAATTATTTTATAGAGGTCCGATCATCTGTTGTAAGAATTGAAGTAGCTGCATGCCAAAGCTCCTTATTGTAGCCTCCATTTTCTAAAATCGTACCAAAGTTATATCTGTTAGTAGCTACCGTGAAGGCAATTATATTTAGAGTTTGAAATTGTTAGGGTGACCCTTACCCACCTCAAGTTCATGTGCCCGAGTCAGATTTCTAGCAACATAAAAAAAGGCGCATGATCTTAGCAAGTTAAGCTCACCAACAATATTTAGTAATCTTGAAGTCAACCATAAACTTGACCAGTTGATCTTCTAGAATATATCCCATGAAAAGTACACCATCAATTGGTCTTTTTATACATATAGGTCTAAATAAGGCTTTATAAGGCTGATTGAGCAGAATCATTTGCACCATTATCTAAGCAGGTCTTCATAGCCCATACAGTATTTATTTTAAATATGACATCTGATTTCGGGGCTCATGACAAAAAAACTTAACCTATATTCGGCTTGAGCACATCACATATCTTGTGGATTTTGTTACATAAAACTAAGAGCATGTACGATCTTCACTTTCCTCGTGGGTGAATTAAAGTGGAAGTGAGTCCAATCTGTTACCAAATTGCGGTCAAGTATAAACAGTGTCATCTTATTGAGTGGTGAGCTTAAGTTAGTTTGGCGAGCCAAATAGTTGTAACTTATACAACACATTTTTTACAAATGCATAGTCAAGAACTCCTTCAACGTATAAACCAAAATGGCTCCATTATAAAAGACAACCTTGCAGCGAACTCCACACAATCCACAAGAAGGATCCTTTGCGCCATGCAGAGCAGCGGCAAAATATAGCTTCAGGGAGAGAGTCGAAAAGAAAAATCACTGTGACCATCCTCTTTGTCGCAGAGTGGTGTTGAGATCTATAAATATTTATATCCTCTCTGTTGCCACAAAGAATAGTCAAGTATCTGAGACAATTGCAGTTCGGGTTACCACTTGCAACCACCAAAAGAATACCAAACTTAAATTTACTCCTTTGTTGGATTTATGATTTAATTTCTTTTCTGTATTCCTCTCGAGCACATAAATTCCCCTTGGAGTCATTAGATACTTTTTATTTTGATTTCATCGTAAAGGGGGAGAGAGAGAGGGGTTTCTTTACAGCGCGAAATCAATGGGAGTCAATTGCAGTTCAATCATTAAAAATAATTACAGCCTTTGGAGTTATAAATGTTTTACGATACTACTCGTATGCCAATTCGTTTATTTATTTTCCTCTACTATACTTATGATTATTATTTGTGTTTCGCAATAAATATCTCAATTGGAATGAAGTTCCAAGTGGGTGAATGTGGAATGCGGTGCAGCGGCACCGGCACTGGCAATGCCAATCGATTTCTTTTTTACTTCACTTCTGATTTTAATCGATATCCGTACAAAGCTTGGCAGCATGTAGCCGTACACATATACACAAGATACATTTGTGATTGAGTTTAATTGCTCTGTGCCAAGGGGATGATTGCAAAAATATTTTTTTAATCCTATTCGAACTCGATTATTGTGTGGATTGATTGTGTGTAGTTTTATGCGAGGCAACAATTTGTGTGGACACTTCTCATCACAAGATTGTAAGCTTTATGAAAGTAGTTTGACTAATTTCCGACGGATTTAAGGGGACTTGACATTTGTGAGCCCAGTTTTTTACCTAAGCCCAAGTATAACCTGCTCTGCTGTATGTGGTATGGGCAGGTGGAGACTTAGTCTTAAACGAGTCTCAAAGTAACGGAGATCTTGGCAGTTGCCTTCTCAATTTTGGCAATATTTTGTGAAACGAGATGTGAACACAGTCCCTCACTAAGAGAATATTGACTAACAGCTATAGCAATAAATACGCTTGTCATATTAGCAAACAAAATTGTCAAATTTTCCCTTATAACAAGTTGGACTTGTTGTTGCGTTAACCTAACAAAATTTGGACATGGTTTTACTTTGTTTACATAATTGCAATATGAAAACTTACTCAGTACTTAGTGTGCTGGACAACAGATCGGGGGGTCTCAGCTTCGATCCTCGGAAGAAAACAAATTAACTACATTCCAAGGTTTTTTTCCACTGCGCCACCTCTCGCGAACGTCTGACAAACATCCGAGAGTATAAATGTCATGGAAGAGCTGTTTCAACTCGGCATAAAATTGTAGCTTCCTGCCATTAGTGCCAAAAATAAAAACACCCAAAACGAAAGACTGTGAGAAGCTAGGGCTAGGGTTTACAAACCTGTTGCGCCAACTAAAGGGTTTTCCAATGAGAGGTGTTATTGTGAATGACCCGCTATTTCGGTAGCTGTCACTTTTGAAGCTTTTATTCTTTGACATTTGACAAGTAGAAACTACGCCATTACTAAAAATGGAACGATACACGCTTCAACAATGCATTGAAATTATTAAAATTCACTACAAAAATGGTGAAAAACTTCGTGTCTTTGCTGATTGGGTCCTTGAAATGCATGAAAATGATCCGAAATTCCATCGAAAAATCATCTTGACTGATGAGGCCCATTTCCACCTCGGTGGCTACGTCAACAAGCAAAATTGTCGCATCTGGGGCTCGGAAAACCCAAGAGTTATTGTTGAGAAGCCTCTCCATCCTCAACGTGAGGCTATCGAGGACATAGGGCAGCCACTTTGCGATTTGGTTATGGAAAATTTCATAAAAAGGATATGGTCCAGTATGCGTGCTCGTGGTGGCCATTTGGCTGATGTTGTTTTTCATTATTAACGGCATACCTTCCTCTTTATTATGAAATAAACATCCGATCATTTACTCATAAAATGACATATTGCTTTGAATACCAAAATAACACCTCTAATTGGTAAAACAATTTATTTGTTTATTTATGAAAACTAAATTCTTGAAAATTCTCTTTGCCCAACATAGCCAAAAATCATCCGTAACCAATGTCTGTCTCAGTGGCACACAAACTATCCATCGAGACAATATAGAGAGATGTGTTTCTCGAAATTGCCTTCTTGATAAATTTTGACCTGAATAAGTCCACGGTTGTGGAAGGACACGTAGCGCCATCTTGTTGAAATTATATCCCAATCGGATTGCACAATTCAAAGCAAGACGGTTTGTTACCTCCATTGATCGTTATACTAATTCTGACTTCATTTTAAATTTAGTTGAGGCCATCAGCTTATAAGCCACATTAAATGGAGGATTTTTTAGGAAGTTAAAGGGTTTTGAAGAAACTTGTGTGAATTATTATCGTTCAATATCGGCAATTTTGAGTAGGTACTAAAAACGCGATCTAGTCAAAAATTAACGTCCATGCTGAATGAAGAACAAATTTATGGGATTAAAAATATCGCCAATCAATGATGTAAAGAAAACCAACTTAGTTCGACAGCTCTTTTGACAGCTAAACCGTTCTAAGTTCCGTTTAAACAAAGCATAAAAATTGTATTCTTGATTTTTATTTAGTGTGCGTTAATATACCAAGGATTCTTGTGTGACCCAGGAGCTCTTATCGTATTTATAACGAATCCCTTCCTTCAAAGTCAAGTCCACCGGTTTTGTTCTTTCACCTAGTTTTTCAGTAATTACAGACAATTCTTTTCCATTGGTAGGTATTCCCCGCCAATAAAACATTTTATCGTGTCGCTTCGGACCCTTAGATGAAGTCGCGGCGAACAAAATCTTGGGTATCTTGGCTAAGACCACTGGCCTATCGAAATAAACCAAGAGGTTGCCCTTTCCAACGAAAAAGCTAACATACTTCCTATAATTGACCTAAGACTTCGTTTATCTATACAATTTTTAGGTCTCCAGCCGAAGGTGTCAGAATGCGACGCGACGACAAGCATGATTGCATGAGGCTCCTTAATAAATCTGCTCCGCGTTGTCCTACACAGATGCCTGCTTCTCTGATGAATTTTTAAGTTGGATCCACTGCCACGTCAGAGTAAATTTTTTGTGCATATCTTTCCAGCCTTCTATGCCGGCATAAAACTTGACTACTAGACACGTGTTTCGATCATGGATTGCAATGCTCTCCAATTGAGATGCAACTTTAATAACTATTGGCAAATCAGTGTCAGACTCTTGTGATTTGGATTTAATTATAAAATATGTCCGTCCGGACTCTCACAGCTGGATATTAATTTTTTCCCAAACTAACCTTCAAATATGAGTACCACAACAGAACACATACCTTTGACAACTCATTTTACTTTGAATTCATTTACATTATTATCTACTGTCATATCAGATGATGTATGAGATAAGTGAAGTAATAAATTGAAGAACGTGAAATGTATAACTAGCTGAGTAACTCTTAACGTACTAGTTTCATTTTTATTCCTAAAGACAACATTTTCTTTAGTTTGACGTTCAAACAGTGTTCATCATATTTATGTTTGCATTTGACAGCAGCTGTCAATTGTGAAACAAATCCGTGGGCTTAAAGGTAATTTGCGTGTTTGTAAAGTTCAATCCTCAAATAAATATTATGGTTTCGCTTATAAACCATTACTAAGCGAAGTTTGTCAACTTAAACTCTTGTAATCAGTTCGTGAGTTAATATGGGGTTGTCCCAAAGAAGCACTTAAAGTTGGAGCGCTCTTATTTGTTTCAATCGCAATATGCCTAACATGAGCTTTAAACAACAACTGGGATACTCATTTCATTTACTAACTAACTAACCGAGCTAGATCTGACTGCCTCATCAATTTGTATTCGAAGTTAAAGTTCCAAAGCTCGGAAGCCGCAAAAAATTAAGCCTCATCAACAGTCTTCAAACTCTGGGAACACTGGGTGAAGCCACAGGTACTTCACTCACTACAACATATCTGCACTTACTCAGCAAACAAGGCGATTCGAAGCCAACGAAGTGATCCGAGCTAAACAGAAGAAAATTGTTTCGTCAGCAAGTTCATCTGCGAGTCCCAGCCGATGTATGTTTTACAGGGAAAGGGTTATCAACGCAGCCATAACCTACGCGAAACAATAAAATGCCACAGAAATTTTATGCCAACTGGAAAAGTTATTAAATATACGAACATCTTTATAAAACGTGGTGGATGTTATTAATTTTGCAAATGGCGTCGTACGTGAATAATATTTAACAATTTTGAACCAGACAGCTGCAGTATAAAACAGACAAACAATGGAGCGCTATACTTGGCTACTCTGCAAGAGGGTGGAATAATCGGTGGTGTTAGCGCAGCGTGAATTTCGAATCATCATGAGCGACGAGGCGCATTTCAACTTAAGCAGTTACGTCAATAAGGAAAAGCTTCGTTTCTGGAGCACTGGAAATCCGCGTGTGATGCACGAAGGGAAAGATCGCAAGATTTAACTACCTATTCCAGACTTCTTTCTTTATGGCTACTTGATGTGGCGGGTTTATGTCAACAAGCCTCAAACGATCGCACCCGTTAAGGAGAATATTTTACAGGAATGCGTTATCACCGGAAATCTTGAGGAATGTCATGGAAAATGCGATAAAACGGGCACAAATCTGCATAAACTCTGGCGGCAGCCACCACTTTACCGGGAAAATTTTAAAGGTCCAAATAAACTCAAAATATTTTTTTTTATTTAGTAAAAAAGTAATTCAAAAACAAAACTGGATGATTCATGTTTCGCCACCCTGTAATTGTAGGGGACATTTCACAGCTTTCTATTCTTCTGAACGCACAAGATCAAGCAATTGTTTCACCTTTCAGGTACCACATCTTAGAGACAGAGCAATATGGCGTCTTCTTGTTGTCGCAGTCTTTTCGAAAACTAAATGATGGGGGCTGTTGGTTAAAAAGGAAATATTTAATGTCTCCTTCAATTTTGATATGAAGTGCAACTGCGCAACGTTCGCGATAGATTCATCCAGAAGAAGGCATAAGCCGAATAGTTTTCCGCACAACAATAGGGTGGAAAAGCATTGCTGTGGGTCTCATTGGTTTATCAACGTACAAAGGTCACTCGTTACTGATCAAGGTGTTTTCAGGCCAAGGCGGAAGTCAGGAATATTTTTCTTCCTCTCAAGTACGATTCCAAAAGTTGTGTCACTAATTTTGTGGTTTTTTGAAAAAAGTGTCAAATAATCACGTCTTCAAATTATCATCATCATTTGCAAATATCAGGGGCGCGGGTGTACGACGCTTTAGTGGACCTTCCATCTTCGATACATTTCGAACTTTCGCCATCGACTCTAAATGATAAGATGCAACCGTCTTCCAGGTACTTGCCACCTTATGCAACCGTTTGCCGTTTGCCGTCCTCTTGGCACTGATTTCAAAGCACGTCTGGGAATTCTCTAGAGAAACGCTCACACTGCTCCTCTCGGGGATGTAGCTTCTCATTTTTATCAAATGTCAAATTTTCACCAACCATTCCCCCACTCGCTTTACATGCAGCGGCAAAGCCTTCACAGTCTTTCTCAATCGTCCTCGCATACCTACTGAAAGTATCTCTACCAACATCTACCAATAGGTTACGACTTTTCCTTTTACGTGCTCGGTTTATGCCTTTTATTCGCTTTCGTATTTATTTGATTCGAATTGAAATTGACGCCAATGTGTGTATCTGTAATTCGCCACGATTTACAATCGAACATTAAACGCTGGTAAGCACGACGCTGTTACAAGTTCCTCCCCCCTATACAGTCGTTGGAAACGGACACAGCATACTAGATGCAAAAGAGGATGATGCTCGGCGTCGTGCCATCTGTGCGTCTGTGCTTGGATCTGAAGATCTCTCGAAAATTGTCTTCAACTGCTCTCTTTCTCTTTACGATGGCACACAAACGATTGCGACTCGCAACGGCTGCAATTTTCAGTGAACGTAATTTATTAATTAAATTGATATGAATGCGATTAAATGGTTCGTTGTGTATATGATGTAACATAAAATTTTATTGGCCAGATACATTGGCAATTCGATTTGCGAGCGTTGTGAGTAAACACGCCAAACATCTGCTTCGGCGGACAAGTGGAGTATCATCTCTATGGCAAAGGAGGAAAGGAGGAACCATCACGTACAAGACACAAGTAGTATTGCCATTGCTTCGACTGAGGGTGGTGGTGGAGCAGAGGCATTAAGCCACAAGAAGATTGGCGGGCCACGTAAACAGGAAGAACGTGAGTTATTTATGAAGAGCTAGAGCTGTTCTCCCGCGCACATGTGGTCGTTTCGAAGTGGAGTTCATCACACTGAGGAAGAAGATACACACTTTTTTTAAAACAATATTTCTGCCTTTGAAGTGTGCCTTTTGAAAATTAGATCAAATTCGTACAAAGGTTCGATTCGAACAACAACAACAGCCAACAGTCTGACAGCAGCCAGTTAGCCTGCGATTCTAAGACAGAGATCATTAGCCTCCAAAAGAATTTCTGCATGTTGCGCGCGTCTTCTTCTTCCTCCTTGTCCCATGTCGGCCATTAGAGATGGCTAACTAAACACATTTCGTTTGTATTTTAAGACAGCCACATAAAAGAGAGCCTAGCTAAACAGCAACCAACAGCAGCAGCAACAACACCAGACAACACCACCAACAGCAGCGGTACCTACACGTCAAAGTCAAGTGGCTAGAAAAAGGTCCAAAAGCGAGTTATGCTCTCCGGTACCGGTGGTGTTTCTCTTTTCTTTCTTTTTTTTTGTTGGTTGTGTGTCGTTCTGTCCAACATGAGCACGTTTCTATCTGACTCTGACCACAAGATACGGATACTACTACCATCACGACAGATGGACGGCCTTTAACGACCTTGCGATCGCTGATCGTCAAGTCAACATACTTCGTGCAGAACGCGCCAATAAAGAGAGAGAGAGAGTGGTTGTTGCTAAACTTGTGTTTGCTGTGGCTGTATGTTTTCTTTTCTGTCTTTTTTGTTCGTGAACAAGTTGTTGTTCAAGACTTGTGGAGTGTGGTGTGTGCTGGCCAGTTGGTAGCTTGCTGGGGTTAATCTGAGGTGAGTTGGTCGAAAGCATTGGGTATCTTTATTACCATTGACTGCATGTGTGCACAAGAAAGATACATCTTACTTTTTGGCATCGGTGATCGAGATGGGATAGGGTAGCACCTTGGCTTATTCTCGCTGCTATTATGGGTAAATGGGGGGATTTTTCGTAGTGTTCGGGTTGGGATTCTAATTAAAACGAACAAGCACGGCTTCAATTGGAGCAATTTAGTGTGGAATGTATGCAAATTTTGTGTTGCCGTCCTTTGAATTGGCGTCCAGAAGAGCGTTTTAGTTTTGCATATATGGACTTGACGAACTTCAGGTTGTTGCGGATCAATTTAGTTGTTGGGCTAGGATTGGACTTCTGGAAAGAGGTATAGGAATGTCCTTTTTATGAAGACCAAGAATTAGGTTTGTTTGGTACCGTGATCGTTCGTCAGAACAAGGAAGAGAAGGTTGGCTTCCGCGATAAGCAATGCAAACTTTACGAGATAGCTTTATGTGCCATAACTTCCTCACAGACTTGAAAGCTATGAAGCCATGTTTGTCCAGTTCCCGTAACATAAAACCGAAGGAGTCTTGATACAAATAATAAAGATTCAGCAGCATCCCAACTATGCATATGCAAAGCTCGCCTTGAAAATAATTCAACTCTAGACCAAATCAACTTGAAGTTTGTGGAGGGTAATAGTATAAAGACAGTGGACCATAACCCGGCCACTCTTGTACCCTACTTTGTCATGATTTCTGTGCTTATGGGTTCTTGTTACCACATGATCTACTGCTATCGACTCTTTTCCTTTACTGTGAAAATGCAAGACGTCGAATGACTGACAGAGACTTTACTGACCGCGTTCACCCATAAGAAATTTACTTAGCGGTCTCCCGACCCATGAAAAGACTCTGCCAAAACAGTGCGGCTTTCCATCGTCTGCGATTCCCGGCACGCTTGTTTGTATTTGTCCAGACCAAGCGCTCTGGCATCCGCGATGGCTTGGTCTTTGAAACAGAGATTTGGTCTTCCTCATCGTCTTGAACCTGGGGGATGGGGTTCGAAGATCTGGACCATTACTATCCATTCGGTCGATGTGGCCCAGCCAAAGAAGGGGATGTATTTTGGCTTTCTTGACTATATCCACATCTTGATACAGCTCATAGAGTTCACTGCTGTATCTTCTCCTCCATTTACCCTCCTCGCACACAGAACCAATCCGTCGGAAAAAAAATGTTTTCAAAGTAGCCCAGTAAAACTTAGCTTCTTCTTCCTGCTTATCGTCAAGCACTAGGCGCCATAAAATAGAATTGGCAGGATAAGGGTTTTCTAAACTATACATTTCGTCCTTCGAGTTAGGAGTAATGAACGCAATTGTTTTGCCATACATACGAAGTGTGATTCTTCGAAGGACCTTCATCGTGTAGTTAGAGTTTATACTCCGACGTAGATCCGAGGAGTTTTTTAACTACTTTGAGTGCCGTTTTGTCCTAGATATAAACTTTGTCTTGTTCTCATTTCCTTCAAGGCCAACGAAAAGCTACCTAGATGGCGACATTTGAACGCGCGTATTAATGGTAAGCATATCTATTAAAAGAATGTCCTTCTCCGCGAAAGCTGCTTGTTAAAACACAAACTATCACAGCCCCACCTTCAACGATGAGACGATCTTACAAAATTATCAGCACAAGTGCCACCCGCAACGCATTTCACTGTATTCACATCGCTCCCAAAAAATTTTCTATTTCTATTGTCAGGATATCTCGTTTGCAACCTGCTTCCGCTCAGATTCAATTTTATTTGAACTAGAAAGCAAACCATTTTTTAGCTATCAGTCTTAGTCGGTCCCCATTAGGTCTGATGCATGCTTTCACAAAGCCTCCAATCTTGAGGCTTTTAAAACTGCATGTCTGAATATTTTTTCTTTCATTTAACAAGCTTTTGCACAGTCTCTGCTGGTAAGTCTTACGCTGACTCACTTTTCAATTCAACTTCTCCTTAGATAGGGCTGCAGCTCTTCGTCAACTAAAAAGCCCATTCCTTAGCTGCCTCCACTCCAAGTGGGTCTATGTTCCATTCCGCTTGTGATTGACCCTTCTTACTCTCGGTGGGTTTGAGTTCGAAGTTCTTTCCATCTATTACAAAGACCTTTCTGTGCTATAAAGCATTCTTTCGAGACCTCTTCAGTTAAGAACCAGACAGGAGTATTTCTCTCACTGCCTTACAGTTGTAGAATTCGCAGCTTGGAATACTCCCAGTCGAAGGTATCCACTTACAGTCTTAGAATATTTACAACCTCTTCAAGTTCAAGAATCACATTGAACTTCCGGTCATGCCATAGATTGTAAGGCTTCTTAAAACCGACACATAAACATATTCTTTCGTTCGTTTCAACTAAATCGAATCCCCGCTCCAAGATTCCATTTTTCCCCTCAATCTGTACATACAAACAAGACAGCTCTTTTCATATAGCGCGTCAAAATCTCTTTCCATTTAACCACAACTTTTGTCGCGGTCGGCGAAAACCCTTCATCTTCACGGACACATAAAGATCCAATTCGATCTAAGCAATTCCACACTTCATTAATTTGGTAGGCACTTACGACTTCCTTGTCACAAAACGTCATCAACATTTAAATGAGAAAAAAGCGTAACTTCCATCTCGTTTTGGGATCACTCAAAAACAAGTTTACGACCACTGTCAAATGGAGAAAATAAAAATATAGTCGCAAGCAAGAAAAAAATCTAAATTCAAAGTTACTTCCGCCTTTAACTGTTTATAGGCGATTTCGGGCTCACTCAGACGCAGGTAATAAGCATCATCTAGCAAATAAATCAGCAAAGGTTGACAGTGTAGATTGTTATTTGTCAATAACAAGGTACTTCCAGTCATTCCTATTTATATTCGCTCTCAAGAGATTCACCCCACTCACACAGCACCCACCACACAGGTATACAGATGCAGACTCCCTCTCTCTGTCCGCATTTGAATTTGTGTAAAATCATTATCCCCAAAAGACACTTTTCTGACAGCATGTCAATCAAATCAGTCAATTAATTATGTTTTACTGGGTGAGTTAAGGTCGACAAACCCGTTTTCGCACCAACTCAAGACCAACCATTGACTACACATCATATGGCAGTGCGGCAGATCGATTTGGCCGGCGATCTGAAAAGCAATGCAAAACGCCAACGTCAACACAAATCGCTGATAAGCGAACATCGACTTCAGTCAGATGCGGATTGTCCCGCCTGTCCGCAATTATATTCACCGGCCGTCATCGTTGTCGCAGTCTCTCTTTCGCGTTTCCCGTTCAGCAGCACCTCCCACTTCCACCCAATCGAATTTTTGTATAATTTCGTGGATACACTTTTGTTTTGTTTATTTTTGTTCATTTCTTTTTGACAGAAGGCAACAGAAATGAATTTATTATAAAGTAGGCGTAACCGCAAACAGTATAGCTGGCGCCATCTAAATCTGCGAAAATTCGTGTGCTTACGGGGCAACGACAAATTAAATTGGAAATAAAAACCGAGATACAAAATTCCTCGAATCGAATATTGTATTTTCATTGGAATCATAATTATTGTTGTTGATGCGATGTCACAACTTGTTTTTTTTTATGTCGTCGTTTTGGTTAAATGAAACTTTCAAATCAGCAACGCAGAACGAAAGAGATATAGGGTGGTCCGGAAGTTGGAACATTTTCTAGTGCCGCAGGTTACTGGTAATAGATCCCAATCACTCTTCTGGAGTTGATGAGTGACTTTCAGTCAACATTTGGTTAACATTTTAGGAAGCATTCCCACCAACTTAAGGTGCTCTTAGAAGAGTTCGTGACATTTTTTGCAGGTGCTTCCTGCCAGTAGTCTCTAAAGAGAGGGATGCTCTATCTTTTCGCATAAGTCTCGGCTTTGTTAATAATAGATTCGTCCAATTTCTCAATGTCTGGATTGTCTTCATGTCTTACAGATATTGCTTTTTAAGCTGGCTGTCCATAAGGATAGTAATATCTGACTTTGGTACTGCCCCTATTGACGACTCATTGGCCGCTTTTTTTAGTCTTAAGGCTTTCGCTTCAAAGACATTGATATATTGATATGCCCAGCGATTGAGAAAAGCGTCTTACCTTTCTCCGATGTCCTTCTGGTAACATTGATCTCATATCGAAGAAGCTTACATAGTTCGCAATCTTTCGGCTGGCTGTAAAAACAGCCTCGATCTTGTGGTCAAAATATTCTAATCTGGGGTCTTATTTGTTGTGGGATACTTTGAATTTGATTTATTTAAAGTCGTGACGGGCAACAGGCTTGTCAATCTATTTTCGCAACCGTATTGTTGCAACCAAAAGGAGATTCAAGCTTTATGCTACTGCACTACATCCAATGGTTTTGGTCAATTTTTACTGAATGCTGCAAATTATTTTCGGGCAAGTGCCTCTTTTAAGCCTTTTACGATTATTCCCTTCTGCTTCAGAGACTGAGTTAGTTTTTGCCATCCCGAGGTCTAGAGCAGAAAACTACAAGTTCTTGCAGTAGATACAAGTGAAGTTTTGTGAAACGCCTTGTAAACATTTAATCATTTTTAGCCTCCGCCTTCGTAGGTCCGCCTGGTAGGTCAAAAAGAATACTTTTTATAAAGACTAATTCTCCGAAGAAGTTACCTACAGACGCTAAAGCTGATGATAATGTACTGGGCAGAGTTTTAAGTTTGTTTTTTTTTGTTAGGTACCTAAGTCAGGTCGCAAATTATACACAAGTTTTAAGAATTTACTTGGAGCAAAGCTAACCACACATCCCACACTAATACCATTTCGGACTCTTGTTTTCCAGGCTTTAAATTTTTGGTCTTTTAGAAAGAGGTATCTCTAAAGAGACTTCCCCCGGTGGTTTTCTTCGATGCTTGATGTCGAATCGACTCATTCGTGTCCCCCTAAACTCTATGTTCCCCTATTATTGAAATATCTTCTTCCGTGGGCGACAACAAGAATTCCAATTTTGGATAAAACAAATGTTTTAGTTTAGATGATTGTAGGGAAAGCTTCCGTCCAATTGAAGTAGGTATATAACTATCCTAGCTACATAGAAACCAACATTACGAACAGAGGGCTGATGGCTTTTTCGCCGAGTTTTTAGATGGCTTTGTTGACGGCAGCACCAACGCCTTTCTAAGATATGGTCACATGAATGCTTGAGAAATTCAACCTCGGCATGTATTTTAATTCAGAAGAAAGAAGGCCATTTTGATTTGCAAACTACAGCGGTGTCAGTCTTCTGAACTTCGCAAAATAGGTAAATTTTCTGACATAAAATGTGAACCCTGCGACGCCCCTTTCAGTGGAGTTCGAACAAGGAAGGTACTGCAAAAACTTCAAGAAGTCCAGATCGATAAAGCCACCATCGATTTTAAAAACTCCTGGTAAAGAGTCTATATATTTAGAAGAAGCTATGCAGAACCGTGTCTTTCTATTTCATCATTGCAAAATTTATGCACAACTACAAGGTGGGCCAAAAGAAGTCATCCGAGCCCGTATGGCAATTAACTGTGACGACGCCTTTTTGATACAGTAAGTTACTTGGTCGCCATTCGATTCCGTCTTATGAAGTTTGAAGGTTGATATGGGAATTTCTAGTGATGCTTCCGCCTAACAACTCTCTGAAAGACCTTAATAATTACAGTCTTGATGTAAAACTTCGTACTCTAAAAATATATCTTTAGTGGTGGGCTTTAGAAGAAATGATTCAACAATTAAAGTGTCCGTCACATGTAGAGCGAGTATGGTACGAATGTTCCTCAAAGAGTAATAAGCGAGCTGGTATAGCAACAAAGAAAATTGTGCCAAAAGCACCTTATTTGACGTTCAAAATGGACAGACATGCAGACTGATTGGAAGTCAACGGCATGGTTTAAAAATTTATTCGTTTTTAACCCAGAGGGTAGCAGAAAAATAAATCAAATAATTTGGAATGTACACGAAAATCTGAATTCTTATTCTTCGACATCTTTCTGTATCCCATTGTGCAAAGGATCGCAAACAAATTGTTAAAGACATGATGAAAAGAATAAATATTGATAAACTTGCTTAAAGGAGCTTATGTCCATATATCCTACTCCCAACTTGGTGAGCTACAAAGTAAACAAGCTGTCGGGCAAGCTGCACAGACAAACAACAGGCTGGATTTGGCAGTAGTTGAATTAAAACTTGTGACAACTTACAGACACTTAAAGCCAATGTGCATCGGTATCTCCTGACTATCTGGCCCTAGGTCTTTAAGGTCCGAGCTGTCTACTTCACACTACATTAAGAAAAGAGTCACAACCTCTTTAGGAGCTTGTAGATCCTCTCAATTTCTAATGTTAGATCAAGAAATCCAATGGGGTTGGGCCCAATAATCTCTGTATAGTATAGATACCTCTTTCCAAAAGACCGAAAATTGTGAAATACTTGCGGGAAGATCTTGGCTCACGAGCTTCGTGGAAAACATTCGATGAGCACAAAATTTCGCGTAATTGACCTATGAACAGGCTTCCATGATCGTGTAATCTCACACCAACCAACTATTTGAGGATATTTTAAGTGCGTAGCCTAAGCTGATAAACTGTAGACGTTTCTAGGTTCAGTCGACGCGCTATTCACGATATACGCTCATAGCTGCTAAAGTGGTCGAAAATCTGACTTTTTTTTTAGAAGTATGCAACTTAAAAATAAAATATAGAAGACGAAGAAGGCGCAAGTGCTCCTAGATCATATTTGGGTACTAATGGCAAGGATTTGTCTTTTGTCTAAAGCCAAAACGATAGTCATAAAAATAGCTTCTTCTTCTTTATTTCAACTTTTAAGTTGTATGCTTCTAAAAAAAAAGAAACACTCCTTGACATGCAGACATATGACAGCCCATCGAAATCATTTGAGCTTCCCACAAGACATTTGTACCCTCCCTCGCATATTTTTTTCAACCTTTAAGTAGCTTCGAACACACGTTACTTTTCTCTCCTCAAAGCCGATGATCTTTCCGTGACTTTTTCTCATTGAGGTCATTAGTAAGCCGAATTTTCTTTCGCTGTGCAACTATATACGACTAATACTTGTTTTAGTTGGTGTTGTTTAATAAGCCAGGAGTTTCGTGGTAGCATAATGAGTTTTGCTGTTTTTTGGCGACTCATTCCGTCGCACTTCTTAACTGGAAGTTACTTCCGACTTAAAATAGCCCCTGCTACGTGCTCGGCCTTTTCAAAGTATTTAAACATTCCACAAATTCAAACGTCGCTGTCTTTATTATGATCTATCTATCGATGTCTTCTTTGCAGGACAGGTAACAATACGACTCCGTTAAGGAAATGCATGAACCCAAACGCTGCGAAGTATGCCTACTTAAAAGGTTTAGCAGGCTGAAGCCAAATACTGAAAAAGATACACCCAGTAACTTAATTTCTTCATCTCAGCTACCTCTTCCCGTTTCCCACTTGATGTGGAAATTTGCATATTTCTATTTGGACTCAACAGATCCAAACTGCTGCTGTCAACTATTTCTCTTTGCCGACGTCAGAGTGTCGGCCACTTATCGGTGTCACTGCGGTAGTTTTTTTTTTAAAGATAGATAGCTGCCGTCATAAAGTCGCAAAGTCAAATTAATGCTAAGAATTTCGAGCATCCGGATAGCTAAAACTGATTAATAACTGGTCAAGCAACTGACCACAGACAGAGATGGCCAACCGATTGCCCCAAAGAACTTGTTCTTCTTCCCCAATCTCTGTTGTTCGTTTTTTTTTTCTGTTCTTCTCTCTAATTTGTTGTTTGTAAAGTTCTATCTGTTTTATTTTGTTTGTAGTCTGACGGGGAAAAAAAAACCTTTACTTAACTGTCTGGTTATCGACCTTAATTGGAAAGCTTTCACATACAAAAAAGACACGGGCACACGGGACGTATACGTACTATTTTGTGTCTCTCATACTGCTGCCGACTGTATGGAAACAATCTAAATGCGTTCGATTGCATCATGCGACGTATGTGCTAATGAATCGAACGTGCATATGGTTGCATTTTGGAATTGCAAATTGCCAACTGTCATCTGTCATCTGTCAAATGTATTTTTTTAGCGCGGCGACGACGTCGACACATTGCATTCCGCATACGCGATGTGTATGGCGAGATTTGTTTCTGGAATCTCTCGTCACGACACGCGTCCATCAGCCCCCTCATCCGTGGGGATTAGGCGAGAGAACTAATGTTTGCAACTTTCCCATTAAAATAATCGACTTCCTAATGAAAACGGGGTACTTAACTTAATTGTATGCAAAAATGTTTGCGTGCTGTAGCTGTGGCTGTTGCTTAAAATAGTTATTTCGGCCTTAGCTAGGTGGAGGCGAGTACACATATGCGCGCAATCATTAGATTCGCCAAAACGTCTGCTAAGCGCAATGTTCTATCGTATTTGTATTGTTTTCGGTTGGATTTGTGTTGTGTGGTTGGCGTTTCTCTATCTCTCTCACTCTCGTCAGCATGTGGCCCGAGGAAAAATTGATTTTCGCCGCTGGGGATGTGTGCTTAGGAATTTGCTGAGTTGTGATGCTTAGGTAAATTGTTCTGTTTTTGTGTGGCCCGTTGGTTGTTGTGCTATTCTTGTGCTGGAATTTCTGATTACCAACGATAAGAAGCGGAAAAGATATCGAGAGATATTTGGCTATGGAATGAGATTTGGACGTGATCCAATGTTGTTATTAATAAATTTTGAAACGATAAATTTGCATAAGCAACAAAATGGAGTTTGTAGGCGGATTGAGAACAGGTAACACTATTACGACACACGGTCCTGTTATGGTAGCAATTTATTTGGCAAGTCAATTCGAGAGAAAGTTATTTATTCGCTGTATTGTCGATTAGGTAACGACAAATTTTATTTTACTGAAAAATTGTTGGCTATGGAATGCGATTGAATGTTGCCGAAAATGGTTTCTCTATCAGTAATAGATGTAAGTTTGTGCAAACGAGGAGTTTTTTCTGTCATTGTCGTTGCAAGAAGCTGCTGAAAAGATTAGTTGATACCTACTAGCATCAATCGCTTTCAGCGTCCCAAAGTGTATACAACTGTAATGCACAGCAAAATTGGCTCTAAGTCTACCCACCGCTGGACACAAACAAATTTTATTGTTAGGAGGTGGTAAAACAGCTTTGTAAGTTGGGCAATTTCAGCAAATCCATCACTTGGTAGTCGAATTGCCATATAATGTCAGATGTGATCGAGAATGGAAACTCTACCAATCTCTACACCGATGTTTTTTTTTGGCATACTTAATGTGTACGTATCCATAAGTTGCCTGAATTCTGTATCCCTTTCCAAGCAAAAGTGATAGCGATTTATGAGGCCCTAACCTGTCTAAAAGCGACAGCGACATCGGCCCAGCCGAAGGAGTGAAGGTCCAACGACTAAGGTGGCTGAATCATGTTTGGATGGGCACGATTGCTTCGGCCTATCTTCGGGACATCTTTTAATCTAAATCCGAGGGACTGCGCAGTAGAAGAAGACCGCGACTCAGGTAGCAAGAGGTAGGCGACCTTAACCAACTTAGCGTGCGAAACTGTAGACAGCTGGACAGATCGTGCTGGCTCGAGTCGCCCGGCCCACCCCGAACTTTAGTAAGTACAAGTATGTGAGAAAGAGCTGTCTTAACGTTAGACCGGTGTCCTTCACAGATATTTACATTTGGAATAAAAAATAAAACTTATTTAAGGTCTTATTGGACTTCTCCAGAGGTGGCAGAGCAGTTCGATTTGAAATTTACTCCTTTTACTCCTATGGTGGGTATTTGGACCTAGATGGACCATTTGGTCGAACCAGCAGGCATTAGGGCCACTTCTTGCAAGCTATAATTGTAGGTGGATGCGAAGCTAAGAGTGGTAACCAAAGTGAAGTGGTTAGAATCGTTGCATGCAACTCGTGCGGCGAAGGCTTGGGATGTGACAGTTTCTCCTACACTACAAAAAGCGGATTCTGCTTGGTGGAACAATCCCGAATTGAAGTCTGTTTGGTCCAGGATTTAGAAACATTTAAACAAAAAAAAAACGATTCATTTTCGATATAATAGATAACTTATAACCTTCCTTACAATGTGCTTTGAGCTGCAGATTAAAAGAGGACGACTCGCTATTTTTGTAACTATTGCCAGGAGTCTTACCACAATAACATTTCACTTTAATGACTCCAGGGCCATTAGAAATTTCCTATTGTGGGACCATTTTCTGCACTATTCAAGAAATGCATTTGTCATCCTCAGTGCACCGTTTTGGATCCGGCAAGATGACATTTTCATCAGAATGACGTGGTCTAAGTTTAATTTTGACTTCTTCAATGATATTTCACCTCCTTTTTCTATCACCGGATGGTCTGCCAGAAGCACATGGTTCTGTGATGAGTGATGACGATGCTCTTACTTTCCGCTTAGCATCTCGCAAGCCTTTTCTTTGTTTGCTTGAAGGCATATATTCATTTTTTTCTCACAATTTTACTAAAGGCCTTCTTCATATTTTTTAACTCTGTGCGTTTTAACCATACAGTGCCGGGCGTCACACGCCGCCAACTTAACTAATCAAACATTTCAAACAGATGCAGTGTCAATTTAGTTGACATTTGTCCATCCAATCCTTGCAAATTCCTTTCGCATCTCTCTACGCTATAGAAACCTTGCACAAAATTTGGGCAGCTGAGAGAGCGCTTTTTAAATGCGAGTTATTCAAGCTTTTATTTATTATACGGCAGTCCCAAGATTTATATCCAACATCTGCTCTCCGTTCCGATCTGGGTCAGCGTAGCTTCAAATTAAACACTGTCCCACGCCAAATGGATTTGGCGATCCTGAATGAACTTCGTGTGAGATTTTTTCCTTTTTGCCTGCACCTAAACTGGACCTTTTTAAGATTAAACCTTAGGATAACAACTTTTTCTTCAAACTACATCCACTCCAATGCCTTGCCTGCCAGCATGGGACTTGCAATTATCCCAGCTCAGCAAACATCGCCCCTTCTAATATAAAAAAGTTTTCTTCAACCACAGGCCCCACAATTTTTGAAACCCATTCCTTTTGTTGCGGAGATTCCATTTATACCTAGTCGATATTTACCAGAAGACTTCCGGTCTTCTATCCGCAGGCGAATTGATTGCCCACATGCCTATTCCAAGTCAATGCCATTGTTTGAAAGCTGCAGCCGTACTTACGCCTATTTCAATGCCCAATAGAATAAAATTTGCTTGTGAAATTCAACGTGACAATTGAAACTTCCTCAACACAAATTGCCCAAGAATGCAATGTGTTCATTAAGTGTCAGTTCGTTGCGAATTCATCTAGAAACACTTTCTGACGGTAATTCCACTCGCAATCATCGCATCATAAAAGTAGAAAAAAACCACACTCTCTCCACATTCTGAACGCGCCCATTTCGCAAAACGTAGCAAACCATTAAAATGTCATCTGTCAAAAATGGTGCCTGACAAAATGTCAACATTTCAATTTAACATCAAACCACAGCAAAGCGAACCGGGAATTAAAGGCACATGAGCAATGGAAAAATAATGATTTTGACATTTTATGTGGTATGGAAAAGTCTGACACATGACGGCTGCAGACACCACGCGGAATGATAGTGAATCACCATCACCGTACATCGCGAATGTGTGTCTTATTGGCAATGCTTTGTGAAACTATCCATCTTGTGGTCTTCGAATGGCTAAGAGATATTGATAGATGTCTTGATGTCACATTTGACAGACGGGTGCATTGAAGTGTTTGTGTATCGCTGTATTATGCAAGTGGCTATTGAATCGATTCGGTATTCATAAAGTGGTTTTGACCGCAACCTGGCAAGTGCAAGTCGTATCGAATTTCAACTTTGCTCACATTCTATACATCAGCCAGAGGCTGACTACTTGTTGGCACAAACTTCGGATCGAGTGTGATCACGTCTTGAGTTACGAGTACCTGTCTATTTTTACCCGCCGTAAACTTAGCTGTGACATCTACTACCGACAGATCAGAGAAGGTCTCTCTCTCTCTCTCTCTCTCTCGGAACTGGAACAAAAATGTGACATATTTCTATTCGCAAAGGGCAACTGTGTCAATCGGATTGTGAAAGAACATAAATTTACCTGAGCTGGATTCAATTTCGACCAAGTCGCCAGTCCAGCCCGTATGATATGGTGCACTTTTTACGAGCGCAAAAAAGTGTTTGGCTAAAAATTTATAGCCACTGCCATACGTTTTGACGGGTAATTACAGTTTAGATCGCGTCAGGTGCACATACACAAAAGTATGTACCTACTGCTGCAACATTCACTGAAATGGTGGCCGACGTCGACGGCCAGCGACGTTTGCATTTCTACTCCACGACGAGATCCATTTGAATGCACACCTTGAGATGGAATTCCATCAATTCGTTAAGTAGTATCGCAGATACACAAACAAACTGCCAACAGATACAATAGTTGGAGTTGCGCTGCGGCCTACCACCGCACCGGCTAAGTGCTATGATAAATGGTTGACAGAAGACTATATGAAATGCAATTTTCGTTACTACTGCTACATTTTAAATTGGAAAACATTACGCTTTACGAGGCATACTAGTAGTTACGTTAGCGTTCCACCCGGTTCCGACCGCATTTAGAACTGTGTACGAGAGTGTATGCATGGACAGCATCTGGTTATCTAATGTGGAGCGCGGCGCGCACAGTGTGACCGTTGCTGCGACGCGACTGCGTTGCGTATATCACGCGGGTTTGCGTGTTGTGAAGTAGACTGTGGAGACTATAGAGTATGCGACGCTCTTTCGCTAAGTTAATTACTTGGAAAAGTGTACTCGTATCTATAAAGATATTTGATTTGAACAAGAAATATTTATGATTAGAATGTGTTAATGGATTGTTTATGGGGGGGCTTTACATAGTTTTCGTGAGTCCACTGTGCTCGTGAGACTGCGCGTAATGAGGTTTCTGTCGGGATCGGAGTGTGTGTTAGTTGGTCCGATGAATTACGGCAGCGGCGACGACGCGATCCGATAAGTTTTCCAATTTTCATAAATTTACCGAAAATCAACAAGAAACCAAAACAAAAAAAAAACGGAACGACTTGGAAACTTCGATCGAAGCTGGTATTGGAAACCTTTAGGCTGAGCGGAGCTTTGATTAATGAAAATGATGTGGGGAAATTGCGTTTTGATCAATTTGAAATTAAGTGATCAGATACAGTTAGGTATCCGTTCTGTCAGGTGGCTGATTAATAGGCGGCGAACATAAGCTCGGAGGATGTGGAAAGCTGGCTTGTAGCTGAAATTGATTGCAAACCTGTGGTGAAAATTTAAAGTGGCTCCATTAGTGCTGGAGTTAGTTTGGTGGTTTCTGAATCGAACACCTGCGGGCCGGAAGGTTTATGTCCATGAACAGAATTCTGAGTCGGTATATGCCTCTGGTATGTGTTTCTTTTCCAAAATTATTCAAGATGTCGCTACTTACCTTGATTACGAGTACCAATCCATCGTCGCGTCGTCTTATATAGAAAGTTAAGCAGGAGTTGAAACAACTTTACATCACTCATTAGATATAGCTCACCATTTGGATCGTGGCCAGGGTTGCCAGTTTGGGGTTTTTTTTATCCAGATTTAGGGGGTTTATTGGTCAACGGGGGGAAATCTGCGGGGAGAAATTGTTAAAAAGCAAAACTGGGTTTCTTTTAAAATACAATCTTATTCGATATTTGCCAGTAAAAATTGTTCCAATCGCTTTGGACTGTTTTCGTTTACGAATCAAGTCTTTTAAATTAATCAAAAGTTTTAGTTACACTTTCAGTACCTAATATTATGTTCCTTTTTCAGTATTTAAGCACCTCTCATCTGTAAGATTTATAAAGACTCGGTAAATTCTCTTACAAGATGGCTTCAAAAAGAGAGGATTAACATTTTAAAAGCTTTTGCACTGGCAATGCTCTATTTACATACTGCAGTTAAAAATTGAAAAATCATATTTTAAAATTGTGCATAAAACATGTTAAAAAAATAATAAAAAAAAAAAGTTGTTCGTTTTTTTGGAAAAAAGTAGAAAAATTCTAGGGGTATTTCAGATTTATCGGGGGAAAATATTTTGACTCTCTGGCATTGCTGGTTGTGACAGATCACACTTTTTCGTCCATTCCTATCTATCGATACTGAACATATGATCGCCAATAATTCATCATCAACCACTGATCGTCACCAGTGTTCTATTTTCGGCCCAGTATCAGACCAGACCACAGAATACTCATATCTACTTTAACCGAATTCAAAACCAATTTCACTCGAGACACTCGCCCTAGCACATGATAATGGACAAAATACCACGCTGCGACAGGTCAAAGCAAACCAATTGATATCACAACACTAGTCAGTCGTGACCAGTGATGCCAACTCGGGCATAATTATTTTCGGGTTTAGGCATAAGCACTTCGATCCGGGTTGGCATCCTTGGTCGTGACTAACTGTTTTGGTGATGGCTTCGGCAGTTGGGTCACATAATTCACACTGCGTTTTACTAACAAACTCCAATGGTAGCATGAACTTAGAAAGCAGTCGATTAGCTCTCGCTAGGAAGCATATTTCGAATGATTGGAGAAATATTTCGGTGACAAATTTTGTGTTGTAAATAACCGATTTTTTCACTAAGGAGTAAATACTAAACTACATTGGAAGATAAAGAGTTTTTCAATAAGAGCGCTACAAAAGATTTTTTAAATAAAACAAAAACGGTTTTGGATATCAGTGAAATTCTTTATTCCTGTGAAAGTACGTTCGATGCCATTATGTATGGAACTCGATTTCTTTTGCATGGCCACCACGGGCACGCTTGCAGAAGTCCAGGCGCTGAACCCAATTTTCGACGGTTTTCAAGCATAAATCGGCCGATACTGCTGCAATATCACGTTCGATGTTCGTACGAAGTTCATCAATCGTCGCTGGCTTGTTGGCATAGACCAAAGACTTGACGTAGCCCCACAGGAAATAGTCTAACGGCGTCAAATCGTACGACCGAGGTGGCCAAGCGACTGGACCATTTCGTGAGATAACACGTTCTCCAAAACTTGGTTTCCAATAAATTTATTGTGACATTCGCTGTGTGGCTTGTGGCGCCGTCCTGTTGGAACCACATGTCCTCCAAGTCCATATCATCCAATTGGGGCCAAAAATATTCGGTTATCATTGAACGGTAGCGATTCCCATTCGCAGTAACGTGCCGGTCTTGATCATCACGGAAGAAGTACAGCCCAATGACGCCGCCGGCCCATAAACCACACCAAACCGTAATTTTTTCGGGATACAATGATGACTCATGGAGTACGTGTGGATTGCTGCCTGACCAATACCGCATATTTTGTTTATTGACGAAGCCATTCAGCCAGAAATGACCCTCATCGCTGAAGATGATTTTTCGATGAAAATCCGAATCATTTTCAAGTTGTTGCTCAGCCCAATTCACGAACATACAACGCTTCTTTTGGTCAAGCGGCTTCAGTTCCTGCGTCAATTTAATCTTGTAAGGATGTAGGCCAAGATCTTTTCGCAAAATTCGCCACAACGACGTCACAGAGATGCCCAACGCTTGAGAACGACGTGTGAGAAACACATTTGGGCTTTCTTCAACTGAAGCCTCAGCGGCAGCAATATTTTCGACACTACGGGCACTTCTTTGTCTCACTGGCACGGGAACATTTTGTACTGTGCCTGTGGATTCAAATTTTTCCACTAGAAGCTCAATTGTTGATCTGCTAGGACGATTCTGACGACCATAAATTGGACGTAGCGCTCTTAACGTTGAGGCCACTGACTCCGAATTTCGGTAGTAAATTTTAATAATTTCGACTCGTTGTTGGCTCGTATATCTTTCCATCATGAAATGGCAAACCTTACTGAAGGCAAGAAATTCGGTGTCGTTTGCTGTCCCTGTCGCTCTTCTTTTGTAGCGTCCCTGTTGAAAAACCCTTTACTATATCACTTCCAGCTGTTCTATGCGGAGTTCGGCGCACTTAACAAGACGCACTAAACCATTTTGGTCGTTAGCTTTAATATTGTTATCCTCACTTAAATTTTATCATGTGAACAGGATTTTTTACAACCATCGAGTAGAATTAGAGGTTCCGTGTGGTTGACAGCGAGTGGAAGATCCTCGTCGCCCTTCTATATTCTGCAGGTGTGGTTTTTTTTCTAGCAAAGGCACATGTATGGCCTCAGTAAGCGTCTGTCAGTATTTTCGATCAAAGGTACCTTCCGGTCTCCTATGGAAGCCTATATGTTCTTCTGGTCGCTTGGATGTTTTTACAGTGCCGCTTAGATTTTTCTTTTGTTTTGTCAGGTTTTTTTAGTTGACTGTCTTGTGATTTGTGAATTGAAAGGAGAACTCTTCATTGTAGTCGGGCTCGGAATTCTGTAAGGCACACAAAAACGTTTCAACATATTCGCCTTACCCCAAATTTCAGGCAGTGTTAGGTACAACATGTCGAACTTATGTTAAAAAGGGGTATGAAAGGGTAAATTCTCATAGGGCACGTGACGAGTGCTTTTCACTTATTCATCTCAATGTAAATCCGTTTCTTGCCTAATTGTAAACGCATTTCCCTCTGATTTGCAGTTCTAACTGCTTTTTTAAACCGAACCGATCCATCGATTGTCGGCGACTTGGTGTCACTTTAAAACTGTTCCCTTTCGGTGGTCCCACATGTCCCCTTAGTGCACTTATCCCAGCTGTCGGTTCAAATCGCATCTCCCAAATCTGTATCCCTCCACAGACATCAATGTCAAAATATCTAAGCCTTGTATCCGCACACTCGCGTTTCAAGTCCATATACGAAATTCCTTGGCCTCACTTTGCGTATCTTTATATCCGTGTATTTAAGTATCTATCCATCATGGCCGGGGGGGGGGGGTAGATAAATGACAGCTGAACATAAAATCGTTGCTGATTACGATTTGCAACCACATTTATCGCGTACACACAAATTGCACGCAACAGATACAATTTCATTTGATCACTTGTGCAGATATACGATTTCTCCTCTCGAAGCCTATCGGTCTGTGTTGGCTGCAGTCTTTCGCTGCATATATGTAACTCTTCGCAGTCATATATTATGAGATGCGTAAGCCGGGCGCTCACTATCTATCTGCCCATTAGTTGTGCCCGATCCACAGAGATATCCTCCAGTAGCTGCAGCATTATCACCCAACAACAACAACAGACAGTGCGCATTTTAATTAAAGACTCGTATTCGGTTTCGTTGATTTCGCATTTAAGTTGTCATTTTGCTTGGACCGATACATTCCTGGACTTTGCACTGAAGAATTAGCCACACAGATACACGAGCGCAAGCTACCAGGTTACCCTACCTGGGGATTCTAGAAAACCCCGACAACTCCTCGAGAAACTGGTTACACAAACGCCCAGTCAGACGATTGGTGCGGCGGCATAATGGTGGGACGAAACGGAACGAAGTGTGATTGGGAAATTAGACCAGTTCAAGGTAATTACATGTTTTTTTGTACCTATGACAACACTCGCCGCATAGTTAGAGATAGGTACACGTAGATAGATTTAGTCCCCGGGCCCAGGCTATGCACGGGTTGCTGTGCGCTGCACTTTGTTGTCGCTGTATAGTACCAGTGGCTGGTGTACGCGGTACATGCTGATCATTCAAATGGACAATAATGAGAATATCGAGGAGGGATAGATACACCGATCCGTGGAGACGAGACTTAATTGATTGGCTTATTTTGTATAATTTACTGTTATTACTTGGCGCCATTTAATTTTTAAATATTTTTTCTCTATCTCTCTTGGCCGCATGTTTGTGGATGTTGTTTAATTTTTTTATTTTTTGCAAAGCCCACTCACGGCGGAGGTTTTTTTTTTCCAAGACATTGTTTGGAGTAGATTGATGGATGTTCTGACGGACCCCAAGCATTGTTTTCAATTTAAAATATTGGCTTTGACCCAGTCAAGCGGTAAGTGAGTCAAATGCTGTGCAATGGAACCACCGCACCGACCGGCCGGCCACCACCATTGTCGTCATGGTGTAATTTCGATAATAAATCTTGCGTGGATTAGGAGTCTTGATTATGTCACTAACTATAGTTGATGTGGCCTAAATAGATCGAGGTTAGCCATGGGAAAAGTCGGTAAACAATGAAGTCATAGCCGCGATCGAGAGGAATTTAAAACAGTGGCTGTTGGGTCTGTAAAAATGTAGTTATGTTAAAGTTATGGAGGCCTTTTTGTTACTTCATCATTGTCGCCATTTTTAATGTATCTGTATCTCCTATGAGGGGGTTTAAGGAAATGCATGTCGGTGTCATATTGTCGCTGTCATCTGGTTCGTGTGTTTTCGTTATGGTCAAGCAAAGTCTGAGAGCAATTACCTGGCTTTGCAAACGGAAACGCTCATATTGGCATTATAAAGGTCGCATCGCAATTTCATTCCATTTCAAAATTCCTACAACTGATGAACTGAAACAATAAAGTTTCGAGAACTGTCATCTTAGCAATGGAACAAGTTCTATGGACTAGTTCTAGTTATCCTTCTTTTTTTTTTAGAGCAGCCTGGGAAGCTGTATAACGATGTAGTCGAGCTCGTCACCAGTGCCAAGTATCTGCGACTAAGGTAATGTATTCGGAAAGCTTCTATGGAGAGCAAATATTGCCGAACGTGGTAGCAAATCTGTAAAATTGAATGCGTTGATTTAGCTCTACAGAGTAAACATTTAAGTTATACGGAATCAAATCCTGCTTTGGACAAAAGGCCCTCAGGGAAAGCTTCACAGCGTACTGGTTACTGTCCAATCATTAAAACCGCTTTATCTATGGATTTTCAGAGATGGATCACCCTTGTGGTTCTGAAGTAGTAGAAAGATGCGAGGCAGTGATAACATTTAGAGTCTAAGGCCATACAAATAAGAGACATATGACTGACGTATTCCTTGAAGAGCTCCAAGTTCACCACGCAGTGCTTTGTTTGAATACTAACAAGTGCCGCAAAATTTAAGTATTTAAGTCTTACGTGTGGTACCCAATTTTATGTATTTTTATTGGTTTGGTTACGCAACTTAACTGAATGGCTTAGGGTTTATTTCCCTCATTTTGCAATGTTATATCCTCATCATATAATTGATGCAGCCAAATCTACACATTGATAGTCAGATATCAAACAAATCTTTAGCCAGCGTAATAAAATCGAAAATTGTGAAAGATTGCCTGTCGACCTTCATGACTGTGTCATCTCATAAATTAACTTCTCAAGCATAAGAGCCTACTCTCAAAGTTGACGTGCTTATTTAAAAAAAAAAAGTTTCCCCAAATGGTCGGTAGGGACCTTTGGCTTAGCTTCTCACAACCATTCGTTTTGTGTGGTTTTTCATTTTTGGGATAACGGGTAAGGATCTGCAATTTTAGGCCAAGTCCAAACGACCGATTGAGAAGCTATTTCACTACATTTATACTTTTAGATATTTTTCAGACCTTCGCGAGAGGTGGCATAGTGAAAAAAAAATACTGAAAATCTGTTTTTTGTTTTTTTTTGTGTTCTTTGGACACCACGCTCAGTAATCCAAAACACTATCCACCAAGCTACTGCATCTATTATGTCTGTAAACCAGAAATGGACAGGAACCCATTTAGAACGCTGCAACACAACTTAGCTTACTTGGCTTATTAAACGATGTAAACACTCAAGTTGGCCCATCAGCGGTTCAGCTCTAAGTCTGCTGGACTACAGAGTAAGAGGCCCAATTTGTATCCACCGAGTGTCAATAACCTCATTGAACACATACAAATTTCGTCAGTTGGTATTCTCTCTGTGTTATCTATTATATTATGGTTCGTTCTTCAGTTTGCCAAAATCATATAGCGGTTCTAAAAACTGCTATACTATCATTGCAGCAAGTGGAATATTTTCAAATTTTTCAAAGCCAACACCAGGGGCACAATTTTCCAAAAGTCTGTGCTTGCTAATGCTGACAACATCGACATCATTTGCAGAACACAGCGAGCTGTCACTGGCATACTTTTGCAAGTATCAGTACGGAAGCGGCAAAAACGGGTATAGTGGTGAATGAGGGCAAAACAAAATATGTGCGAAGGGACACAAAATATCGACACAATGTCACGAAAGGTATCTATAACTTTGAGGTAGTTCAGGACTTTGTCTACCTCGGCAAGGCAGTAGAGGAAGACCTAGCCTTCGGTGGCGCACGCAAGTGGAAGTGGTCCTCAACCAACTTGGAGTGCGCAACTGGAGGCAGTTAGCCAAAGATCGCGCTAACTGAAGAGGCGTATTGGTTGAGGCCAGGGTCCTCCTCGCCACATAAGTAGGTAAGTAAGTACGGTATAGGGAGCCAGATTTTATATAACCGTCTGGGCGATATCGTTTTAAAAACTTGGTGACCATAGAAAATTATATTCTGTCCGAATTTTTTTGACTATCGTCAGCTTTTGTGACGATTGTGGAAAATGATCTCAATTAAGCTTTAGACTCGTAATATTTGCCCACTTAGTTGCTAGTTTTGGGGGTTTACCATTTCGACGATAATCGCCTGAAAAGTTACGAAAAAAGTGCCCTGAAAGTTCGCACTAGTCTATTATTGGACCACTCAATATGCGTGGATGGCTTCTCTTAATTTGATTGCCTCACAGCGGTTAGCGGCTATGACTTCCATGAGGCATTTTTTCTTATAACCATAAAACGTCCGAATACCAGATCTTCAACATCAAGTCCATTTTTTGGCCAATGGTCAAATCACATCTAAATAAATATTTCGAATGTGTGTCCCATTTGTCTGCTTGTCTCGATTATCAAAACACAGACCTCTCCCGCGGATACTCTCAACTTGTCTTGAGTCTTGAGCTGTCAATCAAAGACAAAGCGCACACACAACACACTTACTCAAGGCTCAATCAAAAGGCAGTTTTTAACACAATATTACGTTTCGACATGCACTCGGGATAATTACATCTAATTACCGCCTTAATAATTATGGTTCGACGCGGACCACTCCTGCATACGGTTACCTATATCTATGTGTGTGTGTGTATGTTTGTGTGGATTGAATGTTTCCACTTTTAATTGAATATACGCTTTAAATCAATATCGAAACCGAAAACCAATAATTATTTCTGACGACAACTTCATGGACTGACTGATTGCTGTAATACGTTACGTACCACCGTCAGATGAGATGCAGTGCTGTGCCGTTCAGATCTGCATCCACTCCACAACCATCGACAGTCTGAGTGGTCAATCTGTATGGGGAAAGAGATTAAAAAAAAAGCCTCGCACCTTGCAAATAGATATCGCTTCAACACTTTGAGGGCACAATGTTGCAAATTGGAAAATCTATCTGAAAACGGAATAAAGCGCGCACGTAAATCGCTCGTGTATAGTTAGTTACGTCGATGTCGAAGTATAGCGATGTATCTATGCTGTTTCTTGCGGTGCAGTGCAATTAAATTGATGCGAACTCTGACAGGTGGCAGGCGTTCTCAAAAATATATCAACAAACCTTGCGCAAGATGTGTGATGATTGATATTTAACTGGACGTCAAGAGGTGTGATAGGTGGCTTCAGAAATTGTTTATTCCGAGCGTTGTTTTCGCTTAATTGGCATATGGTGTTGAGAATTTCAATTTTAATGGGAGGTAATTTTTTTCTCCATCTATATTCGCTCACTCCTTGCTATCAATTAATTTGTTCTCTCGCATCGAAGGTGGCAATCAAAATATACAATTTGTATAATTTTCTTGTTATTTTTTGTTTTCGTTTTAATTGTGTTTTCTTTTTTTTTCTATTTCCAGAATGGATTTGTTAATTGCGATAAGGAGAGCTGTCCACCGATTGACGATTGCTATTTGATGGACTCAAAGGCAACAGACACGTGCTGTAGGAAATGCAAAGGTGAGTGTGTGCAAAAATGTCTGATGAAGATGTCAGTTTTGGACATGAGTGTAATTATATTGTTAGCTTGTTAAATCATGACGAAGTGTGAAATATTGTTTTTAGGTTCCGGTTTTTTTTTTACGAAAATTTATATATAAACAAACTTAGTGTTTTTTGCGATAGCGATTAAAATGTGATTTTGAGGGTGATTCATAATAAGCACGAACTAACGACAGGAAGTTCCTACTTTAGACGTCTTTTCTTCAACCATTTTTAAGTCGAACTATGCACATAAGCTTTTCCAAATTCTGCTTTAATGGTAGGAACTCAAAAACGTTTCGGGACGAATTGCGCATTTTAATTCCGCAAACTAGCTTCAACCTGCAAGTATTAAATTTTCATCGCAAAGCAGTAGGTAAAACTGTTTTGTTTTAGGATTCTGCAAAATAAAAACGTTCAATCGTTTTCGTTTGAACAAAAGTTCTGCTTTGTGTAACCTTGTAAACAAATGCAATTTTTGTTTGCCTAAAGGTATTTCTTTTAATTTTTTTTTAAAACGATAGGAATTTTCGTTTGCACGGAATGAAGACGCTTTTTCTATTTTCTTTGACCGTGAGTGCAAAGGATATTTACATATATATGTTTTTGTATACAAAATTATTCGGAATGAACATCAGAACTCTTCATTATAAGAATGAACGTATGGTTACCGTAGATATACTTATGCAAAGGGTGCCCTCGAATAATTATTTAAAAGGCCCCCAAAGTTTTGAAATTTTGAGTACACTGCTTCTTAAAAGTATGCAAGGAAGAAGCAAAGAGCGTAACATGAAGCAAATTCCTCTTTTCGAACATATTTTCTTTGACTTTTCCTACAGAATTCCAGAGCGGATATGAAATACGTACGATTTGTAAATAAGCTCGCATAGCAATCATTTATGTCAAACTCAATAATATTTCCGACATTTAGAGATTCCAATAATTATCTGGAAGCAGTCTTAACACATTTCTACTTTTTTTTGCACTTCGCCGAATCGATTTCCTTCGCAATTTCTAAGCACACATTTGCACCAGTCTTAAAATAAGCTGCCAGTTGCTTAGCTTTTTTAAAAACGACCAAATGTTATTTCAATGTTTGAATAGCGAGAAATCTTAGTTAGAAATCTTAAGATTTTACAACAAATATTTTTTTTTCTATAAGTGAATTAGTACTTCTCGTCGTGGGACGGCCAACGCCTATATCGATCTGCAAACCAAATAATAATCAGAGTTATGATGTTTGCCTCATGGAAGTGACTTATAATTGAGAAGCTTCCCCCCAGAATGCTATCCTTGGGGATGTTTGATAGACACAAACAGGTGCAATTTTCAGTTCTCCAGGATGGTGAACCATTTTTTCGTAGCCCCAGCAGAACCACATAGCTACTGCTTCCAAATAACATTTCAGTCTTGCCACTTTCTTTATATGCAACACTCGAGCTTATAATTTTCCCAAGTCAAATTTTGTAACACCGGTACCCAGTAGCTACCACGGATGTGTGAGTCAGTTCTGACACTGGGCATAGTGTACCCAATTCTTACATCTTTTAACCACGGCCCAGTCGCTTAAACGCCTTATACAAGTAATAGGAGCGTATTTGGTTGAGCTGACACCTGTAAAAAATGTTGAGATAGATCTTAGCAAAGCTCAAAATTCAACACCAAGCAGTGCATCTGACAGTGAGAGAATGACATTGACAATGAAGCAGTGCTCCAAATTGGCCGTATCATTTTTTTATATCCATCTAAGACTTTATAGCTTTTTGCAAGGTTATTTCAGAAGATGGCCTTTTGTGAGTGGCTAGCTATAGAAATTTATTGAAATTTTTATTGGATCTCAAAATTATTGCACTGATTGAATAATACATACATATAGTGATGTCTTAAGATCACATTTAAAATCTGTAGTAGCAAAGTTTTAGACTCTCTTGGTACTGAGTTGTACAACTTTCGAAGCTTCGTTATTGCGAAGAGATCGGTTGACTTTTTTTTCGTGTACAATCTTTAACAGAACTTATATATTCGAAATAAGCTGACTCTATGTTATCACGACTCAAATGGAACCTGTTCTACTATTCAAAAGTTCAAAGCACTCGTCAAAAAATAATACCCAACTCCCATTGTCCCGCATTCTGTACTTCAAGGAGTATTTTTAATTTTTAAGAGAAAATTTTAAATATTTAACTAAAATTATAATTTAAAATCCATTTCCAGGTTGCGTTTTCAAGGGCATCACCTATGCAAGCGGTGCTGAATGGACAGATCCGGAGAATCCTTGTCTCACATACAAATGCATAGCGAGTGTGATTACAGAAACAACAATGAAATGTTACACGCAATGCGATAGCAATCAAATTCTGCTACCACGACCAGGCGAATGTTGTCCAACGTGTTGGGGTAAGTTGTGCAAAACCAAATCTAAATCATATTCGATATTCATATAGCCCGGTCCACAAAATGCTCCAATTTATAGCTTGTCTCATAATTTCTACCCAAACAAGCACAGCCAACAGCCAATGTTGGCAGTAAAAAAACAGATTCTTTGGAAACCTATTAGCTGCGCCATATAGCTGTTGTTCCGATAGGGAGAAAATGCTTCCAAGCTTGCGGTTGCGCTAGTAAATATAAATTTATTTATTTTTTTTACGGTCAATAAGAGCTTTTGTCAATAATCCGATTTGGCCAGCATAATCGCCTCGTAATTCTTTTGGCTGTCCTCGCTAGCTGTGTGGATTTTTATTTGATAGCTTTGACGCCTTAGGACTCCCATTCTGCTTTTGTTTGACCCACTAAATTTCGCATTGTCGTCGCTGCGCTGTTAATAATCTCCTTGTGACATCTGTTTAAGGATGTAGTTGAATTCATGTAGGTATATGGATATCAATTTGTTTCGATTCGCATTTATTTGGAATGTGAGTGGAATGGGGGCTTTTTTATGTGTGTAGGTCGAAAGAAAATTGATGAAGCGCATCCTTGTGGAATACGGAAAGAGGATAATTTTTAGTGATGATGAATATTTTTGTTTTTTTTTTCTGTAAATTGTGTTGACTGTGGCACCCTAAAAATGGGGCCCTCGAAGGAAACAAAGTTTATAGTGCTAATAACAGGAGTTGTGTTTATGTGTTTATACAAGTCTCAAACAAATGACCGTGTGGGCGATTATTATTTATTAGAAAAGAAATATACTTTCTATGGAAATATTTGTGAAAAGAAGTCTGAAGTAGGTCTTGTGGACTTTTATGTAGTATTTTTAAAGACGGGCCAGGTCCCTTGTTATCTGATGAGATATCATCACATAATGACATGGGATCACTGCTTAAATACTTTTCAGAGTCTTGCTGATAGGTCGATGTAATACGAAGTGGAGAAAGAAGTCATGTTGAAGCTTCAGATGATTTTTCCTTACTACTGAAAGACCGTTCGCATTCGAGTAGTTCGCAAAAGCAGAGGGCAATACTTTTACAAAATATTACAGAACCTGTAGCTTTACTATTCATCGATGGAAAATCAAAACTCACGGTTGTGCGAAGCTATGCCTAGGGTCCCTTCCGATCTGTTGCGCCAACTATTTATTTATTTAAAGTATGTATATCGTAGCCTTGGACATCTTAAAGCCTTCTGATCGGTTCGGGCTTAGAGCGGTTTTAGTCAAGTAAGCCACTAGTTTGTCAGCTCTGCGGATGACGGCAAAACCTTCTTCTATCAGGTAGTACTACATGGTCTATCATACAATTGATTTTCTAATAACGCTGGAGAACCCCATGGATCTATACTTTCTTCAAATCTATCTCGATATCTATAATAAATTTGTATCGACTTGAACGGAGTGGAGGCTGCCAATTGGTTTTGACATGACCTCAGGTGTACCACACGGGTGTTTCTTAAGCCCGATTTTGTTCAGGCCTGCCAGATGGTGCGATACGTCGCGAAACGTGCGGCTTTTATTTTGATTTTGCGACAAGAATTCAGCTTTTGCGATATTGATGTTTTTTCGCAGTTTTCGTGCGATTTTTGAAACATTAAGTTAACACTCATTATGTATCCGACATTTTCACAAGCCCCAAGCCCGAAGCGACGTTTTGAAGGACAAGTGACATTGAGCTTTATTTGCATTTCACAAATCATCACAAGACAAATATATTGATGAGAACGAAGTTGCACTAAACTCTTTATTTGAAAGTTTAAATTTTTAAAGGGTCATATGGAATTAGGCTTAGTAAGCGATTATTCTTACACAAACTTAAATACTTCATAAATAAATAAAATACATTAATATATAAACACAATTATATAAACCTTATCAAGACTGATTTATTTATTTATTTTTGATTAAAACCTGCGATACCTATGTATGTTATTTAGATAGGTAGTTCCTTTTTGTATTATATTTTACCATCACCAAATGAAATTGTTCCTTTTTTGTTAACTTTAAAAATAAAATAAAACTCAATATGATTTTCTTATTTTTAACCTTGTTTCTACCTATCTTAAGCTATTTTACATAGTGCGCTTTTTTTGCGACACAAAATTTAATTTTTCGCAATTTTTTTGCAATTTTTAATGTCACGACACGAGCACTTTGGAACCTTTCAAGCCTTTTTGTTTGCTCTTTATATCTTCTCTCACAAAAATGCTGCTTCTTGAAATGCTGATATTTTTAATTCTGGTTCACAAAATTCAGCTTTTCAATTTTAATGCAATAAGATTCTGCTTTTTTCATCTAACAAATATGAACAAAAAAAAAATATAAAATTAAAAAACAAAATTATGAAAATTAAAAAGAAAAAAAAATAAATTAATTATTGAAAAAAAAAATAAAAAAGCGATGTTTAATTAAAAAAAAAGATACAAAGCAGAGAAGTGAAAAATTTAAAACAAATTAAAAAGGAAAAAGAAAATTTTCTCTCCATCTCTGATTTACAAAATTCTGCAAACAATAAAAAAGGTTTGGAAATATCGAGAATCGTGCGCTTTCCAAACATTTTTTTATTGTGTATAGAGTTATCTAAAGGAGGAGATTGCAAAGCAGAATTTTGGAAAGTAAAATTTTGTAGAAATAATTTTGACTCTTCCGGAATTCTGACCCACACCCATCTTGGTTCTTAGGAAGAAAATAGTACTGCTTTGTAAGTACAATCGTCACTGATGTATATATAAAGGGTCATTCATTTTTAGGTTTCGAAAGTAAAGCTAAATAAAACAGACAGCGATACATTTTTGATGAGATTTTTATTTCATTATAAAGTTTGGACCTTGCCATTACGTAAGTGTGAAATACAATATTTCCAAATGGTGAGACAGAACAAAAAATTGTTCTTGTTGCATCGCCACCTTCAAGCATGACCTATAGATGCCTCTCAATGCTCATTGCACTGATTAATACTATATTACCGATCAGCGATGGTCCTCATTTGATATTTTCAAAGAACCATCTAAACCTTTCGTCACCGGTAACTCTTTGGGCCTATTTTTTCTCTATTATTATTTTCTCTAAATAAAATAGCTCAAGAACTTGTTTTTCCAACTTTCTTAGTTACATCCCCCGCAGATGTTTCGCAATGCGATGTCGGGTGCAGCTTAGAGCTATTGTCACGACCGACTGTAACTGTAGGGGTTACTAGGCTAACTCTCATCAGCCTACTTGAAATGCACAAAACGCTTTGTGGTAGCTTTAAAAAACGTCAGCCAATCTAGCTGAGGTATAAGTGGCAGCGACAACAAGTCGCCACCCCAGACAAATATACCCAATTTGCGTCATACGATCTGTCAACTTTGAAACCAGTTTTCCTTTCTCAACACCCACTACTTAAATATTATTTTAACAGTTAAGAAATCATAAATTCGCATCCACTTTATGTGTATCCTAAATTGCCAAATATATAAATAAATAAACTTCCCTCCACACCACCGAATCAAAACCTAAACCAACCTACAACCAATACCACCAACGTAGCGTCGCGTATATTGATTTTACTTATTTATGTTGGCAATAAATTTCATAATTTCTCGAACCAATAAGTATTGGTAGTTTATGTGCGCCGATAAATGTGTTGTAGTTATAGATACTTTCGTATCTCAAAAGTGGCCATTTAAGTCGATGTTTCTCAAAGTGTTTACGAGAATTTTATTCACACGAGATTAGCCAGAGATTATATGCGTAGTTTGGATAGTGTGCGGTGACTTATGTCCGATATTGGATGTCATGCAACAACGAACAACGGCAGCCATAGTTGCGTGTGGTCAATAGGCATCAACATTATTATTAATATTATTATTTTTTTTTTTTTTCTAACAAACTGCTAATAGATACAAATTAAGATCTTTATTGTAGAAGCGATGGTGGCTGTCTGGCGGATAGATTGACTCTGGCCTCCTCCCGGAGATGGCAGTTATCTATTTTATTTATGATTATTAAATTCAGGTGTGAAATCTGAACATCATACTGCTGGGATATGGTGCGAGTATTGGCCATAGGGTGTGTGCTCTCAGATTGTTTGTTGCTGTTGTAGATGATGATGATGATGATGAGGTGATGCTCTTGCCACATATTTCAGGGTCCGGTTGTGGGTTCTGATTAGGGAAACCTGATACGGCACTAATTAGAAAAAAATACAAATTCAGAGGTAAAAGAAATTCGGCATATGGAAATTAACTGAAATATTGAGGAGAGTGGTGAAACAATTTGACATCAGGTGGATATTCTGCCGTTGGAATTGGGAACTTAAATCGAAAAAAGGGGAAATTGAGCTTCGAGTGAAATTTTCCTTTGATAACAGGCGAAATGCGTATCTTCATTTGAAACTATAGACCAACTAAACGGATTGTGCAGTGTGATGGAGAAATAATTTTGAATTTGCTATAAATATTGGACTCCTAAAAGTGGAGTCGCAGATTGCTATCCCCGTTACACCTTAGAGGTATTTTCATTGCCACACTCCCCCCCCCTGCCCTCTCCTAACCCTTTGTGAAATTCTGACGAACGTCTGTTAGTATAACAGTCCTACGAAATCTTCTTAATTCAGCAGTTTGAACTCACCATCGAATTATTTGTCCCTTCCATTGATCTAAAAAATTAAAACACCTACCTACTCAAACAAATATGTAGTTCTGGAAACCTAGACCTTATGATCAATCTGCTAACCCTGCAAATTATAATTACAATATAAATACATCTCAGAAAATAAAAGTAACGAATATATTTGTCGGTCATTTAAACCATAAATATATCGTCCATTTTTGGTACGAGCTTGCCCCACCACCTTACCTATCAAGCTATCGTATAGATCGAGACATATTTGTAACAGGTCTCGGACATATTAACCCCTATCGCCTATCCGTTTGGAAAAACAAAAACCGAAACGAAAGGCAAACCTGTTCGGATCTCAGATTACATTCAAAGTATCCGTTTCGCTACAATATAAAATGAAGCATATAAACGCGTTCATTTCACATTAAAATATTCCGCAGCAATTAGTTGTCGGAGAGCTTCGGCAAAAATGCGCTGTGTAGCTGTCAAAAGTAAGCGGTATAACGCGGTTCCACGCGACAAGGTGCGCTATATGTCATCGGAGAATTTTCCCGAAAGTTGTGTCGGAACGGATATTTCAAATGGAATTTCTGCGAATTCGTACAAATCAGAGAAAATTCCGTTGAGATCGAATACCTTAAACGGTGTTTTTGAGTCATTGTGCACTTGATCAAATGCCCCACTGCCGACCTAAGCAGTAACTTTGCACCTGTTAGGAGCTGTGCCAGAGCTCTATAGATACCTATCAGTGTAGGCAGGAGCATTAAACATTTCCGTTTTTAATGACAGTCTGACTGCATGTTTTTCTTTTCTGTAAAGGCTTTTAAAGATTATAGGCCAGGGCAATCTTTCGCCTTTTTTTTTAATTTTTGCCAGTATCAATCTAATATCAAATGCCTCTCGAAATTTTTCGCTTTAGACGCGTTCTTTTAGAAACCCGCTCACAATTTGTAAAGTGCTTGTCATTTAGTTTAGTTTTATGTATCGAGCTTCAGCGACTTCAGTCGTTTTATATAGAATTTAAAACGGTCTAGTTTTTTAATACTACCCGAATCTTGCGAATAATTCGTAAACCGGGAATGTATGTCCAAGCTCATTTACCAAATTTCAATATTAAAGCTTCCATAAATTCAATGAATTAGCATATCGTTACGGAGGGATTTTGTCAACGATTTTCCTATCTGTTCTCTTTCTATTGGAGGTGCCACGCCCACTTTCCAAATACTTCGAATAAGCAGCATACTCACTCATGTAGAACATTTTGTAAGCAATATCTCATATTTAATTATTTGAAGCATCTTTTGTGCCAAATTTCGTATTTGGTATGTTGCAACCCCTCTATAAAAAAAATGGAACTTTCTCAAAAGACCTACTTAACAGTCCATTCATACCAGAAGATCGGATAACGTTTTTGGAAACGTATATAGAAGCCAACCAGCTCACATACTTTTAGCGCTCAAAATCACAAGGACCGCAGGATTTCTGAAGTTAAAACCAGTGAAATTTACTGAACTTACGAAGTTCTAAAACGGGTGGCCCAAAAAACGCGCAAAAGGGGGCATCCAACATGATATCAGTCCTTTGATAGTTGTTGCCCACTAACAAAATTTAACGCCAAGATATCTTAAAATCTTTCTCCAACATATATTCCATGCGGCTTCGCAAACCAAATCTATCACCTGTAAACCTCTAATTGTAGCGAAATATTTGATATATGAGTAACTTTTAACCTTTACCTTAAGCTTTTTAAGGATATATCGGAGGATTTCGTAATTTTTTACTTGCAGTCTCGAGGATGCCATTCTACATGATACTCGATGGGTCAAGTCCCAGATTGGAGCCCCGATCCGGGGGAGATTATTCTAATAAAGTCCAAATTGAGGGAAAGGTATAAATTGTTTTGAGAAAGATTGCTGCCTTCTGGAATTGTACGGCCATATTGTTTGTATTTACTATAAACTCCGATATCAAATGTTATTAAAAGTTTCCTTCAAGTACTTTATGCTTCCGTCAAAGTGCTGTGATTATTTTTATCAATAGCTCTAGACATTTGATTTTAGTTAATACTTTAGAGTTCATAATTTCCTCCTACGAATTTAAAGCTTCCTTTAAAACCTTTTCGGATCTCATCGCGAAACGATTTTATTCGACATTTATAAATTTTTCCTTCACATTTTCGGGGGAAATACTCATTTATTAAAAACTAATAGACTCAGATGCGAAATCTGTTGCTCTATGGTTTGCGCAGTGTAGAGAGCCGCCGTTTCTGTATGGCCACAGATTCTACCCTTGACTCTGGCCATCTCGATATATGCAGAGGATATGCAATCGGCAAAAACTAAATGCAGCCGATCAATGTTAAATATCATCTCGCAGAGCTTCCCCGTTTCTGCAGTATTTGAGATGTACGCATTCGGACCTTAAAAACGACAGACGTAATGGTCCGAGTCTGGAGTACACGAGAAGTTCCTTATGTCGTCGTACCGTCAATTTTGTTGCCGTTTGGTTGATGCTCTCTTAAAAAAATCTAGGTGATAAAAGCATGCGCTGGCGGCTAGAGTAACTTCACGACCCACGGTGAGGTCCAAGTCCATTTCTAAATATAGTGTTATTGTAACTTATATAAGCCTTGCTTGACATCTGTATACTACAAAAGACTTCCTCTATGCTCACTGGTGTTAAAATCACTAAGGACAATTTGATCGTCATCGCTTATGGTTGGTCGGGAGACTTATAACGTCATTGTGTCTACAGTGGAGGTTGGCGTCATTCTAACAAATTTGGCTTTGATGTGTCCCAAGGCCTTCCCTCATACTTTGAATGTTCTAAACGGCATTTTGCCTAATTCTGCCTTATGTAACAAATCTCAATCCGATAAGGCGCTGAATATATTTTTTTGTAGCAGTGATTGCCCTTAGTCCACCAGCTTCTTCACATACATTTTAAGAAGTCCACCTTCCTTGATCCAGCCGGAAATATTCTACAAACGAAAAAGTCTAACCATCCCGTATCCAACCGGCTCTATCATCGACCGGATGCTCGAAAGTTGCAAAAGTAGCCTCAGATACCGAGACCAACATTCGAACCACCTCTCTATAACAGTTCAAAAGAGGACCGTCCTACCCTTCATCTAAAAAGAATCTCCTGATCTCTCTGCCAATGATACATAGCCGCACCATCCATCGTCGTGGGAACTAATCCAATAATTGGCAATCAATCTGCATGAGTAAGACCTCTAAGAATGCCAAAATGGGCCGTCTCCTCAACACCAATTTACATATACAATCACTCGGATGGTCCCCTGCATAAGCTACATCATTCCAATCTTTGGTGACAAGGCATCCATCTTCGCCCACACTCAACCAACAGCCATTCTCAAAAATCCGAAGCACACAACTCACTCAAAGAGCGGATAATCTCCCCCAGAGCAGAAGATAACGCAAAAACGAAATAACTCGCATTAATCAATCCGCGACAAGAAGGAGACCCCCGACCATTACCTTCCATTACCATAAAATAGGAATACCTACAACAGCAACACTAACACCACTTTAACAGCCCAGAGATGCATTCACAGTGATAAACATCTAAAAACAAGGACATTAGTGTATAGTTTAATGAACTTCCTTCCTGGGGCATATATACATCCATTAGGCACAAAGCCTCGCTGCTGCGTCATGCTGGCTGGGGATTTTGGATCTGGATATCCTCGGCAGACATCAAGGAGCATGTCTGGCACTTGATCAAATGCCCCGCTTGCAGCCCGTGTCCCCTGCCACAATGGTACTCGTACTCGTACAATCATCATCTCATTCGGTTTAATGAATTTCCGAATGGGTCGTAAAAATTTCAATCAAATTGTTAAAAATAAAAGAAATGTGCACAATAATTATTATCGTCGAGTTGGGTATTCAAAAGTCTCGCGGATCTTTGGTGGCGAATATGCGCCCCCCACCCCATATATACCCATGTTAGTCATCCATTAAGACATTCGATTTCGATTGCCTTTTTTTTCTGCGTCTTAATTGCGCCAAATTAAACAACACTAAACGATAATTTTACATCGATGTGTTTTCAGATGCCATCGGGAATCGCCGCGCTGCACCGTCGTGTATAGTGTATTCGAAGCTCCCAGCATGATGTGGGGCTTTTCGCTTTTAAGACAAAGCCAGAGTCCTTAAGTAAACAAAAGAACGCGCAACGGCCGGATGGTGGCCGCTCGGTGTATTAAGCGCGCATCTCAAGAGTCAAGAGTGCTGCGGTCATTAATTTCGAGCAGTTTACGATATGAGTCCATTAGTTTGGCCCAGTCAAAGGGGCAATTTGTCAGCTCTTGTGTGTGGCAGGTGAGGGTCGCGGTATGCGGAGGCACAGAGCACAGTTCACAAGGATCCAGCGGATGGGATTGTTTTGTAATTTGTGTCTGTGAGGAAGGTTAAATTGGTTTTGGGGGCGTTGCAGTTCTCCCGGCGAGGGTCAATTATCATATGCAAGTGGCTATATCTTTTCGGTAGATGCTATGTATATGCATCATCACGATAGGTAGGTATGCCGCAGTCATATGACAAGACGCAGCTTGACTTGCATGATTGAGTGGTAATATTTTTAAGTGAAATCAACAGAACAAGGGGCATTTCGGTAATTACCGTAGATCGAAGGGCGGATGTGAGATGAGGATTGTGGAAATCCCTCTTGAGGAAAGGGTAACAGGGAATTTAGTCATCTTTTGTGGTTGATGCGTTCCTCTGTGAATCATCTTATATTTATATATCCATCAACTGTGTTTGAAAAATCACTTTCGTTAATTCCTACCGGCTTTTTAGATAATTTTCCAACTTAAGTGGGTTGAAACGTCCCTGCACCTTCTTCGAATTTATTTTCTCCTTCTGTGGTTTGTCTCCTAACTATCAATATGTCCGGTTCTCACATTTGTTTTAGCTACGAAGTTTGGCTTTAACTATGAATAGGCGTGTTGTATATTTCCCACGTCACCCTGTTCATAGTTTCTTTTATTCTGTTAATATGTTCTTAAATGTTCCAAGTCAAACAACAAAAGTTGGTAACTCTATTTAAGTCCATTTATTGTTTGCATAGTTTTGATAGCACGAAGTGGTTGTACTATCCTCAGATACAATAAAACCTTAGGGGCCTTATGTTTGTTACCGGTTAACGTTAAAACTACTAGACAGATTTGAATGAGTTTTTAGATAAACGTTTCAAAGCCTCCACGAAGGTCATAGCAGTGGTCACAGATTGACGCCAATTTTGGCGGAAAACATACGTGTGTTGTGCGTGCGTGAAAAAACACATGAATTCCGATCCGGATAGTTTTGGATCCGATAGGTGGCGCTGTTGTCGATCTCCAAAACCACTTAACCAATTTCAATGAAATATTATGGTGGCGGGCGCAAATCGCAAGCATTAAAGAATATGTGATGTGGCATGTGACCCATGTGTGCGAAGGCTGTACGGAGCATATCACTTGGTAGAAAGAAGGGGAGTTATATTGTACACTATCATTTTTAAATATTGACCACTCGCTCAAGTAGTCCAGCATATTAACCACTGAGCCACCGAGTTCTCAAGTCGCAACTACTGACATTTAATGATCTATAGCACCTTTATCGAATGTGAAGTGGGAAAAAAATTATCCGAACGGTGATTCTTACTTCCTGGGCAAACTTTGAGCGACCGCCATGACATCACCGCACGATTTTTTAAACAAAACCTCAAAACGATCATGGACTTTATCGTTAAGCACAGTGTTTTTGGACAATCGCGTTTCTGGATGTACTCGGTCAAAGTTCGCCGGGTCAGCTAGTTTCATATAAAAATAAAGGCGGGGAACTTTTTTCGAATTTAGGGGAAAATTATTGACTTTTCTAATAAAAAAAAAACTGGAAAACAGTCTTCACAGTCTGGGACCACTGGGTCAGAGGCTATGTCTAAAATGTATTTGTTTTATTTTTTCTCTGTTTTGAACTGCTATTACTCAAATAATTCTAATCAATACAAAACACCAGTGACTACATAAATTTAGGGGAGACAATGCTCCCTTCAATATTGTGAGCAATCGAACATGATCAAATAGATCTATTTCATGAAACTTAAAAATAGCAGCAAAATAGTTGTTGAACTTTATCATACTTTGGGGTAGTGGCCGTTCACCGAAAACACTGGACCCTAGTAACTTAACTTTTGAGATGACTATCGTCAAAACGATAGATTTCCAAACTAGCTTGTGCAAGAGTACGAGTTTCAGAGCTTCACCTAGTTCATTCTCCACAGAGATATTGAAGATTGAAAACTTGCGATAATCTAAAAAAAAAAATCGACCTGAAAAAAACTTATTGAAAAACGTATCGTCCAGTTCGTCGGTTCTTTGGATTTGGTCTTATATTGTCCGTCCACTGAGGGCTGTAATGGAAGATTGTAAGATTATTTATAACTAAAGAATCCGAGAAAAATTTACTAAATAAATAAAGAAATAGATAGTGAAACAGGTCCGTAAGGACCCTAGGACTAGGGAGAGATTCTGTTAAACGAAACGAAACCACTTTCGCTATTCAAAAAACGAAAGGCATCACGCGAAAGCGAAAATTTGCTTCATGTAACTGCTTTCGTTTTAAGCTCCTCGCTCGCAATTTTTTAAGAAACGGTGTGACAAGAACGTTAAAGTTTGAGAAGCTGTATATACCAAATATGTTGTTTTGACGGCTAACAGCTGACCGCTTTGAATCAAAATATTTCGTTTATTGATATTTAGGTCGTTAAAAAAAGGTGATCATTCGAATTTATATTAATAAATAATTCGCCAGCATTGTGAAATAAAAATTAGTCACAGCCACTAATTAAACAATCAAGGTGAATGAGAAACGTCAAACAAATAGCATTCGCTGTATTCCTTTCGCATGAAACGAAAATGTCTTTCGTTTACGATGTAACATGAAGCAAACGTTCGTTTAAACGAAAACCATTGAACGTTTTCATCCTACAAAATCCCACCCCTTCTCACAACCATTCGTTTTGTGTGAGTCTTTAATTTTTGGGACGAATGGAGGGGATCTACAATTTTGTAATTGAGAAGCTCTTTCATGACACTTTTACTCTTGGATGTTTGACAGACGTTCGTTGTAAATTTACTAAAAACGTTTTTAAGTTCCATAGGCCACTTAGGGTTGTGTCATCAACTTTTCATGAAGGAAAACTCAAATTAAACCCCTTTCTGCCACTAAGATCTAAAGTGCTTAGCTCCTTAAAGTGATTTAACAATTTTTTTATACATTCCTTAGAAATAAGATCACCAGAATGAAAACTGCACCCAAATCCTTTCAGTGGTTCTCGAGATTAGCTCAGTCGAACAGTGTAACTCAAAATTAAAAGGACTGTAAAGAGAACAGCGGCACCTCTTGGGACTTCAATCAAAGTATACTCTCTAACTATGTACTTACTAAACGGGCTCCTGGCCTGTGAAAAGTCCTTGCCTGAGACACTGCAGTATTGCATCCTCTATTATCCTGGGCACGCTGTTTCTGGCTATCCATACCAAGCGATTGGTCTTTGAAACGGAGGTTCGGTCTTCCTTGTCTTCTCGAACCTGAAGGCTGGAATTCAAATATCCTCTAGAATGAGTGACGTTTTCTCTTAGTCGGTGGACAGTGTCAGATGCTTGTTTATTTGTTGATGGCATGCACTCAGTCTTGTCCGTCAGAAGACCTGAGAAAGTATGGCTGATGGCCGGTCAACAAGATCTAAAGGGACCTTCTTGTCATCGCATACAGGGTCCTGTCTGCTATTCGTAGATAACCCTATTGGTATCTATCAGTGCGGTCGTATGCCCGGAAAGTCCAACATTGATCAAATTTCCTCACTTGGAGACATCCTGGAAAAGAACCAAGACGAAGACAAGAACTACAATTGCTTTCATTGGGCTAAAAAGTCCCTCGACTAGGTACCTTAGCTCTGCCGCAAAAAAACTCAGCAGTTTCTGGATTAGACTTTGGGACACACTTTGACACTTTATTTCCCCACCCCTTAAGTTGAAGTCTTTTGCGTTAAAATTCTTTCTGACACCATAAACTACACCACAAACTGCTTTACTCACATCCTATACGGATGCTCCGATCCATTGCTTTGTTCAGTTGGTCAAAGAAGCCGACTACTTACCCATGTTAATAGAAACATTTCGTAAGCCTTGCTTTTACAGCCTTTTGATGTTCCTCTTCTAACTATCAGATATTCGCCACAAATCACGGCCAAATCATCGCGGCGCGGCGGTTCCGATAAAGTTACTAAACATATCACCAGCACAATCCATTGCCAAATGCCGTTCAATAATCTCGATAATTTATTACTGTGCTCCGCCCACCTTTGTATGACCACTCATAATCACATCGTAAAAGCCACCCAAAAGGCCACTTTAAAGTCCACAATCGTCCGTCCGACATATAGCCACACAGATGGGAAACACAGAAAAAAAAATAAAAACAATCTGACCTGCCAAATGAAGTTGTCGAAAAGTCCAAATAAATTCATTGGCACTCTAATGGAACGACCCGAAACCGAAATTTACGACACACAAGACCTCGAGCCGTGTTTTTTTTTTTCTTTTTTTTACTGTTTTGTTATGTTTTGTGCCATCCGAGGAAGCCATCTCAATTTACGAGCCAAAAGTTCCACCTTGTTAAGCAATTTTGTTCCATAAATTATTCTAATTAGTATGCGAGGATGTTTTGGCGGTCGGTGGCGGTCGGCGTTACCCCGAAGATCGAGTGGACCACCAGAACATTTCCAAAATAACAAAACACGCAGAAAAAACAAAAACAAAAGCAGAGCAAACAAAAAATTGCAAGCCCCCAAGGCCCAAACACACTCTACGCAGAGGGGCAGCACAAAAGCGGGACCGCTCATCAAATTGTATCGCAAACGATAAAATGTGACCACCGACGTGTGCGGTCGGGGCCCTTTGCTGTATAGAAGGTAAGCTCTTGTTGTGTCTTGTGTGTATCCATAACACAATGGGCCTTCCACACCGGCCGGCCAGATAGCCAGCCAGCCAGCCAGCATATAATGGCATCTCTGGACTCTGGCACAGGCAGCAGCAGCAGGGGAAGCTGCCATTTAATTTTGTTGTTCTTTCTCTATGGCCGTGTCGAATGGAGTTAACAAAACGCTGAGACGACCGCTCAACTTGAAACTGAAACTGAGACCGTGCACCCAGGCTGCTGAGATGAGACCCTTAATCGATTGATTTCGGCCAGAGCACAGGTAGATAGAGTGCAGCCGCTGGTGGTGGTGCTGACTGCTGACCCACCGCATGGAGTGTGGTCGTCGTTGGGGCCCATTCAGAGAGCGAGATAGACATGCAATGGGCGGCATAAAACAATTCTGGAATATGTCTTTGGCCATGTCTGTGAATTAAGTTATTATAATCAGCGGACCGCTTTGGGTCACGATATTCGCTACAGAGCGATGTTGATTCATTCGAACGTTTTGTGCCAACAAAAAAGGACATACAGCCCGACTCCCTTGACTTGGCCACCATGATTGAGGCGAATGTTCTGTGGCGGTGAACAATATTCTACGACCGCGCCATCGATTGATGATCGGTGTGCTGACTGTGTGTGTGTCTGTGTGTATGTTTGTATGCGGGCGCTGATGCCAGAGGAGATGGGCAGGCGATGTGGAGGGTTTGCACTTAATAAAGTGATGCTTAGGAGGATCGCAGCTTCAGGTATAGGGAGAGAACATTCGTGGGAAGATGCGATGTTGCATGCAGACCGAAACAACGACGACCGTCTGCAGATATTTACAGGATAACGAAGAGATAACTGAGACATTGTTGGATGCTTTCAACATGCGCCAACCATAGGAGAAGAACAAGAGACCTTTCGGCGCCATTTTAAAATCGGAGAAGGTAGACTTTTGGTGGCCAATTTTGCGTGATCATTCAGACAAAGCGTCACGTCGTCGCTTGGGTGAGCTGTTGTACGATGTCGTCAGTGAGTTTTGGGGAACGACCAAATTTGGATGTTTCCTTTTTGTGTTTGTTCTGGGAAAGGTGATTATTATGAGAACACAAGCGTTCTGACTCTTGGGAACGAATGGGTGCCGCTTTGTCTGAAGGGTTTTGCAAATGGAGCCAATGAGAACCATTTTCGACTTTTTTCAATCAGCATATCAATTCTACAAAAGTGCAAGTAGAAGCATCGTCATCACATAGATTTTGAATGACTCTCCAAAATACCGTTAGGGGCCTTAAATGCTATTCACATGAGCTTGAATATTGGGAAATTTAGCGGGTTTTTGTTTGACTCTGTCGAATTAAATGTCTACAGCCGAAACCTCCGACAACGGTAGGGCTGTCATCTGGGACTTATTTCCTAAGCTAAATGGAAACTTTTGGCATGCTTAGATGAGTCAATGGACTGTCATTACTACACCGACAATGATGCAGGTATGCGGCGAACTTGGTTTGTGATGCAAATAGCTTTCTACCAGACCCAGTTAGAAATGCAACTCGGCAATTATTTTTGTCACCCATTTTAATATGACATGCAGTTCGGTCTAAAAGCTGTAATGCAGACCATTGCAACTGAAGATCTGTTGTCCGGTTCGCTAAGAACCTGGGCCTAACCCGTCAAGCTCCTTAGCTAATTATAACCAGTTGCAGACTCTTAGCGTGTTGAGATCTCCTACCACTTGTGCGCACCACCTAAGGCGAGGTCTTCCTCTACTGCGTTGTCCCTTTTGGGGTGGAAGTCGAGGCGGAACATTTGTGTCCATCCTCTCAACATTTCACATATTAGAAGACTTTTGCGCCTGTCAACTAACGTATTTACATTACGTATTACAATTACAGTTTCTTTTATAAAAAAAAACAACTAGAGTAAAGGGTTGACATCTAAAGTCCGACTAAGGGACTTATTTTCTGTAACTATCACTCCATCTTCCATCGAGGTTTTGTTGGCCGTGAAAACCCGCGACCAGAGTCTTTGTATCCAACTCCCCCATATCACTATTTCGACATTCAACTTCAAATACTTTACGGATCACTTCCCCTCTTTCATTTCAGGATGCAACATCAACGGTCGAACTGTCGCCGAAGGCCAAGAAGTTGTGGCGTCCATCGATGACCGATGCTTGGTGTGCAAGTGTTCTGGCAAAAAGCTGACGTGTGCCAAGAAGACATGTCCGGTGTTGCAATGCCCCACCTGGAGACAAGTGCAACAGCCCGATGAATGTTGCCCACGTTGCACCGCAGCACGTGAATTTCTGCCAGTGCCAGGTAAGTCCCAACCGTCGTGGTAGCACCTCACCATCACCCACTAACCTTGTTGCTTGTGCTCCTGTTTCTTCTTTTCTTCTTTAAGGAAAATGCATGTTCAGCCAAAAGGTCTACCCCGACAAGAGCCGCTTTGTTCCGGATCGATGCTCGAACTGCACCTGCTCCGACGGCACATCGATATGTCGACGGGAAACCTGTCCCATCCTGGAGTGCTCCCCCGAATACCAGGAAACAGACTCTGAAGGCTGCTGTCCGCGTTGCATGACATCTGAATACCGATCCGAATGCGTGTACAACGGCACGACTTTCCAAAACGACGAAACCTGGAACATGGGACCGTGCCGATCGTGCCGTTGCAACGCCGGCACTATCCGCTGCGCCGAAATGAAGTGCCCCCCAATCAAGTGCAAGTCGAATGGGCCAACGGTGGTGCCACCGGGACAGTGCTGTCGGAAATGCGTCGAGACTGCCGGCACCTGCACCGTTTTCGGTGATCCGCATTTCAAGACTTTCGACGGAAAGTTCTTCAGCTTCCAAGGTTCGTGCAAGTATCAGCTGGCTGCCGACTGTAGAGACCACACGTTCACGATACGCCTGACAAATGATGGCCGCGAAACGAAACGCTCCTCCTGGACGAAGACGATCACTCTCAAGATGCGCGGAGTCCGGGTGACCCTCGGTCAGAAGCTTCGTGTCAAAGTAAATGGCAGCCGCGTCATTCTGCCATATTCCCGTGGACCCATCGTCAGCATTGAGCGCCTCACCGAAGGTATCCTTCTCAAGACCGAACTAGGCCTGCAAATGGAATGGGACGGCAACAATTTCCTGCAAGTACAAGTACCCTCGAGCTACAAGGGCAAACTTTGCGGTCTCTGTGGCAATTTCAATGGCAAGGGCCGTGACGATCTGACGTCGCGCGATGGACAAAATCATTCCGACGCCGATGTGTGGCGATTCGCGAATTCCTGGAAAGTCGGTGGACCCAAAGCGTGCAGCCGCAAAAAAGAGAACATCGCAGTGTCGCCCACTTGCAAGAAGCGCCGCAGCAACATGTACTGCAAACCGCTCGTGGAATCCGAAGTATTTGGCAACTGTGATAATAGGCTTAATCCGGCGAACTACTTTGAGTCCTGCAAGATGGACATATGCGAGTGCAAGACGGGCATGTGTCAATGTGACAGCTTCGCTGCGTACGCTCATGAATGCAAGCGGCTGGGTGGCAAGTTACCCGATTGGAGATCGGCAACGAATTGTCCACTCGGCGTGCACCGAAAAGCGGTCCACCAAACGGTGCCATTCAATACCACCAGTATTGGTGTCGGCAATCACTTGTTCAGAGATGGTAACTCCAACCACCTAGTTCGGCAGCCAAGGAGGAAGATGCAACAGCTGTCCGAAGAGCATGAGTTCTTCACGAAGCATATACCAAAAGCATTGCGTATACCCAAGTCGCCGGACCGAACGCCCCCGCCACTGCACTAGGGTAAGCGCAGGCTGGTAGGCTGCAGTCTAACTTATAGTGGTTGTATTGGCCGCTCTTAATTTAATTATAAATTTTATTTTATTTTTTTATGCAATTTTTTATTTTAATTTTTTTTTTTTAATTTAACTTTTAGTGATTTTAACTTATACGTAGTTTTAAGCAATGTGAGTGAAACCTTAGAGAAAAATGCGAAAATTCCTATAGAAGAAAACCGCGAGATTTACCGTCCTGGGTGGAGGTTGTTGGGTGTGGTTTGCAGTGTACAATCGGGTGGGGGGGGGCCAGGTAGGTCAGTTCTCATACACACTTACGATCTCAAGACCATGGTACAAAGATTAGGACCTATTATTGGAATTTACAGCAGAGATGGTGTCTTTCGTGAAGATGCAGTCGTCGGTCCTTTATAGTACAAAAAGTCAAATTCATTCATTAGACCACTGATAATCGTTTCATCATAGTTCAAGTTTACATTCGTCAGGCACTTACATTGAACTCTCAACTTTTGGCCGTAAACCTTCTTCTGCATGGCATTTTTTTCTAGGACTGGACTGTACGAACCGAGGAATTAATTAGGCAGTGCCTCGAAGTTGATTCAACTTCTAACAGTTCCGCTCGCAAAATCTACGAGAAATGCAAGACACAAATAAGAGACCCATGTCCCAGGCACATTCGACAGAAAAATTTTGTTTAAGTCCTTCAGATAAAGGCGATCTTTCGAATCTATAGTGCAAGTCCATTTGCTGTGAAGGCAATAGCCTCATACCGCCTTTTGTAGCTTTTAAGCTCAAATATGTGGTTGGTGGTTGTTTTTAACCGGTGATATTTCACCGATCGTGGTTTTTTTCGACAGCTTATAACTTATAATTAATGGTACGACGAAGCTCACGAATTGCTCAGCAGTCTTATCGTCTTGTGAGTGGTGACTACTGGCAGTATGCATGTATATTGCACACTTTGACACTAAGGTGGCATTTTATAAGACTAGTGTTACATCATACATCATAACCGAACTTTTGAAGCTCTTAAAACATTTTAATTGCGCAGAGAAGTGACTGAGTGATCAGTAACGTTATACCAAGGAGGCTTGTGACTTGTGACAACTTGCTTTCAACAGGTTTTATCGTGTTTTGATTTTAAATGACTGCTGATCCTTTCCCACGCACTACACTATGAAAGCTTATAGATTTTAACAACGGGCGTGCTCTTCATTCAGTCAATGAGTGGTGATCATTCTTCGTAAATCATATCGAAGAACCTTGTGGTAGCTTATGACAACAAGTGGACCTAGTTATCGAGTTTTTTTTCAGGACTGGTTGTCATTTTTGACACAACGCACTATAAAATAGTATCCATTGCGATGGGTTTTATTATATGTCAGGAAATCATTGTAGGTTCAAATTCAACCTTTCAAGCGAAAGTTGAAATTAATATCCGTGTCGGCACACCAATGGGTTTGACAACTCGAATCGAAGCTTCTTGCATATGTTAAATGAAGAACATTGTGTCGTTGCATAACAACTTTACAAATATTCAAAATATTCGCAAAATAAAGTCCCGAAGAGGCTCCTTTTTAACTGACATATAAACGTCCATCATAAAAACCAATTTCGGCAAAACGTATCCTACTCCTGAGCTTGCACCTCCGGATCAGTTGAATAACAGAAAATGGTGCCCAATCCAAACGTAAGGCACTAATATACTGCTGTTGAATTTTTAAAAAATCGATGATAGGGTGGAATTTTAGCTACGCAAGTAGAGATTAATGGTGCCCAATGTGAGCTTATATAAAGCGTCCTTTTATCTGCAACAGATTTCTCAAGAATTTTTTACTCGTTCCGTAACAGGTTTAAAATTCAGTTTGTCTCCGGATAATTTCAAACTTCAAAGTATTGCCTAACGTATAGTTATAGACAACTGGGTATTTAATATCGAGATTGTATTCGATTATAGTATTGGCGCCCAATGCGAGCTCAATGGAATTTAATTGATTCTGTAGAAGAGTTAAAATTGATCGTGTTTTGAACTTCGGCCCATTTCCGCCGAAAAATTGACCCCAAAACATGACTTATATCCGACCTGATTCAGAAGATTTCTCTGGCTGAACTTAGTTCAGAGTAGGACTTAATCGGAGCCTAATTTTGTTCTTGGCTATCCTCTACTATCGCCTAGGTCCCATGCAAAATTGACTACTTAAGTAATTATAGTTACATTGTTTAAAATTTAAATATAACTAAAACGAAAAAAAAAACCCTACATTTATTTTGATTAACTGTACCTTCTAAAGCGCCCTCTATCCATAGGTTGGTTTTAAGTGCAGAAACCCACTGCCACGCCCCACCCAATAAAATCCCCCAGGACCACAAATAAAGAAACCGATTACCAAATATTCTTTGGTAAAAGCAAACAAAACAAACATTTAGGAAACTCCATACATACGAAAGAAGAAAAAGTAGAAGATGACGAAGAAGAAGAAGAAAGAAAAAAAATGCAAAAATTCACTACGTAGACCCGAGCGGGCTTTGTATTGCAGGCAAATCAAGTTCCAAGCGTAATTTTAAATCTCATCTCATATACATACATCTATATTTTATTAAATTAATTTAATGTCATTGTTTTATTTTGTTTAATTTTATTTTTATACACACAAAACATGTAGATTTGCATACATATATCCATATTTTTTTTACATAGAATTTTACACAAACTCACACACAGTTTTGCATACATAAATATTATATTTTTATTCTTTGTTGGAATAGCATGATTGACAGACAAATATCGAGTATCGCAATTGACTTTTCTTAAAGCCATCATTTTAATTAGTTTTCTTTTTTTATCAAATAAGTTTAAGGTGTACATTTTTATTATTATTTTTTTTTATAAATAAATGCGTAGTCTTAATTTTAGATTAAGTTCCACTAATAGTTAAATATTAGTTCTCGCTATGTACCTAAATTACATTTTAAATGAATTTCTTTAACAAATAATAATGAAGTGAAAAGCATAAATAATTTTGTTTGTGTCAAAGCCGTTGGATAATTTTAATTTGTTTGCAAATTTTCTGTTTTTTTTCAGTTGAAATGAGAAATTGGTTTTCATATTTTTTTATTAACCAACTGTGACAGAGAGAGGTTTGGTTGTGGTATTGGATAAAGGGTTCGTGACTTTCTAAAAAAAAAGAAAGAGCTGACAATGTCCTCAAATGGTCGGTATACATTTTATTCGAGTGTTTAGAAAATTGTAAACCTATTTGTTAAGGTTTTCTCACCATTCAAGCTACTGGCATAATCGACGGATGCACTTCTAAGGTTGTTGAGGTTACAAAAGCTTTGAAATGACTGACATTTCATGCATAAAATAAGCATTTCCCCAATAGGTGTCGCCCTCAACATCAGGTGAACAAACTACCGACTATTGTTTTATATTTTAGACTACACAATCAAAGCTATCTTTCGTAGCTAAGTTCATAAAACGTTTAAGGTAATTAATTGTGGAGTTCTTCTTCATCGGTTAGGTATCGATTGCCAGATCCAATGTTCGTTTGCTTTTCTTATTTTGGAAAGGGCAGTAAACATTGAATTGATCGCACTTATCTAGCATTGATCTTATTCTGATCTGGCGCTCACTTGACATTGCTGCTTCATTTTTCAAAATATATCCATCACTGATCTTCAGACCAAGTTTTATCATTTTAGTAAGCAAGCGTCCATATTATGAACTAATAAGAATGATGCACTGATCACTTTAAGAGGTGTCCTTCCAAATTTGTTTATTACACATTCTGACACCGAGTATCAGTAAAATAATTGGAAACAAATATATTTATCGTTTATGACGCGCTGATCTTGTAATGATCTGCCACTGATTCTGTATATACGGCTCTATGCTCATTTTGGCACCGTCTTCATTACACAAACTACGATCTGCCCTGTTTTTTTTTTCTGGTAGCTCACATCCATTATAATTCCGAAAAACCTTCACCGAAGCTTATATGTATAATCTGACAGCATGACTCTCAGTCACATCTGTTTGATGTGCATTGGATCATTTGATAGCATTGGTTTTATTTAAAGAGGTCCAATGAGTTAGAGATTATTTTTGAATTCATTTGCGTTTACTTCAGAGTTTGTATGTACCGATCGTGTCCTATCAGATAAATAAACCCTAATTACTTACGTTTAACTGATATGATCAGACTCTTAAGTAACCCCAAGACCGTATCCAATCACGATGTAAATATCACATAGCCATGCAATAAGAATGTCATAATATATCTGGCTTGCAGAACTGGTGGCCAATGTCTCTTTCTACTGATAAAAATTCAGCATGTATGTGCTAATACTGCAGCAGTGGCATCCAATGCGGGGTCACTTGATCGACCGATATTTCTAAAGTAACCCATTGAATTTTGAACTTTTAACGGTAGAATACTACAAGTTTAATCATTAAGGACAACAGTGTTGGTTACCGTCGACATCTGTCTTTTTTTCGAATGATAAATAAATAAATTCCAACAAAAATGTGTACAGCGCCGATCTATATTCTGTTCCTTCTAAGCCCATATCTTCGTCTGAGCAAAATATACTTTGCCGTAAAATTGATCGTATTCCTTCTGTTAATTCTCATACCTTGAAAGCTAAACTTTAACCCAACCAGTGCAATACCACAACACCAATTAGAAATGAGTTACTTAACGTTCCACAAAGCACAGTAATTCACAGTGCTACTACTACACTACGAAGTGCATTGAAATAAATAAAAGTAAAACCACTTTTATATCTTCAAGCAAAACTATTTAAAATTACACAACTGCTACTATAATAAAAAAAAAAAAAATATATAAAGAGTCTCTTAAAGTTCTTGCAAGCACTTCATTGTAAATTCATTACATTCGCCATTAAAAATGAAAACAAAAACCTATTTAAATTATAAGAATCCGAAAACAACGAAAAAAAAAACAAAAAACAAATTTCCATATATTTAAATTAAACAAGAAACAAATAAATAAAATTATTTCTAAGCTAATTTATTGTGTACACGTAAATGTTAATTTTAAACTAAACTAAAAATAAATAAAAATTTATAAAAAAATAGTTCTCGTTTTTCCTAGTTGATAAGAGAAACAAAAACCAACTAATAATTTAATGCAAACAAACAAAACAATAATTTAATTTAATGTTTAATGCACAAAACAGTATTTTGCTTATAAGAGAAAAATATAAAAAATAAAAACAAATATGCATAATTAAATCGAACTATACGAGTTCAACTTACTAACGAAATTAAATGTTTACTTATATAAATACTAAAAACGGAAATCAAAAAATAAAAACAATGTCAAGATGTTTAACATTTTCGCTAGCACGAGCTTTTAATATTTAAACAAAAAATACACACACATATTTGAAATGAAAATCAAAAAAGAAACAAAACTAATATTTATTGTAATGAGATTTTTTATTCTCAATTTTTGACTGGGTTTTTTTTGTATTGTTTTTTTCGCCAAATTGCATCAACGACAACATAAGAAAAAAACTTAAATTAGAAGAAAAAAAAACAAAAGCATTGTAGAAATTAATTTTAAACTATTATTACGATCAAAATGCGCCCGCACATTAATAAAAGAAAACAAAAACTTGTATTTCATGACAGTTATTATTATGGTACCACCTTTAATTTAAATTTAATTAAATAAATAATAAAAAAAATAAACAATTTAGTGATTGTAACTTTTGAATTAAAAATTATTGTAAACTTTAATGTTGTTTTTGTCACGTACAAATGATTCGGTCAGAAACCATTTATAAAAATAAAACAAGAAGTGAGAAAACGAACTGAGAGGTCGAAAAAAAAGCAGAAACAACACACGAAAAGTGAAGAAAAGAAAATGCAGAGAAATCGAAATAATAAATATAAAACAATTTGAAAAAAAAATATATTTGCGGCTTTGTTTTTATTTTTAAGAAGCAGGTTTGGTTATTTGTTTTATGTGGAAGTTCCTTTTAATTTTGATGTAGCCCCACACTTTGTAACCGCAGTGAGTATATCGCAATCTGGAAATCCAACTTCCACAGCAAGTGAGACCGCATAGCTGTAGTAAAGCGAAATACCGAAACATAATTTTCGGACTGAACACAAATCATCTGCAAGCTGTCAAACTGAATTTGAATGGCGGTGAAAAGGGTGTTGCCAATGTAAAAACCGAACCTCTAAAAAACCAACACCCTTGTTGGCACCGTGCGTTTCACTATCGATAAAATGTCAAAAATTGTTATGCCCCTGATTCATGAGTAAGTATCGATTGCTGGGCATGAGGAGCGACAATTGAGGAAAGCAATCATAAAACAAGCACCTAAATCGAATACTTAGATGTGGTAGTTCGTTAAAATGGATATCGTGATTATATTGGAATTATTAAAAATGGCTGCCCCTGCAGGCAGTACCTACCTCGCAACTATTTGTTTGTGGGAAACCTAAGACCTTCCCGTTCAGAAGCTCAGCACACAAATCACTGAACACCATAGTTGCTTTCATAAAATGATAAAACCAAAGCAAACAAAAAACGACCGCTGTACTCGGTGAAACCTGGCCCTAAACGCACTTGAAAATCTCTCCTTACGAATGCCACAAAACCAGAATCTTCTATCTGCTTATGGAACAACAGAAGTCAAATTGGTAACCTTGGTCGTTTATAAACCCTTAATTAAAGTTCTAGTTTTACATGCAGGCCTCTCAAAGTGAGGACGTCTCTAAACTATTCCATCCAGACTTTGCAGTAGAATTAGGTCCCGGTGAATTACAAGAAATGACCGTAATGGAGATTTCAAATTTAATTTCAGCTAAAACTGGAGAACATAAATTTGTTGGTGAATCTCATGAATGATAGACAAACATGTTTTAGAAATCAGATGACAGGAATATGCGGTGTTAATACAAAAATATTCATCTAACTTCAAAATGGCTGTAAAAAGGTTTTTTCTCACAGCAAAGCTTTGGTTCTAGTGACATAAAAGTATGAGACTTCCTTCAAATACCTACCCGAGTTGCTTTTGTAGGTACGTTTGTAAGTTTTTCCGACCCCTTTCAAATAATAAGTACGTTAGGTAGAATTTGTTCAAATTTGGTGCAATTAAAAATTTGTTTGAAGAATGCGAACAATTTGGCAGCTCCTTTTTTTTGTACCCAACACTGTTATTTTCTACTGATGTCAATTTGACATCTACCTTTATAAACAGTGACACTGACAGCTATTAGCAATGCGCACACTCAAGGACCTAGTTATCTTAAGTCGACTAGATTGGTCTGGATAATATGTAACCTATTCGCAAAAACTAGATTAGTCGGGAACGTCACTTGTTCAACATCAGCCACATATGCGAACTGTCAACTTAGTACTCCGTCACGAATTTGCTGAATAGATTCGTCGGCTACCCCTCCATAAACGTCAACGGAAGGTAGGTAGGTAGGTAGGAGGGGTGGTTAATTTAAAAACCCAAGTAGCACTATGCTCCGTTTTGTTACCACAACTCATTTGACCCGGTTGTTTTAAGGATGATTCAGTAGGACTGTTTACATCCAGCTTGTGGGATTCAGAAATTTAATCAGTTCTCTAATACTACTCTTTGAGACCTCCTCAAGAGAGTCGAAGAAGGGTTTACCCGAAGATCGCTGTCTGGCTTTGGCTAGTTCCGGACAGGCGCATAGGTAATGAGTGAGGGTTTCTTTTGCAGCCGCGTTATTACAGATGCGGCAGTGTGTGTTTTGTGGGATGCCTAATCGAACTGCATGTTCGCATATAGGCCAGTGGCCCGTGGTTATTGCTATTATTCTGGATATATGTCTTTTCCTGTTTTCAACGTCAACGGAAACAGCTGCTCATATGACCGATTCCAGGCAATCAAAACCGAGATACATCTTGTCAGGCAGCTGTCAGACTTACTAAACTAGATACTTGAACGTCAACAATTTCAGCGCGAAACTCTGCAAGGACGCGATGGAGAAGTATGACTTAATGTTAATTGTTAAGTGATATTTTTTAAACTGCTTTTATGAAAAAATATGAATTTATGTACCTGTTTAATTTTATAAATAAATACGATATAATAAAAACGATACGATAGACTTGGATTTTAAATATTAGGTACTATTTTGTCATTTACCATACAAATTTTTAAAATATCAACACTGCTCCTACATCTTTCGCCAGCACTGATTGAATTTCAGTAAGGTGCCAGAACACAGCGAAAATACAGGCAGGACAGTCCCGAAAAAGGATCTTTGGATTCCATGTTAGTGGCGGAAAATGCTGCATTAACAACCTGAAAAACTGGACGAAAACTGAATGTAACAGGCAAGCAAACATCTCCCATAAGCCATAAGTACATGAACAGAATAACTCCTAGGCCTTACTCAAAAGATTCTTCACTGGACATTGTCAATTTAAAAAAAAAAAAAAAGTCGAGACAACAGAGCACATCTTGCGTAACCGCAACTGTTTAATCAAAATATTTCAACTTCATTTAGGTTAATTCTGTACAGATGTAATATTACTGACCAAGCCGCTGTACAAAACGTAGGGTTGGCCTTTAAATTTCGTTTTCCAAAGTCCGTCAATGCAAAAGGGATCGAAAATTATACAAATCATAGTACGCTAAAAACGAACAAGGATTGGGTGTCCATGTTGGGTACCCATGTTTGCTTTAGTACTTGCTTACCGCACCAAGGTTATTACATAAAATCCCCTTAGTGTTTCTCCGCAAGACCTTGCAATCAATTGCCTCTTAGGGCTGGGGTTGGCAAAGATAATTCTTCGTTCATCTTCAATACTCATAGCGGAAGTAGACAAGATCCAAAACTACCTGAAAGCTATGACTGTCCGCTTCATCGCTGTTGTGCGTACCTTCTTCTTGACAGCATATACTTGGGTTAACCTTCAATAGCAACTAAACCCAAAACAAATAATCGTAAAAGCAAAGGCACGACCTCGCCGCGAGCTCTGCCAATTATATGAAGGTCTACTCACATAGAGGAGGCGAGTAATTGCAGTGACTTTTGAACAAATGGGCCCTGGATTTGGATTGCAAAACTTTGATTATTTGTCTAAAAGTATGATGCCAAGTGTGATGTCCTTTTCAACAAGTAACAAGTTTGTGTTTCAGGAATCGAGAGCATCCAACGTCGATTTCTTTGGTTTGCTCTTTATGGTCTTTCGTGGAGTGATCGCCTAATCCTTACCTCATTATCGCGACCGTCTCAAATTTATTAACCTAAATACACTTGAGGACCGCAGGGGCGCAGCAGACATTATTTTTATTCATTGACTACTCTCAAGCTCGGTGGATTGCACGTCTCCTTTCTTTCTTGCAACCCACAGCACCACCTATGGCTCTAACGAACCAATTTCTCGTAAGCTAAGAAACTTAACTTAAGCCTCACTGTTTTCTACTTCAATCGACCTCCTGAAGCGTCCTTTGCTTCAAGTCCTAGTTATAAGTTCCAGAATTTATTTAAGTAGCTTTAAATCATAATACATTAAAAAAAAGTTTCATATTTCAATGCATGTCCAAGAGTAATTTAAACAACAAATGGTCAGCAAGCGTTCTTTATCGCCCCCAGAAATGGAATAAAATAATTTCCTGAGCGGTCTTTAACTTTTATGTGTGGTGTATTGAACTTTGACTTTTTTCCCCCATAATCCTTAACAACGTCCCACTTACCCACCCCGACCTGAGCTCAATTCGCTGCAAATCTCGTCTTTTAAAAAAAGGCCGCAATGCAAGCCCATACCAACAAATCATACAAAACGTTGTTTTGACAATGTCTCGTACTAACTTGAGAGTCAACAAATCCATCAGCATTAGGTCCACGTAAATCCACTCCTCTCTGAGCACTCCTGACAGCCTTTATCTTCTTTTTAGTTTTTTTTTCTGAATCGCACTCAGTCCATTTTTGGTCATTGAATAGAGAAACATCGAAATCCGGACGCACAATTGCATGGAATTTCCTGCAGAATCATGGAAAAATATGTTTCTAATCCTTATCGGGAAACCAAACGACTACTCCAAGTAGGCAGTCGAGTAGGCGACTCACTCTGACCGCCAGTCTAAATGGTGCTGCTGCCCAGTGTCCGCACGCCGCACTCGTGAACAAACTATAATGAGACGGCAGACGTAAGGCAGACGTTTCCATGAATGAGTCTTCGTATTGCACCACAGCCAGCACAGAGTGCGTAATTGGCGCTGCACGTCATCTGTGTGTGTGCGCACATTCTGTCTGGGCGCCAGCTGACCAAATTTGGCCATGGCCTCATGTTTAACCGATTGGAATTAGAAATGTGTGCACACCACACAGTGTTGTCGCGTTGTGTCATAAGTGTTCTTTGATGTGTTCAACTACGAGGAGGGCATCCGAGAAGGCGAAAACAAAAAAAAAAAAAACCAACTTGTTCTAACTTTGTTTGGGCCTAGAGCTCAGACAGATGGGATCCGGTTGAAGAGAAAAAAAGGCAACAATCAGCGCTCGTGCTATAACCACTCGCAGTACATGGAGTCAGTTTTTTGTCCCCATTCCTGACATTTATCCTTCAATTTTAATCAAATGTGGCGCTTGAACGCTGCCATAATCACAATGCGGATGGATGGATGGATAGATGCCCGAGGTATCTGCGCGAGCCAAATAGGGGACCACTTGGAATTCTCGATTCACAATTATGACGAGGACAAAAGTTGATGGTAATCGAGATGGATTTATGTTGTCCTACAGGAAACGATGTTGCGTTTAACTGTCTGCATGAATTCTCAGAATTAGATGGAACCTACGCTTTTTGTTATGCGAACTCTGTCGGTGCTACTTTTTTAATCCATTCATTGGCTTGTATGCTTGTGGCGGTAACAGTTGGGCAAAACGACACCCATGCGCCAACCGACTTTTATATTTTCTCAAAGTATACGGAACTGCAAGGATTTTTCAAGAAACATAACAGCAGAATCAGCTTGGTAGTACTCGCAGTGATGCCAGATTACAAGATATATCTTTTTTTTTTCAAGATTTTTGAGCTCCAAAATAGGTGCAAGACTTTTTACCTTGAATTCATCAAATTTCAAGATATTTGATATCAAGAATTTTCGAATTTTTCTTACATTGAAACTCCATTATTACGAGTAATATGAGTCGATCAGACCCCATGTACAATTTCTGTTTTACTAACGTTTCCATCAACTCTAAATAAACATAAATTTCAACGAATTTGATAAAATAACCGATGTTTGTAAAAACAGCCGATGGAAACTTCACATTTCCAATTTTTAAAGATTTCTAATATACCTAAAACAAAAAAATCGTAATCGTTTGAGTGCTGAAAAAGTTGAAAATTTAATATTTCGAAGGATTTATTGCTCTTTAATAGAGTAAGTTGCTATGATTCTAATATAAGCAATGAAGTTCCGTCAAACCGGCTAACATTGACCAGGGGGGGTAACTTTGACCAAAAGTAAAAAAGTTCTTTATATCCACTTACGCAGCCTCTAGTATAAGTTAGAATTATAGTTATGGGTTAATACTTACCGCTATTTGTTCACAGATGGCGGAAAAAAAGATACAGGAAATAGGGGCAACTCTGTCCACATGACAGCTAATGTAGTGAAACCCTTCTGTCTGTACTTTTTATGTGCTAAGAAACTTATATGTTTTTCAGTTAGAAAAAGACACTTAATCATTAAAATTTTAGGAACAGTAAGTAGTTTAATATGTTTCCTTTTAAGAATATATACTTTTAGCAATATATTTCAAATTTAAGATAGTTTTTGAGATCAATTTGAAAATTATGTCTTAATCTATCAGCCAATGGCTAACTTTGACCGGGAGCTTTCAAACTTTGACCGGGAGTTTTCAAACTTTGATCGGATGGTCAAAGTTAAACCAACACAATGGCTAACATTGACCATTTATATTTTTATAGGCTTAGCATTCAAGAAAAGCTTCAATGCACTATGAAGTTAATTCAAATATCAAATTTAATATAATCAGCTAATGAAATTGAATAAAACTACCCTAACTTATCATTTTTGAGAACAATAAATATGCTGGTCAAAGTTACCCTAAATCGGGTCAAACTTTGACCACCCTGTTTTTGTTAAGAAACTACCACTACGTCTGTATTCAAGCAAATTCTAACTTCGGAAAATGAAAGTACAAACGCAAGCCCCTATTCTGGTGTCATTTGTTTTACTCTCGTACGAAAATCGTAAATGATACACCTGTTTGAAATTCAAAAGTGGTCAATGTTAACCCGTTCGAGTTCTGAGTAATTTTAATTCAAATATTTTCCAATATTAAAAAAAAAGAAAATACATTATTGGATATACCTACATACCTACATACCTACGTATATAGCTAGGTACCTACTGCAATTTTGTCAAAAAAAATATGTACATATAACAGTTTATTTTAAGTACTTCAAAATTGTATTTTATATTTCGTTCTTTTTCTGTTTTGAAAAAATCTTGAAAAAAAGATTTTTTATTTCGGAAAACAAGGTTTTTAGATTTTTCATCTGGCAACACTGAGTACTCGTTCAAGGATGCGGTGATTCGGCCCGTAAATGTCGTTTGCTTTGGCCCAGTTCTACATTACACATCTTGAAAAAGTATTTTGTCGAGCAAGGGCAGTCTTCTCTCCGACAGTATGGCATATTCCTTAAAATTAAATAGAAAAGCGTACCAATACCCCAAGACACAAGATACTATTTATAAAAATTGAGCAATTCGTTAAGATAAGAATTTTATATACGAAATACACCTAAACATGCAAAGGTTATATATATTTCTAAGGTATCAGCAAAAGTTCCAAGTACCTATTAATGACTTAGGCCCAGTTTGTTCGTCTTGGTTATATTTAATCGTCGGTTTTTCCGGCTGGTAAACATTTAACCAATGATTTTCGAGAATTTCGTTTATTCATGATTTTGTAAGGACTTCGTATCACTGAAAGAAATCTTCTGATCATTCTGTGCTGAGTTTCCTTTGGGAAGCGTTGTTTGCAGAAATATGTGGTAAAGAATTAAAAAAAAATAAAAAAAAAATAATAACGAAAACAATTGTAATTATATCTGTGAAACCTTAAATCTAGAAGTGCACGACGAAAAAGAGCCAATCGAGGACGACAAGCTGTATTTTATTTTACAAAAAAATTTAAAAGACTTTAATATTTCTAATTGTTTGTATATTGATTGTAATTTTTTTTAAGTTTTTATATAAGACTAGCTGACCGGGCGAACTTCGTACCGCCTAAAATTGATTAAATTATTAACATCCCTTTGACTATTGAACGAATGGAACATCCTTAGAATTAAATTAAGTTCAAAGCATAGAAAGGACTTCATAGATTTCCGTGTCAGCTTGTTGATCATCTTCTTCCGCGCTTCCGGTCCGGTCAGATTTTCTCAATCAATCAAATCAACTAAAGCAGAATGTGGGCAATCGGCAATCCTCGCTTCTGCCATTCGACAGAGTACATCCAGAAACGCGATTGTCCAAAAACACTGTGCTTAACGATAAAGTTCATGATCGTTTTGAGATTTTGTTTTAAAAATCGTGCGTGATGTCATTACCGTGTGTATGACATCAGCACACGCTCGTAGGCACCTAGGTTTTTAGTTTTATATGGACAAAATCAGATGTTGACATAACTCACCAACGCGTTGACCAATTTCGTTTAAACTTTAGATAGGTACACCAACTACACGACCATGCAAACAAACCCTAAAAAATTTATAGAATTTGGTTTGACCGTTCGTGAGTTATAAAGTCACAACGCTTTTGCAACTCTCTTTTATATAAATACGGTGACTCGTTGACGGGCCAGTCTTTGTGTCAATGCATTAGCTCGAAGGCGTTTATTGCGGTGCTCTTGACTTTCACTATCCAGTGTGATTGCAGTCGGATTTATTACATTTCCATTGTCCGTCAATTGATCTTGTGCCTATGTATTTAACCGACGGTTGTGCTGTAATTGTAAATGGATAGTCCGTCGACCAATATTTCCTCCTCGTCCACGAAGACGTGGCATTGTTTCAGTTACGTAACTTATATGTGAATGTAATACACTTAATATTCACTGAAAATGCGACACCAAAAATATCGAAAGATACAAAAAAATTGAAATATGAAAATAACGAAACGCACTTAATGCAATACACTTAAATTAGAATACCTACGTGTGGCCGTAGTTGTTGCTTGATTCAAGTTTGTGTTGTTTTCAATGACACCACACTCGTTGTCTTGCAATTCGAAATAAAACAAACCACTCTTGCGTAGATTAAAATTTACTTTTGTTTGAACGATTGAGAACGTATTTGTGAGATGTCAAAAAATAAAAGCAAACAAATAAGCTCGATGACCAAAAAAAAATATTCAGTGACATACACACGTACAGTAGATTTGTATTTGGGAGGTACCACTCCGCTTTGTACAATCCCGCCCATATTTGCAGCAGCACTTAAAAAAATGCACACCAAACCGACGTACCAAATTTTGTGCAAATACCGTTATCAGGAGCAGAAATAATAGATTTTTAATTTGTGGTTTGTATGGGTGGTACCACTCCCCATTGTCCAATTGGACCAAATTGTAAATCTAAAAACATTCATGAAATGTTTCACAGCTTCCCAATCGTGATAAGAAATAATTTTTTTTTACAAGTTTCCTGCAGAAAGTTATAGCTGTTTTTCGATAATTTTTTTTTTTAAATAAAATAAAAAATGTCTACAAAGGCTTCAAATACGGAATGAGAAAGTGATTCATTTAATACGATTATTTGAATTAAATCCATGTCGCGGGTTTCCCAAAACCAAAAAATAAAAATGGCTTTCATATGATGAAAAAAAAAAAAAAAATTTTGGAATTTTTCATTTTCTTTTATTAGGTCAATCAGGGCCAATTATTTTTGGGCGATCTTTCAATCTGACTTTTTGGTTGATCTCACATTCAAGTTTGGATCTTCTTGCACTATTTTTTGGGTCTTTTTTCATAATGAAATTTTGACCCATTTGATTTTTCGCATAGCCTAATTGAGGTGGCTCCGATAACAGACCCAGATTTCAGAACCGAGCAGTTAAATCGCAAAATTTGGAAAACCAAGTGTTGATGCACCGAACCATGATGGAAACTAAATGCAAGAGCTAGCAAACCTCCCTGAGCAGAGCAGTTGCCCCAAACATAATTTTATGGGGCGGCACACAGATCCTGAGAAACTGCTGAAGTTTTTCATTGACTTTTAAGGCAAAGGAAGAAAGGAATCAACTTTTCTCTTTGATGTAACCGATAGTTTTTTAGCATATTCTCTGTGTTTAGAACTGTTAAAACGTATCCCTGTTATTTTAAACTCCGCTTAAATGTGTCTCGAGTGTCCATTAATAAATATACGTGTGTTCATCCGGTTTATATTAATTCCTTGCTATAGAGATTCGTCCAAAATGCTTAGACACATTAAGAAAGCTCTGCGGTTTTTCCTTTATATTTGGTAACGACTTCAATACAGTGGGATACCAATTGAACAACATTTTTGGCTTTTGGATTAGGCTCCATTCCATACTATGAATTCACCCTAAAATATGAATATATGTAGTTGTGAGCGATTTTTTGAGAGGTAACAAAAAAATTCGTTCGTCAAAAATGTGCACAGAGGAAAGCATTCTCCACACCCTCACACTCAATTCTCTAAGAACAATAAAAACGGCAACTTGTTAAAAGAAATCCTGTTCAAGAAATTTCCCCGAAAAATCGAATTCTCGTCGCCGAAAAGAATCACTTTCTTCAGATAGAAAACGATTAAAGACATCTGTTTCTGTATTTGCGGAAAGGAAAACCACACAAACTGCAAAGTTTCATCACCACGAAAATCAATCCGTCAGCCAACATACACAAGAGATTCTATGAAAACGTCTCAACACAAGATATTTGCAACATTTTGTCTTCGTTTGAAAAAGTCTTTACAAGTAGTTTTGCCTCACTTCGCCTTCTGCTTCTGGGAAGTGCCACCACAGACAAGTGTGTGCCCACCATCTACGCACGCTTCCCCACACAAATTTCGCCATTTCTCGAAATATGGAGATAAAACTACTATTTATCCAAAGATCAATTCACTGAAATTTCATAAATTTATGTGCAAAATGTTTATAACTAGATCTGCTGTATAATGTGCGATTGAAGAAAAAAGAAGCTTACATTGGTATGTATTGTATACGGTATACCCAGAGCGGACTGCTGTGCAGAAATAATCACTTTGCTGAGCGGTAGCGCGCGGATTTTTTATTAAATTATTGCGATAAAAGAATTCACACTTTATACTATGTTTACATTGTTGTTTACGCAACAATATAAATAAACGGCTAAACAATTCGAAATACTTATTTGAGCAATAAAATAAGAAGAACACCAAATAGTTAAAGATGTTGCGAAATTGTTATTATGGATTCGCAAGGAAGCAATAATTTATTGTCAGCTTTATTCATAAATAAAAGTAGAAGCTTTCCAATTTTGTAGTGGATCATCAGAAGATCCTCTCCTTAATTATGAAGATGCGGATCTGCGTAGCTGACAATTGTAAAATTTAAGAGTCAAGACTTTAGAGTGTGGAGTTTCTTTTTTTATTAAAAAGGTAGGTAAAAATTAGAGAATGTATAAGTTAGATAAACGAAACGGTTCATAAGATATTGAATGGTGTTAAATTATTTGGGTTTGGGTTATTCATAGGATACGACAGTATATACCAAATAACAATGTGAGTTTTTCTTAAGTTTAAATCTCTCAGTAACGGACAATTTTTGGAAGTTGTAATTATAGAGATATAAGCGCCTGCCTACTGTATTATCTATAAGCTCTTACAGATTAAAAGACTTTTGAGTAGGTACAAACGAAGCAGGAGTTCCTGTTTTTTGAATAGATTAACGACGCTGGTTTAAGGAGTCTATGATTAGAAATAGGATTCCTGATATGCCGATATCTTTATAAATAGAAATATTACGTAAGAATTCAGAGATTTGTTTTTTTAATTGTACTAGCAGTTATAAACTGAATATCCCGATGGGCGTGTGTGGGAGTGCAAATGAAGTGGGGGTTGTGTATTGTGCAAGCTCCAAGTGGTTGGAAATATTTTAAGGCATATTCATTATGATGAAGTTTTGTGTGGTTATTGTTATTGCATTTTTATTGGAAGTGGGGCATTGAGATTGTTGCAAATATACCGTAGATATGTGAATACAAATAGTGATTTTGGTAGTAATTTTTTTATAAATATTTAGAAACTTACCCCAGTTTTAATAAACGCTACGTAAAAGTTATCAAACCGTTATTCAGAAGTTACGTAAAATTTTTGTATGCTATCTGATGTCTACTAACTAACTAACTTGTGCATATTTGTTTGTTAATACGGTGGTTACTTACCTATTAGATTTTTTTGAGAAAAACTAAGGGAAGTATTTTGATCAAAATCATTTAAGCGGTTTTCGTGAAACTGGCCAGGAAAAAATTTAAATTTGTTACAATCGTATGGACCGTTTTCGAGATATGTAGGTATGTCCAAATTTTAAAAGTACCTTTATTCGATTTTTTAGCGAAAAACTGAGTATGCAGCCATATTAACCTCACCCTCTTAAGCTCAAGTATCAATTTTAGTTAAAATCGTTATTGCCGTTCTCGAACAAATCACACTGGTACGAACATTCTATATGGGAAGTACCATTAATATTGAGGTTACCGTGTAAAAAAAAAGCGGACTTTTGACCCTTTTGAGTGAGTTATTTGCCCACAAATCCATTTGCGAAATTATAACCCACGTTCCACACATTGATGAACCAAAAGCCACACCCACAATATGCCTACAAAATGGAAACAGAACAGAATATCATTTCTCTTTCGCTTGGCCTGCTCTACTATTTTTTTGAAACAGACTGCAAGCCTTGAAAAATCTATAAAGTTACACATTTAAAATCAAATATCTTTATCTTAAATAGATTGATTATCTAAATATTTAGATTAATACTAATAAAAAATAAAAAGTAATTTTTTAAGCAAACTTTTCAGAATTACTTTAAAAATTTTTGCAAAATTAATGCGACAATAAAAAAATACTTAGAAAAATCAAAATATTTTTCCAAAAACAATAACAGAAATAATGTGACTAAATTTTTTAATTATTCATTGTTTTGATAAAAAAAAAATTAAGACAAAAAACTTGCATTTGCAAAAAATGCAAGGCAAACGCCTTTTAAATATGTATATAAATCGAATTTGTTTGAAATAGCTTTTATTGATTAAAAAGCACTTGTCGAATTTAACTTATTCGCATATTAAAAGAGGCTCCTCTAAGAATGCATTAGTTTTTATTTTTTACCTCTGGACAAAGGGCAAGGGAAATTTTGGCTTAAACATCCTTAAAGGTCTTCTGTTTTTTTGCCAGGTGTTAGTTTCAATTTTCTTCTTGTTTCATTTGTGATCTTGTTCAAAACTGAAGATCCAGCGATGCCATGTTCGACTACCAACCCAGACTTCAAGCTAATAAGACCTCTCCTCGGGCGTATAGTCAAGCCCCCAACTCCCCATTCAAAAAAACACATCATTCGAGAGCAGGCATTAGATCAACAGTGTTTACTTGGCAGCCATTTTAAGGTGATCGCATGACGCCAGGCACGTGATATATCTATGTGCCGAGTCAAATGTTCCACTCTTTCCCTGATTGCGGAATCAGAACCATCAGCTTTATGTCTCTTCTCTCCCGTCACAAATAATTGCTAGGATCTCAGAGAAGGGATACCTGTAGACTACAAGCTTTCAACCTAAAACAACCACGGCACGAGCTCATCTTGTCCCCCTTTTGACCGCATCAGTCACTTGATCCGTAATGAATTTTCCATCACGCACGATCACAATTCATCTGCACACAACAGACAGTGCGCAGTTGATGCGATAAACGATTACGTATTCCAGGTGTGCGATCAGTGCGTGGCAATGATGCTCTCTAGGGGCATCCTCGCGCCATTCTCGAAACAAAGTCATACCTCTCTGCTGGGCTGGCTTTCTGCTAGCACATCGCTTCGCATTCCGAATGCGCTACTGCGTCGTGCCCCTCTGCAGAGATAATCAAGAGAGATATACCACAAAGATGACACGTTAGTCCAGTAATATTTTTTTCCTCCGCGGCTCACTGCGTAGGTCCGCGACTATTAATTATATTTTGCAATATTTTTTGCTGCTGCTCTTTGTGTGCTTCTGGAATTAATTCAACATGGAGTTGTTCTTCCTCTTTGTCTCCAATAGAAATCCCATTTGCAGTGGCACATTCCCTCCACTGATTCTAGTGCTGTGGACGTTTATCTTCGCCAACAGATAGAAAATCCAACAGTAGTGGCTCTGTACGTGCGGAATGGCATACAGTCCGATTGTCTGCAAGAGTATCCCAATTGGGAATTGCGCGCTTTTTCACATCGACAACGTCTCAATTTTTTACTCAAAGAACTGCTGTGATGATGATGATGATGGCTGTACGACTTCCGTGGCATAGGGGAGAACAAATTGCGAACTGGTTGCTGGTCGGGTGACGTGCCTGTGTCTGAGGTGGCGCATTGACATTGATGCCATGAATGGATGACGACTGTCGACGCTGGTGTTTCATTGAACTGATCGCAAGACGGAAGACTCCAAATTGACGAAATCTGATTTGTACGCAAACATTTGGAGAGTTGTGAACCCACATAGGTTATTTTATCGATGAGGGAAATAAACTTCAGGCTCTTGACACTACCAATTATTAGCACCTACTCAACAAGCAACACACTGTTAAGAGCATAAATTTCGATTTGCAAATGCGGTGGCCATGGGTATCTAAAAAGACTTCAACTAGCTGAACGGGACCAAAAATGAATTTGCTCCCAGGCTGCTTTCGACTCGTGTACACTGTACATGGTACTTTTTTATTGTTATTACGTTTCAGAGAGACATTTTTACGACTGTTTGAGTTCATAATTAAAATGGAAATGTTTGGCAAGCAATTCACCGAAGGCCTATAAATAGGTCCGCCCATGCTATCTGGTGCCAATGTGTGAGCAGGACACTTTATGTATACATTCCTCGGATATTTATTGTAAATGTTTGTGAAAATGTTATGAGAAATTATTTTGCTTATATTTTATACTCGACCAAATAGGTTCACAAGTGATGACGCTATTTATTTGCCACCGCAGAAGTAGTTTGCACTTAAAAAATACATAAAACGTTGGTGCAACAGGTCCTTAAGGACCCCAGGTCTAGCCATTTATTTTGGGACGAATAGAAGAGACCTACAATTTAATGCTTATTCCAAACGGCTGAGTTGAGATGCTCTTTCATGACTCTTGGTTGTTTGCAACCTAGGGTTAACATGCGAGCGTGTAGACCCGAAAATGTACTGGCGCTCTACGATGGACAGAATTTCTTTAAAATTCAGCAACATTTTATATTAAATGTATCATTTTTAGGCTCGTGTTCTATTTCAATGCACAATTTTATGAAAATCGTTAAAACCGTTTTCGAGATACCGATTTCTGCGAACATCTTTCCTCCAACTCCGAATCGGGTTAGATACAAGCTTGGGATAAACTATTTCTTGAAGTCAATCAAACATTTTGAAACTGTACAGAACCAATCAAATTTTTCCAACTCTGTAACTCGTATCATTGCAAAGCTGCTCTCGTATTTTTGATTATGGTTTTTGTGCCATGGAAGGGCGTTATATTATTTTTTTTTTCCCGAGGGTAGGTAAAAATCTTCCAAAGACACTATGAGAATAGCAAGCGCGTGCTCATAGTAGTGTTAGATTTCTACTGACTTAAAACACCACCCTTCGATAAATTGTTATATACTGCAACTAAGATAAAACTTATCAAGCAATTTTTCTATAACGAAATAAAAACACTTTTGACAGGATACTTTCCACTGAAAGATCCTGCATGTTCCGCAATTAAGACGCGGTTAATCCTTATCTTGCCAAGTCGAAAGGTTTCGTTCTTTGTAGTCGGCGCAATAGATTACTCTCATCCTAAATTTGTCGGACTGTATTGTTGATATTCCAGATTAGTCGGTTTCTATGCTTTCGCGTGAAGCTTTTAGTTTCAGCTTCCATTGTAGGAATTCCGAGATCCCTGTTTATATCGTCGTTTCTGGTTCTTGGACAATTTCTCTTAGTACCTACTTTATTTTGAAAAGTTTGTAAAATATTGGCACTTGTTTTCTTGGTACAACCCCAAAGTTGTATACCGTAGGTCCACACCGGCTTTAGCACTTGCTTGTGTAAAAGCAGTTTGTTCTCGGTACTGAGCTGAGAATGTTTTCCGAGTAACGAGTACATTTCTCTATATTTGATATCGAGTTCTTTACATTTTATTTTCAAGTGCGAATTCCATTTCAGCTTTGCGTCGAGTGTCATTCCCAGGTACTAATGTGAAGCTTCAAAATAGGTAAACAAGGTTTTAAAAGTTCTTGTGGACGGACTATATATTGGCGAAGCCATTTGTTTTAAAAATTCAACGCTATCTAGAAAAAACTCGTTGGCCTTGGAAGTACTGCCTTGACCCTTTAGAATCCTTTAGTTATAAAAGGATTCACTGCGTTTTCGTTGGTAATAATTCGTCGCTTTGGCTGCCCGGACCACGAAGGCTTTCACACTCGGCAAAACGTTGCCTCTCTGCGATTTTAAAAGTCTTTTACCAACAAGAGCTAACTGCTTTCATGCTATTAATGGCTTTAGTAAATAGCGATGCGCTTTCTCACATACATTTCGGTTAAGAAACAAAAACGGCTGAAAAATAATTGTTAAGCAAAAAAAGAGGACTGCTTTCCTACACTGAAATCACAGCACTCAAAAAATAAAAACTACTTTTAAAATCTAAAATTATTATCCCGTTTTAGTTTCTAGAATACTTGCTTCATTTGCTGACTTTAATGATGGAGAGAAAGGCAATCGTTTGCTATCTTACATAGCAAACCTTATTGTAGTTTACAATAACGACTGTTTCTTGGTAGGGTGTTTGCCGTTTCATATCGCCTATTGCAAACTGTCCCCATAGTCAAATTGTCCTAGCCATCTTATGCGACTGATGTGTACTATTTCAACTACGTCAATGCTGTTTAACTATGAAAATTTAACAGAGGATAGTTCTCTCGACACGACCGAGGATATCTTCCTCTGCTGTATAGATAGAGTAGGAGTCCTAGCTTTACCGCCATGAAGTAGAACCAGGACGATGAAAATCGTATGCAGAATCACCGGTTTTGCGAGTTCGTTTTAAGGTCAATAGATCTTCTTTAGTTCCACATGTCCTTTTATGACTTCATACAAATCAAAAGCTTTTAAAAAGTATTATTTATTTATTTCTTAATAATGAAGAAATAAACCATTAGCGGTAAACAAATGATGAGAGTGAAATCATATTAAGTTGCGTAACCAAACCAACACAATTTATTGATTGAGTTCTTTCTAGATATTAATATAAAAGACATTAGGACGCTAATAAAAATTAAAACCATAAATCGGTAGAGAGAACAACAATCTAAATTTTAATAAAAAAAACTTATTGAAATTCCACAAATCTTAAAAAATGCATTAAAAAAGTAAGTCTTCTCAAATTTAACAGAGGATAATTCTCCTTACACAGGGAATTTTTCCAAAATTTTGTAAGGACTCATTTATCATCCCCATTCACCAAAAGGGGTGTAAATGTGATATGTCTAATTATAGACCTATTGCTAGACTCTCTTGTATACCAAAGCTGTTTGAGAACGTCGTTTACTATACAATGTTCTTTCATTGTTAATCAATTCTCTCCACTAAGCAACATGGATTTTTTAATGGTCGATCTACAACCACGAACCTTACAGATTGCTAGCACATTCTAGCACATTATGTGCCTTGGAAAATGGTAAGGAAGTGGATGCGTTATAGCTACTGATTTCAGCAAAGCGCTCGACAAAATCTCACAAAATTATACTCTTCAAACTAAAAGCGATCCGATGTTTACTTCATGGATTAAGTCATATTTAGAGGATCGCAAGTATTTGACAATAAATGATGTAGTACACTCAGAGAAAAATACTATAATTTCAATACGAATTCCTTTTGTTTTAATATGTTTTTACTATTAAAATTAGTCAATGTGATTTTTCCTATTATTAGTATAGTTCAAAAACTATTGAAGCTATAGTTCCTTAAGATAATTATTTTATAACATTAAACGAATGGTGCATACAATTGAAAAGTAATAATATGTCCTATTATTTTAATGGGTTCCCCTTTTGTATATACACTATTAAAACTATTATTTTCCACATTAATTTTAAAGGAGAAGTACTATTAACTCAATGCGATAGTGTTATTAAATCAATTCTGCACATACTGTAGTTTTAATTAGCTCTCAATATTAAATCAATGGTGCATTCAATTTAAAAGTAATGAGATGCCATATTATTTTAATAGGTTCCCCTTTAATGTGAATACGCTATTAAAACTATAATTATTGAATCAAACTTCCAAATCTATACTTACATTTGAAAAATATTGATACTTATCAATACCTCGCTGAAAATAAATTTAAGATCTTTTAAAAATGAATAAGTATAAACCTTTTTTTCCTTTTTAGCCTTAAACTTTTATTGTAAACACATATTCTCACATTAAATGATAAGAACTTAGTTCTTGTATACTTAATGCTTTTGCTGGAATAAAAATTTATGGTAAAGTTGTTATAATTTTTTTTTTTCGTATCAAAAGTACTCGTACCTATACTAATTAAAACGTTTATGGTTTTTTACCTTTAGTGCAATTTAGTAAACAATAAAGGTGTCCACAATACTAGGCTTCCACTTTTTGTAGAGGACGTAGGTAATATTGATGACTTTAAAACAACAGCAAGAAAATTATACAGTTGTGAGAGTCTGAAAATAAATAGTTCAACAAATTATTGGATAAATTAGATTTACTTTAATTGTACAATGTACTATGTAATGGTAACATATTCCAAATAACATTATTAACTTACTGGTATCAATTTCGTATGTATGTAGATTCTGAAAGTTCCAGAAAGAATCCGGGGGTGCAATTGGTGTAGGTCTAAGTAAAATATATATGTAGATCATATGTATATCATAGTAAAGTAAACGTTCTTTAAACACGTGCAAATAGTAATAAATAAATGATTGAATATGTGTGTATTTAGTAATGCATGCTATCAAATCTATATTAATCGTAGATTAAAGAATATATATATGGATCGTATAATTTTCTTCATTTCAAAGAATACCTTATTAACTCAAACTAACAAAAAATAAAGTGCAGGTAACGCAAAACACAGTGATAATTAACAAAAACTTGCCGTTTACACTTGTTATTACGCAACTTAACTAAAACTGTAAATAACCACGTCAACACACTTAAACGTTTACCGACAGAAAGCAATCCGTTCATTCAATAGTAAATCAAATGAAAAAACAATAGTATGCATACTATTGATCAAGGATTCAAAAGTATACCATGTGCACATGAAGAAACAATAGTATTTGTACTATAAAATATGAATTCAACAGTATATCATATGAAACACAAAAGTATGCGTACTATAAACAAAAATTAAATGTTATTGAATTTATACAGGTACTATTAAAATATATGTGTAAATAATATAATAGTACTAAAGAGAAAAATAAATAAATAAAATAAACTAACCTTCTGCAGTTATATATATATACCTCATATTTTTTTTTAAACTGAAAATTTCACTGATGGATTAACACACTATACCACGTACACTGACCGTATGCAATATAAAAACGCATTATTTTTCGTACCACATAATGAGTTCTACTATTGACTCAATAGTTCGAATACAATTAATTCCAGTTAAGCTGAAAATCTAAAGTATTATACCATTCGAGCTATATGATCGTAGATTAATATCAATAAGATTGACAATATTGAAAACTAATGGTATTATACTATTGCTGCTAATAGGGTAACACTTTCAATATTAATGTGAATTTACTATTACAATAAATGTATATCTGATTAATTTAAAAGTACCACTTTTGATTCTCAGCAATAGTACAAAATCATATGAAAACTATTACGTTAATGGGAAAAACCTATTCTTTTACGTACTATAAAATCAATAGTCGTAGTTTTGATTTTTTATAGGATTTTTTTCTCTGAGTGTACGTGCCATTTTACTATCTGACCAGGAGATTTACGCAGATGATATGAGATTTTCTAAGCAAATATCTTACACGGCTGACTCTCTCTCTGACTTCCAACTGGCCTTAAACACTTCTACACCTGGTGCCATCAGAATCGTTTACAGCTTAACGTGAAAAAATGTCAAGCTATTACATTCTCTCGCAAACGTCATCCCCCGACTCCACTGTTTCATCTATTCGTGATCTGGGCATAATCTGCGATGCTCAACTTAACTTTTGTCCTCACATCGACAACATTATTAGCAGAGCCAACTCTGCACTCGGCTTTATTAAAACGTTTGTCAAAGGAGTTCTCTATCCCATATGTCACTAAATCCCTTTATACGACGTTTGTAAGACCACTTCTTGAATATGTCAGCCAGGTGTGGTCACCTTACCATCAGGTGCATATTCTGAGAATCGAAGCTGTCCAGCGTAAATCCCTTCGTCTTGCCTTACGTGGGCTTGATTGGGATAATCCTCACAATTTACCTCCCTACGAGAATCGCTTAAAGCTGCTCGATTTACAAGCTCTTAAGACTCGACGTGATATCGCTGATATAATTTTTATTCATCAGCTACTATCCGGAAACACAGATTGCTTACATCTGCTGCATCAGATCTCATTGAACACTAATCCTCGTCGTTTACGTTCAATTCCCTTCTTTCCACCTTCCCCATCACCGTACTGACTATGGCCAGCTCAAGCCTTTAACAAGAATGATTTGCAAAGCAAACAAGTTTCCCAACTTATTTGACATAAATTGTACCAAATCAGCTCTTAAAATTGCGCTTCGCAATTTACTTTTGTTTTACGCTTGTATTAAGCAATATCAATAAATATTCTCAACTGTTAGCCAAAAACTCACCACAAAACAAATGGTTGTGAGAAGCTAGGGTCCTTACGGATCTTTTGCGCCAATTGTTTATTATTTCATCACAGAGGATGGAAGGCTGCAGTTACTTTCCGAGGCTATTATCTCTGACTGATATAAGAGGCTGAATGCAGAACGACGTAGATGCAACCGAAGGGTCAAAAACTGATCCAAATTTGATGATTTCTATGTCTAAAATGTGAATAATTAACCAAAAAATTGGACTTGAAATTAATGAACTTATTGGCCGTTCGCGCAGCTGCTCTATATATGATGATGCAAACGTTCATGAATGGCCCAGCATGCATTGAGCTGCAAGGTATCTTGAAAACCACTTGCTGACATTGAAAATAGCTTTAGTAACAAAATGCCTTCAGCGTCACAAACCTGTGGACATAACTTCACCATTTTCAGCCACTCTTGCGGACTGCATCTCCTTATCGCACAACTTTGAAAAAATCCCAAATATTCAATCGCGTGAGCCTGAGCTGTCTGTTCATTCAGCAACTGTCCTTCCACAACAGCTTGTCGCTCACTTCTGTCCCGTTTTGAATTGCAGACACGAAACACTGAAGACCAAACAAACAAAAGAGAATCTCTAGAATGCGCGCGGCTGAAGAACAAAGTTAGTCACAGTATTCCCCGGCTCTGAATGAATTTTATTAATTAATTCATTGACCCACAATCGCGCGCGCTTCAGAGACATTCCGCGATTCCAATCGACCGAAAGAAATCATGACGGCTGCGCTCTCTAATCGCCTCAACTACATGCACTGTAAGTGTAACTATACCAATAGAGAGGAATGCCAATTCACGGAATTGAGACATCTTACCCGGCCGGCAACAAGTACCACCACTCGACATCGACATCATTGAATCATTTCGAGATGCCCATCCCGTATGGCCAGGCGTTCCCGACGTCCACGACATCCCATCGCCGATAATAATAATCATCTCCTAACAGAAATGCAATTAACCGAACATAAAATTGTAACTCGGCGCGCTGCACGCCGCCCCGGAGCATGTTCGTTTCAAGTCCACTTTCTCTCCCCTCGCTTCCAAGGATGCCGCGTGCTGTTCGCATTGCTCAAACGATATTTAGCGTCGTTAAAACGCGTATCTGCTCCTTTTTTGTGCGGGCAAACTGATACGCGGATTTAATTGCCAACAATAATCATAAAAATTTTCTATCCACTTGTGCGCACCAGCGGCCGATGTCGACGCAATGTCACCAGCCTCATCGATCGAATATCAATGTCCACAGTCCACGTCCAAGGATAGCCTACGGAATCGAGTAGCGGCGCGAGCGAGAGAGGCAGGAAGGATGTACACGAGTACTTGTACACTGACCATCATCGCGCTATCAATATGTGGGCATCGGGGGCACATGGTATGTGCGCTGGGAGCTGACAAGCGACAAGCGGGGCACATGGGGTATTGATCTGGTTTGGCTGCTGCTGCAGCATACACGCAGACTCAGCGGTACCATCTTTGGAATGGATTTCTGGGTCTTTCATTCTGTAAACATTCCACTAGCATCTGATGGAATGATGCGACGATATGGACAGCGAAAAAATGCCCGACGACGGAAGAATTAATGCAGAGGTGAAGTGGAAGTGCACACCGAAGCTGGGCAGGGAGATTCATTGAGAAAGGAGTGCTTTGTTGATGCAGCAAGTGTATGGGCGCGGGTTTTTACGCGTCACAGGCTTAAGAAGTGCCGTCTGTATGTTTGTGAATGCTCGGGTGCTCTTAATGATTTTTTTTTCTCTTTTCCTTCTTCAGCTGCTTGTTTGTTACTTTGTTTGCATAGAATCGTTAAATGAGAACAGTATTTGACAAGTAAACATATTTTGTGCTCATACATTGATACCCAAAACAGAAGATTGTCGCTGGCCGAAATTTAGTGGGTCATATGCCGAAGTCGAATGACACATATTTCGACAAAGATGCATCGAGGAACATGATGAACACACACCAGCAGCGGCGAACCATTCGCACTAACAACCACAGCAATGTCTAGTCGAGAGGCTAGAAGGTGAACTTGTAGAACTGGCAAACACTTTTACTGACAGTATATGGCAGGGTAAGGGTAATGTGGCTTCAGGAACAACGCAGTTCCCTACAATCCAATGAAGGCCTAGTGAGACTAGATCTCAACAAAGCTCTCAAACAGCGTTCCTCGATATAAAGCCACAAAAATGCACATATAAAACAGCAACAACAAAAATTGTCTAAATTTCGGATGCAATTTCAATTTTTGAGCCATATTTGATTTTTTCAATTATAATGAAAGTCCCAATGTGTTATAAGAACACACGCTGCAACGTGCAATTTGGAAGTAGTTCCTCTGAACTATTCCAAACATGCACCGGATTTCGGCAAGGAGACGCACTATTTTGTGACTTTTTCAATCTAGTGCTAGAGCAGATAGTGCGCAGGGCAGGTGTCAACACGGAAGGCACTATCTTCAACAGATCCGTCCAGCTACTGGGGTATGCAGACGATATTGGCATCATCGGTCGCTCCCAGCGTGCCGTGACAGAGGCTTTTACTGCGATTGAAGAACAGGCGAAATTCGTTGGTCGTGTAGTAAATGAGGACAAGACTAAGTACATGCTATCAACAAACAAACAAGCATCTGTCCACCGCCTAGGACAGAACGTCACTATTGATAGCAACAATTTCGAGGTAGTTAAGGAGTTTATCAACCTCGGAGTAAACATGAACTCCACAAATGACATCCTAGTGGAGATCCGGTGAATAATTACCCTAGGAACCGCTGCTACTTCGGTTTGGCAAAACAATTGGGTTCAAAACTCCTAACTCGAAGGACAAAATGTTTGCTTTACAGAACCCTTATCCTGCCAGTTCTGCTTTATGGCGCCGAGTGCTGGACGATAAGCAGGAAGGGAGAGCTGATACTGGGCTCCTTCGAAAGAAAAATTCTTCGGCGGATTTTTGGTCCTGTGTGCGAGGATGGCGAAAGGAGGAGAAGATATACAACCGCGAACTCTATGAGCTGTACCAAGATGTGGATGTTGTCCAAAAGGCCAAAATACGTCGACTTCATTGGCTCGGCCACATCGAGCGAATGGATAATAATGCTCCAGCTAAGAGGATCCCAGTCGCCAGGTTCGAGACGACAAGGAAGACCGAACCTCCGTTTCAGAGACTGAAAAAACCGCGCTATTTGTTCAGCTATTCTGTTACTTGCTGATGGTTTTCAACGCTAGGCCAACATTTTAAGTTATTTTAACCGACCAACAGATTAACTGAAAAGATCGAGCGTCATTTTATTTCTTTTAAAAAATTGGTTATAATTTCATTATGAAAACTAGTCACAATTTTGGCCATCATTTAATTTTGCCTTTTGGGGCATTTTTTCCTGGGGTCTTTTTTCGCAGAGCCCTTAAAGAGAGGCTACATCAGGACAAACATTAGCTATTCACGCATGGACTATCTACTTTACGCGTCACTACGAACGTAGCCAGTTAGAAACTCATCAAAGCAATTACGCGGAATACATCAAAGAGATATGCATCGGTAAATGGCACCGAACATGACAAAAACATCAGAGAAAGCAAGGTGATTCAAGCAGTCAGTCTTCTCTGGGCCATGGAAACTTGTAAAATGTGGCTTCGAAAAAAAAATGTATTTGTCGATACTATTATGGTTCAGAGATTAAAGTCTTAGGTACCATATCCAATACGGTAAGTCAGTCAGCAGGGATTCAGGAAATCGCATTCCAGAGGAAGTTGAACTTTTAAAAATCTATGTAGTAAGACACGTAACGAATTAAATAAGTCTAAGTAGCGAATGTCTTCGAGGAAATATTTTGCTGACTCAACTTTCGGAGACATGGTATATCTGCAGTGTGGATCTGAAGGTTCTCTTTTGGCAAACACCACTGGAGAAAGCCTTACGGAAAAAGGGAATGTTCACTATATCCAGCAGGAATCTTCACAACTTTAGAAGCTTCTTTCAATAAACCTTACAAAATCTAATTTCTGTTTTTAATAGCTCAAACATCTGTTGCATCCTCAAGTTTTTATAAATATTGATGGCATTGGTTATGCGGGCTCTTAGAACATCGGTCAATTGCGTCTTATTAATATTCCCCTGCGACTTTAGGAAACGCCAAAAGAACAATTTTAGCGGGGTCAAAATCGTACGATCTTGGTGGCCAATTCGCGTCACCTCTGAAAACCAGACACTCATAACAAAAAGTCTTCGTTTCCTGAAGTTCCCGTGTGAGTTCCGCAGGGTTCGATTCTCGGCCCAATATTATTTTCGCTTTATGTTAACGAACTCCAACAACTTGTTAAGCATTGTACTGCCATATGTTTGCTGATAAAGTCCAATTAAACATACTTGTCCTGCCAGCTGGATGTGATAAACTATGATGCAATTGACATGATTAACGAAGATCTAGAGATCCTACAACACAACTTATCACTGAATCCAGGGAAGTCTAAGACACTCTGCATTTATAAGCAGTCCTTAGATACATCCACATTTCCGCCAATTAAATGAGGCAGCTCATCTATAGAATACGTCTCGAAGACTCGAAATTTGGGAATAGTCTTTAATGACACTCTTACTTGGACAGATCACGCTGCAACTAAAGTGTTTTCCAATAAGAGGTGTTATTTTGGTACACGACGTTTTTTCACCATTTTTGTAGTGAAATTTAATAATTTCAATGCGTTGTTGAAGCGTGTATATCGTTCCATTTTTAGTAATGGCGTAGTTTCTACTTGTCAAATGTCAAAGAATAAAAGCTATTTCGACCACATATCGAGTCATTCTCTACAAATAATGGGCCTTAGCTTCGACAACCTCATTAAGTTCAGAACTCTAATCCTCTTGCATGGTATTATGCAGACCCAACAACCTGAGTATTTGTTCCGCAGATTAAATTTCTCCAGTTCCCAAAGAACAGCCATCATGATTCGGCCTCGATTCAATTGCTTGCAGTCTGAGCGCTCATTCTTCGTCCACGCCACTCTCTTATGGAACTCATTACCCGTTACACTAAGGAGATCCACAAACACAAGCACATTCGAAACCTATCTTTTCAAACACTTGGCTAGTGATGCTTAAATATAAATCTGTTTCATTTAGTTTAACGTATTGTTATTGTTACTGCTTTGTTATAAATTTGTTTTACTTATGTACGTTTCCAACTAAATTGCATGTAATCAGTCCTCAACAATTCATTACGTTAAATTTGCTTTTGAACCCTAAACCTTTGTAAAGCCTTCACAACTTATAAGATGTAATCTTACTGTGAAACCATTCTTTGTAATAAATAAATATGAAATAAGGCATACAAATAATAAATTAAAAGACGAAATTATATCGCCCATGCAGAATGTCCATCTTGGCGTCTGTTATGTGGCACGTAGACATGTCCTACTGGAACCACATGTCGTCTACTTCCATGCCGTTCGATTTGGGCCAAAAGAACCCGATTTGCATCGTTCTGTAGCGCTCTTCGTTGATGGTGAACGTCATTTTCTAAAAAGTACGGCCCAATGATGCCGCCGGCCTTAAATCCACACCAAACAGTGACTTTTTGTGGATGCATTGTCAGCTGGTGAGCCTGGTGTGGGTAGGCGCCATATAATTTTGTTTGTAACCAAAACTAAAAAATTCATAAATAATTTGTTCGGCCACAGATTACGAAAAATTAATCGTAAAACACCAAACAAAACGCCAATAATTAGACCCAAAAAAAAACTTCCGGGAAAAAGAAAAGCCCTGCAGAAGCTTTCTAAAATTCACTCACATGAATTCCCCCAAAACCACCTAAAAAGCTCCGCCAAACTATAGCTCACAAGAAAAGCAAAAAAAACGCAGAGAAGCCTCTTGAATATCCTCTCATAAATCCCCAAAAAAATGCATCCCAAATAACGCTAAGCAAATTTTCTCAGAATTACTGCAACTAAAAGTCGCCAAAAATTTAGTGGAATTTCACTCAGAAAAACCCACAGAAAACAGCAGCAAGAATTCGTTGGTACCTTGGAACTTTTTAACGACTCGACTGAGGTTATACCAACAAAAAACTTTTTTGAGACGATAGTTCATAGTTATGCTAACCACTGCGCCCACCTTTGACAGAAACTTCGTCACTAAGCACCATTATCTATGTAAAGGGTGATTTTTTAGCTGGTTTGGTTTTGGCAACACTGGTTTTGACAGCTGACGTGTGTTTAGTACCTTGTGTCACTGTCAAACAGCTTCAGTTTGGTTTGCAATTTAACCATGGATCGTCTTACAAATGAACAACGCTTGCAAATTATTGAATTTTACTATCAAAATTCGTGCTCGGTTCGAAATGTTCATCGCGCGCTGCTTCCATTTTATGATCGGCATTCTCGACCTTCTGAGCAGTCTATTCGGAAGATTCTGACCAAATTTCGCACCAAATTTACTTTGTTGGACATTAAACTACCAACACGTTTACGTACTGTGCGTAGTGAAGAAAATATTGCGGCCGTATCAGCTAGTGTGACAGAAGACCGCGAAATGTCGATTCGGCGCCGAATCGCAGCGTTACTGTCAATGGTGAACGCTACCGAGCGATGATAAATTGCCAAAATTGGACTCAGCGGATGGGCTACCTGAGACGCAGCCGCGGTCAACATTTGCATGAAATTATCTTTAAACATTAAATTGCAAGGTTCAAACTATCGATTCAAATAAATATTTCATTAATTTTTTCGAATTTTTTGTGTTTTTTTTTTAAAAAAAGTTCTAAACCTCTTAAAAAATCACCCTTTATGTCTCAAAAAACGTATAGATCTTCAAGAAAAATTGTAATTCACTTGCTACACCCCGACTTACCTCAAACATTTTATTATATTATTTCTTCTCAATCCATCTTTTTCTAAGCAAACCCTGCGTTGCCAACATACCTCTTTCCCTCACTTGTGATTTGACAGGTGGTAGCTTTCATTTTAAGCCAATTGTGTCAGACAGCGATGGGAAGATCTAAATTGGCAAATTCGCATGAAACGTCAGCCGCTTGTGATTAAGAACACCATAAACCATGCCCAGCAGTTTACTTCACACCAAACGCGTTGATAATAATTTTCCGACCTGAATGGCAGATTTACAATCGATTTTGACACATCCATTCATATCATAGCCTTAATAGTACCTCAATGCGGGGACCAAGTGAGATCATTTGCAAAGAAAAAGAGAAACCTCGTCGATAGATCACTTTTATGTTTGCACAGAGTGTCTCTTTTGTGTGACAATAATGCAAATTACGATCAAACAAATCATTCAGCTTCCACCCTCGGCCCAGTCAGTTCCAGTTGCGTACATAAACCTCCAGGACGGGTGTTGGTATATGTATATAATATTTAGGATGACGAAGCTAGCCCGCTTTACAAACTCAAAAATAAATTGGGGGCGGCACACTGAATACCTAAAACAGCAACACCATTCTGCAATATGGACTCCGCTTGCGTCTCGTCACAGACTGGCGGTAAATCATATAACTTTGCATACTCCCTTCCATCAAGAACGGCCGGCTGACACGCGACTGTCATTACAAACGTGAGCGATGTTTTCCTAGCCGTCCCGTCACTCTCTCGCTCGCTGTCAGGGTGACACTTGTGACTTTAGTGAGCAACGCTCCAGCAATGACATAAAATTCTATTGCGAAAATTTTAATGTTCCATTTGTCAATAGAAAATAATGCCAAATGCAAATTGTTTTAGGCGGACTCGCTAATTTGTTTCCTAGACTTGCCCCACGATGACGACGACTGGTGGTGGTGGTTGTGGTGTGTGCGCGTTCCTGCGCACAAAAATGACATTCAGCACCCATCAGCCATGGCAGCGCCTGCCAGGAAATTGTCAGCAATTTATATTCGCATACTTTTATTGATAATTCAATAAATTAGTATGTGGCTGCCCCTCTAGGAGTATTACGATCGACAGTTTGACATTTACGTGCGGTTTTTCGTTTGTTTTGCGCCTGTTGCTGGTGCGCTTGGGAACTCTCGTAAAGCGTAAGCCCACCAAGGTTAGCATGAATATTAAAATACAATTAGACGCGGGCAAGAGCGACCCCAATGCAGATCGGAGGATGGCAATAAATTTCCGATTTGGACCGGTGTGGTGTGACACACCTTGAGACACCTGGTAAATTGATCGTTATCATTGTTTATGATAGCGCGCTCTGCGATGGTGTTCCGTACAATAGTTTCCTTAAAGGAGTTCGCTTGGTGTCTGTTCCCTTATGGTTGCGGTTTTTCTTTTAGTATACGAGTATGATCTGGTTGTCATTGGTGCAGTGGTGTCTGGTTCAGTGGTGGTTAACAGTTTTTGACCTTCCATGTTGCGCTTCGAAACTGTGTGTAGGCGCGATGCGTGGGAAACAAGAAACATGTGAACTTCTCGCTTGTAGCTGGCTGTGGATATTGGACTTTATATGTTAATTCCGTGTTCTAGTTAAATTTGAATTTATTCATATTATGTATTTATTTATTTATTTATGAGGCGCTTTGAGCAGCTCTCTGCCACAAATAATAGTGAACGGCAATAGGTTTTGTATGATTAACGACTGAAAAATTGTCGTTTTTCTCTGACGAAGAGGTTAATTCTTTTTAGTTAGATAATAAGCTATCTAGGTCGAATATATTTTTTTAAGATATGTAGTTCGTAAATGTACACACCATAACCAAGGTTGCAGGTTGGTTGGTTTTATTTTGAGGAAATGCGCCGGCTGGTAAGGCAGTAGGTATAACTGAAGAGGTTGTAAAGTGATTTACTTCGTGGTTTATGTCTTAAACTTTTTAAAGACGACGAAGTTAATAGAGACGCGCATCAACCGACACTACCTGATGACACGGATTCCATGGCACGTCTTATCCCCATTGTTAGGATCATAAAGGGTGTCGCATAATTCACACAAAATTTTAATTTTGCGCAACTTAATAGTACAGTGATGCCAACGCAACAAAAGATAACAATTTGACAGCTGACAGTTCGGGGTTAGTAAAAATGGAGCGCTATACGAAAGAACAGCGCATTTTAATTGTTGAGCAATATTTTAAGAATTATGAAGGTTTGTCCGTAGTTTTTGTACAAAATTGTGATTTAAAACCATGAACTGTGAAGAGAATAATTGAAAAATTCACACAAAAAAATTCCTGTCACAAGTCGTTTAACAGCAAACATCGAAGCAGTTTGCGAGAGTATTACAGGAACATCAATTCGACACCTTAGTCAAGATTTCGCCATTTTGAGAAGCTCTCTACAGCGAATTCTCACCAAAGACGTAAAAACTTCATGCTTACAAAGTTCAAATGACTCAAGAACTTTCTTCGCGCTGTATGGTCAGTAATGCATCGATAAGAAAGTTCGTTGAATGGATTTTAGAACAACAACAAGTGGATGCTGATTTTTCGAACAAAATCATCGTCAGTGATGAAGCTCATTTTCATCCAGATCTTTTTAAAGCCATTGGACTTTTTTCTTTGGGGATTTTTTTTAAGTCAAAGGTCTATGCAAACAAGTCAACGATCACTAACGCCTTAAAGTGTAAATTGGGAGGTTTATTAATGAAATTTAGCCACATTTATGCGAAACGTTTTTTTTGGTCTAAGTGTGTCTTTCCATACAGCCACCTTACCTAACCTAACCTATGCGAAACGGTTAAAGAAAGTTTCAATACGTACTTGTCAGCAAAGCGGATGTGCTATTCCATACATATCCCCTTTCTGTATGCTCTAAAAAAATCTAAGCTTTCTATTTAAAAATCTGTATTTGTTTTTACTAAATTAAAAAAAAAAATACATTTTGCGTGAATTATTATGGAACACCCTTTCGAAGGGTCGCTCTGTTTATATAGGGTGTCCGGTGGTGGATTTATGTTTTCAAAAGTGAATGAAACTAAAAATATGAAACGTATTTTTTATTGGTTAGTTTAGCAAACAAAAAAGACTACTAGTTTTATTTTTTTAAATTAGTCGTCCAAATGCCGACAAATTTAGTTGCACACAATGTTGGAACCGTGTTTCGTGCCACGCGAGCTACATATTTGTATTGTGACCCCCGCCAGTAAGCACGTATATTAACAACCTTAAGTCGTTGCTATAGATTGACACAGCATTAATAATATTTATTGTTTATACATGGCGAACAGCAACGACCGTAAGTCGTTGCCCCATTCAGATCAGCATAATTTTATCATAAGTGATATCATACGTTTATAATGGATGCGAATATTAGACGCATCCATTAGACGCATATTCCGTTTGCAGGAAGTGCACTTTTATGAATTTAATTAATCAGCATATTTTATTACAAAATCGAATGAATGATAATAAAGTCAGGCAGCGATGGACACTAATCGGAATCACTTGCAGTAGACTTGCCTGGATGTCGTAAATTTCACTGCGGCTCCGTGACAGCCAACGGGTATAACCATAGACCGCAGTCTGTCAGTGAATTAGCGATAGATAGCTTAGCTTTGACACCAGCTTCGGTCCTCTCGATAACAGAATTGCTTACTCAAAATTGACCCAATATATTGCCACTCCCTCAGATAAATTCAGGATTCCTATTTCGGCACGCTTGCGAGTAAGACCTTGACATCACTTCAGGTTTAGATCCATTCAGATTCACCCTCATACCAACTTCAATACACACAGCTACAAAACCATCGTTTGCAAGTCGAAATTCTTTCTGGGACTTCTAAGTCGTTTATTGAACTCGAAAAATTCCTTGAGAAGGATGCTGTTGTTGAGTCCTAAATATTATTGTAACCATGTATAATATGCAAAGTGCCGTCGAGGCCCAATAAACCTATTTATGAGCATGCAACTTTTCTTCAGTAATGGATGTTATGTTTTGTTGTATATGCAGTATAACAGACAAAGCATGGCTGGTGAACACTCTCTCCTGAGAGTATTTAGTATTAAGTATATAGAACATGAACTATGTATTAGGTTAAGCTTGCTATGAAATTGAATAAAATGTCACTTTTGCCTAAAACGTGCTGACACGCAACACCACATGGCGCAGTCGGTCAATCGGAATAAAGTGAACAGTTGAATAAAAATTCAATGAGATACAGGCTTTAGTTCTTTATAAAGTTTATAAAAGAAATAAAATCAACTGAGACGACTTAACAATAAACTGAAAATAAACATGGATTTTACAAGACCAGAACCATTAAATTTGGACGGAAACTTAAAAGAAAACTGGAAGGGGTTTAAAACACAATTCGACATATACTCAACAGCAACGAAAACGAATAAGGAAGCAGAAGAAATTCAAGTAGCGAGATTACTCAGCTGTGCTGGACGAGAAGCAATTGAATTATTTCAAACATTTAATCTAAGTGGTGATGAAAAAACAGTGCTAGCAAAGGTGGTAGAACAATTTGAAAAGTACTGTAACCCACGTACCAATGTCGTATATGAACGGTACTTGTTCTATAAAAGGTCACAAAAGGAAGGTGAACCATTTGATCACTTCCTAAAAGACATCGCAACATTGGTAGAAAATTGTGACTTTGGACAACAGAAATATAACATGCTGCGCGATAGAATCGTTATTGGAATCAATAGCCAGAATACACAGACTCAGCTACTTCGAATTGATAATCTTACACTGGAGAAGTCGATTGAAACATGCCGAATCGCTGAGACAACTATGGAGCAAAGCAAGGTTATGCAAACAGCGGTGGGGGAATCGAAGTCGGAGGTCTACGCAATCAACAATTCAAACGGAAGTTTTATAAAACAAAATAAATTTAAACATGTTAATGAGAATAATTTTAAGCATTTTCAGAGTTCGCATTCAAATCAATTTGTACAGAGACGTGTGCAGCAGCCAGGAAATAGTCGAGTTAGCGTTGGACCAGTTGGAGGCATATATGCAAGTTTTGTAACTTTAGTCACGTGAGAGGTAAATGTCCGGCCTATGGAAAAAAATGTAATTGCTGCGGGAAACATAACCACTTTGCATCGGCATGTAAAAATAAGAATCGCCAGGTAAATGATATTGCTTGCGAGATTGTTGAAGAGAGTGATGACTCATTATACATAGATCACGTGGTAAAATCAATCGATACAAATAAATTAGAGAGTTGGACAGAAGTGTTGAAAATAGAAAATGAGCCTATTGAATTTAAATTAGATAGTGGCTCACAAGTTAACATTCTTCCCAAGAATATTTTTACAAAATTTCAAAATTTAGTTGACTTGAAAGCATATAATCAGAAATTGGAGGCATATGGTGGGTTTAAATTGTGTGCTCTAGGACTGGCAACTTTTAAAACGGTTTTTAGAAAAAAACATTTTGATCTTGAATTTGTTATTGTTGATTGCAGGTCAAAACCATTGTTGGGTCTTGCATCTTGCATAAAGTTAGGGTTAATAGATCGCGTAAATGCAATTGGGGTAAAAAGTTCAGAGTTGGGAAATTTTATTGAGAAAAATAAGGACGTTTTCGTTGGTCAGGGAAGGTTTCCCGATAAGTGTTCTTTGGAACTAGATAGTTCAACATGTCCAGTTAGTAAACCACCTCGTAGAATTCCACTTAGCATTAGAGGAAAAGTTTATAATACTCTTTTAAATATGGAAGAAAAAAATATTATTACGAGAGTAGATACTCCTTAGATTGGTCGCATAATATGGTTATAGTGGAAAAGCGTGATAAATCGATTCGTATCTGCTTAGATCCGAGAGATTTGAATGTAGGACTAAAGCAAGAACATCATCTGATACCTAAATTAGAGGATTTCATATTTAAAATGCATGGCATGAAGTTCTTTACTATATTAGATTTTAAAGAGGGGTTTTGGCAATTGGAACTAAACGAAGAATCCAAGAAACTTACTGTTTTTAGTACACCCTTCGGAACTTACCGATATGAAGTTCTACCCTTTGGTATAAAAACAGCCCCCGAAAAATTCCAAAAAATGAATGATAAGTATTTTGGAAACTTGCCAGGTGTGTTTGGATACATTGATGACTTGATAATTGGTGGGAAGACTTTAGTAGAGCATGATGAGAATGTTGAAAGAGTGCTGCAAAGGGCAAGAGAAATCAATATAAAATTTAATGAGAAGAAAGTGCAATATAGAGTTGAGAAAGTTAGATACTTAGGGCATATATTTTCTTCAGATGGGCTTTCCCCAGATCCAAATCGAGTTGAGACTATAAAGCATATCCAAACACCTACAAATAGAAATGAGCTTCAAAAAATATTAGGAACTATAAACTATTTACGGTCTTTTATCGCGAATTTATCTGAGTTATCAGCTCCGATGAGAGAATTATTGAAGAAAGAAAGTGTTTTCTGCTGGTCACCAGTACATGAGAAGGCGCTCACAGAAATTAAAAATTCAATCGTTAACGCTAGCACTCTACGTTGTTTTGAGCCCAATTTACCCATAACGATTCAAACGGACGCTTCAAAGAATGGCTTAGGTTGTTGCTTGCTACAAGAAAGAAAACCAGTCTGTTTTGGTTCCAAAAGTTTGACTGCAACTGAAACTAACTATGCACAAATCGAAAAGGAACTTTTAGCGATTGTGTATGCATGTCATAAGTTTCATGACTACATTTATGGTCGACACGTTATAGTTCACACGGATCACAAGCCGCTTGTGTCCATAATAACGCGACCTTTAGAAAAAACGTATTCAGTCAGAATGCAACGCATGAAAGTAAAACTTTTCAAGTATGATCTTGAAATAAAATATGTTCCGGGTAAGGACCTTCACATTGCTGATTTAATTTCTCGAAATTCATACCCTGATTCGGAAATTAATTTAGAACATATTGTAACAGATGTTGTTCATAGCGTTAGCATGAGTGACCTTAAGAAAAAAAGGTATCAAGAACATACAACCCAGGATGAAATTTTAACGAATTTAGTAGCTCTGTTTAGAGAGGGGTGGCCGAATTCTAAACACAAATTACCTGATCATATGAAATTTTTTTGGAATGTGAAAGACAAATTATTTTGTGAGGATGGACTAGTTTTTTACGAAAATCGAATATTTGTTCCTAAGACCTTGAAAAGTGAAACATTAAAAGCTTTGCATGAAAATCATTTTGGTATCACCAAAACAATTTCAAGAGCCAAGACTCTATTTTATTGGCCAACGATGACTCAAGATGTAGAAAATATGATTTACAGGTGTTCAATTTGTGAAAAATTCCGCAGTTCAAATATTAAACAAAGTTTACGTCCACATGAAATCCCAGAATATCCTTATCAAAAAGTTGGGTGCGACATTTTGGAATTTGAAGGAAAATCCTTTTTAGTCGTAATAGACTATTTTTCGCGTTGGTTTGATTTGAAAAAACTACCGAACAAATCAGCTAAAAGTGTTGTTGGAACATTAAAAGGAATTTTTGCTGATCATGGCATACCGGAAATAGTGGTATGTGATAATCAGCCATTTAATTCGTTTGAGTGTCACTGTTTTGAAAAAGATTGGGGCCTAAAATTCGTTTATTCGAGTCCATACTATCCTCGATCCAATGGACTCGCAGAAAAGGCTGTTCATATAGCTAAGACTATGATGAGGAAATCGAAAGAGAGTAAAACAGACATTAACATATTTTTACTTGAATATCGAACAACAGCTATCCCAAGTCTAGGTTACACTCCATCTCAGTTACTAAATAGTAAATTGCTTAGAACAAAACATCCTGTTCAGAAAGCTCTGCTAATATCTAGGGCTGTGCCCTCTGACGTAAGGGATAAGATGAGTAAGATTAAAGAAAAACAACAAAACTGGTATGACAAAAACTGTCGGCAATATGAATTAAAGCTTGAGAGAGGCAACAATGTTGTTTATCGAAGAGAGGGTAGATGGGAGCCAGCAAAGATTGAAGGAGCAGCGGAAACACCTAGGTCTTATTTTATCCGCAACGAAAATAATCAAGTTCTACGCAGAAATAGTTTTCACCTTCGCAAATCGTTTAATGAGCCACATTTTAAGCCTCCTGAAGATCCAATTTCTGAAAATCAGAATGCAATTCCAATAGAGCCTACACCACCAAAACCAACTGAATTATTAATGAGCTCTTCAACAATTAAGCACAAGCAAGATCATTACGTAACCAGGTACGGACGTCAAAGTGTAAAACCCAATTTTTATCAAGCGTCAAAGTAAAATAAATTTGCATATGTCTCATCTGTATCCAATTGTTGAGGGAGATGTTGTATATGCAGTATAACAGACAAAGCATGGCTGGTGAACACTCTCTCCTGAGAGTATTTAGTATTAAGTATATAGAACATGAACTATGTATTAGGTTAAGCTTGCTATGAAATTGAATAAAATGTCACTTTTGCCTAAAACGTGCTGACACGCAACACCACAGTTTTGTCCTTGCATTGTCGTTCCTGGAAAGTGGGTATTCAGTTAAAGCTCCAATGTTTCTCCATTAGCTTTAATTACATAAACAAAAAAATTCGATTGAATTTTACTGAGTCTTGAATATGTCCCTTAGAGTTTTTTTTTTATGAATTGGCAGTCGTCAACTGCCAACATTCGCACCTAAAGGTAGATATTGAAAGTGTCAACTGTCAATAGTCAAATGGTTGTTAAGAAACAAAGTATTTGGAATTTGGGAACATATTGAATAATTAAATTTAGAGATATATTAATTTTAGATTATTGAGAAAAACTGGACCAGAAAGCGGGTTTCAGAACAGGCAATTATTACCAGTAGTAAAGAAAAACCGGTAACTGTTTAATATTTTTCAAAACCTTAAATTTTATGGATACAATCAGCCCTACCTACTGCTTTGAAAAATTAATCAGGGTGTACTATCACATTGCTTTTAAAGGTTGTTTTTTTTAAGAGGTATAGAACTTTCAAATGGAATAAAACAGAGATGATTTTTTTAATTGACGAAAGATAATCTTCTGGCATTATAATTTAAATATAATATCTGGCTCGGATGTAGTCCAATCTGAAGGTCCAATTTTCGATTACTTTTTCCAAAATTTCTCCTCCAAGTGGTCAATCGTTTCGGGCTTATCAGGGTAGACTACCGAATTCACATATCCCCACAGAAAATAGTCAAGCGGCGTAAAATCACACTATCTTGGAGGCCAATTCACGGGTCCGCAACGTGAAACTATATGGTTACCGAACGTTGCAATCTTGTTTTGGGCCCATTCACCGAATCTACGCCTTGCTAGATGATCCTGTGGCTTCAATTCTTGCACGAGTTGGATTTTGTTAGCATGCAAATATATTTCGCAAAATCTTCCATAGTTAATCGAATTGCTCTGATGGACGATTATGTTGACCGTAAAATGGACGTAGTGCGCGTTACGTATTTCGAACAGAACCATAATTTTCAAAATAAATTTGCACAATTTGGAAGCGTTATTCAGACGTCAGCCTATTCATGTTGAAATGCCAAACTAAACTAAAAATAAATCACTTGACAGCTGACAAAATGGCCGCCAGTTAAAATAGTGTTGCCAACTTCCAACACCCTTTAGTTGTTTAATAAATATATTTAGACTCTGTAACGAATTTGCTAATGCAGTGGGGGTCTTGCGCAAAGTAACAAGAGCTGGACAGATGAAAAGCAGGTGAGTAGTATTTTTTCTTCTCCCTCGCGTGTCTTCCTGGTCAGACATTCTCCTGTTAATGCCCCCACAATGGAGCTGATTCTGTTCCTTTTTATAAAACAGAAGTCTTCGAATTCTGTTGGCATCTAGTTCCACCCAAATTGTTCTGAATGTGTTACTCAGGTATTAGTACAATTCCAACTGTTCTTGGTCACTTTCATTTATGGCTGTGGACTGCGGAGTGTGCAGCCCTTCTCTTATGTGAGATATATGTGGATGTCGTTGCTTTCGGCTAGTTTGTCTGCCTTGCACGTGCCCGGAATATCACAGTGGAATGGAACTTAGCACGGTAATTGAACATCTGTAAGAGATTTCTGGAAATGTTTAACCAACTTAGATCTGGTTGTTGGTGTGTTCAGAGCTTTTATGGCTACCAGGCTTTCTATATAAAGGACGATAGTTTTTCCATCTATCACATACAACGCAGGTCTGCAAGTAGCGTTGCGTATAACCATCCGTCTGAAAAACGCTACTTTGGTCAGTGAGATATAAAGCGAGATTGAGTTCGGATGATTGAGAGAAGGTGCACCTGTACCTTCCATCACTTTTGATCCATCTGTGCAAATTTGACGCGCGGAGTTTGTTGCATTTTGCGCCAGCTCGGACAGAATCATTTCACTACTAAACATATTTCATATCTAAACGCGTCATTTTTCGGCTTGCAGAATGCATTCTAGATAGCCTCTGATTTTACATTGTTGATGGTGCTTTCAATGTCCCGAAAGGATATTGCTTTGTGTACACTTTGCTTGAAATTTTAATTATTTTAAACACTTTTATTCAACGAACGTTAAGAACAATAATCCTATTTCCTTTCATCGTTCTGACCATGACACAGATGCTAACCTCTGGCAAAACATAAGAGTGCGTCCCAACTTTACCACCTCTAGCGCAAGCTGTCCGAAACCATTCACTTTCATATTCAAAGCTCTTTAAAATATTTAAACTCCTTCCCTCTCACTGGTGGAGAAACTTATCGCGCGAAAGAAGAGTAAAAACATCGCTTAGTCTCATACCAAGGATATAATACTCACCCCTCTTTTAAGACGAAACCCTTGAAGCAACCATAACGAACTATTTTCCACATCATGAGACTGTGACTTCATTTATTGCATATTTCATTGTTGGAATCGAAAAGATCTAGGACTTGCCCGCCTGTCACATGGTATCAAACCCACTCGATAGTTTTATGTAAATTTGCACCCCCAAGGCGAATGGAGTAGTGGAAGTAAAATAATTTGAAGTCCCAACTCGTGTCAACCGCAACTCCAAGTTAAAAGTTCACAGAGTCTAACCCTTCCAGCGCAGTTGGATGGGCGTGGAATCAGGATGACACACAGTTAATGGAAGATTTACAGCCGTCTCCTTCATCCTTCCGTCTGGTTAAATTACATCCTCTTCTCCGAAGGACACATGATAAAAGATGACAAACAAAAAACTTCATCACAATGAGAAGTTTTTACGCTTGTAACACTCCCCCGTCCATGAGTCCAATTCTACTCGATTCTGACAAGGAAGTGGCATCCCATCTTCCTCGAATATATACTCGTACGTCTTCGTTTTGGGGGTCGTTTTTTTTCAACACTGCTCGTTTAATCCGAGAAAATTATGCAAAAAGACGTAACGATAAAATTTGGTAGTAGTTTAGGACATAGAAATACGGTCTTGTGAGGGTTGTGACCCCAATGACGCTGTATTTACTGTATGTGGGTGATTCTACTATATATTTTCCACAATTGTTGGGGAAGCTTCTTCTGTATAGAAAACCTAAAATGACGCAAGGACTATGCAATGAAGCAATTTATCATTTCGAAAACTATGACGTATAGTGCAAGCATCCCATTTAAATTGAGGGAGGAATGAGATGAGCACAATTAGGGTCGGGTTCGCGGAAGGATGATGATATACCCAGCACTTGGAGTCGTTTCAAGGGAATATAAGTTGTGCCCCATGAAGACGTCTGAGATATATTTGACTGATAAATTCGGAATTATTATTGCTCAAGTTGAGGTTATACTTGACGGGTGCTTTTGACTTCATCGCCGTCAAAATTAAGTAACATGAAATTATTCAGATAAGGAACCAAGGACCTGCGACGAATTTCTTCGACCAAGTTCAGAAAATTACATGGATGACAGGTTTAATTTTAGAACTCAAGACGTTTGTCGATTATTTGATGATGGAAGGGATTAACTCTGCCGATATGCGTTCGAAAGAGCTCAGGAAAATTAAAAGTTGTGCTTATTTGTATAACCTGCTGAAGCTCGATATGTAGCCCACTATCAAGTTCAAATTTCCAGTCCAATCAGCGAATATTAAGGCTATTTTTGACGAACAATACAAATATGAGTCAGACCCCACCTTAGGTGGTGCGCACAATTGCCCATGCGTTCGGTAAGCCACCACAGCCATTCCTTTTAAATACGGCCTTAGTGGATATAGCTCGTAAGGTTCGTCGTGTATTCTTTCCTCCAAAAACGACCGATACAAACTAGTCCGTATATATCAGCCAAACTATACTCTCTCCAACCGTATTTCCCTTTTTGGAATAAGTCTTTGATTCTGCATAAAAAAGAAGACCATGGATGTTAAGTAACTTGAATGAAATCTCCTTGGCTCCTTAAGAGACGTTTTTAATGCAAAGATCACCTTTTGGGCCGTCGAATCAGCGATTGTCAGGTTGACTCTTTGCGAGTCTTTGTGCTGATTGTCTTCTTACCAGGTAATAGGTGGAGCCCAGTTAGACCATTGCCTGTTTCTAGTTTATACCCATTCATTGTTCCATTTTGAGAGTCTATCATCTATGAAATAATAGGGTTTTCCAATCAGAGGTGTTATTGTGAATGACCCGCTATTTCGGTAGTTGTCACTTTTGAAGCTTTCATTCTTTGACATTTGACAAGTAGAAACTACGCCATTACTAAAATCGAACGACACACGCTTCAACAACGCATTGAAACTATTAAAATTCACTACAAAAATTGTGAAAATCTTGCAGTCACAGTTCGCAAAACTAAAGCATTTTTTGGTCGTCGTGAAGCACCTTGTTGCTTGTTGGAACGCAATTCATTGCGTGGAAATTGGTGGAAAATTCGACCTGTTGGGACAAGTTAGTGATGTGAAGAATAAAACCCGTGCACGTCGCTCAAGAACAACTGAGAATATTGCTGCTGTAGCCCAAAGTGTTGAAGAAAACCCAGGTTTGTCCATTCCTCATCGTTCTTTGGAATTGGGTATTTTTATGGTCGGAGTTGGATGGTATTGATCTGGACAACGTTTACTTTCAACAAGACGGCGCTACGTGCCACACAAGCAACGAAACCATTGATCTTTTACGGGAAAAGTTTTCTGACAATTGGCCACCGAGATCTTGTGATTTAACACCTTGCGACTTCTTCCTTTGGGGCCACGTGAAAGATAAGGTCTACACCAATAGCCAAGCGTCGATTCAAGACCTCAAAGATAAAATTCGTGAGGCTATCGAGGACATTTTGGTGCTTTTTAAATGAAAAGGGAAACGAGGAACTAGCTTAATAAATTGGAAAAAAATCTCTGTTAAATTTAATTTGCTTAAGAGTAAAACTAACACGCAATTTCGTTACAAGATGTTTAATCAGAACGAAAATAATGTTCTTGAAGGAAAACAGCCCATCGAACGTCTACGTAAGAATTTTTACATTCAAATTTTCAAATTCAAACTTTTGTCTGCTGAGAAGCGTTGATGAACATAGGCAGGAATGTCAGGGCGCGTTAACATCCTCCGGCCTTGAGCCCAGACTCAGATCGGGGCTCAACTGGTTCCACAGGTAGCACACATAGCCTCTGTATAGGACGCGATATCGTATTGTGTCCCGTCCAGAGTATAACATTGCGAACGAGCCCGTCTGGTCCTGGGTGAAGTTCGGACACACGAGCCGTTTTCCACAAGGTAGGTGCCGTCGCCTCGTTCTTAATGACTACCAGGTCCCCTTCTTTCAGGTTGCGTCGCGCTTGTCGCCACTTGGGTCGCTGTTGAAGCTCATGCAGATAGTTCTGGCTCCACATCTTCCAGAACCTCTGCACTGCCCTCTGACGGGTCTGAAAATAGGACAGACGATTCTCCGGCCATTCCATGGGCACTTGCTCGCCTAACACCGGAACGAGAGGTTCACCAATTAGAAGATGCCCAGGTGTCAATGGGCTAAAGTCCGCTGGGTCGGCGCTTTGGGCGCATAGAGGACGTGAATTAAGAATCGCGCTGATCTCTGCAACAAGCGTCTGCACTACTTCCACCGTCAACAGACGAGCTCCCATAACACGTCGCAAGTGATGTTTCGCTGCCTTCACTGCAGCCTCCCAAAGTCCTCCCTGATGAGGAGCGGAAGGCGTTATGAAGTGCCATTGTGTCCTTCGTTCCGACAGCTTATCAAACAAATCTGATGTGGCCCAAGTTTCAAGCATACGACTAAGTTCTCGCTCGGCCCCCACAAAATTCGTGCCGTTATCACTCCAAAGATGGGCACAATGGCCGTACCGAGACGTAAATCTAATGAAGGCCATGATGAAGGCATTTGTTGTCAGATCCGACACGAATTCCATATGCACTGCCTTAGAGACCATGCAAACAAATACAGCAATATATCCCTTGATAACAGTCTTCCCTCTACGCCGATCAGGTCGCACCAGAATTGGACCTGCGTAGTCCACCCCCGAGTGGAGGAATGGGCGCGCAGGACGAACGCGACAGGGTGGTAGGTCTCCCATCATTTGTTCTCCCAGTTTCGCCTTTGCCTTTTCGCATACAATGCAGTCCTTTATAATGGTTCTAGCCAAGGCTCTCACTCCTATGATCCAGTAGCGCTGTCGTAATACCGCTATCAGTTGCTGCGCTCCACAATGCAGCAATTTTAGGTGTGTGGATCTTGCTAGTAACCAAGCTAGTCGTCCCTTACCCGGGAGAATTACAGGATTACACTGGTCTCTTGAGACCTCTGCATTCTGCAACCTTCCCCGCATCTTCATGATGTTGTTGTGAAGAAAGGGTGCCAACCCAGACACGGCGCTTGATAATCGCTGATTATTCGCTGGTAGACCGCTGTTTCTTCGATTCTGCAATTCCCTAATATCGGCTTTAAAGTGATCCTGTTGCTCCTGCATGATCCAGTGCATTAGAGATTCTTCAACCTCCTGAACGCTAAGAGGTTGATTTTGCTGAACTCTTATCTGTGTGCGACAATTGCTCAAAAATCGTCGGACCCAACTCGTTATCCGCAGTAGACGATCGAGGGAGGAGTAGCGAAACAGAAGAGATTGCTGGTCGATGCTCACCGCATTAATGCTTGCAACAAGTTGCACCCGATAGGACTTTCTTCCAGGAATTCGGCGTGCTCCAGCGGATATGGCGACTTCTTGGGATGTGGTTTGCCCCTTGTTGATCACAAGGCGGCGACACTCCTCTTGTACCGCATTATCCGTCCTTGCAGAAACCATCTCCGGCACACAAGGCCAACTCCCCTTTTCGTCCTGCAAAAAGCTGGGACCATGCCACCATAATTTGTTGGACAGCATTTCATTCATGTTCATGCCTCTGGTGATAAGATCTGCGGGATTTTCCTCAGTAGGAACATAGCGCCATTCAGCGGATGGTATTTTCTCTTGAATTTGGCCTACTCGGTTAGCCACGAACTGCTTTAGTGTTCGAGTTTCACGTTTCAACCAACACAAAACTACCATGGAGTCAGACCAGCAGGTGGCTGAGACAATTTTAATTCGATGTTCACTTTCGCATTCTGCAACGATACGCTGCATCAAACTGCTGAGCAGCGTTGCTGCACCCAACTCGAGACGTGGTATTGTCTCTGTTTTGACGGCTGCGACTCTGGATTTCGCTAGTAGTAGGTTTGAAACAGTTTTATTTTCACCTCGCACTACCATGTATATGGATGCTCCAAAGGCCTGAGTCGACGCGTCAGCAAAGCCGTGTAGCGTTAAGCTACATTTTCGACCGGTCCCCAACCAACGTGGTATGCGTAGGAATTCAAATTGCGTTAACTGTACAAAGATGTTCTGCCAATCACTGATCAGCTCCGGTGGCAATTGTTCGTCCCACCCAATCTTAGCCTTCCAAATTTTTTGCAGCAGAACCTTGGCCCGGATTATGAAGGGGGCGGCAAGACCGTTCGGGTCGTAAAGTCGAGCCGTCACACCCAGAATGCTTCTCTTAGTCCAACCACTCAATGGGACCGTCGGTAACGACTGCACCCTAAATGTTAACTCATCCGTGCTTGTGTCCCATCTAAGTCCAAGAACGGATGCGTCTGCCCCGTCATTTAACAACGCTTGTTGGTCGTCGAATTTTGGGCCCAACACCATCTGTACGATATTAGAATTGGAACGCCATTTTGTTAGCTCAAAGCCCCCCAACGACAAGAGCTGCTGCATCTCTCTACACAGCTGTAAGAGTTCTTCCTCTGAGTCAGCTCCGGCCAAACAATCGTCCATATAAAAGCACTGGAGCACCGCTTTCGACCCCAAGGGCCATCTATCTTTATTATCTTTAGCACATTGCTGCATTGCTCTGACCGCACAATAAGGCGCCGAGGCCATCCCGAACGTCACCCCTGTAAGCCAATATTCTGCAATGCTTCCGGACTTATCACGCCAAAAAATTCGTTGTAGATCCCAGTGCTCAGGCGCAATCTTTACTTGAGGGAACATTTGTTTAATGTCTGCTGAGATTGCATACGCTTGAAGCCTGAACCCCCACAACAGGTCGATCAGATTCCTTTGGAGTTTAGGACCGATCATCTGAACATCGTTCAAGGAAACCCCATTATCGGTGGCGCACGATGCGTCAAATACCACCCGAAATTTCTTCAGCACTGCATGGTGTGGAATGTAGTACACTGGTCCCCGTGATTTCTGAGTAGCGGGCCGCATCCAATCGTTGTCCAAATATTCGCTCATGAATGCGTTATATTTTTTTCTTAACCCAGGATCTCTCTGTAGACGCTGTTCCAGCCGCAGAAACCGTTGGAGAGCTATGGCTCTATTTGATCCAATTTGGCTCCATTCCTCACGGAGAGGGATCTGCAACACATAGCGTCCCGTCGCCGGATCAACCCGATGCGTACTTAAGAAATGTGTTTCACACTGTTGCTCTTCTTCCGTGTAATGAGACTTATCTCCGGGAAGCCCTTCTGACTCAAAAAAGTCTCTAAGCTGTTTGTCTAGAGTTTGATCATTTCCAACATCCTGGTCGTTTTTCGATACTACTGCAAATACACAACCAACTGGTGCAATTTCTCCAAATATCAACCATCCCAGCCGTGTTTGTTGTGCCATTAGCCCCGATGTCAATTGCATCATTTGTTCCTGCATAAGTCGGGCCCACACTCCAACACCAAGGAGTGCCTGAACGGGAGCAGGCAGATTGAAGCCTGGGTCAGCCAAACATGTGGAGATAACAGTTGGAAGTCGTTGGTTCCCCAAGCGTATGTCTGGTAAGAAAGATTCTCCTAAAACTGATGGCACTACTATGAAGGTAATGAGCATAAGAGGCTCCTGATCAAACATGGATAACAAATATCCCGAGACGGATCTGCTACATTTTAGCGATGCTGAGGCCGTTGCCGTAACAATGCTCGTCATAGAACGGCAAACGGGAATTTTCTTTTGGGTTACAAACTCACTGCTAATGAGATTAGCTTGGGCACCTGTGTCACACATGGCACGCAAGGTCACCTTCGCACCGTTCCTAAGTAGAAGCCGAAACTGAGCCGTGGCCAGCAAGCTTAGTGTATGACGCTCAGAATGCGAACTCAAATCCGAAATGGTTGAAACCCCGAGGCCGGTTTCACTTGTTGGTAATAATTGTTATTGCTCCTCCTCAGGCACTCGCTCGATCGCTGTTGCAATCATCGGCTCCGGGCAAACCTTGGATTCCACATCGATTTTCTCATTCACACGATATGCACGGGGACATATAATACTGTTGTGGGGAGCCCGGGCACATCTAGGGCAGCGGCCCGAGCGACAGTCTCGTGCTACATGGCCGCGACGTAGGCAATTCTGGCAGAGACCAAGTTCGAAAATTTTCTGAACTCTACGCTCTCGGCTCATGCTCCCGATGCTTGGACAACGATGAAAGGCATGATTGCCTGTGCAATTTGGACATGGGCTATAGTTAGATGTCAAAGAATACGTCTTAGGTTTCTCGCGCGTCACTGTCCTAAACATTCGCTGGTCGATACTGTTTGGTGTTGATATGCTTTTGTTTGAAGTCTGACTTAACAATCCACTGGAGTAACGCTCAAGCCAAGTGAAGAAATCCCCTTGCAGACTTGGTATGCGATCCGTCGGCCGCACCATTTCCCACTGACCTCGAGAAACACTATCTAAACGGGATTCCAAGAACCTTAGCACCAATAAATCCCGTTGACCCTCAGGGGAAAGTTGCCTTTCCAGCATGCGCATGCTATTTCTTGTCGTATCCAGCATGCTCCGAATTTGCATGTAATTTGCCTTTGACCAAATGGGCAAGTCTAAAATGGCTGAGCAGTGCGACGCATGGCACATATATTCGTTGTCAAAAGATGAACATAACGTCCGCCAAGCATCGCCAAAACTGTCATCGCGCTGTGGCCAAAATCCTAAGGCTCTTGCAGCGGCATCCTTTACGCAACTTTGTAATCGCCGAAGGCGCTGAATATTTGTAAGGTGTGGATTCTCTATGATTTCGGTGGTGAAGGTATCCTTGAAGTGTATCCACTCGTGATGATCGCCTCTGAATATTGGAAGCCTATCGGCCAATGGAAGATCCGCAAACTGGTGTTGCTCGGATGAGGGATTGCTGACTGATGGAATTGCAGCTGCCTGTAATATATTTATTCTCTGACGGAGAGCAGCTACGGTTTCGATATAGGTGTCCTCAGTTTTGTTCCAGGTCTCCTCGTTCGAATTCGATGAATTCCCTAACCTGTGTTTCTCGAAATGCATTTCAAAAGCTTTCCATGCAGAATCGAGCGCCTCTAAGCGTGCCTCCAGTAGCTCTTTACCAAGGGCTTCACTTGCGGTTGCCTTTACCCAATCTGCCTGGCGCTGAACTCGAGCTATGACAGCCTCACTGTCAATCCTTGGAACCCCGCTCGCCCCATCGCTTTCTGAAGCGATACCACTAGAATCGAGCCTCTCTGCCCTTTTCTTTTCGACTCGGCGCACTGCCGCTGGCTGCTTCTGCTCTAAAGAAATGAAAGAGAAAAATTAAAATTTAGGCGCTCTTGCGAGAAACACCAGCTCATGATACTAATACTAAATAATTTGCACAAACATATCCCTCTACTCGCACAAAACGTCGCTTGGTTCGGCGCACTGCCGTTGGTGCCCCCTGTTATATGAGAGCCCAATCCGCTCCGCCCCCCTTACAATCTCACAAACACTCGTTTAGCTCAGCGCTCTGCCGTTGAATATATCTGCTCTATTCTCTATAAAGGAACCCACTCAAATGTTTGTCTATCATTCGCCCTGCAACTCTCATGAGTTAGGATTATAGGATCCACTATCCACTCAATCATTTCGCTCTAATCAAACAACAAAAACGTGGCTTAGCTCGGCGCACTGCCGCTGGTTTTCCCTGTGTGCTGCCTGCTGCGTCCTACTTTGTAGGAGCTCACGCTCAATACGCTCTATTTCCGCAGCAAACCCTCGCATAGCTCGGCGCACTGCCGTTGATTCTTGATTGTCTTCACTCAACAGAAAACCAAACTCTGTACTCTCTCTTCACTCATAATATACTCAACACCAAAAAAATAATAGTTCGCTCTCTGTGATTCAAAAAACATTCACGATTCACCTGCATTGTAGTTGAAATATTAATCTACACATTTGCACTAACTTACCCACAATCTTTCTCTTTCTTGCCTTAGGCATTCTGCGCCTATTATTTTCTGATTGTTGCGGGCAAAATATTGTGTTTTATTATTCAAGTTAAAGTTTTTTTTTTCAAACACTTCAAGTTTTATTGTACTTTTTGTTTTTATTGTGCACTTTTTTTTTTTTTTAAACTGGTTCACACACTCGGCTCGATAGGACCAAATGTTTCGTACCCTAAACAAATTAAAGAACAATGTTTGTTTTATTTTGTAATCTTTATTTATTATTGTTCGAACGTGCTCACTGCTCGTTTGTTACTGCCGGCTCGGCTGGCTCAGTTACGATCCGAAAGCTGCTGATCCGACATCCGATGCCTTTGTGCTTGAGAGAGCGCAAGAGAGCAAGTCTGCTGAGAAGCGTTGATGAACATAGGCAGGAATGTCAGGGCGCGTTAACAGTACTATTCCGAAACGGCTTGACCGATTTTTATGAAATTTTTTTGTGTATATTTGGTAGGTATGAGAATCGGTCGTGAAGTATATTTCATACCGCCAGGTGATTAGAGTCTTCATGTCCACAACATTTTTGCTTTTTATTTTTGAGAAAAATTTTCTATTACCCTAAATCTTCACTTTCCTACCTCAACCCACCATTCTTTAATCGCGATTTAAGTATTTTTGTATGAACAATATCCAAATAATGTAGTCGTCGTTCGTTTTTAAAACAGAACAAAATTATTTTTGTTGTTGAATGACAGATGGCGCTACTTGTCCGCAATTGAATTTTGCACCGATCCATCAAAAACAAAAGTCGTGGGATTTAGAGGTCGACCTTCTAGGCGCAGGGTCATAAGTCCACAGGCCAAAAGTCCACAAATCCATTGTGGACTTATAACCCACCTATTTGAGCCAAAAGTTCACATTAATTTGGGCCATAAGTTCACAATTTTAAAATGAAAGTAGGCCATAAGTCCACAATTATCCATATGACTAAAAAATAAATTAAAACAAGATACACGTGTTACATAAAATCCTGCAAGGCTAGCTTGATTTACGACACAGAGTTCAATGAAATATCCAAAATATGTGATGCCCTTCATCCACATCCTGACCAATCGGATATGTTTAAAAGGATGCAACTAATTAATTCTTGTTGACGGCACCTTTAATGTTCTTCCATTAGGTGAATGGAAGCAATTATTAGTTGTCTGTGTAGCACATTCAGAGCATGTATGTATACCGAGCATTACTTACTTATTCTTAAAGTTAATTAAAAAGTTCGTGTTCATTGTTCAAAATAATTTTATAATAATTACAGTATGTATTTTATTTAAACACCAAAAGTTTTTCAAAAACAATTTATAATTTATAATTTTTAATTTATTTGTGATTTGTTCCAAAAATTAGCGCAAATTTTTCAAAATAACTTTATAAATTTTTGGAACAATTCACAAACTTTTTAATATAAATTGTTTTTGAAAAACTTTTAGTGTTTAAATAAAATACTGTAAAAATCTATAAAGCGAATTTATTATTATATTTTTTACCTACAATAACTTTTTTTTCGGGTAAACAAAAACGCGCTTCAACAACTTTCTTTGATAGACTCTTATCAGCAAGTGAAGGCTTACCGATATACTCTGAGATTAAAATATTAAACAAACATCAACACCTAACTGAAAATAAGATCTGCCTGAAAAGTACTAACAACAAATTTCTCAACTCCTTGTATGCTTGTGTATTTGTTTACATTTTGTGTCAATCCGCTCCTGAAATATTGTTCAAGAGACACATTATAGTCTAAGAGAGAATCAAAGAAAACCTCTTAATTTTGTTGTACTTTAAATTATGAGAATTGTGGACAATGACCCACCATAGTGAGCCATAAGACCACAGTCAGTGAGTCAAAAGTCCACAAGAATTTTGTGTGGACTTTTGGCTCACCTAGGTGGGTTATAAGTCCACAATGGATTTGTGGACTCATAACCCACCTAGGTGGGTCATAAGTCCATTGTGGACTTTTGGCCTGTGGACTTATGACCCTGCGCCGACCTTCTACACGGACAACAAGTGAACCAGGAAGAGAGAACATAACAGTTCTAATGGCATGTAGTGCAAATTGCCAAAAGGCTCCTCCATTCATAATATTCCGTGGTAAACATAAATATTTGGGATCAATGGATGGCGCCTTCTGGAACTGGTTTTCCAAACACAACATATGCTGCAACTGCAAGAGGGTGGATGGAGGCAGATGTCTTCAAAAACTGTTTTGAAAAAAGTTTCTTGCCAGCCATTGGTTCTGAGCGTCTTGTTCTGCTTGTATATGATGGCCATTCCACCCATTTAACCATTTCTCTGATATAAATAGCAATTGCTGCAAACGTTAATATTACTATACTTAAACTTCCCCCACATTCAAGTCATATGCTCCAACCGCTAGACTTAGCAGTTTTCAAATCTTTAAAATGTAAGTGGGATGAGAAATTAGTAGCCTGGGTAAGGAAAAATATTGGTAAAAAGGTGCATAAAAGCATTTTTTCTACAACGATTGGAGAGTTATGGATGGAAACTGAATCCATTTCGTTTATCCACTAATAGGTGACATAACGGATGTACCTAAAGAGGACATAATAGTTGTTTTGCCGAATCCAACTCTTGGACGACGTGGTTTCATACAATTTAATGTTTCCTTGGACAAGTTCAAGGACTTATATTGATTTATATAACGCCAATCGATGAAAAAGTTTGTAGTTCATGAACTAATAAAGATATCTTAAAAATATTTTTATTTTTTTTTTTTTTTTTTGCGTGTAGCTAGGTGAAAATCGTTGAAAGACATCGCATGCGAGCTTTGCGATAGTGTGGGACTGGAAACACCCACTAAAAACACCCAGGGAAGGCAGGGTGTTACCATCCTTCCAATGATCGCACCTAGTCGTCAGACTAATCAGCAATTTTGTTCTAATATGTACTAATGTACTTACGTACAGTTTTTAAGGAACTAACTTTGGTTTGTTGCCTTTTGTTTTTTAATGCATTATCACTTTGTTAGTGTGATTATGTTGTTACATATTTCTTTTCTTTTTACCTAGTTAACTAGTTCAAAAGGTTTTACTCTACGTAATCTTCTAACTAAATTAGTATTATTAAGTAGTTGGACTACTTCTAAATTAGCATGGTTGCGAAGCCTAACTTCATGTCTTCTAGCGACCTTCCGAACCTCGTCCTCTACCATCTCAATTTTTAGATCCCTATGTAGATCAGCGTTACGTACGTACCACGGCGCATTAACAATATTGCGTAATACTTTGTTTTGGAAGCATTGTATGCTTTGAAGGTTGGACTTACTTGTGCACCCCCATAATTGGAGGCCATATGTCCAAATTGGTTTTAATATTTGCTTGTAGAGAAGTAGTTTATTGTGAATTGAGAGGCATGAATACCTCCCTATGAGCCAATATATTTTAATGTATCGTAAATTTAGTTCATCACGTTTTTTCTTGACATGAGTTTTCCAGCGCAACTTTGTTTTTTATCGATAAAATGCTGCTTCTATAATACCTTTTTATCAAGTGATTCATTCCATTAACGAAAAAGTTTGCCCTTATGATATGCACTTACCCCAAACCTGGGGTAAAGTGCATACCACGGGAGTTCTTTTGTATTTTAGTTTATAAAAAATATGTTTAGCATGAAATAACCAATAAACCAGGATTAAGACTAACCGGCGTAAACATGGCTTTAAGAAAAAATTTTCGGTAGACATCTATTACAAATACTTAGTTTTTGACGTGGATTTAAAGTCCAACTTTATATTTTATGGGTCGCACTTACCCCACCTTACCTTATTTATTTTATGCTTGTTAATAAAAACGGTTCACATTTTTTTATGAAAATAACTGCAAATTTCACTATCGTGAAATCTCTGGCGAAGCTCTTAATCGCATTACTATATGCACAAACAAAAATTTTAAATACACATAGTTTCTAAGGAAATTCAAATCCATGGCGCCTCCAGATTAATGTCCTGTGTAATACAAATGAATGCGAAATTAATACGCAAAACAGGATAAGCTGTACTTTCAAGCCCACTATAACAGAAATTAATGTCCCGAATAGGCTAAACGCTCAATTAAGCAGCACATTCACATGAAAATGGCCGAAAAAGAAAAACAATCCGAAAGCCAAAAGCAAGCTAACAAATGTCCTCCTATTATCCACCCCATACATCACATTAATGTTGCACTCAATAACCCGAAACAGCAAAACATAAGAAACAAAACACAAACCAAACGAATCGTAATCCGAATCACAGTCGTACAACAATTGCACCAGCCAGTACACGAGCGAACTAGTGTCGGGATCATATGGCAACATGATTTCATCTAATCCACCATAAACCATATCTTCCACTGTTAGCACTTGGGAATCATGTCATATCTGCGGAGATCTCGCCGAAATCTGTTTCTCGCCACAGTTGTTGTGTCGGTCGGTGTCGGTCGGTGCGCTGCTGGCTGGCTGGCTGGCTGCCACAAATGTGCACATCAGACAAATCCGCATCTGAGACACTGTTGCTGTGGCTGTTGCGACTGCGGGCTGCCTAAAGTAAGGCAAATAAATTTTCCAGCATGCACAACAATTGAACGAGAGCGCGCACTCCCACGCCTGGCGGCAGCTACTGCTGCAGCACCACTGAACCCACGTTGAACCTCCGTTTTCATGGTGGCATTTTGGAATCGTTAAAATGATTTGTTTCGGGCACACACAACTGCTCATATTTTGCTGGTGGCACTACATTTTTGTTGGTCGTCTCTTAGCCCGAAATCATATTTTGGCCCACCAGCAGTCAGGATTTGTTCCATTGTTTCCGAAGGCATGGGAGGAACAGTTTCCTGCCTTCTCACACTCCTCCGCCAACCAAAGGAAACTGTAGCACCAGCTCCCCTGTACTGCATCAGGTCCTTGTGTCAGCTGTGTCATGGCGATGGTTGGGGCTTTGTTCTGCACTCGCAGAATATCATGTTTCCCTTTGTAATTTAAATAGTGTACATCAACATTTATTCAGTGCATGCAATTTGAAGACGGAAGCTAGGAGGAAGAGGAACACACAGCCCGAGACAGAGTCAGTGTCAGAGTCGGAGTCAGAGCCGGAGGCAATGTCAATAAATTGTTGAAATTGTATTTTCGTCGACAGCGAGTGCGCTGCACGAAGCTCCTACTCCTGGCCATCCATCGTATGTGGCATACAGGCAGCAGACACACAATAGTCCACGAAGAAGAAAGTTCGGTTTGTTTGCTTCGTAGGATTGTTCGGATTGTTAAATGCTATTCAAGTCTCGTCAAATGTTGAGATATGATTGTTCAGTGGTTGTTTTATGGTGGAGCAAACTTCTTGGCTCTTGTCATGAGTCATGACTTGAATTATTCAATGGAGGGCGCAAGAGAACTCGTTCTATCAAAAAGGGACTACCGAATCGGATTTTCTGGGAAAGGGCATTTTTTTAAGGATTTATGGGAACGTCTTGGGGTTGAAGTGGAACGTCAACAGGGGTCGTCGGTCGTAGCATATGCATGCACTCATTGGTAAATTTTAGCAGCAAGTCTAGGTCTAGTTCTTAAATGTGGTGAACCCATTGTTGGATCCCTTTTTTGTGAAGCTACCGAGTTCTGTGAAACTTTTATTTACGTGGAGTTATTTCATTAAGGGTGACAGGACTTGAATTTGAATTAAAACAGCGATTTAACACATCAGTCTAAATATTCATAGGAACACCCTGTCTAACTTGAACCCAATAGAAAATCTAGCTGTGTCAAATCACTACATGCGGCGGCCGCCTCATCGTGGTGAGGATTTTTCTTATTATAGGATTGATTCAATCCTTATATTCCCATAATAATTCAATACGAACATTAATTTAAGTTTTTATTTGAAATAATCAAAATTGTCCCTGGGAACCATCCTGCGTCAGTCCAATAATAAACTTATTTTTTTCAGGATGCGGTGGAAGTGCATAACTTTTGTGGAATGTTCTATCAATAATAATGACAGATTTTTTGCTTATAACGTTCTTCGCAAACCGAAATCGTTTGGCTTTAACTCTTGACCCAATACGTCTCGGTACCAACAACGTAGACTCATTTAATGAAGACGTGCATTAAGTATTTGTTGTCACAAAGAAGTATCCTATGCAAAGTAGGTAAAACTCAATAACAATACGTTTGGGAATTCACCAACGGAAATTTACCTTCTCTTTGGTCAATATCTCATAACAGTCGGTTTTTAAATAGCGCCGCTTGTCGGTACGAAATAAAATGTAAAATGATGTTGTAAAGTTATTATTTAAGACGACTTAACATTACCAGACTTTCAATTCTTAAGCTACGATTACACACGCCACTTTTCATGTCAAATTTCGACATGACGACGTTGTTATGAGGTAAACACTTGTCCTAAATTTGTCTGTCGTAGCTCGTCTGTCTCACGAAAGACAGACGAGTGACCACCGAAAGCCGGAATTATTCTGACGTCTGCATTTTAAAATTTGCCACGAAAAATGGCACGAGTAATCGTAGCTTTACCGAGACATGATTGTGACTGAAAAGTGTGTTGGAAGGGGTATATTTGAGTATGGTGTGATAGACTCTAACACTTAAGCTGCTGGGAAGACACTCTAGCGTAGCACAGCTTAAGCTCGACGGCTATAAGGGGGGATATTGCTGCACTCCTTCACAAAAAAATTGTGTTTCAAAAAAAATTAGCAAAAAGCACAGATGCTACATCAGAACGATGTGATCTAATATTTTTATATTGCTAAAATGATATTGTAACTTATGTAAGTTTTGAAAATTTGAAATTGTATTTGGATTTTTTAATTATAGCTGCAGGATCACCCACTCAGCTATCGGGTCATTAAGAAAATAACAATAAGAAGTAGGCCACAAGTATTCTCCCCACAGCTTTGATTAGATAAACCGTCAAAAGAATCCTAAGAAGCTTCATACTCGTAAAAGTCAGAAGAAATAGTGACGACTGAAAGAATATTTTTTACTAGCACTCAGTGTACTATTTGAATCTGTTCTAAGGAGCTTTCTGTGTAGTCAGAACAGAATGGTTTAGGGGTCTATGGTCTGAAAAGTGAGTTCATCTTGATCTCTAGGAAGAAGCGTTGTGTGACTTTGTACTATCATCACAAGATGACACCGCAACAGATCTTACGTGATTCAAGACTCCAAGTTATCTTGCAAAAGAAATATTGAAGAGAGGACAAAGAGAGATATGAACGCAATCTAAGCCAGTAAGACAACCTTTTTGAGAAGATGAGGACATTCACTGGATGTACAAATCAATTATCAGACCTATCATCTCCTATAGCTCTATAGTGGTGGACAAAAACTGTCACAAAGAGCTATATGAAAGAACTTTGCAAAATTTATAGCGGTACTTTGTACGACGAGAATCGTTAGAAGTTGTCCGCAAGCAACGTTGAACACATCCTACCAATGGACTTGTTCCTCATAGGTTCTTAGTTCTTGCACAAAATGAGCTCTAAAATTGAAAGATTATCTATGCATCTATTTACATGCAGTGATATTAAATACAAAAAAGACAATGCGTTGGAAATATAACTTGGAAAGCTTCCAGCCACATCGGACTATACATAGTCCCTAAATTAGCCTTGATCTTGATAACCCAACCCAGGCGGAGGTTAGTGCTGATAACTTCCTATAGATTTCTACAATTCTATAATCTACACGAATGTGTGTAATGTGTTTCAAGCTCAAATCCTGACATAAAAAAAATCTGCAAGGCACATAGAGTAACCGTCTTCGGTCGGATATAATTAACTTCAATGCCAATCAAGCGGACCTGGAATCGACTAAATCTAACGCAATGAATTTTCAAATTCAAAGGCGGCTAGGAAATTTCGTAATGAACAGACCACCACTTAGCTCCATTCGGTCAATCTCTATTGGGATTTTAAAATTAATATGTTTCGACTTTAAATTTGTATACCTACCTAGTTAATCGACGCAGTAGCTTTGTGTGTTCTACTACTAAGCGAGGGATCCCTGCACGATTTCCGAAAAAAAAAAGAACACAAACTCAATCTTAAGGTTTTTTTACTGCACCACCTCTCGCGAATATCTTACGAGCTTCGCCGTTTGGACTCGGTATATAATTTTAGATCCCTTCCATTCGTCCTCAAATTGAAAACTCACACAAAACGAATGGTTGTGAGAAGCTAGGCCTAGAGTCCCTTATGGGCCTGTTGCGCCAACTATTTTTTTTAATTCCACGACATGATATAGGAAAAAGCCAACTAATCCTGATTATCTATAAAGGAATGTGCCATCTCTGGTACAGCATAATCGAAAAGAAAACAAAGAGCTTTGTGGCGTTAATGGGGAAAATAGAGTCCACGTTTAATGCAGAATCTGCTGAGCTGAAGTCTAGTTGAAGTCAATCGAACATCTGCTTTGGCACTGTCCCGCTTTGCAGGAACGATGCCAGCCTACAGTAAAATCCAAGTCCTCTGTTAGCACCGCTGAGTGAGCAGGCTCTTAGTTATCAGATCTTTTTACCAGCACCAACTGGTGGTCAAGTCGATTAGTAACTTGATACCTACATTACCCATAAATTCCTGTCCGTCTTAACAGGAACTTGGTGAATTGCCTCTCAGGTCTCCGAGTGGAGCTGATGAGTTTTCTTCCGTCGCAATCCCCTTCATTTCATTACCTAACCCAACTTATGCGTTGGCGTGAAGGCTCTCAAACCTAAGCCGAAGTTACCCAACGAAGATGGGGATTTCATTCTTACGACTGCAGTTCTATAATGTCCCCTGATGGGACAACTAGCAGGAACTAAAGTAAACTGATGCATTGTTCAGTTAACCCACATCTCACAAGGCTTACTCCCGGATTACCTACATAAACAAACGATTCCTTCAGTTAAATAACTCGAAAACTATCCAAAAACTATCCGCAAATTGGATGTGCAAATTTGCAAAACCTCCCCCAGCTTACCATCTAAATAAACTCTCAAACTTATTGCTCGCAAATGTTCATAGTTATCCTCATTGTGGTTCGGTTATCCATTGTTATCATCCCCGTGAATGCTCAATTTCGTTTCGAATATCATCCCCCTTAGCCAAAACAGATTCCACATAAACTCCGTAAATTTATTTTCCCACAGAACTTGATCTGCTACAATACCGTCTCAATGTTCCCAAGGGTATCTCATGTCCGTATATACGAGTACACTACTTCTCACATCATAAACAGTTACTAACAATGGCATTGAAATGAAATAATTTCTGCTCCGGCCAAAGGCTTGCCAACTCATTACTACAATTATCCTGCCCTGGCTGTCGGCACGGAGGCACTTCAGGCCTTTCTATTCATCCATAAACCCTGACAGTGTACGGCCAAACTTTCGATGGTAATGATGATAGTCGTGTGGGTATACCGAATGGGACGAGTGCTATCCTGCGTAGGATGATTAGAAAACGCTCGACATAATAGTCGATAGAGAAGCGCCTGCCAAAAACTATACATACTCGTATTCCTCTCTCGACCCAAGTTCACGAGTCAAATCTCAAACGACGACGAAGGAGCTTCCCACACAAACACTCGCACGTTCTCGCACAGTTTGGTTGGGAAATAAGCTCTGGTTCGATTGCTGTCGACGGTTTTCCTTGTGATTTATGAATCATTTTCTAATTGTTGGCAGCATCGAAGGCCGCACACTACTCGCACACAGCCACATGTTTGGCTGTCAAAGCGATTTTGGAGACATTCTTCTCTGACAATGAAAACTGAAGATGCGTAGGTTTTTCTAATTACTTCTTGGCAATGAGACAGGCTCCATGGCCAAAGATGCATCCTAATTGTGATGATTTGACGCAAGAGCCATAGAAACGCAATTACAGTGCCAGTCAAGTCAAGTACGTGGGTCGTATTGTGCAGCAGAAGTCATAATCAAAATGAAATTATTATGAATGGTCATGCCGGGGACAGTGATGGCCAATAAATTCTTATATGTGCGGCCATTAGGAACTGTGTTTGAATGCAATTTGTTTGGTGTTATGGGCAAAAGCAAGTGTCGGCGCTTCAGGAAGACTTTATTGGCAAAATTCCACCACTTGTGGCTTTTGCTACGTGCACGCATTTCGTACGCACGGCTCATAAATATGTCATTAACGCCACCTACAAAAACCATTGTACTTGTATATATCTGCCATCTGTCAACGAATCCAGGATTGCGGCTTGTGAAAGAAGTTTCATAAAGTCTCGCAGAGCATTTATGCGTGAGCTCAGGTTATCGTTGGATATGAATCTCTCATCTACTGCCAAAGCGAAAATGAAAAGTTAAATAAATTGAAAGGGCGCAAGTAGTGTTCTTTTTGAATTTTATTAACAACAAACAGCAAAGCTGACTACGACGACTTCAAAAAATAAGTCATAGACGCAGTTCAGTCTGAGTCTGAGTGCCTCATTCAAGGCGCCCCATAAAGTCTCAGTCTCAGTTCACCGCTTCGTGGAAATTGTGTAAAAAGCTCAAGGGATAATGCTTTATTTCAGCGGCAAACACCGGACTTTGACTGCATAAAATATTCACACAAGAAATATATATAACAAATGATTAAGACAAAAGGAAAAACGCGGAAAAGATGGCAGACAACAAGCTCGTAGATGGCGTATTTGAATTCGTATTTGTGCAACTTGCTAACAAAGTTGACAAAAGATTAAAAAAAAAAAATTTCCCGGCCCGATGTGTTTGGAAAAATAAGAAAATCGTTTTAATGTCCATCAATTTGGCTTTATTGAAAGGATAATTTTATGTCATTAATGTTTATATATGATTTCGGGCATGTGGCCGCGGCTGGTTCGAATAAAGCCAAGTCTAGAGGTCCAATTTTCAACCACTTTTTCGAGCATTTGGGGCTGTATGTCGGCAATAACGCCACGAATGTTGGCTTCCAAGTCCCCTAACGTTTCTGGTTTGTTGGCGTAGGCGAGCGACTTCACATATCCCCAAAGAAAATAATCCAATGGTGTCAAATCACACGATCTTGGTGGCCAATTGACAGGTCCATTCCGCGAAATTATGCGCTCATTGTATGTTTCATTCAATAAATCGATTGTGACGTGCGCTGTGTGGCATGTAGCGCCATCTGGTTGGAACCACATCTCATCCACATTCATGCCATTCAATTCGGGAACAAAATAGTCGGTTATCATGGCCAATTGCTGTGCACGGTGGCGAATCGATTCATTCGGGTCCTCTTCAACACTTTGCTCTACAGCGGCAATTGTTTCTTCGGTGCGCACTGTTCGACGTCTCTGCGGATGCGTATTATCACATAGAGTAAACGTAGTGCGAAAATAATAAATTTTTGGTGAAATTCCACCAAAACACCTGTATTTCACTATGATAATCAACACACTGACTATCCATAAAAAATAGCTCATGAAAATCGTCTTTTATCAAAATTTTCTGGAACCAAAAAATAATCATGGCAGTGTTATAAACTACGGTTTTTATACTAAAGGTTAATTTTACTTGATTTTCAATCCGTGTAATACAAATTTTACTTTTAAAAACTGGATTTTAACTCAAAAAGTATCGTGGAATTTGAGTATGGTGAAAAGGGAAAAATGACCACGCTTCGTGGGATAAATGAAGAGAGAGTGCTAACAACACTGAACTAAACTCAACATAAATGACATTAGAGCTGCCAGATTTGACCACAAAATCTCAGTTTTATCTCTATTCGAAAAACAAACCTCTAAAAAACACCCTTTAGGTATCTGCATCATTTTTGGTTTCAATTAAGTATAAAATAACCTATCTCTTGCTTTGTTTTTGTACTGAAAAAGTAAAGTAGAGTTTTATTAGTTTTAAATTTTTATAAAAGAGCAACATACAATGTGTTTCGTGAAGCAGACGTTGTGGACACGTATTAAACATTTTACTGCAGCCTGCACTTTGATCATCACTGACTTTTTGTATCTTTCTGTTCACTTGATCGTCACTGTCACTTATATTTCGATTTGATAATAACTGATTCGAAATCTTTAAAAAATTTAATGACAATAATGGGCCTGTTTTTTTTTTTTTTTAGCTCCGATCTCAGCAAAGCAAAGTAAAGTAAAGAACGCAATTAAAACAACCACGCTCTACTTGACACGTCGAGGCTGACAGTAATTGTTGTAATCGCATGCTGAAAGTCTTACTTTACTTTGCTTTGCTGAGATTGAAGCTCAAAAAACACACCTTATATTGCAAATAAAAATACGACTTATAATTTCAGCTGCTAGAAATAACATTTAAATTGTTGTTTATGTCGCAATGACTTTCTCATTCTCTCAGTATTTCCTCAACTTATGAGAACTGTCGAAGTCGAAGGACAAAAATGTTGAAAGTACCTTATCTTAATTCATCCGGCTGAAGTTGGGAACCTGTCTGTACCCTCACCTTCCATAGAATGTAGTGCAGTGTATTGTATACATCTGTCAGTTAAAAAAGTTAACTTAACCGAACAGATTTTATTGGTCAGGGCCTTCGCTCCATCTTGCGTTATAATAAGTTTATTTATTTTATTATTTGTATATTTTTTTTCGATACGTCAGAACTAATACCTACGAAGTCCATACAAAATCTTGAATAAACGAAATTCTAGAAAATCATTGGTTAAATCTCGTTAACCACACTAAATTGGCTGGTTATGGATTTTTTGGGTTACTTACCAAACCGTAGATTCTCTGGTTAATACTTTGCTGAACAAACACATTCAACTAGGATAACCGATGATTAAAGATAACAAAGATTGAACAAACTGGGGCTAAATATTTTAAATAATTTTATTGGGATGGGAAGTGGTACTCGCTGTTTTTCTTTCCCGCCTATTCTTATCAAAGAGCTTTGGTTACCAAAGTTAAAAATTTTACAACATTAACTGCCATAATTGTCGAATATCTAATTGTGATGACCAATCTTTATACAGGAACACAGATTATAGACTGAGAGCTACTGAACGTTTTGCTAACCTCATAGTTAAATGGGAAATTTATAAATATTATTGCTAATTGGTGTCTTGCGTTCGCAGATATCACCGTCTGGCAGCATGAAGCTGGGGCATTTGCAAGGGGCAGTGCCCCAAAGATGAAAAAAAAATGTGATCAATTACGTCATCGTTGCACGGCTGATTTTTTCTCAGGTAATAGTATTCGTACCCTGAAAACATTTTCATATAATGCCAGACGTTTTTGACGGGTCCTTAAGGCTGCCAGACGGTCTTCAAAAAGCTGAAAAAATCGCCTCATTTACGTCATCGTTTCATGGAAATTTTTTTTCATTCAATTATAGAAGTGTCCCTGAGTCCAAATATATAGATGCCAGACGAAAATTTCAGGTCTTTCATCCTTCCAGACGCAAGGGAAAAATGTTAAATCAACATTTTTTCCTCTAAAGTGCTAAAAATAATACCTCAAAATCTTAACATTTAAATAACTTTCGACGATGAAATTTGGAACTGTTACACACAATGACGGTGATATCTGCGAACGCAAGACGCCAATTAGCAATAATATTTATAAATTTCCTATTTAACTATGAGGTTAGCAAAACGTTCAGTAGCTCTTAGACTATTAGGCTTGGGAAAGGAATATTAGAACCTCAGCAAATAAAGTGAAAAGGTCTTAGCAGCACAATGAACCTGTTTCTTCTAAATGCACCTCATCGATGACCACCCCGAAACCAACCAAGTGAAAGATCTTTCGTCAATGCGCCATTCATGCTTTAAATATGCTTTCGGATTTGTACCTTTTAGAAATGGAACATTAGACTTTGCAAAAATATTCAGTTTGAGAAGAAAAAAGCGGGGAAATTTTTAAAGAATATGCATAAAATGTCTTTATTTTATTTTGTTTAATAAAAACTAAATACAGGAACTTGTTGAGATTGGTTGAGGGCCGGACTGTACCGCCATAAAATGTAAGGCAAAATGAAATCGTTGGCGAAAATTTTTAACTAGTTACTTAAGTTTTTTTTACATTGCGCCACCTCTCGCGAACGTCTGACAGTATGACTGTCAGGAAAGAGCTTCTCAACTATCCAAAACACAAAACCAATGGTTGTGAGAGGCTCGGCCTAGGGACCTGGGGTGCCTACGGACCTGTTGCACCAACTATTTATTTATTTTTTATCTCACAATAAGTGACTTCAAATTCATACCAACTCCGAAACGGAGACCGTCTTAAATATTCGAAACAAAGTTCGGAGATTAGGATGAACCAAGCTTCATGAGCTGATGGTCTAAATGCTACGGGAAAGTGTTATAACTTTAAACTTCCCCTAATGCGATTTATAAATTAAGAAAGGAAAATTATTTGTCGATCTTTCATAGATTGGTTCCGATTCACCAGTGGATTTAGTGCGGTAAGAGTCCCACATACTTGGCACCGATTCTTACCAAGTGTCTTTTGAATATTTCCATTAAAAACAAAAAAAAAGTCGTGCAGTAGTTTTTAAATGCATTTAGAAAAATTATAGAAGAACGATGAAGAAAAATATTGCAGCACTTGGTTGAAAAGATCAAATATTTAACTGAAAATTAAGTACAACCCATACTTTTTTAGTGAAATCGAAAATTCGGGTTAAAAGAGACGTATTTTGGTTTCCGATCATATTTGACTTTCGTATCGAGATTTTTTTCAAACGGATACCTCGATAAGACTTATTATTCCATAGCTTTGACCGCATACATTTTACGAGCAATTCAATCCAGAGTTATGGAAAACCTTGGGAAGTGTGGGATTTAATTTACTATCAAAATTCCGGAAAAAAAGACCGGAAACCAATAAAATCAAATCAAAACAAATCAATTCGCTGAAATAAAAATAATTTCCTAAAAGTCTTGGAAAAATCGTCATCACTCGAAACCAGTATAACTGTTAGACCGCTTTCTGCCACCCTGTTCCAGAAGCCACACTCTGTGGTGCGACCATTTCCACCACAAGACAAAAGACAAAAGTGCCATGCCTTTCTGACTTAAAATCAACCCTAATCAAAGGTGCGAGTCTTCTCTATACAACTAACAAGTTTATCTCTGAAATTCCACAATGAACAAGTGGGTTTTCGGACAAAGATCATCGAACAAGACCAACCAGAAACCACTAGCACCAGACCGTTGACGTCGGCCACCTTGTGACAGAGACAGTGCACACGGCGGCGGCCGACCGGCGGTGACGGTGTTACATTTGCGAACGCGAAAACTTACCGATCGTGACGTGACAATTGTGTTTGGATTACATTATGCGCCGTGTCTATGTGAAGTCAGAGACCAACCAAACACAGATTGAAGTGTAAATTTTCCAATAAAATCGCAAAAGAAAACGCATTCCACGTGAGGAGGCAAGCGCGCTGCACGCCGCCACACATAGGAAGCCAGTCCAGTACCGCACCGCACAGTGCAGCGGCGATCGCCCGACCACTGGCACTGGATGGAGACATTTTATGTGGTCTGCCCGACATGTTATTTATTTTCGCCTCATTATGCAAACACAGCATTCCAAAAGAGCCAGTGTTCTCACCTCACTCCTTGTGCCAGCCAAAAGGACTTTTGATGGATAGAGACACAGTGCGCTCTGGCTTGGTTCGTTGCCTGCTTTTCACTTGTCCTCCATGGAATTCCAAACAGAACCAGCAAAAAGGCGGACCGGTGCAAACCGATCGACCATGTTTATGACAGATGGTGCGATAAATCTCGTTACAACCACAGGAATATGTGTCCTCCTCCTGGTCTATTTGATTACCTTGACTCGGACTTTGGCCGTCGGATACCTATACTTGGGAGAAAAGGGCGACGGAATCGCTTGTCTTTCGCTCTCACCAGACACAAAGTCTGGTAATCCAGATGCGTATCTATGGGTGCACGCATGCTGCTCGGCTGGTATGCCGGTGGAAGACCCTCAGGGAGCGAAATCCACACCCAACTCCGATGCGGCAAGGGAAAATGTTTATCTTCAGCTTCGTGGTCGTCATTTTTGTCATGGAATTCGATATGCCACTAAGCACTGAATGTGTCTACTAGTCGAGAGAATAAGTGTGAAAACGCACTCGGATACGCAGTGAAGCATTTCAATTGCAGCAGCAGTTCCTTAATTCGTATTTAGTTTCTCGATTAACAACAAAATGGTCGCTGGAGATGGTATTCCTTCTGCTGCTGTTGCTGATTCCTCTTGACTTGAGTTGCGCTTTTGACATATGTCTGTGCGCATAGTGCGGTGCTCTGAATGCGCGTGAAATGATCCCAAGCGGATAATGCGGTCCAAAGCAATGAATAATCTTGTGGCGTTGTGCGGTTTTGTGATCTCAGGCACACTAAAAGGTATTAAATGACGAAGACGTGTCGGAGAAAGGAAGCGAGGCAATCACGTTCATCTACCGTACCTATTTGAGGCAGATACGGATTTGGTTACGCTCTCAAACTGGCGACTGGAATGCGTTGAAACAAGGCCAGAATGTCGAAGGAGTGTCTTCAGCCAGGGAAACTGTGCAATGTGACGATCAGTTATTTGCGGAATTTTCCAAGACAACACTACCCCATGCAACCAGATGCCAGGGCATGTAATTGATCCGTTTCGGACAAAAGTGCCATAGATCAGCGGTTGCCTTAGAGGCGGTTAGATCAAATTAGCTTCATTGTGAATGCAACTTCCTGGCATTCCCAACGATTTAAATAAATTGACAGGCCTTGACAATTTCATGTAACATCCCCCAGAAGCCGTGCTGTGCTTATGAAGAGAAGGTTCATTGAAACTCGAGCATCACAACGGCGTACAGACAGCGTGTCTGAGTTGATGCTGTGGTTTTGTAGAACGTCATGCGTCTTCTTTCGTGTATCTGGCTGATGGCTAAGGTTGGATATTGAAAAGAGACGCTCCCATCTTTAACGATTTATTTCTCTGAGTCAACTTTGACAGTGTCCTTAAGTAGCATGTCGGTTAGAATGTCACTGCCCTGCTGGACGTCAGCATTTAGCCAGTCACTTTCTGGTCGCTTTCTCGGATCGGATGCATCAAGGCTGTCTTCTTCGTCGTCGTCTTCGAGGGCTTCCAATCGGCTCTGTTTGGCAAGTTTCTTAGATTTGCCCGGTGTCCTGTGCCCATCGTCTGTATCCTCCAGAGCCTGGGCGAATTCGTTAGTCCCATCATCTGTGTCTTTGGACTTCTTGGCATCAAGGACAGACGCCAAGCGGCAAACTCGCTCGAGAAGTGTCCCGAAATGACGTCGAAAACGATCGTAATCGAATTGTCCATGCGACATGTCCGCATTTGCTGCCAGGCTTCCAGCCGCTTTGGATCGATTCAGTGGACCGTAGTGGTGAAGCATGTCGATGCCGGGTGCCATTGATTCTTCCCAGCACTGAAAAGAGGTAGAAAGGTGTCATTTGGGAGGGTTAAGGGAAAGCTGCCACCTTACCAGCTCTGTCCAGTCCTCTGCGGGAGAAACGAGAATCGATGTGATCAGATTGAAGACTTTTCTTTCCAGCTTGAGGCAAGATATTATAAGCTTCGCCACAACCAGGGCACAGGTTAGGTCACTGCGGCGGCTGAAATCGAATTAAGTAAAATGTGATATTCCAATCAAGATGTAAAACGAAAACTGTTGACCACCAAGAAAGAAGTTGCCTGCCCAACATACCCTAGCTTTGGATGATGCTTTCAAGTAGTTTGTTTTGTAGATCAGTGTAAGACAAGCCGTTGGTATTTGGAATGATCGTAAATTCCACTCAACACTTTGCGCAGTGCCATTAATCATTTTTAGTGTTCAGGCTGAATTTTACGAACTTGCAATGGCAAGAAGAAGACGATAAAGTGGATGCTGTGGTTCAGGAATCGGTATACTGAACTATTGAGCGACAGGTCTTAGGTTCAACCTCGGGCTAAGCAGATTTCAAGCGCATTTATTTTTACTTTCAATCTGATAAGCATACGAGGACATATAACAACTGTCCTGAGTAACCTTCCCGATTAAGCCGTGGGCTTGACCATAGTTCAGGCGAACTTAGGATCAAAATTGGAAGGCTCCATTTCCTTATTATGTCAGTCTTTTGAGAGATTGTTGGCCTATTAGTTTCGCCCAATTATTTCAAGCAGTATAGTGCAAAGAAGTCCCACGACTTTTCTGTTCAAATGTTTTTTTACATCAAAAATTTTGGGTATAGGTCGTTACCAACTTTGATGTAGCAGCGGGGGATTTCTATATGGCAACAGGCGAAAGACGAAGAGCTTGTGTATTTTATAAAAGATGGAATTGGAGATTATAACTGAAGGTCTGACAAAAAAAAAAATCGAGTCTATCTAGATGGAGGAGAATGGCGAACTGAAACATATCCAGAAGGATACAAATATTCAGGTAAATCCTTCTTCGATTCCCTTGAGGAAATATGGAAGAGTAGTATTAGGGAACTGATAAAATTTTTCAACTCCACACGATGAATCTAAAACCCCTCTTCGACAAACGGCACATAGTGCTACTTGAGTTTTTCAAACCGCTCCACCTACCTACCTATCTCATCTCCAAAAATATGCGGGTCAAACGAGCGAATGTCTGATGAATGGAACCTCAGAATCGTTTGTCCAATTCACAAGAAAGGAGACCCAATAACAGAGATATTAGCTTGTTTAACATCACGTACAAGATATCTGACATAAAGTGTGAACGCCTAAAACCCTTCGAAAACAGCCAGATTGGACCTTTTCAGTGTTGTTTAAGACCAGGATAGTCCACAGTCGATAAAATTTTCACACTTCGACAGATATTTCAGTATTTATAGAGACGAGCTTATATCGAGCCATGTCTAGCTTTGACATCCCTGGCGAAAAGACCTTACCGAGACCCATGATATGGAAAAGGAATTTTGTCAAAGTGACGCATTGTGAGGTGATTCTTTTTTCAACGTCATACTTGAAAGGATTCTCCAAAAGTCAGAAGTAGACACCGAAGGCGCAATATTTAAAAGGTCCAGGAACTATCCTATATAAGCTATCACTGGCCATTTCCTGAGACTAAGGAGGCTTTGTCTTCAAATTCTGCTTTGCAGATTTAAACCGTGGGCACTTTTCAAATATCCTTCGCCGTTTTGAGAGAAACAGTCTTTGTTTTGTAAATGAGTTTTGAATAAAAGGATTTAAGATCTATACCGTGACATTGATCTACTTATAAGACCCCGAATTGCTATGCCACACTCCATGTGTACAGTTCAAAGCAGATCCGTGTTGTTTACCCTGTAGCCGCTTGTATCTACACCTGAATAGGAGATGTCAATTTTTGTTAGCTCGGTCAAATAGCTCGATTTCATAATTGTTACCGATAACAGATTTTGTCCGCGATAAAACTATTTTTTTGCGATTGCGCTTTGCTATGTCACACGCTAGTCCTTAGGAATGTAGTTCGGCTTTGAACCCAAATAGCGTCCTCGTCATTAGTTCTTACAAATAGAACTCTCGGACCGAAAAAAATCGTTTGCTATACTAACACTTTAGCAAGCTTACCCATATCTTGGATGTTATACACAAATCGTGGGTATTTTTGACATCACACTGTTAAAATAGACTCTAAAGATGCGGTCGTTATCAAACTAAATTTTTGAGGGGTATGATCACTGTACAAGAAAATTCAGTCACCCGCAATGCCTGCTACGCTTGGTTACAACCCCCACGATCACCTGGGTGACCTACAGTCGGTTCAGTACAAAAGCTGCCATACGGCTATGATAACTCTTCTTTGTATAGTTCTACTCAGGGTACGGTAAGGTTATAAACAACAACGAGGGAGGGAACGCTGCTCATGATAAGCATTATGAGAGAAATAATGATCTCTTGTGGAGTTGGGGTGATATGCGAGGTGCGAGTGTTTTGGTGAGCCGGAATTTGCCACCCCATAAAAATATAACTTGTAGGGAAGTAATGGGAAATCGGCCGAAGTTGGTTGCTGTATTAGAACTGACGTGCGGCTATGACAGCTCTTTTCTGTGTACTGAGCAATACTCTACCTTTGGATCTATTCCTTTTACTTTCGAAGAAATCGATATTTTTCGATATTTTATAAGAAATGTTCCGAAATTTTTTGATGCAACCTTTTGAGTCTTATTTTTTTTTTCATTTTTGGACAGTGTTTTTCTGAGATTTAAGAGTTTTTAACAGCTAAGGAGGTAGATAAAGGTACGAGTATCAACCGGATTTCAAGAGGCTATGGTAGCTGAGAGCTTCCCAGATACCTCAACAGGTCTTATAAACCTTCTAGGAGCCTATGAAGGAGCCTTTCTATATCAAAATTACAACACTTTTATACTAGGCTATCTCAGATTCCTATTTGTGATCGCAACCTCTCTAATGAGGTTCTAAAAGCTGTGTCTATGGGTAGATCCTACGAATCTTTTGAAGGGCTATAACAGCTTCCGATGTGTGCTCATCAGCTCTGAAGAGGTTCTAGCAGCTCTATATACTGGTAAGGTTGCCAACCTTGATGTCGGAAAATATTGTTTGTTGGTCCCAGTAGCTCATATAACTTATGGCATCACAGCATACTTTTGGTTATAGTAGCCACGAAGTTAGCCTTAGCTGTTTATGTACCTGCATAAAAGAGTGCTCGCACATTTAATAGGACTGCCGAAACTTTACAGCTATCTTTCACCGAACTGAAACGCTTTCACATTCTTGTCCCGTTTTCTGACGGTGCTTCAATGCCAATCTCGAATGGATCTGGTGCCAGGAGCAGAACTACTTCCAAAAACCCCATTAAAAAAAATAAATCTGAATCTAATCACTGTGTATTTTTAAAAGGCGCACTAACAATCATCCACTATATCGAGGACTGCTCAAAGCCATGCGGTGTAATCACACACCTCTAAGAAAGCCATTACCATCTCATCGCATTACCCAAAAAACAGTATATTACGACGTCGTTAATAGTAAAGATTGCACACAAATCTCATAGTGGGTAAAGTATAGTGGGCAAAGTGCAATCGATCGGGATAATGACTCAGCTCTGAATCAACTAAAACCTCCCTCATGAATAAATGCACGGTTGCAATATTCGCACATCTCTGGCCCATCAATCAACTCACCTCTTCTCAGCGGCTCGCATCTCAACCAACTTATCACCTTCAGCCACCAAGTCATCATAATTCCGCTCAATCAGCATCTGTAGACCGTCTGTTGGTTCACCATCCACCTTCGATTGCAGCGAACGTTGAAATAATTTAAATTGATTCCAAAGTGCATCCATTAGAGCCTGTAAAACGCAAAAGGACTTTTAGTTATTCCATCGCCGCCGATTATCCCCCCAGCAAAGCTCTGCCACACACGTACGTACCGTCTGTTTGCGAATGTTCTCCTGAATCGAATGATGCTCATCGATTCGGCTGAGGATATCCACAGCTGGGATGCTGGGACTTGCAATAACAGCCTTTACCCCATCACCACCATGTGTCTTTTTGCCTTTACGTCCTTTCCGAGTGATTGCATCCTCCTCCCTCTTTGCATCCGCATCGGAGATTGAATTTAAAATCCTTTCCAGGACCAATGGTAGAGCTTCCAAACTATCCGACTGTACTCTTCATTTGCAAATAGATTGAATTTGTATGGACACAGAGCAGAAATGAGAAAAAAAAATCCCTTTTCCTTACCGAATCCTGTTGGAGTTCTTTGCGGTAACAATCGTCACAATCTCATTGCCGACAGAGGACTGCAGTAGTGTCAATCCCAGAGCCTGGATGTCATTATCATTCCTGCAGAATTCCGGGAATAATCCAGACAATTTCGGTGCAATCGACTTGGAATTGATGTTAAGTGTGACTTTTACCGATGCGGTCTTTTGTGGTGGAACAGCCCGATACAGCATCGCCAATGGCAAATGGTCCGTTTTCGTTAGTATACGTGGTATTCCCTGCAAGTGGAGATCTTTACGTATAAACTGCCCCAACCATTCCCCGATTCCCATGATACTCGTACCTGCTTATTTATGAACGAAACCAAAATCTCCACTCTGGTCGTCTCGATATGCAAATTCTCTGCCAAATAGAACTGCATCTGCAGCTCCTTCTCGGTATTGGGTGCGACGTCATTATATGACAGAGCTTCGAGGGAGCAACGTATGCCTTCCGGTGAGCAGATAGCGATTTGAATCTCCTCTAGAGCTGCAGCAGATTTGAATTTTAAGCAGCCCTCACACATGGGAATTCCGGTGAGATCCTGCGGCACCTCAAAGCTGCATTCGTTGAGTTGGGGGCCCATTTTGAACTCGAACTTCAAGTCGTTCTCGGCCATTTGATTGATAACGTCGATGTCGCCCAAATCGATTGCCTGTTTGATTTCATCCTCGAGTAGAAGGAGCTCTCTGTGGGCCCGATCGAAGTTCATTTCTTCGAGATTGAGTGGTGGAATTTGAAACACGTGCGGCTCCGAGCCCAGGTATGACACTTTCAGTACACCAGTGGGACCTAGAGTTACTATTCCACCGGGGAGATTGCTTAAGTTGGAGCGTTGCAAGGCAACAGGCACGTCTTCGAGCTGAGCAGCCCAAATCAAATTTGGCCCCTCATAGATGTAGAGCTTGGAATTCTCGGAAATAATGGCCGTTATGAGGCAGGCATCGGGCTCTGTGTGGAAAAGGGGATTATTTATATAGAAAATATTAAAAAAAAACTGTTCATCAAATTTCTAAGAAACGTTAATGTGGCAAGTTGTTTTTTTGGTGGCAAGGATGGTTATTCATTATAAAATATTACAGTTTAAGTACAATAGGTGGCGCGAGAGTCATTGGTCTTTAATATTTATTTGTCATTAGTGAAACGAAGGGCTTATTGTGACCAAAGAAACTTATACTTAAATATTTAACTTTCCTTTAATACCAAAATAACACCTCTTATTGGAAAACCTTTTACATAACAAGCAAAATTGTGTTTGTATAGTGAGTTTATGGCAATTCTTTAAAAATATCGTGTAGACTTCTGCAATGTTAAGAATTGACCAAGAAGTGCACTTTTTTCTTCAATGAAACATAGAAAGAGCACTCCTTAGAGTGAGATTCACTCTTTTGATAAAAAGCGCAATTCTTTCTTCAATGGATAACGCCATAATTGTCATACTCGTGGTGATCTTTTTTTATAAAAGTTTACAAATTATTAAGCTTGAAATAATAAGCTGATTTTCAATTCCGCCAAATGTCGAAATAAGAATGTAGCCACAAGAGGCTTTAATGTAGAAAAGATGTTCCTAACAGATGTGACAAACGAAGTGCATTTTCAAGATGGCACGACAAAAACAGGCATTATCGGATATTGTAAAGAAAAACCTCATAGCCAGGTTTGGAGTGTAGCAGTTTTCAAGCATCATCATCGCGTTCTTGAAAACATTGCAACTTGCAAATACGGATTTCAACTAAAATACTAAATAGTTCAACCTGACTGGAGCTATAGACGCTACCGTTGATTGCATCTAGGAAGTTTGTTTGCTGTCTATTCATTCCAGCAGTTAAAATCTTGCAGTCACAGTTCGCAAAACTGAAGCATAAAGACGACCATAAACGTCGTGAAGCACCTTGTCGGACCGCAATACAGAAATTGGTGGAAAAATTCGAGCTGTTGGGACTTCTAGTGATGTGAAGAATAAAACCCGTGTACGTCGCTCAAGAACAACTGAGAATATTGCTGCTGTAGCCCAAAGTGTTGAAGAAAACCCAGGTTTGTCCATTCCTCATCGTTCTTTTGAATATGCCATTCCACAAACGTCATTGCACCGTATTTTGCATAAAGACTTGGGTCTTAAGGCGTATAAAGTTCAGTTAACACAAGAACTCAAGCCGGCCGATCATCAACAACGAAACCATTGATCTTTTACTGGAAAAGTTTCCGAACCGTGTTATCTCTCGAAGAGGTGATCACAATTGGCCACCGAGATCTTGTGATTTAACACCTTGCGACTTCTTCCTTTGGGGCCACCTGAAAGATAAGGTCTACTCCAACAGCCCAGCGTCGATTCAAGACCTCAAAGATAAAATTCGTGAGGCATATCGAGGACATAGGGCAGCCACTTTGCGATTTGGTTATGGAAAATATCATGAAAAGGATATGGTCCTGTATGCGTGCTCGTGGTGGCCATTTGGCTGATGTTGTTTTTCATTATTAACGGCATACCTTCCTCTTTACCATAAAATAAACATCCGATCATTTATCTCAAACAATGGCATTTTTCTTTGAATACTTAAATAACACCTCTTATTAGAAAACCTTTTATATTGTTGGAGGGTCATTTTACCAACCTAGAAGAGATATACCCGCCAAGTTACCAACTATTTTAGAACCGACTTATTATGGATTAAAAGGTCCCGTTCCGCTCCCGTGCTGTTAGGGGAAGAATTTAATTTTAAATGTGAAATTGGACTTTTCTTCTGATGGTAGACATAATAAAACATGATATTCTTCTTCGAAATATTTTGCGTACTTCTCGAGTATGCCTACTATCCCACAGAATAAAGAACTAAAATAAGGCCAATCACCATACTCACCCCAATAGTAGCCGATAATGAATGGGTAAAAGCACTTGGGTGAATAGTCCAGCTTCAGAATGAACTCAATCTTTCCATGGTCACTAGCAGTGAAGAAGTTGCGCTCGCCTAGAATCATAATCATTGTGCATGTCCTTCAAGTGGAAATTTACACTCTATACCGCTTTAAAAAGAATCATTAAATCTCAATAAACTCACTCTCTCACTTGCACCGGCACAATATCCAGTACACCCTCGCCCAAGCACGCCGACCATATTGCAGTTGCATCAGACTTATTGATAGCCGAATGCGATAGATCCTGATAGCTAAAATAAACGAATGCGAAAACTTTCAAATTAGTTCATTTGCAGCGAGTCCAAAACGACATCGTTTGTAACCCTGGTAAACTACATAAGTTAAGTACCGCCATATTTCATTAACTTTCCCAATAACACAATGGCACACACTCTCTAACGGCAGCCAAAATATAAATCTAACAAATTGCCACTCTTGCATCGGTCGTTCGCTCTCGGATTTCCCCAAATCAAGTGGATTAATTAAAGCAGCAGCAGCATCACAAAGTTTTCCTTTGTCCCGCACGCCGCATCCTTTGGGACGACAACATAAACAGAGCGAAACGACGACACTGGCAAATGGCCAGCGACAGCAGCAGCAGCTTATTTCACTGTGTAAACTGAATACACACTAAAAAGGACGAAAAATTAATTAAAATTCACCTAAAGCACTCCAAATGCCAGGACGAGTTGACACGCAGAAATGAGTCAGTTCGTTCCACGTATACCACCTCGCTAGGCAACGGCCTTGGTCCCGGCAAATTGCATTCGTATGAGATGCCATCCTGCTCGTAGAACGTCAGACTTCCGTCCAAGTGGCCGATGCAGAAAAACTCACGCCCCTTCACTTGACCAAAGTGTCCTTTGCACAAGGAGAATGCAGGTCGCGTAAACTTATGCTCCACAACGGTTTGCAATTGTGAATGACTTCCATGGTCGGCGACTCCGTCCACGGTTGTCAGGTTGTAAATTGCCAAATTGTTCGGATGCAAAATGGCCAGTTGATTTGTGTTCTCAGTGCGGAAGGTCCTGCGGTAGGAAAATGAGGTTCGCAGCGATAAGGAAAAAATGGGACGGGGTTGCATAAGATTCTCGTTCTTCTTAAGGGCTTACCCAGTGAAACGTCCGGATAGCATTGCTAGAATAGGTGTTTTCAACTGGCACTCCAGCAGTAAATCTGTTGCCTGGGATTCCTTGAAGTTGTGATTAGAATCGATTTCGAGGTTGGGATAAAAAATACTCAGCAGACCACTGTGGGAACCAACCACGATGTAGTCTTTTTCATGGTCTTCCAGTCCGAAGCGGGTGCACAGCAGGCTGGCAACGTCGTAGTTCTCTTCGATGTCCGAACACTGTGCTGTCCACCAGGTTCGCACTTTAAACAGAGACATTACTCGGATGAGGTTTTCCCGGAGTTTGATTTATTTTCAATTAAAATGCACACAAATGAATGGAAGAAGAAAAGTTGTTGTTATTTTATGTTTGCCAATGGCGTTGCTAGGGACGAAACTGTTATACACAGATAGGCTCGCATAGTGATGGTTGGTTTGAATTGATAACGAATATATGTATTTCCTTTTAAGGACGAACTCGAATGTAATATGTAGAATCAACAGGTGTTTGCGCTATCCAGCAAGACGACTCTGTCAAGTTATATGAAGTTCAAAGTAACCTTGGTATGTGTATAACCGGTAAAATTGGTCTGCGAAGTTTGGCTGCAAAATTTCAATTACATAAAAACGGAAGGGACATAACACCCGATAGTTTGAACGAACATAATATAACTGCCCTGAGTTTACAAACGAAAGCATGCTACACGCATACGACTAGTACGGTTACAAGTTGTGGCTTATTTATTTGTTAAGTAAGTTGGATACTGTGACTCGTCTTTTCCGCTATACCGATTGATAAAGAAATAAACGTTTGCAGAAAAACCATTCGAAAATTTGCTTCGCTGTAAAAACACACAAAGTCTATCAGTATCATACCGCTGGCCGGATCTTGCCAGCGTCTTCCAGGCCGAATTACTGCCATGGCTATCCGAGAAGCCTGCGCGCAATTACGGCGGGACACAACGCACAAACAAACCATTGCTATCCTTATAGATAGCCAAGCCGCCATCAAAGCAATCAATTCGGCTACCATATCCCCTAAGCTGGTGCAGGAGTGCCGGAACGAGCTTGCCCGTCTGGGCGAACGTTTCAGTGTCACAATACTCTGGGTACCAGGGCATAGTGACATAATAGGTAACGAGGGTGCAGATGATCTGGCCAGGCGGGGGTCAGCTCTACACAGCTCAGACCATGCCGCCAAACTTGGAATCCCACACAACACTCATTGCCGCAGTTGCGGAAATACAAACGAGAAAGAAACTCTCTCCCATTTCCTCTGCAAATGTACAGCAATAGCAACAGCCAGATTGCGGATACTGAACCAACCCTTTGTCGACGAACTTAGCAACATCTCGGGTAAAGGAATATTAGATATAATCCGTTTCCTTAACTTCGCAGGTTGGATATAAATAAAGAATACATCACCTTAACAACCATCACAAACTAGGTCACATGATTCGTGGTAACAAAAAGGCACATCATAGTGCTACTTGGGTTCAAAGCTGAAGCGACACCTACCTAGCACCTCAATTGCTACTTTGCTACTTTCTGCCGTGACATAGGGAAAAGCGACATATGGCCAAAACTAAGAATTTGGCCTTATGACTTAAGGCCAAATTGTTTTGAGAAATTAATTCCAAACAAAACACTTTCGTCTTGAAAAATTTTCGTGAAAATTCGTGCGATTATTCGAATACGTACGGGGGGTCAGCAGCATCCCTGCAACTTTTCTGCTTAGGTCTATCAGGCAAATCAAATGCTACAGGCTTAAATGGCATAAGCCCTGCATTTTTTAAGTTTCAAGTTTCTTTTTCAGCGTATTTTGCCATACCTTACCCACATATTATTCAATAACATCTAAATATATAAAAGGGAGTGACGTTATTTACTACGCTTATTAAGAACGCCTGGACCGATTCCGATGATTTGGACCAATTCGGACTGGTCTCCAGCCAAACAAGAAGAATATCTACACAAGAAAATTCCCGAAAAAAATATATGAAGAATATTAATTTTCCCATACATTTTGTATGGAGCGATTTTACGACGCCATCTTCATGATAGATGACGTTTATATTTACGTTACGTTAGGTCAGTTCCTTTACTTTTAAATCTTACGATTTTTTACTAATTCTTACGAATTTTTACTCAATGCCGTTCCTTAACTCGAAAAATTCGTAAAAGAGTGCGTCATCAAGACAGCAAGATATCAGCCCACCACTGTGAAACTAACGAATTTTTACTCAACAAATTTCTTGGTGTAAGAATTGAGAATTGAGTTGTAAGGTGACTGACAGCTGATTTGAAATTTGTTGTCCTTCTTGACATGAGTGCATTTCTTTCTATTTATTGCTTATTAAAATGGTATCAAAAGGCGGAAAAATTAAATTGAATTTCGGCTTAGATTCTTTTTGAAAATCGCGACGAAATTCTTGCACAAATTTGTAAATGCCCTGTCGCTTTATCTTCTAGGGTTTAATTTGACCGACGGGGGGAAATCTGGGGGAGAAATTATTTAGGGGCAAATCTGTTTTTTATTTCTTTTTGAAATTGCGTTCAATTAATTAATTTTTTCTCACTAAAAACACAATGGCCGCCAATGTCAAATCTGTTTTGACATTTGTGGACTAAAATCCGAAAATCCACGAGTAATGCACGAGGAGCCATTACACCCGCTCAAAGTTACTGCATGGTGCGCTGTTCATGCTGGAGGAGTCGTCGGGCCATTTTTTCGAGAACGCCGCTGGTCAAACGACAACAGTGAACGGTTCGCGCTATAGGGCCAAGTTCACCGAGTTTTTTTCTGCCGCAATTGGACGAATTAAGACTGGAGGACATGTGGTTCCAACAGGACGGAGCTACGGCGCACACTGCGCGAGCCACAACCGATATTCTGAAGGCGGCGTTCCCAGGGTCGCCTCGTCTCTCGTTTTGGCGATTTGCACTGGCCCGCAAGATCGCCCGATTAAACCGTCTCAGACTTTTTTTGTAAGGTTTTTTGAAGTCCCGTGTTTACGTGAACAAGCCCGAGACCCTAGAAGCCCTCAAGGACAACATTCGACACGAGTGCGAGAATCTGTCACCCGAAGTTCTCGCCGAAGTGATGAAAAATGTCATAAAAGGAGTCCGTATGGCAATCAATTGTGACGGCGCCCAATTGGCCGATATCATCTTCTCGACTTGACCAATAAAATTTTAAAGGTTCAAATAAACATAATCAAAAAACAGAATCGAAAAGTGGCTGCCCTATGTCCTCGATAGCCTCACGAATTTTATCTTTGAGGTCTTGAATCGACGCTGGGCTGTTGGCGTAGGCCTTATCTTCCTCAAAGGAAGAAGTCGCAAGGTGTTAAATCACAAGATCTCGGTGGGCAATTGTGATCACCTCTTCGAGAGATAACACGGTCAGGAAACTTTTCCCGTAAAAGATCAATGGTTTCGTTGCTTGTGTGACACGTAGCGCCGTCTTGTTGAAAGTAAACGTTGTCCAGATCAATACCATCCAACTCCGACCATAAAAAACGTTTGTGGAATGCCCAATTCCAAAGAACGACGAGGAATGGACAAACCTGGGTTTTCTTGAACACTTTGGGCTACAGCAGCAATATTCTCAGTTGTTCTTGAGCGACGTGCACGCGTTTTATTCTTCACATCACTAACTTGTCCCAACAGCTCGAATTTTTCCACCAATTTCTGTATTGCGGTCCGACAAGGTGCTTCACGACGTTTTTGGTCGTCTTTATGCTTCAGTTTTGCAAACTGTGACTGCAAGATTTTCACTATTTTTGTAGTGAATTTTAATAATTTCAATGTGTTCTTGAAGCGTGTATCGTTCCATTTTTGGTAATGGCGTAGTTTCTACTTGCCAAATGTCAAGAATAAAAGCTTCAACAGTGACAGCTACCGAAATAGCTTGTCATTCACAATAAAGGTTTGATTAGACTGTATGCCAAGTGGTCATAAAATGCCAATTTCTGACAGTTCTCTTGTCAAAATATGGTCATACAATGTAATGGGCATATCTCATATGCTCTAATGACCTAAATGCCACATATGACCGGGCTGATTTTGACAGATAAAAATGCTCAAATAGCATATAGTGTAATCGGACAATAAGGACGAATGCCAGCATAAAGCCCTATATGCCCATATGCACTTTTTTGAAATTTCGTTATGGCATTGCTGGCATTTTTGATAGAAGACGAATTATTTTGTTGTCATCGGTGTTTGAGTTCGTGGAATTGTGATTTATTTTCATTTTCGTTCTCTTTTTTTGTGGATTATTCAATCTATCATTTGTGTAAATTGTTTAATTGCGTCTTTCTTTCTAATTTGTTCAGGTTTAATAAGTGGTCTTGTCTTTTTCCAGTAATTGTGTTAATATATATTTTTTTCCTGTTGTGAAATTTTGTTTGTGTAGAAATTGTTTGCTATCTATTTGTACATTTTTGTAAATAAATAAATATTTTCAACTTCAACTTTTTGCTTTGTTTTCATTTACAGCATTACCCCACTACAATATTTGATAATAAATAAAAAATGCCTTAAATGACCATTGAGGCAAATATGACCATATTGGTAATTTTGGTCATATAGTCTAATATACAGTTTTGATAATCCTGACATTTTGGTCATTTGACAGCTAATGCGGTCATTTGCGTATTGGCATTCATATGCATAATTGGCATACAGTCTAATCTTAGCTTAACACCTCTCATTGGAAAACCCTTTATTTTGTCTCTTGCCAAAGCCAATTTGTGATTGTTCCTAGATCGGGATGTATCAGTTTTACCCCTTACGATCAAATGATCAAAATGTTTACATCCGAGCAGATGTACAAAAACAAAAATGAAGACAACGACAACTACATTTTAGGACTCTTTTCGGAAAGTTGATTACTTTTAGTTCTTGAAATTCTTGTCTTGAACTTACTTTTTGCATTTAAGTAGAAAAAAAAAATCGTTATTTTTTTTTTTAGAAAATAGCTAAATGTGGGGGTTTTTCAGATTTGTCTAGAGGGAAATATTTCAACCGAATGGATTACTTCCAGAAAAAAGAAATGGTAAAATAGTGATTTTCACGGATGGATCCATGATGGATGGCGGAGCGGGGGCCGGTATCTATTCAGAAGAGCTGAAACTTGCCCGTCACATTAGAATCGGAAAATACACTTCAGTATACCAGGCTGAGATGATTGCTTTGCTTCATGCGTTGGACTTCTTGCTTGAGAGTCAGGTGGAAGGAAGAAATATCCTTATAGCACTGGACAATCAGGCGGTGATCAGATGCATGGAACAAACAAACATCACAACATCATTGGCACTGGAATGTGTACTTAAGCTAAATAAGTGTTCATCTAAAAATGAAGTAACACTGACTTGGGTAAGAGGACACATAGGGATCAAAGGCAATGAAAAGGCGGACTCCCTTGCAAACAGGGGTCAAATGAAAAGTTGCTGGGACCAGAACCATTCTCTTCAATTGGCAGAGAAATGGTAGAACAGCTGATTCACAAATGGATCACGGCAGAACACCTGAGGAGGTGGTCAACCGTGGAACAATGCAGACAAGCTAAAATGGCAATAAAGTGGCCAAAGAAGGGTTCTAAGCATGAGTCGAGGAACTTTGAAATGGGTGGTGGCTTTTTCTACAGGACATGGTAATTTCGGGTATCACCTAAGGAAAATGGGCCTTAGAGAGGATGATACTTGTAAACTATGCCTGGAGGAATCTGAGACAGCGGCACATATACTATGTCAATGTCCGGCGTTGGATAGCAGAAGAATGAGGATCTTGGGACATCATTGGGTCGAGACCCAGTCGGTTTATCTCCCATAAACAGATGCTAGCGTTAACACTAGGAATCGAGCCCAGAGAAGAACTGTGGAGAAATCCAGAGAGTCTCTCTGAGTAAGATTTACAGTGGTAGAGAGACGAAAAGAGACCCGACAGTGGTGGTCTGATTCAGTGTTGTTATATCGTGGGATTTATCCCTTTTTGTGGGAATTTCGATGTCCGAAAAGCCTTCCGTGGGATAAAGGGATAATGCACAAAATCGTGGGAATTTCAGAAATCTAACAAAAAAAACATTCAAACTATAAATTGTTGGTGAGATTTTACCAAAACACCTGTATTTCACCATGATTATCAACACACTGAATGTCCATAAAAAACCAGGGGTCGAGTCGCGTCGTCCGTTAACGAGCATTACGTGACGGAATTTGTTTTTGTTTCACATGTAAAATCAACTAAATTCCGTGAACGTACACCTCGTTCACGGAAGTGGCGATTCGACCCCAGGTCATGTAAATCATCTTTTATCAAAATTTTCTGGTACCAAAAAATAATCATACCAGTGTTACCAACTGCGGTTTTTATACTAAAAGTTAATTTAACTTTTCTTTCCGTGTAATACAAATTTTACTTTTAAAAACTGGATTTTGATGCAAAAAGTATCGTGGGATTTGAAAAGTGAATTTGAGTATGGTGAAAAGGGGAAAATTACCACGCTTCATGGGATAAATGAAGAGAGAGTGCTAACAACACTGGTCTGATTCGAATATCTCTCGAAATCCATATAAATATAAAGCTACAGTATATAAATACAACTTTATCAAATTTGACTGGAACTTTTTTGTTGCGCTTTCGTCTACTCTTAAGCAGTAGTGCCAAATCCTCTTTTTCCGGGAACGCATTGCTTGTTAAGTGATGCAATTACAAATATAAATTCTATAATTGAAAATCGTTATTGAAGTCTATTTCCGCTCGGTAAAAGTGTCAACATGCGTGACCCATCTGAAAAACAAATATGAATCGCTAATTCATCCAACGAAAACGAGTAAAAACGCAAAATGTTCAGTTTTAATCACATGTATATGTATTTTTTTTTTATTTTCATTTTATATATATATATTTACTATACTGTATTTTGTTTTGTATTTACATTTAGTGTACAAAAATTGAAGTAAAAAAAAAAAGATGAAATAATAAAAACAACAAAGTTAACCTAATATTCCTTGTTTGTTAAATAACGTTTGAATTAATATTTGCATTCAAAATAATTGTTTTCATTTGCGGAATTTACACTACTTAATTAATAATTACAGCATCATTTAAAATTAGTGTTCTTAATGTAACACAAAAAATGGATTCATCTCTTTGTCATTTACCTATTAAATTCACTTCGATAGTAGAAAAATAGTTCATAGTTATAAGAAAAAATAATAAAATTAAATAATAAAATTTCCATTTTTTACAACTAAATGGAAAATAAAAGAAAATCGCTACACACAGTTTACCAGTTACTACTTAGAAGATAGTCCCTTTTCTAATGCATTAAATTGAATTTCTTTTCTTCTTCTTACTTGGAATACATAGTAGAAATATTAATGTATTTACTTTACATACAGGTTATAATAATAATGAATTTTTAATCTAGTAATACTTACATATTTTCTCATAGAATTTAAAGATCATTATTTCTTTTTTAATTTACTTAGTGCTCTCGCTCCTCCGTCGGTTCTTACTACTTGTTCACAAATTTTGCGGAGTTTCTATTTTTGTTTTTCAAAATTTCTACATGTACTCTAACTTAATAAGATTCCTTAAATACTTGCGTAGTTTTAGTGTAATAAAAATAATAATAAAATCCCTTGTTTTTGATTGAATTTAAAAGTAAAAAAAAATAACATTAACATTTAGTTTGTTAGTATTTCAACCAAGCCTCAACGTTAGGAGACAACACTTTTTTTGCTTTGTAATTTTATATATTATAAATTATTTTTTTAATATAACGCGACAAACTGGCATATTATTATTAGACTTGTAATTATTATTTGTAGTTATATTATTTGTTTAAGTACTTGTTGTTGAATGTCCATTGTGGGTTGCTCTTTTCATTTGTCACGCACATAAATGTTCATTTGAAGTTAAGTTTTGTGTATTTTCGTTTGTTTCAACGTTGGGTAGTTTTAATTTATTTTTTAACGTCCATACAGTTAGTGAGAAGAGAAAGATATATAGAGAGGAGAGAGAAGGGGAGGAAAAGGACATTAAAACTGAGAAGAGATTCGTGTTTATTTTGTTTGTTTGTTTTTTTTTTTTTGGTTTGCAATTAGTTTTGGCATTTTATTTTGAAGGCTGAAAACCAACCAAAGAGAAATTTTAAGGAAAGCATTTAAATTAGTTTGATGTAATTTATTTAAAGCTTAAATGAGAATCTTATTTATATATGACAAACATTTAACAACAACTAGGAATTTTTGTAATGATGTTTGCTGTATATCAAGTTTTTAGTTGCTTACACCTAACATCTAATGGTTCTAGAATTAAATAATTTTTCTTATGCATTGAATTTTGTTTAAAGAGATTAGGTGGAGTTGCAGGCGAAATGGCTGTCCAACATGTTTCAATTGTTATGAGGTCTTGCACTGGACATTGTGCGACGGAAGGTTTGATGGTGAAAATAGTTGTTTCTCAACTATGACAAATATTATGATTTTATTTTGTCACTAGCACGGTGTTTAAATAGAAATGGTGACGGAAGAGTCCGGAAAGTAAAAAGGGAAGTTTCCAGTTCGTCGAAGCGGGTTGCCAACTCTTCAATAATAATACCTTTTCCCTCTAAGGATTTAGCAAACGCGGCCTGACCCTTCCAGTTTGAGATGTCACGAATAAGTGATTATTATTTCAAATTCTGCGACAACACATGTTTCAGAACGATAGTGGCGCTATATACAAAGCCGAAACAACGGCCATTCACAAGAGGGATGAAGAGCACCATAATAATAAAAAATAAAAACAAACTTCGGTATAAGTGCTGCAAGGAACAGAGTCGGCCCTTATTTGATTTCTGTTCTCAATAAAAATTAAAAACCTAAGGTCAAACAAAAATCACCGAATGGCGGTGAATTCGGCTAGTAAAGGAAAGTAACACAACTCTCCAGCGTTGCTGAGTTTTGTAATGTTTCTCTCCGTTTGCCTGACCATTTTAAGCTACATCTTAAAAAGTGTTTCACCAAAGTTGTGTTAGGTTCATCTGTTTGCAATATTAATGACTTCATTTGTAAAGAACCTTCCAACTGAAATATACCAACAAGCCATACACCCAATACTACTGCCAACCTTGTCTTCCTTTCTGTTAAATTTCTCAATTACTGCTTGCCTCCAGCCAATTGACAATTCCAAAAATAATTTTTGTACAAAGTTTCTCTCACTAGAACCATTTTAATTGTGAAACAAAAGTTCAACACTATTCAACGAGCTTGTGAAAACAAAATACTCAAACACAACTAAACTAAAAAAGCGCAATATTTGCAAAAGAAAAACAACATAAAAGCAACAAATTTGGCGACATGAACATTTTAAATTATTTAAATTAAATGAACCAAACGAAAAGAAATGAGTAAAATTAAAAAATGCATTCCCTACTCTTTTTCATTACGAATTTGCATAATTTTCTTTTTGACTAATGTGCGTACCTGTTGTTGGGTGGTCTGCTGCTGTTGTTGCTGTGTTTGCTGTGACTGCTGAACAGTTTGCGATTGAGACTGTTGTGTCTGTTGGGTGGTGATTGTTATGGCGCCTACTTCTGTCGTTTGGCCACCACCAGCTGATGCGTTCGTTGAGATCCCCTGTACATTGCCTACCATACCGCTCATTGAGGACACGTTGACCTGTTGCTGTTGCTGCTGCTGTTGCTGCTGTTGTTGTTGTTGTTGCTGCTGCTGTTGCTGTTGTTGCTGCATGCTTTGTGATTGTTGGACTGTGACAGCAACTAGGTTGCCACTGGATGTGGTTTGCAGACGGACGGGGCTGGCGTTTTGCCGCTGGCCTTGTTGGTTTTGTATCGCCGTAATGAGAGCCTGTTGAGTTTGAGCTTGTGTTGCTCCGGCGGCTACCTTTATGGTGCCCGCTATATTTTGAGCAGCTGCCACGTGTGCGCGTATGTTGCCCGCTGTTAGACCTTGCGCTGACGATGCTGAAACGACCTAAGGACAAACATAAATTCATTTGTAACCACTCTCCTCTCTAGGCTGCGCTAAAACTCACCTGAATAGTCTGCCTTGCATTCGGTTGGGATACGGGTATGACCCGCCCCACACTAGTCTTGCCAAGAACCAACCCGGCAGCCGCCATCCCCGGCTGTCCTTGGCGCATCACCTGCTGTATCTGCTGAACAGTGACCGATCCTGGAAGGGATTTCGTGTTCTGTATGTGCACTAACTGTGTCTGCACACCGGGTTTCTGTCCCACTTGTCCGCCTTGGGCGATTTGTGTCATTTTACTTAGCTTTCTGGGCTGCCCGATGGCCAGGTGCTGCTGCATATGTAGCTGTCTCATATGTGACTGGTTGGCCATTGTAACCTTGATTTGGCTGCCTGGTTTCACATGAGACAGGGCCATATTGACCGTTCCACCCTGCCCAGTTGTAGTCATGTTCCCAGCAGAAGTCTTCACCAATGTGGCGATCTGCTGCTGACCCGATGTACCGGGCTGTTGCTGAATTTGAACGTTCGTTGGTGTTAGGATTTGACCCTGCTGCAGGACCTGCGTTTTCGGTTGAGCGATGACTTGACGCTTGACTAGCAGCATTTCGTTGTCGTTCACCTGACGGGCGATAGTCTGTTTGCCGCCTACTTGCTTGATAAACTGTGTGCGCCCCTGATTGTGAGCCACTTGAACAGTGGCAACAGAAGTGACAACGCCTGGAGCTACTCCTGGCGTGACATTCGCTGCGCTGACAGTCGCCACAGACACCTTTTGACCCTGTACCTGAACTGTTGAGCCCGTTTGAACGATACCACCTTGGATGATAGTACCAGCAGCGTTCACCAGAGTTGCTTGTCCACCCGATGTTTGAACAACCTGTCCGCCCTGGCCCGGTGTCGTTTGAACGACCTTTAGCTGCTGTCGCTGACGATAAAGTTGAATCTGAGCCGGTTGATTGGTAAGCTTGCCGGCTTGTTGTAGTGAACCAACGGGAATACCCTTGGTAATGACTTGCTGCGATCCAGGCATGGAGAGTCGAAGTTGTGCGCCCTGAAATTGCCCTTGTGTTACGTTCTGGCCGAGACTATTCATTGAAACAATTGTGGGAGACTGAGAGTTTGGCCGTTGCTGTAGTACCACATCCTGCAGGCAACCAGGTGCGGCCACAATCCGCTGCGCTCGAAGAGCGGATGTATTCAACGTGGTGACGGTCGCATTAGGCTGCAAATTTGCAGACGTAGTCAGCACAGTGCCAACTGTAGCCAACTGTGAAACCGACACAACTTGCGGCAAGCTCTGTGATGTCAATGTTTGCACTAAGGTAGCCATCTGCGATTGCGACACCAATGAAGCTGACGACGATATATTCTGCGGCTGAATCGAAACAATCTGCGCTGATTGAGTGCCCTGATGTTGGACATTAGACAGTGTAGACACTGGCGTCGTAAGAACAACCGAAACTGACGACTGGTTGACCATATTGCCCGATTGCTGCAACTGAATCTGCTGTGCGCCCGACTGCGTCAACTGCTGAATGGGCCCATGTAGCATACCCGACTGTGGTGTAACGATGGCTTTTACTATCTGCGTGTTTTGCTCTCGTCTCCCTTGTATGACATTCGGAAGTTGTTGTTGCGTCTGCTGGAGTACAATCGCCGTCTGTTGGACTTGAATCTGCTGAGGCATCTGCTGTTGTTGTTGCTGCTGCTGCTGTTGTTGTTGTTGCTGCTGCTGTTGTTGTTGTTGTTGTTGCGGCGCATGACTTACGATCTCTTGATTTGCTGGCGGTGGTGGAGCAGGCCGGGGCTGTGCTGGCATCTGCATTGTGCTGCGTTGCTTCTCGCGCAACTTATTCGCCTTTATCAACGCGATATTCACCGGACTCAGCGGATTGTCATAGTTTGCGATGCCGAATTCCTTCAGCACCTCTGCGTGCTTCGGGTTCATCGGACTGGGCGCACTAAAATGTCTCTTGGGAGGCGGTGCCTTCTTCAAGAACGCGGTTTTGATGGTGTCAAACTTAGACTTCATCAGCTTGGTGAACGAGTTGTTGTTGTCAGAAATAAAGTTCTGCGATGTTCGCAGCGACTTAACGCCTCCCTTGATGCAGGCTTTCATCGCCGATTTGAGTTTCTTTTGCTTCTTGGGACTCTCCAAGAGTTTTCCCTCTTCGCGGGGCACAATGACAGCTTCATAACGCCAACGGCAGTGCTTCGGCGAACGGTACGTCTTCGAATACATATTGACAATCTCCGCCACTAGATCCCAGTTGGGTGTATGTCCCGGTGAGAGAAGCATCAAATTGATCGGCAGACCCTGCAAATTTGACAGTACATGCACAATGGCAATGTCCTCGTAGACACTCCATTCGACCATTCCTTCAGGTTCCACCAAAGGTTTGGTTTGAATTTGCGGCTTTAGGCCTGGAATTTGGACATTTGGTTTGAAAATTCCACGATAGCGTTGCATTTTCAGATCACGTCGTATCTTTGCCACCGCACCCGATGGCCGATCGAAGAGCGAGCGTGGTGCTATGAAATTGTCATCTTTGCGTATCTTCGGCGGTCGCCGGCCGTCTAGAAGGAATCCAGCATCCGTACGAGACCGCTTGTATTCTTTTTTCACATAAACCGGCGGCAAATGCGACTCGGACATAATATCCGTTTCGTACATGAAACTCAGCGAGTAATCGATGTAGATGTCGTTGTCGTTTTGCGGTGGCGTTGGCGGACACCACATCTGCAGAAGGAAATTGTTTGTTAAATAATAGATGTAGGAGATTTACAGCATTCACAAGTTGAAGCCCTGTGACGTGTGAAACGGAATAGAACAGAATTGTTTTCATCACTTACCGGCATTTGTTCCATTGTGTTGTCAGATATCCAAATCTAAAATGTGCAAAAATTCCAGGAGACGGAAAAGAGACATGTATTAAATATCCTCCTTATAGAACAAAATAGAATCTGTTTTGGTTTTAGTTAAGCTTAGTTCTAATTTTATTTTTACGACTGTCTGTCTGATATCCATATTTTTAAAGATTGTACTTTTACCTCAAGCGGATGAAGACATCCTCGGTTTCTTTGAAAATTTTTCGGTCCCGTTTGCTTTGACAGGCTTTGATTCCTTCAAAAATTCAAAAAAGAGCTATACGAGCTGTAAGGCGACATTGACCCCTACGAGGTATCCACTCGGAAAAATAATTCCGAAACGAAAGTCAAATCTGTTCGGAACTCAGATTGCGTTCGAACTTCCAAGTATCCGTTTTTGAAGCAAATATACACGCAATCATTTGACTTTTAGATACTCTGCAGCATTATTTGGTTGTCGAAGCTTCAGAAAAAATTGGTGATGAAAAGGAAAATGGATGATAAACGGGCGACTAAGAAGGCTAGAACATGTAGAGCTCGACTCCAATTGCGGGCAACGCAAAAGGGGAAACCTCGACTTATGTAGCTCGGAAAAGTGGAATGGGATCTAAGCCAGCTTGAAGTGCGCAACTGGAGGCAGTTAGCTCGGGAACGTGCATAGCGGTAGGGGCTTTCTAGTGGAGGCCCAGGTTCACATCCGAACTGCACCGCCAGCAAAGAAACCTTTTCGAAACACATTTCGCTTCATCTTTCAACGTAATATCAAAGTTTCCCGTCATAGTTAATGTTCTTTTCGAATAAATATCCACGTTGAAAAAACACAAGTGTGCAATCGTCCATTTAAAGCAAGGTGATGTGCCATGGAAGCTGCGGGTAAAATATGACGCTCATCAACAACCATCTGCACAACTTCTGTTCTTAGTACTGAAGCACATGTAAGCTTAATTTCGATAGACTTGGAAGGCTTGAACATTTGAGTAGACAACCTTTAGGCAGCTACGGAAAAGTAAAGGGTTTTTCAACAGGGACGCTAAAAAAGTAGAGCGACAGGGACAGCAAACGACGCCGAATTTCTTGCCGCTCTTTTGACATTTCTCTTCAGTAAGATTTGCCATTTCATGATGGAAAGATATACGAGAAAACAACGAGTCGAAATTCTGGCTCATTTCTGGCTGAATGGCTTCGTCAATAAACAAAATATGCGGTATTGGTCAGGCAGCAATCCACACGTACTCCATGAGTCATCATTGCAAAAAAAATTACGGTTTGGTGTGGTTTATGGGCCGGCGGCGTCATTAGGCCGTACTTCTTCCGTGATGATCAAGACCGGCACGTTACTGCGAATGGGAATCGCTACCGTTCAGTGATAACCGAATATTTTTGGCCCCAATTGGATGATATGGACTTGGAGGACATGTGGTTCCAACAGGACGGCGCCACAAGCCACACAGCGAATGTCACAATCAATTTATTGGAAACCAAGTTTGGAGAACGTGTTATCTCACGAAATGGTCCAATCGCTTGGCCGCCTCGGTCGTGCGATTTGACGCCGTTAGACTATTTCCTGTGGGCTACGTCAAGTCTATGGTCTATGACAACAAGCCAGCGACGATTGATGAACTTCGTACGAACATCGAACGTGAAATTGCAGCAGTATCGGCCGATTTATGCTTGAAAACCGTCGAAAATTTGGTTCAGCGTCTGGACTTCTGCAAGCGTGCCCGTGGTGGCTATGCAAAAGAAATCGAGTTCCATACATAATGGCATCGAACGTACTTTCACAGGAATAAAGAATTTCACTGATATCCAAAACCGTTTTTGTTTTATTCAAAAAAACTTTTGTAGCGCTCTTATTGAAAAACCCTTTACTTGTGAATGCTCTAAAAGGTTTGTAACTTTGTTTGTAACTTTTTAATTTGAATTGGTTCGCCATATTATGACGTGCTGTACGAGAGTCCTTATGTCCTCTTTGACCGGATCTACCTCCAAACAATATTAAATCTTGTTAAAAAATAAAAGAAACTTAATCTATGATGGATATCAGACATTTCATCGCCAAAACTACTTTTTCCATGCGCCTGTGTTTTTGATTTGAATTTTTTTCTTTCTTAGTTGTGTGCTTTGTTAAATTTTATTCAATATTTTTTTTTCTCTATATAAGGCTTTGTCTATCATTTTCTTTTCTTTTGTTTTTACATGGCGAATTCAAATTGAAATATAAAATATTTATATAAAATAAAGTAAAAAAAAATCTGTGGCCGTTTGGAAATGGCAAACATTTTCAATCACAATAAACAACAATAAGTACAAAAAACAGGCTGTTTTGGTGCCCCAAATAAATTTGCTTTTGCATTTGCTTCTTCAAAAAAACAAACAAACAAAAAAATCTTTGCCATTTGACCAAACTTGACAAATTTGTTTCGTTTTCTTCTGTTTTTTTTCGTAGGAATTTTCGTTAAGTTTGAATAGAACTAAAACAAAAAAAAAATAATTTCTAAAACACAGTAGCAGGAAATGTAGTTTTTTTTTCTATCATGAATGAATTTTTCTTTGTAAATTTATCTTCTTGTTTATTTTTTTTTTATCAAACAAATGTTATAAGAATTTCTTTTATACTTTTTTTTTTCTTTTCGCTATTTGAGACACCAAAACAGATATTTTTTTGCTGGAGGATTTTTAATAAACGAGAGAAAACTATTTCCAAACGATGTATATGTGTACAGAAAATAAAAAAATGTCAATTTGTACGCCAGAGAATCGACCACAAAGAAAAGGAAAACAATAAATAAAACCACGTCGCCTATATAGAGGAAAAAATAAAATATAAAATGAAACAACACAACTTTTGATTTCTCTTTTGTTTGATATTTTTTTTTTTTTTTGTATTTTTACAGAGGAAATATATATCTATATATATTTTGCATCTTTATTAATGTTTATATGTATTTGCTTAGTTTATTCTTGCTTAGATTTGCATGTTTAGGTTAGACCACGGTGAACTTTTGTTTGTGGAACTCTTAGAAACTAACTCAGTTTTTCTTACGCGATATATTTAATATGTACGTGTTGTCGGTTGTTGTTAATTTAGTCAAAATAAAAATACAATAATTATAATTAAATAACAAAGAAAAAAGGAAAAATTACATTAGTTTCGCGGTTTTAAATAATTGTTTGTCGGCTTGTTTTGTTTTTGTTAACCCCTAAGTCACAGTGATAAGTTTATATATTTATACAGAGATGAGTTTAGTTTTAGTTTTTTTTTTTAAACAAGCAATACCTAAATTTGAAATTCCTGTGCTAATCTATGTGTTGAATATGTAATTCCTATCGCTAACTATCTACTGAATGTAAAAAAAATAAACTAAAGCTAATAATCCACAGGAATAAATTAAATATTTAAGAACAACATCTATTTACAGAGGACTTGCATTTGTTTGAGAGTCGGTAATGGTTTGATTTTAGAGGGGGGCGGCGGAGGGAGTTGAAGAGGAGTTAGAGTATTCATATTCGTATATGTACATACATGTCGGCGCCCTTTCATTGGAAACGGGCGCTTTGGGGCTGCTGCAGCCAAGTGCCGGAATAATTTGCGTTGAAATGTTCCATGTCTCTACTTGGACTTGCGGGGCTTTGATCAAGATGGACCATTTGACGCTCCACGGGTTTTCGTCGTCGAATCGATTGTCGTCTCCGACTCTGTGTCGACCTTTTGTGATGTGATGTCGATTTGCTTCAGGACGACTTTGGGACTCTTTTTCAGCACCCAATGATCGAGGGTTGATTTAGAGTTCAATTTGACTGTATCACCGCCAGGACTGACAGAGTTATCTGCCATCCTCTTGAAGGCCATTCGGCTTTTGGGTGTCTTGCATAGTTGCAGATCGTTGGCCTGTTTCAAAGTTTTGTTTGATTTGGGAGTTTCGTTGTTATGCGACAGTGGTGGTGGCGGTGGTGGAGGGGGCAGTGCTCCTTCGTCATTAGCTTCGTGGCTGGTGTTCTCTTTCAAGCGAACCAACTTGTTGCCAGATGGTTTCACACCCGGCAGGATAGGGCTGACGTCAAGTGTCCACAGGTTGATTTTCACTGAGCCCCTGGATCGGGTTCTGGGACTGTTGACGTCAACATGGTTCTCCTCAATCACGAGAGGCTTCTTCTTAATAGGCGACACAATATTGTTCTTTTCCGGTTCTTCGGTTTCATCGTCCGAATCGGATTCATCTGAAACATTGTAGTAGGTGGAGTTAGTTGTCGTTGTATCCTGGTTGACGTTCCACTCGTCGACATCCATACTGTTGTCAGCAATGCTTTGGGTGATTTCCTCCTCATCACCAACATCATCATCATCGTCGTCGTCATCCTCATTTACATCGTCCTCATCTTCTACTTCTTCCTCGTTTTTGCTACTTTGTTTGTCACTGTCGCTGTTGTCATTCTCACGAGCGACTAAAGTGTTGTCATTCTCGTCGTCGGACTCGTTATCTTCATGGTCGGAGCTGTCCTTCTTATAAGCGTCATCGTCCTTGCTATCATCGTCATCATCGGCGGCATTATCAATCTTCTTTCCCCGACTCCGATGCTGGTTTCTCTTTGCATTTATGCCAGTGCTTCGCCGCTGGCTACTCACGGCAGTTTTCGCCGTTTTCACCTGCTCTATTCGGCGCCTCTTACTCGCCGGCCCATTTAGAGCGACCGCAGCGCGAAGCTTTCTCGATCGCTGCGCCTTTGCTCGCAGCAACGCCTTTTGATTGCGGTTATTACTTTTGATTTTCAGTTCTTTTTTCTTTGCCGGCGATGGTTTTCTTTTTTCTACTACTTCTTCTTCTTCTTCTTCTTTTTCTTCCTCCACCTCCTCCTCGTTGTCATCATCTTGATCATCTTCCTCATCATTATCACCTTCTTCACTACTCTTTTCCCTTTCTTTCCGTTTGCTTGCAACTGCAGTTGCAGCCTTCGTCTTTTTTGCACCTACTACCTTACTATTCCTAACCGATACTCTTCTAGCATTTATAATACTAACGCCGGCACTACTACTATTCAAATTCCTATTGCGCGAGCTAATGTTCTTGTTCATTGCCCTAACATTTTTCAGCCCTTTAGCTCGAGCTTTAATTGATTTCTTACTGATTTGCTTTTTAGTTTTAATAAGGGATTTCTTAGTTTTATTTCTATTAACCTGATTCTTGGCATCCTTCCGACTGTAGGTGATCATTTCGTCAGCATCCGCTTCTGCTTTAAGCATTTCCTCTTCCTTTTGGAGCGCTGCTAACCGGTTGGCTTCCCATTCACGCTTCTGGGCTTCGATTTCAGCTTCAGCTGCACGCAGTTGTTCTGCGGTCCATGCACCACCAGTTGCTTCGACGAAACGCATTGCGTAACGTTCGATTGGACTTAGCTAGAAAGAGGTAAATTTCGAATTAAAAATGTCCGCATAAGTGTGTGAATTAGGGAAAAGTGTAGTTGTAAAGTTTGTATGACGTTGAGTGATATAATCCAATTAGAGAGCACATTGAACTATGTCTGAACGTCATTTGGTTCGATTTTGGCCCCAGAAATCTTGGCAGAGCTACAATTGGGAAGCCAAGCTCAAGATTGCCAAGGCCGAGGAGCAAAAATTGACAAGATAACATAGAAAATTATAAGATGTTAAAAACGAGAAATTCTTTAAAGGAAGTCACTGAGTATTAAGCTCGGGTTTAGTCCCAGCAATATTCTGAACTATAGCACCACCCGCTGCAATAGCTTAAATAAGTGCTCGGGTTTCCGGTACTGATGTGTGGACCAGTACTAAAAGATCAACTTAAATCAGCCAAACGCTGGTTCAACAACTACGTTCAAGGAAAATTCTCTTTAGCACGCCATAAATATTTATACAAATTCTGAGTATGTCTGAGCAAGTCTCGGCGCAACACCACGCAACAATACTGTTGATGCGACCGATCGATCGATCGATCTTTTCAAGAGTAGATACTTTTCACAAAGACGAGGATGCTGTTTAAACCAGCGCTCATGTTTTGTAACTCGTGCGATCAATTTTCGCATTAAAAACTCAGAAACATTTACTGTGTAAGAAGATAGAAAGTGAATTAATTTTTCTGTAACAGCCAAGGAAGCAAAAACCGTTGCTTTTGTGATAGCAACATTTGTTCCATTGAAATTGGATTGTAAAGAAATCTTCTTAATAGTGTTTTTTGTACTGACACCATTTTGGCTACAACTGCGTTGAATGCTGAAATCTATTTTTTTAAGTCAAAAATGTTAGGCGATGAGTGATACAATCCAAGGAAAGACAACATTGAACTATGTCTGAACGCCTGGTTTTCTCTGGGCACTGTTGACTTTGGCAAAGCCACAATTGAAAACATCGCTCAAAGCTAACAGTGCCGTATCGGTACACAAACTTTTCCAAACTTACCTGTTTAACTAGATTCTGCACTTCCAGATCGGCCTTGCTCATCTCGGGCAATGGCTGTTTGTGTGTCTCTTCCAGCGGAATATTCTCATCAAACTCCTCCAAGTCTGCGTCAGCTTCAGCGGTGGCAATCTTTGTCGCTTCCACATCCAGGTCATCTTCGGCAATTGCCAAGGCATTCTCGAATGCCCTTAGCGACTGCTTTTCCTTGTCGGACTGAATCGGAATCGGTGGTTGAAGTTGAATATCAGGTTTTGGCTTAGAAGACGACGCCTGTGGTTGAGAGTGATCAGCGCCCATGCCCTCGGATTGTTCGACATTAAATAGATCCTTGATGGTGGAACTCTTGAAGAAAGTCGTCGTAAAGTTGCCCCCCTCGATGGCCATGTCACTCAGCATTCGCTTCTGATTGGCCTTCTTGAGAATATTCACTTCGATGGTCTTCTCACTGACCAGCCGATAGATGTGCACATCTCTTGTCTGGCCAATGCGATGGCAACGATCCTGCGCCTGAGCGTCCATTGTTGGATTCCAATCGGAATCGTAAAATATCACAGTATCAGCGCCGGTTAAGTTGATGCCAACACCACCGCTACGCGTCGAAAGAATGAACACAAAGATACGCTTGTCGCCGTTGAAACGCTCCATGAGGATTTGCCGCTGTTCGACACGTGTGGAGCCATCCAACCGCAGATAGATATGCCCGTGGTGGGTCAAAAACGCCTCCAGAGTGTCTAACATTTTGGTCATCTGCGTGAATATAAGCACACGATGTTGGCCAGATTTTAGAGTGCGCAGAAGACGGTCTAGAGTTTGCAACTTGCCGCAGTCGTACTGTATTAGACGCGGATCGGGGAACTGGGTATTCATTGCAGAGATAATCGGATGTAGTAGTGAAAGTTTTGGTGACATTTCTCCAACGATTGTCTGCTCCCGAATACGCTCGGCATTTACGTTCGACGGATTCAAATGATGAACATGCAATTGCGGCAGAGGTGATGTCACGGGCGGTACGAATATCACATAATTACTAAACGTCTGCAAGAGTTCATGCGTCCTCTCCACATACGACTTAATGATCTTCGACAGAGTCCAGCTGTCACGCCGACTCATGGCTGTCGCACAGTTTGTATAACTGCCCGCCTGCCATGTCCTATAACTCATATTTCGGATCGGTTGCTTTGCACGACATATCGCAGAGCGACAATCTTCTCCGTAAATGGGCGTTGCATCGCAGCGGCGGCAATTGATGCGCGCCATCAAATTGAGGCGACCTTGCCGCCGTTCTTTGAGGATCTGCTTTACAGCAGCAACATTGAAAATTGGATCACATTCCTCTTCGTCCACTTCCATTTTCTCCACCCTACCCGCCGTGCCAGCAGCGCTCTTCAGTGCTGATTGGGCGGTAGTCTTCACTTGCTGCGCCAGCGCCTTAACCAGTCCCGAATCGACTGCACTCACTGGTGCCGGCGATGCAGTTGCCGTAGTTGTCGTTGTCGTGGTCTTTGAAACCACACTCGTGGCTGTGATTGTTCTTGCCACCAAGTTGTTCGTTGTTGCTACAGTTGCCATTGTTGTGAGGGGTTTCCCACACGATATCACATTCCCCGTCACCAAGCTATTGCCCGCCGTCTTGCAGACCAGAGTTATTCGATGGCCACTGCCACCAGCGGCTGGTGTCAACACAAAATGCTGTTTACCGCTCTTCATCTGAACTATCTTAGCTATTTGTGTCTGTCCTCCGCCAACTGCCGTTGTCGTAGTAGCAGCACTACCATTTATCGGACGAAGCAGCGGATTCACCACTCTCGCCGTCGACGTCACCACTGTAGCCGAGGGAATACTAACAGTCGTAGACAATTTGATCGGATAAACCGGATTAATACTATTGGATTTCTTTAATTTATTCTCTAAATTACAAACTGGAACTAATTTGTTTCCTTCAGTCTTCATGGCTGGACTGGTGCCCACTTTTACTGAATTACTACTGCTGCTGTGCGTGGTTATGTTTTGTTGCACATTGGTATCGCGTATGCGAATGTGGAATTTATATTTCCCTGTTGGACAGCGTGGTGGTGGCTCGGGTAGTGAATCGACTTCTTCGATTAGCTTTTTTTGGGGCGCCAGCAGGCGAGCTTTATGTGACACATATGCGGTGAGGGTAATCTCGAGATTGACTAACATCAGGTTTATTGCGTTCAAATCGATTTGCTGCAGAGAAAAGGTATTTAAATGTTAATCGTTTCAAAACAGGGCATTGCGTTCGACTTACCGTAAATGGATCATAGTCCATGATATCACATGCCAAACGAGGTGCTGCATACGTTATGCCCTCCATGTGAAAGGGTGATATTGTCGGCCGCACTTCGAATAGATTGGGGTGATTGCACACCTTGCGCAATTGCATCAGGACGTTGATCACACTTAGGAGATTGCCCGTTGACAGCGTCTCACGTGTCCTACGGAAGCAAACACATTAAAATGAAATCTTTGGCAATGCACTGCATGTTCATCGGATATGAACTCAACAAAATGATAATAAAAGAGAAAAGAACGGGAAATACAAACTCACTTTGCCCGACTCATGAAATCGTCGTACAAATATCTCTGCCGATTTGACAATCTACACATTACCACGTGTTCGTACTTCTTCGGCATTTGCTTTTCTACTTCTTTTTTCAGCCGTCGAAGGAGGAATGGACGAATTACCTGAAAATATAAAAAGAAAAATAGTCATCAATTCATCATCATCATATATTGTAAACATTGTAATAGAACTGAGAGACAAATAGACTGTACGGGCTCACTTTACGCAATTGTTATGCTGACTGATTTATTGCATTTATCTATTTCATTTCTGTGTTTATGTTAACCAATTTGGTTTTCTGGGAAATCCATAGCCCTGTCCAGGTGATCGTCGGGTGCGTATTAAAGGCCAATAAATTATATTTAGAAACACCCATAGAGGCAAGCAGACTAAAGTTATTTAGTAGTGTAATCAACGATCTAGAATGAGTAAGTTTCTTGATTGTAAACACTCATTTGGCATTCATCGAAAGTTTTACTATAGCACTGTTTGGGTAGGACATTCATAGAAATTGTGGATCTATCAACGTTTTGGATTAGTGCATGCGTTTTACTAAAATGATTCATAAACCAAACTTGATCTAAAATTCTGTATATAAACAGAAGAGAACATTACAGAGAACGACTAACATTTGCTAACAGTTAATATGTAATCAACGATCTAGAATGAGTAAGTTTCTTGATTGTAAACACTCATTTGGCATTCATCGAAAGTTTTACTATAGCACTGTTTGGGTAGGACATTCATAGAGATTGTGGATCTATCAATGTTTTGGATTAGTGCATGCCATAAAAATGTGTTCACCAGCTTCTTTTAAAGAAATAAATACCTTTTAAGTTTGTTGCAATTGTTTAAGTGTTTGTCAATAGATCAAGAGTCCACACTAAGCAAACAGTATTGCTAGCTTTTCTTTTGCAAGGTTACAAATTGTTTCAGCAGACCGTTTCCCGCTGACACAGAGTGCCCTTGCTTAGAAATTACTTTTGAAAACAAAATTAAATGGAGTTCAAGTTGATCAAGAGCTCCATTGCCAGGTCCTAAAAAATGTAATGATTTCAACAGTGTGACCTCATAAAAACGATGATACGCGCAAGTCCAAAGACAACATCGTTCCATTGTAACTTAAACAAGTAAAAGTGTTATCATCGGCCTGGCCGATGCTTTGATACCCTCCACTGCATACAAGTCATGCAAAATTGGTTTTGTGAGGGAGGTACCAGAACTACTTGACCGACATAGCAGGTTTTCAATACCAACCTAACGACGATAAAAATAAGTTCTCTCACCAAATTTCATTCACCTACGTCAATTACTTTGGGCGCTATCGTGCTTTCAACAGACAGAGAGGCATGGGTCCAATATTGGTTTTGTATGGGAGGTACCAGAACTACTTGACCGACATAGCCCATTTTCAATACCAACCTAACGACGATAAAAAGAAGTTCTCTCACCAAATTTCATTCACCTACGTCAATTACTTTGGGCGCCATCGTGCTTTCAACAGACAGAGAGACATATGGGTCCAATATTGGTTTTGTATGGGAGGTACCAGAACTACTTGACCGACATAGCGCATTTTCAATACCAACCTGACGCCGATAAAAATAAGTCCTTTCACCAAATTTCATTCACCTACGTCAATTACTTTGGGCGCTATCGTGCTTTCAACAGACAGAGAGGCATGGGTCCAATATTGGTTTTGTATGGGAGGTACCAGAACTACTTGACCGACATAGCCCATTTTCAATACCAACCTGACGCCGATAAAAAGAAGTCCTTTCACCAAATTTCATTCACCTACGTCAATTACTTTGGGCGCTATCGTGCTTTCAACAGACAGAGAGGCATGGGTCCAATATTGGTTTTGTATGGGAGGTACCAGAACTACTTGACCGACATAGCCCATTTTCAATACCAACCTGACGCCGATAAAAAGAAGTGATTTCACCAAATTTAATTCACCTACGTCGATTACTTTGGGCGCCATCGTGCTTTCAACAGACAGAGAGACATATGGGTCCAATATTGGTTTTGTATGGGAGGTACCAGAACTACTTGACCGACATAGCCCATTTTCAATACCAACCTGACGCCGATAAAAAGAAGTCTTTTCACCAAATTTCATTCACCTACGTCAATTACTTTGGGCGCTATCGTGCTTTCAACAGACAGACAGACAGACAGACAGACAGACAGACAGACAGACGGACATGGCTAAATCGATTCAGAATGTGATCCTGATTCAGAATATATATACTTTATGAGGTCTCCGGTGACTCCTTCTTTGCGTTACAAATGTATTGGCAAAGTGAATATACCTTCCTCTGGAGGGTATAAAAATAGTTTTGTTTTTAACAGTCATCAACAAGTTGAGTATAAAAATGCAACGATGAAGGAAATTGATAAATAGTTGCGTCAGTATTTAAATTGCGGACATTTGAGACCGGAAACTTAAACTAGTCTCAATACAATACACAAGCAACGAAACCATTGATTTTTTACGGGAAAAGTTTTCGGACCGTGTTATCTCTCGAGAGGTGATCACAATTGGCCACCGAGATCTTGTGATTTAACACCTTGCGACTTCTTCCTTTGGGACCACGTGAAAGATAATGTCTACGCCAACAGCCCAGCGTCGATTCAAGACCTCAAAAATAAAATTCGTGAGGCTATCGAGGACATAGGGCAGCCACTTTGCGATTTCGTTATGGAAAATTCATGAAAAGGATATGGTCCTGTATGCGTGCTTGTGGTGGCCATTTGGCTGATGTTGTCTTTTATTATTAACGGCTTACCTTCCTCTTTATTATGAAACAAACATCCGACCATTTATCTCAAAAAATGGCATTTTTCTTTGAATACCAATATAACACCTCTTATTGGAAAAACCTTTATAAGTTGATTCAGGAAACATAAACTGCGCAAAGTTATTAAGTAATGTAATCAACGATCTAGAATGAGTAAGTTTCTTGATTGTAAACACTCATTTGGCATTCATCGAAAGTTTTACTATAGCACTGTTTGGGTAGGACATTCATAGAAATTGTGGATCTATCAACGTTTTGGATTAGTGCATGCGTTTTACTAAAATGATTCATAAACCAAATATGATCTAAAATTCTGTATATAAAGAGAAGAGAACATTACAGAGAACGACTAACATTTGCTAACATTTAATATGTAATCAACGATCTAGAATGAGTAAGTTTCTTGATTGTAAACACTCATTTGGCATTCATCGAATGTTTTACTATAGCGCTGTTTGGGTAGGACATTCATAGAGATTGTGCATCTATCAACGTTTTGGATTAGTGCATACGTTTTACTAAAATGATTCATAAACCAAACATGATCTAAAGTTATATATATAAAGAGAAGAGAACATTACAGAGAACGACTCTTATACAATCCGGTGGTAATACTTGCGATCACTTTTAGTTTCGGGGCCCAATAATTAAAAGCTTCGCAAGTGTCAAAGCAAAACGGAAAATTACTTCAAAGGGGAGCTACAATATAACAACTGCTCGTTGATCAGAGTAGAACTTCGAAGTGTGAAGACTCTTGATCGCGTTCACAAGAATTTTCAATTTTAAAATACTACACTAAACTCAATTAATTATATAGCTCAAATCTAGGGAGTTGTTACTCGAGCAGTGTCTGTCTGCCCTTACGACCATCAAAAAGAGAATATTGCCGATATAGCTAAAAGACGAAGAACCCCCACTTTTACATTATTGAAATATATATTGAAAATATTTGAGTCGGACAAGCTTATGTAGAGATGGAACGTTACGGACGATAGAAAGAAAATCGCTGAATGAAATGTTACGACAACGGACTCAGCCAGCAACAAAACAAATATTCCATCGAAATAATTTCTGTACCGTCTCAGAACCCACATAGTTTATCTCCAGAAACATACTTATTTCTGTACAGTCTTTGTTTCACATACATCAGACAAATGCCTCGCAAACAGCGAACATCCTTTCTAGTCGAACTCTCTCAAAAATAGATTGAGTTCAACATTCAGTGACATTTTATCATCATTTGCATGTTTCGTCTTAAAATTCGGCAACTCTAAAACAAAACTCAAATAAAATCATATCCTTACCTTATGCAATCGACTAATCAACGACTCGTTGTATTCACAATTTCCCTCTATCATTCCTGTCATGGGATTCGAAAACCACTCCTTAAACTCGCGATGCGATTGGAAAACATATGGCATGAGGAAATGCATCAATGACCACAGCTCCATCAGATCGTTTTGCAGTGGTGTTCCGGTTAGCAGTAGACGTCTGCAATAAAAAAAAATAACAAATAAATATTAGCATGTGTAGTTAAGGCTTTTACTCGTGCGCATCGCTTACCTTTCAGTTGAAAAATTCAACAACAATTGCCACCTTTGTGACTTGAAATTCTTGATGTTCTGCGCCTCATCCAATATCAGGTATTTCCACTTTTTCCGACGAAAGCTCTGCTGATCCTGCACAACCAACTTGTACGATGTTATGCACACATGAAACGCGTTTGGCTTTGTCCAACCGACACGCTTCAATTTGCGCTCCTTTTGCGTGCCATAGTATGTGAGAATCTTGAAGCCAGGACACCATTTCTTGAATTCCATCTCCCAGTTGAGCATCACTGACGAGGGCACCACAATTAAATGTGGGCCCCAATTTCCTTTGACACATGCCAAATGGGCGAGCAGGGCAATGGTTTGAATTGTTTTACCCAAGCCCATTTCGTCGGCAAGAATACCGTTTAGCTTGCGATCGTGCATTGTCACTAACCAATCGAGTCCAATGTGCTGTGAACAAACAATTATGTAAAGGATATTGGATGCTTGTATAAAAGTAGAGAGTAATTATTGTTGGGTTTGGATGCTTACCTGATATTCTCGCAGGGAATGCTTCAGAAGGAACGGTACCGGTGTCACAACATTCGTCGAGGACAGAGTATTACCTTTCGGCTGTATACTCTCGGCTAATGCTGCCGCATCTTTGAATATGTCATCCTTGTTCTCATTCTGTGGGAGAGAAACAGAAATATTTTGGTTAGTTTAAGAAGATAGCTCAATGGGCATCAAAGCCTCCGACATTGAAGCAATGTTCCTTAACAATGTTACAAATATGCGCAATAGCACAAACATGCTGTCACACATTCATTCGATTAGTCATTAAGGGGATCACACGGATTAATATCAGCACCCAAGCGTAGTTCTTATTCTACTGTGTTGCGAATAAAAACTGATTTTAGTGCGGTTTAAAAGAGTTAAAATTTAAAACAACTGTTAAACTATAGCGATCCTGATTATACGAAAAACACGAGCTTGTAGAAAACCGTACATGCGGTTCTATAAATTCAACAGAGTTAAGTAAGAACGCCAATATCTAGTTTCTGTTGAGGGACAGCAACAATGCCGCTGATTTCTTACAGACGTTCGGGAGCATACGTTTAGTCTGCGTGTTCGTGAGCGACCCAAATCGGCGATGTTGGCCCTGACCGAGTACGCAGAAATACCCAAACGCAGCATCCTCAGAGCCTTGCTTAGCAATCTCATCGGAGATCGCATTTCTCGAAATTCCAGTGTGACAATTTTTTTAAAGTTTGGTGTAGAGAGCATTCACATACCTCCGCGCCCTCTCCACCAAACAACCGACGGATAAGCTAGAAAAGGTCTTATTATCTGCAGGGGGATCGTTTGCATAATGAATCGAGGAGAATCCTTAGATCGCTAAAAAGCGGATATAGCATTCTAGTGAGCACAGCGGTCAATGGCCCAATACTTTCGGATGTAAACAAGCATTGCAATTCTCAAGAAAAATCATACTAGAGTACGAGTGATTCCTGCAGAAAGCCAATCTCCAATGGAGGGGACACAATTGCGTCATATCAAGAAAGATATGGCCTTCATACGATGAAAATAGAACAAGAAACCTGCTAAACAGAACCCGCCCAGATATTGCCAGCGTCACGGCATTTAAAAATGTTGATAATAGAGGAATGCAACCCTTGAGAGAGTTTCGTAGTCTTCAGAACAACTGCAATTAATTTTCTACCGACTTTTTACAACTGACAAATGAGCTTCCTTTGCATTCGCCTTGTTTGACATACATCAGACAAATGCCTCGCAAACAGCGAACATCCTTTCCAGTCGTACTCTCTCAAAAATAGATTGAGTTCAACATTCAGTGACATTTTATCATCATATGTATAGTTTAAACGAAGCGCAAGGGAAAATACAAATTTCAATTCTATGGAGTCAGCTTTCGAATCGTTGCTAGCATATTCAGACTTCTTATATTGCAGGAACAAAATATCGCTCTGTGTGTGGTGATACACGTCAAGAGACGTTGAAAAAATGTTTTTTCTCGAAAAAACGAACCGGAGCAAGTCCAATCTATTACTGGCAACAGGTTCTGTCAAACAGCGGTGAAGGATCTACTAATTTTGCTGAACCACTTCCACTTATTTTTAATATAAGTTTAGGTGAGTCCAATGAAATCATGGCCAGAAACCATGGCAGCAGCAGGATCGGTGTTCCAACAAAATTAGACAACATCAAATCGCCCGTTCTAAAGCCACCTCTTTCTGAGTAAATATAGTATGTAGGATTGCCAAATATTAAATCATGCTGTATAGGCGATTCCTTAAAATCACAAGAAACGTAAATATTAACATTGTATACATTAAAACTCGAAGCTCGTGAATAAGTCACTGGGAGGGAATACCTTCAAACGCATGCAGCAAACACTGTTAGCTTTGATAACACAAACACAATTTAGTACTTACATCTTCAATTAAACTCTTCAGACCGTCTTGCTCGTTGTCCTCTGACGCTGACGACTGGTCTGCAGTTTCCTCAGCAGCTGATTCATCTTCAGAATTCTCAGTATCCACATCATCAGAATCGACAGCTGAGAAAAAAAAAACAAAGCAACATTTCAGACAAAATTCCTTAAACCAAACGTGTGTTGGACACATACTTTGTTCATCGTCATCAGAGTCCAATTCCATCTTTGACGTGGTGTCCATTTTTCCAGATTTATATTTTTCCAGAAGCTTCTCAACACTCATTTCGTTGTCAGCCTACAATGCACAAATGTAACCATGAGAAGAACATAATCATCTTCGGGCGGGGCAACATACCTCCAATTCATCCAATTCCTTTTTGTGATCGACGTTGGCCTCGCCGGCCTCCTGCTTGCTGATGGTATTCTCATCGTCACTGCTGGCCTCATCCTTGACTTGGAATTCTTTGTCATCTTCGTCGTCGTCAGCTTCGTCTTTGGAATCGCCCGTTGCTTCTTCATCGAGAACAATTTTGTCACGATTCTCAAGATAGTCCTTGGGTAGACCTTTTAAAAAGTCATCCAAATCCATTTGGGATTCCTTCTCTAATGCAGCGACTTCTTCGTTTACGTCGGCTGCTTCCTCCTCAGCCTTGGCAATGGTTTCTTCGTCGTCCTCAGACCCCTCCTCGCTTGGCCGGAATTCATCTGCAAATACAAAATTCCTAAGCAAAAGCGAAACACTGAACACTATCAGATGCATGTTATTCTTGGTCAGACAAATGCCTCGCAAAAGCGAACATCCTTGTACAGTCGGTTGTATCAAAAATAGATCCAACCAACCGATCAGTGACAGTTTATCATCATTCGTTGTCCTCGAATTAGGCTAGACTCAGTTCAAATACTCACCATCTGATGCGGTCTCCCTTTTCGGCGATGATATCCGGCTGGAATTTATACTTGGCGCTGCACTCGTGTCCATCACATTCTTGTTCATACCTTCGGCCAATTGCTGAGAGAATTTCTCGGTTTGGTCCACAATAAAACTCAAATGCTGATCAAGCGCCTTCTTTCGTTTCTCCTCGAGCTTCGTCTGATGCTTGTACTCGACAAGTTTCTCGACATTCGACCAAAACATCTTCACTTCCTTTGAAATGAAGGCGGCGACCCGTTTCAGATGCAACTCTTGGGCTTTCTCCGCCTTTTGCGCGGCATTCGCCTTATCTTGGAAGTATTTCTGCACCATTTTGGCGCATTTTTTGGCCGCGTTCTTCTTCCATTTGCGCTCTTGGGCAAAATCAGCGGCCAGCCATACCATCTCCTCTAGCAAGTAGTCCCAGTGGGCTTTGGGTCGACTTGGCTCTTGGAGTTTTGGCAAGCGTTTTTCAGTCCATAATCCCTCTCTCTGTAATTCAGTGATTCGCTGCATTACGTAGACCTCTTGCTTCGCCTTGAAGGAGAATTCTTGACCGGCACCATTGCCGGTTGTTGCATTCGGTGTGGTGGGTGTTGGTGAGCTTTGTGCATGCGATACTCCTGCTCCCGTCGTGGTTGTTGTTTGTGTTGTTATTGTAGTTGCTGTCGTTAATTCACCGCTACCACCACCATTGCTAGTGGTAGCGGCGGCCGCAGCTGCGGCTGCCACTAGCATCACACATTCTGCTGCCGCCGATGATGTTGATGCAGACGCGGGTACTGTTATCGCTGATGAAAGAGCCGCTGTGGCGGTTACTGCGGCGGTAGTGGTGGTGTTGGGACCGGCATTTGCTATTATTCGCCGTTTGTCCGGTATACTTGAACTACCTGATACGTTAGGTACAAGCGGGGTTCCACCTTTTGGATAAACGAGATAAATAAAAGAAAATTAAAAGGTCTGCTGATAGCGATTATAAGGCAATTATTGCTAAAATATAGTTTTATCACAACAACGACAATCATGCGGTTAAAATTTTGTTTATAGCAAAAATCCTGTCAGCCTTTCATAGGAACAATATGCCAAAAATGCATTCTTTTGACCACTTTTGAAATAAAGATTAAAAACAAAACGAAAAGAATTAAGCAAACGAAACCAATCATTTATGTGCAATATGGTGAGTTATGTAACGCGGATGACGCTGATGAACGGGAGGTCTTGTTGCGGTAGTAGAGTGGTTATATTATACCCACGTCGAATACGTTACGCTTAAGAGGCTTCTATAGATCAAAAACTGGAGAAGTATATGCACATAATGGATGTCGAACGCAACGCACAGAAAGTATTATTCAAGATGGTCTGCTGTTGAAAACAATAACAATTGCTGCGCCTCCAAGATTGTCTGTGTTTGCGATAATTTTTACAAGGTTTATATTCATTTTACGAATACCTTTTATAGAAGAACGGTGTGACTGTGGTAATTGTGCGAAAGAGATGTATGTTAAATATGTGCTCAGCAAATTGCGAACCAAGTCGTACCTACTTTTACATAATTATGTTTGCACGAACAGGCCAATGTCATGTCCGTGGTCTATTAGAACAAGCCAAATAGAGCAACCTCAGGTGTAATTTGTAGTTTCCCAGATTGGAACTTGACACTAGCCCCGGATACGTTTGGATTCTCATTACAAATTAACAACAATTCCAAAGAACTGTGCATCTTCACATAAAAGCAAAGATCGGTTCCTTCAAATATTTAAAGAAAATGGCGGCGGTGTCGGGACATTTTCAGCGGATTTAAAAGCGCCACACTTCTTTTGTGGGATATCTAAAAAACAAGACAAATCAGAAACACTTGAGCTACTTAATCGAGCCATTTGTGATGGCAGTAATGAAATACCAGTTGAACATTTGTGATTTCAATATGCATTTCTGGCAAACTTTTGTAGTATTATAGATGTGATCCCACATAAAGTGTAGTTTGTCTCTTTCTTTTTATTTGGCGTGTCCTACCGAACGACAAATAATGTCGACTACCAAACAGATCAAAATCAGACAATAGTATCGGCTTGTTGATTAAATTAGATTTAGAGAAACAAGACAGCGCCTGAACACAAGTTCCTCAAATGCATCACAGATGGCTTGCAAAGCGGAAAATTGAAACTAAGCAAGTTCCTAAATCGAAAAAATGCTCAAGAGAAGAACATAAATCTGGCAAGACTATAACAGATTAGAGTCAGAAGAAGTGGAACCACCCTCAAGAAATGCAGAAAAAAGTTCACCTAAAAAACTTTTAAATGACAGATTCTGTGAAAAAAAAAAACCCAATAATTTGAAATCGATACTCATGGGCATATATAGAGAAGTTACGGAGACAGAAGTCTAGTTTTGGTTTCCCTTCCAAAGTCCTCATATTGTCAGCCCATAAAGCACGATTTTTCAAAAGTCTGCTTAATTACATAGCAACGATCGTCAGATTTTGATGTGAATCGGCGTGTCGTTCAACGTAACGTGCATGTGCAAAAGTTGTAACGTGAATGATATACTTTATGCCCAAAACACATATGCAGAATTCAGTGCGCAGCAAGATTAGAATACACACATGTTTAAATGGATATAGGCAGAGGCACATGTCTCTACTTCTAAATTTGCTGCAAAACTCAAGCGTACCACAACACAAAAGAAAATAAATTGGAATTTCAAGTAAATGGCATCATTGACTATTGACATTTGCCGGTCGTTTTTGTTTTTGCTTTAGTTGTAAATGCATCAGTCGGCGAATGACAGTAGTCATATTAGCATGTCAAACAATTTTCTGCACATCTGTTTTGCTTGCAGCACCGCATTCTGTGCTGCGTCCAGAATTTCTGCACAGGTGTTTTGCGCATTACTTGTACTCGTATAAGCCAATGATGTTGTCATAATGAATTGAACTGAATGGAGTGGCAAGTGGCTGTGTTATTACAGTATTCAATCTAACCCTGTAGTACGTGCCTGTCCAGAACAACTAAAATGACTTTATGTCTTTAATCCAAGTTCTGATCTGATATTCTTTTGTCGTTTCGCGAGAAATACAATTCATGAGATAATTTGAGTTGACGGGTTTTGAAGGAGATGACGAACTATACGAGTTGAATAGAAATAGCGACTACATTGGGCTTTTGTGATAATTTGAAAATGTAAGGCGAATATACATAAACGCCCTGACCCGCAGAGTCTTCGACAGTCAGTCAGCTGTTAGATTTACTAAACTAGAAATCCGTCCCCATTTTTTTTTTTAGATATTGACTTCAAAATGTTAATTTTTCTATAGTGAAAGTACCTGATCGGATTTTTTTTTTTAACGTCTGCCTTAGCGACTTTAAATGCCAACCAACAAAAATAACTTTATTAAAGGTTCAGCCAGCATTCGCCTTAAACAAATATTATATAGTTGGCCCAACAGGTCCTCTCCTAGGTTCAGAGCATACACTTTTACCGTGTGTCTGCTGAAGCAAAGAACGTCAATTCTTTTTAAGGTAGTAAATGGTGTTTTTTTTAGAGGTATAAAACTTTATGTTGGCAGCACTATTTTAACCATTTTGTCAGCTGTCAAGTGATTTATTTTTATGTGGTATTCGATTGGGCTTCTTCAGATTTGCTCTCAGATTTCAGATTTCGTCTGGCTAACGAACACAAAAACGTCACTTGCTCTTTTTTTTGTTGATATTTGTGCGATTGGAATATGTGTAGCCTTCGACACTTTTGTAAGAGTTTTGCATTCACTGGTTAAATTTTATTTGAAAACATTTAAAATGCTCGCTCGGATTGATTTCTAAACATTTGTACATAAATAATTAACAAAAATAGATCCATCCGATGCAATGCGTTTCTTTGCAGTTGAAAAATTTCACTAACACGTAAACAAACTCCACTAGTTGTCAAACTCGAGCGCACGTGTAGTGGTAAATCTGAAGCAAATCTGAGAAAAAAATCCAGAGTCGCAAAAGTGCTCTGAAATCTGAAAAGATTGCTTTTTTTGTACCAAACGAACATAAAAATTGCTCTGAGAGCAAAAAAAGTGCTCTGAGAGCGCCCAATCGAATAGCACATTAGTTTGGTTTGGCATTTTAACATGAATAGACCTGTCGCCTGAACAACGCTTCCAAATTGTGCAAATTTATTTTGAAAATCATGGTTCTGTTCGAAATACGTATCGCGCACTATTATTTTACGGTCAACATAATCGTCCATCAGAGCAAATAATTTGATTAACTAACGAACGTTTTTGCACCACGTTTACTCTAAATAATAATAACACACATCCACAGAGACGTGTACAGTGCTTACAAACGAAGTCATTCCTGCTGTAGAGCATAGCGTAGAGGAAAACCCGAATCAGTCTATCCGCCATCGTCCACAGGAATTGAATATGTTTCCATCCACTTTATGTAAGATTTTGCGGAAAGATCTTGGTTTGCGTGCTTACAAAATCCAACTCGTGCAAGAATTGAAGCCGCAGGATCACCTAGCAAGGCGTAGATTCGGTGAATGGACCCAAAACAAGATTGCACGTTTGGCAACCGCATAGTTTCACGTTGCGTACCCGTGAATTGGACTCCAAGATCGTGCGATTAAACGCCGCTTGACTATTTTCTGTGGGGATATGTGAAGTCGGTAGTCTAAGCCGATAAGCCCGATGCAATTGACTATTTGGAGGACAACATTCGCCGCGTTATTGCCGACATACGGAAAAAGTCATCGAAAATTGGACCTCCAGATTAGACTACGTCCGAGCCATCCGTGGCGGTCATATGTCACAAATCATATTTAAATTATAATGCCAGAAGATTATCTTTCGAATAAAGCAAAGTTCATGTCAATTTAAAAAATCATCTTTGTTTTATTCCATTTCAATGTTCTATACCTCCAAAAAAAAACAGAGTGTTGTCAGCACATACCCCAGGCAAAAGTTGACAAATGCGTATTTCCGCCGTAGTCTTTTCGACTCACCTGCTGCATAGTAGTAATAACACGATGCCGATCCTTGCCAAGGGTCAACATCCATTTTGAATTGGTTCGCACCGATAAATTGTTCTTATTTATGAAATAACACGCACACACACTGCACACAATTACAAGAAGTTACTTTTGATGTTGGTTTTTTTTAAATTGTTGCTTCTTTTGCAATAAAAAAATAATAATAATAAAAATAATACACGACAAATGCCTCGCAAACAGCGAACATCCTTTTTAATTGAAATTCTCTCAAAAATTGATTGAATTCAATATTCAGTGACATTTCATCATCACATGCATACTAAGTTTTTTTTATTATTTAAATGTTTTTCTATTACACAATTAGAAAGCATTCCGTAAAAAAAAACAAATAGTGCAATCAAGTTAAAACAACTACAATTTATAAAAAAAAAAGAGAAAGCGTCTGCGTACTTTGAATGTATGTACGTTGTTTTCCAAACTGCAAAAAATAATCTCAACTCACAAAAACAAAACTAAGAGCGTTATGGAGTAAAAATGGGAGGTTAAAATGAATATTTTCTTTTCGTACATCCAATTCATATGGTTCTAAGAGAAAAATCAAAAATATACGCTGAATGTAAAGAAACTAGGAATAAACTTAGAAAACAAACAAAAAAGGAAATGAGAGGAAAAACATGATCGTTTGATTAGGCACCTGGCACAAGAGGTACGGAAGTGTTTCCTACTGCAGATGGGACGTGAATTTGACCAAAGACCATCCCGTGACGACCTCCTAAAGGTCTACCGGGTATGTGACCTATGGGGAAGAACATGGAATCCAATGACAATAATTTTTCCTTTGTAATTTTTTTTTTATAAAATAGATCAACAAAAAAAAAAACATGTTTTGTCGCAAGGGATGAAAACAACGCTACGTAAATCAATTGAACAACTAAAAACAACAAAAAAAATTAAAAAACTTGAGAAATCATAAAACAAAAAGTCGGTGTTGTGTTGATGGATTGTATTGTAATAAAAATTTTGAAACCAATTTCCGTGTTCGCGAGGGAAGGATATGAAAATTAAATTGAATTCTCTTTATCGTTGTTAATGCACTGAGATTATTATAGAGATGGATAGACATCTTTAACTAGATTATATATATATATAAAGTATACAAAGAAGTTTAATATTTACAGCCAAAGGATATAAGTGGAAATGAAAAAGAAAAACAAAAAAATACATAACCAAATGAAGAACATTGAAAGTTCAGTGCAATTAGATATTAGTTTGGTTAGTACTCGTATGTTCGTTCGTTTGTTTGTTTGTAAGTAAATATTGGTTTCATTGGGGATAAGAACGTAGTAGTAGCAGTTTTCTTTAGTCCACGAGGAGTTAAATAATAACATTAATAACAAGTAACCGTCCAAGAAAGAGTGATCATGATATTTACCTTGTTGCGTCAACTGAACAACTGCCGCTGGTAGTTGTGTTGAAACTGCCACAGGAGTAGCTCCAACCGCTGGGATTTTAATCTCAGCACCTTGCGGGAAATTTGTCGCTACGGTTGTTAACGCGGATGTTGTTGATGAAGAGGATGACGCCGCGGATGGTTGTATCAACGAAGGTAGTGTGGATGTTGATGCAGCACCCTGCTGACTGTTTGCTGATTGAGATTGCGTATTCTGAAGCTGAAAATGGGAACGCATTAGTCGAATATAATATTAAAAATCTCTTCTTCTATACATATATATAAAAGAGAGTTGCAAATGCGTTGTGACTTTATAACTCACGAACGAATTCGATCAAATTTTTAGGGTTTGTTTATATGGTCGTTTGAACGAAATTGGTCAACGCGTTCGTGACTTCTGTCAACATCTGATTTTGTCGATATAAAAAAAAAACCTAGGCGCCTATGAGCGTGTGCTGTATGTTTACTGTGTACTGATGTCATACACACGGCAAATACACGTTTCAGCGCATCCGCCGGCTTATGCTGCGCTGGTGGCAATGTGAAATTGCACGTTTTGACTCACTGATAGGCAATGTGATTCAAGCGACGATCGTCAAGGGCAAATTCAAAGGAGAGGAAGTCCTTATCCCACAAATACCGATTGTTCCAACTGGTCTTCCATGCGTATTCAAGCGGATTCAGTTTCCCGTTCCATTGGCTTTTGCGATGAGAATCAATAAATCGCAAGGCCAATCGTTAAAAGTCTGTGGGATTAATCTCGAATTTCCCTGTATTTCGTACGTCGCCTGTTGGCAAACCGTCTTCGGAAAAAAATATAGCTCGCTACTGATTTCGATTGCATTCAAATGCATTCAAATAAACCACATTGAAATTTGAACTATCTGTGTTTTATTATCACTCTGGAGTTAATCTGGATGCTTTAAATTGGGGCGGGACGAAGTTCGCGTGGTCCACCAGTAATTGAATATAGTTCCGCTTTGGGAAATAGTAAAAAGCTAAGTTTGTCTGCAAGTTGTTTCCTCTTTGTTGAGTTGTTAATCGATGCGATCTTACAGAAAGGTTTACAAGCCCCAGTCAAGCAGGAGATATCTTCAGTTTGCGATAATAAGCAAGTCACTCATCATATATGATCGAAAACAACTATAAATTGACTGGTATTTCAAAACAATAAACTCAGTGCAGATAAGAGCATCGCTCCAGAGTGATCTGCGCAAGGGTATAGCATGATGCAATTAGAAATTCAATGTTTCAACTGAACAAGTGATATGAAGCATATGTCCTAAGCTTAATTAAGGCGCAAAGTGGTACCACGACTGCACAAGGACTGCTTAAAAACAATACTAACGTCTGGGTGGGTGATTTACTTGGTCTTGCTAATATAGTTCTTTTGTTACGCTAAGAGCTGTCAAAATCTATCGAAAAGGAATATCCACCATGACGAACACACACACCTCTGTCTATTATTTGAGTAGTACACGAGATATTCACCCCTATCGGGAATAAAATTTCCCTGAGAATGTTTTATTTTCAGCAATCGGATTTACATTGCTGAGAAGGGAAACATTTCCATCGGAATTTATTCGCGATAACCCTGAATAATATGTCCCTTTGTTCATTAGAATTTCAAATCTAAAACCTGCTGTAAAAAACCTACCTCGTAGTACGGCACTTATCAACTGAGCTCGTAGAGGACTTTAGAGAGCCACTGGTCCATCTGGCTGTCATTTGCGGAGGAAGGATAATCATCCGTGATGAAGTACTGATCGAGTACTACGTGAATTAGCTTGCTCACGAATGCGGTATTTCGACCCCAACTTACTAAAGCTAAATCTAGGTAGCGCAATAGACAAGCCGTTCCTTGACTATCTCAAATAACAATTTGAACTTCTTCAAGTTCACAGTCTGTTGGTTTTGCTCTCCGTCCCTTTTCTTTCTTTTTATTCAAAACGTGCAAATTATGTTCTTAAAACGCCCGCTTCAGCTCTAATTGTGTTACCAGCAGAACAAACAACCAACTGAAGCTGCTGCTTCAAATTACAATACCATAGGAAAATTCCATGCCATTTTACGCTGTTTGCAAAATCGTGTTCTACCAAATGGACATACACTTCCCAAATATGTATTTGAATTGCTTTAAGTCTAATTCCAAACCGGAACAAAATGTAATGTGTTTGCTAGTTAATTTTTCATACGGCGCGGAGATCAAACGTTGATAACGTCAATGCTCCCAATCCTACGCAACCAGAAACAGCTACCTATGTGGGTCGATTCCTTAGTAGGCGCAAACAGGAAGAATTCAAACGAATCAACAACAAGCGAACAATGTTATAGTCTTTCTTAACCACTACCCATTTCTACTGGTTTTGTTGCGGGACTGCGACTACTCTGTCTAAAAGTGGAAACTCGCAAATTCAGACTTTGGTAAACCGAAACGACTTTATAGCACACAAACAAATTCTATTCAATTATTAGCATTTTTCAACGTACACTCTAGTTTTGTTGTTAATCCATTCGTATCGTTGGGGACTTAATTTATGTACAGGAAATAGCAAACGAAATGGTATGTTTAGTAAGTTCACACTGTAAATGCTGTTGACCTACATGTACCCATTTACTAGTCGATAGATTTACGTTATCGATTCGCTTTGTTTTTTTTCTAAGGTTTAGCAATTATTTTACATAATAATAGTTCACTATAGGCACGACTAAGTTTCTATTAAAGATGAATAACATAGACAGATTAGAAGCTGCCAATTTATTCGCAGTGCATTGATGTCCCACTGGCGCGTACTGCGATAACAATTCCCAAGTGTATTGAGAAACGAAATTTATGTAGAAGGGTGGGTGTCCCATTATAATATTTTTGATAAGCATAATTTGTGTAACACATTGTTTGAACAAAATACTTTGCCGTTGTCATGTTTTATCAATTTGCAGTTTAACAGGGTCGAGTGTCTGTTCCATAACAGGCGATTGTTTAGCTGAAACGATACTGCCTATATTATAATCGAAATATAAACTTTATATAGTTTTGAGCAGAGCAAAGTGTTTCTTTTTTAACTCACGACATATCAGGGCTTTGAATTTGTGTTTCGTTTTCAGCTTAGAATTATTGACTCAGTAGTCCGAGTAGAAAACAATAAGATTGCTAATCATACGACAGCTCTTGAGGTGTGTTTAACAACGAGTACTACTTGACGACGCAATTTTGGTTCATTTAGCCTGAAAATTACTCCTACTGCACTACTGGTAAATAAAAGCTCAGCAAGTGCCTAAATTATTAAGATTCTAGGTAGGTTAAGCAAATTCAGTCCCTCTACACAGTCGAAAAGTTGCTTATACGCAATGCTACTACGATAAACCCCACACAGTCAGCATTCCGCGAAGCATCTTGCGCGCGGCTTAAAATCTCTATTACGTCCTGAAAAAGATAAAATCCGATATAAACGATTGCACACATGTTTAGGGAGTAAATAGACAAAAATAAATGACAGCACTTCCAGTGGAAAACAGGAGACAACCAGCAACATTCTGCTTCTACCTTAGGTTTTAATGTCCTGTCCACATCGCTCAACTTAATTCCCTGCTTGACTTTGTTCTGAATTGAATTACAAATTAGATTTGCTGCATAATTACCTAACCTTTGACAATTTTCCATTCGAAAAGAAAAAGGTACAATTACATATCCATCAGACAAATGCCTCGCAAATGCGAACATCCCGTTAATACAGTCAATCAAAACAAAAATAGTTTCAATCGACTAGTCAGTGACATTTTATCATCATTTGGAAAGGAATTCTTTAGATTTGATGCGATTCGTCAACAACTTACCGTTTTAGTCTCCTCACTGACTAACTGATCTAACCGATAGGCATTGCTAAAGCTTATAAACTGCGGGCTTGGTGGTTTCTTCCTCCACGTTGGATAGTCCATCATGTTACCACCGGTTTGTAGATAAAATAATTCGGCAACATTTTCAGAGTATCTGTGTGTAAAGAGAAATATTTGTTAGGATCATGGTTTACATGATGTGTCGGTGAAGCGATTTACATACTTTTCTTTTAAGCTTCTTATTCGGGAATATTTGTGTTCCAAAATTCGCTTCTTCAGCGCGTTGAAATCACTTGGGATCGAGGGAACGGCAATGGTAGGCAGGGACGTTGATCCCGCACTACTGCCGTCCGGTAACTCGAGCTTGATTCGTTTACTCAACGGCGATTGGGTTGGTGATTGGGCCGCGGGAGAAGTGCTATATGATGCCAACGGCGAGCTGCCAGTCACCGTTGGTGGCACGTTACTACCGCTGGTGATTGTGGCAAAGCCTCCTCTACCTGCTGTACTGTTTAGTGAACTATTACTATTATTGTTGTAGGAACTATTTAGTGCTGCCGCCTGCTGTTGTATTTGTAGAATACGTTGCTGGTGCTGTTGCTGTTGCTGATTGCTACTATTGCCTGTTGAATTTATGAACCTCAACGTTTGCATAGGCTGTTGTTGCTGTTGTGACGAATTTAAATTTGTTGCTGTTGACGATACCGCAGATCCACCACTCGTAGTTGTTGCCAATTGATTTTGTATGCCAAGTTGTTGGTTAAAGACTTGCTGGAAACTAGTCGAAGTAGACGCTGTTGTTGCTGCTGCTGTTCCAAATGTTGTTGTCGCTGTTGCTGATTGTGACGTCGAAGAAGACGACGATGACGACGACGAAGAAGAATAAGAGATCGATGACGAAGATGGAGATGAGGACGATGAGGATTGTAAAGATACTATTGAAACTGTTGCTGTTGTTGGTATAGTAGTTGATCTGCGGTCTGGCACAGCAGGAGGGGCCGGGCTATGCCCTTGCTGCCCCCCTCCTGCTGAATCACCTTCATTCATGTTTGATGCATCTAAAAGTACAAACAAAATGAACGACATTAAACCACTGGAATATTTTATAAGGTAACATCAAATGTCCAATGGCATTCTATCAGCGCGTATAATAATGTACATCAACTTTCAATCAGACAAATGCCTCGCTAATGCGAACATCCTTGGAAAAAGGCAATAGTTTCAAAAATAGAAACGAAAGCCCAGTCAGTGACATTTCGTCATCATTTTGGAAGTGTTACACAGTTGAAAATGAGAAGCTAATAGCTGAATCGCTGTTTTTTCTTTTTGAATTAAGTGATTGTGGTTCGATAGTGTATCGATGACTCGTAAAAAAAGAAACTTTACTGCCTATGGAAATGGACATAATCTTATCTACCAACTCAGTCTGAATCTAGTTTTTGAATTGCGAACAAAGAATGTAGCAATCTGTGATATTCAATTGAGCCAGTTCAGATAAGAGACCTTGGCAGAAGTTATTTATTTGAGAAAGTTTCTAAAACGCTATGTTGAACAATTGGGGTAGAAAAGAAGAAAAGTGAATGCAATTCTACACCCAATTCTTCTCCAAAACAATGGCACACGGTCACGTCAGGTCTCTGCTGGTTCGTAACGGCCTAAATAAAAAGTTATCTCAGGATATTTATTGTCAGACGTTCGCAAGAGATGGGGCAGTTTGAAAAAGAAATCTTGGTTAACTTGGTAAACCTGGGATCCTTCGCTCCTTACATATCTACTCAACATTGTAAGTACTGAGCCAAAAAACGAGTAAAATTATTCGATTGCTAGTAAGTTCATCCGTCTTCTTCATCTTATCTAAACTCTTGAAGGAGTAGGAAGTGAAAGGGTGTCAGACCCAGAAGTGTCTTATGAAACCACCGATAGGCATTGTGAACACCACTGACGATCAGGTAGTGTAATCTGTTTGCCTTTCCCTCAATCAGCTCATCTATCTATTGTTCCACCAATAGTTCTGATAGAGATCCTTTCGATCCGACGCTCTGTCAAAAAGGCAGCATTACATACATACGAACGTATTAAACAAAGCTGTGTTCCGAATACCAGAATTGTATTACTTGACTTCTTTGATTCGAACGTAATTTTTGAAAGAATTTGTCGGCTATGGCCAGTCTGAGAAGCATGACAAAGGGGGGTAATGGATAATGTGTGTTTTCGCTCTAAGTACTTCTCTAGGGAATGGCGAACCTTCAAACCTGCAACATTGTGTGTATCCAACTGTTTTATGCATGCTCTTTTGGTGAATTCTCCCGCTACTTTCAAAGCTGCCTTCTTTTAAAGTGCAAATAGTGAATGAAAGGATCAGGTTTCAATAGATTCAGCTTGATACGTTTCTCCGTTTAAAGTAAAGTGCATAATGAGAACCAGCACAAATGTGAAGCTCAAAACCATTGTTGTACCTTGAGCCTGTGTATGCAAGAATCTACAGCGAAAACCGCTGCGAAGATCACACAACTAACCTTCTAAAAGAAGAAGGAATCCACGTAGCATACACAGACTCCAATCAGGTAGTTGGGTACAGCTGTTTGGGTTATTTAGGGCCATACAGACAAAGAAACTTGTTGTTAAGTGGAAGTCGCATAACCTCTAATGTTTCTATACAACATTGATATTATATAGAGCAATGTATCATCAAAAAACCTGACACAAAAACTATTGGGAAACAACTAAAGGCCCGTGGAAAAATATTAAGGTACTATACATGAGAGCACATTATACTTAGAATGACGGTAATAGCCTTAACCTATTCTTTTCAAATGACACCGAACATCAATACCCTTTTAAACTATGGCCACAATCGGAGACTAACAAGTTGTTATAGGAAACATAAACTGCGCAAAGTTATTAAGTAATGTAATCAACGATCTAGAATGAGTAAGTTTCTTGATTGTAAACACTCATTTGGCATTCATCGAAAGTTTTACTATAGCACTGTTTGGGTAGGACATTCATAGAGATTGTGCATCTATCAACGTTTTGGATTAGTGCATGCGTTTTACTAAAATGATTCATAAACCAAACATGATCTAAAATAGTTTATAAAGAAAACATTTACTGCCGCTAACGCAGAGAAGGACTCTTATGCAATCCGGGGGCAATAGTTGCTACCATTTAATATGTAATCAACGATCTAGAATGAGTAAGTTTCTTGATTGTAAACACTCATTTGGCATTCATCGAAAGTTTTACTATAGCACTGTTTGGGTAGGACATTCATAGAGATTTTGGATCTATCAACGTTTTGGATTAGTGCATGCAGTTTATCTTACAGTCCATAAATCATGAAAATGTGTTCACCAGTTTTTTTAAAGAAATAAATACCTTTTTAGTTTGTTGCAATTGTTTAAGTGTTTGTCAATAGATCAAGAGTCAACACTAAGCAAACAGTATTGCTAGCTTTTCTTTTGCAAGGTTACAAATTGTTTCAGCAGACCGTTTCCCGCTGACACAGAGTGCCCTTGCTTAGAAATTACTTTTGAAAGCAAAATTAAATGGAGTTCAAGTTGATAAAGAGCTCCATCGCCAGGTCCTAAAAAATGTAATGATTTTAACAGCGTGACCTCATAAAAACGACGATACGCGCAAGTCCAAAGACAAAATATTTCCATTGTAACTTAAAAAATAGTTTTGTTTTTAACAGTCATCAACAAGTTGAGTATAAAAATGCAACGATGAAGGACATTGATAAATAGTTGCGTCAGCATTTAAAATGCGGACATTTGAGACCGGAAACTTAAACTATTCTCAATACATAAACATATCAAAATCAAATCTTAAAGAGTATTTTACACGCGAGTAATAAAATGTCAGTCAGACTATTGCCAGAATTAAAACCACCTGTATATATTCGAATTTTTGTAATTATTGGAATTAAAAAAAAAACACTGAAAGCAATACACGACTCTCACTGTGGGTCGTATGCACAACGACATTAGTTCAACCTGTTACCTACACAATTCTCTTGGTTTGCGAAAAAAAAAAATACAACATTGTTCGCACATTCAATTTACATTAAACGTGAGCTGAAGTTCGTCAGATCTGACTCAGAGACCGTACTCATCTTTTTGCATGAGACCCTACAACGATGTTATAGGTACCTACTAGATTCATATTGAATCCGATTTAAAGTTTGAAAGTAACGCCTAATCTGAGCTTCAAATCGGAAGTTGTTAAATTTTAGTTAATATTCGTTTTACATTCAATCGAAATTCATGAGTTCATTTCGATTTGGTTTGGAATATCAAATTTTATTCGAACGGAAATTCGAATATTAGTCTGCTATTAAAAAATAAAATAAAAATAACTCGCAAAGAACTGCAGTAATATTCATTTGACACTGAACCATTTTACCTCGTAACCAAGAAAACAGGTAGGGTAGGTGCACCAGTACCCGGCCAGTCACTAGTATCCGGCCACTTTGCGTTAAATAGTTAATAATAAGTAAATTAATAGTCATTTTCACGGGCGATAAATTGTGGCTATGATTTTTGACCTATATAACTTGCTGGTAAAATTTGGCAGCTGTGAACATCACTAAACCGCCAAAAAAAAATTAGCAGTCTATGTAGTTCGTCGACGAAGTGAAAAGTGCGTTTTAGAGTTCGAGAAAATTTGTGGAGGTATCAAACGAAAAACGTAAATTTCTGTGTTTTTTTGAATATTAACCAACTCGTTTCTTGTTTTTCTGATAGGAAATTTAATTATTAATCATAAAATATTTAAAAAACACGATTTTTTTATTTTTATTTAATTATTAGATGGTGGCCGGTTACTAGAACCTAATTTTTTCAAGGTGTTCTAGTGTCCGGTCAAGGTGGCCGGGTATTAGATATTTGGTTGAAATGACATTTTTTGTTTATTTTTGGTTCAAATGAACCCAAATACTTTTCTCTTTCAGTCGATATAAATAATATGTGTTTAATATCAAAGGTTTCAGTATCCGGCCACGAAAAAACACACTGGCCGGCTCCTAATATATCCTGTTTCAGTATGCGGCCATTAGAGATAATTTGGTTTATTTTCCAATTTTCATAGGAAATAAACTAAGAAACTGAAGAATTCGGTTCAAAAAGCATATCGCGAGCTGATAAAATTAAGCTTGCCTTCGACAAAACTATTTAAGCTACAGAAAAGCTGCTTCCAAATACAACATCCCAAAGAGTACTTTGCAAGATAGGTTGCATGGGAAAGTAGACGAGGAATGTTTAAAAAGGACCCGAATCTGTTTTGTATCCTGAAGAGGAAAAGCCGATAACTGGCTGGTGCATAGATATGGCCAAATATGGTTTTCCCCTTAAGAAAACAGCTCTTATTGACACTGCTCAATGAATTTTCAAATCCGAAAAGCGTAAGAACATGGTTAAGATCGTTTTTTCAAATAAATCCCTACCTAAGCCTTAGAGAAGCTGAAACAGTTTCAAAATGCATAGCGATTGTTACAGAAAATAGCATTTAGGGAACTATCTGACCACACCTACGTCATCAAAAAGATCGACGCTTGCCCCCATAACTTTGACCGAACCGAACATTTTTGAAAGTCCAGGTTCCACTTTCAATTTTACCGATTTCAAATCAACTGAAAATCAACCAACTACAATAGTTCCTCTTTATATTAATAACCAGTCAATATCAGAAATATAGGATGTGCAGATTCCGTATATCAACGATCGTCTAAACGATATCGTTTTTGAAACTTTGATCACAAAAATAAGTCATATTCTTTTCGATTTTTTTTGACAAATGTCAGCTTTCATTACATTTTTAGAAAATTAACCGGATTAAGCTCTCAAACTTGTAATTTTAGCACTTAGTTGCTATTTTGGAGGTCTATCCTTTCGACGATAATCGTCTGAAAAGTTACGGAATGAGTGCCCAGCCTTGCAGGTCTCCTATAGCGTGTTATTTTTCATTTATTTATGTATTATTAAAAATGTATACCTAGGAATCTATTTTATTATTTTACTCATTATTATTTGAATTGTCTTTGACAAGTCTTTAAAACGATTATTTATTATTTATTTTATAACTTATTTTATACCTACGGATACATGCAGGTACTGTGAGGACCTACAAGTCACGGAAGATATCTCCCACCTCTATGCGAGTGTCAAGCAAGGAAGAACCTAGGCAGGTACTTCTTTAACAACTTAGAGGAGGTTGGTTCCTCAAATAACATTGGGGCAATAATTGAATTCTGTAGGGAAATTGACCGCTTAGGCGATTTGGTTTAGGTTTTTAACCGTATTGGTTCCCTGGGGATGGCGATAGGCCGTCTTGGTGCCCTGTCTTTTGTGACAATCTCACAGCCCTAATCAACCTATACCTACATACGCCCCTTTTTAAAAAAGTGTAACTGAATTCGTATTATTTTGCTACATAATTATCTACCTACCAACATTTTTTTTTGTCAAGCTTATAAAATCGAATTCACCTGAACTGTATTGTGTACCAATGTATATAATAAATATGATACCAAAATAAAAATGTATTTTTATTAAATAATCGATTTAAAACGAGTTTATATGTTTAATTTACTTTGTATTTGAAATTTTTCAAAAGCAAAAATAACCTGGCCGGATACTAGTGCAAAAGTGGCCGACTACTGAATTTTGCTGGCCGGGTACTGGTGAAATTTCACTTGTTTCGAAAAATTAATTTTAATTTTAGATACAAGAACCCAATTATATTCAACTATTTTTTTTTTAAACAAAAATTGCATTTGAAGTACAAAAAAAAAGAAAAAACATGATTAAATGGCCAGGTGAATTATATATCACGGATCAAAGTACGAAAAATAGTTAGGTGGCCGGGTACTGGTACATCTACCCTAGCTCATTCGAGGGAAGGTTTTGAATTCAAGAAACTGTCGATTCATTCGAATCAGTGTTTGTTTACGTTTCGTGACAATGGATGTTATGACATCGATCAGTCTATTCAGCATGTCAACCAGAATCCTGTGACCTAATCAGGTAACTCTTCAGACGACGTCCAGACGATCATTGTTAGGAAAAAAAAACGGTGTAAAAGACCGATTAGAAAGAGAACCAAATCTCTAACATTAGCTACACAGAACATCTACAGCTACACAGTACAGTTAATTTATTATTAAAAAGTACATGTTGTAGGTATGTTGCAAATTTAGTGTTCGGTCAATAATTTAAAATTCAACATAGTAAACAGTTTTGCTTGGTTTTCTGTGGCAAGGTTACAAATTGATTTAACCAGACCATTTTCCGCCGGCACAGAGACAGAGTGCCATTGCTTTATTGGCATTCCTTATATGCATCTGCTGCCGGCATTGTGCGACTGGAAAAGTGGCGACTTCAACCACAACAGTCACTTGATACAAAGAAAGATTTATAGTTAGATAAATATGCACAATGAAGCCGGTAGGTAGACCATAATTATACTACTAAACGTCGATTGGACACGCCGATTAAGCGATTAACAACTTCAATTGAATTCATTCAGCAAATGTCGCACTACTTTAATACCAAATCACTTTCTAAACGATTCGAGAATATAATTTCATGCATTTCAGTTTAGCAAGGTTACAAATTGTTTTACAATAAGAATTTCTTGTAACACAGAGTGCCCTTGCGTACAAAATTCATATATAAAATGTAGCAACTGTTTCAGTGTTTATTCATGGAAAGAGTACACACCATTAGTAAACATTTTTGCTGGCTTTTATTTCGCAAGGTTACAAATTGTTTCAGCAGACCATTTTCCCACTGACACAGAGTGCCCTTGCCTGAAAATCACTTAAAATTATAAATAAGACTTATTTTACCCGCAACAATGTGCTCAATTCACAAAATTAACCTCAAAATTAGTATTTAATAAAAAACCACGTATGGTTTTGAACAAAAAAAAACGGAAACCGGCAAAAGCAACTTTACATACAGAAAGCGCCAATGTGGTGAATTTGGTGACTTCCTAGGAAACAAAAAAAGTTTTGCTTCTGCCGCCGCCCTGTGCTCTAGTCTGACACTAACACAAAGCCAAATTCTAATCGCCTTCTCCTTTCCGCTCCCCCTTTCATTCGATGAACATGAGCGCAAAAAAAACTTAAAAGAAAAAAGATCTCCATAATCCTCCATCCTTTCCCTTTTTTTTTCAAACAAAAACTCACCCAAACTCAACTCGTCGTATATTAAATGAATTCGAAAAAAAAAAAAAAATATATATTAAACCATGCAGCCATAGAAAGACATCAATCATTACAAATTATTGAATTTTTACCATTTTCTGAGTTTCAATCAATTAAATGCTTATACAAAGAAAAGCACAAAAATCGACGGAAGACGAAAAGAATTTTACACAAAAATTAGCCATCTCTATCCAATAGCGGGTATATGGACATCTCTTTCATTTGCACACTATTTCACCACTATCTCTTTTTGCAATCAGCCATGAAGGTAGGTACATTTTTTTTTTGTACACCAAGCCGCGGCGGCCACCATATTGAATTTTCTTACTACGTACCTCAGAAAAGAAAAAATTTTCAATCACAAAATTTCCGCCTGTAATTGTGCCATCGATGTTTATTTTTGTGAAAATAATTTAATTAATTGGTTTGTGAATCGTTTGCGCGTAAAAGTTTTCATTAATTTTCAACGTAAAGCACAGAAAACCGTTTAACATTATTCGCGAAATTCACTGAATCGTGTTTTCTGCTCGCACGGAAAGTAAGAAAAAAAGTTGTTCTTCTCTGTTCCTCTGTTGGTTGTGTGTTGGACGCACCTTGTTCGAACTATTTTACGCTAGGCAAACCAGTACCGAAGAGAACATGGCGGAAACTGAAACTGTGGTGTAATACAAATTCGTGTGGTGCCGTGGCTGGCTTTCTGCGCGTAATATTCGAAAAGTGATGCCAAGCTCGGGTGAGTTGCTTGTGATGGGGAATAAAGTGTTGCCAGTGGAGAAATTTACGATTTAAATAAATGTGAAATGAAAGTCTGGTTCAAAACCTTTGGAAAATAAAAGTTTGTGGCTTATTTCTGAGAGTATTCAAAATAGAATTTTACCATAAACCTACTAATCTAAAAACAGAGATTTCATTGCATTATAAAGTGCTTTATTCATTGCTCAAAAATTCCAAAACAAAAAAAAGAAACCTCAAAGAAATTCGCAACATTATAATTTGTCATCTTGCTTCCGAAAGTGAATCGTTTTGGAAAATCTATTACCCTGTTATAATTTGTTTAAAAAAATTCTTCACAATTCGCACTACAGTTGTGGATGTGGATGGATGTTGCTTGTTGTCTCTTTCATTACAAGCGCGTTCCAATTGCATCAAAGTTTTCAGTATTTATTTAAAACATGGACCGCCGTTAGACGATTTATTGTTAGCGATGAATTTAATTTAATTTAACTGTTTGATATCTCAGTATTTCTTTTTTATTTGCTAAAAGAGAAAATTGCTATTTAGCTTTTAGCAGACAAACTGGAAATGGCCAAATCAAGTTCATAAGCACATGTTTCCGCATACCTACATTTTTAATATTCTAGCGTTTTGTGTTTTTAACAGGAATTGAAATTTTATAGCAAAAACAAAAACATTTTCTACACACCCCAAAAACAATCACAATCAATCACAGAATGCGTGACCTAAAGCCCATTGAAGGATCCGAACTAACGGAATATGTTATAAATTTGTTGTACAAAAACAACGTTTCCTCGGCATTTGAATTCCTTGAGGCTGACGAGAAACAACTGTCCAAAATCACAAATTTATCCGAAACGGAGATCGCAGCCCTAAAGGTGAAATTACGTCGGATTTACGGACCACAAGTAGTAGATGCGTTACATTACATCAGTCCCCGCTATAGAGTAACATTTACCACTGGAATTGGCAGGTACCTACTCTATGCGCGTTTTATTTATATATACCTACTTTCATCTTCACCTAACATCTGTCCATCTCCAGTTTAGACTCTCTTTTGGGGGATGGTCTCCGCCCGGGACGAATATACGAGATTTGTGGATATTCAGCAGCGGGAAAGAGTTTACTTTGCACAACGATCACATTGAGTTTCGTTCAAAATCACGCAGCTGAGGTTCTGTATATTGACACAAAGAGGGACTTTTGTGGTACGCGTATGAATCGGATGCTTGGTGCAAAGCTAGTTTCCAAAGACGAAATCGGACGTATAATGCAGATGATCAAAGTCGAGCGGTGTTATAACTTAAGGAATATGATTGACATGTTGGAAAAGCTTTTGGAACATTTGAAACAAAAAAAAGTTTCATTTCAGTTGGTCATAATCGATTCCCTTCCAGCGGTTTGTTATCTCTTTCACGGCGAAGATGGATCTAGGAAAGGTAAGTTTAGAATATAAGTACAGTATTAGGAGGTGTGTGTCAGAAAAATATGTTGGACGTTCTTCTTTTTTAGTTAAGAGCAGAACCTGAACTGTTATACAAAAAGTTCGTGTGCACGCTCGGTTCAGAGCACGCTCATAATGCTCGAGCTCAGTTCAGTGCTCAGCTCTGAACTAAAAAAGTAAACAATATTTATGAAAATTATCATTTTCGATTGGTTGAGCGAAAATAAAAACATTTTTCACAAATCTTTGTTCATTATTTACCACTGCCATTTTAACTATCATTTTCTTTCTTACTACAAAAGTAAAGCCACAAATCTACAATTGTATCATTAGGTCTGTTCCTTTACTTTTGTAGTAAAATGGAAAAGACTGTCAAAATGGCAGTGGTGGGGATAAATTCTCTCACGGAGAGAGACACTTACGAAAAAGTTAGGGAACGCTTTTGTAGTAAAATACGAAAAATGACAGATACATAATTCAAAAATTCAAAAAAGTGCTACGAATAGTCGTTAAAATTTCGTATAAACTCGAAGAATTTGCTAATTTACTGACAAAATTAGTTGATTCATCTCTCTAGCGATGAAAGTGATTCGAAATTAGTTTTATACCTATCTGGATAGGTTTGTACTGATTGAACTACAAGCATTTCAGAAGAGGAAAAAGCGACAGGGCATTTACAAATTTCTTGGAGGCGATTGTCCTTTCTTACTCTTTACAGCAAAGTAGAGTTTCGTCGCGATTTTCAAATAGAATCTAAGGAGAACATTCCATTTCATTCTGCCGCCTTTTGATACCATTTTAATACGCAAGAAATCAAAACAAATGCACTCATATGTCTAATAGGACAACAAATTTCAAATCAGCTGTTCATTGAAAGGTGACTGACAGCTTTTTCAATTCTACACCAAGAAATTTGTTGAGTAAAAATTCGTAAGATTCTCAGTGGAGGGGTAATAGCTTACTCTCTCGATGACGCTCTCTTTTGCGAATTTTTCGAGTTAAGGAACGACACTGAGTAAAATTCGTACGAATTCGTACAAATTCGTAAGATTTAAAAGTAAGGGAACAGACCTATTGTCAGAACATTGCCAGACGTTTAGGACATTCGGTATTGTCAGATGTTCTGTACTTATGACAGCTGACAATTTTTTTATTGTCAGACTAATATTTTTCATATAAACGAGCAAAGCGGAGTTTCGGTGTTATGTTCTTTGCATGTTTCTGTAGAAAATGAGTGAATTCAATAATTTTAAATACCTGGACGACACAGAATCTAAATCTGAAAAAAAAACCGAAAGTGCAAAAATCCTACAGAAAAAAAGTTGAAAGTGAATGGTCACAGGAACAGATTTTAAAACTGATTCTTACAATTAAGACGGGAAGCGGGTAGTGGGATGCTGGATGCGCAGAATATAAACTGCCGAAGGACGCCTTATGGGAGGAAGTCGCCGATGCCAACCGACACAAACGCAGAATTACCATATCAACACCATCGCCATCTGTGTCAGATACCAGCCGCGATTCGAGTTTGAATCAGATGGCTGCAGAGGCACAGTCTTTTCATTCTACTGGTTCGCAACCAAAAAACCCATCCACTGCCTTATGCGACTATATGGTCTCTGAGCTGCAGCACTTAATGGCGGAACAAGCTAAATACGCAAGGTCAAAACTGATCCTTGCCTTCAACGACATAATGGATGATGTGGCTCTGATTGTAAGTCGATTTTCAGTTTCATTATGTTTTATGTTTTCATTGCCATTTCCGCATTATAGCAGCCGCAGCAGCAACCGTTCGAGCAGTATGAACCGATGTCGGTTACATTGCAAACAGCAACAAAAAGTGGCAAAACCGACAGGGCCAGAGCACCAACATAACTTACATTATTTACAAAAATAACCTTTTGTTCAGAAATTATTTTTAATATAAAAATTCCATCCAAAACAACAAATTCAAATTTTTTATTAGAGCAATTTCTATTGCCACTCTTATTTACCTTCTTCGTTGAAGTTTGTCTTGAACTCATTTCGTATCAGAACGTGATCCTTCTAATGAGCATAAAGTACTGCATTCCACATCCACATCACTTCTTCAATCACCCAAGATAGGTTGTCACTCTAATGGCCGAATGAATTGCTCGGAGCATGCTTCATTTTATTTGTTGTCAGTAAAGAGCTATGGAGCTCGCAACACTTGACTTTTAGGCATCAAAATGTACGCGCTTTCAAAGAACTCGGAAACGTGCTGACATAATACCAAAAACATTTTCGATAATAAGGCGGTCGCGACTCATCGGTAATTGAATACTCGTTGCACCATTGAAAGACGGAGTTGAATGTGTGGTTTGAATATGTGCAGCCGTAAAGCGAACGCATCTTCTGAAACGAATACATGCAGAAAAGAAAAGGAAAAGGCACTTCGTAGATTGCATACAGAACGTCGAAAATGATGGACGAGATCGTTGACACGGGAATGCGGAACAGATATTGCATGGACCGAAAACGTTCCTCGGTAGCTATGTATCGTATTAAACGGAAGCCCCTAAGCCGCTGATATGCTCGCGTGCATATTTGTTTCTTGCTTTTCGATATGTGGAGTCACCAAAGCTTCGACGTTTGTGTGGCAATTCATCCTCCTCGCTGCTTTCCAATATTTACGTAGACGAACAAAGCAATCGAAAGTCCATCTTTTGTGTTCCATTTTCTTTTTTGTTACTTCGCGATTCTCAACAAAAAACCTCACCACCGAATGAAAAACACAATTTTTAATCTGCAAATATTTTATAAACAAACATCTGTCAACCGTGTGAACTGGAAATTTTCAAATTTCAAATTATTGCCAGGCAATTTTTCTGACAAGAAATTGTCAGACTTTGGGAAAAAACCTGGCAACTGACAATTGAGTATTGCAAGGTAGTTCGCCATTGTCTGACAGGCATCGTCTGAACATAGCTTTAGCTTTACACACTTTTGATACAGTCCTAACATGGGGCCCGAGAAACAAAATGGGTCTTAACATTTGACTGTTACTTCTGCTGCTTCTACCGTCGTCAACCATCGTAGGAAGCTTTTGAAGTAAATGTAGTATTGTCTGCTGTTTTTTTTTTTTTTGAAACAACACACAGCTTTTTTTTCTGCTAAATAATTTGTACTGTCTTCCAAAGGTAAATCACTGCTAACAAAATGCGCCAACCTGCTAAAACAAATCGCAAAGGAGCACCATCTTGTTGTGGTCTGCATCAATGCCATGGTGCGTAGCATCACCGAAGAAGATGCACTCTCGACAAGTAAGTTTTTCTATTTTATTGCAATATATATACACCAAAACTCGTATAAAAATAAATGATAATCAACTATAGTGGACGTAGAGGACATAGGCGACCTGACTGAACAACAACCGCCGGACCAAACAATGGTTTTAAAATCGAAACCATCACTCGGCAAGTGTTGGGATGGAGTGCCCGCAATTCGCCTTATTATAGAGGATCCCTTCTATGAAGCCATAATAAATCAAGTGTCAACCAATCACACTGTCAGCGGCTGTGCTGTGGCCGTGGAAGGAACGAATAGAAATCAACGTGTTATCAGAGTCTTAAAGAGTTGCTTCAGTCCAACCGGAGCTGAGTGCACAATATGTGTGAATGGCACTGGCTGGATGTATTAGGTAAGTTTTCTTTGGCTATGATTGCTGTTCTGTTTCTGATGTGTGTACGTTTTTAGAACACGTTTGCTTGGCACTATGGTATCTGAGAGACCAGGACGATTGCGTTTCTTTGAGGGTAGTGTTGTTAACGATTCACTAAAGGAGTTTATGCCGTCTACTGCAGTTTGATTGCCTAATTGAAGTCCTTGTTGGACTTTGAAAATTGTACCCGTCACTGGAATGTGTTCCTGCAAAGAAAATTTAATAAAGAAATAGTATAAACAATTTTATATGCATTATTATATGTCAGCCATACCTGTTTTTCAGAATTAACTATGGTGTCGGTACTATTCTCTGTCACCATTAGATCAGAATCATGAGCAAAGGAACAATTACTACCGAATCTACAGCGTCCCTTGCGATAATTCCAGCAAATCTTTTTTCCATTTTTTTCCTTCAGGTGCTGATCCGAATTTACCATTTTAACATGGCGCTCGAGGAGGGCGATTTTTGCTTGTTCTGCTTGTTTGTATGGATTGCTGAATACTTCTCCTGCTTTACCAGCGAACGAGTCACCAAGGAGCAGATTGGCACTTGGAAGTTTTAGTTTTTCTATTGGTTCTCTGCAATGGAAGTATTAGCTATAGCAGCGAGATGTGTGGTTTGGGTAAATTCACTCACGTTGCATTGGAGGCGACATCGACATTGTCGGCGCTATCATCAGAATCTGCAGAACTAGAGCTATAGTCGGCAACTAGAGACATTTGATAAATAGGCGGTCACAGTTATAGAGAACAAAAATATTAAATTTAATTATAATTTAATTAAAAATCATTGAAAAAATGCGTAAATCACAATTTGTAAACAAAGTATTTTTGACTAATTTTGACAGCTGAAATATCTCTTAACAAAAGTGATGCCAGCCTCTAACGACTTTTAAAGGACTTATGGTGCTGACATACTTCGTTTAAATTGCAAATTTGAATAGAAAATGACAAGGGCACCACCAAAATAGTGGTCCAAGAAACTCCAACAAGCCACGAATTTATTTAACACTAAATAATTGTTATCTGGCAGTTCTATCGGTTTCTTTTTCTCTTTACTCCGAACTTAATTCCTTTTAAATTCTCTCCATACTTGCTTAAGTAAAATGTTAGATATCAAAAGAAGATCAATCAAATGACAATCAATTGAAATTTTAGATCTTGATGTTGCACTGGAAATCCATTTCAATTGATTTTCATACATTTATAATAACGCATTTCGAAATTATTTAATAAAGGTATTCACTTAAACTCGTAAAACCCTCATAAATTGCACAAACTGCAGAAATTTACCACCTCGAAAATTACTGTGTGTGGAAAATAGTTTACGCAGGTCTCATAATTTTCCGCTATCAATTAGGCTCGGAAATCGAATGCAGAAAATTACGCAAATTTACAAATGTCAAACTGTGACAAGCGGTCGTGTGAATTGCTTCTCATATTTTTTAGAGTTGCAGCAATGAGGGTAAGAATTTAATTAATTTAGTTATTCTATTGCTTTATCGTTATTTGTAGCGAGTTACGCAATGGTATTTCCGAGGGTTGTTCACTTACAGCACCGCAGAAATTTACGAGATGCATAAAATTATGATAATACCTTTATTATAAAAACTCGTTTCCATACGCTTAAAATTAATAATTCAGTTAAAAAAGTAATCCACAAAACGATAAATAATTTGTAACTGCTAGCTCTGTGCCATACACATTGATACTAGTGAAAGTATCTGTAAATTGATAAACAATTGAGATTCCTTAAAATTGACACAAATCAAAATAAATATATTTTTAGCAAATCGAACATGGAAATCAGCCTCAATCGCATTCACAATTGTAAATATGCAATTACAATTTTTCAACAAAAAAATGCTCCCCTGAATTCGCCCATTTTTCAGCGATATTCTATCTATTGTTCGTAGCGCTAGCCCGTAACATCCGCTAATATCTCTAAACTCCGAACATATGTTTTTATTTCAATTTCCTCTTCCCACCGATTTTCTTCTCTTGCAATGCATCCAGTTTTCTTATCGGAAGAATTTCTGAAATATCTTCGGTGCTCTTCTCTTGTCACTTTTGTTCATTCATCGGCCACGAGAAGTAGCTACACTCAGCAGCGATTTTTTTTTCAACGATGTGCACTGTTATACAGTAAAATAGAAAATTTCCATCCCGAAAAGCTTCGTACTTTCTTTCCTTTAGTTTGTGGAAATTTTATTTCACCCATTCATCTCAAGCCAGGGAGAAAGTGAAGTTGCAAAGTGAATTTGAAAAAAATAAAAATTAATACGAACAATAAGAAAAAGTGAAGGAACATTGAATTTTTCCCCTCCTATCATCTGCACGTTTTTCACCACTGCCGTTGCAGGAAAAACCAAACGACCAACCAACCACCCACTGCTTGAGGGTAACATAACAAAAACAACGGTTAAAATTGCTTGATATCTTTTGCGCGTGTGTATGTCATATTGAGTGCGCTGTCCTTTATAGCCCAATTGATTTTTCCCTCGTGTTCGCGGCGCGATACAACAACACTGTTATAAAGTGTTTTTATAATTTCTTTTCTTTGATATTTGCCTGTGCTGTCTGCTGTGCTGTGCGTACCCGTGCATTCGTTTTTTGTTTGTGTCAACGACAGGTGTTGCAATATCTCCTACAATTTTTTGTAGGGAGAAGGCAAGGGAACTGTATGCCAACGGTCACTGCACTTGGTGAATGTGGATTGTGGAATGTATTGCAAGGAAAATTTATTTAATTTGCATTTTCTTTGCTGCGGAATGCAACTCTTAAGTTTTACTACAATGTGATCAGTTAATTAAACTGTACTTTCGCTTTATCTCTTTCGCACAACCATAATTTGTTTTTGTTCGAACTCCTATTTACCGTTGGTTTGATAACGACCGAGAACCGAGAAGGCCTGGCTAAGTGGTGAGTAAACAAATATTTTTTTGTAGTAAATACCTATAAAAAGTAAACTTGTTCGTTGTAAATACATACTTATGTATTTTTTTTTGTAAACTTAAATAAAATAGGTACCTAAATTAAATTACGTGTTCATCTGTGCGTCAAGTTTATCTTTTTGGCAACGATGTAGACGCATGGTTATTTATTTTTATGCATTGAACTATTTTTAGGGAATGGAAAATTTTCCACTTTTCGTGCGAAATGAAATTTTCGGTACTGAACGACGGCAGTCAGCTGTTTTTCTGCGTCCGTTTTATTTATAAATAATGTAGCTAGGTACATAGTATATGTTCTTATACAAAAACTGAGAATGTTGTCTGCCCAGTATTGTTTTATTTGTTTGAATTGCGATAGAGACAAATTAAAATTAAAGAAAAAAAAATACCTGGGTACCTAGGTGTTCTGTTTTCCCATAGAGCTTTGACAATTTTTGTAGACTGATGACTGGTGATGAGCAATGGGAATGTTGTACATAACATAGTAAAGTGCTTGTGTGTTGTGTTGTGTCTGATAAAAATAAAAAAGCAGAATGAGGGTGAGAGTTGAGGACAGACAGAGGAGGGCGTCTATGTTTTCAGCTTGTATTTGTACTCTTTTTATTATCACCGCTTTACTTTCTTATAACGTTTCTATGTTGTAGTATTTAAAACGTTAAACAACCTGGGCCTGGGCATTAAGCGAAGATTAGCCTGTTATGCCATGGATTGCATATAAATGACCATTGGCCAGACTATTTGTCAAATGACCAAAAGATCGACGATTTCAATTGAAGGCATTTACTTGTGCTTTTCTTTTTGATTAGGTACCTATGTTAAATAAATGTTGATGTGGCTTAATGTTAAGGAAAGAATTTGGATGAATGTTTTACTTTTGGTATTTAAAATAAAACATAACCTTACACCTCCTTATTTGTCTCGCGTAGTTAACTATGTTAGCAATCTTCAACCCTATACTCTAAGAAACAACCATGACTTCCATTTGCTAGAACAAGGGCTGCACAAAACAGCTTATGCAACAAAGGGCTTCGGCTGTTCAACACTCTACCTAATGAAATCAAATTGGAAAAAAACTTCAACAGATTCAAACGCCAAATTGTACATTTTGTTAAACTCCAAAGTTAAAATTAAAATAAATTCAAAACAAAAAATATGTGCAATTAAATTAAGAAATGTTCTATGTTATATATTTTTCTTTTTCATGTTGTTTATATAAATTATATATTTAAACAATCCTACACTATCGACAAAGGTGATGCTTAGAAACTAGGTTACTAGAGCATTATTTAACATTTTGCGGTATGCAATACCCATTATGCCGAATTCACAATGTCGCGTTGAACGCGTGCGTGCGTCGGCGTGCTTTGACACGCTTTATCCTAACTTTACGATTTTAAATGCCAAAGCACGCGAGCAACAATTTTGTAAAACAAAATGCTGCTTTGAAGCGAATGCGCGTTGAGAGAGTAGAGTATGCCAGATTAAAAGTTCGGTTTGGTTTAAACTAATGTACACAAATAGAGAGCAGAATTCAAATTTCAAGTCTACTCTCTTTTTTCTTGTAGCTGTAATTTTTGTGCCAGAATTCAAAAAGGATTCTCCAAAATAAATAAAAAAATCATTCATAACAGAAATGCAAAAACAATCTTAACAAAGATACAAGAGCAATGATTAATATTTTATTTATCAAAGAAAATCTAAAGAAATTAGTATTAGCTTAGCAAAAAAAAAGGTATTCTTCATTTTCACACACTAAATTAATTAATTTGCATTAAAAAAACATCATATTTTTAAAACATGTGTGTGATAAACATAATTGATTCTGTGCCACTCCAAGTAAGAACGGCACACCCCACGACATCAAATCGAACAATTCAAAATTCTGAAATTGTCAAACGCGCGTGAGAGTAGAGAGTAGGTCTACTCAGGCGTCGCGTTGAACTTTACGATATTTACGATCTAAAGTCGATTCAACGCCTGGAGTTGTATTTTCTGTGGCAGCATATGAACGCTTTGTTTCTACATAATCTGTCAACGCACGCGCGCGTCAACACGACATTGTGAATTGGGCATTAAACAGTAGGACAAAAATAACTGACAGAAATGGTCATAAAAGGTCTGTTCCCTTACTTTTAAATCTTACGAATTTTTAGTAATTCTTACGAATTTTTACTCAATGCCGTTCCCTAACTCGAAAAATTCGTAAAAGAGAGTGGCATCGAGAGAGATATTACCCTTCCACTGAAAAACTTACGAATTTTTACTCAACAAATTTCTTGGTGTAAAAATTTAAAAATCTGTCAGTCACATGACAATTGACAGCTGATTTGAAGTTTGTTGTCCTACTTGACATATGAGTGCATTTGTTTTGATTTCTTGCGTATAAAAATGGTATCGACAGGCGAAAAAATAAAAATTAATGTTCTTCTTTCTTCTAAGTAAGAATGGACAATCTCCTCCTCGTAAATTTGAATTCCTTGTCGCTTTTTTCTCTTCTCGAATGATTATAGTTCAATCAGTACAAACTCTGCCACTTTTATCGGAAGATGAATCAACTAATTTTGTCCGTAAATTAGAAAATTCTTCGAGATTATACGATATTTTAATGACAATTTTTTTTGAATTTTTGTACAAAAGCGTTCCCTAACTTTTTCGTAAAGAATTTATCCCGGCCACTGCCATTTTGACAGTGGCACATTCAAGAACCTAGTTTTCTTAAGTCGAATAGATTGTACTGTGTCCGAGCATGTGGACGAGTTTCTACTGACTACAGTACATTTGAAAAGTGGAGAAAGCGATACTAATAAACGAATGACGATTGCGATGACCAGCTAAAAGAATCTTGATGGGAGCATTCAAAAGATATTCACTTTGTCACATGTTGATAGGTGCCATGGTGCCCCAAACCCGTATATTCCCATAAATCAAATCCATGTACATATTTAATTGCAAAATTATCCCACAGAATATTTTGTCATTGACGCAACCTTTCAATGCATAGTCATGACAGTTTCTCTAATTATCTGGGCCCATTCACGAATAACAGATTTGGTACAACTTATGCCGGTATTGTGAGTTTTTCATCTGAATGGCACCGTTCTAAAACAAAACTTGAATACATCAACTGCACTTGGGCAACGCTTGAAATCGAAAAGCGAAATCTTCTCAGAATCGTTAGACGAGTATTTTTTGGGCCAATGGAATTGTTTTTGTTCCGCGCGCTTTTGCTTGACGTTAAATAGGCCGCAAACGGAAATTGTGTAGCAGATTTTACTCAAAATGTTAAACACTCAATTTGACAGCAGTTGTAATGCATTTTGGTAGAATGTAATTTAAATTTAATTTCCATTATCCTAAAGTGAATTTGTCAATTAAAATATCATATACAAATTGCAAATTAACGGACTGTTGGCTCTGGTTGGCTATCTGACAGTTTATCATAACACGGCAAAATAACATTAAGTAAAAATTATTTTACTACTGTTGAGTGAATATTTCCCAATATTTTCATCATTTCATTTTCATCAATAAATCTTAATTCGTAAAATCTGTCTGTTGAAGTCTGAAGTTTCGAAAGCGAGATGGTTTCGTTAATAGTTCCCGATAATGCCGATGGTGAAAGAAAGAAGTAACAGCTTAAAAAAACCTGCTAGTAAATCAATTCAGGTCTTCTAAGACATGAGCATTCATGAGTTGAAACATTGTAAAAATAAACATAGTCCCTATATACAATGGTTGAGTGACCAACATCGCCAAATAAAGAAAATGTATTCTCTTGTTTCACATACTGTTGTAAAGTTCATCAAACAAGTTAAGACACCGACGATTGTATGGAAATGTTTTGTTCGATTATTTTGTAATGCTACGTGACTGGAATTAGTGGTCGGTCAGATATTCATATATAAGTAGAAGTACGCAGTCGTGATGAGTTTATATGCATTTTCATATTCCAGAGATACCCGTGCATTGCCATGCATTTGATTAGGGGTTAATGATTTCTATTGAAAAGAAAACCCATTTACTTGTCCAGCACATTGTTCATGACAATCTGTTATACAGTCAGTTTCCGATCAATTAACTTTAATTACAAATTATCCCACAAATTGATGCCGTAGTGGTGAGGGTGACAGCTATACTGCCTGCAAAAATAGGTATTTTCTATAGTTATGGAAGTTTGGTTATGTGAACGATGATAGGAGACACGAGAGTATTGTAATTAAATTGGTGCATAAGTACATAAGCTGTCACTTTTGAAGCTTTTATTCTTTCACATTTGACAAGTAGAAACTACGCCATTGATAAAAACTTAACGATACATGCTTCAACAACGCATTGCAATTATTAAAATTCACTACAAAAATGGTGAAAATCTTGCAGTCACAGTTCGCAAAACTAAAGCATTTTTTGCTCGTCGTGAAGCACCTTGTCGGACCGCTATACAGAAATTGGTGGAAAAATTCGAGCTGTTGGGACAAGTTAGTGATGTGAAGAGTAAAACCCGTGCACGTCGCTCAAGAACAACTGAGAATATTGCTGCTGTAGCCCAAAGTGTTGAAGAAAACCCAGGTTTGTCCATTCCTCGTCGTTCTTTGCAATTGGGCATTCCACAAACGTTTTTTATGGTCGGAGTTGGATGGTATTGATCTGGACAACGTTTTCTTTCAACAAGACGGCGCTACGTGCCACACAAGCAACGAAACCATTGATCTTTTACGGGAAAAGTTTCCGGATCGTGTTATCTCTCGAAGAGGTGATCACAATTGGCCACCGAGATCTTGTGATTTAACACCTTGCGATTTCTTCCTTTGGAGCCACGTGATAGATAAGGTCTACGCCAATAGCCCAGCGTCGAATCAAGACCTCAAAGATAAAATTCGTGAGGCGTTCGAGGACATAGGGCAGCCACTTTGCGATTTGGTTATGGAAAATTTCATGAAAAGGATATGGTCCAGTATGCGTGCTCATGGTGGCCATTTGGCTGATGTTGTTTTTCATTATTAACAGCATACCTTCCTCTTTATTATGAAATAAACATCCGATCATTTATCTCAAAAAATGGCATTTTTCTTTGAATACGAAAATAACACCTCTTATTGGAAAACCCTTTATATCCCCATCATCGGTCGACCCGCTCTTCTGTCAGTATGGCTCAACATATTCTTTGCATGACTCATCGAAAGTTTTCATCAAATAATTTTGGTAACGCAGAATATCACCCCACAGCACTAAGTAGTCGCCCTTCCAAACAAAACTGCGAAAATGTCCTATTAACAACAATACGCCAAACAGCCTTTAAAATACAATTTGAAAAGATTAAAAATAATCACACATAAAGAAAAAAAATTAATGAACGAACGCATAGTAGGGTAAAGGCACCAGTATCCGGACACTTAACGTATTTTGTCATGTTTGACTTTCATTCATATTCTACCTATTAAAGCTACCGCTAAAAGTTGTAGTGTTCATAAAATATGCGACATTGCTTAATAAAACTACATACATTTATTTTTTTTCAACTACATACTGCTTTATGAATATGTATTTATAAAAAACTTAATTTACACTAAACACTTAAAGTGTCCGGGGACAAGTGCCTCTAACCTATATTTCTAAAAAAGTACACCGCCGGCCGTCAATAAGATTCATAAAAATTCCAACAGCTAGCGATTACAAAAAAAAAACTGGTATACTTTTCAAGTGTCTCCTCAAAATGTCAAAGCCAAGCACCATTAAACGCCATCAACAAAGCAAAAAGCAATGTGCGAAGTGTGACAAGTACAATAACAATCTCCATTAATCTCTTCTGTATTTTCTCTTTACGTACAAATCTAGTATACCTAAGCATGCAATGTGCGTGTTGTAATATTGGTATGTATGGCGAATGCTAACGCTAAGTAGTGAAAACTTTGAGCCAAACTACACCAGAATGAATCCACAAAGAACATGAATCGGCCAGCCCAGCGCTGCAGATGATCTGGGCAAAAGTTTAAGTGGGTTTATTTTGTTATATGTATGTACTTTATGTTTGTTTGTATAGAAAACTGACAGCAGCCGGATTAAAGTTGATCGAATTCATTAAATAACTGTAATTAATGGAGTTTATTTTCAGTTGAAAAGAATCTAATGAAAACTGACATGACGGCGCGAGAACTTTTTTTTTTAGAAAATTCATTCAAAACACGCAGGCATTTAATAACCGACAAAGGTCAGAGTTAATGAGCGTTAACATAGGACATGGGAGGTTAGAGATGAGTTATGTGTGTACAGGCCAAATGAAGAAGTAATTTCTATAAAGACAAAGTCAACAACTCGTCAAATTGATGCCAAACTACATATAGGTGCAAAATTATACCTAACCATATTAGCGCTAGAACTTTTACCCATACGTGCTTGATGTACATTTTTGTACATGTACCTAGTTAGACGTGTCGCTGGTTACTTAGCGGATTATGAAGTGAATAAAATGAACTTTACTGGAAAAAAACATATTTTCCATAGGTATTACCGTCCTAAGGAAAAAAGAAAAAGTGGCACTGCACAGCGTATTCGTAGTTGCTTTCCCTTTTTCACATGGAAGCCATATCGGACATTGAAATTCCCACAAAAAGTGAGAAATCTTACTATCTAATAACACAACATTAAAATGCGTTCCCTAAACCAGCGAGTTCAGAAGTCGTTCAAACTTAACCTCAAAATAGAAATGCAATTGTTTTTTTATTTTATTCGTAGCTACAAACTACGAATTGGTAGGGCGCATGCACGTATGCCCGATCCTATGTCTTGTAAGAACTATCGAGGCATATCCCTGCTTAATGTCGCATATACAAGATCCTTTCCAACGTACTGTGTGAACGTCTCAAACCGTTCTGCAACACACTAATCGGCACGTACCAGTGTGGCCTCCGGCCCGGCAGATCGACTGTAGACCAAATTTTCACACTGAGACAAATCCTGGAAAAGACCAATGAATTTCAAGTCGAGACTCACCACCTATTCATCGACTTCAAAGCCGCATATGATAGCATTCATCGTCAGGAGCTTTATGTGGCGATGGCCGAATTCGGGATCCCGGCAAAACTGATCCAGCTATGTAGCGTGACGCTGGAGAACACACGCTGCAACGTGCAATTTGGAAGTAGTTCCTCCGAACTATTCCAAACATGCACCGGATTTCGGCAAGGAGACGCACTATCATGTGACTTCTTCAATCTCGTGTTAGAGCAGATAGTGCGCAGGACAGGTGTCAACACGGAAGGCACTATCTTTAACAGATCCGTCCAGCTACTGGGGTATGCAGACGATATTGACATCATCGGTCGCTCCCAGGGTCCCGTGATAGAGGCTTTTACGGCGATTGAAGAACAGGCGAAATTCGTTGGTCTTGTGGTAATTGCAGACAAGACTAAGTACATGCTATCAACAAACAAACAAGCATCTGTCCACCGCCACAGAACGTCACTATTGATAGCAACAATTTCGAGGTAATTAAGGAGTTTATCTACCTCGGAGTAAACATGAACTCCACAAATGACATCCTAGTGGAGATCCGGCGAAGAATTACCCTAGGAAACCGATGGGTTCAAAACTCCTAACTCGAAGGACAAAATGTATGCTTTACAGAACCCTCATCCTGCCAGTTCTGCTTAATGGCGCCGAGTGCTTGACAATAAACAAGAAGGGAGAGCTGATACTGGGCTCCTTCGAAAGAAAAATTCTTCGGCGGATTATTGGTCCTGTGTGCGAGGAGGGCGAATGGAGGAGAAGATACAACCGCGAACTCTATGAGCTGTACCAAGATGTGGATGTAGTACAAAAGGCCAAAATACGTCGACTACATTGGCTCGGCTAAGAGGATCTTCGAATCCCAGCCTCCAGGTTCGAGACGACAAGGAAGACCGAACCTCAGCGCTTGGTCTGGATAACTGCAAACAGTGTGCCCGGGATCGCAGAGGATGGAAGGCTGCAGTGTCTCAGCCAGAGACTCTCCAGGGTTCGGGAGCCCGTTAAGTAAGTAAGTATACTCCATTCGCGGTCCTGCAACCTCCATACTAATGTCAAATGAGCTTTCGCGTAGAAGGGTTAAACTTGCAGAACCCAGGTAGTTGGAAGTTATCCCTTACATTATTATTTTGTTAAAAAAATAGGCTGGTTTTGTCATGTTCTTGTATTAAACCTTGATATACAGGGGCGATGAAGACCTGCGGTTCTTTTAGGGAGAATCCCGGGCGCCCGTCTGGACTCTAAACTGCTTTTCTTGTCCTTTCGAAACTATAAGGAAGCCCCGGAAGACAACAGAAAAAAAGGTTCCGAAAGGTCATCAAATGATGAAACTGATTACGAATAGGAAGGATGTAGAGACCACAGTTTTGTTCGTTAAAACTGTGGACACAACAACCATTGTTTTCAGGCAGTTAGTGAGAATATAGTTGTTCTATAAATTTAACATGAAAATAAGATGAGTAACAGTGAAGAGGCATTCTTCAAGACGTTATATCGTTCATAGTAGCAAGTTATAACATATTGTACTAGCTGGCTTTTATCCGTTTCTGAACATCTTTACTGGTGATGTACAATGGTCTAACACAAACCAAAAAACGTTCGATTTCCAGTGTAAACGTATCGCTATTATAATAAGACCTTTGGGATTCGGTATACCTATAATCGATCTGCCACAAAAAGTGGTAGTTGATTAAGCTATTAATGTCCCCGAGTCGTACCCCAAACTTAAGTAATCGTGGTTTATTAATTATCGCTTCCATTTGTACAATGACGTGGATAACGTTTTATTCTTACCCCCTGTCTGCCATTTAGCAACTTGTTTGCAAACAACGCACAAGCATTCCCTCTTTTTAATAAATTTCGAATCACGAAAATAAACATCGTTTTTAGGAAGCAATTATGCCCGCGCCATCTTTAGCCACGTCCAATCATTAAGCTATTCAAAATTGTTCAAACACTTCCAGTTTCCCCCATTCCGGTAGCCAAAATCTGAGATACCTGTTTATGTATCCGCCACAATGATGATATCTCCCGGTCGCAGACAAAAACGTTGATTCACGTTCACTTGCTCTGACGCCTGTTGCTTTTTTCTTTTATTGTTTATCTTTTACCATACACGAGAACTAACGCTTTGTTTTCAAGGTGAATTCACAGTTTTGCATTGAATTTGACTATGTAAATAAGTTCGAACAAATATGAAGGTCAAGTGGTCACGTGAAGGCGCTAAAATTAGACACAAACAACCGTAAACCCGTAAACATTTTATTTTGCATTATTTGGGTATATTTGTCGGTGGGGAAACATTTGCATATTCAATTTGCCCAACAAATGATTAATAAATCATTTACAAAATACTGCAATCCATCAGCGATTAAATTTGCATGGCAATGGCTTAAAGCCGAAGTGCCGTTGGAAACGTCCGCCCCCACGCAGAAAGGCTCTTGCTCACGTTTTATCCTTATGGGTAAAATAATTTCCCACACTTTCATTTGCATTCGTTGTCGGTTTCGTTTGAGTTGTGGGTAAGTAGTAAAACCGACACATGTACCGAATATATGTATATGTACATGGAAAGGGAAGTCCTCCGCAATTCGAGTGGCCTCTCAGGAATGTTTCTACTCTGCCGCGGTAATGCTAGCTGGGTTTTACTGGCGCTGCACATGGACATTGATCAATGGGTTGTTCTGGTCGTCCTTGGTGTGCACAAGTTCACCGTATGTCTGTGGGGGAGAAGCGTTTACCAACTGTGGTGGTGGCTATTAACTATCCGGAAGCTGGGGAAGTGTGGAAGAAAGTGTATTAATAATGTAAGCCCGAGAGAGAGTGCCAGTCACCAAACCGGCAGTTTTATTGAGTGGTTCGTTATACGTACGTACGTAGGTGTGAATTAAATTTTTGACAACCAGTCGAACGGCACACCTGGCGCACTCAATAAAAGGCTTAAAATACTTTCATTTCATTTTAGAATGATGGAAGATTGTGAATTCGAATGAAGGGTCAGCATTTGCGTAATAAAGGGTTTTTTAGGGCGCATATGACGTATTATATCATAGATGTGTGGAAATTGAGTTGGGAACGTCTGCAGTGCGATAGAAGAGTGTTCCTGAAGGAGGAAGTGATTGAAATAAGTATTTGTATATAAAGTGAGCGTAGTGGTTCGATAGTTAGTGTTTGAGCGAGGGATCTCAGGTTCAACTACCAGAAAACGCAAGTTACACAGTAAACTCTGTATCTCAACGTTTCGAATATGACTCCTGAAAACGCTTCCCAATTCAGCCGTTCAACAAAAAATTTTATGGTTCTTTCATTTTTCCTAAAAATAAAACCATGGTAGTGAGAATATGCAATTTGACTGAGTGCTTCAATACACATGTACACATTTCTATATACACATCGCTTAAATATGATCAACTTCATAGTACAACAAGAGAAACACAGCGTCGTGCGCTAAAGCAAGAAATGATTGCTCAACTGGTTATTTCATCAGACACAATTATGCAATTATTTAGTAAACATTTCGATGAATAATTGCCATTCCCCAGAAATACAGTCGGATAAAGTGCACTTTAAAATTATTTAAGTACGTGACAACTGACAGGGTCAGTATTAGCGTTTTGCTAATAACTATAATCTGCAAAAAACCCACTTTATCTTTGTCAGCTCCTACCAAACGTGAAACCACAGGAAGGACCTAAGGAATAACTCCCTAGGTGTGCACTCTTAACCATATTTTCAGAGGAGGAATGTTCTTTTTGATTTCAAAAGTAAAGGGTGTTTTTTTAGAGGTTGGTTTTTCGAATAGAGATAAAACTGACATTTTGTGGTCAAATCTGGCAACTCTAATGTCATTTATGTTCAGTTTGGTTTGCCATTTGATCATGAACAGGTTAACAAATGAACAACGATTGCAAATCGTGCAAATTTATTTCGAAAACAATGGTTCAGTTCGCGAAGTTTACCGAAAGCTCCGTTCATTTTATGGTCGACATAATCGTCCATCAGAGCAATTAATTCGGTTAACCATGGATCGTTTTCGCACTACGTTTACTCTATGTGATAATACGCATCCGCATCAGAGACGTCGAACAGTGCGCACCGAAGAAACAATTGCCGCTGTAGAGCAAAGTGTTGAAGAGGACCCGAATGAATCGATTCGCCACCGTGCACAGCAATTGGCCATGATAACCGACTGTTTTGTTCCTGAATTGGATGGCATGAATGTGGATGAGATGTGGTTCCAACAAGACGGCGCTACATGCCACACAGCGCACGTCACAATCGATTTATTGAAGGAAACATTCGATGAGCGCATAATTTCGCGGAATGGACCTGTCAATTGGCCACCAAGATCGTGTGATTTGACACCATTGGATTATTTTCTTTGGGGATATGTGAAGTCGCTCGCCTACGCCAACAAACCAGAAACGTAAGGGGACTTGGAAGCCAACATTCGTGGCGTTGTTGCCGACATACAGCCCCAAATGCTTGAAAAAGTGGTTGAAAATTGGACCTCTAGAATTGGCTTTATTCGAACCAGCCGCGGCGGCCACATGCCCAAAATCATATATAAACATTAATGACATAAAATTATCCTTCCAATAAAGCCAAATTGATGGACATAAAAACGATTTTCCTGTGTCTTATTTCAATTCGAAGTTCTATACCTCTAAAAAAAACACCCTTTATAAGATATTTAAGAAGCTCTTTTTAAATTGATGAAAATAGTTATGCGAAAAATTTAAATTTAATTTCGGAAGCTGTGACGACCTTAAACATTTTTGTTTATTCCATACACTTTTCATTATAATTGCTGTGTTGGCAACTTTTTTTGAGTTACAAACAACCACTCTGCTATTCGCTTGAAGAAATACTATCTGCACTGACACAAAAGCCATGCACAAACAACAAACAAACAGCAAACGAGTCTAAAAGAAGAAGAAGTCCAATCACCGTCCATCGCAACAATTCTTTGCTCCAGAAATCGCCACTTGGAATCATTATGGACGCAAAGCAGTAGACGACCTAACTGAATTATGAACATGGTCGATATAGCTCTCATTCGCGAAGAAATGAATTGAACTGCTAGTAAGAGAGGGAAGGTCGTTGATGAAAATTAAGATAAGGGTCGGCAACTGGACTATTTCTCAGAATGGTGGTAGTGCAACCATCTAACACAATGTTGCTCGATTATACTTGAAATGCCAGCAGAGCATTACCCTATAGGCCTAATATGTCGTAAACACGAACGTACAATTTTCGAACGAATTCCATCACGGCACCTGAAACCATGCATCGTCGGCCATTAATGAATAATAACCGACTGACTTACATACACAGCATAGCTCCTGGAGCGCTATCAACGACCTTGAGAAGCAAAGACTTTTATTCGCTTTTTTGCTACCCAACCATTCACATGCATGCAATTGGGAAACCGAAGGGGTACACAAAACCCCTCGGTACAACCCCAATATTTAAAACATTTCAATACGCATTCTTAGTTTACACTTAGAATTCATTTATTTATCTTATGTCGGCAACCTTATCGAAAATTCAAACAAATGAGGAAGCAAAGGGAAATCTTCTAGATGACGTGTTCCGCAATCGGTTCACGTGATTGCTCGTTGGAAATGCAAATCAAGCGATAAAATTCAAAAATTCATTCAATTTGTTCCACAAACACTAACAGAAACAGCAGCAATAAATCTTATTTTGTTTTTATACATATAATATATGTCCCAAAACAGCCGTCAAATTTCAATACAGAATATTAGACTTTGCACTTAATATTGTGTTTTGTGTGCAAGAAAGCTCTGTTCAAGGTCGACCGAGAAGACTTCCCTTTCCCGCTGTTTGTAAATAAATAAATTAAATTGCCGCAATAAAATTAACATGAAAATGTCGTCTAGTGGAAGATTGATGTTCCAACTCATCAGTCAGAGAACGGAAATTGAAACGTTCGCTTCGGAAGACAGAGCCTATACCGCACTCGCTTATGTACCTACAACTATGGCCGACTTGCAGGTGGATTAGGTGCTCCTGCTGGAGATAAGCACAAGTTATGTAGAGTGTCAGCGTTCTTTGGAGATTTCATTAATTAGACGTTCAGGTGTACAAAGACAAAGTATGCGGCTGCGGAGCACGGTGTCACAAGTAGACAGCAACCAGCACCACGCTTATCACTTCAACTTTATTGCGGTTTTATATGAAACCGATACAGAACGCGTTTTTTTGAGGTCAATGTATTTCGAGTTATCGCCAATGTGAAACACAATGGAATGCCGTCGCTGTGAGTGGGATAGGAATGGGATTGTGCAGTTTCTCTTAAGACTCACGACTCAAGAGGTGGAAAGGGGTTTGCGGAGCATTAGTCGTATTATTCTGGTTAATCAACGATCTTAGTTGGCTGGAATTGTCCCCGAGTGAATTGCGGTGTATATTTTCTAGTTAATTGTGTCGCTCAAGTCGGCGGTTTATTGTTGATTGGTGTTCAATTTCAAATAACCCCGGCGAGTATGGGGGTGAAGTTAAACGATAAAAGTATTGCGGCAATTTTGTGGTACATTGTGAACGCGTGGGCAGGCGGTTTACTTGGGAAATAAGTATGCATTGGCTGCAGCGGTTGCACAATTGCATGCAATATAAGAGGTATGCGTGTTTTACACGTAAAAATAACTGATTAACGGCGATTTATCTTTGAGTTTCAGCTAAACAAGTTGTTTTTTGAGGTGGATCTGAGCTCGTATCATTATGTTTTTGAATTGTTCTCGCTTTTACATTTATGACCTCTATCCCTTCTCGTGGTGAAGTTTTTGAAAACTACCGCGTGTTTCTTTGTGGGCCCACCTCGAGGAGAGCTGTCTGATGGCATGGATTCCATAGCCCATCTTGGAATCCATGTTGGGCACGTGCGTTTAATGTAACAAAACGTCAACTTATTTGGTAAATTTTTTGATACGATTATGTATACATTAGATATCAAAAGGAAACTTCTTAATTCGAAAGATTTTTCGTGAAGGCAATGAAATCGTGCTCGTGTCCTTCCAGCCATTCTCACCTGATTTCCACATAAACCTACAAAGATTAGATAGTGAGACATTGAAAGTATTAAAGTACACAACAGAGAACCGAGACCAGTGCAGTGATGTGTTATACGGACGAAGCGGATTTTTGTTGGGCCCTTAAAACAGTAGGTGTGCACTTTTTATCCGCGTTAATAATATATTTTGACAAATCCTACCGTAATATTTCAGAGGTTATTCTCCACTCATTCTCTGAGATAACTGATTGGTGGCGTGATCGACTAAACTACTTAATCCTCTTACCTTTTTGTCATTGTCTCTGTTGCAGCTGCAAGCTTAGGGAGAAGTTCAGTGACATATTGCTACTTTATGTTAAATGAAATATAAGAGGTTATGGCTACGGGTCAGCTGTTGTACTAGAAATTTGCTATTTTTCACAATTTATCCTATTACAGAGCGAGATTTTCTTATGACTTGACCTATATGCATATTGAAATGAAGTTTTTCGTCAAAAATAACGCCCAAGATATTGACGGTTTTTATATAATAAAGTGGTTCATTATTAAAAAAAATTATGAGTTTAAATAGGAGAGAACATTTTTAAAACAGAAATAAACTTACACTTGTTTAGATTTCGCAAACAACAGATTCTTAAGAACACTATATAAATTTATGTCTAAGTCATGCCATATCATTATGAAACAATATTAGGTATGTCAATTTTTTTAGTCATTGGCGAAAAGTAAGCATCTACAGGCAATCAATTGTGACGGTGCCCATTTGGCCGATGTCATCTCGACTTGATCAATAAAGTTCTAAAAATATACATAATCAAAAAACAGAATCGAAGTTTATCATTTAGAAAAAAAAATGATAGCCAAACAACATCGCATGACTTCTTTTGGCCCACTTCGTACTAAAAGATAAGGAAGATACGACGTCATTTAAAAAAAAAATAAGAAGAAACAAGGAGGTCCAAGGTGTCTTGTGTATGGAAATCAGTATTTGACATCAAAATCAGACATATTGTCTACCATCTACATCAACACATTCAGCCTTATTTATAAACCCACCGTAGAGTCTGCTTAACTTTACGCACCCTCTAAAATGGCCTTACGCGGGGAAATGCGATTTATAAAGATTTTTCGAACTTAAGCAACGTTGCTTTGAGGTTGCGTAATTTAAACGCGAAAATTTGCGTTTAGAGCCTGCGTAGAGCCTACGTAAATATGTTTTTGCAGCTATTGTCATTTTTGGTAGTGGTCGAATTGGGAACAATTTTAAAAAGTGAAACTAATTTTTGTTTGTGCATTCATTTCGAATGTGGTCTAAATTTGCACCAAACGAATTTCGTCTGCAAATGCAATTATAACATATAATTTCAGATTTGGTGGTGGTTGATAGATTATTGTAGTTTTCCATTGGTTTCACTCGGGGATCCACTCATTCTGAAATCCAATGGAACAACAAAACTGCTTCTCAAAGAATCCACAAAAGTATTGGTGAAACGCCAAAAAATAATCTACGGCTGCGACATATGATTGCAGGTAGATATTTCAGCAGTCCCTCCAAAGAAATTTCGGAATTGTCCCAGATAATTTGGCTTTTTGTTTGTGTTATGTATGATTTTCTTACGAAGCTAATCTGTCAACCACTGCTAAGATCAGTTTTAGTTGCAAAATGTAATAGATTTCAGTGTTTTCTGTAATAGTTTATCGAAATTCTTACCTATTTAGACACAAACCTCGTTTAGTAAAGTTACCTCGGAAAAATGTTTATAAATCACAATTTCAGGAAAGCCACGTAGAGGCTGCGTAAATTCTTACGCGATGTTTAACTAAACAACATCGTAGAGGCGTCGTAAGAGAATCTAATAAATACGGCTGATTGTTTTTAATTCTATTGTTCCATTCCAACCAATACAACATCAGCGAGTGTAAACCAAATGATTTTTATTTTTAGAATGTCAACTATGTCGAAAGATTTTGCGCCAATATTAATCGTAATTTTAATTTAATTTTATTTAAAAATAACGATTTTTAGTGTCTCTGAACTGGCTCCGTAGGTTTTGAAATGATTTAAGAAGCATTTTTATGAATTTGTGAAGTATGCAAAACCCTTTATCTATTCGCTGTGAGAGGGCAAGGCAACAACATTTCTTAAAAATTAAGTTGAAATGCAATGAGAGTCCGCCGAAGCCCGGAAGGTTATCACTAAGATTTCCTTATAGCAGAGTAGACGTTTGTTTCAGTTAATTTTAGGGAGTCTATGGTAACTCTAATGAAGGTAATATTGAATGTACCTTATTCTTATATCCATTCTATTTGAATGTTTAAACAGACTCGAAAACACTAGCAAACAACTGAAGATCCATTAAAATGGATCGCAAATTGGGTCGTATGAATAAAACGTAGCAACTGCTTTTACTCAAGAGAAGTGTAAAAATCGAAGCATTTGCATTTGCATTTGCTACATCATGTATGAGTTAGTCCTAACTTTTGACATGTTCGAAAAGCGGCGGCACTGATCTTTTACTCAGATCGGTATGAATAAAAATTATCAGACAAAGCAAATGCTTTGCAAATTCTGAGTCTGCTATTTAGTTGACTCAGGGCCGTTTGCTCATACGACTCTTAACGATTTAAGTTCTACTTAAATACTTATGGGCTACTTTTTTTAGGGCATAAACTGTCACATAAGAGTTTATGTGGCACTTAAATTCGCTATGAGTCGTATCAGCAAACGGAGCTCAGACCTTTTGCTAAATATTTTGTACGCACATTCTTTACATAAAACAATCTAAGTATTGTGAATTTTCGATGTTTTGTTCATAAATAGTTAAATTAAGTTTTGTTCGTGGAGGAAAACCAAAGAAAACATGGATGCGATAAGTTTTCACATTATACATACCTGTTTTACCTCTTGTTGTTAACGTTCGTGCTAAAAGAAAAAACAGTATAAACAAAGAAGAATTGGTGACGATAAAAACTTCAAGCAATTGTATCGTTTCACGCGTGAAAACGTGGACATTTTGGCTAATACTGTTTTAAATGATAATTTTGAGACGCATGGTGGTGCTCTTTCAAATATCCAGAAAATTAAATCTTTTCTAAGGTGTTTAGGAGATCGAGGGCTTTCAAGTAAACATTTCAAAATTCATGGCTTAACAAGTGAAAAATTTATGTGTTCAGGTTGGTGTTGGAGAAGATCTTGGTGTTCATCAGTCTGTTTCCTTAACTAATTGATGTGTCTCAAAAAAAAGTTCAACAAGCCGATGATTGGATACATCTTCCGACAACTGAGGAAGAAATCAAACATGACCAAACGATTTGGCAAATAAAATTTATGTTTCCATGTGCAATTGGAGCTATAGATTGCATTCATACTTTTGAATTTTATTTATTTTTAATTTCAATTTCCACAAAATTCGTTACAATCTCAAGGAAAATTCAAAAATTCTATTTTACTGGTCAGGTTTGACAGGAACTGCAAGGCAAGGACATGAACAGCGAAGTAAATGCTATGTTCGAATTTTAGAACTTACTTTAGCAAACTAGGTTTTTATTCATACTGTTTCAAAGCATTTGCTAATTGCTTTTACTTTGCTAAAACCTTTCACTCAAAGCAAATGCTATATTTTATCCATTTATTGTACAGCAATCTGATGACTAATGCCATCAAGCAAGCAAAGAAAACAACCAATGTTCTCTGACCCAATGCGCTTTTTTGTTTTGCACAATTTATTTTACTTCAATATTTTCATGGCAAATAAATAAATTATAACGTTAAGTAACTGAGATAAGAGCTGCACAGCGTTGCGTTTGAAGCCGCAATATGCTTAACACGAACAAAATTCTTCTCTTATCTTTTTTTTCAGTGTATTATTTTGTTATCTATTCGTTATTGGTTTAAATATTCATACAATGCGCACAATTGCGTGCGTTTTATTTTTTTTTTAATTTTTTTCCTTGTTTGCTATTTCGCTTGTCAACTCAACTGCAATAAAATAACTCGCTCTTTTCTATCAAGCAAAACAATTGGACTACTTACGAAGCATTACCAGAAGCCGTTTTAAAGTAATGATCCGGCTTCGCTCAATTTCAATTTTAAAAATATTAATTGTAGGTACTCCAAGTTTGCATTTTAGTCAAAATCGTTATGAGCGATTTCAAGTAAACTATAAGAGAACAATTCTTTTTCAAAAGTCCATTGTATACTATAATTTAGAGAAATACTAAGTTTGCTCTCAAGTAAGGAATTACAATATTACCTTGGGAATGAATTTTTGTTACTATCGTATGGACCGTTTTGAGATAAGTTCAGTTTACAAAAGTAGCGTTATACGATTTTTAAGCAAAAAACGGTATACATATGCACCGGCGTTAACCCTACTTACCAAACTTATAATTATTTCGGCATTTACTCTTACTAGTTCCGCTTGTGGTCGAAAATCGACCATACCTTTTAAAAGTATGTAGTAAAGGGTTTTCCAATAGATAAGAGGTGTTACTTTGGTATTCAAAGAAAAATGCCATTTTTTGAGATAAATGATCGGATGTTTATTTCATAATAAAGAGGAAGGTGTGCCGTTAATAATGAAAAACAACATCAGCCAAATGGCCACCACGAGCACGCATACAGGACCATATCCTTTTCATGAAATTTTCCATAACCAAATCGCAAAGTGGCTGCCCTATGTCCTCGATAGCCTCACGAATTTTATCTTTGAGGTCTTGAATCGACGCTGGGCTGTTGGCGTAGAACTTATCTTTCACGTGGCCCCAAAGGAAGAAGTCGCAAGGTGTTAAATCACAAGATCTCGGTGGCCAATTGTGATCACCTCTTCGAGAGATAGCATGGTCCGGAAACTTTTCCCGTAAAAGATCAATGGTTTCGTTGTTGATGATCGGCCGGCTTGAGTTCTTGTGTTAACTGAACTTTATAAGCCTTAAGACCCAAGTCTTAATGCAAAATACGGTGTAATGACGTATGTGGAATGCCCAATTCCAAAGAACGACGAGGAATGGACAAACCTGGGTTTTCTTCAACACTTTGGGCTACAACAGCAATATTCTCAGTTGTTTTTGAGCGACGTGCACGGGTTTTATTCTTCACATCACTAAATTGTCCCAACAGCTCGAATTTTTTCACCAATTTCTGTATAGCGGTCCGACAAGGTGCTTCACGACGACCAAAAAATGCTTTAGTTTTGCGAACTGTGACTGCAAGATTTTCACCATTTTTGTAGTGAATTTTAATAATTTTGAAGCGTGTATCGTTCCATTTTTAATAATGGCGTAGTTTCAAATGTCAAAGAATAAATTCACAATAACACCTCTCATTGGAAAACCCTTTACTAAAAAACGTACCACAATATTCGATATTTATGGTTTTTTTATAAGCGAAAAAGCGACATCTATATATAGAAAAGTACGCCCCTATGAAATTAAGCTTAAGTCATGATTTACATTTTAATACGTCACCATGAAAATTTAGAGCAAACAATTGATGTCGATAAATATTTTCCATAGTACATATCATATATCATATCATTAGGGGTATATGAACTGCATTCCTTCGAAAATAGATTCTAATATGTTAATATGGCGGCTACAAATTAAATGTCATCAAAATGCATTTATTTAACTGATAAGCATTTTGTATGGGGAAATGTGAACTTAATTTTACCAGCGTAATGGTGACATTTACCCACAATTTGTTGTTTGAGCACATCTATGGCACAGTACCTTTCGAATGAAATAAGTTTTATTGTCCTCATTGCATAAAAAAATACTTAAAAAAGTATTTGGAAACCTTTGATGTTCACGTATTAATATAATTCTTACATAATATGTATCTAATGCTGTTTACGTTTTAAACTTATATAACATTTTCTTAAACTTATACATACTTTCGAAATAGACAGGAGAAACAAAAGGTTCAACTTCGACTTTGATACATCAATTGTCATAAGAAGTTCTTTACTATCGAAATATTTTATTTGCTAAAAACTGTTCGTTTATTTTTTGGAAATGTTTCTTAAAAATTCATAAGGCAGATTACGGAAACAGTGCTAACCGATGGGGTAGGGGGAACTCACTGATTTAATAAATATTAGCCTTTGTGTTGTTATCAAGTTCACTGACTTTACCCGCCTTGGAAACGATGGGTCTTGTAAGTGGTTGAAGTTCTGCAGTTCTGCGGACCTCTTCGGGTTTTAAGTATTGAACAAACAATCCTTAGAGATTGGTTTCTTCGACTACAAAAATAATAAACATCAAAATAGAAACAAAAATAAAATTTTTAAGGGAAAGTGATTAGATTTCCCATCCAAATAAATAATTGTTTCCCCAGGAATCGCCCACTAGGGTGCCGGTATTTTGCGACGCTTCTCTTTAAACCCTCTACTGACCTTACCTTACATATCTTTTGTTAGTTTTAAGTTGCTGTTGTGTATCGCATATTTCCTTCAAGCCCGGGACGGTATAGGGCGGCAACAAATTTCTTATTTATTTCTCAACCTGCAGCTCGATATTTAACCTTTGGTTTCCTTGCTGTTGTTCACTGTGTTGATTTTTTTTGAAGGATTCCTAGTAATGTTATCCTAATTTACTCAACCTTATCTCGACATTCACCAGGTTGTGACTCGTTTTACCGCACATCTCCTGTTTGGGTATATAGGTAAGGGATTTGCAGCAAGCAAATCTTATGCATTTAGCACAGAAAGTTATTATTTTAAGTTCATAATTGGAATTAACAGGCGCCTATTTATTCGGCTTTTAACGTCTTTGTTCCAATAAAAAAAAGGCTTGGGTAGTTAGACAACTCGACCTCCCCAGTTAGCATCGACCGGAGAATAGTACGCCGACATGTGGAGCGATGAATGGGAACGTTTTCTTCCATCTTGTCGTTGATTATTATATCGACTGATACCTACCCTATTTAACTTCAGTGAGTGACACATTTCGTCTTGCCCGCTGATGATATACTTTATTACTTTCTAGGAGTCAGGTTGAGTTTTGCCTGGCAAGAGATCTCCAAAAATGTTTGATTTACCCGGTCAAAGCCCTTCCCGTGGTCGACTCACAAGCGACCACCTCGAAAGCTCACCTGATGCCTTTTGAGTTTTGACTTTTGAGTGATATCTGCATAACTGCTTTTTTGTTGTATTTATTTGTAATTGTTCTCGTATTTATTTTTCTTCACAAAATCATTTATAAACTCTCGAACAAAGTTATGCCACCTGACACATTCTACATAATATATGTCTTTCTCCTTTAGTTCCTCATGTGCGCATATTACGGCCCGCTGTCAACAAATATTGTTGGTGTTGCAAAAGAGAGTAAAGAATTTTACCTACTAAAATTACTATAATCCCTAAAAATGGGCGAAACCTTACATCCTGGCAAGAGTGGCAAAGATGCGTGGCTACACTTTCTCTGCCACCTTTTGAATGCAATTATTATTTATCCACAACACAGCTGATTTTTTTTCTCGTCATTTGACGACCGAAACAAAACAAATCCAAATGAAAAGAAGAACCTAACGATGTGTGTATACTGTGTGCCTGTGCATACATCTCTAAACCTCTAAGCAATAAAAGGTTTACATGCCCGTAAAAAAGGCGTATCTGAAATGCCACCGAGTCTGGTAATTTTCCATTCCACTTCAGATAGATTGCTCGCAGTAAAACCGGTGTTCGCTGTACAGTGTACAAATTCATCGTGCCTGGTATTGTAGGTCGATTTCGATTCTGCGACTGCTGCTGCTCCCTACTCCCTGGTTGCGAACGCAGCCGGTTCTTCAGCATCGGGCTATTCAATTCAGGTAAAATCAGCTGACTGGGAGAATGCTGTGTAAACACACAGCAAATATCCCTCTACTACTCAGCACTGCCACACTGATGATGTTGATCGATTGCGTTGTGGTTGTGTGTTGAATGTTTACCATTTCGCCGTTCGCTGGTATCCCTTCCAAATCCCAGGCAATCCTTGGGTCAAATAAATATTAGCGTTATTATCCCAGAGATACATCATCTCCGATGTCATTAATAATGTTTACTGGCATTTGGAAAAAAAATATCATGCTTCAGGTTCTGTCTAATGAGGTACATGTCATGGCATATCACAATACAAACGAATTTCATAGCTGAGATTGTAACCTTTATACAGTTCTTATGTGTGGGTAACAAAGTGGAAACAATGCTAGCTGAATAAGTGGTAATCTTTCTGTAATCCGTTTAGCACAATGAGGAGGTTTTTTTTGTGTACCAAGACGAGCATTGTCATCGCATTTTGCAGGCCATAACGATTATGCAGATAAACGTATAACAAATGTCTAAGCCTTTAATAGGATTCGTTGGTGTGGGAAGAATGATTTTTTTTTCGCAATTGTAGCTTTTGTTGGATGGGAGCCATTTCACTTTCGATTGAAGGAACGTTATTCATAGTATCGAACGTAAAGTCAGAACGCTGTGTTGTCGCCTTTGAACGGTTGCGCTTTTATGTACGTTATATTTAATGAGTGAAAGGGAATAGGATTATACTCTGATTGCCTCCTGGGGAAATATACTGAGAAATATTTCGCCGGTGTGCAATCAAAAAGGAGGGCTGTGATTTTATAGTGGAATCCTTGCGAATGCCAGCCAAGGGCGAGATTACAAATTTTATTGTGTTACTAGCTGACCCGGCGAACTTCGTACCGCCTAAAATTAATAAAATTATTAACATCCCTTTTGATAATTGAACCTCTCTATTGCACGACTGAAACTCCCTTGGAATTTAATTGAGTTGAATGCATAGAAACTTCATAGATTTTCGGGCTTCTTGATCGTTTTTTTTGCGCTAATGATTTAATCGAGTTGTTCCGGTCAGATTTTCTCAATCAACCAAATCAACCAGAGCAGAATGTGGGCAATAGGCAATCCTCGCTTCTGCCATTTGACCGTGTTCATCCAGAAACTCGATTGTCCGAAAACACTGTGCTTAACGGTAAAGTCCATGATCGTTTTGAGGTTTTATTTAAAAAATCGTGCGGTGATGTCATGGCGGTCACTTGAAGTTTGCCCGGGAAGTAAGAATCACCGTTCGGATAATTTTTTCCTACTTCACATTCGATAAAGGTGGTATAAAACATTAAATATCAGTAGTTGCGGAAATGGGAAGAAGATGCTGGAATTTTGTGATTTGTTTAGTCTACAAGTGCAAAATGGTGCAAGTTTGAGTGACGGAGATGGCGAATACACATTTGTAGGAGGATCAGGAATGTCAGTAAATGATTACTCTCTACTTGCGACTCATACATTACTTGTTTTTAGGCCTTCTCAACCCATCTGGCAATATTGTAAAAATGCAATACGCAATACCCGACTTTATGACTGACCTTTTGGATAGACTAATTTTTATGCAGGAAGTTAAGGAAGCTGGACTACTTGGGCGAGTGGTCAACTTGTAAATGGTAGTATACAATATAACTTCCCTTCTTTCTACCAAGCGATATGCGCCGTACGGCCTTCGCACACATAGGGCACATGCCACATCACATATTCTTTAATGCTTGCGATAGAGCGCCACCGATCGGGCCCAAAACTATCCTATCCCTTAAGATGCAACCAACCATACACATTCACAACATTTCATTGAAATCGGTTGAGTAGTTTTGAAGATCGACAGAAGCGCCACTTATCGGGTCTAAGACTATTCCTTCTTCCTATCTTGAACCAAATATGCCCATCCACAAAATTCCATTGAAATCAGTTGAGTGGTTTCGGAGATTGACAACAGCGGCACCTGTCGGGTGGCCATCAAAACTATCCTATCCTTTAAGCTGCAACCAACCATACATATCGACCAAATTTCATTTAAATCGTTTGAGGGGTTTCAGAGGTCGACACAGGTATGTTCACTAAAATGTCTATAACTCGTACAACCAAAACGAATATAAAGACCGTATATACATACAAACCTTGGTTTTGACGTCACCTTTCATTTGAAATTTCCAAACACAAAATCGTCTCACGCACTAAGAGAACATCAGTTCAAACACAATGCGACTTAATTCGATATATGCGTTTATATACCTATAGAAGGCGATAGATGAAAAAACGATATGTGTTTAGTACAGCGTCACCTGTTGATAATTTTCACGCACAACACACGCATACGTTACAAAAATTATATATAGACCAATACCAAAGATGTGTGAAAGTTTGGTTAAAATCGGTAGGCGTGAATCGGCGACAAACGAACACAATAATTTTAAGACTCAATTTTTATATATATAGGTGTTCTTATTTAATATAAAAATCTAATTTCATTATTTTTAAATATAGTAACGTTTATTTCTAATATTTTAATTAATATTTTCTTTTGCTTTTCAGGTCAATTCCGATCTGTATACTGTGAGTAAAAAATGAGACATTTCTAATGAGCAATTATTGTGTACTTGAAGTTTCACTAATCAAAAGTCTATTGTGCGCTATGTTTTTTTTTTATTTCAACTTCGTATTATGTCGAAACTGTAAACTTAAATATGGTAAAGGATTTTTTTTTTAATTCTGACTCTCCGTTGCGATAAGAGGCAAGTCGACCTGTGAAGATCTATTGTACCATAGGATCAGAAAAAATTATTAGAGTTTCTACTTTCCTAATGTAGCTCAGCAGAGAATATCTTTACTTCTTCTCGACTTATTATTTCCCTGAAGAAGAACTTCGTTTCAATATAACAAGGGGCTGGGCTTTCACATAAATGGCAAAATCAAGTTACCCTTGCGAGGAATGACCATACCCTCAAATCGTTCATGCTGAATGTCCATCTGCTGTGTGGCACGTAGCCCTGTACTGCTGGAACCATATGGCGTCTACCTCCAAATCGTTTAATTTGGGCCAAAAGAAATTGGTTGACATCGTTTTCGTTTTGTAGCGCTCGCCATTGATGGCGATGGTGTAACCTTTTGTGGATGCATCGACTCGTCGTGGAGCTCGTATGGGTCGGTATCCCCCCATATACGTCAATTTTACTTGTTAACATAGCCATTTTCCCAAAAATACGCCTCGTCGATAAATATGTTTTTTTTCGTCCAAAATCGGGGTGCACTTCCAAACGCTCCGAAGTCCAGTCAGCGAACAAACGGCGTTATCTATAATCATTCACACTGAGCGCCTGGGTCAGTTGCATCTTGTACCCAAGTACCGACGCAAAATTCGACAATTTGAAGTCTGCGAAAGGCTGACTTCTTGCGCACGGCGAGGAATCGACTACCTTAGGTTCTGCTGTACACTTTAACGGACGGCGGCAATGTTTTTGGTCCATCTGTCATTCATTCTAAGTACGGATGTTGGCTGTTTGTTAACCGAACCAGTTGTTTTGAATTTGGCTACCAAACGTTTAAGAGTCGACTTTAAAGGTCACTGCGTTAGTCGTAAAATGGGCGTAATGAGCGAAACGTTTTGATAAAAAAGTTTTATCATTTGGACGTGCTATTCTATCGTGTAACTTGCTATAGTGATTTGGCATCAGTGACGAGATTAGACAGTCGCCACAAAAAAAAAACATGTCCACCCGCTACAAAATAATAAAACCCTTAGTATTAATTTTGGAGTTTTTTACAATAACTTATATTATGTCTCGTATTTGTTCTTATAAACTAAAAACGTTTTTTGAACTGGATGATCCGTATTTCGTGGAGAAATGTAGGATGCCTCATTTTAATTTATTTGCTTAAGTCTAGTATCCTGCTCGCGCTAAATTTTATCTCCCATGCAAAATTGTCTACAAAGATAAAATTTAGCGAGGCAGTTTAGCAAAACAGTATCCTGTTCGCACGCTAAATTCTTAACTTCTGTAGATTGGCCGATGAAAAGTCTCCACTCATTTAGCTCGCGAAATAAATGTCCGGTGCATTAAATCGAAGCTTTGAAACCATTACATCAAATATTATTTGGAACGGGTGCCAATAAATTGTATTAAAACAATGCATTATACATTTCTATGAAACAGATAAGAGAATCATGCATTCCAATACTTCCAGTATTCCTTTCCTTCCTTTCGGTAGTTTTCGTGTATTTTCCCAAGGTTTTTCGGTGTTGTAACGGTTCTCTATTGTTCTTTTTTTTAGAGAGACGCTATAGGTCTGTTCCTTTACTTTTGTAGTAAAATGGAAAAGACTGACAGTGGTGGGGATAAATTCTCTCACGGAGAGAGACACTTACGAAAAAGTTAGGGAACGCTTTTGTAGTAAACTACGAATAATGACAGATGCAAAATTCAAAAACTCAAAAAAGTGATACGAAAAGTCGTTAAAATTTCGTACAAACTCGAATTGCTAATTGCTGACAAAATTAGTTGATTCATCTCCCTAGCGATGAAAGTGATTTGAAATTATTCGAACTTCTTCTTCATGTATACCTATCTGGATAAGTTTGTACTGATTGAACTACAAGCATTAGAGAAGAGGAAAAAGCGACAGGGCGTTTACAAATTTCTTGGAGGCGATTGTCCTTTCTACTCTTTACAGCAAAGTAGAATTTCGTCGCGATTTTCAAATAGAATCTAAGGAAAACATTCAATTTCATTTTGCCGCCTTTTGATACCATTTTAATAAGCAATAAATAAAAACAAATGCACTCATATGCCAAATAGAAAAACAAATTTCAAACCAGCTGTCAATTGTCATGTCACTGACAGATTTTCAAATTCTTACACCAAGAAATTTGTTGAGTAAAAATTCGTAAGATTCTCAGTGGAGGGGTAATAGCTTGCTCTCTCGATGACGCTCTCTTTTACGAATTTTTCGAGATAAGGAACGGCATTGAGTAAAAATTCCTAAAATTAATACAAATTCGTAAGATTTAAAAGTAAGGGAACGACCTAATTTCTTAATACCCGACGGCTGAATGCATCTATACCCACCCTAAAATCAATTGCCGGGAAAAAATATGACTGGGACAAGGCGGTTGCTCCTAGGCTATTTTTAAGAGCTTAGAAGCAAGACTCGAGAGCGACCACTTTATTATGATCAGTTTTTGATTCTTTTGTTTCTATTCAAGTTCGGTTTTTTAAAGTAAAATTGCTGACAATTTTTTTTTAAAGTTTTTCATTCATTTCAGTATTTGTGTTTGGTTCTGTTTGTTGCCCACAAACAACTCAGCATCTGGGTCGGTTTCATCGACTGAGGGAATTTTTCGCCAAGATACGTCTCGTTCGGACCAATCTAGTCGGTTTTTGATAACTTGAATCTTTTATCTTCCCATTGACAACTGTCACTAAATGTCATGAATTCTTTATTAATAACGCATTCGCACATAATCGGTATATTTGCGTACTTTCCGGAGCCAAGCAGTAAAAATCTGTCAAACTCAAAAAATTGATAGAAACTCTCGCAGAGAGCTGAAAATATGCTCCAAGTCCAAGGTACGTGAATAGACTTCAAGCTATGTGGGGCCACTTACATCTTTCACATCAAATAACTAACCTTTTTGCAACATATAAAACGTAACATTCGACAACCGCCGAATTTTCTTTATTTTCACAGATTTCGAATTTGTTTTTTGTCAACTCTGTGCATTTGACATATTTACTTGCCGGTTGAAATTTTCTGAGCTGTTTCTAGCCGAAAGAGAAACTGCTCGTGTCGGTTCTCGTTATTTTGCTAATTTTTTCTTTTTTTTTAGAGAACGTGTATAGACTGTGCGATTGCGAAGGATTTCAACTGCGTACGCGAATGGACCTAATATTACAAATTTGTGAAAATTTCACTTATTTGTAGCTTTACGTTTCACCAAAGAAATTTATGCCCCTATTATCGTTAGCGAGTCGAACAAAAAAAAAGGCGAATGTGACTTATTTGTATTATGGTTAGCGAATTGAACAAAATTCATTCGCCTGAACTGTCAAACCGCTGGCGAATTTAAAGTCGCCTTATTGCGGTTTGCGAATTTATGAAATATCATTCGCCTAAAACTTCAAATTTTGGCGAACAAAACTATTTGGTGAAACCTGAGGCGAATGTAACTTATGAATGAAAATTAAAGAAAAACGTATAAAACCCATTCAATTCATATTTCTACATACATATGGAACAAAACCCAGCCATAGCCAAAGGGTTGGTACAATTTGGAGCTTAAAAAAATCCAATAAAGAATATTTTATATTAAAGGCACACAAATTTTTCATTTTTAATTCCTTTTTTGTTGACATACATGTTCGAATTGTCGTTTTTGTGCTGTCATTTTCGTTTTTATTATATAGGTAGCCTTTGATTTCTAGGCGAATGAATTAATTCGCCGCCCATAATCGTACAAGGCGAGTGTTTCGACAACTGATTCGATTTAAGCGAATAATTCGACTCGCTAACGATAATAGGCCTATTAATTTACAATTTTTTTTGTATGTGAGATTATTTCACAAGTAAAAGTTGACGTGTAATTCCTCCTACAAGTTTTGTTTCTTATTGAAAGTAATCAAAAAATGTCTTTGCGACGAAGGCATAGTAGAAGCTATAGTAGCGAAAGTGACGCATATGTGTTAATTGCAAGAAAAAAAAATGTCAGGGAGTTTAAGATACTTGTCCACTCTTTCATTTTTATGTCGTGGGTTAAAGTATTTGAAAACTTCCAAATAAAATGTCTTTTTTATCCCTAATTAGAGACGCAACAAAGATCTTGTTTTGTTTATGTCATGTTTATGTCATTGTTCCACTTTGGGGGGACATAAGTCCATAATTTAATTTATGTCCCATCTGACATGTTTTGTTTTTAAAGAAATGCTGTACATATTGAACGCTGAAGCTTCTCTTTACTCTATTGCAAAATTGCATTTTTGTTAAGGTTAAGGTTTAAGGTTTTTACTTAAGGTTTCTATTTAAATTTGAAACGAAACATTAAGCCAAATCTGAGAAAAAGAAGTGCTAAGTAAAATAAGATTTTGTTTATGAGAATTAAAGAAAATAAAAGTAAAAATTCGCGCGAACTTGAATACAAGTTTGTAGATGTGATTCACAAGTACAAATTAGTGGTTGAAATTTGTAGATTGGTGAAATATGCCATAGAAGCCGTACACGCCTCCAAGTGAATCTTAGAGACTACCAAAAGAAATAGTACGTAAGTGGAGTCATTAAAAGTAGGTACCACTTACAGACGGTCTTAGGAAGCCCTGTCCTTCCTAATTGTTACTTTTTATTCGTGCAGCCATTTGTTAATGTCTACATAGCATCATTTCGAATAAATTACATTTCAAATGCTTCGTTCATTTGCTGTAACAGAATCCGCAAATTAATTAAGCTTCTCCTAAATAGAAAATAACATGTCTTTCAACGACATCGTTAAATAATTTGGTGAACGTATTTACGATATCCTAGTTGTATATTCAGTGCGGGTAATTTGTCACCCTTCCTTGTCTATACAGAAACATTATCACCCAGCAATAAATATACCAAAGCCTTTAACAAAGGCGGCACATGTAATTTTATTTCACATATCCAACGTTCGAGTGAAGGGACTCACCCGCTTTCCCGCTGATACAACGCACTGATAAACCACTCAGGATCAAGACCCTTACATAAAACATTCCTCCAACAACCTTGAAGTAGTCCTTTCGGAATATATTTACACGTGTATGTCGCCGAACGAGATGGTTTGAATAAATTAGCCAGAATTAATAGCGGCAGCCATTAGCGGATTAAGAAAGAATGCACGTTGTCGTCTCGTCCGCATAAATGCATTATGAAGGGTATACAAAAATAAGTCGCACACACGTCAGCATTCCAACAAGGACACACTTCCATTATTTATCGTTATAAGCATTGTCGATGCTGGTATAGGTCCTTGGGATATGGATGTGACTGTCAGCTCTGCGTGCCGCAATAGTTTATGATAATTAATAACCTTCAAGCAAAGAACTATGCTTTGCTGACCCCGCCAGATTGTTTTTACAAAATCAGGACACAGATGATTTGGATTTGTCGGGCGCTGTCACTGCCACAGCCTCTCTTCTTTGTTTGTGTGCACGTATAAGTGCCCTTGACTACACTCGGCGAATGTCCTTGTCGTAAAAAGAAAACACGCTCAAGGTCGTTCGCAAAAATATCCCTTTATATGTATTTTTTTTTTTTTTTTGTTGTGGGGATGAATAACAACATCGTATACCCAAAACGAGATCATCGCTTCCAGTAAATTGGTTTTGATAAATGGTTCTGCGTGTCGCGCATTTATTTTGTGTAATAGCAAAAAAAGACGAAATTTATGGAAACAAATACAAATGGAGTGGTGTTTGTGGGCTTTATGGATTTCTCTACAATTTTTTCTTTTGGTTTGGCTTTGTATTTTCGGTGCACAAGGCTATTTGGCGTTTGGGAATGAAGTCTGTAAAACGAAATTATAAGCCTTTAAGCGTCGCAACGAGAAAGAAAGTTGGATCGTTTAAATAAATCGCGAGAAAGTGATTTGTATGATAAGCTTTTAATGCGACTTAAGGGGCTCCAAGGCACTTGGCTGAGATATCATTCTCGTGGACAGTAGAGACGGAAGGATTTTTTACCGTCTTGGGTAACAGAAGAACTTTGAAGTTGCATTAGTAATTGTCATATACATATATCTTTGGTTGCTTTGGTGCTACGATGTTGATAGCTGAAGCTGATTGACAAGAGCAATTCACTCATTGAATTCTTTCATTGTAAAGTTTCGATGGCAGAGTGACAGGAATAATATTCAAAGTAGATTCCTTGACGACTGTGTTTTTGTTAGAGGTGCGCATATCATCTAGGAGGAACCACTAAGACTTGACCGAACCGATCCATATCTAGACTAATTAGAGTTTCTCTTTTTATTCCAAAGATTTTAACTAAATTTGTATTTATCCCACCACAGGTGTCATCGCTGTTGATAGCATTCACTTTAAATTGCACTCTACTATTTGGTTTTGTTCTATGAAAATAATCGACACGCAGTCCTTCCGCTGTGGGCCACCACCCCATAGCAGAACCACGAACAGAAGCAATCGTTGCTGATATTTAATCATGCTAGATCTTAGTCTGTACCTCAGCTTCTGGATGAGCCAGCAAGCGGATTTGAGAGCTAAAAAATTAAGTAGGTTTTGGCTCCCTTGAGTTTTCTTTTTTATACTGATTGAGAGTTGTTTGGGTAGTACTGCCAGGTAAAAAACAGTAAACTTGAGAAAATACGCTTCAGTAAAAGTAGAACCAAGTAGCCTAAAGCCATGTTGCAGTTTTACAAAACATTTAAAAGCAACATTTCATCGAAATACGTCAACCGACAAGAGACATAAACCCTCCTATGTTTTTAATTAATTAATTAATTTATTTATTTATTTATTTATTTGTTTGTCAACAAAGTACTTGGCCTTTCTTAGACATGAGAGATATGATTTTTAAATTAGTGGCATATTACAAAAAAGTGACTAAAAATTGAGGAACAAATTATGTAAATAAAGAAAATACAGAAAAAAAAAGAAAATGCAAGTACAAAACTAATTCAAATTTGAGCAATACAATAACAACTGGAAATAATTGAACAAGATGGATTTTATTAATGGCATTGTCATATTAATGTCAATTAAAGACGCACACTCATTATACAATAACACTAAACAATTTTTAAGAAAAATTAAAAAAATGCTCATACAAATCACGACAACGAACATGGTTTTAACTTTATTAGAAAGACCCGTATAGCTTGTTCGAGCAATATGGAAGTTGAATTTTCGACTTGTTCTTCGAGTGAGCGGTCTCAGGTTGGATCCCTGGTGATCTTAGGCTTTTATTAACCTATGCCACCTCTCGCGAACGTCTGACAAACATCCCAGACGGACCTGCAAAATATTCTCAACTCAACCGTTCGGACCAAGCATAGAATTGTATAGTCCTCTCCATTTGTCCCAAAAAATTAAGTGTTCAATAATAAAATCATCGGAAATCCTATTTCTAAAGGAACTGTGTCTTAGCGTCCTAAACAAATTAAAGATTTCCATTGAATACTCAATCACCGATTTTTATGCCCTTGCTTCAGACAGTTGCCTTTAACTCAATGCGCCGTACTAATAACAAATTTAAGTCTCGACTTAAATTTTACGGAAGCTCACAATTGCGAAATTTGTATGAAAAATATATCCGCTGTGAACTACTAAAATTTTGAGTCAAAACTAAAAATGGTTTTTCGTAAGGCCCATTAGGCGTCTTATATTTAGTCATTAAAAACCCTTCATATAATTGCTTCACTGGATAGTAAACCGGTCAACCAAGCAATCATAAAGATTAGGAATAAACTTGTAACAGCTCTCAGATAAAAGGCAGAGAAGGGCATCTAAAGGTTTTTTATAAGCCATGAAACAATATTTTAATAACTGACCGAGAGCTCTTACAAATGTTGGAAGCGGGAGCATCGAAAGCAGCAAAATGTATGGGCAGCTTAAGGGTCGAGTGAACTGTTCCTCCTTGGTGATATACCAAAGAAATCATAAAAAGTTTTCGAGTTTCGGCAAGTATAAGGTTTACATAAGAGATTTTTTCCGTTCCGTTCCACTTTGTTATTTTATTAAACGTGCCACGATTCATAATTTTACATTTTGAGAAGTTATTGTTGCGTTTTTTCTAATTTTTGTTGCTAGTAGGTAGATGTCACCCCCTGTCAAATAAAATGTTTTCCAATGAGAGGTGTTATTGTGAACGACCCGCTATTTCGGTAGCTCTTTTGAAGCTTTTATTCTTTGACATTTGACGCCATTACTAAAAATGGAACGATACACGCTTCAACAACGCATTGAAATTATTAAAATTCACTACAAAAATGGTGAAAATCTTGCAGTCACAGTTCGCAAAACTAAAGCATTTTTTGGTCGTCGCGAAGCACCTTGTCGGACCGCTATACAGAAATTGGTGGAAAAATTCGAGCTGTTGGGACAAGTTAGTGATGTGAAGAATAAAACCCGTGCACGTCGCTCAAAAACAACTGAGAATATTGCTGCTGTAGCCCAAAGTGTTGAAGAAAACCCAGGTTTGTCCATTCCTCGTCGTTCTTTGGAATTGGGCATTTCACAAACGTCATTACACCGTAATTTGGATGGTATTGATCTGAACAACGTTTACTTTCAACAAGATGGCGCTACGTGTCACACAAGCAACGAAACCATTGATCTTTTACGGGAAAAGTTTCCGGACCTCTCGAAGACAAGAGGTGATCACAATTGCCCACCGAGATCTTGTGATTTAACACCTTGCGACTTCTTCCTTTGGGGCCACGTGAAAGATAAGGTCTACGCCAACAGCCAAGCGTCGATTCAAGACCTCAAATATAAAATTCGTGAGTATCGAGGTCATAGGGCAGTCACTTTGCTATTTGGTTATGGAAAATTGCATGAAAAGAATATGGTCCTGTATGCGTGCTCGTGGTGGCCATTTGGCTGATGTTGTTTTTCATTATTAACGGCATACCTTCCTCTTTATTATGAAATAAACATCCGACCATTTATCTCAAAAAATTACATTTTTCTTTGAGTACCAAAATAACACCTCTTATTGGAAAACCCTTTACAATGTAAGTCTATTTATCAAAGTTCAAAGATGAAAGTGCCATCAATTTTGAGATATTATGTTTTAAATGAATTTGTTGTATGGGGTAAGCCACGCCCCTTTATCCTCTAACGTTTACATTTTGCGAAGTGCCTTCTTTTGCATATTTGTCGCTTTCCATTAAATGTTGTTCTTAAGTATGGGACGCATCTCTCACCTACACTACATCACTGTACATAGCCATTGCACCTTAAAGAGTTTTAAGCCTCGAGTTTTGCCTATTGTTCTTTTATGAATGAAAATGTCACTGCACGCCTTTTAAAAAGGGTTCCTTATATTGAGCTTCTAATTTGTTTTTTTTTTTGTCCAAAATTGTGAAAGAAAAAAGCTTCGCGCTGTTTTGAATAGGTTTGCTATGAATCTACACTTCTACAGCCCTTTGTCCCTCAATAATTTCACTTTAGTATATTCCCTTGCTATGATCACCACATCATATGCATATGCCGTATTTATCCCCATTGAACTTAAGACCCTGGAAATTAACAGAACCCATAGTGAACATTACCTATTTTTGGGTTTTGTGCAAATAAGACGCCAGACAGATTTGGCTGTCGTATGTCTTTGTTTCAGCAATACTCGGTCACCCAAAAATAATAGAGAGTTTCAGAGTTTATCCCCCACTTCACCAAGAAGGTGAACAATAGACCGGGATTCGTCTGAGTGCTCCGGGATTTGGAAATGTCTCTGTCTACAGCTTTACGGGGATTGTAAGCAAATATTTTCCCACATTACGCCTCTGCAACCTGCTTGTAGTAACACCTTTTTCGACTGCCAATGTGAACTGTTCTTTAGAAGTTGAACTTACTTTAACCCAGGATTAATTTTACACAACCGATTTAATATCCCTTTCCAACAGATGGCTCACCCATAAGAAAGCAACAGGCGGTGGCCCACCCTTTATACTCTGACTTCCACATTTTTAAAAGCACTTTCCACCAAATCCATCAAGTTGTACACCAACATAAAAATATAACAGTGACTTTGGTTTGATTTCACATTGTGCAATTGTAAGTTTTTGCTTTCATGCAAGAGAAAATATGATAAATCAACTGTCTGCTTGTTGACTTCTAATTTAATTTGTCACGAAATTTTAAAATTATGTTCAAAATTAAATTACAATTCAAGTACAGAATACTAAGGGTATATGCGATATCAATGTAAAAAGAGTCTCTGAATGGCATTTAATAGTACAGAGATAATAATAATCCATTTAGATAGACGCATGTTTTCGAAAGTAGGTACTAACAAAGTACTTTTTGTTTCTTTCTTTCAAGTTGACGTACGTATACTGTGTGCTATTTGGTGCGTATTGTGACAAAAATAGTAATGGATTGGAATAGATAATGTAATTTGTTTATACTTTTATCTATACTCTGCATCCGCTGTTTGTATGAAACATTATGATGTACGAGAATAAAGCGACTCATGACACGTGTTTATACGCAAGCACCTCCACATCAGTAAGGGGGAATTACTGACGTGGAGGTGCTTCCGTTTTATTTCAGCTACCTAAGTGCCGAATATACAATTACTTTCGAGCGGTGTAAGCCATTTTTATGTCGGATTAATACTGATTTTGGAATTTATTCGTGGACAGAGCGCTATAGAATTTTTTTTAATGACGATATTTACCAATCCCATTGGTAACCATCTAGGCAAATGCCGGTTGAATCGATTGAAGCTAATTAACGTGTCACTGGCGTTTTAATTGTTTCCTTTTAATGTCATAACGCCCACCAGTGCAAATGCAGTCAGAGGAGCTCTTTATTGAAACCAGTTGTGGTCTAACTCTGGTTATTGCTTGTTACACTTGCAATATCTTATTCTAAAATTGTTGAGTTAATTTTTTAAAGACTGAACCGAATTTGAACCAAACTGTGTGCAAGTAAGCATTGTGCAAACTCGTATAGAAGTAAGACATAGAACTGTCCGTTGATTTGTTTAGAAGAGCCCCCAAGAGTATATTACATCGTTTCTATAATTAGTCATTTATGCATAAAGTTTTAGGTTTTTTTAATTTCCATTGGTTCGAAAGATTCTTCTTAGTTTTATTTATTAATATATGTATATCTATTCATTTCTTTTAGCCGCCGCACGCAGGCAATTTTTCTCAAAAACACGACCAAAATTATTTATTTGTGATTTTTTTTTCAATTTATTATTGCATGAGAATATCAAAAGCAAATAGTTTTAATAAAAGGGACCACTTTCAAGTGAATTTACACTTGACATTGACATTCAATAGTCGATAATCATACGTTTAATATATTGAAGAAAAAAAAAACCAGTGTAGTTATCTGTATAAAAAACAATTACTGTGCGTTAGTCTGGTAAAAACTCAAGAATTGCTCGACCGACTTGAAAAGTTTTTTTTTTTGTTTTGTTCGTTTTTAATCAGGAAAAAAATTAAAAAGGAAAATTCTCAATAGATGGCGCACATTTCGTTTTTCATCTATCTATCTACCCATAAAAAAAAATTGTAGTGCCAACAGTTTTCGTTTGTTTAAAATGAACCCAAATATCAAAATGTTTGATTGAAGAATGAAATTGTTGGCAAAGATGTAAGAAAATAGTTATGGAGAGTATAATATTCTTAGGCTGAATATTTGATTCCTAAAACCTTAAAAACGAGTTCTTGTTATCAACAATAATAGTTGAAGCAAGAACTATTTTCTTGCAATTTCTTAAAAAGCTCAAAATTCTTCGCTTAACAATCTTTTTTCTGAGTGTAGAAATAAGTTGCATTGTTTGCGAAATTGATGTTCTCTATAATGCGTGAACCGATTCTGTTTCTGGAAATTTCAGATGAAAGGTGACGTCAATATCACGGTTTTTATGTATACGGTCTTTGTGTGGATTAGTTTATGAGTTATAGGCAATTTAGGGCACATATTGAATTATGTGCGTATAAGTGCGATAATTTTCTGAGAAGTCTAAACGGCTTGGGTAAGCATATTAAGTGTTCAAAACAGATCTATAATTGTCGCAAAAAAAGAGATAAATCGAATCTCGACTAGCTACTTCTTCTACCGCACTCTATGAGCTTAAACTAAATTAACTAAGTAGTGGGCACATTCAAAAACCTAGTTATCTTAAGTCGATTTGATTGGTCTGGCCTAGATGTAAATTGAAGGCAAAAAGTAGATTGGTCAGTAACGCCACCTTTCCTTCGTCAGCCACATATACGAACTGTCAAATTAGTACTCAGTCACGAAATTCTTGACAGCTGCCCCTATAGACGTCAATTGAAAAAAAAATTTCGTGGTAATCGACTTAGGCCAACCAAAACTGAGACAAGTGATCCAGCTGTCAAACTTACTAGACTAGATACTTGAACATCCCCAACCTGAGTAAAAATCTGAGCACGGTTTACTTTGACAGTTAATTATTTGATTGCTGATTATGAATCCCAATGCTGGTACAGATGAATAAAACAAAATAAAAAGTGCAAAAGTCTTATAAAAAAACAACAAATACTTTTCACATTATGTATTGTTGTAGTAGTAAATGAACTCTAGCTGCTGTCATATGCAGCTAGTGTTCATATATGTTTTATAAATAAATCAGATCGCTGTCAAAATTTTCAGTTCATAGCCAGGGATGCCACTTTACTACAATTGCAGGAGGTCTACCAAATTTTGCGTAAAAAATAAATATACTGCCACAAAATCAAATCCACTGCATTTTCTCGGAAAACCGCTGCAAAAATATACCTCTTTTTCGAACGCAGCCACTTTTTTCTTAGCACCCCATTTCTCCCAACATATATGAATTTTTATTTTTATAACAAACATATATTTCACTGTTTTTGTTGTTTTTTGTTTTTGTTTTTTTAATGATCTACTGCGCAATGTCTTGCTTTGCGCCACTGTTTAGAGCATGCTCAAGATCTCTACTCTGAACGATAAAGAAAGGCGCTTTTTGAACACTTACTTACTTTAGGTGGCGCTACACTCCGGGTGGACCTGGGCCTCAACCAACAAGCGTCTCCAGACAGCACGATCTTTAGACAGCTGTCTCCAGTTTCGCACGCTAAGTTGGTTAAGGTCCCCTTCCACTTGCGTGCGCCACCTGAGTCGCAGTCTTCCTGTTCTGCGCCGTCCCTCGGGTGTGGATTCGAAGATTCCCCGGGCCGGAGCATTCGTGTCCATTCTTTCAACATGACCCAACCACCTCAGTCGTTGGACCTTTATTCTTCTGACTAGATCGATGTCGCTGTACAGCCCGTACAATTCGTCGTTGTAACTCCTCCTCCATTCACCGTCTATGCAAAAATCACTCGAAGAATTTTCCTCTCGAAACAAACAAGAGTAACCTCATCCGCAGGACTGGGATTATTAGGGTCTTATAAAGGGTCACTTTAGTTGTTCGAGAGAGGGCTTTGCTACTCAATTGCCTTCTTAGCCCAAGAAACAGCGATTGGCAAAAGTTATTCTTCGTTTAATCTCAGCACTGGTGTCATTGTATGAGGTCATAGCGGAGCCTATGTAGACAAAGTCCCTAACCACCTCAAAGTTATATCTGTCTATGGAGACAGGACACGAGACGTTGGTTTTGGGTGTCCTTTTTAGTTGACAGTTGTCCTTTTTAGTATACTTTGTCTTGCCCTCATTTACCGACAAACCCATCTTTGCCGCTTCCGTCTCAATGCTCACAAACGCACCATTTACATCACGCTGCGTTCTGCCAATTATGTCAATGTCGTCTGCGTACGCGAGTAATTGTACGGACTTTTGAAAGATCATCATGCCTCTGGTGCTGGCATTTTAGTTTTGCATTATTCTTTCAAGAACGATGTTAAAGAAATCGCATGACAGCGCGTCGCCTTGTCTAAATCCTTTTTTGACATCGAAGGTCTCGGTGAGTTCTTTACCGACCTTGATGGAGCAGCTCCATCGTCATCCTGCACAAACGGACGAGTCTGGCAGGGATGCCAAAACTAGACATTGCTCTGTATAGTTCGTCCCTACAAATGCTGTCATAGGCGGCCTTAAAATCGATGAAAAGGTGGTGGGTATCGATTTGAAGTTCCTGGGTTTTCTCCAAGATCTGTCGCAGTGTGAATATTTGGTCTATAGTGGACTTTCCTGGCCTGAATCCGCACTGATATGGACCAAACAGGTTGTTTACGAAAGGATTCAGGCGTTCACACAACACGCCAGATAAGATCTTATAGGCAATGTTAAGAAGACTGATACCTCTGTAATTGGCGCAGTTCAGAGGGTCTCCTTTCTTGAGGATCAGGCAAACAATGCTGAGGTTCCATTCATCGGGCATACTTTCCTCCGACCATATTTTACATATGAGTTGGTGCATGCTCCTAACCAAGTCATCGCCTGCTGCTTTGAACAATTTGGCGGTTAGGCCATCTGCTCCAGCGGCTTTGTTTGACTTAAGCTTAGATATAGCTATCTTCACTTCGTCTAGGTCGCGTGGACGGTATTGTTGATCTTCATCGTCCAGGTTGAATGGTTCATTCTGCCTGACAGCGGGATTTAGTTCGTCATCGCCGTTAAACAGATTCTACGACGATGTTCCCTTGCTCGTCCTTGCAGGCTTCGGTTCGGGCTCTGTAGCCTTGGGAGGTTCTTTTGTAAAACTTCCGAACCTCATTCCTGCCGTAACATCTCTCTATTTCCTCGATCGCGTGCTTCTCATGCTGTTTCTTTTTTTTTTTTTGGACACATGAAAATGAAATTTTATGCTTTTGTCTTTTGCCGATGTTTTTTTCTTTTTGGAATAAAGGAATAACCCAAAGCCTACTTACGATATAAAATAAATCGATTACCCATAAGACTTATACTCTGGTAAGATAACTCGCGTGCCATTAAAGCTGATGAAAGGCAGTTAGTTTGCAAAAATATTTCATTGCCAAAGCTTTAAAACAAAATTTTATCGAATAACTAATGTGACGGCACGAATACAGTGGTGGTATATTACACTTTTAGTACTTTGCACAAAAGCTTACTGCCAATTTGGTTGGATGAGCCCACAAATTACCGCCATAAACGATGGCGAAAATTGCCGATTAAGATGCCTCTTAATGTGCACACAATTCGCCTGGGACAGCGTCTATATCGTTCGGCCATGAATTTATCAGCAGGAGAATAATTTCGAATTGTTTCACACTCGCTCAGTCTAATTCCCATCTGCGGCATTGTAACAACATCAGTAACATATCGCACGTTTATGGCCAGATTAGGTTTCCTTTTTTATTGTATTACCCATCCGCACTGACAGCTAACATCTATAGGTGTCGGACATTGTTTGTGTGCTTGCTATTGTATGTGCTCTGCACTGGCAGTATTGTTCCCCTAACCCTGAGGATAAGCCAACCACAACAGCACTGTCAAGGTGGCTACTGCCAATAGATCGAATGGCAAGTGAAGAGTGATTATAAATCACTAATGGACGGTCACTATAACAAATGTTCGCACATCGTCCTGCTCAAGGGAGTTTTGCGTGTGCAAGTGCTTTAATGGACATTTCCGTGTATCGATTAATTTCTTGTTAACTCCTTTTGCTGCAGACATGAAAAATTCTAAATAGAAAACAATTCGCAGTACCACTCACTCGCCCTGACTCTCGCGTATCCTTTTTCGTCGTTTTATTTTCGAAATTCCACTAGGTCTCATAAAGACTGCCTTTGGCGTGTATTTATCCCAGCTCACTGTAGCCTAGTTATGCCCCATCCATTTGGGTCGTACAATTTGGAGTTTTAGGACGACACATCCTCCATTGATTTTCTCTTTCCACACGCACACTGAGTTTGTTGTTTTCTCCGCCACCGCCGGCTTTATATCTCAGCTCCCGTTCCACACACTTTGAGTGGATTTCATTTTCAAATGAAAACTATACCGAATGGCGCCATTGGGCCCGAGCCAACAAAACAAGAACCGACCGTATACCCTGTCAAGCAGGAAGGAAAGTCCAACAAAGAAAGACCGAGGGAAAAAAATGCATAAAAAGTAAAAATGATACCAAAATTATTGAATAGGATGGATACAAACTATACAGAGGGTAGAGGGACCACGAACAACTACGTTACATAAGTTTCCTGATGTCACACAAAAAAGAAGAAAACCTGTGTCTCGAGGGCTCTGTGTCTGCTGGCTTTCACTTTTCGACTTTGGTTACATTAAACTCGTACAATTTGCATTTAAATAGATTTAAATTAAATTGGTTTTTGGGCCGGATAATACTCGGCTGGATGGGAATGTGTCCCGTGTTAAATTAATTTCGAGGTTTATTTTTCGCATTTGCAATTCTGCACGCGGCGAAAGGGATGCAGAAGTTTGTCCAATAGCTTTATCGTGTATGATGGCAGATTAATTTGGAGGGAACTGGCGTTTTCTCGTTTCGGAACAATGGCTGAAGTGTACCTAGTCCTGCCATAAGTTCTGTTACAAATACAAAGCGCTGTAGAAAAAAAACTAGTTAACATATCGTATTGAAAATAGTTTTGTTTATTAGCTTACATTATTGGCAATAGAATAAAAATAATTTCACTCAAAATGGCCGCTTTTGGCTTTCACACAAGCTCTTAAACGTAGTGGCCATTGGGCTATAGCGGCACGTACGGTTTCAATAGAGATTGTGGACGCTGCTCTGGTCAATGCTGCTCTAAGACTTTCCAAATTTCTGTGGGGAGTCTTACAGGCCATGTTTTCAAGTTCTAACCACAAACCATAATCCAGTGGATTCAGATCTGGACTCCCCGAGGGCCAATCTTCTGCTGCTATAAAGCCAGGAATATTGAGCCTGAGCCACTCCTGTGTGGTTTTGGCCTTATGCGCTGGAGCAGAGTCTTGTTGAAAGATCCACCTGTTTCCGCCAAAAAGAGAATTGGTCAAACCTTTCACAACGCCCTCTAGCACGTCTTTTTGGTAAACCTTTGCCCAGTTTTTACGCCTTTTTAGCAGAAATGGAGGGATGTGACACCTTGATGGGATACCCCCCACCAAACCATTACGGAAGCTGTATGGTGGCCTCGTTGAATTCTGGGAACGATTTTTTTCGCTTCCTTAGATGACGTGGCATACCCCTTGTCATTTTGTTGATTAAAAAGTTCTTCCAAGGTAAACAATTTTTTCATCCGTAAAAAGAATATTTTCATGCCCATTGGCCGCGTGCCACTGCAGAAGTCGTTTACATCTTTCCAGCCTAATTTTTTTCAATTGAGAAGTTAGAAGATGTCCCGTGGACCGACGATAGGCTTTCATGTGAAGATCATCCCGAATCAATCTTGACATGGATCTGGTTGATATATCCAATTCCTTGGACATGATCTTTTGTTTCCTAAGTGGATTTCTCCGAATTCGTTCACGCACTGCCTTTACTACCGCACTTGTACGAACGACGCGAGGGCGGCCACTTCTTGACCTGTCCTCCACTCCAGACAATTCGCAGAAACGACCAATAGCCCGATAAACAAAAATTCTCGATATGCCGAGTGGTTTTAGCAACTCAAAAATTTGGCCAGCATTCTTCCCGCACTTATGCAACGCAATTACAGCGACTCGATTTTCTTTAACGCCCCACCCCATGTTAATAGATCGCAAGCTGAGACCAAACTGGCAAGTTTTCTTTACTAATCAATGCATGTGTTCCGAAAAAAAAGTTACCGGTGCAATTCCCACAAGAAGTTTTTAACGATAAGCGCTGGAAAATGTGTAACAGAACTTATGGCAGGACTAGGTAGAGCCTAGTGCTCGTATCAGTGTGATTAGTTCTTATCGGAGTGGGAACTTATTTTCGTTTGTTTTTTTGTTGACAGTTTGAACTTTGGCAATTTTAGTTTTGCAATAGATAAAACCGTACGCTTTTGTGAGTGGGATTTGTTCGATAATGAGAATTATCAGCGGGGTTAGTTGAACTTGAGTTTAATTTGAAAAGTTGTCGCTGAGTGGACCTGGTTCTTTGAACACAAAAGTTTTAAACGGCGCGCTTTAATTAGTGTAATTTCTATTCAATTGTTTGCGATTTGTCAGAATTACTATAATTGTATTTGTCAGGGATCTAATTTATGCTAATTTATTTTGTTGTAGACTATGCAGAGGTGAACGGCAAGGAACCCCATATTGTGGTCTGATTCGAATATCTCTCAAGTCTCTATGTATGCTGACTGAGTTTGGCACTCACAGATGTGAGATTCAGTTGTTAGTTTGTTGTTAAAAGGGCTTGGCAGGCACGTTTCCTTTGTCATCTTTTAAATGACAGATTTCAATTCATGGATAGTGCCTACTTCTTGTCTCAGGCTTATTTTATTTTATAAACAATGCAGCTTTCGGCTCTTATTTTTGTAGATATTTTGTTTACCTTCGTTTAAATTTTGGACTAGCAGCCACCTCAAGCGGCATCACACAATCTAATTAAACACTTTAAAGACCGTGGTTTATTCTGCTGTACTGTCAAAATAGACTCGTTTTCTCATCGTTATCAGTCGGCAAAATCTCATTCCGAATACCAATTAGGCCAAGGCAGCCATATTGCTGCTGAATGGAAATTTTATCACTGCCAAGTAGTGTACGTAAGTTGGGTGGAACCATGTCCGGCGTGGAAAAAAGATTATCGGTGCAGTTTTGCTTTGTTTTCGTTTGGGAATTTGCAAAATTCAAAGAGTTCAACGAACCTCAGGTTTGCCGGTTTCATGCTGCAGAAGAAGAAGGTATTCCCAGTCATGCCAGCACTGAAGTACGGTTGAAGCGGATCACAAAAAAAAACAAAGTAAATCAGCACAGTATTTTTTTTTTAATGTTTGTAAGAAGTGCACTGCAATGGAAAATGGGCATTGGCATATATTTTTATCTATAGATATATGAGCGAAATAACTTCTACAGAGTGAAGTCGGACCAGCCATATTCACTGCGGTGAGTTTATTCGCACTAACATCACAAGACCTATTATTCTCGAAAATCATTAGCTGTATCAGTCCGTCTTTGCGCAGGAACTTATCATTTAAAAAAGGGCGGGACTTACCTTCTTACCATGGACCTAAGTGGGGTGCTGCAGGGCTTGCTCAAATTTTGCAACTGTCTAGAGTTGAGTGTCTGAGAAAACGTTTGCAAGGTTTTTTTTTGTATGGAAGATGCTACGCGTCTTTGTTCGATTTTTGACGAACTTCACAGGAACACTCTTGCGCCAATAACAAAGATTAACAGCAAATTTAAGATCAATCACTTTTGTGTTTTCGGAGACCATAGAACATTGAAAATTGATTTTGATCGAACGCACCTACAATCACACATTTTTCGTGGACAAACCCAAGTCTCCTTTTTCCTACTAGCCAAAGTCCCAAGAAACCATGCTTAGTATTTGGTTTGGCATTCTCAGAACCACGTCAGTTTTAGGGCCGCTTTTTGAAACCCTGACCAAGGAAGCGGGCTTTGTCGTTGGACCCTCCTTAGCCCTTGTCCGCTTTACGACAAACCTAGAATAATTATAGCGATCTAGCAATTGCATAGGCAGTCGAATAGTCTTAAGTTATATAGTTATCAATGCTTTATTGAATTAATATTGTAGACCTTATCCAAATTTCTTGTTTCTTTGTGAATGCTCTTAGATTAAAATCACATCACATGGTGTTATGTGTCCCATTTAAACATATCTCTCTGTCCTCAAGAATCGTTTTGAAATAAAACTTGCGCTGATCTAATCTCCAAAAAAGGTATGAAAGACGCAACCATTCAAATTTTTTCAGACAATCAGGCAGCCTTACAAGCATTGGCATCCAATACAATGGACTCCAAAACAGTTAAGTGCTGTCACGATGCTCTGCAAGCCCTCGCAAAACACAACAAGGTAAGGCTTGGTTGGGTAACGAGCCATCAAGGTATTGCAGGCAACGAACATGCATACAAACTAGCTAGGGTTGGTTCAGAATCCCTTCTCTGTGGACCAGAACCCTACTGCACAGTCAATTGGACTACTGCACTATTTCGTCTTGATCACTGGGAACATGTCCCTGGTCTAGGACAATCCCAACGATTAATTAAGCCTTACTCCTATAAGGAAATCCTTAGGCTCAGTAAGGATAACATAAGAAAGCTAACAGGCTTCCTCACAGGTCATTGTGGCCTCAACAAAATGAACCTTTGTCCGGAAACAGAATGCAGATTCTGTCTGGAGGATGTCGAGTCCTCTGAGCACATTTTATGTGGCTTTTCGTTGGTTAAGAAAACGTGTCCTTAATAGAGAGACTCGCACGCCAGCAGATATAGCGCACTCTGCTACTAAAGACTTATTGACCTTCGTTAGTGAGGTGGGACGTCTCTTAGATTAACTATTCCCCATTGATACAATAAATCTTACAGGTCGCAGTGTCAGCCAGCTGGGCATGGGTATATTAAAAAAAAAATCATGAACTTTAAATGACGGCAAAACTTACGTTGGTGGCTTCAATTAAAAAGCTGTCACGAAGGTAAGGTTCGTTGTGAGATCGTTAGGTGTCACTTAATGCCAATACCTAGGTGTTAATAAATAAATTCAAGCTACTACCTTCAAGTAAAAAACGGTTCTAGAGTTCTGATTTTTATAGCTAGCAAACCGATATCTTGTGGTGTGTTCCAATTCCATGAACTTCGATTTGTTTCTAAACTAATTATTGCCTTTATGTTAATAGCTTCCTATGCTTCAACAGGAAATTATCCACGGAGATCACTGAGAGAGAAGCATGGGTTAGCAATAACCCACCAAACTGCCAAAACGGCTTAAAGTGGTATACGGATGGTTCCAAAATGGACTCGGGGGTAGGAGCTGGCGTACGTGGACCAAATCGAAACGTCTCAATACCTATGGGGAAAAGCCCCAGTGTATTTCAGGCAGAGCTCCATGCCATCAAGGAATGCGCGAACCTTATCTACTCTTCAGGGATCAAAGGCGCAAACATCCATATTTTCACAGACAGTCAAGCAGCTATAAAAGCCCTTAGCTCACCAATAATTGTCTCATAATCAGTCATGCACTGCTTCAATGCTCTCCAAACTCTTTGCTCCAGAAAAAAAAACCAAATTATGGTGGGTTCCCGGGCACGAGGGTATTGAAGGAAACGAAAAAAGCTGATGAACTGGCCAGGAAAGGGTCAAGAACCCCTTTCATAGGACCAGAACCCCTCTGCGTCGTCACTAAATCAGCAATCACTTCCACTATCAATAGTTGGGAACACAACACGTGTATCAGACAGTGGCAAGACATCCCAGGCCTCCGGCAAGCCAAAAGATTAATCCTGCTATTCAAGAAAAATGCCAAAAAGATCCTAAATCCACGAAGGCAGGATATCAAAAACCTTGTAGGCTACCTAACGAGTCACCACGGTTTGCGATTCCACCTACACAAACTTCACATAGCCGACACCCCGGAGTGCCGGCTATGTCTTAAAGAAGACGAAACAGCTGAGTACATCATGTGTGAATGTCAGGCTCTATCTAGAATCAGAAGGAAGTTCTTCTTTCGGGAAATACTAAGTCCAGAATATTGAAGAAGTCCTCTGCTGAAAACATTACCAGCTACATTAGGGAGGTAGAGACACTGCTAACCTAAATATCATTTTCTGTCATTCCCGGCACAATAGACCTTCTTAGGTCGACGTGCCTATTTTTCGCCTTGGCGAGACAGAAGTTTTTAAAAAAAAAAATATAAAAGCTTCCTAGTTTGCGATAGGATAAGTACGGATTTTAATATTTCATTACATTTATGTATTAATAAAATATAAATGCAAGAATCCTTTGTTTTCCCTAACGTATAAAAGGCGTCGGAACTTCGAGGAGAACGACATTGCCCTGCCAACCAGTTAACATGTCTTCTTACGTATCATGAAAGTTTGTGTTAAAAATATTCATGAAACTACAAAATAGTCTCAGTTATTGTTAAAACAAAGTGGCTGACGTTTTTGCACTGCACACGGATTAAAAATGACGAAATTCAAAAGGGAAAACATGTAACTGACCACCAGCAAGAGAATTGCGAGTAATAAGTCTCACCATACCTTACCTCTGATACTATTTTAATAGTTCGCGTTGAACATAGATTTTCCGAAAATTATAAACAAATAAGTATCCTTAAAGTGGTCGTTCTGAGAAATGGTTTTTTACTAACTACATTATTTATCAAACTATATTGAGTCTGGTATTCATTAAGAACCTGTTGTGTCCAACATAAACTTATTTTTAATCAGACGCCTTCACATCTCCCCCTTTACCCTTCGTCTTCACTGCCCACTCATTGTACTGAATCAAAAGAACACATCCTCTTAGTGATATAGAACAGAGCGAATAATTCCTTGAAATAACATTCACCCTTGGCCCGCCTTTGTAATTATTCCTGTCATGTGCATATCATGACAGAATAAGCACGAACCGTTACATCCTGACATCAATCCACTACCTCTGGTGAATGCATTACTATATCCAAAAATAGAAACAGAGAAAGAGAAGCTTGCATAATGGCAGCCTTCCGTGTCAAGCTCACTTTTCCGCACATGTATCCTGTTATTCTTTCAACAATCCTTCCACCTCTATACCTCTTGTGTTACCATTTAAAGTTATACATTTTGTCAACATCAGAAACAGAACATTAACATTGAAAATGTATTTCGCTTCTTTTATCCTTTTTCCAGTTTGCGTACGTACACAACGTAAAGCATCATTTAAAACAACGTGGTGTGATAGGACCACTCTAAAGTCTCAACAAAAGAAGCAGAGCAGTCCCGCTACACAGTGTGTGTTCTTATCTTTAACTGGAAAGTCAGGTAAATGAAATCCACGACCTAGTCGTTTTTATCACCTTCTCGTTTGGCGGGGAAGTTGAATAAATCTTTTGTTTGGTTAAATTGTTTTAGAAAAAGAATTTCTTCGTACTCACCTTCGCAAAAACAAACACTAGTAGTTCTCGTTACAGTTGCAACAATGTACGAACATAAACCAACCAACAGACCGAAAAAGAATGAGTATACCCTTTTTAGGATTGTTTTGTATATTTCCTTCTCAAGTATAACTGCCGCCTTTAGCTTTCAGTGTGTGCTTCAGGTGCACTTAAAGTTGGCGCAATTTCATAGCCGCAGGACACTTTCTTTTGCTGTGCATACTTAGAACATGCATATATGCATACGGACAAATTTTGTAGAAAAGTTTTTCTTTCAAAAAAAGCTTATAAATAAATCTGTGATGATCTCCGTCCAGGAGAAGTGGGTGCCACTTTCGGGGAAACGAAGCTTGTTTTCACTCTCTTGGGCTGCTACGCAAGTGCATCTTATTGCGGAATTAAAATGAAATACACACAAAATGTGAAATAGTTAAGGAGAAGTGTAAGCACAAGCATTTTAGTGGTAGCTTCAATGAAGTGTCTCCTTAGTCGACAGCGATGGTGTGGCGTTTTTGAAAGTGTTTAGATTTGTGTTCATTTAAATGTGACACAAGGTGGCGTGATAAGTTTCAAGGACTTTGGAAAGAACATTTATTTTGAGTGTTAAAAAAATCATTTATATTTTTAAACGCGCTATTAGAGCTGTATGAGTTACCTTGCCTTGAAGCTTTGAATAGTACTGCGACCTTGCACTCTGTAAAAGTTAACGTACAATTTAATCAGGGATTTCCTCCACCCTATTCAGTCTGTAAAATGACGTCAAATAAATACCACCTTTGCATAATTGCTTAGAGTTCAGGGACAATATCGATGTGATGCCCAGTTGTCGCCCAAATGTTCGCGATTCAACCAGGAGAACTATGCAAGGACAGCACTTAATTCTTTAGGTTGCAGTGGTATGGTATGGAGCATTTTGTAGTAATAAGCTCCTATAGAGTTCTTGAGCTGGTTCGTCTGCACGAACGATTTACTTCCGCAACTCAAAGTATGTAATTTATTCGTGTACACGAAAACGTTTAATTTTTTTTAAATATTTCTGGAGGAAGTTTCTTTGAGATTTTCGGTTCATGTTGCGTTTCTTTTTTTTTAGATAGCTTATACTTTTTTTTATATCGGAGCTGATATCCAGTCCAAGGGCATCCTTCCTTGAACCCATCATTTTCATGCCGTATCACTCACATGATGCTTATCTAGCATGCTGAAAAGGGTGTTTAAAGGCAACCATACTATTCGCTTTCATTGCTGTTGCAAAGAGCATGTGTTCGGGTCTCAAATTAAAAAGTTGTTACGAAGGTACTGTTCCTTGTGAGATTGTTAGGTGTCACTTAATGCCAATAGCTAGGTGTTAGCTATAAATCAAATTAATTTAAACTACTACCTTCAAGTAAGAAACGGTTCTAGAGTTCTGGTTCAGATTTTTGTAGCTAGCAAACCGATATCTTGTGGTGTGTTCCAATTCCATGAGCTTCGATTTGTTTCTAAACTAGTTATTGTCTTTATGTTAATAGCTCCCTGGTTTGCGATAGGATACGTACATGGTCTCGAAACCATGAGCCATCTGCTTGACTTACTTATAAAACCTTCTGGTGTTATTTCGATCGGAAGAATGTTTGATTTCCTTGAGCTGGGAGACTGCGTAGGTCTTAAAGATTTTCCTCTCCCTTCTCATGATTTAATATCTTGGTCCGCATCACATATTCGTCTTGTTCGCCTTCATTTCAGTTCTTGCTACTTGCAAGTTTGGCACTGAAAGGTCACCGCGTGCTCCCGAAAATGTGTGTAAGTATTTGAACCGACTTTTGAAAAGTTGGCCTCCGATGTTGGCTTTTGTGAGTTTCGTAAAAATATCAGGAAAATCAGGAAAAATCAGGAAGAGAGTTCATTATAGCGCCTTGCCTTACATCAAACTTTTAGCTGTTTTGTTTAACAAAGATTGCATTTGGCCACTGTATTTGAACATGAACCTTTTTTACCTACCTATTTCTTTACATATACATGGTGGGCCAAACACTCTGGCGTATGTGTAACATTTTATTGTTTATAAATTATATATTATAGCTTTATTAGAAAGAGCAAACATTTCCATTAGTTATGAAACACAACGTCGTTCAAGTGGCTGCCTCGGCTAGCTTTGCAGTAGCGCATTCTGTCACTCCAAGCGATAATACTCCGAGATCTTTGTGCAGAATTTTTTTCAGGCTAGTGTGTGAAATGTTCAGCTGTTGAGATCGATGGCGAGTTGATGTTTGTGAATTAAGTGTCACCCTCGGCAGCCACATTCTCGTCTGTGCGCACCGTATGACTACGGGGACTATGAGTGTTGTCCACTAGCATAGCAGTCTCAAGTACTTTTTGCATAAACTTGCGTACAGCAGGCGCGGTGGGTGCTTCATTTCGGCTAAAACTTTTTATTAAAAAAAAATATTTTTCCCAACGTTGTTCAAGCGTAAAGCAACTTTTTTCGTTCCGCGGAGGTATGATACTGACTTTCTGTCGAGATTTCAAACGGCAAACAGCTGTCAGTGTCAAAATAACCTATGATTTAAAAAGAAACCACTAGATGGCCCCCCACCTTTACAGCATATCGTCTACTGCAACATTGTCATTTACGTTTCTAAGGTTTGTATAATAAGTTGCTCTGAGGTAGCGTGAGTAACAATAGTCAAAAACAAAAATATAAAAATCTCGAGATTTGCCCTCTGGAAATGGCACATTGCATGAAGGTATTTTTTAAATGCGATTTTGTTGACAAAGATATTACTGCAACAATCACTTTAATAAACCCGCCAGTAGTTTGTACTATGTAGGTCAGTGGATAACACATTGAAACAAATTCTTCGGACACTGTGGCGTATGTGTAACATTTTTGTTCATGCAGTTGCATTGATGGAAAACAGTTCTTTTTTTGTTTAGAACGCTGTTATAAAATGATTTCCATTGGTGTTGATGTTGATTGACACATGATTGAAGTATTTGTTAATTGTTCTGCGTCATGTAACACTTGCAAGTGGAAATTTTCACTCGAAATAGCAAATTAGACACGAGCATGCAATGAAAAGCTATCACCCTACAATTGTCGAAGTAAATCAGTGCACTCATTTAGTCTCGGTATCAGATACTCGATAAATTTAATTGTTAAATGTTATTTCGTTTACTAGTTTAGACAAAGAGTGGCCAGACGTATTGCCGGCGCGCTTTAGTGACGTTGGCACTCACTACGAATATAATTGATATGTTTGTTTTTCTTTTTCTAAATGGTTTAAATGAGTAAACAAATTGACTGTAAAGAAAAAGATACCCGTTCAGTTAGGAATACTGTGTAAATTTGATTGAGAAAGTTCCCAGACATTTAGCATTTTGACTGGTCGGCGATTAGTGTGTCGTTACCACAATTAACGCCTTATGTTGGTGCGAAATAGTAGCGAACTTTTTAAATTGTTTTAGCTCGTTGTTGGGACAATTTTTTTTTTAAACATCTGGCACCAGAAAGGTCGCAATGCTGTGTAATATTTGGAATTATTTGGAATTCGTTGCAACTTCGATTTGAAGGTGCCTCCACTAACACAACTTCACAGAGTCTATGCTGTGAAATAAAACCCATTAAAAACTGACGGCTAAAAACATTACTTATCGAAGTTCGAAGTCAACATAACCTTACTTACTGTCCAAAACTTTCCCCAAGGCAGGCTTCTTATTCCTGCTTACGATTGCTAAAGTTTTCTGTTCGATTTTGAAACTTTGCCAATATACACTTGTTACATGAGTTCACTGCATCAGTCTTACCTCAAGGACCATGCACACGTCTACTGAACGTCAAAGTTTTACAATACTTATGGTAGCTCTCACACAGTGTCAGTTCCATCACGCGCTCAATAATGTTGTTACACAACTTTACAATGTATGTAATGCCATAGAATTCCAATTCCAATTTTAGAAATAAAATTTCCTGAGCGTAGGTCACTTATCCACTCTTCTGCTTTGCTTCTCTGCTTTGCTGTAAATCATAAGTGGTTATTACATTTATGTGCCCACCACGTCGTCGTCTTATTATTGAATTACAGACGACCGGGTCAGTCAGTCGGTCGGTCTCACTGAGGTAACTAATTCAATTTGTTGGTGTGATGACACAAACTTCCTCCTCGTCTGTGGCAGCGAGCTAAAAATAACACCACAACACTGTTCCATAACAAGAGTGACACTTTCATGTTCATTGTTTACACATACATGTGGGTGGGAATGCGAGTGGTGTAACTTAAGGGGCCATACCCACTCACCTGCACAATTTATTTAATTAAAATTGCCAGAGATAACATGACTAGTATCAGTGTCAGTCAATGAACTAGTCAAGGACAGAACAGACTGTATTACGGTTCACATCGGTCTCCGGATTGTTAGCTATTTTTAATGCCAACCTCTCCCTTCTGCTCGAGGAGGGAGACGGTCTGACGGTGTGTAGATTTGATTTGTTCGAAGATTTTGTGTTTCTCTCGTTTCTCCTTGGAGAAATACAAAACTTGGCCATGAAGTTGGTCTTCGTGGGGGAGTAAAGTCGAAGAAAACATTTCCGAGAAACGAATTTTTGTCGCGTGGAAACAGATTCGAGTGCTGTAAAACGAGGAGAACTCTTGCTCAAGGAATTGTGCTGTGTCAGAGTGGAAAATGTCGTGACTTGTGGTTGTTTTGATGGCGGTTGACAAAGGACACTGTTGGTAGTTTCGTTTTAATGTTTCTCGATTTATATTAGTTGTGTACAGTTGAAATTTCGAAGTTAAATGTTAGTAATGTGAATGTACGTAGTTGGGTTTGGTTGTAATGTGTCTGCCAGTTTGATTTGAAATCATGCACTGGGGGGTTTTTCGGTCAATGGGGTAAGTAACAACTTGTTAGTTATTAGTGTTTGTTCTAAGTAAAAACCCTGTAGCAAATTTAAGAGCCATTCGCATTTGTTGCAGCAATACAAAAATAGCAGATTCCGTGATTTTTATTTGAATACATTAAATATCTCGACAAATAATTCCGCATTGAAATTATTACATGTAGCTTTTCCGAAGACTGCAGTCACAAGTGTAGACTTCCAAAACTAGCAGCTCGGTGCTTAAAATACAGCTTACCTACAAACAGAACAAATTTTTGTTGCTTCTCAAAACTTTAGCTTTTTCGTACTGGCTCACGGCTGCCTATTGAGGAGTCATTTTAACTGGATTATAAATACTGTAAAAGTCAATCAATGGAGCTGCTTTTGCTCTAGGTGTAACTGGTATGTAATTTTACCCATATGTGTCATTTTGGAAGTACTTTATTGTTACTAGGGCTTGCCCAATAGTCGAAATCTTACCATGTAACATATTTTCCACTGCTACAGCACAGCGGAAAAAATCCTTTACGGAGAGGAGAGAAACGAAAAATAAAAATTAAAACGCAACAATAACTCAGAGTTAATTTGTCGTTGCTCGTTGGGTTGTCATACGCAGAAGAGAGAAAGATAAAAAACAACAACAATAAAGAGATGAGAATTTTCACCAAACGCTCTCAAAGAAAAAAATTTACGGTAACTGTCATTCAAATGCTAAAAATATTCAGAAATCGAACTGATGAAAGTTTCATTCGTTTGGCATGACTTGAACTTGATGAAAACTGTTTCTAATAATTTTCAGTAAACGTGAATAGAAAACAATCCAAGAATCACAAATTTTCCCAGCAATTACTGGGTTGCAAATTCTTGAGGCATCAACTCAAAGTTACCGCGTTACGGAGTTAGTTAAACATATCCATGAAAATTGATCCCTTACTTTTCACAATACATATTTCAAACTTTCTCGATTATGTAGTAACAAAAAGGTATTGTTTTCGTACCAAATTTCGAACTCGAGATTTTAATTAATTCTGTCGTTATGATGGTAGAGGAACTCAAAAAAGTGGGTTTTGCATCTGTCCGTCTGCTCCTGAGGTCTACAGCCTAAACGGCTGGACAAATTTGTTTTAAACTTCGGATTTGGAGTTTTGTAGGCTTACATTTCAGGACCACTTTTTTTGTACATTATCGCCATTATAAAAGGTACTTATAAAACTTACAAATAAGTAAAATATTATTTGGAAATTTATTGGGATCTTTATTTTCCATTTGAATAACTAAAAACGATCATTTTAGAAATTGTTTATGTCTAGGAAAACCAATTGGGTTGGTGCATATTTTGAGGAAACTTTGAAAGCCAAGTAATGCCCTAACCCTGACCAAAAACGGTTCTAAATAAGACCCCAGACTTAGTTTTTCTTAAAAATTGCAAATAAAGCCACATTAAAAATATACAGTCAAACTTCTCTATTGCGAAATTCTATGTAAAGTTCTTTTCTTTATTGCGAACTCATACCTAGAACCTTGCATTTTATGCTATTTTAAGTATGTTTTGATCTCCTTATAACGAATTTCTAGTTTCAAACAAAAAAAAAAGAATAAAAATATATGGGGGAAAATCCCTAATACGTCGTCGACTCAGTCAAGGAGTCGCCTACATTCGAAGAAACTTCTTTTTCGGTTGAAGTACTTCGCACCTTTCTAGAGATGAGAAATAAAGTGCCTGCTAATGTATTTGCATCTCTTAGAAGAGTATTTTTTGTGCCAATGGAACGGTTTCAGAAGTGATTTTTTCGATTCCGGACTCTCTCGGACGCTTCTTTTTGTCCAATGGAAAACGACATTAATGTGCTAGAAGTTTTTATTGAGAAAGAAAAGTGGAAAAATCAAACTCAAACTTAAATTACTGATTATTTCAATTAAAAATTATTAAAAAAATCTACATTTTTTATATTATTTTCTATTAAGAATTTTCTTTATAACGAAGTTTTTTTGGGTACCCTTCACATTCGCAATAGAGAAGTTTGACTGTATCTTTAAAATGACCACCCAAATATCGATCTATTTTTGTTTATTTCAATGCCTCATTTTCAATAAAAAATACAATTACGCAAAACCGCATTTTAGCTACTGTCGTCGCCTTCTGCTCTTATTCCAAACATACACCATAAAATAAATAAAATTTCGGTATAGCATGAACTCTACTTTATATCATGCACGAAAACCAGGATCAACAATATATTCCAGTCAAAAACAAAAATTTGACCTAACATATCAGAAACTCCTTATCCTTGTAAATAGTAGGTAATGTGCGATTTACAAAACATGGTTCCTGGTTGTCTTTTACTGGTGTCGGCCGTCGACAAGCTGTCTCTTCTATTAGAATACCGTATCCTTTAAATGCTGGCATTTAAGTAAAAAAAAAAAATAAAAAAAAAAGAAACATGTGCGCAAAGCTACCCTGGACAAAGCTTTTCATAACCATTCGTTTTGTGTGAGTTTTCATTTTTTAGGGCGAATAGAAGAGACCTATAATTTATTGCCGAGTCCGAATGGCTTAATTGAAAAGCTTTTTCATGACAATTGTACTTTCGGATGTTTGTTAGACGTTCGCGAGAGTTGGCAGTATAGAAAAAACCTCAAGATGGGATCTGTGTTCTTTCGGACATCGAGCCTAAGACCTCTAGTGCTGTTATAGCATAGTAACTACTGCGCCCACGGTTCAATTATTGAATGCACAATTGACACATATTAAACTGGTCATGCCAATAGCTTTTAAATGTGGCGATGTCGTTTTACAAACAGTTCAGTAAGACGACATACCTTTCTTTAGTAAAGCCTTCGAAAAAGGTGTGGGTTTAAACTTCAATCGATCGTTATTTATGGTAATTCAGTCCAGTTCGGTTTTTTGAAAGGCAAAACAGCAGATTTTTCTTTTTAGTTGTAGTAGGTATATCTTGATTGCTTAAACGTTTATGATTGATTTTGTTATATTAACATCTAGTTGGCAACAATGTTCGTTTAATTGTTTTGAGACAGATAAAATTACTTATTCAAAGTCGTATACCGATTTTTAATAGCTGGCAATTCAGGCGAACATCGATATTGGATAAACTTTATCCAATCAGCTGCGTGGAGTGAGCCAATGAAATTGTCACTAAGTGATTTATGTCATATTAAATGAAATTTCACGAATAAAATAATTCGAAACAGTTTCCAATCCCATGATAAAAATATCGGTTATAGCCGGCCACAGGCGCCACTTATTGTATTTAATTAATTATATTTAAAAATATGCATGCGATTGTGAATTCGTATATAACCACAGCATTATCCTTACCCAATACATTTCGCCTTCGCTCGGTCGGAATCCAAGCGCCAGGGAATGCTTATTGGTATTCATTGTCGATATAACTAACGAGTTCGTTATGTTGACTCGTATATTGTATTGAATATTAATTTGTTATTTTTTTTCTCTCTGCGGTTGGTGCCGTTTGTGTTGTTTTAAATTATATTTTACTGCATGCCTCTGTAATTTGTTTAAACAATATTTATTTTATATTATTTCGAAACAACGCGCCGAAATAGTGACGCTGTGCGTTGAAAATAGTTCTTCAGTTGTATTAACTCAACGTGCATAACGTCGAAAATATCGTGGCCAGCAAGCACCGTCTGACAACACTATTGTCGTCGATATCGGTGGACGTTGGGTTATTATGTCTGCCCACAAATGTGTGAAAAAGGTCTGGACGGTTATTGGTTTCAACAAGACGGTGCGCCATGCCACACTGCAGAACAAAGAATTGACTGGCCACGTAGATTGACCAACTCTTTTTTTGTTGGGTTATTTGAATAACAAAGCGTACGCCAGCAGGACTCAGACCGTTGACAAGCTTAAGGCGAATATTCGTGCCGAGATGTTAGAAAAAGTGATGAATAAAGGGCATACTTTGTAAAAAAATCAAATTAAATAAAAATACGGTTCAAAATCGGTTGTTTCTTTTTAAAGTTATTCAATATTTTTCGTACCGACATAAAAGATGGCCACCCGCTTTATCATTAGAAATAGTAAGGTAATTTATTTGAATTTATCTGCATCTAAGAAAGCAACGATTTATTGGTAATCGTGCAAAGTCTAATCGTCCGCAAAAAGAAAAAAAAAAACTCGCACAAAACCAATGTTTGTGATAAACATGACCTAGGACACCAGTACGAAGCTGTTGCGCCAACCATTTATTTTTTAATTCTTTGAACCAACACCTTATTCTGTTACGTGGAAGGTTTTTGTATTACATATAAATATTTAGAATAGTTACTTTCTGTTAGGGGAGCTTTAAATACATATATATTTTTTATTTTATTTGTCAAAAACTTTACAGCTTCCTAAATGAATCTTTTGCAGTATACTAAAAAAATTTACGGAAACCTTCGATGTTTGCATATTAATATAATGATAACTAATACAGATAACTACAGACCTTTTTTTTGATGCCTTCCTTTGGAATGACATCAACTTATGTCAACGTTTGCTGGCACTTGACCACGGTCTTGTGTATGTCTGATATCAATATAACTGTCCTGTGAAAGTTTCTTAATTCAACCTTTCCGATTCGACTTTACAAAAACACTCTCGGTCCAAAACCGAAGATTGTCAGAAAATGTGAGTTCAATCAGATTGGTGGTTTTCCAGATAAACAATTTTAATTGTCGGATGTCCATGTGTCTATAGTTTTGACCAAACTATGCCCTCAGGTCCCTTTATTAAAATACATCGAATTAGGATTGGTTCAGAAGTTTAGCCTTGAAAAGGTAATGTTTATAATTTTGAAAATGTGATCTAGATTCTGTAATTATGCCGAATACTTGATCAAGAAAGAATTCTCTTTTCTTCCTTATCGAAAAGGCCATTTGTAAATCTGTAGGCATACATTTTTAGCTTATTTTGAATTCATCTTACGAGTATATTTATAGCAACATAGCTTCCTTTTGAAACGCCCGCTATGTCTCAGCCCTCTTTCAGTCTGTAATGGTCGTAACTCGGCAGGAGTGGTCTCATTCGACAGCCGTGGTTCTAGAGTTTTATTACGTTCTAGGTCAGTCGCTGTTATCCGTCGGAACAATTAAGATGCGAAGCGATCTTTCGTTGAAGCCTACCCTTTCTGTATTCGCTTAAATTTAGCCTGGTTGGTTCCTGTCCTGGACCAAAAATATTTTGTTACATTTTTTATAATTATAAGGGGCGATTAAAAGTGGCCAGCTCGATTTGGTGTCTTGTGATATTTTTGTTTGGAATTTATTAAAATCCTGCGTTTATCTCAACCATCCAAGGAGGTGAGGCTCAGTTTCATCCCAGATTTTAGTGGGATCACGGTTTGTTGCATGGTTTATCGAAAACTAGTTCCATACGTATCTACTACTTTAAGTTTTCGTAATCTTATGACCGTCATCGGAGTACATTACTCCGCATAAAAGCACATGCGCCTTTAACTACTTCGTATTTTTTCCCTAAAAAAATGTAGTTCGTAGCTTGCGAAAGCATCTCTTCCACTTATGGATGACAGACCTGAAAAATTAGCTGCCGGGACATTTTTTGCATTTGAAATGAAAAAAAAAAAGTTTTTATTTTATATCCCTTTCGATTTGGCAAAAAGAATTTTTTTTTAGAGAAAAAAATCAATTTAAAAAAAAAGAAATAAACTTCTATAATTTCTATGTATTGTAATTTATTTTTATTTATTAATGAAGTGCCGGGCGATAGGTTGAAAGGTGGGACATTTTACGGGACACTTTTCATTGCGGGACACTTGCGGGACAAAAGCCTTATAGCGCACTGAGCGGGACGTCTGGCATCCCTACTTCCACTACAACGATAGAAAGAAAAGTAAATGAATCTTAACAATAAAATCAACAGAGCGAAAACTGATTAACGACCAATTCACCGTTAATGTGTTCAGCGCACGCAACTAATTTACATTTAAATCTGACAACAAATCTTTGTATTTAATTCCTCGAGTGGTTTTATTGACCGGATTTCTTAGATCTGATTAAATTTGATTTATCGTCGACAATCTCTTAAGGCCCATTTCAGAATGCATCAGGTTCGGTGCTGTCTATAATGATATCAATAGCAAGCTCTTTCTGCTAACCTTGAAGCTGTTTAGACTAAAACCCTCAATGCTTTACATCCAACTTACTATTCAAAGTCCTCCCTTTCAATGGTCACCGCCACTACAAGCACCTACCCAGCATCTCCATTTCAGTATTTCCTTTAAAAAAAAACGAAAACGACTCGTTGAAGATGGAATCACAGAAATTTACACTCGCACCTGTGAAAAAAAAAAAATTTAATCAGACTCTAGTGTGTCCTCGTCCATACGCCTTCGCAGTCTCCTTCGACAAAAACCCTCAACTGAAGAGACACATTCAACATCGACATTACACACCACTTGGTTGCAGTGATATAAGCTTTTAAGATCTCACTAGGATAAAAGGATTCAGCAATTGTATCTCGTTCCTACTCAAAGATTCACCGAGATACGAATCGTTAGATATTTTATGCATGCGGGTTATGTGAGCGCTTACAAACACAAAAAAAAAAGAGGAAAAACCCTCAAGAGGATTTATTGCCATTCAATCGGGCCAATAAAAAATGAGATACCTAACCCGAGAGGATAAAAGCCTTCCAGTGCTATATTGTGTTTGGTGTCAATATTCCCATTTGCGAAAACAATGGCAACACATCCGAATACCAATTCTAATGAAAGATCCAGCCCAATTCTTTGCAGCACTATCCCACTCGATTGTAGACCATTGCAAAGCTCCATTGCTGACACCATCAAATAAAGTAGAGTTAAAAGTGAACGAGTGTAACCCAAATAAATATCGTAAAATACGATAAGATTACGCTTCGAGTAATAAACATAGAAAATCTGTGGCAATTAGACGAACGAAAGTGTACGAGACCTCTAAGTGATTCTGAAACATATTTTCTAGTTTTGTCTCGTTTTTTTTAGTAGATTTTAGCTAAAACAAAGAGAGCGTATTTATCTTTCGGTCTGAGGGTGTTTTTGAACAAACATTCATAGTAATCTGGTACACGCAGACATTCCATGTTTTATTGCATTTTTGTCATGATACTAGAGACTCGTAAATGGCTTACCCAGTCAAAGGAGTAGAAGGGGTAACTCTGATAAAAAGAAAACTCGACATGTTTGGGTTGTGTTTGAAGGCAGCACTGGTCACTGCAGTCTGTATAAATGATTTTTATTTGGGGACGTAAGGCCACGTCACATTGTCTACAAAATTTGAGTGTAGTGCGTATAAGGGTGGATGCAATATGAATGGATACCCTTGGAAGCTCGTTAATCGGATAACATTCCAGCAACCGACAACCCGTCAGTTCAGATCTGGATCAAACGATTACTGGTATTGTTTTTACAGCCTTTGCTGACTCAAAGTTGTGAAAGCTTCATTTGTTTATTTTGCATTATGATGCAGTGGAGTCTCACAACCGAAATGAAACTTGCTTGCCGAACTATTTGGCCAGGAAAAACAATATCTATTGCCCGGGTTTAGTTTTAAAATCTGTGTAAGCTGTTTGCGGAACAGGTTGGCGACAATCAAGCAGAAATTGTGAACAAAAATGATTGCTTACCTACGGAATGGACCAGGACCTATTTGTTAAGGCCTTTCAAGAAAGCACGTTGTTTGGATCATTTTGGAGAAGTTGTGTTCTGCAAACTGGTTCGCTTTCAACCTCATGTGAGGGCTTCATCTACTTCATTAGTCAACTAGTCTTTTGTGCACCAGCCGCTGTAGATGTGATGTAAGTGTAATAATCCCATTAGTTGAACTACTTGTCACTGTATACTGGCGAGGAAGTTGAGTAAATGTTTTGGGATAGAGCTTCATATACGGAAGTAATAATCGACGCCTGGTCTAGCCTGACATTTATAAAGAGTTAGAGGCTTCTTCGGAATGAAGTACCTCTTTGCTCTAAATAGGTTACTTAATTTTGAGGACTTTGATCTTGCGAGATTTGATTGGGCTTGCCATGATATATTTATAGTTTATATACATATATTATTTCTGAATTGACTGTTACTCAAAGAATTTGCATGGATTCTTTGAGATGAATGAGTTGGTCGTCGGTTTTAGTCTGTGGTACATTCGATGCATTTTGATTTGTAAAACCGCAAGTTGTTCCACTGCTATGGTAAATATTTTGGAAGACATAAGGCGGGGTTTTGATGGAAGGCATGCTAAACTTTTTTGTTTACTTGATTTCTCAATGGTTTTTGACAAAATAAACCATAAAATCCTTTGCGGGAAGTTAAAAAAAATGTTTTCTCTTTTGGCAACAGTGCAGTAAGTCTGATAATAAGTTATTTGTGTGATCGATTTCAAAGAGTTGTTACTTGCGATTCCTCTATAGATCTTCTACCAGTGGGATGTGGCGTACCACAAGAGGCAACCCTTGGTCCAAATCTTTTCTGGTTGTTTATAAATCTTACCATCTGTTTGTCGACATTCCACGATCCACCTCAATGCAAACGATGACCAACTGTACTCAACAAAGCCAATTAATGATAAAGATGAATTAGTGCATTGTGTTAATGAGGATCTTTTCAGTATTAACTCTTGGTCTGTTACCAATGGATTACATTTGGATCCGAAAAAGTCACAGGTTATTCCAATTGCTAACAAAACTATGAACTTTAACTCCTTGTCTGCTAATAAACTTGCAAATGTTGAAACTGCAACAAGTCTCGGTTTTGTCATTAATTGTAAATTGTCAGGATACGACCACGTAAACACAGTACTAAGAGGCATATGTGGTTGTTTTCGCAAGCTCTGGATAACCGAAATTTTTACTCCAACTAATATTAGACGTAAAGTTGTTACAACTCTAATTCTTCCCCTTATTACACATGCTGCAGTGATATTGATTCCCCATCTCTACGTAAGCTACAAGTGGAATTTAATGACTCCGTTAGATATTCTTACGACCTACGAAGATATGACACTACTCAAATACCTCGTTGGGATGTACGCTCAAACACTACATCGATGCAAGAAATTGTATTTTCCTGCATAATATTTTTATGAATAAAAGTCTCTGGTATTCGTATGAAAAACTTAATTTTGATTGTTCCCTTAGAACTTTTACCATAATTCCATCACGTTGTCGGTGCCTTAGTTAATCTCGTTTTAATTGCCTATTCTACTGCTCGTATCTGTATTTAACATCACCCTTTGGTTTTTTTCTCATTATTGTAAATTAAAATTAAGTAATTATAAGATTTCCAATCTTGATTTAATTGTAAAACAGCTGCATACCTTAGAGCTATGTACTATGAAAGATTTACATCTAAATGTACCATAATATTTTTTAATAATAAATTAAATTGAATTGAATTGAAAGATGTGAGCTCTGCTTTCCGTGCACTAAAATTGACGAAGCGATCTCTTTTACGCTTCAAAATTTTTGTCGGGATTTTTAAAAACTTTTTTGCTCGTATTAACCGGCAGAGAGTATGACAGAGCGGTCATCGGAACTTTCGGAGCTTTCGTCGACGAAAGTATAGGTCATTGATATAAAAAGGAAATAGAGTTGGAGAAAGTATAGATCCCTGGGGCACTCCTACGTTTATAGCAAAAGGAAAGGAGATATTTTCGCAACCATCCGCAGGGACCTTATGAAAAGCATTTAACATATCCAAGGCTATGGCTGTGGATTCGTCATGTTGTTCGATTGCCTGCGTCCGAAGTGGGTTACGTAGTTCAACAAGCCTAAAGTAGAACGACGGCTAAAAGTCCATGTTGTTTGTTGTTTATTAATCGGTGGTCTTCATGGTATTTTCGACATTTATTGCTTTCTCTATAACTTTGGACAGCATAGAAGTAAAGCTTTTGGAAGGCATTTGTTAGATGCGAGCTATTTTCCATCAATAGGTACAGTTTACGTAGAAAAATATAGGTTCAAGTTGTGGTGCACAGATTTTGAGTACGACAGCTGGAATTCCATCGGGTCCTGTTGACATTTTACTAAATTCATAAAAAACGAATGTTGAATGTTCGTTGTTCATGTATATATCCTAGGTGAACCTTCTCTTAATTAATTGTTTGTGTCAGTTTTTTATTTGCGACGAACGAAGGGGACATACAATTTATTCTGAATTCGAGCGCCCGAAATAAGAAGCCTTTTCAAGATAATTACACTTGACGTCGTTTCTCAGGCTCTCGCGAGAATTATAGCTATTTGAAACTACATCGATAATATTATTCTTGGTAGGACGTTTTTATGTTTCCGTTTTCAAAAAGTAAACCCAGGGTAACGACGTCAGTTGTACAGTATGGCACTAGTCCACTTATTACTTAATACAGAAAGAAAGACACGATCCTTTCAAAATTTTGTCGGATTGAGTCGTCTTCAAGTCTTTCCGTTTGCTTTCTGAGCTGATATCGTTGTCAATGTTTATTTATAGTTCTTTATCGCTTTTGATTATGTTGAAGTTCCATTCATCTGGAAAAGGAGTTAGAATATGTTTTTCCTCCGACAAGTATACTTGACGAAAATTAAGTAAAGATTGTAATTTCCCTATACTCATGTCTAAAAACCCTGCGTTTGAAATGGACAGGAGTTAAGAAATCGATGTCACTTTCTTTTATTAGATGTCTGGAAGTTTTGGCTTTTATCGTTCAGGTTGCGTGGGTCGTTCTGTCTGACACCGGATTTGGAACTAACAACGTTCTTCCTGACAGGCTTTCAGAAAGTGTTTTTTTTCATAATATGCTTACTTCTGTTTTAGTCTTGTTGTCTTGGCGATTATTTTTCGAACAATCTTCCTGAGGTAGCAACACGCTATCGGCCGCTCGTTAGCTTTTTTTTCTACCGGACTCCAGAAAAGCCGAGCAAAACGTCAACCATCAAATATAGCATCGGAATCTGGGTGGGCATTCTGTTAGGCACACGAAAAGGTTTGATCGCTTCGCCTTTCAGAATCTGACCCCTGTTTTGAGGTGCGAATGCATTTGCATTAGCGCTCCGACTCTTAATCTATGCATTTCAGTCGTCCCTAAAATAAAAATAAAAAGTCTCAAGCAAACAAATGGTTTCGAGGATCTAGACCTAGGGTCCTATATGAACCTGTTGCATTAACTCATTTATTTGTGTCTTGTATCAAGCAATCCCACTCTGTTCGGTTTTTGTGAGTTCATTACCAAGTCACATCAAAGCCCACCCGATCAAAAGTCTCACCATAAGCATCCCAAATATCCCAAAGAGTAGTGTACACTTCGTTGTTGGACGTTTTAAAATGCCTCACCTCCCAACCACGTGTTGGATCATTTTAAAAATGCTATGCGTGTGCAAATGAGCGCTTTGAAAATTCGCTTCCCGCTTAATTATTGTAAATTCTTATCTGGCTGATTTGAGAACCGCTAAAAACCACATCAACACAGTAATATGCAGCCCTTTCGTCGACACCACTCACTAAGGTCTATCGAAGTCATTGATTAAATTAATCTACTCCCAGTCCCGATCTATATCTATTCTACGGTCGCCGTTATCTCAAGTATAAATCCCGGAAAATACAATTCGAGCAAAAGGCATACGTCGTGCAAGAGGTGATGAACGCCGCGCCTCGCCGTTGCTGGCTCTGCTTGATTCTCTAAATTTATCACGAAAATGCGCGTAATTAACTTTATCAGCCTCTTGACATCTTTTTTTTTCTGCTGTTTAATTGTTCTGGCAAACATTAGTATTCTCTCCGCCTTATAAATGATTATACTCATACAAATGGACACACAATCGTGGAAATAACAAAAGCTTCTCACCCACCGATTAGGAGTGTACTTGTCGCCCGGTTGATCTATTGCGATAAGCCTTAAAATACGAACGGCTTGTTATAAGTGCGTCGGTTAAGGTCGGAGCTGGTTCTTGTAGCGATTTAGTCGCAATCTACCAAGCCTTCAGAATGGAGTTGGATCTTACAATCGGTGGTCCGGACGCGTTCTGACGATGCGATAAGGTATTGCAAATGTGTATACAAGTGTGAAAAATTGTAAAAAGTGCATTTGTTTAGAGCCTACCCCTTTGGTGCTAGCTGTCATTTGCAAACAGTGTGACTATGAGGAATAAAATAAGCGCCAATCTATGAACGTTATTTGAAATCAATAGATGTGACATCTGCGTACTTTCGTTCGGTCAAGTTGTCGCCATGTGTGATTGCAATTGTGATCAATACTCGTATTTCAATATCGATGACAACGGTCATTCAACTCGGTCGGTTATTGTGTAGATTTGTCGACTGTTTAGATAAAAATTTAGCTAACTGTGGAGTAGAATTATCTACCTGATGTTGTCTATTTTTTGTTATTTGCGGAGTGAGTATGTGTTTTTCTTTTTTTAATAAACTGATACGGAGTGCCCCACATCTTCGATTTGTTTGTCAGTTGCCCCAGTCATGCGTTCGAAAAATCTTTACATGTAGACAACTTCCTGAGTTGAGTGCATGTCTACAAATCTCGGTCTTGATTGTGGTCTGTGATTATCGAGGAATAAATTAAATGGTTCACTGGTGATTTTGGCGACATGCTTGGGAAGAAAGTGAGCCAATCCTATATTAATATTTTTACAGCCATCTGATAAGTTTTGATAAGACCGAATTCCGAGTATTTGGACAAAAAGTTTACGAAAAAGCTTGGTCAATCCATAAATAGCTGGGGAATATTTTTTTATGTCGATTTTTTACAAATTAATATGGTGAGATATATAGGTTGCTTAGAGCCGATAAATAACGTTGCTCAAGGAGTGGTCATCAGCAAATGAGTTGGAAGCAACTTTTTGTTGTTAACAGTTGTAATCGTAGTGCTTATAAAAAGGAAAATTCTCATGCTGTTTACAGAAATGCCCACTTTTGCAACAAGTCGTCGGCAACAAAAAGTTGGTTTTGAGTTGCCAACATCTATATCGGCATTAAAAAGTTGCGTTCGCATATAAAAGCCGTGCAATTTTTGTGAGCAACAAAATGTTGCCTAGTTGGCACTCGCTTTATAAAGACTAATAGATCTTCCAAATAGGAAAACTTTTAAACCGAGTTGTCAGTTTCTTTTTATTATTGATAAACAAATTACCATCATTTGATTTACATAAGAAGAACGGTTCCGTGTCACATACCCCTGAACTATCTCCTCACAACCATGCCTTTGCGTAAGTTTGAATTGAGAAGTTTTTCCACGACAGTTATACTCTCGGGTGTTTGTAAAACTATCTCGAAAGGTGGCACAGTGGCAAAAAAAAGGATGCAAATTTGTAATTTTCCGGGGATCGAGCTTGAGACCCCCGCTCAGTAGACTAGCACCCTTACGACTGAGATACTTGGCCTTTGTTTCTATCGAAAACTCTTGTTGTGACAATGCTCAATGTTGACTTAATGTGCTTGCGAACAATCTAATTTGCTATTTATGTAATAAAATAGAGTAAATCCACAAGAGGCTCAATTGCGCTCACAAAAGTGTAAGTTTTGGTTTTATTTTTTGCCATCGCCAGTAAAAATACAAACTAACTGAAGAGGAAAACTCGATTTAATGGCATCTTTGTTTTATCCAGTGAATTGGTTGCAGAAAGTGTACGATTTGATAACTCAATGACTTCCCGATTGCTTTGGAGATATTTGAAATCTTTGGACTATGTTCATAAACCGCAAATAAGTGAAATAGAGCACCAAAAGTAGATATGCTTGAAATTTTGTTTAAATTAAATAAAATCTATTACCGCCTTTTGAAAAAAAAAGGTTTTATGAATTTAAAAAAAAACCCCTTGAGTTGAGGAAACTAACTTGAAAACTCTGCAGGATTGCAATTCACGACAACTTGCAACACTCGCCATACAGGAAAAGTTGTCAATATACGAGTACCATATACCTACCATCTCAGTCATTCTTTCCTGGTTTAGTCGATCCTTAAACGCGGTTGTGAAGGTTGTTTCTAAGTAAAAGATTTAGTTTTCCTTATCGTCTCTAATTTGGGGGCATGCGTTCGAAAATGGGACAAAACCAACAAATCCTTGCCATGATCGCTATTTTCTTTTTTATCTGAAAACCTCTTGTAAAGTTGATTTTTGTGGATTTCTACAGTCTCACAGAATACGGTTTATCAGAATGACCTATAATACCCCGTATGTTCCTGAGGCCTAAAGCCAACCAAACATTTGAAGAACGAGAAAGTTTCGTTCGATCCAGTCGTGCACTTTATTTCGTTGGGAAATTATTCCACTGACTTTTGAGTGAAATTATTTCTCACTTTGAGTGAGAACTAAGTACACCTTCGTTAAGTGGACTTATTTCCCGGTCAGGGTGGTTTTAACTCCCGTGGATTTATTCCCCTGCACCTACATATAGATAATTTCGAAAGACAACGAATCGAGTCGAGTACGGGTCAAAAATCTTTATCGAATTTTACAAGTGCTGATACTGTTTTCTTTTTTTTTATAATAGGCTGATGTTCTATCACGTGTAACTACCTTCTAGAATCTATTGCTTTATCTATTTAAAAATCAGTACTTCAGTTTCACTATCTTTACTCATGATTATGAATTAAATTGTGCTGAGACTATAATATTTTATCTGTCATAGTAATACTTTGTTAGCACTATGAAGCGGTAATTCAAAACTTAATACGAATATGCAGTTAAGAAAATAATTTAAATATTGCAAAATTACAGGATTTACATCTCAGATTTATATGACAACTGCCGTCGACTTTTAGTATATTTTGTAGCTCTATGTTGACTTTTGATTGTGCACTGCTTTCGAATGCCGTTAAATAAATGATTGTGATAAAAGTTTGTTTGCGAAAACGTGATAAAATCCTACACGAGAAGGTGTAGCTACGTTATTCTACTACAACTCGTGACATTGTCCTAACTCAAATACATATATCACAAAAGATTTGGAAGATTTATTACAAATTGGATTTGAATTTTATTTATTTATTACCAGAACGTGTGCCCATTCGGTGTTTGGAAATTACATCGTGTCCCTAATAAAATATGACATGTTAAGTTTGCTAATCGTGTCACTAACCATGCCCGCTACTTTGTTCGCGAGCTGGAATTTGGGTTATGAAGAGTTTATTTAGCCTACTAGCCTATTTAGCCTAAGCTAAAGTGAGTAGTTTCAGGCAAAAGAGATAATATCGGTAATTCCAACGTCTGCACTGAAAAAAAGGAATTTTAATTCTTTATTAAGAATCTTGTTATGAATGTTTGGGGGAATTGGCCCACTATGGTGCCCGGTCTTTTGTGATGATCTCACAACCTCACTCAACCTAACCTAATCAGACCTATGTTGGTGTCTTCACTGAAAAAGGAAATAAATGGTATGATTTGGGCTTCTCTAAACTAATAGACACCTTTCCTTCTAAAATGAGATATTATGTAGTTGTGTTTCGCTCTAACAGAGAAACAGTGGTGGTCGATGTGCGCCGACCAACCCAAAACAGAATCATGATGAAAACCAATCAAAGCTCGAAAAACAATCGAGCGGGCTAGAATTTGGTCTGTAGATGAGTTTCTGGAAAGAAATCAGAAAGCTGACTGATAACTTTGAGAAAGTTTTGTATCCCCAAAGAATTCTTTTATTTTGTATAAAGAATTATTTGAGTACCTACCAAATGTGAAATTAAAGGTACTGAAGTATAATACATTTGGTTTAAAATGGCATTTAGAGAGTAGGCTTGGCAAGCAATACCATACCATGCCAAACCATAGTCCAGGCAGTCTAAGATTTTGATATCAATGACTGATGAACATGGCCTCTGATATGGAGTTTTCCCGTCAGGAGGCAGCATTTCCATTGTCTTAAGTCCTTTTAGGAGTTTGGCATCCAATATTTGTACAAATGATTAAATCTATTATGGGAAAACACAAACTGTATGTGTACACTGTCCTATTTCTTGCTAAAATTGTTTACAAAGAAAATAAAAAGAAACCTTCAGTAATATTTTCATTCTTCCTATCCACAAATTACCAGCACAGCTCATTAAACAGGATGAGGGCACCCTTAGAACTTCCCATATTAAATTGAATTGTTTACACTAATTAAATTAAGTTCCAGAAAAAGGAAATTTTCAATACTTATCCTTATTTTCTTTTAATTTTCATTTCAGAATCTAAACGCCACTCGCAAGCGAACGTTCCATCCCTCATTCAGGAAAGAGGCAGAAAAATAACAAAGAAGGTTAAGATTCCCATCCTTGGGAAGCCATCAAATTTACTCACTCTTTTGCCTGTGGCCAAGCGGCCATTCATCATTGATTCCAAAATTAAATTAATTAAAATTCATTTAATATGTCACCGCGAGAAGAAAGCGTGTTCACTTGACACGAATTAAAAATTCGAATATAAATAAAATCACATCCGACGAAAGGATAAAATCCTGAAAAAAATAAAGAAATAAATTTAATTTTATTTTTTCCCCATTAATTTAATTTCTTTATTTTTCTTACAAAAAAAAGTAATAATTCTCTCTACGCAAAACGGTCTAAACATAAATAAACTTGCCGCATGTTGGTTCTACGTTCATCATCCCGGCAAACAACACTCAACAGGACGAATAGGACATTACAACCGGACAAACCCAAACTACGGACAACGATCTCACGCCAACAACACCCCCGAATTCCAGTAAGAAATAAATCGACCGCCATTATTTCAATCGGGAATCAAATAACACAACAACTCAGCTCCAGCCCGAACCGTCGTTGCCACCACAACAATCCATCTGTTAACGCTCAATTTCTCAATACTGTGATACAAAAACTTCCATTCTTAATGAATGAAATTCGGACTAATAAGAATTTCAGTTCAATACTAATTGATTGTTCAACGTTTACGAACAATAACCACCATCAGCATCATCACCGTCATCACCATCGTCACCGTTGTCACCAGGCCAGTAAGTCCAACAAAGTGTTTCTACGGTATACGCCACGTGATCCACGACTAAGATTCAATAAACACTCCAGTGAATTAAGTGAAGATTTATGTAATTATGGTGAATTAATTGGCGGCTGTAGTAGTAATTGTAGTTTTATTAGTGAACAAAGTACTAGATCACGATCCACCACTTGCAAACAACCGTCGCGGTATGTTGAATCAGTGTTCGATGGTAAGGATTCATCATTTACTTATGGTGAACGAACGACGCAAAACTCCATGCAATTACTTAATACTAGTACTATTTATTAACGAGATACTAAACTAACAAAACACTAGTTAAATTAACTAAGCAAATATTAAGTTTGTAATAATAAATAATAAAAATCAGTGCAAATTAAATTACATTAACAAAAGAAACTAGTTTAAAAAAAAAAAAACATTTTATATGCTATTGTGTGATACTGTACTATTTTCATGGTAATTTTCTTCTTCATTTCAACTCTATTCTTAATCTTTGATGTAAAATTTTGTATCTGTCAAATAAATCTTCGAAACTACTTCAAGGGATAGTGTCCGAAACGGTCGTTTTCGAAAGGCCTTTTCAGCTTAACAATCTTGGACTCAATCCAACACAAAATACACAACCGCAACAGGAAGACCCATCATCATCATCCTCAATCGGTGCATTTTTTTTTCGCGTCAACTTTGGTTCATTTTGGTTCAAAATTAATTCAAAAACTAAAAGAATCCGTTTTCGAGAAACTATTTCGGTGCAGAAACAGCTGTTCGCGGAGGTCAAGTTTAAGGTGACAGACGAATATCTCAAAAGAGAAATTCAGAAAAACAAAATTACGACACAGCACAATCGTGAGTGAGAATAAGGTTTTTTTCGCGCAGTTTTCGTCGTCTTTTGTTGAGAAAAACATGGCACTTTGTTTTGATTTTGCGCTGAAAAAATAATAATACAAACAAAAAAAGAAAAAAACCGACAGCGACGCTTGTGTAGAGTTTACATAAGAGAGAGCCGATTCGCATTCGAGTGCTTTCAGAGTGTAACGCAATAATAAAAAAAATGTGTACTAGACATTGTAACATCTAAACGGAATAATTATTTAAAAATTTTGTATTTTTTTTTGAATCCAAAACCACAAGTGCCAAGGAAGTGTGTTTAAATCTTTTCGTACTCTTTTCTGTTAGTTTTGGTGTTGCTTTAATTTCGCATTCAAAATAAAAATAGGATATACATAAATAAAAAAAGAAAAAGTTTCCTACACTACCTATAACAACAAATCAAATAGCAATAAATAAAGTGAACTTCTTTTTCAAATATACATACCACCATTTATCAATAGTTAAATACCATAATAAAGCGCAGTCAATTATTCAAGTAGTTATAATAGTGCGTTTCGACTTAAATATAATCGTTAGTATTGTTACAAACAAATCTAATAATCGCCTTGTTAATAAATAAATTGTTAAAGCTAAAAAAAATAATTCGTGCAATTTAAATACGAATCATTTTACACAAACAAAAAAAAAAAAAACTTCCTGTACATCGAACATATTTTCGATCTTTCGAGCTAATCGATCATTACAACAGTTTGGATGGTGTCTCGGTCGCAACGAGTAACTGCTGTGTATTTTTCGCGCAGTTTTACTGGGAGTAAATTAAAAACAAGACACTGCTTAATGGTCATCGAGAATTTCCACCAGCAAATCTATCGCAAAAAGAGAAGCTTACTTAAAAGACCTGACTGTTTAAACAAGTCGAAATTTGAGAAGATAAACCGAAGACAACACTTCCGCTTAAATCTAGGTTACTGAATACAGTGGATATACTAAAATCCCCTGTTTCGCGCGGTTTAGAGAAGCTAATAATTGTCATCCTGAGAATTACAAAGCTGATAGCATAGAGCAGAGCCCGTGCTCTTTTGACGAGGTAAATCGTAAGCGAAAACCTTACCCGCTTGCTACAAGTAAGTTCGGACGGGCCATTTGCAGCGCAAGCCTGTGGATTTCGTGCAGTTTATTTGTAAACATAAATACATTAAACAATTTGCCAAAATCTGGGAAACACAACCACTTTTGCCCTCATTCATTGGCCGAAACAAACATTGATCGCGGTATAAATTTCAAGCATTTTCGACCAAATCATTTAATCGAAAAGCATACAAGTAAGGTATTTGACTTTAGACGAAGAGTCACAGCATTTGCATAGAGATTTCGCGTAGTTTTTGCTGGAAATATCAAAATTACCCTACACCATCCATTGGCGTACTTAGCGGCATTAATTCTACTGGATTAATAGACAAAATAGTTTAAAGGAGAGACCATCAGCATTTCGTGCAGTTTGCAGTCTTGACAATAATACAGTAAACACCGTATTTTTACCAAAAAAATAAATTCCACATTACTGACAAATCACTTAAACTTTTGCAAATTGCGAGCGGTGATAGTAGAAACACAATAAGAAAATAAATCGTACTTATATTACATTTGGAAGCCTTCAGACATTTCGTGCTCTTTTGATAACATTATATGTCTCATCAAAAAGTTTACTTCCACAAAGATATAATCAGATCTATTACCGTCTAAGCCAAAACAGGATATCAAACTTATTCGTACTGTTTCGCGCAGTTGAAGAACCTACACAAGTCCAGAGCAAACAAGTACTTAGTATAGGATCTCTCTTGATACCAAATTCTACCTTTTTCGTAACAAAATTGCTGAATAACTGTGTTCACTTCTACAAAATTTACACCTTAAAAAAGATATTCACCACACGTTAAATTATACCAACCATAAAATACATAGTACTTTTTCACATTTAATCTAAGAAAATAGAACACAAACCTCTCAACAAAATGGTGGTCGTAGGTGAAATAAAATCCACCTCCAATCAAAATGGTGGTGTCCATCCGGAAAAGGTGAAGAACTTCAAACACGACCTATTTCCCGAGGTGACTTTCGGCAACGTAGAAGAGCACACAAACAGCGTTATCACCATCGATGGAGATAAGTCGAACGCAAAGAAGCCGCGCAAACGGCTTATATCAAACGAATCGGGTGACTCGATAGAGTCTACGTCGTCTGATAAAAAGAAACCGGAAATACCTGATGGTGGCTTCGGTTGGGTTGTTGTCTTTGCTTCGCTTTGCATATCACTGATTGCGGATGGTATATCATTCTCGTTTGGCTTGATCTACAATGAGCTGTTGAGCTATTTCGAAGAGAGCAAGTCGAAGACGGCATGGATTGGTTCATTGTTCTTAGCCGTTCCATTGCTGGTCGGACCGGTAATGTCAAATTTGGTCGACAAGTATGGCTGTCGCAAGATGACTATCATCGGTGGTCTTCTGTCGTCCTTTGGATTTGCGCTAGCTTCAGTTTGTAACTCTATAGAGATGCTGTATTTGACGTTTGGAATAATCTCAGGCCTGGGTTTGGGCATTGGCTATGTCACGGCTGTGGTGTCGATCGCGTTTTGGTTTGACAAGAAGCGGACATTTGCTACGGGAATCGGAGCGTCCGGTACCGGTGTGGGTACGTTTTTGTATGCGCCCTTCACACAGTGGTTAATAGATTATTACGGATGGCGTGGCGCAACGCTTATTTTGGCCGGCACAATGCTGAATACGTGCGTCTTTGGGGCACTGATGCGCGATCCCGATTGGCTGATCGAAGAAAATCGCCTAGAAAGCCGTTCACAGAGCGTGACGACATTCTCGAACTCGAGCGTTTGCTTGGAAGAAATCAAAAAGCTCCTGGAAACCGGAATCACAAAGGAAGCTGTCCTAGACACTCTGGTGACCAATTATAACACCGAAGCGAATCAGCAAATCGGCGATCCCATGGCGAACAGCTTGAAAAGGTACCGCAGCGAACTCTTCTTACCCACGTACTTGGACTCTCAGGAAATCGGTTGTATATACGAGGCAAAGAGTGTAAGTCGTCGCTCGCTTCGTCAAAAGACCGGCGTTGAGGCTCCATCGAGAGAAAACCTTCTCTCGATGTCATCCGCCGGTAATCCCACCGCAACGGTCGGTTCTGTTGGTGGCCAAGAAAAGAAACACTATCTAGCCAGCATGGAGACGCTCTCACCGTCGGAAAAACGTTCAAACTACTCAATCCACATGCATGATGACGGCTCGATGGGCTCCTCCATGGACGAGGGCTATTTAACTCAGAAGCACGGCAAGGATCATGATCGTTTCGTTAGCAGTCGCTACTCCTTAAATGAGAACATGTTTGGATGCAGCAATAACGATTCACTGGTGAACATTCGAAACAACAGTCATCGGCACAACTCACTCGACATACTGAATGATGATTTGCACTCTTATTACATGTCGATGAGGAACGAATCGTCAGCCTTAATTGAAGCGAATGTGAATAAGTTAAACGGGACAGTTGTACCGATTCCCGAGAACGAGGAGGCAAGATTTCACAATGGGATTAGTGGCATTAGGCGGCTTTCCAAGTCGAAAAAATTGAGTAATCGTTCAAATTTGCGTCGCAATGTGTCGATAAGGAATTCAAATTTTCTCAAGGATATGCGGATTCATCGGAATTCGATACACTACCGCGGTGCGCTGTTGAATACACATCGATACAGGCTGAGGGCGTCATCGTGCCCGAACATTTACAGAAATTCGATGACCACCATTGCCAAGGAGGATGAAGATGTGAGTTTTTGTTTGCATTGAATATTATTTACATATATGTAGTAGGTGGGTTGGTGGGGTTTCAAAGGACGCTGAGGTGTTTATTTGTTTATTTTATAATTTGGGTCATTGCGTAATTTATTAACGGGAGTTAATTGGGCTCTGTTTTTTATATTTTAGTTTGTGTTCTTTTAAATTGGTTTATTTTCTTTTTTTTAATCACCCTCAATTGTGTAGAAAAGTATTTAATGAGGCAAGGATATCATGTTCTATTGAAACGCTCAACATTTTGTTGAAAATGGTTAATTGTATGATTGGTGCAGGTTTAGTAAGCCTTTGTGGTTTGTCTTTGAAAAGATATTTTCCTCATTTTCCGTTTTCCACAAATGTTCGTGGAATTCTATAGAGATTTGTTGCTATGCTCGGGGTAACTCTGGATAAACAATTCTATTGAAATATGGCTTAACCGCTTCGTCTGCTTTGATTGTAGTATTTATAATGTGATTGTCAACGTTTTTTAAATATATCTTAGCCCTAATGTAGGATAGATGTGTTTTCTTAAAGTTAGTTGTAGGTTGAATGTTCAGAACTTTCATTAGAAACCTTGGGGACACATCGAACACAATGTTTGCTTTAGAGCGAACTGTGGAGGTAGTATCAATGCAATTGTTGAGTCTCAGGTAAAAATATGTACCTATCCCCCAGTTGATGTGGTTTAAAAAGGAGTGCTGACTTCTAATAAAAACATTTCCAACGACATGTAGACTTGGCTGCAAGAATCCCTAAGCTAGTAGGTAAGGTTGGGCTGATTGGGTTTGTGATATGATCGCAAAAGACCAGGCAGCCTAGCGGGCCTTTCGCCATCCCCAGCCTTAGCTAATGTGGTGACGAAATTTTAGAGAAGCGAGGGTTAGTTGTCGGATGTACGGATGCATTTTAGACATTGGGTGCTATTGCTTTTACTCAAACAAAATGTCTAAATCGAAGCATTTGCTAACTTTTGACTTGACTGTGTTTCTGTCACATTGGTTGAATTTATTTATATTTTAAAAATAAGTTGTTGAGCACTAAACTTATTTTATTCGTTTCTATTTATGCAAACTGATTGCTTTTCTACCAATAATATTACTATCCTTGAGGGTTCCCTACAATTAGTTTAAGTAAAATTTTAAAGAAGACACATGTGGGTGCTCAAATCTAACCCCGCATCTGAAACATTAAAAATTTACCGGTTAACACATCCACAATATAGCACATCAAAAATTGTTGTGATAGCTCCCGCGTGCGTCTTTTGTTCTTCCTTATTTTTTGTGCAAAGCTGTTGTTTCACCTAGCTCTGGTCTCTTTTGCTGCTTCGTTTATATGCCTGCTTATTGGGATCAGTGAAACCCAGTAAACACGAATTGCAGCACTAATGTTGGATTGCAGGCACTGCTCCCACTGGTCTTCTTTCTCAAGCAATTTGTTGATATTTTTGTTTATGCTCCATTTCCAATGAATAGATGAAGAAACATTTTGAACATGGATAACTTAAAACCTTGAGATACATCGGAATACGCGGTCGTCTTGCGAATTGGGTTGCCCTTTTACAGTTCTCATAAAGTAAACCCACTGTCATTCGTCATAACCCTGACTGACTATCATTCCCTTTCCTTTTTCCTTGTCGTTTGAAAAGCTCTCGGTTTAAATAAAATTTGTCAAGTCATGTCACTAAGCACTCTTTCAATGCTTTGACAGCTACAGTGATATCTTCCCTGCAAATATATTGCTGTGCATTCTATCATTAGTAGATCAGTCTGGCTTAGTTGCATTCAGTGGCAAATACACTTGTCAAAATCCCAATAAAATCAGCGTCTTTCGTCTTCTCGTTCTTACTTGTTATTTCCTTCCTAAATGCCCGTAGAGTGCAGACTCGACTGATATTTCAGAATCTACGATTTGGAAAGTGCACAAAGTCAAAAACATGGGGCTTAAATTCCCAAAGTACCTGAACCATATTTTTTCCTTCTCTATAGTGTCGGCCAAAATATCCGAAAAATGGTATTCTCCATCTCCTCAATTTCAAAGCGGCTCAATGAACCTTGCAATAAAATGAATCTTGAACAAAGGCTCCATTACAAACCGCAGTTTCAAAAAGTTTAAGCTAGCTTTATAGCTTATACTCTTAAATAATCATCTTCATCATAAAAATGTTTAAATAAAAATTTGATTGTTATTTAATTTCAGACCTGGTACGACAACTTTGTTGATGTGATGAAGTCGGCTTTCGATTTTTCCCTATTTCTCGACTTGAAGTTTTCAATATTTAATTTGTCGACTTTGTTGCTGTTCATTTGGTAAGTACATTCGTTTTACTTCTTAAACTTAATTATATCCATAACTGCGCAATAGGCAAAAAAATAATATTTGTTTACAAAATAACAGAAGCAGAAATAATGCATACGTGTCACATTTATTATTAAATTTTCCCTTTAGCCTCTCGTCAGAGCTAAATACTTTGGTTACGAAATTAGAAAAGCAGACGTAGGTATCTTTCGCCGTCCAAGGCAGACATTGAGAAAAATGACAGAAAAAAAAAATAAATGTATATATATGTATGACAATTTTAATGACATTTTTATTTTGAGAGACGGCCAACAAAAGTTTTAGCTAAATTTGCTGCCGTCGATTACGCATGGCGGCAACTGTATTTAAAAAAAAAAAAAAAAAAAACGAAATATTATTAATGATCTGAGAAAAAGGAAAAAACGCTGACTGAGTGCTTATATGTATTTTTAGAAAACTTTTTAAAATGGTTTTCAAGGGAGGTCAAGGAACCGATTTTATATGATCGTAAATCGCTATAAAGCTGATTTTTTAATTAGTGTGTAGGTATTGATAAACGTGCGTGATATTTACGACTACTACGCAATTGAGGATTTTAAATCAGTTTTTTGAAATAACACGGTCATATGATTTGCTGTGAGGATCTAGGCTCAAGGTCCTAAGAACTGTTTGCTCTTACCTAATATTTGTTAAGAAACTGTATTATGTGAGCGCATTTAGTACGCGACGTACAATGTTTTTAAAACAAAATTATGAAGCACTGTAGAGAGACGAAAAGAGAGCCGAAAAGGTTGGTCTGATTCGATTATCTCTCGAAATTTATATAAATAAAACACTTTAAAATAAAATGTGTTCTTACATATTTTGTTTATGGATATCTAGATACTAGGAAAACGCAGCGGCTAAAATTTCTATGAAAAATTATTTGGTAGCATTTAAATTTTAAACAAAAGCAAATTGTGTAAGCGCGAGTTAAGTATCCATAGCAAAACATATTGAGAAAAAAGATAACATTATTTGTATTCAATGATATCTTTAGTCTCTAGTACAGTCTTGCACACAACGCTACAATGATAACATATGTAAAAGAGATAATATCGTTTGTATACAATGTTGGAATATTATCTCTTCTTCATTATCAAGCAAGACGATTGTACGCTTGGGTCTCCTTGTAGATAGATAAGAAAAGTATATAAATACGACTGTATGATGAATTTATCAACAGTCTTATTGTAACTACATAGTAGCCTTAAGCTCCTTTTAGAATTAGTAAAAAGTATTTCAATAATAAAGGACATAGTTCCAAATAAATATTGTTTAATTTTAAAAGTAAGAAACAAGTGTTTTAATTGGCGATCCTGCCAGGAGGTTAAATATACTTTTTAACTTCAATCGAGCGGACCTCGGGAACAAGTAGTGAAATCTAGTATAAACAGAACACTCGCGTTACCGGTTACAAGAATTACCTAGCATAGCAGGTACAAATATAGCTTCTTCGTACGAAGCAGCAAAGCAATTCAGTGAAAGTGTATATGTGGAGGAAAAAAACACACAAATTCGACGACAACAGACACGAGTTCAAAATGGAACAACTCGCAGTATTAATGGCAAGATTAGAAGCTTTAGAAACCAGGAGCAACACAGTAACACAAACCCTAGAGCACACACGCACAGAGAATGCAAGGTTAGCAGCAATAATAACTAACCAAAATCAAATAAACACTAATTTAGAAACAAAACTAAATGAAGTAAAATCTGGATTAGGCATAGTACCAAACATACCTGTGCTAGAGGAAATAAGAACCACATATACAGATGGTAGTGAAATACAGTTAGACGCATTTAAAAGCCTACCTATTTTCAACGGCGATCAATCAAATTATCGGTCGTGGCGCGAAGAAGCATCCAGATTAATGGACAGCATTAAAAACTTCAAAACACACAGTAAGTACGCAGCAGCATTGACTATAGTGAAAAGTAAAATACAGGGTGCAGCCGCGAATGTGTTAACTAATTATAACACAATTTTTAATTTTGAGGCGATACGTAACAGATTAGATTATACGTACTCTAATCAAGAACCTCTATACGTGCTACAAGACATGATGAAAGCCATCACGCAAAAAAGAAGCACACTGTCTGAATACCACGACGAGATAAATAAAAATCTCAATTTAATAATATCAAAAATCACTATGTCAGGTGATCCGCCGAATATAATCGACAGACTAATTAAAAATGCTAACGACGACGCAGTTCGTATATTCATTGATGGTATGAGTGACAACTTTACAAGAGGATCATTATATTCAGCTACAATAAATGATCTAGAACACGCATTCGCAATTGCTCGCAGAATAGAACATGATAATGTGCACAGGCATTTACATCTCACTCAGGATAAGCACCACAAAAATATGCCACATGAACGCAGAAACGAAAGAAGACCAAATTATTCGAGCCAAACAACGAATTATCAACCCCAGAAGCAATACGATAATATGCAGCAACACAATCAAGGACCACAGCCGATGGAGATAAACTCGAGACAAATTGTACATGCACAGCGACAAAATTGGAATCAATACAAACCCGATGTATATAATCCACCAGCGAAACGTGAACACAGCGGGAGTTTCAACACACACAACAGACCGCAACGATCTTATCAGCAGAACTTCAAGCAGCAGAGAGTAAATAACTCCCGACAACAACGCAGAGACGATGTCAGCAGTACATATGCAGAAGCAGATGAAACGGAATGTATGGTAAATAATAACATAAGAATAGATCATTTAAACTAGTAGACGGGTTGCCCTGCTTAAATTTAACTAGTACTATTTCTAAGAAAATTTATAAAATTCTTATTGATACTGGTGCAACCCATAATTACATTAATAGAAAATGCGATTCTAGCAAAAAAATTAAAATTAAACCTATAAAAATAAAAACAATGCATGGTTATTCTATGGTAGATACAAAGAAAGTAGTTAGGATATTAAAGAAAAATATAACATTTTTTGAATTAGAGGATATTCAGTCTTTTGATATGATATTAGGATATGAAGGACTTAAAGTTCTAAACGCGGAAATAAATTTCAGTAATATGACTCTAACTACCATAAGCAGTGTCGAATCTATTCAGAAAATTAATTACATAATTGGGGAAAATAATATTTATAAAGCAGACATAGATAGACTGATGAAGATTAATAACAGCATAGGACCGTTACCCTTTACAGATACTATAGAAGCAAGCATTAGGACGACCAATGATAATCCGGTTTATGTTAAACAATATCCATATCCCATAGCAGATAACGAATTCGTAAACAAAGAAATACAGAAACTCTTACATGACGATATAATAGAAAAAAGCCATAGTCCTTATAACAGTCCCATATGGACAGTACCTAAAAAAGGTTTGGACGAAAAAGGAAAACCAAAACGGCGCATGGTTGTTGATTTCCAAAAACTTAACGCTCACACTGTAACAGACAGATACCCCATTCCGGATGTCAACATGACAATTCAAAATTTAGGTAAAGCCAAGTACTTTACAACATTAGATTTGGAGTCAGGTTTCCACCAAATTAAAATCAAAACAGATGACAAAGAAAAAACAGCTTTTGCTATAAATGGCGCAAAATATCATTTTAAACGAATGCCTTTCGGGCTCAAAAATGCACCAAGCATATTTCAGAGATGCGTGGACGACATTTTGAGAGACTTTGTAGGTAAATTCGTACACGTTTACATTGATGACGTATTGATATATTCTTCATCTGAGGAAGAACATATACAGCACATAAGTCAAGTATTCGACGTACTCAATAAAGCCACACTAAAAATATCTGATGAGAAAAGTAAGTTTTTTCAAGAAGAAGTAGAATACTTAGGTCACATAATCAGACATGGTAGAATCACTACGAACCCTGAGAAAATAGCAGCTATAGAAAATTTTCCAGTCCCACAAACGGTAAAGGATTTGAGAGGATTTTTAGGTCTTACAGGTTACTATCGTAAGTTTATAAAAGGATACGCAAGCATAGCCAAGCCCCTGACATTATATTTACGAGGAGATAACGGTAAAGTAAACAAAAAACAAAGTAAAAATATTAAGTTAAATCTGAATGATTCAGCATTAGAAGCGATTAGAATTTTAAAAAATTATTTGAAAGAACAAGTCGAACTTTTTCAACCGGATTATAGTAAACCATTCGAGCTTACTACTGATGCATCCAACATAGCTATTGGAGCCGTACTAAGTCAGAATAAGCAACCTATACACTTCTTGTCAAGAACACTGAGTAAGACAGAAGAGAACTATAGCACAAACGAGAAAGAGCTATTAGCGATCATATGGTCCTTACAAAAACTCAGAAACTACATGTATGGTATAGCAGACTTAACCATATATACCGATCACCAGAGCCTTATATATTCTGTATCAGGAAAAAATCCCAACACAAAGCTGAAACGTTGGAAGGGAATCATTGAAGACTTTGGAGCAAAATTAGTTTATAAACCAGGAAACCTAAATCTTGTAGCTGACGCATTATCACGTCAACGCATAAATACTTCTACCATAGAAACAGCACATTCAGCTGAAAGTTCTTCTAATGATATAATAAAAACTGTGAATCAGCCTTTTAATGCATACACTGCACAGTTCGAACTTATTGAAGATATAACAAATAATATCGAAACACAAATCTATTTTAGTAACAAAATAAGACTCATAATAAAGTTTAAGGACAAAGACTCTTTACTAAGGCAGATGAAAGAAGTTATACAACCCCAAAAGATTGTAGCTTTGCATACGAAATTTGAAAACATATACAAATATGGTGAAAACATAAAAAAAGAATTCCCACTAGTAAGATTTATATTCACACCAAGAAAACTTCAAAACGTGACAAATTTGGAGGAACAACTAAAACTTGTAAGGGTAACTCACGAAAGAGCACACCGAGGGTTACGTAACAATATACAAGAAATCTCAGAGAAATATTACTGGCCCGATCTAAATAAACAAGCAAAGAGTTTCAACAAAAAATGCATAGCATGTCTATTTGGAAAATATGAAAGAAAACCTATCAGAGAACCTCTGAATAATTCAGAAATACCAACACATGCGGGAACACACATTCATATGGACATATACTTCAACGACAAGTATACTTTCCTTGTAACAGTAGATAAGTATTCTAAATATACAATCCTTCGGGAAATCGAAACTCGAAACAGACTGTACGACGTTATGGAAGAGGTCTTATCTAATTATTTCCCAAAATGTGAACGACTCATGACAGATAACGAGAAGGGATTCAAAACAGAAATGGTGAACCAAATGTGTTTGAAATACAACATAACTAAAGTAGAAACTCCAGTATACAGATCGACAGCGAACGGTCAGGTAGAACGTGTAAACGGTACAATAACTGAACTGTCTAGAATATTCACAATTCAGAATAAAACAAGACTTATCGAAGAAATATTTAGAACAGTGCGTGAATTAAATAATTCTATACACTCAGTTACCGGTTTGAAACCTAGAGACATTTTCTTTAATCAAAATAAATATAGCAATAGTGAAATTATAATAAATAAACTAAACTCAGCATCCAAAAAAGTGATCGAACGTCTAAATAAAGGAACTCGACACAGAGAGTATAAAAAAGGAGATAAGATAATGGTAAGAATCACAGGTCTTAGAAAGAAATCTAACGCCAGATACATAACAAGAATAGTAGAAGAAGATAAAGGAGACACTGTAATCTCTAAAGAAGGAATAAAAATTCACAAGGATAACATAAAGAATTATCATTTTTCAGATGACGAAAATATTAATATTCCTAACATTACTAGGAATTGTACAGAGTCAAGAAGGGCAAGGAAACGTTCAAATAACTGAGTTACTAAACAAGAAGTTTATACTTACGCAAACAGATGACGTGTATTTATTCAAAGAACAAACTTATTTGTTACATGCCACCAACCTGACTTCGATATTTCAACCTTACGTAAATATCGTAACTAGTAAATATCAACCTACACAAGAAGAAAAAATTTGGTTAAGTAAAATTAAGAATTTAGCAGACCAATTACAAGAACATACTAGGCATACTAGATCAATTAACTTTTTAGGAACAGCTTTCAAATATGTGTTTGGTAATCCTGACCATTATGACTTAGTTAACATAGAAACGAGTATAAATAATCTCATAGAAAACAATAATAAACAAAAAACTATAAATTCTAGATTTGAACAAATTTTGCAACAATTCGAAGGTCAGAGCCTTAAAGAACATTTAGTAATAGAACAAGTGTACGAACAATTATTATTATTGACCAGAACAATTAATGCAGCAAAAAATAATGAATATTTATCAGAAAGCCTAGACTTAGATGACATTAAAAATATTATTCAACATGAAATAATTCAAGTACCCATAATAAATATACTTGAGTACTCTAAAATATTATTAGCTAGAACTGATGAATTCTTCATCACAATATATAAATATCCAGTTCTAATTAAATCATGTAAATTGTATAAAGTAACACCTTTAAATTCAAAACATGGAAAAATCATTACAGATAAAACAATTGCCTTATGTAACCAAACTTATTTAAGAACAAGAAATTGTCAAAATCATCTAAGTAAAAACATTTGTGAAATTAACTTTGAAGAAGAAAATTGTCTTATTCCACTTTTAAAGAATATAACTTCAAAATGCAACATTAAACAAGAATACGATTACGACTTAGAAATTGAATCCGGTGTTATGTTATTAAGCGGTAAGCATAAGTTAAATAATCAAACAATTAATGGTATAAACTTAGTTACTTATGAAAATACTATAAATCTAGACGATAAAATATACAAAAACATGCATAAGCAAATTAAAGAAGTTATATTAAGAAATCATAATTCAGAGTCTTACATCGACCAAATAATTAAAGAAGATACAATGTACAAATTCGATAACATAGATACTTTAAAAAAACTAATTATTCCTTTTGAAGAAAAACCGATATTATCAACTATATACACAATTGTAACACTGATTGTTATTCTAGCATTTACGTACGTAATGATAAAAACTATACAATGTATAACAGATCGTCAAAAACAAAAAAAGATTGACGCATATAACAAAACTTATGAAAGAGAAATGTTAAAAATAGCGTCGAAAAATCGGGACGATTTCGTTTAACAAGGGGGGGAGTTAAGTATCCATAGCAAAACATATTGAGAAAAAAGATAACATTATTTGTATTCAATGATATCTTTAGTCTCTAGTACAGTCTTGCACACAACGCTACAATGATAACATATGTAAAAGAGATAATATCGTTTGTATACAATGTTGGAATATTATCTCTTCTTCATTATCAAGCAAGACGATTGTACGCTTGGGTCTCCTTGTAGATAGATAAGAAAAGTATATAAATACGACTGTATGATGAATTTATCAACAGTCTTATTGTAACTACATAGTAGCCTTAAGCTCCTTTTAGAATTAGTAAAAAGTATTTCAATAATAAAGGACATAGTTCCAAATAAATATTGTTTAATTTTAAAAGTAAGAAACAAGTGTTTTAATTCGCGCTGCAATGATGTTATTGGATCTTTGCGAAAATTACTGTAAAATCGTTTTATATCGGAATAAGTCTGACAAAAAAATAAAATAAATAAAATGTTTGGCATATAAAAAATCTTGGATATTCAACGCGTTCTAGGATTCTAAACATTTTACAATTGGCTTTTATTTAACTTTTGGTATATACAATTTGACTTAAGCTAGGTAACAAATGATGGTGAATAGTTAATATTTAAATGTGTTGGCTCAACCACAGGGGCCCAACGGTATACAACAATTGTTTTCTTATATCTATTTTACATAAATTGTGGTTGTCTTCTCGGATTCATACTCGTAGTATGCATCGCTGTCTGGGTTTACCTCAGGGTGTTCAAGTCCGGGTGTTGATGGTAGGATTCTAAAGTCCCGAAAGTTCTTATTAAACTTACTGAATGTCAAATGCTTATTGACCGCGTTTCGTTTAGGTGTAGGAATGACTCGATGTGTTTCAGTTTTTTTTTGGCCTGGTTGGTCAATAGTTTTTTATTTGACGTTTATAAAGGTATAGCTGACAAATCTAGTCAACAATTGCTGAGTACAAAGTTGACAAATATATTTCACAATTTGCACTAAAACTCCAGCGCAAATGATAAAACATTCATTTTCGGCCTTACCAATAATCAACTTTAGTCTGGCAGTTTATGCAAAGACCCCACACTTTCCAAAATCCCTTTACCAATAAACAAATATAGTTGCCAGAATATCGCTAACTGTAGGGTTAAATGTTAATGTTCAGAAACCCATGTTTATCTGGGGGGAAATCCTTCCGAAATGTCATTTTGAAGAGGAGTGTTGCCCAACTATCCTAATGGATGGTATGGAATTTCGTAATAGGAGCAAATTTACATACGCTGTTGTTCAGCCTGACCGTTTATAATTATAAACAAATTTTAGTAAATTGTTAATATTTTCTGATTTTATTCGTTGGAATACAACAATGCAAGTGGTTTTCAAGTCTAGCAAACACAAATTTGTACAAATGTATGCACAAAATTGAAAAATAATGCATTTTTGTTTTATTTCTAAACACTTACCCCCGTATTAATAAACAAAAATGTGCACAAGTAAGTTAGCTAGTAGGCATCAGATAGCATGCAAAAATTTTGCATAACTGCTAAATAACGAGTTGATAACTTTTTACGCAGCGTTTATTAATATTTGGGTTGAAATATGTACTTCGAATATTTTGATTAAAAGAAATGGTTAGTGTTTTTCTCTGCTTTGTCTTGTTTAACCGCTAGTGCTTGCTTTATGATTGATTTTCATTTTAGTTTGTAACGAATGCATGCTGAGTAAAAAATAAATTTGATATAAGTTTTGGGATCTTTCCAAGAATTTCTTGAGAGTACTAGCTAAGGGAATAAAATATCTGTTCATTTAATATTGGACAGCTCATACCTGAATACCTTCTTTTTTTTTACAATTCTCAGTACCTTAGGCGGCAGGTAGATTTTGGATGAAGATCTCAAATATTGGTGTGGAAATGGTTGTTGTGAAAAGGTTTATTTCGCGGAAAATATAGATAGAAGAATTGTCAGCATTCAGCAAAATCCATGCGAAATAATAAATTTGGGAACTGCTGGAGGAATATCAGGTAGTATGTGCGAATTTAAGATATACAAAGTTCTGTATTACTTAGTGCGAATTCATCTAGGAGAACACATGACAGTTTATGTATATGTAGAAGGATGTCCAAGGCTTTATATTTTTTTTCCGAATTAAGTAATAAAGCTATGCAATTTTTAGAAGATCAAATTGTATTTATATTCACACCTTCATATACTTTTGCAAGTACTGTTTTGCAAACGGAAATGAATAAGCAGGTTATTATTTCTTTCGAAAATATTCACTTGCTAACGATCTAAATGTGATCTTTAGACTGCCAGTAAGTTTTGATTTGCATTATCAGCCAACGAATAAATCAAAGCATTCTAATAAACTGTGTTCCGTTTACTGTATAATTTACAAGAGACCTTATTACGACACAAATTCACTCATAAATCAATCGTGAAGTATTAGAAAACAAAGGAAAGCGTACTATAAAAAGTAGCGAAAATTGTGTGCGATCGAACAATAAGGCATTACTGATTTGCATACGATATTTGACAGATCAGCGGATATTTTGTGCATTTCCTATTTTCTGTTTTGTTTTTTGCTTGTAATAAGCTTCAAAAAGCATTTAAAAGAAATCTGCTGGGCAAATTAATTTGCAATTTAAATATTCCTTTTTTTAGAATAAAATCCTCGTTGTGAAATAAACCATTGACCTTGTTTTTTACGAAAACAAATTATGAAATTTGAATTCTGCGATGACAAAAAATGTAATAGTTTCTAAGAAAGTTGTCGCACTAGCAAATGTGGAGGTCTAATTGTTTATTGGTACCGTTTCACTAATGCTGTACATTTTTACTAAAGCTGGCAACCAGCTAATTGTCGACATTAGTGTTTGATTATTAGTAAGGCCGTTTATTTTTAAGGAGTTTGGCACCCCGCTAGTCATCTAGCGATCAATGCGGTCAATGTCTGGACTCAATTTGACGTTTTTAAACGCGTCAGTTTAAAAACAGTCAGTTAGTAAAATATCGGCTTCTTCTGAGAAAAAGAGAATAGATGCATTAACCAGACAGAGAGGCAATGTCCACATTTGTTTTGATTCAAAAAGTTAAAACGTTGAACATGCCCAAAAGCCAAGCTGTCATTCATTTTGTTTGTCCGATTGTACTACCTTCCATTTGATAACATATATTTGTCAAAATCAGTATACCTAATAATATATTGGTATGAAGAAAAATTAGCAAAATGCTTTGAATAAAAGTTTGCGGCAAAGTAAACGAACTAAACAATTTCTTTGAATTGGAAACTCATTTTTCAAAAGTAAGTTCGAAAATTCGTACCTTTCATACACTTGCATTGCAATTCCTGTCAAACCTGACCAGTAAATTTCAATCTTTTGGAATTTTCTAAAGGGAATAAAGTTTGAAACAGAAAATATTGTAAATGACTACAATCTATAGCTCTAATTGCACCTAAAAACATGAATTAAAAATACAACAAATTACAGCATCCATATTTTGTTGATTTTCCTGCAAAAACAGAACGAAACTTAACTATTGCATAAAAAGTAAATACAAAAGATTTAGTAAATGCTCTGAGTCCGCAAAATAGCAGACTTGGAATTTTCGTAGTAATTGCTTTGTCTGACACTGACACGTTATATTTATACAAATCTTTTCGAACATGTCAAAAATTGGAGTTAACTGTTAAATTAGTTTCTATCCATACCAAACTTAGCAAATGCTTCGAGTTTGCCTTTGTTTGAGTAAAAGAAATTATATTCAAATTGAGCAGAATTTGGTGATACTTCGTTTGGGTTTTCCATTATGCAAATAGTTGATTAAAGTGTTTGCAATATAGATGACGAGTTTGAAAATGAATGACAGCAAGCCAAATAACAGCAAAACTCAGCACTGAATTCTTGCCCCCACAAATTAACTGGGGTCAGTACAAAGCACAACTAATGTGCCCTAGAGCCCATGTCAAACACAGTTTTTCAGTACCAGGGCGAGTTCAGTGCTATATCGAACGCATTAGGGTTAACCCAGTGCGCACTAGTGCGCAGTAGGGCCCACGTCAAACAATCCTAAATCTAACAAATTCTGTACGCAGGGCCAAATGCAGTGCTACAAGTAGAACAGATGCATTCGCCAAAACCAAACACGGCCAGCAAATGTCAAAAACCGATGATGCCAAATACTTGAAATTGTTTATTATTTTCTTTTGTGCTGTGATACGCTTTTGCAGCAAAATTTAGAAAAAGACACATGTTGCAGTGCTGCGGTGATTGCAGAATTTGTTTGGTTATATACATATCAACAACATGTGTGTATTCTAATCTTGCTGCGCAGTGAATTCTGCTTTGGACATAACGCGTTATTTTGCTCTAATTTCCATAGCGGTAAGAGAGATATAGCATTTAGCGAATATTGTTGCAAGAAATACATAAACACATTCGGCCTTACCAATAATCAACTTTAGTCCGGCAGTTTATGCAAAGACCCCACACTTTCCAAAATCCCTTTACCAATAAACAAATATAGTTGCCAGAATATCGCTAACTGTAGGGTTAAATGTTAATGTTCAGAAACCCATGTTTATCTCGGGCATTAGCTAAATAAATCCTCCCGAAATGTCATTTTGCAGAGGAGTGTTGCCCAACTATCCTAATGGATGGTATGGAATTTTGTAATAGGAGCAAATTTACATACGCTGTTGTTCAGCCTGAACGTTTATAATTATAAACTAATTTTCGTAAATGCAAATGTTTTCTGATTTTATTCGTTGGAATACAACAATGCAAGTGGTTTTTAAGCCTAGCAAACACGAATTTGTACAAATGTATGCACAAAATTGAAAAATAATGTATTTTTGTTTTACATATTTCTAAACACTTACCCCCGTTTTACAATATTTAGCAAACAAAAATTTTACGTAACTGCTGAATAACGAGTTGATAGCTTTTACGCAGCGTTTATTAATATTTGGGTTAAAATATGTACTTCGAATATTTTGATTAACAGAAATGCTTAGTGTTTCTCTCCGCTTTGTCTTGTTTAACCGCTAGTGCTTGCTTTATGATTGATTTTCATTTTAGTTTGTAACGAATGCATGCTGAGTAAAAAATTAATTTGATATAAGTTTGGGATCTTTCCAAGAATTTCTTGAGAGTATTCGCTAAGGGAATAAAATATCTGTTCATTTAATATTGGACAGCTGATACCTGAATACTTTTTTTTACAATTCTCAGTACCTTAGGCGGCAGGTAGATTTTGGATGAAGATCTCAAATATTAGTGTGGAAATGGTTGTTGTGAAAAAGTTGACTTCGCGGAAAATATAGGTAGAAGAACTGTCAGAATTCAGCGAAATTCGCGCGAAACAATAAATTTGGGAACTGCTGGCGGAATATCAGGGTAGTATTCAAGATATACAAAGTTCTGTATTACTTGGTGCGAATTCATCTAGGAGAAAACATGACAGTTTATGTATATGTAGAAGAATGTCCAAGGCTTTATATTTTTTTTTTCCCGAATTAGGTAATAAAGCTATGCAATTTTTAAAAGATCAAATTGTATTTATTTTCACACCTCCATATACTTTTGTAAGTACTGTTTTTCAAACGGAAATGAATGGGCAGGTTTATATTTCTTTCGAAAATATTCACTTGCTTACGATCTAAATGTGATCTTTAGACTACAAATGAGTTTTTATTTGCATTATCAGCCAACGAATAAACCAAAGCATTCTAATAAACTGTGTTCCGTTTATTGTATAATTTAAAAGAGATCTTATTACGACACAAATTCACTCATAAATCAAACGTGAAGTATTAGAAAACCAAAGAAAGCGTACTATAGAAAGTACCGAAAATTGTGTCCGATCGAACAATAGGGCATTACTGATTTGCATACGATATTTGACAGATCAGCGGATATTTTGTGCATTTCCTATTTTCTGTTTTGTTTTTTGCTTATAATAAGCTTCAAAAAGGATTTAATAGAAATCTGTTGGGCAAATTAATTTGCAATTTAAATATTCCTTTTTTTAGAATAAAATCCTCGTTGTGAAATAAACCATTGACCTTGTTTTTCACGAAAACAAATTATGAAATTTGAATTCTGCGATGACAAAAAATGTAATAGTTTCTAAGAAAGTTGTCGCACTAGCAAATGTGGAGGTCTAATTGTTTATTGGTACCGTTTCACTAATGCTGTACATTTTTACTAAAGCTGGCAACCAGCTAGTCGTCGACATTAGTGTTTGATTATTAGTAAGGCCGATTGTACCTAGTCCTGCCATAAGTTCTGTTACAAATACAAAGCGCTGTAGAAAAAAAACTAGTTAACATATCGTATTGAAAATAGTTTTGTTTATTAGCTTACATTATTGGCAATAGAATAAAAATAATTTCACTCAAAATGGCCGCTTTTGGCTTTCACACAAGCTCTTAAACGTAGTGGCCATTGGGCTATAGCGGCACGTACGGTTTCAATAGAGATTGTGGACGCTGCTCTGGTCAATGCTGCTCTAAGACTTTCCAAATTTCTGTGGGGAGTCTTACAGGCCATGTTTTCAAGTTCTAACCACAAACCATAATCCAGTGGATTCAGATCTGGACTCCCCGAGGGCCAATCTTCTGCTGCTATAAAGCCAGGAATATTGAGCCTGAGCCACTCCTGTGTGGTTTTGGCCTTATGCGCTGGAGCAGAGTCTTGTTGAAAGATCCACCTGTTTCCGCCAAAAAGAGAATTGGTCAAACCTTTCACAACGCCTTCTAGCACGTCTTTTTGGTAAACCTTTGCCCAGTTTTTACGCCTTTTTAGCAGAAATGGAGGGATGTGACACCTTGATGGGATACCCCCCACCAAACCATTACGGAAGCTGTATGGTGGCCTCGTTGAATTCTGGGAACGATTTTTTTCGCTTCCTTAGATGACGTGGCATAGACCTTGTCATTTTGTTGATTAAAAAGTTCTTCCAAGGTAAACAATTTTTTCATCCGTAAAAAGAATGTTTTCATGCCCATTGGCCGCGTGCCACTGCAGAAGTCGTTTACATCTTTCCAGCCTAATTTTTTTCAATTGAGGAGTTAGAAGATGTCCCGTGGACCGACGATAGACTTTCATGTGAAGATCATCCCGAATCAATCTTGACATGGATCTGGTTGATATATCCAATTCCTTGGACATGATCTTTTGTTTCCTAAGTGGATTTCTCCGAATTCGTTCACGCACTGCCTTTACTACCGCACTTGTACGAACGACGCGAGGGCGGCCACTTCTTGACCTGTCCTCCACTCCAGACAATTCGCAGAAACGACCAATAGCCCGATATACAAAAATTCTCGATATGCCGAGTGGTTTTAGCAACTCAAAAATTTGGCCCGCATTCTTCCCGCACTTATGCAACGCAATTACCGCGACTCGATTTTCTTTAACGCCCCACCCCATGTTAATAGATCGCAAGCTGAGACCAAACTGGCAAGTTTTCTTTACTAATCAATGCATGTGTTCCGAAAAAAAAGTTACCGGTGCAATTCCCACAAGAAGTTTTTAACGATAAGCGCTGGAAAATGTGTAACAGAACTTATGGCAGGACTAGGTACTTATAATAACATTGCATCCACATTATAAGTGATTATTTGTCTAATTTGCAAACATTGGCCTATAGCAGAGATTAGATTAGATTGTTTGGGGGAGGTGGAAGCAAGTTTCCATATCATTGCGGCCACAAGTGGGCTTATGATACCGGACTTGGTGATGAATCCTAGTAGATCTTTGAGTGGGCCTTCAGATATGCCCTTGCCTCAAGGTATGGTTTCCCTAGATGATGTTGACGTAACCTGATTAGACAGTCCCAGTGACATAAAAAGTGCCTATAGCAACGCTGATAGGAGCTATTTGGTCCTTACAATTGTTTTAAATTAATTTTTTTTGTCTTATCAATGAATTTTTCGTTTTCTTTTCTAGGTTCATAATACCCTATTTCTACATCCCGCAGCACATGAAAACCCATGGCTACACTGAGGAGGATAGTGCCAATTTGATTGCAATCATCGGCATCTTCAACACAATCGGTATGGTGGTGCTTGGTTTTATCGGTGATCGTCCGTGGTTGAATGTGAATATTTGCTATTCGGTTTGCATGGTTTGTAAGTATCGAAATGTCATAAGAAGACCGTAAGGAACTATCATTACTTTTCTCAACACTTTCAGTATGTGGTATCTCAGTTGCCTTAATGCCACTCTTCGTTACTAGTTACATGGGGCTTGTCGGCCTCTGTACGTTGTTTGGGCTCACGTTTGCCAGTTCGTTTTCATTCACACCCAGCATTCTAGTAAGTTTAGTGGATTTGGATGATTTTACATGTGCCTATGGTTTGGTGCTATTGGTGCAAGGACTTGGAATTATTGTCGGTCCGCCATTAGCTGGTGTTATCTACGATATAACGTTAAGGTATGCATGATTGTACAGCTCTTTTTATTCCATTATTTTGAACTGATTGAAACAGGTTTCAATATTTAGTATACCTACATCCAAAAACAGTTCTTGCATGCGAAATATTTTGCATTCAAACATTTCTTTCTGCTTTTATTTTAGATGGGATGATTCGTTCTACGCAGCCGGATTCTTTATAGCTTTATCAGGATTCCTGGCCTATTTGATCGAGTTCTTCGAGAGACGTGAAAGGCGCCTCAAAGAAAGTGATAGTGATTCTTAGAAACACAAAAGCACGCGAGCTTCTTAAGGTTATACACATTTTCTATTTCTGTTCGAACAAATTTGTACTTTGTATGTCCAACTTTAGAATAAACGTAATAAACTACTTAATTTATTTTCCACAATTTACTTAAAAAACATAAATAAATACTAACTAGCGAAACAAATTTTTGGACAGTGTATCACTGCCTTTCGGACACCATACAGAAATATTAGAACCGAAAAACGTAAACCAATTCGACAAATATTTCTACGCACTTTGTTTAATTACAATTCGAAATCGTAACTTTCTAAAACTGAAGATACAATAATAGTTTTTAAAATTAATTAATCTAAAGCCGGTACACAATCATTTCCAGAAAAACAAATAACGATCACACGTTTTTGAGTCAAAATTCATTGTAAATTCATACTAAAGCACCATTTTTTACTTAAAAACAAAATAAATAAATAAATAGTCAAGTCGAAGTAAATAAATTTGAAATAATATTATTAGAAAATTTCCATTGCACAAATTTAAAATTAAAACGAAATCTAAAACGTAATACAGATAAAACTAAAAAAAGGTGACTACTTTGTGTCGCTCTTTATGACTTAAAAAATGTTGGTGCACTTAAATAAATTTAGAGGCAAAGAAGAAATGAAGAAACTTATTTATTTCTGTTAACAAATTACCTATATAAATTTGTCTTTATTTTCATAAATGTACTCTGCTTATTTCTTTCATATTACATACTTGCGTGAAATTTTCAAGTATTATTAAAATGTAATTTTAACTTAGACATATATTTACGTATGTTATTCTATTGTTTATTATTTTCTGTTATCATAGGAATAAATTATTTAGACATTTTTTGTATGTTTTTTTTAATATGTTTTAGTTCTTATATTTTATGTTATAGTGTATAATTCACATAGACATAAGGGTTATACAAATAATGTATCATAAAAACAGATCTTAAAGCGATCACTTTAATAATTGTAATAAATAAAAATAAAAATTAAACAAAATATTCACGAATGTGAACCTGATATAAGCATTAAATTAAATGAACATCTAAAATAAACGATTTAAAAATAAATTCTAAAAAACTATTGTTTTATTTGTAGAAAGCAATGTAACTTTCAAATTGAATGGAGCATTCGTTGAATAAAGCCAAACGGATAAGAGATCACTCTTGAGTCGGATTTACTATTTTAGCAAATTTGTTAGTAGCGAATTGACAGCAGTAGCATGCCCCTCATCGTAAGATCTACGTGTGCGGTTTATTTGGGAAGAAATTTAAAATTTGTGTGAAATGCGTTTAACGTATGTTTTCTCTGTGTGTGGTAAGTTTGGTGCCAATAATAATCCAGTCAGGGAGAAGGATATGATTTGATCACGATGAATATCGAATATGAAAAGCCAATTGTCACCATATTTACCACGGCTGAGAAACCGAGCCATGAAGCGTAGACATTTTCTCTTCGTTTTCCAAATAAAGGGTTTCCAATAAGAGGTGTAATTGAGAATGACCCGCTATTTCGGTAGCTGTCACTTTTGAAGCTTTTATTCTTTGACATATGACAAGTAGAAACTACGCCATTAAAAATGGAACGATACATGCTTCAACAAACCATTGAAATTATTAAAATTCTACAAAAATGGTGAAAAAAACGTCGTGTCTTTGCTGATTGGGTCCTTGAAATGCATGAAAATGATCCGACATTCCATCGAAAAATCATCTTGACACAGCAAAATTGTCGCATCTGGGGCTCGGAAAACCCAAGAGTTATTGTTGAGAAGCCTCTCCATCCTCAACGTGAGGCTATCGAGGACATAGGGCAGCCACTTTGCGATTTGGTTATGGAAAATTTCGTGGAAAGGATATGGTCCTGTATGCGTGCTCGTGGTGGCCATTTGGCTGATGTTGTTTTTCATTATTAACGGCATACCTAAAGACTTGCAACAGTTGTTGAGGAATAAAAATCTTATTGGTGATTCGAGTGATTTAATGGCTGTCTTACTGTCGGTGTGGATAACGATGTTATGTACAAAAAATAAATAGTTGGTGCAAAGGTCCGTAGGGACCCTGGGCCTAGCTTCTCACAACCATTCGTTTTGTGTGACGAATGGAAGGGATCTACAGTTTAATGCCGAGTCCAAACGGCTAACTGAGAAGCTCTTTCATGACAGTTATACTCTCGGATGTTTGCCAGACGTTCGTGAGAGGTGGCGCAGTGAAAAAAAAACCTTAAGTTGGAATTTTGGTTTTCTCGGGACTCGAATCTGGGACCCCTCGCTTAGTAGTCCAACACACTAACCACTAAGCCACTGCGCCGATATTATATACAACGTCTGTTTAAATGTCAGTGGCTTTTAGAATATTGGCATGCCCTTTTTACTCGTTCATCGCGATGATTCTCTTAGTCGCAATGGAGATTTTGGTGTCAGCTTCCTAGCTTAATGCCTAAATGCTTTAGATCAATACTGTTGAAGGCCCTTTCCATCTCGAGTTGATATCATTGCACATTCATGGACGGGTAGTGATTTTTCCACAGTAGTGCCAAAAGAGTGCAGAGTTGTCTTTGCCGACCTTCCCTTCCTATAGGCAGTTGCAGTTTTGAAAGCAATTCTGCTTAAATATTATTATGAATATACCGATCTATCAGTCTTTCCAAAGTTGTCAGTAGAAAAGATGGTAGGTTCATATATGTTTGCTTCAGAATAGGAGGTTTTTCCAGTCTTGAGTAAAGAACAACACAGTAAAATTATGCAACGCTTGGCAATTTCGTAGGCAACATCATCTAAGGTATGATTCAATCTGTTTCTTTGGATTTGCACGGCAGAAGCTTAGAATCTCACATGAAAATTTGCTTCAGGTGAGCGTGTTTAATATTCCTTTGAATATGGATAACTCGTGTCCGTCTATCAACGCAACGAAACAGATATCGAGATAGCGAGACAATATTGTTCGGGCGAAACTCACAATAAGGCTGATTGACTACCCACACTCTAAAAGCTTATCGGTGTATGAGCAACCGATCGTGCGCTACCCTTTGGACCTCTCATCGAGGGAATCGATCAACAACAGCGGAAGGCTACAGACGTGTCCTCTCTGTTTTCTTTTGTCAACTGTCGAGAGAAGCAGAAGTTAAATAAATGTTGATATTCTTGAAATCGTTTCCTTTTTTACTTATCTAAACAGTCCACTAGCAGCATCATAAAACTAAATTAACCAGAGCACCTTTTATGAAATAAGTAAAAATTCCAAAACGCTTTGTCATAAAAGTTTTAGCAAAAGTTAAAAGCATTTTCTACCCTGCTGCCCGCATTGACCTTCACCTTCAACCATTTCTTCAAAAGACTGCATCAAACGCGTATACCCATTGTATTCAGTACATTTTCTGTTTTCATTGGCGTTTGATTAGAAAATGAGGACAACAAAATCGAATCAACTACATACATAAAACATAGAACTACTACTTCTACTATGTAAGTCGGAACAGGGCGCTAGTGCTCGATCTAAACAACAGAGATGACTGATTGATTTTTTAAATAATGTTATTTTATTGATTTAATTATTTATGTATGTGTGTGTGTGTCTTCTACATCTTTTTCTTTTTATATATATATAAATACTATACATAATTTTGTTATTTTAAATGTAATCAAGAATAATCAATAAAATCCTTCGCCTCTCATTGTATTGAGTTGTTTTATTTATTTATTTTTGTCTTGTATATAAATTACAGTAATCAATATATTATGCAGTTATACTTATTTATAAATTAAAAAAACAAAAAACAAATGTTTAACGTAAAATATTAACAAACCAAAAAAGAAAAGCACGCAACGCAACAAATGTGTGATAAGTGATTTCATGCTATAATTATTTTGTTTTGTTTCTTTGTAAATTCACAAGCAGTCTAAGCTTGACAAACTGTAATTTGAAGAGAATTATGTACTTTTATAACTTGTAAACAGTGTTGGGGAATCAAAACAAAAGATGGACCGGTTCAATTGCACAATTATAAAAAAAAAAAAAAAACAATCAAAGAAACACATAGAATACACAACAAGTAGTATTATAATATTTCACATAACTCTACTGGCAATTTTGAAGCTTTTTCTTTTTTAACTTCCATTAGCAGTAAAAAATAAACAAATTCGGATAGTTTGCTTAAAAATACATAATACGACACAGTAGTATAGTATAGGAGTAGTTTGCAAAATTCTTAAACTGGAATTGGTTTTCTCTTACAAAATTCTTATGTTCGCAGTGCATGACGAGCTACGCACTCTTGTAGTCTTTTATTTTCAGAGTGCTCTTGCCATAATGTCGTTGCTGCATAGATCATAGAAATGACGTAGTTTTATTCTTTTTATTTTTGTCTTAAACCGGTTTATGTATTTTTAGTTTTAAAAGTTCCACACAAGTTTTGTTTTTTTTTTTTTATTTTTAATTTAATATTTGACTTTACGTTAAAGTTTTTTGTTTTGGTTTTATTTAAATTTTTTTGTTTAGAAAAAAGATTGTAGAAAAAAAAACGTCAGAGTTCCTTTTAACAACAACTGCCGCCGGATGGACCGCCCTGGCTTCCAGAACCGGGCAATGAGGGATTTGTCGGGGAATGTTGTTGTCCGATTTTGATTCCGTTTGCCTGCGCGGAGATTCATTTAGGAACGTGAGTTATATTAAAAGCTTTAGTAACAAACCTCGTTATTTATGTCAAAGACACCCTCTTGAATTTTTTCGTAAATTTCCTTCGCGGTGTTAATGAATGCCTCCTCAACGTTGGCAGCGGTTCTAGCCGATGTCTCCATGAATACGAGACCGTGTTCGCGAGCAAAAGCCTCGCCTTCCTCCTTTTTCACTTCTCGCCGGGAATCCAAATCGCTGAAAGATAATAAAATATTAGATAATTTGTTGATTGATTGAAAAAGAAAGTTTAGAAGACATTTTTATAACAAATTATTTATTTATTTAGGAAATGGCAACTTAGTCCATGAAAAAAAATATATACAAAAAGCCGGAATGTACTATGTCAACGGGAAACTTCCATAAAACATCTACAAAAAGAGTTCAGATTCGGGAAAAAAAATATATTGAAAACGGAACCCGAGTGAAAGTATACTGAGAACCTCAATGCTGACGGGGTGCAGACTATTGCGGAGATAACAAATGACACATAACAGAATTTGTCGGCATCTAGGTTAATTGTTTTGTCAATTAAAAGCAACAGAACGCACCTGCTGTCAATAACAGGATATGATAGAGATTTAGGTCTAGAAAACAAAAACCGAGCATGAGATTCTATACTGATTTCAAACTTGACAGTAGAAAGCGTGCCAAGAAGTCTTACACGAAGCCCGCGGAAGGAGGATTTGCGACGGATGTATTCACTAGATTTAATCAAAGTTTAAGACCCCGAATATGTTGTGCGAACCACTCACATATTTGGAACTGAAATCCAGATAGTGGCCAATGAACCCTTTATGGGCTTACTGACAACCGAATGTCCGGTGAGCTGTCGTAGAACCCGGTGCTCTAGTTTGGGGGTTCTGGGTTAACCTGCCCAACCCATAAAATGTTACACAACAGAGTTTTGGTGAATGGATTTCCGTCAACTGGCAAAAAAGAGAAAGGTCAGACGAAACGCTGTGAGATCCATTTCTGTGATTGCTTTAAAGACACAGAGCTTATTTAAACACGTTAGTTAATGTCGAATGACCATTCGCCAACTAAGCTAAATAATACAGTTCCAAATGTACCTCTCGATCGCGCGACTCTTACTACTCGCTCACTTTCAAATGTCAGCCATTCAGTTTTCGCAATTTGTCTGTTGAGAACAGTAAAAGAAAAATGCTCTACTTGTTTGAACAACCTCCGGCGGGACAGCAAGGTTATTGCAGTAATAAATCATTTTCAGAGAATTCGTTCTTTGAAGTAAGGTTAGGTTCAAGTTGGTCCGTTGTATGGGGTTAGTTGCCAAGGAAATGCAAACCAAATTCTTAAGTTTACATGAACTTGACTTTAACTGTCTACGTCAAGATAGATCATTTTAAAGCAGTAAGGGCATGAAATGCGCAACAATTGAAAGTTGTTGTTAGCTGATGCATTTGGGTCTATTTATGTAAAAATTGACGATTGTGAAAATTTATACATCATTGCAGTTATGAAAGCCCCAACTTTTGGCAACCAAGGCGAACGTGCAAACATATTGAACTTGGATGTGATTCATTTGTTTTTCTGAGAAACCGCTCTCGCTCATAACCCGAACCTATTAAAATACAAATTGCACTTACCTCTTATTCCCAATCAGCATGATAACCATATTCGAGTTGGAATGCTGCCTAGCATCCTCCAGCCAAGTGGTCAAGTGATTAAATGTCTCTCGCCGAGTGATGTCATACACGAGCAAGGCACCAGCAGCGCCACGATAATACGAACGTGTAATAGATCTAAAATCAAAGAAAATCTATTATTAGTTCCTTCGTGAACTGATTTCCATTGTCCTACTTCGCAACAATGCAACTGATTAATAGTAACTAAGTGCACACCATTACATTTCGACTGCTTATCAAACGCGGTCATTATTGATGAAGAGTAAACAGTTCGCTACGAACAATGCGCTTACCTAAATGCTTCTTGGCCAGCAGTATCCCAGATTTGCAGCTTAATTTGTTTGCCATCAATTGTTATCATTCGCGCTCCAAACTCGACACCAATCGTGAGATCATGAACGGGCTGGAACCGCTTATCGGTGAACTGCAGCAGCAGGCACGATTTACCAACACCTGTCGAACAAGGAAAACAACATAATCAGTCGTGTTGTGAAGATGGGCCAATATTCAAATTTAGAAATTTATCGATTTTCACATTGCCAAACGATTGTGTTTAATGAGGGCGTTATCGCTCGTCCGGGTTCTTCGTCCCCCTAAAACGAGTTATGATGATTCAATCATCGTAACTTATAGAGGGGAGCGTAACGCGAGCCAGATAAGGGTTGCACCCTCAAGCCTGGCTACCATACCGCTACAGCGTTGTCACAGGCTTCCACAAACAATAGTGAAAGCTGAAACAAAAGAAACAGGGACCATGAAAAACCCAGCCAAGCAAGACATCATTTCTGTGGATCATTTTGCAAGCACACTATTTTTGCAATTCTCGTATTGCTGTTGTGATTTGATAGCGTGACAGCTGTTTGGACATTTGGAAGAAATAATTTTCTCCATCATACAATGAGCATACGCTGCGGGGTGATACAAATGTATGTAGTCAAAGACGATGGGGTAAAAATCGATTTTTTCCCTGTGGCTGAGTACGACGACGTTTTCGTTTGTTGGATTCCCATTGCTATCAACTACTCACCAGTATCTCCGATGATGATGTATTTGAACAAATATGCGTACGACATTTTAAATTAGGGTTTGTATAACTTTTGCGATATCACAATGAAAATTGAAGTTTTTCCTTTCGAGAGAAAATCACACAAATTACGCACTAAATTGTTTAGAGTTGCAAAATTATTTTTTCTTTCTTCCGTGCGATGGTAAACAGCAGTTCAAGCAGCGATGAATCTCTTTTTCTTTCTGTTTCTCGGTAGGTGGATGTCTTTTTTCTCGCTTTTATTTTTCTTGTCGTACAATGGAGGATTTGCTATAAAAATGACAGTGGGCGAATGTCACAATAGAGTTTTTTTTTTTGCAGATATTGCTATAAAATGAGGAAAATCGCGCACCGACATCTAGTTGTGAGTATTCAAATGGCTTTTGTAAATGCAAGGACGTAGGTCGTTCGAAATATTTGAATGATGTATTCTGGATAATTATTTATAATATTGTTTGTTGTTGCTTGTTGTTCGTAGTAATTACAAATTGATATAAATCTGTTTTATTAAACGCGTATCCTAGTAAAACAAAGTAAAGTTGACGAAAGTTGAATGAAACAATTCAGTTTGACATTCAAATTAGAGTGTTATAAAACCGATATTTTTAAATTGATGATTATCTCGACTTTCGATATGCTTTTACGATTTGCAAATACCTACTTGAAGTAGACAGCAAAAACTACTTGTGTTTATTTAAGGCATTGTGGCACATACCCTATTTTATACAGCTCTGCTTTACTAAGCTGAAGCTCCCCCTACTTTTCACTGCGAGTTATTAATTACGCGAAAATTATGGCAAAATGTTGTCATCTTTTCCAATGCACAGTTGTCTACCCTGATTCCCTTCATTAAAAAGAGAAAGACTGAACAAGAAGTCAGTGCGACAGAGAACAAACATTTGCAAGTTGTCAAATCTTTTTTTTCTTCGCTCAAACGAAATTTTGGGTTCCAAATCAAAGCGATTTTCCATTTAACCATGAAGATGGCCGACGGCTCGACTATTTTACGAAGAAATAGGCCCGGAACTAAAGCGAAGGTATTATCCGTTTCTACAAAACCCAAAGCTATCACCATACAAGTGTTTGCAGCAAATACAATTGTGGCGTTAATCGATTTGTGAATGGGAAAAATCGCGACAACAATTTGGGGCTTGGTTTTCACTTTGTGGCTGCTGCCTGTCTTCTCTACTTAGGGGGAAAAAGACCTCAACCCTTTCGAAAACTGATATTTTCACCCATTTTCCTTTTTTAATCTCTTTTTCGTGTGCCATCCCCTTTTTCTGTGTAGTGATTTTTCATTATTTCCATGATCAGGGTATGCAGTCATGCTGTGTTTACCCGCATCCCAATGATATTTTCTGTGGCAATATGTGACCTTTTCTGTGTTTTATTTTTTTCTCAAACTTTTGCAGGACTTTTGCCGCTGGCCCGATGAACCTCTGGACGAAATGGATAGCACACTGGCTGTGCAACAATACATTCAGCAGTTAATCAAAAGGGATCCTTCGAATGTGGATTTGATTCTGACTATGCCGGAGGCGCAGGACGAAGGTGTCTGGAAGTATGAGCATTTGCGGTAAGTGAAAGTTGATTAAGTATTTTGTTACTAAAAAGCCTTAACAGTCTAGTTTTGCAATACTATATTTTTTATCGGAATCAGATTGAGTGCGGACATGTGTGAATGACTGGCCTTATGTTTAATTCATGGCGGTGGTCAATGAGTGGCATTAATGTATTCCGTTCGGTTACGCCATGGAAGCCTTTGCAATATTGGTAACACTTAAGCGCAATTTACGCGACAGTTTTTCGTGGGGTCTCATTTTCATTATTAAGTTTGTCCATTGACTATTATAGATAATAGATTTCTAAATAGGTTATTAAAATTTGCTCAAACCAGAGCCTAGACATTAGAACCATTAAACAATTAAAAACTGCACCATCGTCTTACATAGATGCGTTTGTATTAACTGTATGGATAGGATATTGTAGGTATTTTTTTCTCAATTTTGTTGACAAATAATGAGAATATTGGCTATGAGTAGGTATATTCACCAACGTGCGCCGAAAGTGTCAGTGTAATCTTATATAGGCGAAGACAGATAGTTAAGAACTACTTTCCTTCATTATTTTTTCGTTGGGAAGATGCTGTGTTTAATTTCTTTTCCAATATGTTGTGCATAAGCCCCGTTACTGCAGTGGTAGAATTTCTACCACTGGGCGAACTCGAGTTACTTTCAAAAGGCAATGACTATCCATTGTACAGAAGTGTGTGAATATAGATTAAATCAATTATTGGACCAAATTTATGTCACAGGAAGATCCACTATCAGCACGCATTTAGAAATCGCACAGTGTTCACATCCTTAACACACCACAACACATTGAAGAGCGTTTGCTGATACGACTCAAGTGCCACATAAACTCGTGACAGTTTATGCTTTATGCCCTAAAAAAAGTAGCCCGTAAGTATTTAAGTAGAACTATGAGCAAACGGCCCTAGGACATTCACACCATGCGTTGGATATGATCCTTAATACGATATTTCGCAGGCCAAGGACAGTTCGCTACAGTTCTTGCAAGAGATGGAACCGCCTTCGGTCCATTTGGCGAATAGAAGGCTGTCTGGAGAAAAACGGGTTTTTGTAACTGGAAGTATGAATAATTGTTAAACGTCTATTGACTATTATTCTGTTCGACATAATTTCTTCCCGAACATTTTCAAGGGTGTACCATTTTCTCAAGCAATGCTCTTATTCAGGGTTATCGCGAATAGATTCCAATGGAAATGTTTCCCTTGTCAGCAATGTAAATCAGATTGCTGAAAAGGAGACATTTACAGGGAAATTTTATTCCCGATATGGGTGATTTAGTTTTCGAGCATCATCATCTATTACCGCCGAATTATAACGTAACACTTTAACACTTGCTCTTTCTATTCAATTTCTATGCTCACTTTTTACAAGTGTTACTTATTATGTCCTCGTTTGATCTAAAACTTAGTAATTCCCTCTATCATAATGGCTACCTTAGGTCAAAACACAAACCCTAACTTTGCGCTTGAGAATGTTTCAGTGTGAATATTTCGTTTCTCACAAGTCTCTTTATTTTCAGACAATTCTGCATGGAGCTGAACGGACTGGCAGTGCGTCTTCAGACCAATTGCTTTCCGACATCGTGCACACAGATGACAGCAACCGAACAGTGGATATTCCTATGTGCTGCACATAAAACCCCAAAAGAATGTCCTGCCATTGATTACACACGTCACACGCTAGACGGTGCTGCTTGTTTATTAAATAGCAATAAATATTTCCCCAGCCGGTATGTTGACCAAACAAACTCCTTTGGCATTTACTTTTTAACCAACAATCGTCGCCTTCCTTTGCAGGGTCTCGATAAAAGAATCATCAGTTACTAAATTAAGTTCAGTTTGTCGTCGAGTGTATAGGATCTTTTCGCATGCGTATTTCCATCATCGGAGGATATTCGATGAATTCGAGGCCGAGACATTTTTATGCCACCGTTTTACGCATTTCGTTACCAAATACAATCTCATGTCAAAAGAGAATCTAATCGTCCCAATCAATGAGGAGGAGAACTCAACGCCTGGCGAAAGCGAAGCCTAAACAAATTCTATCACACCACACTACACAAAACATAAGAAAAAGAATATAAAAAATAAAAAAAAATTATAAGATAAACAATTAGTAACATCCCGAATTGATTTTTACAAAAAAAAAAAACAAAAACAAAGTTTCTCAACAAACACAAAACACTGGCAACAAACTAAAAACATAAGAAAACAAATAGGTAAAGTGAAACATGATATTGACAAGAGCATTTTGTTCATACAAATACAAAATAATAAAACCAACAAAATTAATGCAAAAAATACAAATTTTAAATTAAAAACATAAAAGGAACTGCCTCGGACATTCGAATCTCCCGCAGTGGAAGGACGAAGTTCTTGGCTGAAGATATAGCTTAAAGAAACAATTTTTTGTAACTCATTTCATTATTATACACCATTAACCCATTGTATTGTATTATTATTCTGATTATTATATAAATTAATTATTTAATTAATAATTAGTTGTTAGTTTGCACACACAACCCTACATTTTTATGATTTTTTTTCTTTGCTACTTTCTGCTTGATACCTTTTCATTCCTTTGTGTTGAAGGTTTCGTACCAAAAGGGAAAAAAACGGAACCTTATTAGCTTCGCCACTAGACCATTTTCTTTTGAATCCACCTTAGAAAGGAGCTAAGGAACTGAATCATAGTTCGAACGTTTTTAGTTGCATTCAAAATAATCTTTTTAAGACTGAGTTTGATATGTAGGTAGCATTTAAGGCATGTTGAGCAAGGTGCTGCAAGTGCTAGTTTTGGTCCCACTTTCACTACTCCGTATTGGTTGAGGCTCTACTTAAATCGTTGTTTAAGTGGTGCACATAGCCCAACGAACGTATATCCTTTAAAATTTATATCAGCGTATTCAGTTGGTATTTCCGCCAAATATTAGTTTTCATTTGTGTAATGATGTCTATACTCAGACACACACCGCCTTGACTGACTTGGTGTTTCCAGATGTGTTCTGTGAGTTTTGTGCTTGGCAAACGCAACGTGAGTTATTTTTTGCCAGGTCGATGCATAGGTATCTGCCTGCCATCACCATTAAAATACTCAAAAACATTTTGTTATAGTGAGAAAGACACTACTGACTGACTTGAGATACGTTAAAATAAGCATTTATGATTGGTTTAAATTAGCATCAATGATTAAGACTATAACCTACAAGACGCCTGCATAGTGTTATGTATATGCGATCAGTTAAAATTTGTTTAAATGGGAAATAATTTTGCTAAATTTGGATTGGTGCGATTTATCATTTCAATCATTGGGCGCCCTACAGTATGCATCTTGCTTTTCAAAGACTTTTTCTGCGTCCGAGTTCTACAGCAGAGCTGAATGAGGTATGAGTTCCTTCAAAGTGATGTTGTAAGCAGAGAGAAATTTGTTAAAGTGTCTACTCATCTCATCTTGTTATGGGAATTTGTGCGGCTGTTGTAGGATATAAGCCCTACGTGGTTTTCCTGACACCTACAGCTGGACACTGCTGGATCTTTGATCATCCAGATCTGTTGCTGCGTTCTAGTAAAAATAGGTCGCACTGTATGCGAGATTAGTCATGCCTCAGGTTTCTGACACGTATAAGATAGCCCGGCGACTGATCGCCGATGAAACAGCTGCATCAAATAGGGGCTTTGTTTCAACCAGTCATGTTGCTTTTATTCTGCACGTGCCTCGCGTGACAGTTCGTCATAGAAATGGCCTAGCTGTTAAGTATCTATTGTCAAGGTTTTGCTCACACTTCTGTGCAATCGTGAACATCTACTTTCGTTGTTAGAGAGCAGTCCTGTTCTCTAGTGAAAATGCTTCATAAAAGTACAGTTTAGCCAGAAAATTCTGAAGATGGGTCTTAGCAACTATGACAAGACATTTGCAGCTTTCATATGTTTGTATGTTCACATAATCAAGTCGTATATACATAATATGAGATCTCGTACTCTTTTCCTTATGTTTATAGTCGAGAATTGAATATTTGTATAAGTTTTTAATTGAAATTATAATTCCGTAGATGACAAGCGTCACTGTTCACACTCTCTTTATAATATAAAAATGCGTCTTTTTATCATTTTCGTAATCCATTCGCGTAGAAAAGTAAATAGTTCTTGCAACCGTTCCATTGAGAACGAAGGGACTAGCAACTACTAACCATTCGTTTGTGATTTTTGTTTTTTGAGAGCAATGAAAACGACTTACAATTTTATGCTGAATTAAGGAGTTTTCAAAGAACAGTTATAGTTTCGAATGTTTGTGAAATTTTTGAGGTCAACAGAAGGCGGTCAATAGAAGCATAAAGCCATCCAAAATGTATGCTCGACTTAGTAGTAGATCGTAGTTTGAATGAATTGTGATACACAGCCCTATCGAGGTATCCGTTCGGAAAGTTAAATCTGATCGGAACTTAAATTGCGTTCGAAGTATCCGTTTCGGAACAAAATAAATGAAGCGCATAAACGCGTTTCGCATTAAAATATTTCGCAGCAATTAGTTGTCGGAGAGCTCCGGAAAAAATGTACTGTGTAGCTGTCAAAAGTTAGTCGTATAACGCAGTTCCACGCAATGCGACAAGGTGCGCTACACATCATCGCAGAATTTTCCCAAAAGGTGAATCGGAACGGATACCTCGAATGGAATTTCTTCGATTTCGTACAAATCGGAGAAAATTCCGTTCCGAACGGATACCTCGATAGGGGTGCCAATCTGACATCCGAGCAGTCAGAGCTGTTCTGGATCTGTCGAAAAAGCGAATCTAAATCTTTCTATGAAATCGAATAAAATCCAAATTACATTTTTCATATTGATCATGTTGCCACAATAGCTCTAATTTCAATCCATATTTCAGGAAATAAATATAACTGCTCATCCAACTTTAATAAAAGCAGTACAAAAATAGTCCTATAGATTGGATGATAATTTGTAAAGGTTTTCCTCAGTGGCAATATTTTTTCGTCTGAATTTTAATAATTGACCATTTCCGAAGAAGCCATTTCTAAGCCTCTCCTGTAGAGATAACTAAAAATGCCCCTTAGAGCTCCTTTTAGTTCCTCTATTATTTGTTCGTATTTTATTAAACAATTTCCAAAACTGCACTTCAAACACATGTAGCAAAGGTTTGAAATTCTTATATTTTCATTGCCTTATTTTGTATCTATTCTTTATCTAGAAAGTAGTAAACATGAGAAGAACAAACACCATTGAACTGAAGATTGTATCCAAAGTAAATACCTTTCATCAAAGCAATGTTTTTTTTTAAACTTAAACAAAATACAAAATCAAATTATTATCAATCTATAGTAATTTAAAACAAAAATAAGTTTTGTGTACTCGTATTTTGTATATATAACAAAAGCATTTTTAATAAAAAATAAAAATAAGTCAAACATAAATGTGAATCAACTATCGCGATGGTGTTTGAAAAGTTCAAGAATGTAACGATTGGAATTCCGATTGTGGAGCCCTCTTAACTGAGTTAATGGTGACAATCCTATTTTTGTTTTTGTTCGTAAGTTTGACACCTTTATAAGCCTTTGTATTCTTAATTTTCTTATAATTCATATAAACGAATTTATGTAAAACTCACTAATTCATGAGCTAGTCGTTTATAAAATTAATTTCTTTGCTTGTAGTTTTGTAGAAAAATATGGTATTAAATTGTTTTTTGAGTTCCCTTTTATATTTCGCAAAGGGACGTTAGTAACTTATAAATTAATGAAAATTAAAACTAGGGCTCCATTGGTTATTACAAAAAGAAGAAGCAAAAAAGATATAAAAAACTGCGTGGATCCTCTGAGAGATTATTTAATAATGGTTACGAAGAATATATGAGATGAATATTGAAATAATAAAACAAAATCCATTATACACATAATAATTTAAGGCGAAACATTATAGTGAACAATAATAATAAAAATTTATGTATGTAATCAATATGATAGTGTATTTTTTTCACTTTTGAGAGCATGAAACTTCCATCGACGGTCGCAAAAAGTGTTTGTGATGCCAAAACACCACGTTAGTGTTGTTGCTGGTATTTTGGACTTGTTGTTGGCGATGTCTTTGCTAAGAAGTGTAGAGAGACGGCAGTACCTTTCGAGAATGTTTTACCTTTTACATGCCGATTTTTAACCTTGCTTTTGCGAGTGTTTGCACAGATTATCATTTAAAAACGAACGATTAATCCAAAGGAACTCGGAAGTTACCACGGACGTTGTAAGTTGATATTAAATAGGGAGTTAAAAAGGTTTTTAGATTTTACTACAGGTTTAATAAAGGGATATTCAAATGTTTGGTGCCACTTAAATAGCGATTTAATTGGGGGTCCGGCAATATTCAGCTCCTAGAAGCTTCCAAAGCTTCTTCAAATCCTAAGTCCTCCTATTCGTAATGAAACCATTGGAAATGTTGCAGATTTCATCCAAAGAAGTAGTACATAATGTGTTTTCGATTATTTGTTTATTTTATTACAAATTTCGAAATAAAACTTGATAGTTGCTGATTTGTTTTAAATACGATCCTGTTTCTTCCTCTATTGGAGTTAAAAAGAACCTATGCAAGATCTTATTTCACTTTGTTAGACTACTTATTCGAATACAAACTGCTTAAACTTTGAATTTCCGGAGGGAATCTGTCGAAATTCCGGAGTAATTTTGTCTATGATACCAATTTTTCCCAAGCAAAATTTGTTCCCTTTTTCAAATTCCAGCGCCAGTACCTATTTTTCAAAAATCGAGAATATTGGGGGGGGAATTTTGTTCGCGATAGCCCTGATTATGATCGAAAATTTTGTCGACAAGCAGTATGTAAAGGGTATTTTCTTTAGAGGTACTTCGAATTGAAATAAAACACAAGAAAACCGTTTTAATGTCCATCAATTTGGCTTTATTGGAAGGATAATTTTATGGCATTAATGTTTAAATATGATTTCCGGCATGTGGCCGCCGCGGCTGGTTCGAATAAGGCCAAGTCTAGAGGTCCAATTTTCAACCACTTTTTCGAGCACTTGGGGCTGTATGTCGGCAAAAACGTTACGAATGTTGGCTTCCAAGTCCCATAACGTTTCTGGTTTGTTGGCGTAGGCGAGCGACTTCACATATCCCCAAAGAAAATAATCCAATGGTGTCAAATCACACGATCTTGGTGGCCAATTGACAGGTCCATTACGCGAAATTATGCGCTCATCGAATGTTTCCGTCAATAAATCGATTGTGAAGTGCGCATCCACATTCATGCCATCCAATTCGGGAACAAAATATTCGGTTATCATGGCTCTATACCGGTCCCCATTAACGGTAACTGACTCTCCAGCATCATTTCGGAAGAAGTATGACCCTATGGCTCTACCAGCCTCTAGAGACGTAGCCATTTAACCAAAAATGAGCCTCATCACTGAACAAAATTTTGCGATGAAAATCAGCATCGATGTCAATCTCATTTTCGGCCCATTCACCAAAATCACGACGCAGTACATGGTCTCGCGGCTTTAATTCTTGCACAAGCTGGATCTTGTAAGGTCGTAAGCCAAGATCTTTGCGCAAAATCTTCCATAAAGTTGATGGACAAAGCTCCAATTGCTGTGCAGTGGCGAATCGATTCATTCGGATCCTCTTCAACACTTTGCTCTACAGCGGCAATTGTTTCTTCGATGCGCACTGTTCGACGTCTCTGCGGATGCGTATTATCACATCGAGTAAACGTAATGCGAAAACGATCCATGGTTAACCGAATTAATTGCTCTGATGGACGATTATGTCGACCATAAAATTAACGGAGCTTTCGGTAAACTTCGCGAACTGAACCATTATTTTCGAAATAAATTTGCACGATTTGCAAGCGTTGTTCATTTGTCAACCTGTTCATGATGAAATGGCAAACTAAACAAAACATAAATGACATTAGAGTTTCCAGATTTGACCACAAAATGTCAGTTTTATCTCTATTCGAAAAACCTACCTCTAAAAAAAACACCCTTTATGAGTCGCCAAGAATTCGACGTACGTGGGGCACTATAAATCCGGCTTGCTAAGCTGAGCGTTGTTCCTGCACCATGGATGGTGCGGAATATTTTCTTCCATCTCCAAAATCGAAAGCGAAAAATACATCCTCGACAGTAAAAATAGCTGCTAAAAAATATTGCGTATACGCCCGAGTATAGGAGAACTAATTTTGTTCGTATATATGGGGGCACGAAACCGCAAGAACTTAGTAGCAGTTACCTAGATTCAGCAGGGAAATAAAGTTTTTCCGATATATCACCTTCCTAGCTACAAAACGAGGACGTTGGTCCTTTTATATCATATCGTAAACGATTTTTGAACTTTGATATGTAAACAGCCACATATAATTCAAAACTGACGGGCACAAGTCTTCTCCAGCGCAAAAATAGGGCAGAAGAAGGACGTCGAAAAAGTTCCTAAAGAAAAAAAGTTCGTACGCAGTCTTCTTGCTCAAGGGGGTCAAAGATTCTCGTGATCAAAACAACATCCAGTTTCATAAGAAGGCCAAGCAACTTGGTGTTGGTTTTAAAATCTCTAACGCATGCTCTTCGAAACAGTACAGGAAACATTGCTACCGAAGCACAGGAAACAGCAGATGTGCTTAAGCATTATTTTCAGCAGCAAATTAATGGGCGTGAAGAACAGAGCGAAGAACCAATTTACGACTTCCAGTTCGAGGTGACAAGGAATGCCCCAAAGAGAACAGGCGACAAAGCGTTTTGACTTTGATTCGCCGTAAGCATAGTTCTTCCAGCTTAGTTATACCTATTGATATCTGTTCAAAAAAAAAAGTAGTAATCTGAAGCCAAACATTTTAAGTCCCGTTTTATTATTGCTACCAGAAAGTCACATTTGAAAGGGCTAAGATTCCATTTGTTCAGCATTCTGCGGTTTGGGCTTCTGTTGCTGCGGCTTGTTTTGATTTTGCGGCCGATTATGATTCTTTTGGTGTCGGTTCTGATTACCATATCTTTGCTTGCCCTGATCATTCCGATTTCTGCCAGATCCACTAGGCTGATTGCTAGATTTTGGAAAGTTTTCTCTTGCGGGACGCTCCACCCAGAATGGAGTTTTAGTGCCAGTCTTTTGAAGGCTACGAGAGAAAGAGCGGTTTTTTTCAATATTATCTTAGTTCTGTTAAAAATGTATAATAACGTCTGCTATAAAGACAAACTTACTTACCCAGTTGTGTTAGCGTCAACCTCGTCAAGCGTGAGCAGGATATGAACGCATGGTATTTGTCGATTTGCGACAATTTCCTCTAGACCCTCCATCTGTGGCAACCAATGTTCTTCGATACTATGACGTAAATTCACCAGTTAACCCAATTACGTTGAAAATAAATTTCCAATCTATACTTACGCTTTGTATGTTAAACGTGTAATTTGATGAAGTGGATAACTACGTTTAAGGATCTCGGCACATGATATCGTCTTTACAATCCCACCACCATAGCCCGACCACACAAGTGTACGATGTTCAGCCTTGTCGAGCGACTTTTTAGCATAGTCAACCACATTCGAGACTGTGGTGCTGCCTTTAACCTAATAATAAAGTATAAGAAGAAAATACACATCACGAATGTGCGTCACTTACTTGCATCCACAAGAAGTCCTTTGGTAGGTTTTCGAATGGGAGCTTCTCTTTTGTGATTTCTTCTTCCACGTTCTCTCCTTTTCGATAGTGCATCATTTTTGGGCGTTTTCTTCAAAAGACAAAAACTGCAACTGAGATAAAAAGGAAGCAAACGGTCATTTGAGTTTTCCTTTAAAAGAATTTATAATCTCTCTTTTATTGCGACCGCATTTAAAGTTCAATATTTTCTCATGACGTGACATGAATTCCACAAAAAAAAAAGAGCCAAACCCCAACGAGACAGAGTAAGTCGCACTATGGAATTTTTCCTCAAGAAAGAAAGGATCGAAAGCGAGTATTTTCGTATGGAATTCCTATGCGTATGCGATTCCAACGGCAAGAAAATTGTACTTTTTGCTGCTAAAGATGTGGGGACTAAGGCGATGGGTTTAATTGCTACCCACTTCGGATGAGCTTCCTTATTGTATTCGAAAGAGGGTGGTGGGAAATGAATTCGAAAATGAAGTTGTATATGAAATGTGAGAAATGTTGGGAAACTTTGTGCGTGTGTAATGTGCGTGGGTTTGAATTTATTGATTGATAGATGATGGGAAATAAATATCTTGGAGATAGAATCAGATGTACTCGTACCTTGCGCTGCAACTTAGGGCAAGTCAGCCAGCAATACTTATGAGGAGTAACCGGCAAGTTATGAGGCTTTCGTTGGTCGATTTTTTATGACTATAAAAGTATGAAAAATACAAGGTATCCTCGCATTCCTTTGCTATAAATGCAGAAATATCTCCAAAATCTGTTAAGGTCTGCAAATAATAATTTCTTCAGCTTTACCGATGACAGCAACATCAAATCCATCCATCCGATGGATCTTCTTGGAGAAACAATAAATTCGTGAATAAAACGAAGGGACCAGCAATCAATAAAATAGTAAAATCAGTGTCTTTAAAGTTAAGTTGGCTGAAAAAGAGCTACTTCAGTCCGAAGCAGTTCGTCTTTCTCTAAAAAGGTTATAATACAGCGAATTCTGATTGGTCCAATATATGGATAGTATACTTGATTGCATACAGACATGAGTGGTTCGACTAAACGGAGATCCTACAACTTAAAATCTCCAACCGCGGACAATATTTAAGTGTAGACGGTAACCATACAAATGCTCACCCCAGATCACAAGTCCATACTTAAAAACACCCACCGTCGAGTCCCTCTTTACAGCTCACGGCTGATTCCGTCCGAACTAGAATGCTTTCCCATCCTGTTCGTTCGGAAATACTGCCTTACAAGTATTAATAAGTTTCTTTTTAACAAAACCAGACCCAAAAGAAATAATGAACGCAAATGGCGCGAACATATTCAGGAACTCTGTATCAGTTATTCATCGAACATTTTTATGAAAGACGTTTCACTTATACAAATTTTATTGTTTAATGAATTTATCATAAGGGAGTCACAAACACACTTTGAAACGAGCATTGGATTAGGCTAGGTTCCGGTGGCACGCTGCAGCTTAAGCTACACTTAATGCAGAATAGGCCCAGAGATTTTATTGTTCTCAACCTGCCCGTTGAATCTAACGCTAGTTTTAGCGAGTTCATCAACTATTCGCCTGAATATTGTCTTCTCTTTCGAAGAGCTTGGCAGTGAGCATTTCGTTTCCTAGAAATATGTCCATAGGAATATGGCATTGGCATACGTATGGAGGTGTGAAGTTGCATGTCCATAAAAATGTTGTAACGTCGACGCAAAAATGTCATTTGCTTCATAACTTTCTTCCTTTCCTTAGGTATTATGTATTCGCGTTGGTTCTGTTGATCTTCCAAACCTCTTCAGTGTCACTATTTTTATTGTGGTTTCAATCTGAAGCGTTTACTATAAGTGACTCAGCGTGGGAACCCTCGGCGGTTTTTTACTTAACAGGGATTTTTCCAAGACTGGTTTGTTGATTGGAAGTTTTTCTTTTGTCAAATCACAAAAGGCCTTTCACAAACACCGTTAAGGTCAGTACCTATGTTTCTCTGTCTTCTTTGTTTTTAAAAGACATCCTCTCTCTAGACCGTTCTAGAGATATCTTTGACTACTTTTGGTAGGTATATACCACCATTAGGTTCATGCATTCAGAATATAGTCGAACTTCCATGTTAAAATTAAATTATTTTATGATCAGAGGAAGATTCCTCTTTTGACAGTTTCCATTCGTCTATTAAAACTGTGCTTGCTCACTTCCTGTCTGTTTTTAACAGCACGAGTAGGTTTGTCCCCTATTCACTTGACCTATTCATTCTCGACCTCAAAATGGTCTTCTGCTACGGTGGAGGTCGCACCACATAACTCTCTATGGCAAAACTATTAAAAAACACGGATTCATTAAGTTGCAGGATTTTCAATAGAATTCCGAGAAAACAGTTTAAAATACCACAAAACTATGTCAATATACCACGAACTTTCTACTCTCTCACTTTATTCAAAGATTACGACAGCGGTTTGCCACCCTAAGCGAGCTCTCCACTAATTGGGTCAGAGTCAAAGAAAAACGAAAAAGCCACCGCCTTGGAGCAGCAACAGGCAGTAAAACAATTAACCGCCAGGTAGTTGCTATAAATTCGCCTTACTTACCCATTTAATGAAATAAGAAATAACACTGTGACCTAAAGCAACGATTTTTCCATCAAAACCGACGCGAATTTATTAAAAAAATTAATTTCTCTCCGCCTTTGATGGTTTGGGTTGGCAATCAGGATTCAATTAAAATTGCAAGGAGCGAGATTGATTTGAAAGGAAAAAAAATATGAATAGCTACTCACTTCAGATTGATTTCAATTGTGGTCGAAGTGCATCAATACAGTCCCTGATATCGACAGAACACTTGTGTATATCGCGGGACACAATTACAAGGAGCGTTGAAGCGGAACTGGAATAGAAAAACCTAGAGAAACGCAAAATGTCAGGATGGATAGCATCTACATCTCTGTTGGAAATTATGACGGATGATTGTGTTGTAAATATATTGATTCGGTCTTACATCGACAAGTGGAAATCGATATCATACTCACGCATGGTATGGAAGTTTGGTAATCAACAGGTAATAGAATGCCCAATTATGTCCTCGAAGAGAAGGATTTTGATTGGAATATGAAAGAGATAAAACTGTCTGTCCGAATCCACTTACCTACCTAGGCCACATTCAACAAGTCGAGGGGAAAGAAACTAAAAATATGGAATTCAAGTCAAGAGTTCAATTCGTCTATGTGTAGTCGTTGACATATGACAGTACGTGTATTACAATCGTTCCCAAACAAGGAGGTTCGCACAAATTTGTGTAGAGGAAGTTCATCTAAATTCCACAGCAGGATAGGAATTTTACTTTGCGGTTCAACTTGGTAGTTGTGGCACAATGATGTTCAGTTGCGGTTTACCACCTTTTTCGTAGAGCGAAATAAAATGATACATAATTGAAGGAGTTAAGTAAAAGGACGGTGTACTTATTCCCGATAAGTAAAACATCCTCTAGGTAGATGGAGTAAGAAGTCCTCTGAATTGCTTAATCATAGAACAAAGTATATTCCTAAAGAAGAATAACTTACTCCTGCAATCAAATCGGTAAAAGATCACAAATCTGACAAAGTGGGTGATATCCAGCCAGAAAGAGAGACGGTTTCGTGTAAATTAAGTGGCCTGAGAGTGCGATGAAATACCTGCCGATTGGAAAACCGGGCTTTGTCGTAGAAAAGCTTCCTCCTGGAAACGCTTAAAAACACTTTGCTGAGCTGTTTACGAGTGAATGAGGGACCAACCGACCCGATATTTAGTCTATGAACGAAGCTTGAAAGTATGCAACATACTTATTATAAATACATGGCGAAGCTTGGGTAATAAAGATAAACATGATTATTTTTGAGCTGGTGGTCATCCTCAGAACATCCGTTCAATGCGCTAAGAATGTATGTTAGTACGATTCCATTGAAAAGGGTGGACAAGTCTAAATATCTCAGTGTCTTATTCACCGATGGATGGTTTTTTTCGAGTTTAACCTAATTAGGACAATTTTGACCCCATTAGGCCATTGTGTGATCAGGAGGAATGAATTTGGTATCTAAGCTAATTTCACGGTTTCAAATTCAAGGCTTCCCTAGGTTCATGAAATTTAGGTACCGATCGAGAGAATAAGTTCGCGAGGCTGCGGATTTCAGATTTCGTTGCGGTATGTTGCTGGGGTGAAGCAGAATTTTTTTGGCAAAAGAAAACGACCTACAACGGCTGAAAAGAAAATATTTCTCCCGACAAAGATTTTTACGGGGATTGGAAAGATTTTGGGTAATGAAGAAACTGTATTCTTTTGACAGCTAAAATATGTAAACTTAAAAAGTATTTCTCATAAAGTTAATTATCACAGAAATTGAAAAAAAGACGGATATATTTTTCTGGCATCGGCAGCCAAAAGAGCGCAAAAAGCTCACTGAATCGCAAAACCCAAAAAATTCTTGCAACTTTAGAAAGAGTTATGGAGCGGAAACAGGAAACACTGCCCTGAGATCTGTTACAAATAATGGGAGCTTTTTTAAGCTAACTTCAGACAGTTGTCAGTGTCAGTGTCATTTTTATATAGTAGTCATTAGGTTTGTTTGAAATGGCTATCTCTAGTGCCCACTAGTGTCAAAAACCCTGCACAACCCTGACAATTCGGCTATTATATCGAACGCAAAATGTTGCCTTGAAGTATGTCAGTTTTTGATTTTGACAAATATTTATCTTTAGGTAAACATTTTTTCCATTTATTGTTAAAAATGAGTCAACACAATTCTGAATTTGGGTATGGCATAATGCAAATAGTTGATAAAAGCGTTCGCAATATTAGCAAAGTAAAGTAGGATTTTGAGCACGCAATTACAGCAACTACGCTCTACTTGACACTTCGAAAATCGCAGAAGTGGTTGGAATCGTGTGCTGAAAATCTTACTTTACTTTGCTTTGCTGAGATCGAAGCTCAAAAAAACACGCCTATAGATGATGAGTCTGAAAATGAATGACAGCAAGCGAAATGACAGCAAAACTCAGGGTTCGTTCAGGGCACAACTAGGTGCCCTAGAAGCCATTAGATTATCGAAACGAAGCAAAACATTCACAAAAATACACAGTCTGGTGCGGTTTTTGCTTTCAATTTAGGGCATGTGGTAGAACAGAGGCGAAAAGTATTTTTAACTATAACTTATCCTTAAATGTTTAAAAAAGCAGTTCAATTGTCTTCTTGACAAACTTCATTTATGTAACTTAATTTTATATTTCGGTGCAGTGTCTACTTAATTGTGATTTAAGTTCGATATTTTCTTGGTGGCAACACTACAAAATAACTGCGATTATTTGCTATTTTTGATACGACCAACAACAAAGTAAATCTTAAGGAAATATTTTTTCATTCAATTCATTGCCTAGGACCTTTATCCCATCCCAAAACAAATGTGTTCCGTTATACAAAAAATTAAATTACTTACACACTTTGAATTGAAATGGAATCACTTTAATTTCTCAAATGCCTTTAATGCAATATTAAAATCATCCTTACGACTGGATTTTGAGTCACCCACCAGTCACAACAATTAAGTTTAGAGAAAACGTGAAGCTCTTTGCAAAATAATTTGCACTCATAAAGAATGATATCCTGATAAGAAATCCACGGCCACATAATTGATAGGACTCTATCTGCCTTGTATATTGTGTGTGAGTTCTGCTAAGTGTTTTAGCAGAACTTCCGTCTCTTTATGTGGATATACAACCCTCCTATGTGATATCCATGTTTATGAGTACAACAGAACGGGGGGAATTAAGATGATGAAATCAAAAATGAACTTGTGCGCATAATTGAAAGAGGATGGGTGTCCTGACTCCTGACGATGGCATCTTGGAATTTCGCTGCAAACGGTTGAGGGTGAACTAGATAAAGGAGGACAACACGCAACAGGACAGAAAGACCGAATTGAAATTCATCCGAGGATTTAAGTACAGGTCTGGTTCGAAGGAAGATCAGTTGCTGCTCGGTGGTCATTGGATACGGTTGTGAAATCCCCTAGAGCAATATATAGAAAACGATTAATATTAAAGTGTAAGTTGCAGGTCGGCCAGCAAGTAGTAACAAAAAAATCGACTAACAAACCTTAGCCCTATAGTGTGAAATAACAGTGAAGGATTACCTAAGGATTATCAAGGTTGTTTAATAAAATAATTGTGCAAAAAGTTCTCTTTTTAACGTGAAAGATTGTTTATATTGTTCGTACATGCAAGATTATTATTATTTTTTAAACTATATAGTGATTGGGGCGACTACGGCGGTCTTAAATTATTTAAAAACATTTTCAACGAGTGATCTACACCACAGAGACTTTTATAAAATAGCCGTTTCTTAAAACTTACATTATCTACGAACATTTTCTTTAACTAATGTTTTATACAATTTACTTTTTAAATAAAATCGGGGATCTTAATGGTTCGCATATATTTTTCGGTTAGAAAGTAAAAAAAACATCTACTGTAATTTTATTGTTCATAACGATCCTATATGATTAATGTTTAAAATGTTTTTTGGCACCAGCTGCTGAATACCCGTCGGGGGTTACTTGTGCTCAAAATACACTTGAAACAGAAATTTTATCAAGAATTCAACTGACTTTTCCAGATACCAATTCACACTTGTCTATTCAAATTCAACGAAGCATTTTTACAACTTCTTTGAGAGTAAGCGTGAAATCGCTAACAAGTTCCTTAAAAAATGTCTTGTAGAGAATTTTCTGTCATTTCGTTAGTTTAACATTTCATGTTTTGTTAATCAGCCATTGGATGAAATTACCCGCTGCTATCTGCAAAAATATTAGACATTGTGAACACTAGTTGTTGTTATTTTTTTTTTAAACTGAAAAGGTAGGGGACTCAGTGATGCCAACTGATGCATAATAATGTCTTTTAGGAATAATTCCAATGCTTGAGGTAACGAGGAATAATGTTGAGAAAAAACGCATAAATTTTTGTGAGGTGTTTTTACAATTAATCCTTGCGAATAAATTTTGTATTTTGTAAATCCGATACTTTGTTAAGAGTCGCATCAATCATTTAATTTCACAACTGTGCGCCATGCTTATTTTCCAATTATCAAATTGACTGACTCCACTTCAAACAAAATTATATACAAAAAAGTTGGGAACAAAATAAAAGAAAAGGCTTTATAACTATTGATGGACTAATATTTTGTTAGCAATTTGTAATCGCCTTGTACGGTTGCGGTTCGTTGTACATACTGCGATAGTAAAATATATTTGTTTTTTATCTTTTTCACCAAAATAACATAATTTTTTTGAAAAAGGAATAACTTTTTCGGGTTTAGGCATAAAATTTCGATTCGGGTTGGCATTAGGGGACCAAACAGTTTTTATTTGTTTACTTATTTGCTACGAAGGTATAACCGAAAGGAAGAAGACTTTTCCGTAAATCGTAAACTGTTGAATGTTTGTCAGTCGTTTGCAAAAGTTGGAGTGCATTAAATTGCGGAATGAATGCCCAACTGTAACTGTAGCTATCACTTGTACACTCTATGTTTTTTTTTTGCCTAAAAAAGCCCGGCTTTTAGAGAAAGAGGTGGACAATTTTAGTTCTTTCACCTTTAAAAAAATGCTATCTTACAAGGATGCAGTATAAGGATAGAACCCTCTTATAACCTATTTTATTTGCTCAGAGAGATTTCACATTTGTGTTTCAAATTCATAGGCTTCGACATAATTATACATACTAGTTTCGCTTGTGGCCGAAAATCGATTCTATCTTTTATTTATTTATTTGTCACCAAAGAACAAAGTCTTTCATAGACATAAGGAGACAATAATAATATTAAGTCACAAAAAAATATGATACAAAGAAACGTAAAGCAAACAACTATGACTGTACATTCTCAGGTAATTTTCTTTTTATTGAGGGAACTGGTAAATTAAAATCGATTAAGACGACATTTGCATTATATGCTGACATTAAACCATTGATTGAAGAAAGAGCGTTTTTTGTACGAGAGTGTCCTACACTAAAAAATCGGGAGTTGCGTAGGTCGAATGAAGGAACATTAGTATTGAGAAGACTTAGGATGTCCTTTGAATCAATTTCTTCTATTAAAACCCTGTGAATAAATAAAACTCTGCCCACCGTTCTTCTAACCTCCAATGATTCTAATTGAATTAGTTTTAACCTAGATAAATAAGGGGGTAAGTTGCTAAGATCTAGCCAGGGAAGTCCTCTCAGAGCGAATCTTAAAAATCTTTTTGTTTAGATTCAATTCTAGATATATGAACTCTATAATACGGACACCACACAATAGAGGCATATTCTAATATAGACCGCACAAAAGCGCTATACAAGGTCTTGAGAACATAAACATCCAAAAATTCACAAGCATATCGCCTTAACATTCCCCATGTTCTGTTTGCCTGGTTTGTGATGGACTCAACATGATAAGTAAATGATAGTTTGGTATCTAAAAAAACGCCCAAATCTTTAACTAAATAAACACAGGGAATAACAATTCCATCAAAGGAATATGAATACATGACAGGGGATTTTTAAAGAGAGACTACTTTTAGAGCACGACAGATGAAATTTGTGAAGATATGAATTTAAAAGATGGAAAGGACGATTATCATTTCCCGGCATATATATCTTAAAATCATCCGCAAACATCAATAAAAAGCATTCCGGTATAAATCTAACGATGTCATTAACAAAAAAAATAAAGTGTAGTGGTCCAATATGACTTTCTTGGGGGACGCCAGAAGTTACCGATATATTTTTCGAAATATGACCACGAAACTTAACATTTTGGAGTCTATCCGAGAGGAAGGAGGAAAGCCAATTTAAAAAGAAGACTGGAAAACCCAGTCTTGTAAGTTTATATAGCAACAATTTATGGTTAACTTGATCAAAAGCTTTGCTAAAATCAGTATAGATGACATCAACCTGGTTACCTTTACTAATTTCAGAAATAACGAAATTCGTGAATACTAAAAGATTGGTTACAGTTGACCTTTTTTTAACAAAGCCATGCTGATTACTACAAACAATGGAATTACGGTAAACATTTAATCTTTCGGTAACTAGTGAGTCAAACTATATAGAATAGAATAGAATAGAATAGAATAGAAAATTGGTTGCATATACCTCTATAGTTTTCAACTTTATTTCACCTACCCGACTTAAAAATGGGAAAGTTTTCCAAACAGATGGGAATGTGCTAGTACGTAGAGATAAATTAAAGATATGGCATACAATTTTATTTAAGTGGAACGCACAGTTTTTTTAAGAAACATAGAAGGAACCCCATCTCGACCAGGGTTAAGGCTAGAATCCAAAGACGCTAAAGTTTTAAAAACATTGTCTTCAGAGAATTTCATAGTATTAAAAAGAGTAGTATAGGAACCATCAAGATAATCAAAAAATTGCTCATCTATCAACGAGTCATGGTTTGAATAAACTGATTGGAAAAAACATGCAAAGTTATTACAAATAGTATTGGAAGAATCAGCAAGATGTCCCTCAGAAGAAAGTGAGGCTGGAAAATCATCACTTTTGTTTTTGGAGTTGATAAATTTCCAAAACTTATCGGGCCTAGAACTAATACTATTCTTTATTCCATTTATGTTATATAATAATAAAAAACCGTACAACAATTTTAGATATTTTTGTTTTTCCTATATAGAAAAAAATACGTCCATTTGAAAATAAATTTTACTCATAATTAACATCTCAAAACATCTTAAATACGTTAGTTTCCATAGAAACATCATTGAAACGAAAGACAATTAGGTATACAGTTGGCTACTTTTAGGGGTAGGTAAATTAAAAAGAAGTGATTTATATTTTTTAATACTCTACTTAGGTAATTTGGCGGCGAAAAAATTGAATGTCACCGAAATGCGTTTATTTAGCTGATAAGCATTTTGTATGGGGAATTGCTAACTTAATTTTATCAGTCTTAATGGGGACATTACCCACAATTTTTTGTTTGTGCACATCTATGACACAGTATATTAGATAAAAGTTTTATTCAACTTTTTATGTTCACGTATTAATATAATGATGGTGATTTGCCCACAATGTCCACAATAAATTGTAAAGCGGCATTTGCAGTTTGCTCTGGTTAAAAACTCATTAATGAGTGCTTAATTAAGCATGTGAAAGTGTATTAGTGAAGATGAGACACGTATACGTTGTGTGTCTGCTTGAAGCTAAATCAAAACGTTTTGATTTTCGCTCAATCAGGTGTCAAAGCTTGATAATATACTCGTACATTTGGCGATTGACTGTTTGATGAAGCATACATGTGCATTTTCGAGTTGACAACGACGAAGCGAGCAAACGGCAGAAAGTTTAAACGGGGTTCCAGCTCATTTAGACGATTATCGTCCACAAACACCTTTCATTCTTTCATTTCCACCCGTTTCTTCCGGACCTTTTTTGCGTAAAAATAAATGATTGAAGACTCATGCTTGATGGGTGAATATGCAATGTCAAACAAAATTTGCTAATACACTTTCCCATACTTGATGAGTTTTTGAGCTGTGTCTGTATATGGCGCTTTTGTTTCTAGACCGTTCTTGCCGTCGGGTCGTTGCTGGCATGCAAGTTCCCTTTCTTAGCTCGTCGGTGGGCGTGGGACTTGACCCTTGGTCTGTGCAACAAAAAAAAACCCTGCCAGTTTTTCGGGTTGAGATAACGTTGGAGATGCGAGAAGTTTGCCTCTACCCTCCCTACCTTGGCTACTGTACTCGCCTAAGTAGCCCCCTTTGTTCGCCATCTTTCACTTCCTACATAGAACTGCCACGTTCAGCTCTATGTTCCCATCGCTGAGAGCATTTAATAATAGAGCACTGTCTGACAAAAAACTGTCCTGACAACCAGAATTTCGACATACAGCGACAAATACTTTAAGAGCCGTGTCTATCTACCGACAGTGCGCGAGGTTACTTTTAGCTAAATATTCGTCCCAAAAATAAAAACGCGCAAACGAATAAATGCGAGAAGTTAGGCCTAATAAAGGGGGTTGCATTGAGGACTTCACAACTTCGGTTTTGAATAAAATGCAAACTACCTGAGACATTTAAAAAAAAAAAATTTTATTGGCTTAAATTACTATCAAAACATTTATGAATGGAATTTGACTTCGTTCATATGTCCACCAAGGGAACGTATGCAGCGGTCGATACGTTGAACCCAATTTTCGATGACTCGGCCGCTTTTTCTCGTTCAATATTGGCTCTGAGCTTCTGTAACGTCTCCGGCATGTAGGCATAGACAAATGATTTAATGTAGCCCCATAACAAAAAAGTTAAGAGGTGTTAAATCACACGATCTCGGCGCCCAATAGACGGGTCCGTTTCTCGAGATAACACGTGCACCGAACTGAGGCTTCAATAACTCGATTGTTGCACCCGCTGTATGGCTTGTGGCACCATCTTGTTGGTTGAAACCACATATCACTGATGTTCAAGTCATCCAATTGCTCAAAGAAATAACGTTCCAACATATGTATCTCTGTAGCGAATACCATATACCGTAAGTTGACGGTCATTTTCATCGACAAAAAAAAAACGGCCCAATGAGACCACCGGCATCAAAACGGCACCAACCAGTGTTTTTTTTTGCGGATGAAGTGCTGTTTCATGCTGAAGAGAATTGCGGCCGAAAATTGCCGTTCGCTTTTAAAATTACGACCACCGACTCGGAATTTCGGTAGGAAATTTTAATTATTTTTCAACGTTGTTCCTTCGTGTACTTCACCGTGACGAGAATGTTGATTTTACTGAATATTTTGAAATTGACAGTTCGGTAATCGGTTTAAGAGTGTTCACACTGGAAGTTTGAAGTTATCAAGTCGCTACCGAAAAACCCTTTATATCTACAAGGTGGGCCAAAAGAGATCACCCTATTGGAAGATGGTCTTATTTTTGCAAATGGCCGCCAATGTCAAATGTGTTTTGACATTTGTGGACAAGCCATGGAGCGATACACTCCCCAAGAACGCGGAATAATCGTGTCTATTTTTTTGTGTAACAATTCGTCTGTAGTGTTGGCGCAGCGCGAATTCCGTCGCCGATTCCACGGCCGTCTGACACCGACTGCGCAAACACTGCGCCGTTTGGCCACCAACCTTGAAGAGTATGGGACCATACGAGACGTTGCGTGCGTTAGGCGTCAAATGACAACAGTGGACGGTGCGCTCTATAGGGCCTTGTTAACCGATTTTTTTCTGCCGCAATTGAACCAATTAGGACTGGAGGACATGTGGTTTTAACAGGACGGAGCTACGGCTCACACTGCGCGAGCCACAACCGATATTTTGAAGGCGGCGTTCCCGGGTCGCCTCATCTCTCGTTTTGGCGATTTGCACTGGCCCGCATGATCGGCCGATTTAACGATGAATTTGCGCAATTATTTTGTTTGTTTTGCTTGTTCTGATCCTGTGATAGAAAGAAACTGCAAATATTTTGTTGTGCACTCTCTACCATAACTAAGGATAGGATTCACATATTTGGTTGATTTTTCTTTCATTTTGTTGCTTTAGGAAATTCTAAAGGAAAGTGGAATATAATATAATCTATAATATTGGATATTGTTTACGAAAATTACTCAATTGAATGTTTTCGCTAAAACGTAAAAACATTCTAGCCAAAATAAAATTACATTTGTTTTCCCTACTCTGTCCAACAAATGCTGTTATTTTATTTATATTTCAATATATGTATTCTAATTGGCAGGGTGTTGCTTTTGCGATTTATCAGGTATTTGATTCGACAATCCATTTCGGGATTTTTTTTTGCGTTTTAATCTGTTTCCAGTTTATTTCAAATTGTGAGACAAGTTTCATTATGACACTCATGGGAGTTTACGTTGTAAAATTTGCAACATTGATTGAATGGCGTTATCTGAACTAAGCATTTAACAATATGCGGGCGGAATTGAATGCGTTATGTACAGAACTGTTTACGACAACTGCAGTGCAATTGATCTGGCCTATTGTCTAGAAAAGTCCCCTCGCTTACGGAAATAGAAGAGCGACTGGATGCTAGACTAGAAACTATTCAAATACTGTCTCTGACAAGGCGAACACTGCACGCTCCTTAAAATCTTGAAAAATCTATGCTTCTCACAAAGCGAAGCAATGCCTCTTTCTCTAGAAGTATATAGTCGTTGTTAAGCTAGACTTAAAGATCAGCTCCGAAAAGAATTTTGAATTGCACCTTGTGCTCCATGCCTTCATTACTCAGAATAGACGAATTACTTTATTTTCTTTAATTTGTTCATTGACTTGTTCACACAAATGGCAACGTTGGCAGCGCAGAGGAAGGAATGATGATGATTGGCGACCAACAATAAAATTTGCCCTCTTTCAGACCGTTTTAAGATTGTACATATTTTGCTCAAATTGACCGTTGAAATAAAACAATATTTGCTCAATTAAGCTGTCTCCAAAGTCCATACGGATTAGGCGAGTACTTTTAACGTGAAGTCGTCACAAATCCACCTTCAATTTAAACTTGGTTCTAAATTTATTACTGTGTCAAAACCAAATTGTTTAAGTTATTATAAAGCAATTTATTAAAATAACCCTTCAGGACTAAATTAAATTTAATTTGATTTTTTTCCACACACAGCATGGACAGCAATGAGTTTCGAAAGCGCGGAACAGAAATGGTGGAGTACATCTGTAAATATCTGGAAACCCTAAACGACAGGCGCGTCACACCCAGCATCGAACCTGGCTACCTTCGCCAACTTCTTCCAGGTATACTCGTACATAAATTATTGCCAAACATGCACAATTCTGAATCACTTTCTGCCACTCTCGATTAGGTGAAGCTCCGCACGAGCCCGAGGCATGGGAGATGATAATGGCCGACGTTGAAGAGAAAATCATGCCAGGCGTGACGCATTGGCAGCATCCACGCTTCCATGCGTACTTTCCGGCGGGCAATTCATTTCCATCGATTCTTGGCGATATGCTGAGTGATGGTATTGGTTGCATAGGGTTCTCCTGGGCAGCCAGTCCGGCATGTACAGAACTAGAGACAATTGTTCTCGACTGGCTTGGTAAGTATTTGAGTAGTGGTTGTTCTCTCAAAATTAGCCCAGTGAGTAATACAAAGAAGTGGGCTTTGATTTGTTGACTTGTTTGTCTTCAAAATTTCAGGTAAAGCAATTGGTTTGCCCGATCATTTTCTGGCACTGAAGGAGGGAAGCAAAGGAGGTGGTGTGATTCAGGTATACAAATAGCTCTCCAGAGTTTGATAATAATAATACAAGAAGAAAAAAGAAAAGTTCTTCGCACTATTCGTTGGCCGAAAATAGATGTTGTTTTTATTTTTGTTGATTTCTAAATAGACGAAGTATGTGGAAATCTCATTTTTTTATATTTTGTTTCAGACTTCCGCTTCGGAGTGCATTTTGGTCACGATGTTGGCGGCGCGTGCACAAGCCTTGAAACGCTTGAAGTCTCAACATCCTTTTGTTGAGGAAGGTCTGTTGTTGGCCAAACTGATGGCATATTGCTCGAAGGAGGCGCACAGTTGTGTGGAGAAGGCCGCCATGATATGTTTCGTTAAGTTGAGGATCCTAGAGCCCGATTCGAACTCATGTCTAAGAGGGGACATTGTTAGACTGGTAAGATGATTCGTAATTTTAAACTATTCATGTAATTAACAAGAAGTCAGACAAGTTTGGAGCGTAGGTTTATAATTGCCCTAGACCTGTTGCGCCATTAACGTACGAGTCGTGGAAAACTAACTTGAGCTCATAGAATAAGGAAATTCTTCGGATGTATTCATTTAGAAGTCATGTTTTCTAAATTATAATTATTGTGCCGTGAAGAAGAGGTAATTAAGGGCGGCTTTCATTTCGTCGAAGAAGGTTACTGACTTCTTTTGCCCAACTAATTCAGCAAAGTTCTTGTACCTGCAGGTTGCAGGTGTTACCTACAATACCATTTTATGTTACAAACCAACGGTAAAAATCGGTTATTTATGATCCATATTTTGGCGACTACATCATTTGAAATGAGAGCTAAAAGCTGTACATGCTATCCCCGGACATTGAACAGACCGCTTGTTCGTCGCACAGAAGGTTAGTCAATGACATTTACCAAAAATATAGGCAAATAATTTGGCAGATGTTCGATTTCTCGGCTAATCGACTTTGTGGCGATGCAAAATGTCACCATAGATCACATTTCAACATACCCAAGGGAATCGACGCCAGATATACATAGGTACTTCCAGTTTCTTGGATGTCCGAACTTAGACCACTAATTGGTACAGGAAATGTAAAGATATAGACCGCGCCACAAGACTGAACGGGAGAATATATAGTAGAATATGACCGCCAGAACTTTTGCAAACCTCTTCTATCTAAATCATCAGCAGCATAAAGTACAGGTGACTAAATGGCAACACTTTAAACATGTTATCGAAACTTCCCGCACAGATGCACTAGGTTTCAATAGGCAATAACAAGAAACCACTCATTCGATTAAGAGTGCGGCGAAGAACAAGGTCCATCAATCAATTTGAGAGCTTCGCCTGAGCTCAATGGCTAAAAAATAAGAGATGGACACTGAAATGGAAAGATATGTATAGTTCAAGAAGCGGTGAAATCTATCGAGGGGCGATACTGTTTTTGCAATATTCGAAAGCTCAACCAGACGGTAAACAAATATTCGGACATGAGGGTGGAAAGGAGACTCGCAGCCGAAACTGCCGATTTTTAAGTTAAACTTTTGCAAGCTTTTAGGCAGCAAAGACAGCCAACCATTTTCTGGCAGACATAACACATAACAGTTCTTTCTACTTGGATAATATTAGTCAAGACATTCACAAGACTTGTAGGAAGTACGAATGAGATTTCAAACTTAAGTCGAATGAGACTGCTGCAGTGGGCCATACCCATCAAGTTCTTCAAAAGAAGCAAGCCATTCGTCCCAAAAACGAAAACTCACACAAAAACGAATATTTGTGAGAAGCTAGGCCCAGGGTCCCTACGGACCTGTTGCGCCAACTATTTATTTATTTATTTATTTAAGCTTTTACTTATAAGTTAAATTTAGTCGCCTGAAGGTTTAAGCCCCCGCTAGTAAACAAAAAACACTGCGTCAACTACAGATGCATAAGCATCCTCACCATCTCTTGTCACAACCTTCATTAACCGTCTTTACAGTTGCAACTTGCAACCCTGTCGAAGAAGCGAATATTTCGATGGATGAAAGTCGGAACAAGTCGGTAGACCTTACATGTCTAAGGTACGAGCTTTTTTGAAAAAATGGTGTGTTCAACTTGCTTGATGGCCTGGTCCGCCATAGACACTAGTACCCTTAAAGGTAAGTAAGTAACGTTGCCAATGTTGACAGTTGCAGGTATATAATCCGACGAGGCTAATTTCAAGGTCAATATGAAACGTTGATCAAGATCAAGACCAATATGGGAAGGTTTAGCATCCCTGAAAAATTTCCTAAAATATGATATGGCCCCTGATCACAAGTGCCACTTTCAATAAACGTCAACTCTTCATCACATACGAAGTGGTCATAGTATTTGAACTGACGCCTCTCATCTCCAGTAGCTATATGTCACCCAAAAACTCTAAAGTCGAAGTATTCGCGACACTCCAAGACTGTGTTTAATTAATTCTTCACCTTTTCAGGCAATGGAAGAGGACGAACTTCAAGGTCTAGTGCCTTTCTATGTGTCAACTACGCTCGGCACAACGGGTTCATGTTCATTCGATGCCCTCGACGAAATTGGACGAGATATCCAACGCTTCCCATCGGTATGGCTGCATGTCGACGCTGCATACGCTGGTAACGCATTCATATGCCCCGAGCTAAAGCCGCTCCTAAAGGTGAGTACCACTATGTTTGTTTACATCCGAATACTTAGTCAGAAGCTGTCAAAATAGTTCTGTTTAAATAACATATCCAGTGATGCAGCAGCTCCCCGCGTGGCTGTGGCTAAAAATAACCACTTGCACAAGCCAACACAAATATAGCCTTGCTAACTTTACAATATCTGTGTTTCTAGGGCATCGAGTATGCTGACTCATTCAACACGAACCCCAACAAATGGCTGCTGACGAACTTTGATTGTTCCACGTTGTGGGTGCGAGATCGCATACGCCTGACATCAGCTCTTGTGGTGGATCCCCTGTATCTAAAGCATGGCTACTCGGATGCTGCCATCGATTATCGTCACTGGGGAGTTCCATTAAGTCGCCGCTTTCGATCTTTGAAACTGTGGTATGCTTGGGGCCATTTCACAGCGTTAAGTCTATAATAATTGTTTGTTTTGTTGTTGTTTCTTTTCATAATGACATTTCAATTGACTTGCGCGCGCTGTGCGGCAGGTTTGTTTTGCGAAATTACGGGATTTCCGGGCTTCAAAAGTACATCCGACATCACATTGAATTGGCGAAGCGGTTCGAACAGCACGTACTCAAAGATAAGCGCTTCGAGATCTGTAACGAAGTCAAGGTACGTATAGATTGAAAGTATGGCGGGTATGTGTGTTTTCACCTCTTTGATTGATGGTTGAGGTGTAAACGTGATTCGGGAAAGCTATGCGGTAGTATTTAGGGTCATAGCTCTCGATCACACATGTGGGCAAATAAAATGGCAGTTATGTGACTCCGACTTAAAGCACCCGTTCAAGGGGACTCTGAGTGTGATTGTTTATGAATGATTTTGTTCTGGTTAAGTGGAATTGATTGCTTGAAATAATTACTAGCACTAATGGAATCTTTTCGCGAAAGGGGAATTTTCGCCTGGGAGATGGATACTTGGAAATGCGCACGAACAATGGACGATTAGGGCAAATTTGGAAGAATTTTCCGAGAAGATAATTCGTTTATTTGAGCCACATCACGTAGGTCAGTCGAGTTCTGAGAGTTAAGCCAATGAAATGTAAATTACCCTGAGTTGCCAAATGAATATTTCAGCCGAACTAAGTAACAGCCATCCGTAGGTATATTTTTTGATTGAAAAAATGCATATAACTGGGACAGGTTCCTTCTCGATTACCAAATATTTAGAGCTGATGTTGTGATTTGGAATAAGTGTCTACGTATATACACCACGACTCAAGGACAAGGTATTATATCTTTAAAAATCAACAAAATGCTTTGCAGGCTTGGTTTCACTTGTTGGCCAGCTTAAAACACGTGCAATTCAGGGCCGCAACTACGATGCTATCTCCTGTCACGTTTGTTTTCTTTGCAACGTTTCTGGGGACCGAACAAGGCAGTACAGTGGAAAGCAATATACATTTCCAGTGCCAAATGGCATTGGCTTAGGTTAGGTTCTGTTTGGCTTTTAAATTCTTCTTAGAGAACTCGCTCAGTTGTAATCCCTACTACTCTTCGAAAACCTTCCAACAGACCTAAAAGATATTCAATCCTGCTGCAATTTAACTCTATAGCTGCTACAGGACAATTTCTTTCTTTGACTCTGTATTTGATGTTGGCGGCTTAAACCGCTTAACCCCATCTGACCTAGGCAGCTTAAACCGCCTAACCCCATCTGACCTATTATATTTTTGGGAGCTGCCAGATACCTTTTTAAAAGCTGTGTACCTATGTATTTTTTCATTGATTACCAACCAACTGGCAAGAAGATATATTCTCCTGCCTGTATCAGCAAAAAGGCCACAAACCTTCAATCAATGGTAAAAGCTGTTGATTAAAATTGAGGACAGTCGGCGCTGCTTGATCCCCACAAAATGCTATTTTATTTACACTAACATTGAATTCATCGAAAATTGTGTTCCAAATTTCAGCTCGGTTTGGTTTGCTTCCGTTTGGTGGGCTCAGATAAACTAAACGAAAAACTTCTCAGCATCATCAACGAATCGGGAAAAATCCATATGGTACCAGCATGTGTCAATGAGAAATACATAATCAGATTTTGTGCAGTTGCACAGAATGCTACCGAAGATGATATTGACTATGCCTGGGATGTCATAGTCGACTTTGCCACTGAGCTCCTGGAGAAAGAGCAACACGACGAACTACACGAGATCATTAACAAAAAGAAGAACGACACTCTTGCTAAGAAACGTTCATTCTTCGTACGCATGGTTAGTGATCCGAAAATCTATAATCCGGCTATCAATAAAACCGGAAGTCCTAAGCTGTCACTTGAAATGATATCTCCAGTCGTTGATGGTACGCCCATAATTCAAACACCGTCGGCGCAACGTCAAGGAACATGGATCAGTTGGCCTCTTGCTTTCTTCTTTAATAACAATAGTGATGACGGCCTAAAAAGCAATGTATCTTTGCGGTAAGTTTAGTTGATGCTTTGGAATTGGAATTTAATAAAAGCTTCATGTCTAAAATATCCCTTTAGGTTCCGTCACTTGGACACGAACGTGCGACCATCTTCGTCGCGTCGGAACTCAGGCAGTGCCAGTGGTGGAGGATCAACCCCATCGCCGGACAATGAAACTGCTTTGCAAATAGCGGCTAAACCATCGCCTAGAAAATCTCCCATTATGATGCGCAAAGAAGTGTCCTCGCCGATACGAAATCAGAAGTAGATTAGCAAAATTACATTTCAATAGATAAACTAGTTTCTTCTTCCAAAAAAAAATCTCAGCACATTTAAATAGTCTAGCCAAACGTGTCAAATCAAATAGTTATGAAAAAAAAATCCAAAAAGCTTAGTTCAAAATTAAATTACAACTTGAAACATTATAAGCCGTTCCGTGAAAATAACTCAATATTACATTTGAAAGAATTAATAAATAAATAAATAGTGAAAGAAAATATTTCTTTTATTTTAATGCTACTAAAGACATAATAATTCAATGTCATTAAAAACTGTCAGCCAAGCCAGCTAGAGTCAAAATGAGCTGTCAAAACATGCTTTGACTAATTAAATAGTAGTGGAGAACGGGGCTAGAAGCAACATTTTCGACTAATTTTGATGCTACTCTTACAATTTTGCAAATTAGTGAGCCAAACCTATTTTAAACCTACAAGGTGGGCCAAAAGAAGTCATGCGATGTTGTTTGGCTCTAATTTCGATTCTGTTTTTTGATTCTGTTTATTTGAACCTTTAGAATTTTATTAGTGAAGTCGAGAAGATGATATCGGCCAAATGGGCGCCGTCACAATTGATTGCCATACAGGCTCGTTTTATGGCATTTTTCATCACTTCGGCGAGAACTTCGGGCGACAGATTCTCGCACTCGTGTCGAATGTTGTCCTTGATTGCTTTCCCACAAAAAAAGTCTGGAACGGTTAAATCGGGCGATCTTGCGGGCCAGTGCAAGTCGCCAAAACGAGAGAGCCGTAGTGTGAGCCGTAGCTCCGTCCTGTTGGAACCACATGTCCTCCAGTACTAATTCTTGAAATTGCGGCAGAAAAAACTCCGTTAACATGCCCCTATAGCGCTCACCGTTCACTGTTGTCGTTTGTCGCGACGTTCTCGAAAAAAAAAATGGCTCGATGACTCCTCCAGCGTGAACAGCGCACCATGCAGTAACTTTGAGCGGGTGTAATGGCTACTCGTGCATTACTCGTGGATTTTCGGTGCCCCAGAAGCGATAGTTTTGCTTGTTCACGTACCCGCTGAGGTGGCTCATTATAATTTTGGTCGAAAAATCGTCCACTTCGTCCTCGAGATTGAGGATGGCTTGGGCGTAGGTTACACGCGTTTGGCGGTCGACAGGCAGCAGCAGATGTACGGACTGTACTTTGTACGGGAACATGTGCAAGTCTTTGACCAAAATTCGCCTTAGGGACGACCGGCTGATGGCCGATTGCAAGGCGCGGCGTCTGGTCCATGTTTCCGGCGACAGCTCAACATCCTCGTCAACAGCGGCGATGTTCTCGGCACAACGGGCGCTCCGGGGTCGGCCACTCACACAGTGTTGTACGGTTGGCAACGTCTCGTGTGGTCCCATACTCTTCAAGGTTGGTGGCCAAACGGCGCAGTGTTTGCGCAGTCGGTGTCGGACGGCAGTGGATTCGGCGACGAAATTCGTGCTGCGCCAACACTACAGACGAATTGCTACGCAAAAAAAAATAGACACGATTAGTCCGCGTTCTTGGGGAGTGTATCGCTCCATCACTTCTATTCTACATCTGTCTAGTCCACAAATTTCAAAACAGATTTGACATTGGCGGCCATTTGCAAAAATAAGAGCATCATCCAATAGGGCGATCTCTTTTGCCCCACCTTGTATTTCACCCAAAACGTCCATAGGCGGGGTTAAGTTGCAGCAATAATTGTCTTAAAGAAAATTTTTTTCAAAAAAAAACTCATAAAAAACAAAATTACAATTCACTTTCTAAAACCAAAAATTTTCTCTTTCACGCGACTCTTAATTTTAAGGAAACCCTTAAATTTTTAAATGTTATAACTTACTGCTACTTTTAGCCCCGTATGACTACTAGAACACCGAAAAAAAACGGACAAAAAATGTCTTCAGACTAGTTTCCCGCGCGTGCTAAATCTTAGAGACCATTCATGCTTTTACAAAGCAAATAAGTGTTATACCCAAATTGTTAATAGAAATGAGCAAATTTTGAGCCAGTTTAATGTACCGGAACTTTATTGAGCTAAAAATAGTCTTACCATGGGCCGAGTATGAGAGTATTTTACCAGAACGTATAACACATTATATTGTTATACCCGGCTACCGTTTAGTGCATAAACAAAATATTAAATAAACCGTCAGCTCAGGCAAGTTAAAAGAAAATGCATACAAGGTGTTTTCCGCGTTACTACGGGGGAAGGTATGTGTTGCATATAAAGTAAATTAGCCACACACATACAATTGAATATAGTAACCTGACCTGACAGTTCATTCAGTTTATTACACCTTCCGGCATTAGGAGTTTTAGCTTCCCATGTATTCACAGACAGAAAATTTAAAACAGAATTTTATTTTCAAAATGTGCGCGTGAACTAACAGCGTGCAAACATCAAGTCCACTCTTGTATGTTTTTCAAATTCATGCAGGATATTAAATATCATTTAACTTTAAGAGTTTTTTTTCGCAATATGAAAAAGTATAGTAAGCAAATACAGGGTGCGGCAAGAAAACTTGCTGATTTGTTTTTGGCGCCAAGCGGGGGGAGTGGTCGGATGTGGGTGGAGAGTGTCTCATTTTTTAGGGGACTTCCTGACTTTATCTTCGCCGCAGTCAGTCGACATCATGCATTTTACGAAAGAGCAACGCGCATATGGCTGAAAGGCTTACTTTTCAAACGGTCGTTCAATGATTTCCACTCAACGTGCTTTCCGTACTCGCTTCAACATCCATCCCGCAGGCGATATTGGAGTGATCACAATCCACGTGAAATTCATCAGACGCCACTGTATTGTGAACGTGTCACCGTATGTTGTGCTGGTTCGAGAGTAGGGATAATTGGTTCTTACTTTTTCGAAGAAAACGAACGCACTGTTACGGTGAATGCAGCTCGCTACAGAGAGATGATTGAAGAAATTTTTATCCCAAAACTCGATAAACTGGACATTGGTGATGTGTGGTTTCAACACGATGGAGCCACGGCCCACACAGCACGAGCATCGATGGAGTTTTTGAGGGAACATTTCCCCGATCGTCTAATCTCCTTGAGGGGCGACCTTACGTGGCCGGCGCGCTCACCTGATTTGGCTTCGTGCGATTTTTTTTATGGGGTTACCTTAAATCTATCGTTTACACCGATCGTCCTCGAACGTTAAATCATGTGAAGGACAATATTCGTGAAGCAATAGCAAACATCACCATCGATATGCTTCAAAGAGTTCATAGGAGCTTCGAAAATCGGGTATCTCAGTGTATCGAAAAGGGAGGCCATCACTTGTCCGATATCATCTTTAAAACCATGTAATGAAAAATTCAGATCGTGTGTAACAAGAATAAACAAGTTTTGTAACGGTATTTCCACTACTTTTGGTTTTATTTCCTTTGAAAATCAGCAAGTTTTCTTGTCGCACCCTGTAGTAGGTTTGCGATTGTAAACATGCCTTTGATACTCGGAATAGTGAATTGGAGTTGAGAAGGTGACCCGTAACTCTTCTACCTTGCAGAGCATGATCACTGAAACTGATCAGTCATCAACTATTGTTTTCTGCCTGACTGTTGGATTCCAATAGTCCGCAAGTGAAGAGCGGCAACAAAAACATGCATTCTCAGATCACATGTTCACAAAGTTCAAGCCCATACTAGGCGAAATGTTATAGACCCAATTAATAAATATAGCCTATGCATTGATTGCATATGAATTCCTATAAGATACCCTAATTGTTAAGAAAATTGATACACACTTGATGTCAACTGAGTCTGACAAGCAACTGTTTTATAATAAAGTAGGTACATAAAGCAAACAAAAATTAGTGTTGTACAGTTTGCTATTCATAAAGTATCAGTATAAGAGAATAATAAATAATATTTTAGAGTAGTGTGTTGCGAGTTGCCAGTAGTGTGCAAATTCAAATAAATTAATCTTCAATACTAATAAAAAAGTCCGAAGTAAAATTGTTTGTGAACATCATTCTTGAATGCTTCGACTAAATGTGTTGAAAACGAGAAAGTCCTGCACGATTTTGAAGCAGGTTTTAGTAAAAGATATTTCCTCTTGTACGAGTAGGTATATACAAAACAAAGATCTACACAAGAAGCTCAAAGACCTATATTATATCAATTTGCAGATTTCCGAACAGCTTTTAATTCTATACAAATCGATAGTCGAAACACTTCTATATAAACTATACAAAAAATAAACATTTTGGGGGCTATATGTAATGTATATTGAGTCATCCGTCTTCGATAAGATCCACATCCACATACCAAATAACGCAATCGGGACTGAAAAAAGAATAAATCCTAAGCCTGCTGCCGAGTAGATCTACTGTCTCCAACATACTCCAATTGGCCAAGTAAAATATTCCTGTGCTTGGACTCTCTCAAACTCAACTTGGACTCTGTGATACTGAGGCATAATCAGGCATTTCAGGCATAAGTATATCGTATATACAATTTGTATCCTATTCACCAAAATGGCGTAATTTTTTCGGGTTTAGGCATAAAAACTTCGATGAGGGTTGGCATCACCGGATACGAGTCATGAAAATGGACCATGACAGACAGTGGTCTATAAAAGTATGTGGAAGGTAATTAAATTTTTCTGTGACTCCCATCCAGTGATGCCAACTCAGGCATAATCAAGCGTTTTAGTCATAACTTTGATGCTTGGGGCATTGAGGAATAATTTTTAGAAAAAAATCCTAATTTTAGTGAATTGTTTTTTACAAATACTTCATAGACACAAATTTTGAAATTGGTAAATCTGATCAAAGTCGTATCTCTAATTTTCATAACTCTTCGTCATGCTTATTTTTCAATTTTCTACTTTATTTACTCACCAAACCCAAGCCTTGGACTACAGAGATCAAAGAGGGTTTAATTACCTATCGATCGACCAAAATCCTGTTAACAAAATTTAATCACTTTGAAGATATGTTGCACTTCCTTTGTAAATTTTTTAGCAAAAAGGCTTTTTTTTTTTTTTTAAAAAAGACATAATTTTGTTCGGTTTCGGTTGGCATCACAGCTCCCATCTCCCAATAAGCAAAACGTATAGGTGAAGGCAATTTCAACAGGTACTTACGAATCCACAGATATTAGGAGTACCATCTAAAGGCTGAGTGGGGAACTCTAACACCTTAACTATATTTCACAGCGCCAACATCTTTCTATAGGTACAATATAAGTAACCGAAAATGACCTGTGATTTTGTACCAATCTCTTACAGAATTCGGTTTGCAAAAGTCGTAGCTCATTTGTCCACCAGTAAGACGGAGCTTGGTAAGTTGTCCCCTAATGACAAATTAATTTATTTGCTTGTCACTGTCACTGTCCCCGATTCGAAGTTGTATTTATGAGCTTTAGCCTGAACGAGTGATTACAACCAGACACAACTCATACCGAGACAACCAACTCGCAATCTTCTTGCCGCTGGCCCCCTCAGTTTTTTTTTTTTTTTCAAATTCGCCATTTTGATTCCTATCGGTGTCATGTCAATTGAGAATCCGTGTGACATACAAAAACATACAACAAATACAAAAATAAATGCTGCCAACCGCATGGGGAAATGTGAAAGAGTTCGGGAATACCACATTTTTAGATTACTGAATTCCATTGGTTAGTTATTATATATTTTTAAAGGCGAATAATTTTATTTGTATATTTAATAAAACTACCAAAAAGAAATGGTTATATACTAGAAACATTTTAGGACAAACATGGTTGTGTATTTTTCGCTTTTAGATATCATTACCTTTGATTTCGTGTGTAAATTTTTGTCAAATAATGAGAAAATTTACCCAGAATGTTTTTATTTTCCCTCAACCAATCTACATTGTTAATTTTTCGTGAATATTTTAAGCAAATGTAACTTTTTTCAAAAAAAAAAATATATAATTCACACATGACGAACAATTTCAAATTTTACGGATAAAATTCTATGAACACTGCCAGCACTTTGCCCACAGCGGAAGTGGCTCATATTTTTTGGGAGTGTATTGGTGACTGAGAATTTTTGAAGTTACGTGGCTTTTGTCTAAACAAATTTCTATGTAACAATTCTAGAGCAGTAAATCGTTACCACTCCGTAAAAATATAGCTTGTAGGCTAAGTACCGGGAAATCGGCGAAGTTGGTGGTCTCAGTATTGTCTCTGATTACAACTTTCGGTGAATTTTAAAAATATTTGGCCAAGTAGAAACCAATATTTGTATTGCGTTGTAAACCAACCATCTTTGATGTACTCCGAGCATATGATCTCATAGATGATCACCGACTCTTCAACTAGTTTTGTTGGATTAAATTTCCCAGAAAACCCTGCATAAATCACTATACTTCCGACGACACTAAACACTTTGAAACCCTCCTATTGGGAACAAATAGCTCTGTCATGTTTGTATTTCACAACTCTCTTCATGGTCTCTTCTTTAGCTGTAGAGTCAATGTGCCAGTTTGATTTTTGTTTCTTTTCGTACCTTGTACCTTGAGGCACAAACTAAACACGTTATGATGTAAGTCAATTAGTCAATTCAGTAGGTGAACCTCTTAATACACGGAACCTCAGCATCTAACAATCAATTTGCCACTTAGAACGAATTGACTTATTTCTAGCGGTCGTTGCGCTGGTCGTATTATATTTTTAGCTGACGCACTCTCAGGCCTAGGCGCATGCGAACCAACTCGTGGACATAAGTGATTCATCATCATCATCGACGACGGTACCAACCACTCATTGAAACAGCCTCATTATTGACACCCAATGCTGCTCGGAGCGTGGAAGTATTTTTGGTCGCGCTCCCCAGCACCTTAAGTGTTAGCCTCATCAAAAAGTTATTTTTAGCCAATCATTTCTTTTCGGGTGATATGATCAATTTTGGTATTACCAAATTGACGAAAGTCACAAATTTAAAAGCCGGATTTGAATTTTGTTTGAGGAGATTTCTTTACATTGAAATATAATTTTCACAGGTCAAGGGGGCAGGCCATAGATGCAGTCAAATCGGACAAAACTAATCAATCATAATGTCCACACAGAGTTTACATGACAATTTGACTTTGATTCGCATAATCGGCTATTGAACTTAGCTGCGTGTTGTGCTGTCGCCTTTGTTTGTTAAGCTGAATGATGAAATCTAATCACTAATTTAGGTAGGCGGACTTTACAAGTGTTTGGCAAATTAAACTTATGTAATCTCGGATACATATTTCTTCTTTTCACGGATTAGCTTCGATAAACAGAATGTGTAGGCCTGGAGATTAAATACGGAAGTCTTTATTCATATGTTTTCAAATTGTACGCATCTTTGTGCCTGTAGGTGCGTTCAAAAGCGAGCTGAATTTTTAATACAGGATATAAATGGGACATGCAAAATAATGATATTGCCTATTGAATATCCTTTCTTTGTTATTTCTTGCTACACACTTATGTTACATCCATTTTTAGGTCCTACCTGGGACAATTAAGGCCAAAAGTGAAAAAAGGCCAGATTGTCTGCATTTCGCTAAGCGCGTATCAGTCAAGCTCGTGCGGTCGAGCGTGCGGCGCGTCGCGCCGCTGTAGCCCTGTGCCCCGCCGCTGCCTACCCACCCACGCCTTACTCTCTTGCCCGCTCGCGACTGCGATTTGCGATAGTTATGTCAACCAGCGGTACCAGATTCCACGATTTATAGTATTTTTACGATTTTAGGACATATTCCAAGATTTTTTAAATTTATCGAATACAGAAATTCATTTGCAATTTTCCAAATAAAATCTAGAAATGTGAAGGTGAAGTAAAACCCGCTCATCTGTAGTTCTGCTTAATGCTTATGCATATACTGCATTTTTAGTAAATGTGCGTGTACAGTTAGTGTAGTCATGGAACTAAACTAAACTCCAAACATCAGCCAAATGAGTACGCCGAGTGTCAGAGAAAACAGCTGTTCTTTGAAAACTGCGTTCAAAAAGTGGATTCTCTATTATTTCAACTATTTCTCATTCAAGGTACTTTTCGTCCATGTAATAATTAAAAAAGCGCATCCTTGCATACTTTTCTGCAACAGAACAACAAATACACGACAATCTGTAACAGTTTAGCTTGAGAAAATGTGCCATTAAATTTTGTCCAATCATCCCTGAAACCTCGGAAAATATAATAAACCAGCTTTATAAGCTAGCTTTTAGTTAAACAATTTTCTGAATCAATTAAAAGTGGGAATAAAGTAAAATTATGAATTATGTATCTAGTCTATAATGATGGGTGCTGAGAAAGGGGCGGCACATGGCCTGGGGCCTAGAGCGGCTAGGACTGCAAATCCGCCATTGACAGGACCATATCCTTTTTATGAAATTTTCCATAACCAAATCGCTAAGTGGCTGCCCTATGTCCTCGATAGCCTCACGAATTTTATCTTTGAGGTCTTAAATCGACGCTGGGCTCTTGGCATAGACCTTATCTTTCACGTGGCCCCAAAGGAAGAAGTCGCAAGGTGTTAAATCACAAGATCTCGGTGGCCAATTGTGATCACCTCTTCGAGAGATAACACGGTCCGGAAACTTTTCCCGTAAAAGATCAATGGTTTCGTTACTTGTGTGGCATATAGCGCCATCTTGTTAAAAGTAAAAGTTGTCCAGATCAATACCATCCAACTCCGACCATAAAAAATGCCCAATTCCAAAGAACGACGAGGAATGGACAAACCTGGGTTTTCTTCAACACTTTGGGCTACAGCAGCAATATTCTCAGTTGTTCTTGAGCGACATGCACGCGTTTTATTCTTTACATCACTAACTTGTCCTCGAATTTTTCCACCAATTTCTGTATTGCGGTCCGACAAGGTGCTTCACGACGACCAAAAAATGCTTTAGTTTTGCGAGCTGTGACTGCAAGATTTTCCCCATTTTTGTAGTGAATTTTAATAATTCCAATGCGTTGTTGAAGCGTGTATCGTTCCATTTTTAGTAATGGCGTACTTGTCAAATGTCAAAGAACAAAAGCTTCAAAAGTGGCAGCTACCGAAATAGCGGGTCATTCACAATAACACCTCTTATTGGAAAATCCTTTATATCCAATAACTTATATGAAAAGTTCCAGAGGTTGGACGGATGTAATTTAACCCTAGTTTCAAGACGATAAGCCAAGACCATGAATTCATAATAAATAACTTTTTTGCCAAGATATGTATGAATTATTTTACAGTAGGGTTTAGGCTACTAACTCTATATAACCCCTTTATAAATGGCTTACAGTTGACCGACGACACTGGGAGAAGTCCAACACCCGATGATGAGTTAAAGGAAAATAAACCTGCTTCTGGGCTGCTATGTCATTGCTCGGCACTGTCTATGGGGAAGTTCAGATACCTATCAACTAACATGGAGAGTCGTTATTTGATGTACCTATGACTGCTAAATTTATTGTGTCCAACGTGGGCAGCTTTCCAACCTTCACAAAATTTTTTGGGTAAGAGAAAGTACCTATTTCTCATCACCTTTGAAGCAAATACGATATTTGGAGAGTAATCAAACTAAAATCCTTTGCGGGCCATCGATGGAAGCTTATTTAGTTTGAAAAATTAACAAACTGAAAGAAATTCGGTTTAATTGGAATGGAATTGGCTTGCAAGACTTTGTGCTCAGTCAAATAGAGCTCCCAAAATCAAACGTTAACAATTTAAGTCAACTTGTTTTGAGGAGATTTAACCTACAAATATGCTCTGAACATGTAGAGCACAAAGGCACCACAAATATTCTATTCAGTCATTTTGTCTACTTAAAAGACTTAGGGTGTAGGATGTGTAAGTGAACCCTTCACAACTCTTGATCTTCTGGAACCGACTCTAAATCATCAAGAGCAATATGGGTAGAGAAATCCCATCTCATACTGGAACGACTTAGAGTAGTCCTGAATACTGGCACGAAATCCATAGCACGTCTTGAAATCGGTGTTGGAAACCACTCATTTTCCCGATAAACTCGAAACTTCTCCACTTACATGCAGAGTGCATCGAACAGCTGTTCTGAAGACTACCACCACTTCCAATCTGTCCAAGTTATCTTTATCCCAGCTTCAACACAGGCGGGTACAAAACTATTGAGTATGCTATTGAGTGTGCAAAGATCAGTCTAAGAGGACCCCAGTTGTCAGCGAAGAGCAAATTCACATTAAAAAATAAAAAGAAGAGGAGACAACAAGCACCCCTGACGAACTTCAATACCCACGGTATTAAGTATTGATTAAACAATTTCTGTAGAGGGATGAGGGATGGCTCTTAGGAGTGCATCGTCAATTCCAAACACCATTAATACACTGCAGAGAATGCCTCAAGGGGTTTGCCTCTCACAAGTCTACAAAACAAGTGTAGTATGCTCCCAGTCCGTCTTAAGTAAAATTTTTTAGATGGTGGGTGGTTTCTCTTTGGAAGAGAACCTCACCCTCAACCACAGGTCTGCAAGTCACTTTCAATTCAACTCGTTTTCAAATGCTTTTACAAATGGAGCAATCGCCGGTATCTTCTTTCTTCAAAAGGAACATAACCACCCCACTTTGCCAGTCGCTATGTTTCAACGCATTTCCAAATCACGGTACCAGCACCATTGAACTGCCCGCCTAGTGCTTTCAGCATTCCTGGCCGGATTTCATTTACTCCGGGAGATTTACTAACTTTTAGCGATTTGATAAGGACTATTCTTCGTCCTGTTAAAGGCGCTGCTGGTTGAAGGGTAGTGATGCGATGTCATGAGAACACAAGCGTTCTCACCTAGCCTCTCACTATCAACTCCTACTCTCACCTTCATGTGGTGACTGGTGGGTGCCGCCTAGTACCTCGATTGGAGATTGGGTAACCAACCCCTTTGGAAGGTCGTTGGTGGCAGCAGCCGAGAGAGTAAGTAAATTAAGTAAGATCTGTCAATATCAGTGCCTATTCTGAATTGAGAAGTGTTCGCTAAAACTGCCAAAGATGTCTTTCGGAAATCAGTGCCCAACTTTGGATTTGACTGATTAAATTATATTCCACTACCGTTATCTAAGAAGGCGGCAGGGGGTCTGCCAGAACACAGCGCTACAAAAGTTTAAGTGATTACCAAATTACCCCGCCCGAAATTCTATAAAAACGAAACATATTAAGGTGTCGGCTTTGGCTTCTCTTAAATAGTGCAGCAATCTGCTATACAAAATTTTGCATTTGCTGTCTCTATTCGCCCACAAAATTGTAATCCTACAAATTTCTTCAGTTTCGATCGTGTCCAACTATGTGATGAATCATCTCCATCACAAAACTTGTAAATTTATCTTACTCCTGTCGAATTTGTGTTGCGCTCTGTGCATAAATCAAAAAATAACAGGAAAATGTTGCAGTTTTATTTTTCCCAAAAACAACCAAGTTACACATGTAAACATCGTGCCAACGCATCATTCGTTGAATTCCAACTCGATTATAAATGACGTCTCTCACCTTAATGAACTCAAGCGCCGAAAATACCAAACATAAACAAATTGTGCTTGGAAAATAGCACTGCAATTTAATTATTTCCATTTGGCATCTCCTTACCGGTTCGAGTAGTTCGATTAACGCCCCCGTTATGGGGGTATTTACTAGCGGATTCCGAATTTATAGTCGCGCACTCATTCAAATTTAAGATTCATCTTCGGCCAAAAATATCTGCCGCTGAACGATTTCGACCGGTGTTTAAATTCGCTCGCTATAATTAGACTATAACTAGATATACTTACGGACGAGTAAGTTAATGCGCGCAGAACAATCGATGACGGAGTCAATTCTGGCGATCACATGAATGAATGTTTATCTACAATTTGTCAGGTATCCATCCTCGGCGGGCTCGGGAATGGATGCCTCAAATATTTAGGTTTCTTTTTTGGAAACTTTTCCGCCGTTTAGTGACGCCGCCAAGTTTGTGTGTTTACCTTACGAGATACGTGCTGTTGTGCGTATAAAATCATCACAAAAAAAAATGTATCATTGTACAATGTGTACACGGAACCGAAACGGGTCGTAAACGTGTATTTTCGGAAATGATTTGTTAATTCTTATGTTTTTCCGCGAAATTGGCTAAACATTTATAATTAGCCTGAGCTGTCTGGTACTGGTTATATGGTTCATGGAGAAGGGTACCTACACACATATTTGGACTCGCAAGATCGCATCGCAGTCTGATGTGCTATGTTAGATAGATTTATCAAAAATTAGCATGGCTTCGGGATAGGTGGGTGACATTTAAGAATTTAGAGCATTGTTGGTGAAATATTTGTCACATAGATTTCATGAGTTGAACTCTGATAGTAAGCATTTAAATTGAACCATTTTGCTAGATTTGAAAAAAGATTGTTTGTTTTAATTTGGGCGCATTTTTTAGGGCTTCAAATAACTTTAATGAATTCATTACTCGGAAGCAATTAAATTTAAAATAAAAGTTAGTTTATGGTCTGCGGCGCATTTTTCTTACAATTCATACACCCGCATTTTTGGGAAGTTTTCCTAAAGCAGGAAAAATAGTTGTCAACACTGCTCGTATTGTGTCCAAGTGTGGCGTAATGTTGAAAAAGTCGCATGCGCGTTTAAATGCTACAAGATCCATCCGCTGACACATTCTAAAAACAATTGTTAGATATCGGCGATGGAAAATTTGCTGTCCATGAAAATACTGGCTGCATAAAATTGTCCACCGATTTCTGCACAGTAGTCAATGACCGACAACTTGGTATCATACAAATCGATCGATACAGTTTGCGATGCCAACGAAGCTGTTAATTATCCAACAGAGTTTTTGAACTCACTGGATTTGCCAGGCATGCTTACACAACACACCTCCTATGACTGAAAATTAGATCTCCGGTTATTCTACTTCGGAATTTGAACCCACGGCTGTGCAATGGCACGCGATTGGTTAATAAAAATTTGATGAAAAACATTATCGAAGCCACCATTTTGAATGGCAAATTCCGAGGCGAAAATGTTTTGCCGCCACGAATTCCAATGATTTCGACATGCGTGCCAATTGAATTCAAACCCGTTCAATTTCCTATTAAATTTGCACTCGCAATGACAATAAATAAGTCGCAAAGACAAACGACGTCCGTTTGCGGCTTAGATTTGGGCACACCTTCACACTTTCAGTCACATTTGACAAAAAAAAAAACACAGGATAAGCAAAAAAATTTAAATGATGGACGAAGGTTCACGCTTCAGAGCGCGCTCATAATGCTCGAGCTCAGTTCAGCTCAGCTCTGAACTAAAAAAGAAAAACGAATAATAGAACGCAAGGTTCAAGAAAGTTTCACGATTGATTCTCGAATAAAAATGCGCACCTTCATTGCCGGCAGCATAAACGTCAAACATATAAACACATTTTCGGTTTATGTATTTCATCGTTCTATCTTTCCATACCAGTTTTACATTACATAGTTTAGCTTTTTTATGATAAGGTAAATAAAGTCTAACGAAGTTGTGGGCAGTGACAAACCATACTGAGGTAGTGAGACCCCCAGTCGCAATCTTCTTGCAGCCCCTTTTGTCTGTGCAATGTCAATTATAATCCATGTGACGTGCAAAATACAAAAGAAAATTAAAACAAGTAAAAGTGTTATCATCGGCCTGGCCGATGCTTCGATACCCTCCACTGCATACAAGTCATGCAAAATTGGTTTTGTGAGGGAGGTACCAGAACTACTTGACCGACATAGCAGGTTTTCTATACCAACCTGACGCCGATAAAAAGAAGTCCTTTCACCAAATTTCATTCACCTACGTCAATTACTTTGGGCGCCATCGTGCTTTCAACAGACGGAGAGACATATGGGTCAAATATTGGTTTTGTATGGGAGGTACCAGAACTACTTGACCGACATAGCCCATTTTCAATACCAACCTGACGCCGATAAAAAGAAGTCCTTTCACAAAATTTCATTCACCTACGTCAATTACTTTGGGCGCTATCGTGCTTTCAACAGACAGACAGACAGACAGACAGACAGACGGACATGGCTAAATCGATTCAGAATGTGATCCTGATTCATAATATATATACTTTATGAGGTCTCCGGTGACTCCTTCTTAGCGTTACAAATGTATTGGCAAAGTGAATATAAATACCTTCCTCTGGAGGGTATAAAAATGTGCTGCCACGAATGTGAGTTCGGGAATGGAGAATACTACATTCTATATTTGTATAAATCAAAATAGGACTGAGCACACCCACCAACTTTCCAGTCAACTCTCTTTGCCTTCATATAGGCCTGGAAGCTAATGCTGGGTGTTGAGAGTGGGTTTGCTCTGAGCTATTCTTTATATAGTTTTTGACGTTAGTTAAAACAGCCACTTGCTCTCGTTTTTCTGCTGCGCAATTAAATTAAAAAGTTGAGTTACATTTCAGTTCCTATGGCGGCAACCGGCACCATTTTTTGTAAAGGAATAAAGTACCCAAAAATCAATATTGCTTTCTTTTTCCGATGCACCGCTGGCAAACAACCAAACAATATTCAATGTTGGTTAGCGAATAATTTAAAACTCATCGGATAAAGTTCTATAAAAAATTCTACTGCGGAACAGTATAACTTGTAAGCAATTACATGGCTATAGGCACAGCCAGAGACAAATCATACTATTGTCATAGTATTGTCTCTGGGCACAGCTTGTCATAATATATATACCCCATTTTTCTCGACCGACAACAATCAGAAGAGAATACTGAACTAGATGAAGAAGCTTCATTATATTGCATAGAGGGATCTAAAGTACGGCGCGCGCACATGCGATTTAAGTCGCAAAAAATTTAACGCATAACTTTAATTGTGAACGAAAATTTATGACATGCAGCAATCGCAACCCTTTCACATTCAAAGTGAGCTGGGCTACTGAAAACTTTTACAACTGAAAAAGAATAAGCTCACCTATAGCCTTAGAAAAAAAAATCAGGAGTGGACCATCCAGTAGGCCAGTCTAAATTAAATTAGTATAAAATGCCGAAAATTCGGCGATAGCAACCACAAGAAAAACTGCGGGAGTTACGATATAAACCTTCATCTCTACATTCCTAGCCACTACATTAGAGCTCCAACGGCGATTCTCAACGATCTCTGCATAAGAGTCATGGTTTCCAGTCTAGGTTTTACGAGCTCACTGGCGACATTTTCTATTTAAAATTACCCATTGTGACATACAAAACATTAAGTGTGAATGTTTAAAATTATTATAAGTAAGGCCCCGGTGATAGGAGATAGCTTGTTGTTACTATGCAAATGTTTGCAATGCTTGTTAAGCATCCCGAAATAGTAAATACATATAACAATCTTTTTTTGACATTTCTTGCTACTAAGTGAATTGGCTCAGTCTCTACAAATCAGTAAAGCAAGAAAATTATAACTCTGTACCTGGACTTGTTATATTTTCTGCAGAAACGTTAGTCCGGCACTTACAATAATTGGAAAGCTATAATTTGCCGGCCATTACGGGGCACTTTATATCACGTTCGATGTTAATAAAGAATGAGCGCACTCCAACGCTTAAGTTCTCTCGTTTGTATTAAAAACATTGCGTTCCGTTCTTTGCAACGTAATAGTATTGGATGGAAATCGATTGTACAAATCTGGCTCCATTTAAGAATAAAGGAGGGATAAAACGAATTCCCTTATTTCCCAACACCTTCGTAGACTCTTTGCGAGCAAATTTATGTAAATATGAAAAAACCTACTTTGTCATGGCACACGCGTGGTTCGTCTCAAGTGATTATGCGATTGCTAAATAACCGAGATCAAAACTCGCTTGTCAACATGATTCATCATATAGGTCCACAAGTCCACAACAAATATAAACTCAACCATGCGATCGTCACGTACGCATTCCATCAAACTCGAAACCTCTATATCTAGTTGTGGTCCAATAGTTGGGTTCAATTTTACCAATGAAATTATCTATCAGTCTGTCAGAAATACCGCCAATCAGTGGAAGTAATTCAATGTCTTGACTTGACAGCCTTTAACAACAACTTAACATGTGTTTACTCAACAATTTGCACTGAGAGCGGCCAGAAAATCCCCTTGAAAATATTCACACCTTGCGTTGTGTACTTTCACGTCATCACCATTTTGAAAGCAACAGATGGCGTATCTCGCGGTTCTTTGACGTCATTCCCACTGAGGGAATCTCCGTGTGGTGGTTTGACAAAGCTCTCACCCGAACCACCCCCACAAAACGGAAATTATTATATTCAAATCTAAAGGATTTGAGTTTTCTTGTGAACCGAACCGAGCGTTTCATAATGTTCGGCCAAGTCCAAGTGCGATCATCACGTTTGCACTTAGTCAGGTAGACACAACCGAAGAATTGTGACTCAGCTGTGGTGTAGAGGAGCTTTGCAACATAGCAACTTGTATTTTTAAGTGTTTTCTATTCTCTGAATTGGTATTTGTTCGTGCTGCCAAATCCGATTACATCTTCCACATGCCGGTGGTTGTGGTTTTTTCTGCACATCCGTATGTTCTGAATAACAAGTTTGGAATTTCACAATTTGACGACAAGGTGGCTAAATGTCGCGTGCTTTGGTGCGGCGCCAAATTGTTATTTAATTTAATTTGATAACATAAATGTATAGGTACGTTTGTGGTGTGGCGGAGATAAATCTTCGATAAAAGCCCAATTAATGATTAACTGTTAATTAATTTGATTTTGTTTATGTTGCTTTGTGAAATAATAAAAGAATAAAGATGAATAGCAGCAGCGGGGGGTGTGAAAAAAAATACATGTTCACATTGACTCACATTAAATTCGATTGTAGTAAACATTTTCAATGCATTAGTAGCCATGCGGGAGATTAAAAATGAGTTCCACCGCTCCAATTTTGTGGGCGCGGTGGAACAGTGGTTATCGTTATTATTATTATGTGAAAGTGGTTTTTGTATTGCCAACTTGTAGTCTATTGTACCTCCTGCTCAAGCTTGGAATCTTTTCCGGTTATATTGAGACAGAAGTTTTTGGCCTGCCTCATGCCATGAGTGTTACACCGGGTTTTATCCTGTTTCTTTCTCCAGTTTCAAAAATTCTTCTTTGAGGGTGTGATCCCATATTCCGCAAAATGGCTTGGTGCACAACTGAGCGACACTAAAAACATCTTAGGGGTTTTACTAACCCAAGCTCTATGTAGCTACAACAGTTGCTTTAAGATGTTATACGCATTAGAAATGTAGAATCGTGTTAAATATGAATATATTCAAAAAAAAGGGACAATATAGGCAATATTTGTCCATTGACCGAACATTAATGCAAATTCTGTCATATATTCCATTATACATCGTTTTGAATAATTTCATTGTCACGACTCTTGCTACAATTACGCCCACCTTTGCAAACTGTTTGCTACATACAATTAGCATAGACGTACCAACTTCGAAACTATAGCTGCCGAAAGTTGACAAGATTTATAGGGTTTAAAATGCTATTTTTAAAATGAGATGCTATGCCCCCTTGGTTTAATTTTGAAAAACATTTTTTTAAGTTATTTACAAGGACAATACATGAAACTTTAAAATTTTATAACACTACTTGTTATAAGTGTCGATTTTCAAGTGCCTTCTTTGTTTGGTATCGTGTGGTATGGTACTTTAGCTCCAATGAATGCTGAAACAAAGATCTTTGAATATTTTTGCATGAAAGGTGCCACGTCCCGTTGTAAAATACTGCCCACATTTCTATGGTTGCAACAGGCGCCAAGGTAAGTACTACCACAATTAGAAACTAATACTGAATTATAAATCGAATTTACAACAGCTTGAGTACATACCTACTTATTTAAATTAAGCAGAAAACACTGACAAGCTGAATATTATTACTTTAAAAGGAAACCAGCAGAGTTTTAAAAATCCATCACATCTTAGTTGGTGATGTTAGCAATTGGGCCAAGTAGACCCAAGGAGCATTTTGCGACTTCATGTGTCATCTGTCATGAGCGAGTAGTTGAGACGATTTTGTTACCAGATATTGACAATATGTAACATTTCCCATTAAGGAATATTCCTATCTAGGGACTTTATATCTACACAGGTACGTTATTGTGTAAAAATTGTTTCTTTAATGAAACATTATGTCCGCAGAGTGTAAGTTCTGTGGAGATGTGTGTTCATGCACACAATTCCTAGGAACTTCTTTTCAACATAAATTAAACGCGATTCCCAATTGGGAAGTTTGTGGCACATAGAATAAACACAATTCTCAATAGATTATTAACTGCACAAATAAGAACGAATTCCTAATTTGTGAGGTATATATTTTGTATAGTCAAGACCGATATTCAAGACTGAAACTTGGGGCACACAAAAGTTATAAATATATAAACGATATTAAAAAGCCATCTTTTTGGATTCGGTGTTTGAATTGTTTAAGCAATAAGTTATGGGATCTCATTACATACTCTCACTTATGTTATAAGTATAATTCTAACCGAAAACTTTGGTGGTCAAATTTAAAGCGACAAATGACTTATTAAAGAGATTAGCTTATTTCTCTTATTAACCCTACCCAATACATCAAGTCATCCATTCTTATAAACGTCAGCCGAAGTAGCATTTCTGTTTATAGAAACCCTTAAACTGCATTCGGATTACTCGTAGGTACCTTGTCAAGGTCTTTGGGATTGGGATGAACCAAGAAAGAGTAATGAGGTTAGTGCTTGAATAAAAAATATGTTACAAGCCCAAATGCGCCCAAGAGTGAGAATTGCATGTGTTAATAAAATCTCTTCTATGTCTAATGAGCCTCAGGCTTCAATATATCAGAAAGTAAGAAGGCTACTCACAAAGAGTTTCTGACTCATTTTGTGAATGAAGGTCAGTCAGCTCAAAACAGAAATTTCTATAGCAAGCTGAAAAAGAAACCCTCACTCATTACCTAGGCGCCTGTCCGGCACTAGCCAGAGCCAGACAGCGATCCTTGGGGTAAACCCTTCTTCGATTCCCTTGAGGAGGTCTTGAATAGTAGTATTAGAGAACTGATTACCTTTTTGAATTCCACAGGCTGTATCTAAACTCTCCTACTCAACCATCCATTAAACAACTGGGTCAAATGAGTTGTGGTAACAAAACGGGACATAGTGCTACTTGGGTTTTTAAATTAACCGCCTCTCCTACCTACCTACCTTTAGCAAGCTGAACCATGGCCTAAGGGCGAGACATATATTTTGAGCAGTTATTCGGGAGACATGAACAACTCAAAGATTTAGAGGTGACATTTTAAAACTTATCATTATTCCTTTAACGTAAACATTTAAGAGTTACTATGAGTTTCGTCAAAGGCAGATACGTAGCTTTTAAAGAATCTTGCCTATTTTGTTATAAAAGTATCGTAGACCTTTAGAGAGGTCATGTTCATCACAAACAAAATGAAAATGCCCATATCTTGATAAAATCTTTATTTTTCGAACACAGGGACATCACAAAAGTTTATTTTGTTGACAAGATTTTGAACGTGAATGCTAGTCATGCAAAGATCTGTAATTCCTAAATCTGTTCGAAACATATTCGAAATGAGAAAAATGCATGCACTTTGCGATATAGCTTAAACCCTTTGACCTTATAAAGTTATGTTTCTCGTTTCAAAGTTTTCTAAATATCTTGTGCGGCTTTGTTAGTTTCCTAGGGTCCAGAAATTTATGTTAAATATGGATTACTGGGATATTTTGTATTCAGAGTTTTGTTATTATTGTATGACTCTGAAAAGGCGTTGGTCACAAGCTAAACTTTTTGGATGATTATGTAGTTGTAATAAGAAAAGTCTGCTATATAACTTAACAAACAAAATTAAGTCTATAGGCCTGTTTTTTGAGCTTCGATCTCAGCAAAAAAAAGTAAAGTAGGATTTTCAGCACGATTTGCGTGCGCTATTTGAAACTTCGATGACTTACGGTAGTTGTTGTAATTGCGTGCTGAAAATTCTACCTTACTTTTCTTTGCTGAGATCGAAGCTAAAACAAAACAGGTCTTATAAAACCTTAAAACGTCTTCTCTTAGATCTTAATTTTTTTTTTTAAAAACGCGTTTATTGCAAATTGTTGCATACATTCACCGCATCCAGCAGCAGTACGACCTAAGAGCCAAGACGTTTTGGATTCACTCCAAGTTCAAAATTGTCTGTTAGTGGAATTTAAAGATTCGGAAATACGACCAATAAAATTGCAGGATGATATTATATTTACTTTGGGATCAAAGTTCTTGAAACATCTCGCAGGTATAAGCTGCCAAAATAAGATACCTTCGTTGCAGTGATTCGCAATGATTTTATTTGTAGCATCATGTTGCGTGATGTAAGACATGTGAAGCAGCTACTTCTTTGAATTGAACAATCAAAGCCATCGGTGGTTTGATCACATTGAAGGCATGTCGCCAAGTCGGATTGCTACAAGTACTATCGAATCTGTTCATTCGGCAGGCGACTTACTTATAGCTCTTCGCGCACAGGCTAATTAGGCTTAATTTTTATATCTGTGGCAGAAAACCAAAATTGCCACTGTAAGTACAGTAAGGCGCTGATGGGATGGTGGTATGATGTTATCCCAATATTCAAACTCAAAACCATTAAGGCTGATAAACGAGTCTTCTAAATACTGCGAGTCTTCATAATCTGCACTTTAAAGACGAAAAAGTTACGCAAAAAATATCACTTTACGAATAGAGAGCCGATTTAAAGTTTCATAGCAGCAATATTAGAAACGAAATTGAAAACGATTTGCAGTGGAAAAATATGAAACCTGCAAGAAGCCATTCATTAGAAAAAATGAATCATATTGTTGACTAGTTTTAAGTTATGAGCGATTTAAGGTTCTAATTGATATCAACAGAGTCAAGAGTTTGAGATAAGTGCTCAAGCATCACAATTGGGTAATATGTTGTAGCTGGATGCGAATTAATCACCTTATATATCTATATTCTATATTATGTGCTTATGACTTAGGAAAAAAAAAGTTCCACCTGACAATGTCAATCACGTTATAAGAAGCTGAACAACATTCCATCAATCATGGTCATACGGATGTATCGCAAACCGTGTGCCAGGGAAAGGCCGAAATAATTCCATTCACCGTTTCTTATTAATTGTAATGCAAACATTAGAAACACTTCGTGCTTAGAGCCAGACTTTAACCTCCATTCATAACGATCTGAATACAGTAGACTCTGTCTTTAGGGGCACTCAACTTTTGTCATGTAGTCGCGCGTATATGGATTACTGAATTTGAAACATGACTCATTGGCAGGATCGTTTGAATTAATACAATACTTGGGCTGAAGATGCGCCGAAAAAATACAGAAAACCATCAGTCATTGTGAGAAGACAATTTCTTTCTTCGGCTTCAACAACTCTTTCGTATACGAGTATTAGGTATTCAAAGATAGTAATGACATCAGCAGCGAATGGCAACTTGAACTCAAGTATTACATTGGCTGAAATTCGTTTGGCAAAAGGGGAAAATGTGGAAGAGCAGCTAATTGTTTTACAGTGTGCGTGTGCTCAACCATTGGCATCCAAGTTGCTTACACCACACGGTAAATGCGAAACCGTGTTTGTTAAGAGCACAATGAAATTCAGAGCAAAGACGCTGCTGGTATCGATAAGGATAAACCAATTTAAAACATAATGACAGTTCAAGCCAAAATGAAAGATTTTTTGGTACGACACTTTTCAGGAGCGATAAAATTAAATTAGAACACAGCCGTCTCAAATTATTTGTTGAAATCTATTGAAATTATTTGTTGCATAAAAATATATTTCTATTGTAAGCCGGACCCGACAATGCTACCCTATTGCTGGAGTCGAGGAGCATAGATTCCCTCAAGCTTCGTTGATGGTCAGTGCAGAGGGGAGTCACACCCGCAAACGTTTGAATTCGAATGGCGTATTTGTCGAAATATTTGGAACCTTTTTTGTCGGTTAAATTTTTAATTTATAATAGAACCTTCGATGATACTGTTCGACATCTTTATCACTGGTGGGCATGCGTCGCTCACATTTCGCAAATAACGTCGTTTAGTCAATGCACGTCAATGTCTCAAATGCATGTATGTAGGTGGGACTTTAAGTTGTAAGTAATAGCGTTTAAGTTCTTATTTCATTTTGTATAAGAGGTGGTACGCACTTATGTAGGTATTTACATACATACAAATTGCTACAAGATCCCGCAATATATTTTGGAGGTGGATATGAAACGCTACGTGTATGAATCGACGTTAATTATGTCGTCTTCTTGATGGCTACCCAACATTTCATATATGGCCACCTGGCAGCTTTTTTACCTTTAAGGAGAATACTTGAACCTGATATTTAATTATTAGATTTCATTTCCCATTTTTTAGATTACCAACGGGGTTTTCGTTGACTCGAATTGAAAATTAAGGACACAATCATTTTTAAAATATCAATTTTACTTTAAGTATTTATTTTGGTCAAATTTGTTAGGGCGCTTCCAGGTAAACTAAAGAAAACCAAATTTTTAAAAAATACATATTTTCAAAAATCCATAGATAATTATAGAAAAACTGAGTTTGCTTTTAAGTTAGAAATGACAATAGTACCTAAGGAATAAAATCTTTGTTATAATCGCACGGAGCCGTTGTCGAGATATGTCCAAAATTCCAAACTACCGGTTTTAGATTTTAAGCGAAATTGAATATGCATTCATATTAGCCTCATCGGCCGACGTAAGCTCAACTATCAATTTTGGTTTAAATCGTTAGAGTCGTTTTCGAACAAATCAAACTGGTATGAATATTTTATATGGAAAGTAGGTACCATCGAGGTAACCGTGCAAAAAAAAGGCCCCAAACTGTAGACCACAAACACCAAATCCGAAGTTTGAATCAGGGCAGCCGTTTAGTTTAGGCTGTAGTCCTCGGGAACATACGGACAGACGGACATAGTTTCGCCACACACTTTTTGGAGTTCCTGTGTCATCGTTATTTTAGAACTGATTAACATGTAAAATGTTCGGAATGTTGTACGAATACAATATCTTTCTCTTACTACGTAATGCAGAAAGTCAATAATAGGTGAATCTAGTCAGATTATTTTATTCAACATACCTTCAAAATATTGCCAGAACAATTTGGAACAAACTCTTATAAGCTTTCAGGGAAATCGGTCGAGCAGTTTTGGTGTCTTTATTCACACATATACAAACAAAACTAAACCGAGGTTTTCATTTATGCGGGCTTCTATAAAATAATATCGTCCAGATGTCCGATTGCATTTCGTTGGCACTCTTCTTACCAAGCGCGTACGTTTGGAATATATGCCAACATGTGCGGAATTGCTTTCGTCTCATGGAGGAAGTTTTGCTATTTTTGTACTTGACTGTTCAGATATCCCGATAAAAAATAATTGGCAGGAGTTAAGTAAGTCAGGACTACTTGGATGATATTTATTTGGTATGGCAGGTGACTCCATCTATTGCAACATAGCCTAGCATAGTAACAATAGTTTAAAATTTTAATTTCAGTAGCATTTTTACATAGTTAAGTCACATCATTTCTGTGAAAACCTTCGAAGAAGCAATGTCCAATAGAAACAATAGTGGCGCCTCCAGAGCGGTATCGTAGCAAAGAATCGCACTTCATCGAAAGCGCTCTATTAAAATCGTCAAAATCTCATCCATTTCTAACGAGTTTTGTGATGTAGTAGAGACTAAAAGAATAACAAAGATAAAAGACTAAACTGAGTGAGAACGATTCACCAAAGACCAGCAATGACTTTAGAATTTTCGTCGCCCTTAAAAAGTAATTCAAAGTAACGTCTTAAAGGTGAACTGTTGTGTTTGAGTCTAAAAACTATCAAAATATTGTTAAAATAAATTTAAAAAAAGGAGTTCATCACAGCAGTCACAAAAAGTTAGCCTGGTTAATTTATAAGTGTTTCAGAAATAAATCAGCATTGAATATTCAGCTCTCAATCTGATATTATAACTTATCGCATTACTCTACCATATACATATGCATAACATTTATACCTATTGATAAAAAAATTAAAAAAAAATAAATATGTAGTTGTCACCCTAGTGACAAGAACCACTCAACAACGTCTTGTCTTTAATTGTATTCACTGTTCGCTTATGTCATGAGGAACGCATTGAGCTTGACAGCCGACAAACTCTTGTGAGACATCCATCACACTAAACAAATAATCGATTAACAAAGTAAATAAAAAAGAATTTAAGAAAGTCACTTGATTATTCTAGTGGCAAGCGAAATAGGCAGAATCAATCCGATATTGCGAAGCTGCGCAAACGTGAGCAATCACATTCCATTGACTTTTTTTTACAAACGAAGAACAATCATTACTGGGGTATTTTGATTTCTGGAATTACCAAGACCATTTCATTTTTCACTGGACGGTGATTTTAACAATTGAAACCAACTACCTGCGGCAAAGTAGCCTTAATGGCCTGCTGTAAACTATAAAATCACATGGCTAATGACTTTGGTAGTTTCCATTCGTTTAATTTGCCACAATTAAAGATAAGTATTTGGGGAACAGGAATATGCAAAGCATCGGAAAAACCAGGTGAAGTTTTGATCGCACTTTGCTCCCGGAAATATCTTCCGCCAAAATTTACAAACGACTTAAAAACAAGATCCCAAAAATAAATCACTCTCTTGTAAGTAGTAGTAAAGTCGAATCAAATGGGTCAAATCCTATTAACTTGTGCCAGCTAAATTTGTTTGCATTTGAAACAATGGTAATTTGGGCAAAAATATAAAAAGGGTAGTCCCATTAGCATTAGTGTTCTCCTCAAACTGTCATCAGTTGACCACCAATTCAAAAGAAAACTGCAGTTTGAATTGAAGCCATTGCTCTTCTGATCTTATGGACTTTACAATCTGTTATGATGAACCTAGTAAAAGGGGCGGATATGGTTTGACTTGGTGTCAACCATGCCAAGATGGAGCTAGTGTTCTTCACAAAAGATATAATGTTCTCACCATTGCTCCACACGAGCCTGGAAACAAGAAAATTTAATACAATTATCAGACTTACACGTTACAGCCTGTCGTCAAACTCAGCGTCAATCATACACATTATGCTCTACGGAAGCTCTAGTCACTGGTCGCCAATGTAAAATGTTACTAGTGCAATCTAATGGTGGAAATTGACAGATTTTGGTCTTCTCAAGGTGAAATGACACAAATTATCAATTAAAAAAAATTGACAATTTAAAAACCTCTTGAAGAAACACCCTTATATGAAATTGAGGTGCCCTCCACCCAGTGGTAGCTTAGAAATAATTTTGCACCTTCTTCCTATTAATATCCTCAGAAAATTTGTTCCAACTTCAATACTCAGGCAATCTCAGAAATGAACCAATTCTCGTATAGAATTGTAAAATTTGTTACTGTAAAACTACATAGGTGGATATAAATTGATGGCAGGTACGTCTGGAGTCACATATTCTACTTTCAGAGGCCTTACAAGTCGCCAATAACAGGTGGAATATTATTGAATCCTGTACAAGTTTTATAAAAGCCTTTATAAACGTGAATAAAATCAGTTTGATATTTGAAAGGTAGGCATGACCATTAAATCAAAGTGCCCAAAGATTTTTTAAGAAAAAAGAAAAGGAAAAAAGATAATTGCCTACCTCGTTTTGATGGATCTGTGCAGTATATACCATTCTAAGCAAGGTTACCTTGTGGGATTGCATCCCTAAAAACTTAAAAGCTTGTCTCGACTTTTCTTCTTAGAACAATACTCACCGCCCTAAGTCGTAAGGGTAGATTGCTTAAGTCTCCCTGCATCTTGCCAAAGACAATTCGTTGCATCGAGGTCCGAACTTTACACTTAGGGAGCTGTCATGCAGCGACTGCTTATAACAACATCGCTAATCGCTCAGGGCACGATTTACGATTTTATGTTTTCAATTTTTAGAGCGATGTCGCTCAATCGCTCACTGCGTGGCTGCACCCTTATACTATTCTCAAATAACACACTTAGTAATTTTAAAGCTTTTGACTGGATCTGGCTTGGAACTCTTATAATAAAATTTGCTTTGGAAGAAGCAGCATTTTGTTATGAATAGATCGAGCTGAAGTCATATCGAATTTTAAGACCAACAAGTCCGCCCATCCAGGAAACAGTTGCCAAACTGTTCTACTTAAGCAAAAAGATGACCAAACCAATTCATCTTTATGCAACTTGTTAGAGTCACAAAAAATTCAGTCCCAGCAACTTCTTCTTATCTACCGCTTACACCTGCGCACGGTGCCAACAATATCATAAAACTTACTCATACGGAGAGCCCAAACAAACATGAAACCTACAACCACTTGGTCACAGGAGACTATTCCCTGACCTATGCCAATTGCTTCATATTTTCCAGGTATACCTTCGAAGGTAAAGGGTGTTTTTTTAGAAGTTGGTTTTTCGAATAGAGATAAAAATGACATTTTGTGGTCAAATCTGGCAACGCTAATGTCATTTATGTTCAGTTTGGTTTGCCATTTCATAATGAACAATTGAACAGATTGACAAATGAACAACGCTTGCAAATCGTGCAAATTTATTTCGAAAATAATGGTTCAGTTCGCGAAGTTTACCGAAAGCTCCGTTCATTTTATGGTCGACATAATCGTCCATCAGAGCAATTAATTCGGTTAACCATGGATCGTTTTCGCACTACGTTTACTCTATGTGATAATACGCATCCGCAGAGACGTCGAACAGTGCGCACCGAAGAAACAATTGCCGCTGTAGAGCAAAGTGTTGAAGAGGACCCGAATGAATCGATTAGCCACCGTGCACAGCAATTGCAGCTTTGTCCATCAACTTTATGGAAGATTTTGCGCAAAGATCTTGGCTTTCGACCTTACAAGATCCAGCTTGTGCAAGAATTAAAGCCGCGAGACCATGCAATGCGTCGTGATTTTGGTGTATGTGCCGAAAATGAGATTGATATCGATGCTGATTTTCATCGCAAAATTTGAGGCTCATTTTTGGTTGAATGGCTACGTCAACAAGCAAAATTGCCGCATTTGGAGTGAAGAGAATCCACATGAGACACTTGAGACGCCATTATATCCACAAAAACTGACTGTTGGGTGTGCTCTAGGGGCTGGTAGAGTCATTGGGCCATACTTCTTCCGAAATTATGCTGGAGAGTCAGTTACCGTTAATGGAGACCGGTATATAGCCATGATAACCGACTATTTTGTTCCCGAATAGGATGGCATGAATTTGGATGCGCACTTCACAATCGATTTATTGAAGGAAACATTCGGTGAGCGCATAATTTCGCGGAATGGACCTGTCAATTGGCCACCAAGATCGTGTGATTTGACACCATTGGATTATTTTCTTTGGGGATATGTGAAGTCGCTCGCCTACGCCAACAAACCAGAAACGTTAGGGGACTTGGAAGCCAACATTCGTGGCGTTATTGCCGACATACAGCCCCAAATGCTCGAAAAAGTGGTTAAAAATTGGACCTTTAGACTTGGCTTTATTCGAACCAGTCGCGGCGGCCACATGCCCGAAATCATATTTAAGCATTAATGGCATAAAATTATCCTTCCCATTAAGCCAAATTGATGGACATTAAAACGATTTTCTTGTGTTTTATTTCAATTCGAAGTTCTATAACTCTAAAAAAACACCCTTTATATGTTTGAGGAAACTTAACGAACTGTGGCTTTTGAGCGATATTCAGGACAGGTAACCTATAAACATTACCAAACAGTGTATTTGACGCATATGGTTACAGAACAAGCCAACTTTTGATAAGTCGATTCTAGTGAACACATTTCCAGAAGACGACAAATCTTACAACAATTTAAGTGTGAACCTAACACCCTACCCTTTGAAACAAAAGAGCGATTTTAAATATTGCAACTTTGTTTTAAAATCAAGACACACCACCACCATACAGACAACAACAAGTACCCCTTGATCATATGATACAACTTATGACACAATAAGTCTCATTTTCATATGTAAACACAATTGACTTCGGTATCCCGCTAGCAGATTTCAATTGATCCCGGAATAAACAAATTTGCGAGATGGTAACAGTATCACTACCACGCGGCTTAGATTTAGATACCCTTCGCAAACAATGCATATAGCAATAACATTCAATATTTATTTGAGTCATTATCCGCCGGTAAAATAGTTATAATGTAATATTGTTGTTAATTTCCAAACAAATACAAAAATCAATCGGGTCAAAGCTATCGGACATAAGAAAACCACATGCTATACGCTTTTGCACTTAATCTACTACTTTTATTCTAAAGAACACAATCTTAAATGAATACCTTTACAGAAAGCATCTAAGTAAACAACTGTTATTTTCTTTTCCATTCAATTTGTTCATCACCAACCTCTAATTAAGAGTAATAATACTTTTTCCAACTACAAACCACTTTCAATGAGAAAACAACAAAAAAAAATCAGCGAAATTTACACCCCCTAGTTCCAGGTAAACCGCTGTAGTCTAAATCTCTTCTCTACAACAACGTACTCTGAACACACTCCCCGATCCACCTATTGTACGTGTGATACTATTTTTGAAACATAATTTCATGTACAACAGAGTGAACCATCACAAAAGACAAATGAGCCAACCCACGGCAGCCTTAGATCTTTCTTTCATCGCACGTCATTACACTGATTTACGGATACAACATGCGCTGTGTCTATCGCGATATTGTATCCTCCAAACTCGTGGAGGTAGTTTATTAGTTCCAGTTCAAGTTGGTTATTTCTCTCTGTCTCTCTCTATTACCACCACTAAGCTTTTGCGCGAAAAACAAAGCCATGTCAACAGCGAAAGAGAGAAAGCTTTTCAAGATCGTTTCCGTCGATCGCTTAATCTGTCCAAGATTTTGCCATTCGATATTTAAGCGAACGAATCTGGAAGTTTCAGTCATTCGAGTCGGTAGGATTTAGCGAATAAGAATTAGAATCGAGAGCTGCAAGTGATATTTTCTTAAAAAATAAATAAATAATAATTTACCCGACTACATCCAGTGAATGATAGAAAATAAAGTGTTTATTTAGTGAGAACAAATATTCTTTCAAAACAAAAAGAATTATAAATTAAGTGGAAAGTGAAAAGAGAATTAGAAAAAAAAAAAATTAAATCTAACAAAATGAATACAGAAGATTTTCGAAAATACGGAAAACTTATGATAGACTACATCTGCGATTATTCAGATAACATCGAGAAACGAGATGTGGCGCCCACCTTAGATCCTGGATACCTAAAGCACTTAATTCCAGGTGAGTTTTTAAAAGTGTGCTTTGGATAATTTATGTACTCTATTTTGTTTAAATAGTTTTGTGCGAATATCCATTTTTATCGTCAATTAATACGATAGCGTAAATCAACGAATGTGCCGGATGTTCAAAGCGGGAAACAATTCGAGTCAATTGAGTTAGCGTCAGAGTCGCATTGTGAACGATCGATGTGTTGAACTTGACATTACGAACTGATGGACTACATTAGTCAGTGGTACAAATTTTCAATTAGGGACGAGATTTGTAGACCTAATTCGGAAAAAGATTTTCTATTAAATGGAGTTTAGCTCTTGAGCAGTTGTGTAAATGTGTCCCAAGAAAATTTTAACACAAAATTTCATCTCTTCTGGTTAATGGTTTATAGCCATTTAACGAATGCACAACGTATCCATCTATTTTACGAGTTGCATACAGAACATAAGGGACTAATATTGATATCCTGCGGTTCAAGAATATAAGCCAGAGCTACCCAATTTGGAGTGAGTATTGAAAAGACCTTAACATTGACATGCTTTTTGCGTTCTTCAAAAATGGTCGCAACTTTTGAACCAGTAGAACACAATTTCCATCTTAAGGCTTTTTTTTCACTGCGCCACCTCTAGCGAATGCTGACAAACATCCCAGAGTATAACTGTCATGAAATAGCTTCTCAATTAGGTATTTGAACTTGGCATAAAATTGTAAGAGGTGTTATTTTGGTATTCAAAGAAAAATGCCATTTTTGGAGATAAATGATCGGATGTTTATTTCATAATAAAGAGGCCGTTAATAATGAAAAACAACATCAGCCAAATGGCCACCACGAGCACGCATACAGGACCATATCCTTTTCATGAAATTTTCCATAACCAAATCGCAAAGTGACTGCCCTATGTCCTCGATGGCCTCACGAATTTTATCTTTGAGGTCTTGAATCGACGCTGGGCTGTTGGCGTAGACCTTATCTTTCACGTGTTCCCAAAGGAAGAAGTCGCAAGGTGTTAAATCACAAGATCTCGGTGGCCAATTGAGACCACCTCTTCGAGAGATAACACGGTCCGGAAACTTTTCTCGTAAAAGATCAATGGTTTCATTGCTTGCGTGGCACGTAGCGCCGTCTTGTTGAAAGTAAACGTTGTCCAGATCAAAACCATCCAACTCCGACCATAAAAAATCATTAATCATCTCTCAATTCCAAAGAACGAAGTGGAATGGACAATCCTGGGTTTTCTTCAACACTTTGGGCTACAGCAGCAATATTCTCAGTTGTTTTTGAGCGACGTGCACAAGTTTTATTCTTCACATCACTAACTTGTCCCAACAGCTCGAATTTTTCCACCAATTTCTGTATTGCGGTCCGACAAGGTGGTTCACGACGACCAAAAAATGATTTAGTTTTGCGAACTGTGACTGCAAGATTTTCACCATTTTTGTAGTGAATTTTAATAATTTCAATGCGTTGTTGAAGCGTGTATCGTTCCATTTTTAGTAATGGCGCAGTTTCTACTTGTCAAATGTCAAAGAATAAAAGCTTCAAAAGCGCAGCTACCGAAATTACGGGTCATTCACATTAACACCTCTTATTGGACAACCCTTTAGATACCTTCTTTTCGTATGAGGACTCTCGTGTTTTTTTTTTGTTTGCAAGTATTTATTTATTTTTCTGAGCTCGGAGAAATTTATACTAATGGTTAATTGGTAGAAATGAGGAAAATACTTTTGGGCTTCTTGCTTAGTCGTTCTAGTTGCTGTTGCTGCTTTAATTTCGCTTGGAAGTATTTTTTTATTACATTTCTATTTGCATTACCAAGCCCAGGTTGCATTATAGAACAGTTGGAGATCCCATTTTCAAATAAAGAAAGTGTGGAAACCGCCCCGGCGGCTCTGCTAAATTCATGAATGGTTAACTTCAAACTATAGTTAATAGTTAGCACAACTGGTGCGTAAGTAACCCTTATATGCAACTGTTGTATATATTTTTTGCGCTTGGAAAGTGCCACGCGCCATTGTTCACTTAAATACAAATAAATAAACAAGTCAAGACAAATCTATTTCCCACAAGTGCCGAGATAAAGTGCTTTTAGTGCGTTTCTTGAATTCAATGTGCCGCCGCGTCTCCTAGTTGACTACTGTTCAATTCCAACATTGAAACAATTCCACATCGGCAAAAATACCTTGGTGTCATCGGTAGCCATTTTCTCACTTCGACTGCCATTTCTCCTACTACGTGCAGTCCTATTGTAACATTAGGTACGGATTTCATTCTAATTGAAAAGTACCAATTTTTTACATGAGTTTGAATAATACGGAAGCGCTCTTCTGGTATAAAATTCATGATAATTTGTTAAAGCACTGTTAAAATGACAGCATCGTTTGAAGGTTATCCCTATTGAAAGATCTTGGACAATCATCACATAGATAGATGACAGCTGTCGGACTGGATCTAAGCATCTCATCCCTATGTAGACGAAAGTCTCTTTACATGATTTTTCTATGTAGCCAACTGTGTGCTACATGTAATTCATAAGATAGAAAAGTATACGTAGTAGCAGTTACTTCTCTTCACTAACACTTAGAGTACTATACAACTGCCATACATCATTAATATTTATTTTCAACGAGCCGTGTAACGTCAGCATAAGTCAAACATTGAATACTACAAGAACAAGCACGAGATATTTCATCTTGAAATAAATTACATAATAAAAAAAAAACACTTTAAGCAGTCTGTTTAAGAGAACACTTAAGACTACCTGTAACCGGTGTAGATTGACCTCCATTGGAGTACTAAGACCAATCCCCAAATCCGTACAAGGATGTTTGCAACGCCCATATGATCGAAGAAGTGGTTGCTTCCAATGACCACATTCTGTATACACATTACGATTGGCGTGGGATGACTACATGTTTATACAACAGTGGTGGTATAGTGATGGTGGCTAGGGCAAATATTTACTTGGATAATATTTATATTTGCAGTAAACAAATCAGTCTTCCTAAGCTCGACCCTAATTTATAAGCTAATTTCTCTCAATAGCATTAGTTGTCAGATGGCGGAACAACATGTTATTTTCGCTTTAAGGTCAATTTGACCATTAACGCTTAAAGTAGATTACCGCAATATAAACAAATAAAGCACAATTTGTTTGTTAGTTTTTAAATTAAACAGCAACACAAAAAAAAACGGAAAAATGTTAATTTAAAGGAGGCACCTCTTGAGTCTTGATAGTGAAGACATTTTTGTTGATCTTACTAAGCGATAATTAAACATTTTAAGCGATTTGTTCAAATTTTATCGACTAATGTGGTTAATTTTATTAGTGTGTTTAACAACAGTTTACTTCCCTCGCAGGAAAAATTCGGAAAGAAAGGAAAATCGAAATGGACTCAGATGTAGACACGTGCTAATCATTTTTGAAATTATGTAGCTGTGAGTCATCACTCACCAGTTATTTAACAAATTTGTTGAGTTGATTATAGGTCTGTTCCCTGACGATAAAACATTCGAATACATTAGTCAAATTAAGTCAAAGTTCGTTCAAAAAGAGAACAAACCATTTCCCCTCCACAGAAAGCTTGCAAATATTAGCCCAAAAAATTGGGCACTAGTTATCATAAGTCGACTAGATTAGTCTGGACTAGATGTAACCTGAACGCTAAAACTTGAATTGTCGGGAACGTCACTTTTCCTTCGACAGCCACATATGCGAACTGTCAACTGTTTTCTACAGGCCAAATTAACACAGGTATTTATGTTAAAGTTTACATTTGCATGCATAATTGCATATTTTCGGATTACATAGCGCAAAATTTATTTCTAACATCACCACAAACATTTCAATCTGACATATTGCTAGTGTGTGTTGGTGAGTTCAGGGCAATTCTTAAAAAATATTCAAGACACATCTGTCGTGTTAAGAATTGACCTTAAAGTGTACTTTCTTTTTTCAATAAAACATAGAAAACATAAAAAGAGCACTTCTATATTTGCTCTTTCGATAGAAAGGGCAATTCTTTTGTTCAATCGAAAACGCCATTACTAAACTAGATACTTGAACGTCCCCAATTCTCTGGACTTATGTCAGGTTATAGATGACAGATAGTTTTCAAATGCTATTTTGTAATGGATTTTTTATTTGATTTCATTTTAAAACAAAGCTTTTTAATTCCTGCAATATTCTTGCTCTTAAATATAAATTTGTACTTTAGTTCTACTGATATTTAAATATTTCCCATTAGGACAAATTCACATTTTACAAATTTGCATTCATTTTCTATTTTTCATTTTTCATTTGCGAATTCTCTCGCATTGAGAGAAATGTGACATATTGCCAATATTGAACCAGAAAGTAAGGGAACAAACCTATTGACGAATGAAGGTAAAACCCTAGCGGCAAGTTTTCACATCATCAGTAGAATGTTATACTTTTTGACAGCTGCTGTTGTGTAGGTAGGTACTGTGCAAACGATGTAATGGAATGTTAAGGCCTGGTTTGTTCAATCTTGGTTATCTTTAATCATCGGTTATTCCAGCTGATAACCGTTGAATGTGTTTGTTCAGCAAAATATTAACCAGAGAATCTACGGTTTGGTCAGTTAACCCAAGAAATCGATAACCAGCCAATTTTGCGTGGTTAACGAGATTTAACCAATGATTTTCTAGAATTTCGTTTATTCAAGATTTTGTAAATAGTTCGTAGGTATTATTTTTGACGTATCTACTATGTATATCTACAACAACTTTTTATAGAATATTGCGAGCAATCTTGTGCGAAAAAAATACAAATAATAAAATAAATAAACTTATATATAACGCAAGATGGAGCGAAGGTCCTGACCATCAAAATCTGTTCGGTTAAGTTAACGTTTTTAACTGACGGATACACTGCACGCCATTCTATGGATGGTGAGGGTATAGGCAGGTTCCCAACTTCAGCCGGATGAGTTAAGATTATGTACTTTCTACATTCTTGTCCTTCGACAGTTCTCATAAGTTGAGGAAATATTGAGAGAATGCGAGAGTTATTGCGACGTTCGTAGACGAAATTGAGATGTGTCCCAATAAAGGCTATGCCTATATACAGCTATATACTCAACAGTGAAAATATGTTCATTAATAAACTACCTAGACAAAAACACAAGGAACCAGAAATAAAATAATCACTGAATTTACAAATTGACAAATGAACTGTAAAAATGGAACGATTTCTCGAAAATCTAGGGTTTGGTGACCGAAGTGAAAAAACGGTGATCAAACACTCATTGGTTATCACAGATTTGTAGTCATCGGTTAAACTAAATCGATGGTAACCTAACCAAGGATTTGACCAGCTGTGAACAGACCGGCCCTAAAAGTAACATCTCTAATCAATGATCAAAGTTGAATGAATGATGATTAAAATGCCGATCAACGAAGTATCGACTTAATCAGTCAATTAAAAAAAAAAAAAAAACCCTCTTAGGACAAACAAGAGGGATGAAATTTCTTAAACGACCACATCCAATCTTAAGCAACTTATCAAATAAATCATAATTCCTCGAGTTCAAGATCCATTCGAATTATTTGCAAACAAAACAATTTACGACTCAAAGATCTTTTCTATAGAATTTCGCAACTCACTATTCAATTTGCCAGATATTGCACTTATATTAATTACCGCTAATTAAGCATAGCAATTATTCATTCTTACATTCATACACAAAAGTCACACTTCACAGTGTATTCAGCAGTCGACTTTCACACTCGTTCTCCAGCATCACAATGATAGATCCGTTATCGTGTGTTTGGTTAATTTCATCATAAACCGCTTTCGACCATGACGAGCTTGAATATTCCTTCATTTGCACCAATCCGCCTCCAGCTGCAGCTCCAGCTCCAGCGTAAAAATCATTCATAGATCTCAATAAATATTTTCAAATCGAATGTTTGACTGGGATGTTAACACTTAAAATCAAACAGGAATTTCAAACAAAATTGAAAAGAAACATGCAAATTCCAATAATACGTTGAGTTAGTTGTTCAATTAGATTTATCTTTGGGATTTTTCTCGTATACCTGGGTAGTTGTATTTGTATTTAATTTTTGTGTAAGCTATACAAGAAATAAAAACGAAAATAAATTTTAAGTAAGCAAATACTCAGTTGGCGCGTGTTGAAATGCTTAAACTATACAGAAATATCATGCGAATGTTAGTCATTATAGACATGGACAATAAAAAAAGTGTTTTTATATCGATTTTATTCTTATTTGCAGATGAGGCGCCAGTAGAGGGTGAAAAATTCGAAAATGTCTTACAAGATGTCGAAGAGAAGGTTATGCCTGGCGTTGTACACTGGAATCACCCGAAATTCTTCGCATACTTTCCAGCGGGTAATTCGTATCCATCGATTTTGGGTGATATGTTGAGCGGAGCTCTTGGATCGATTGGTTTCTCATGGGTAAGTTGAAGTTCCAATTAAAAAAACAAAAACTCCAATATATTGGTTTTTAATGTACTGGAATTTGTTCTTACTTTTCCAACTTGACCATTAATTTAAAAATTGATCCTTATTCAGCTGCTTTTACAGACTTTATGTCTCTCATCTAATCATTGTCCTTTTGCTCCATTTTCAGGCTTCTTGTCCAGCATCCACAGAATTGGAAACCATCGTTTTAGATTGGTACGCCAAGGCATTGGGCCTACCTAAGGCGTTTATCAGCGACTTGCCCGGCAGCCGAGGTGGTGGTGCTCTTCAAGGATCCGCATCGGAATGCACTCTCGTCTGTATGATCGCTGCAAGATCTCGTGCTATCCAAAGCCTCAAGGGAAATAATACCGAATGTCACGAAAGTGTATTCCTACCACAACTGATTGCATACGCCAGCAAGGAAGCGCATTCTTCAATAGAAAAAGCCGCCAAAATGGCATTAGTCAAACTGAGGATAATCGATGCTGATGCCCATGGGCGACTGAGAGTAGACCTACTAAAACAGGCAATCCAGAACGACTTGAACGATGGACTGAAGCCATTCTTTGTTGTGGCCACCGTAGGTACAACTGGCGCTTGCGCATTTGACAATCTCACCGATATCGGTAAGGTGTGCCAAGAAGTGCCGAGCATTTGGTTCCATGTGGATGGAGCGTACGCAGGAAACTCGTTCATTCTTCCTGAAATGCGACTGTTTTCGAAGGGACTCGAGTACGCTGATTCGTTTAATACAAACCCCAACAAGCTGTTGCTGGTGAATTTTGATGCGTCCGCCATGTGGGTAAAGGACGTTATGACACTAAAAACTGCCCTCAATGTTAACCCACTGTACTTGCAACACGAGCATGACAAGGCGATCGATTATCGTCACTACGGCATTCCCTTGAGCCGGCGCTTTAGAGCTCTTAAGCTGTGGTTCGTCTTCCGGTCGTATGGTATATCAGGACTGCAGTCGTACATAAGGAATCACATGGCGTTGGCGAAAAAGTTCGAGATGATGGTGCGGAAGGACGATCGGTTTGAGGTGCGCAATGATGTGTACCTTGGATTGGTGTGCTTTAGATTGAGGTAAGGATGATGCAACACTATTTTGTTCTGCGAAAAACTATTATTATTATTTTTTTTTCCCTATATTAGAGCTGCCGATAACATTAACCAAGAACTGCTGGCGCAAATCAATCACTCGGGGAAAATGCACATGATTCCATCCATGGTCAATGGCAAGTACGTCATACGATTCTGCGTAACATACGAACATGCTACCGAGAAGCATATAGGTAAGCGATTTTTGTGTCTCCATTCAAAGTCATCCACTAATCCTGAACATATTTTTTAGTTGACGCTTGGACACAGATAAAAACCTTCGCCAGCGACGTCCTGCGGGAGGCCAACTTGGAATTGCCCGAAAAGAAACCTGCCCAACTGCCCAAAAAGAAGCTCACCCGGAACAAGTCGCTGCGCTTCTCATTCACACGCAGTATCTCACGGGAGATTTACGAAAGCCAAGGCGAACATCTCAAGGACGGCTGCACACCCATACTCGTTGTGGATTCGAATGCAATGATGCAGAGCTTCATCAAGGCAATGGAGATCAATTCGAACAAGTTGAAGGAGATCAGCGATGTGGACACAGACGAGGCTAGCAATTGAGAGTTGTACAGTAATTCCTATCCTGCATCCAGCATGCACTTGTATAGTATTATTAGTTTAAGTTAAAATTTAATTGTTACCGGACTCGGACCGTATGTTCCTGAATATCAGTATGAATTTATTTATTTATTTCTCATTTAAGTGCGTGTATCCTTGACATTTTTGTACATATATGTTTGTATGTATGTACACTATTTAGTTTGTAAAAATTAAATGTAGAAGAGATTCTTTTTTAAACAATGAAAATAAAGACCACAAGTGAATTGAAACTGAATGCGATTATATAATTTGCATTGCATAATATGAAACGTGAGGCAGTGCCAAGCACGAGACAATTGAATTTGCCAGCTGACGGTATTTCAATCAAAATATGTGATTGATTTGTTTATGCAATTGATAATGGGATGTGGGCTGACGTACGGATTTCTAAGAAGCAATAATTGAGGGAGTAAACAACAATTAATCTAGGAATTGTACAAAAGATAGTTTAAAGTCATGGCAGACAAGGTGACTCCGATTGGAATCAGTGGGGGAATGCTGAGCAATCATTCAGAAACTAAGAGTTGCCTTTAATTTTGCAGTAGGAAGGCGTACCAATTAATAATTGCGATACCGCTGCACTTTATTAAAACCGCGTCCTTCGAACGTATTGCTTTGCCGTCTGTTTGGCATTTAGCGATGTGTTTGGGTTTCATATAGACATTAACGATTCTCCCCATCCAAAGTATTTGTACATAGAGGATGTCAGGGATCACATAGCACTTCTTGGGATCCAAGTTGAATACATGCGATAATAGTACCAAACTATCGATGCAAGGACCACTTCGTCCGCAGAAGTAGCTACCATACATTAAGTAGCTAATGTATCGTTGACAAAACAACCGAAGTATTGATCCTAATAGGTAGTAGAATTACCTAGTTCCCTCGATGTCTGTACCTGTATTGATCCAGCCTGAGATTATTGCCACAAACCCATTTAATGTTCCACGTTTAAGGAGTAGAAATCATTAAAGAAAGGAGCTGGTAATGATAGCCAGAATCCAACCGAACTAGGTAAATTTGGAAATTATGGTAGATAATTTAAAGAAATAGGTGCAAAGTATCTGACACCAGCGAATTGACAACTCTTTTTGACACATTTATTTTATTATTTTCCAGCTCATTCAGCAGTTAAATCCGAATTCTTTAGGTAGGTAGTGGCAGATTGAATTTTGGTCAGACAATGTCAATTTATGCTGGCACTTTGATGCACACTTCTGTGGCCACAAACCATAACCGCTAAAGTCGACTTTAGACGAATTTGAGATTTTGATGCCATTGGATTCAGCGTAATCAAATTTATTTTGTAAAATTGTTTCATCTTTATATCTTTAAAAATGTGGCTACAATTTAAAAAAAAACATAACAGCTTAAGTCACTAGAGTCAATAGAGTTACATGTAATTTCACGTTTGTCAAAAACTTTAAAGTGCTCTCCTGAAAAAAGAGAATAACAGACTTTAGCGGTTTTTCCTTGTGACCACAGACTTATCATCCAAGAGAGAGTTATCAAATAGTTTAGCCATAAGTAGTTAATTGCTTATTGAAAATCAAAAAAAAAAGCAAGAACTTAATTGATATTAAAATATCTTGATCAACATTAATTCACGGAATTCTAAATTTCTTGTTATCGGCAGTCCCAGCAAAGACTTTTAATGGCTGCCTCGTGTAATTTCCTATTTGAATGAATAAATGTACTTACAATGTGTATGATTTTCAGAGTTAAATAAGTTTTTCTTTACAAATGGGTACGATTTTCACAAAATATTTATTCTCCCGCACAATCAAAAACAAAAATTGTAAACAAAAACACACATGTCCATAGCAGCATTGACAGCTGTATTTCGACCTTTTGTGAAACCGAAAAACAGCACCCGTTCAGAGAATTAGCAATTGGGTTGGGTACACAAGGAGGTGACGTTTTGCATATAAGTGCTTCCCGCAAGAAATGCAGTGTTGATGAATCTAATTGCATTCATAAATTACGTAATACATTGTCTCAGCTGTGCAGCATTAAATAGTTTTACTATACCTTTAGTATCAGTGCCTATTTTGGCCAAGAGAGGGCTGCCAAATTGTACTTAACTTTCTTTCGAATGTTTTATTTTTGATATTAATGTTTTTGGGTAAATTCATGACTCAACGCCTGAACTCATCATGGTAATAAGACAGTATCGATAATACGCAGACTCTAGTTATCGATAAACCAATTTTATAAACGTCAGTAAACGTAAACAAATAAAAATCACCATTCATACAAAGGCATAGGCGGCTATAGCGCGAATTTAATTATAATTCTTTAATTTTGTATAAGAACAAAAATCGTTAATTATGCCCACTTGGAATCAAATACAAATGCAGTTACGCAGCCCTAATAATCCAGTGGTCTTCTTTGATATATCCGTTGGCACAACAGTAGTCACATCAACTATCTTCAGCGTATTCCATCTAACCTTCTGGTTGTATATTTCAGGAAATTGGTCGAATGATCTTTGAATTATTCGCAGACACAGTTCCAAAAACTGCAGAAAACTTTCGCCAACTATGCACAGGGGAGTATCGGCCCGATGGAGTTCCAATGGGCTATAAGGGTGCCAGTTTCCACAGAGTTATCAAAGATTTCATGATTCAGGGAGGAGATTTCGTGCACGTAAGTCGAACCCAAATTTCACATTGAATCGGTTTATAAAAACTGTTTCTTAAAGGGCGATGGGACAGGCGTGATGAGCATATACAATGGCACCTTTGCCGATGAGAACTTCATCCTTAAACACGACTCTCCAGGGCTGTTGTCACTGGCCAACAGTGGCAAAGATACAAACGGTTGCCAATTCTTTATCACATGTGCAAAGTGTAACTTTTTGGACGGCAAACACGTGGTGTTCGGACGTGTGCTCGATGGGCTGCTGATTATGAGAAAGATTGAGAACGTACCCACTGGACCGAACAACAAACCCAAACTGCCTGTTACCATCAGCCAATGTGGACAAATGTAAAGACCCTCTACATATTTTGAAAAATAAAACGTTTATTTTTTTTTATTTAAACTCACGTGTTGTCTTAAGTTAAAAGTAAAATCACATTTGTGAACGACTAGCGTCGGAATGAATACAGCTCCTTCCCATTGCAGCTTATATTAGATTTGCTTATTGAATTTGCCCTGCTCTAAGATCTTTTCATTGCGCAGCGCATGGCAATCCTCAATGATAAAACTGAAAGACAAAATGCACTCTGACTTATAATTGGGTAATATTGCCACACATTACCTGTAAAATAAACCACAAAGCGGAACGGTAGCTAAATGCCAGAGCGAGTGTGCATCGAAGACCCATAGTAGCGGTGGAAAGTCCAACAATTCCAGACTCATTGACAATCCGAAAAGAATGTAGAAACGCACCAGTTTCTTATAGTACGGTCGCTTTCTTCGAACCAAGTAGCACCATATGAACCATCCCAAGCTACAAAGAGCACCTAAGAGCGAGGGAGAGTGAGTATTTGTTGGGATTTTTCATGCGCAGCTTAGTTTCTTACCAGTAACTATGTTTGTAGCCATGTTAAAAGAGTAACTAAACTTTCCAACACTCAGATACGCGAAGTAGTTTAAATAGAATGAGAGAAAAAGTGCAGTAACAATACCACGGAAGATTATCGAACGATTGTGGATCATCCTGAAACGATAACAAGAATTGGTAAGACTTCGAGTTTCGAACAGATCTTGGATCTTTACAAAAAGATTGCCCTCCTTACCGAATTATCATGCAGTACAGCATTACAAGCACAATTGAATAGGCGAAAGTGTAATCCAAGAGTTCTGTGATTGGAAAATCCCTTGTATGAAAGATTGCCGACCATACCCATCCATTAAGACATACCTACAATGATTAATCATTATTGTTTAAAACACAACCACGAATTTACTATTACTTTTCATACCATGGAAAATATATGCCACAACTTATAGCAAGGACTATCCTTTCGCACTTCCCTTCTGAATTTCCTTAGCATCTTCAAATGGACAACTAAGTTCATAATGGAGAACACCACTGATGCAGGTTCTTGCAGCCCCATAAACCTTGCAAATGGCCACTGAAAAACACACGCATGAAAAACAACCCTCATAACATTGCAAGCGTTACCTTTCCATAAAATTGAGGAACCTGCCATCCGCGTTCGAGAAACGCTTCAACCGTCATCCACATGCAATGATACTGGCACTCATCCACACAGATCCAAAGAAACATCTCATCGAAAACAGTTTGTTGGTAGAATTTGACTGCCTGCTCTTGGATATCAATTCCATCTGGTTAGGATAACGAGATGATTATTTTACACCACTTTTGCAAATAAGATTTCTTAAACTTACCATCAGTACAATTATTCCTTTCGCAATTCTGTCTGCAATTTCTAAAGAACTGAGTGCGATCGCCATTTGAACAGAGACAAAAACCAATGGAAATTAGAAAGATTGTTGCTAGCAAAACATTCCTGAAGGCGATCATTGCGATTTATAACGATTTTCACATAATTTTTGTTAAATATTTGGTAGCAAATATAAATTATGGGGGATGTTTTTATGAGTGGTTCTTTTTTTGTGTATTTTTTCGTTTTGACAATAAAAATCGATAAATGTTATCGAATACCGGGTGGTAATGGAAGAGTTGCAGACTATTGTATCACAGTTTGGAAAACGGAAAAAGTGTATTTTATTTGGCCTTACTAATGCGGTATTCGATTGGGCTTCTTCAGATTTGCTTTCAGACTTCAGATTTCGTGTCGATAATCGAACACAAAAACGTCACTTGCTCTTTTTTTTGTTGAAATTTGTGCGACTGCAATATGTGTAGCCTTCGACACTTTTCCAAGCATTTTCTATTCACTGGCTAAATTTTATATGAAAACATTCAAAATGATCGCCCATATTGATTTCTAAACATTTGTACATAAATAATTAACCCATGATTATTGGTATCGCGGATTATACCACAGATGAATGATTAATGAATGTATTCCATTATCTGTGCCCATACTCTATTATCTCAAAATTGTACTACTTTGTCAGGTAGTGTTATTATTTTCTTTGCTTACGTAAATGCTTACTTATGTATATATTCCCAGTACCACCAATGTCTTCAGTTTGTCATTATTTATAGAATAAATAAGTTGTTCTCGCTCATGTTTTCTCTTACAATTACCTAGTTACGTACAAATTTCCTTTACTATTGTGACTTCTCCGTATATAACAGTTTTTCATTTGCCAGTTGTACCATTTCTGCAACAAAATCAGCTGATCCACTTCTGTCAAAATAATGTAAGCAAAAGTTTAATTTGCGGGTTTTGCCCGCAATTTCTTGATTTCCTACTCCTAATTTTAAATAAAAAAAAAAAAATATGTTTAAACAAGTACGTTATTTAATACCTGTGAAATTTGTATACAATTCAACGTGTGAATTTTCGTAAGTTGCGAAATGTGTCGGAGAACACATGCATCTAAATCGTTACATAATCCAAACAAAAACTTATCATTTCATTAGAAATATGTAAGCAATTCAAAATAAAACAAGAAAAATAGTTGTGTAAAATATTTACTTGAGTAGATTTTTCTTATTAATCGCCCAATTTCACCTCTTATTTGCGCATGTCACATTGCACATGCAGGAAATCTGCAATCTCAAGGGCGCCTTGCCTACCCTTGGACTTGTAAAATCTAATCTGTACACAAAATGTATACCTAATTGTTTTCTTTTTCTTGTAGAACTTCACAAAGCGAACGGCTGAGGTCATATTTTTCAATCGCCGATATCACAAATAGAAATAAAGAGTATGTCAAAAAGGAATTGCTGGGGTGAGTATTATCCGTTTTAAATAGAATTGTAGTATAAAAAAGTAGATGGTCGGTTGAAATTTAAGGACTTTTATTTTAACCTGCAATACTTGCTGTCCTTTTGACGAGTTAGACAATGAATGAAATCGCCCAACTACGACGGAAACATGGATTATGTTCCACTTGGAGGTCTAAGTTGTGGCTATAGATGCCGAATTTTAAACACAGATATGCATATTTGTGACATTGGTCCGAATATGAATATCCGTACTAGGTTATCCAGTACAGTATATAAATGTCTCTCAAGATATTGGTCAACCTTACAATTTGTTTAAGCTGTTTCTAAAAATGTTCTGTAATTTTACTTTATCCTTCATTGATGGCTCCCACATTAACCGTTGCAGTAACTACCTATATTTCTTTTTCTTACAGTTACTCAATGGCTGAGATGTACGAAGTGGTAGCCGATGTAAAAAACTACTACAAATTTGTGCCGTATGTAAAAAAGTCTCACGTGCATAGTCAATCGGGATCGGGAGACCGCTTCCGAGCAGATTTAATTATCGGTTTTCCACCACTAAACGAGAAGTACACATCGCAAGTGACTCTAGATGCACCCCGGTTAGTGCAATCGGTATGCAAAGATGGACGACTTTTTAACTACCTGCTTAACGAGTGGCGTTTCAGTCCCGGCCTTAAGGATATTCCCCAGTCATGTGTGTTGGACTTTAAGGTGTCGTTCGAGTTCAAATCGCTGCTGCATAGTAACATAGCCAACTTGTTCTTCGACTTAATCTGCGATCAAATGGAGAACGCTTTCCAAACAGAGGCCAAACGACGATTTGGTCCACCGTCGATAAAAAGCCATGTACTGTCGTCGATGCGAAGGTGACAGGATGATGACTGTTAAGCTCTTGTTTATTTTATACCGAAGCCAAAAGATATAGAACTAAATTTTTGTAATTTTTTTTTTATAATATTTTCGAAGGATATTATCAAACAAAATGATATTTATTTTATAAATTAGATTTACCTCTGGATGTGATGCGTAAGTAGGTCAGCGTTGACTGTGTACATACTTGTAAATAAAATTACATCTTATGAGAGCGATAGTGAAATGTTGTTAATTTGTTGTAAATAAAGCGAGTGATGTTGATAATTCTATTGGATGGAAAATATCGAATGAGAAAAGTAAGTAAAACAAGCATGGGATGCTTTGATACCCTCCACTGCATACAAGTCATTTAAAATTGGTTTTGTATGGAAGGTACCAGAACTACTTGACCGACAGCCCATTTTTAATACCAACTAAACGACAATAAAAAGAAGTCCTTTAACAAAACTTCATTCGCCTAGGTTGTTTCCTTTGGACGCTATCGCATTTTCAATAGACGAAGAGACACATGGGTCCAATATTGATTTTGAATGGGAGGTACCTGCACTACCTGACCAAGATAGCCCATTTTGAATACCAACCTGACGACGATAAAAATCAGTCCTTTCACCAAATTTCATTCGCCTATGCCAATTCCTTTGGGCGCTATCGTGCTTTCAACAAAGTACATATTCTGAATCAGCATCACATTCTGAATCGATTTAGCCATGTCCGTCAGTCTGTCTGTCTGTTGAAAACACGATAGCGCCCAAAGTAATTGACGTAGGTGAGTGAAATTTGGTGAAAGGGCTTCTTTTTATCGTCAGGTTGGTATTAAAAATGGGCTATGTCGGTCAAGTAGTTCTGGTACCTCCCATACAAAACCAATTTTAAATGATATGGAAGGTATCAAAGCATCGGCCTGGCCGATGATAACACTTTTACTTGTTTTTAATTATATTGGGCAATGTTGTTGACTATATGGGGTCTGTGAAATCTTAAACCATCTAAAAAAATATGTGAGTTTTCTGACACAATCAGCACAACAATTGATACTTAATTCATGACCTAGTACGTAAACAAATCGGCTAGTCTTACACATTAGTTCCTACAAACCAAAAAGCATGAGAACAATATCACTAAACTTGTAATGCAGTACCTAGTTAAATTGCATGTGCAGCACTTGGGAAACCTTGTCCTGTTCGGCTTTTGGATCAGTCCTGCAGCCATTCCGCAGAGCAAGGACGATAACCACAGGTGCTTTTTCCCCCGTGCGCCAGCTACTTTGTCGCCCAGCATATCCGGTGTCAGATTATGGTGCGTATTGCTGCAGAATTTGAATTCTATCCGGTGGGTCTCACTAATGTCGTTTTCCATTGGACAAAAAGAAGCGTCCGGGAGAGTCCGGAATCGAAAAAATGCTGTTCCATTGGCACAAAAATACTCTTCTGGTGATTCTGAGAAGAGAATTTCGCTTCTCGATTTCAAGTCAGAATCCACTCAAGAAGCACTCACACAAGTGCAATTTTATGTATTTATTACAAACAGTTGACAGCAGCCATAGATTATTTTTTGGCATTTCACTAATGTCGTTTTCCATTGGTTTCACTCGGGGATCCACTCATTCTGAAATCCAATGGAACAGCAAAACTGCTTCTGACAGAATCCACCAAAGTATTGGTGAAATGCCAAAAAATAATCTATGGCTGCTGTCAACTGTTTGTAATAAATACATAAAATTGCACTTGTGTGAGTGCTTCTTGAGTGGATTCTGACTTGAAATCGAGAAGCGAAATTCTCTTCTCAGAATCACCAGAAGAGTATTTTTGTGCCAATGGAACAGCATTTTTTCGATTCCGGACTCTCCCGGACGCTTCTTTTTGTCCAATGGAAAACGACATAAATCTTGTTTTACTCGGCATTTATGACAGCAAGTCGTTTGAGACTTTTTTGAATGCGCTCTTAGTTGTCATGTGTGTGAATACGTTTACCTAATGGCGTTGTGGTGAATTTATTTCAATAACAAACAATAGACCGTGTGGTTTGGATATTGGATAGTCTTTAGGTAGGCATTTTTTGTTGGAAGTGAGCAGAATATCGCAGACGTCTTAAAGTAATGAAAGGCCAACGACGGTTTGGAACATAATTTTTTTAATTTCTTTGTCCTTTGCACTAACAAATATGGTCAGGTCTTAACATTTTGGGATCATTGCACACCACTTCCAGACATGACCAACGTCAGCAGTGCTGAATAATAATATGCCAACGAAAGTTATAAGTTATCGGAGAGAAAGAACGCACGGTAGAGGGCAAGAAGTCTCACTGTGCACGAAAATCCGAAAGATTTGTGAAATAGAATATAAATACCACATGGGCGTGTTCGCCAGTGGGCTTAGACTAATTTATCCCAATAGACTTGAAAATAACACATCCAGCGTTGGATATATCTAATACCTACCTTAATATGCGATAAAGATCACATTATTCTGCAAAGAAGATATCACTACCTTTACGGAGTTTCCCTTGACTTTGGGTTGTTGTACATTGTACAACTCCTTGCCATAGTGTTTGTTTTTTTGTTTTTATCAAGACCCCTCAATGAAGGTTCTCATGGCTTAGATCTTATGTAAATCTGCTCTGACCAGTAGTAAACAAAACAATTTTACTAAATAAAACAAGTAAACATTCACGTTAATATATTATATATTATGTTTAATATCATATGTATATGTATCCATTAATTAAATTTTTTTCAGCAGATACAATTTTTCTTTCGAGACCGTTTTCTTTTGCGTTTTCATAAGTTTTTGTTATCTTAGTTTAATAAATTGTATGAAAGTTATTAACATTTTCTAGAAGAAGAAGAACAGAATTCTTTCAGTTAAATTTGTTTTCAGTGTTTTTCTTTTAAGTACAAAGATGTTTCAGTTTGGTTGTTGCAAATAAATTATTATTTTTTTTTTATTTCATATACTTTTCAGACAGTCTTGGAAATTGCGAATTTATGCAGATTTTTTCTGGATAGTTTTTTTTTTTTTATTTTATTTAATTTCTACTTTGTTACAAAAGTTATTCTTTATTTTCAATAGAAGAAATATTTTAATTGACTGTTTATTTTATTTTATTTTTTCTTAATTTTTACATTTTTACGTATATATATATTTATTCTATATTAGTTTCACGTTTTAAATATTTTTATTTTAAATAAAACATTGGGTTGTTATTAGCTCAAATGCAATATTCATATCATTCCTAAATGTTGGTCCAAAAATTTATATAAAGAACATTTAATTTTAATGTTTTCTTAAGGACATAATTCATTGAATTATGTTAGTGATTTAGGAAATATGCATTTCATTCAGGACATTTTTTCTGTCTTTCGGAGGAAACCACAAATTTATTAAGATTTGTTGATGATTTAATTATGCTTCAACAATTATTTGTCCCTCAGGCCACCCTAAGCTCATGCTATTTATCGAAAATTGATTGTTTTCATCAACAATTCCCGACAACAAATTTATTGTTACATAAAGCCCAATCACAATTGGGCTTTAAATTTATAAAAACAAAATTGGGATTGGCTGCACAAATTTTGAAATTTGCCTATCGAACTAGTTGAAGACCTGCTGAGAAACTGAGGAAAATTTTGAGATCCTTGTTCACCACAAAGACTTGTAAGAATTTGATATGGAAAGAAACATAAGGAAAATATATTTTCATAGGTCTACAAGCTTGCGGAACTATTCAGACCTAAAAAAATATCAAAAAGGGCGAGGTATAGTCAGTCGACAATGTCCAAAGGTGGGTTTTTTCAGTGTACAGGGTAATCAACTCTGTAAAATAATTGCACGTACAATCAATCACCCAATTACAGTACATGACCCCGAAGCCGACGATCGTCACACGCCGACCCAATAAGCGAGTAAGCAGTATTGGAGTGCATGACCCACGAAGTCAAATCAGCAGAACGTGAGCATACTACCTCCGGCAGACCTAGTGTAATGTACCTTTAAAAAATAGCTTGTAAGCAGAATTGATATATAAATAGGAAGTAAGTCGAAGCAAAATAAATGAGTTGAACTTAAGCCCTAGAAGTGATTATTACTCCGAATAGCTATCCCCCACCCGTGTTAAGGTGGCTATTCTAACCGGTTAACCATACAAGTTAACAAACTCGTTGGGCAACCACACCGACAAAGCGAGTCACAAATTTTTTTTTGCAATCATTGCAGAAGTTGATAAACTATGTGCAAATCTATTTAAGAATCGAAAGAGTTCATTAAAGTGTTCGCAAGGGCTCATCGTCAGCACAACGCGATCAAAACGAAGTAGAAGGTTTTAAATCGGTAAATACAAACAAATATAAGAAGAAAGAAGCAAGAAAGAACATTTATGATTAAGGATTCGATTTCGATATTAGAAAGGTCATTTCACCGGTATCCTTACACTTCGATTACTGTCCGGCGTAATCAAAATAGACTAACTTAACCCAAACAACTAAGAGCACAGAACAGCCGAATGGGCAGGATTGAACAATCCAACTCCCAGGAAGCAATTTATTCCGCAAACAATCAGCTAGTAACTATCGCAAATTTAATCCTAGTCTCGCAACTATCAGGGCTCCACAGATAGAACAACTGCAGGGGCCGACCTGTGAACAACACCTAAAGGATATTTCCAAACCTCCTGATTGCGTTAAGGAACTGCAGAGCTTTATTGGAAATCCAGTGCATTACGACTTCTGTCTGCTTAGCGTCAAAACTGTACTGAAAGAAACGATATAGGGCAATACGCAATACTTCAATATATCCACCAGAAGGTTAGAGGTAAGGCAGACACTGCCTTTGTCAACGACTGGCAACGTCGTTAGGTCGACGCCGATGTCACATAGCTGCGCGACGGATGTTGGGTTGCGTGGGGACAGTTAATTTTAAAGACAAAAGAAGACGCCATTGAAGTGGTAGAAATTTATTTGGTAGATACTAATTTATTCTGATTAATTAACTGGTTCGAATAAAAGTAGGTTTATAATGAATTCATGAAAACATACCTAATAACTTATTGTTCCTTTAGGAAATTTGTAGTGTTTCGCATAAAAACACAAATAAAGGAGTCAACGATTTCGAACAAAAATACCAAGTTTTATTTTTCAATATCTTTCTTTTGTTCGAAGCAACAGCCTTGGTCTTATATAATATGGACGACAACGCCGGAAAGGGTTCTCCCAATCCACTACGCTAAGAAAAATTATATTCGAAACTTGGACACCAAATACGCAATTCAAGCGTCGATGATTTCTACGCAACTGTAAATTATCAGTTTTCTCAGACCATTAGTAAGATTTATCGCGCACTAGATGGGAGAATTTCCAATACCGTTGACCATCAAAAAACCAAGAACCTTGCTCGAAGCATATTCAGCTTGTCTGGAGATACAAAACCTTCATTTCCGAAGCACTTTGGTGCACCTAAAAGCACAATAAACTCCCCCGTCAAACAGAATTTCAGGGGTATCGCAGGACCCTCCAGAAACATCAATAGGCCAACAGACGCAAGGAATAACTTTGCCCAAACAGCAATATGCACCTCAAAGGCCGACAGCTTTAAAATCGCCGCTTAAAATGGAGGTAGACAGCTCCGTTCAAACTAGAAGCGTAAACTATATGAATCGAGAATCGGCTTAACAACAGTTTAAAACGGAAACGGAGGTCCGATAACTATAACCCGCGTATAAGAAGCAGTGGTTACACCGTCTGGAAACAGCAGGTCCCGAAACACCAGTGGAGGAGGTGACATCCGCTGACCTCCCTAACGAGGATTAAAGGACAATTCTATGGCAGTGGTCTTGTTTCCAGCGTACCATATAGAGAGTAGGTTGCAAGGGAGAGGGACGTTCTAAACTTTTTACTGGACACCAGTGTCGACGCCAGCCAAAAGAGGCGGCTAGACCCAAATACATTTGCTTGACAGATATTCCTTTTTCTTTGCCTTTGGCTTTTGCTGTTTATTAAACAAAATCAGACGCCATTTTAAAACAGTATCTTATTTTTGCATTAATTGCTTTGTATTCAAACTTCTTCAATCAAAAGTATACGTATATTAGAATCATTTCCTATTTTGCAAATTTAAAAGTTAACATTTTGCAGGAAATTTGTAGTGTTTTCCTTACTAAAATAAAAAAAATTAAAGTCAACGATTTCTAAAAGGAACAACAAGTTTCAATTATTTTGTTATTGCTCGAAGCGATAGCCTTATTTGGCATCAAAAACAAAATTTAAGAAAAGTTCTTTTATGATTTATTGGTTGTGAGTTAAATATAACATTCTTTGTCATTCCGAGTTTAACCTCGATTCATTCGATAAAACAATTAGAAGCCGCCATCGATAGGAAACTAAGTAAGCACACCATCGAATCTAAAAGTCATTATCTTAAAAAATCGCCATTCAACTGCAGTTAGTCTGATATTTTTGAACACATGCGAATTATGCGACCAATTAAGAAGATATGCAAGACAGAAATTCGTGGGTCCTGATCATATAACTTTTCAGACATAGGAATGTTGCGCTCAGCAATTATGTCGCCAGTTGAGAAATTTAGGGGCCAATGCTCGCTATCATAAGCAAACGAGTTTGTTGTTTCCCAACCAATGCCAATGCACTTACAAAGCATCGTTGCAATTTGGCGTTTGTTGGGCAACAATGCAGTTTGATATGATGGCTCAGCATTGTTGCCCCATCGATGTTATTGCCCTCTGGCATGACCTAGCAACGACGGCATGCTGATTGGGCGAAATGACCCGAAAGTCCCAAACAGACCGATAGGTAAGCGACGAGTCGGTTTTCGATACTGGACGCGAAGCGTTACAACAATTTTGGCGCAGCCGGTAGGATTGAACGTGGTCGCGATTACTCTAAAGTTCGAATTTATTTGTATCTGTGTGAAATTAATTGTTTGTTACGATAATAGCTATTCACGAAAATATATCGGTAGTTTTTTTCGAATTCCTATATTATGTGAGTGAAGCATTCTCCGCAAAAACAAATAGCGCAACATCCCTCTTGGTCCTTCGAGCCGGTCACTGAGTTCGTGAAGTGACATATCTAGGCCATATATGTTCAGAAAAAGTGGCGTCACACGACCCAGCTAAAACGCAATGCGTTGCAGAGTTCCCTGTACCTAAAACGGTGAAACAGATCCAATCCTTCTTAGGACTACCTAATTTCTATAGAAAATTTATACCGCGCTTTTCGAAAATTGCTGCTGCAATATACAATTTACTAAAAGAGGAAAGTAATTTCGAATGGTACGAGGAGTGTTAGCAATCTTTCGAACTTCTAAAAGAAGCCATTTCTTCGCCGCCGATTCTATCCTATCTCGATTTTACACAACCCTTTATTTTGACAACTGATGCCAGCAATGAAGCACTGGGAGTTGTGTTATCACAAGAAAAATTGGGCAAAGGCAAACCCATAGCTTATGCCAGCCGATCACTAAACAGTTCGGAACAAAGGTACTCGACTATAGAAAAGGAATCACTAGCGATGATATGGGCAAGCAAATATTGTCGCACGTATCGAACTTTTACTGTTTATACGGACCACAGGCCTTTAATAGGCGTCTTCCATGTTAAAGACCCTACCACGAGACACCTTAGATTCCATCACAAGCTATCGGAGTATGACTACAAAATCATTTATAAACCTGGCAAGGCTAACTCTAACGCAGATGCACTAAGCCGAATTCCACAGAATGATGCGACCGAAGAAATAAACGCCGTACAAACCAGAAGCAAGACCAAACAAAGCCACGAAGCTGTCAGTAACGAAATCTCATTCACTCTGTGACGGGCTCGCACCAGCGACCACCTAACTAATTGTTTAAAGATACTATTTCGTTTCTTGAACTTGGCGCATGCCATAAATCATTAACCATCATATATTTGTACGCATACTGCACCTGGATAACATGTGCAAAGCAGACGACGTGAAAAACGCTCCGAGCGCAGGCAACGACAACGATGAGAGTCGTTTGCCTGTCACAACATTGTGCCGAGTAGGCATAATATTTCAAGTAGGTATATGTAATTCAAGTGCCTCGGTCGTCATAAAATTATGCATAATATGCAATAAATATGGTTAATGGTTTAAGGGTTCAAGAATCGAAATAGGTATAGATTTTAAGAATTGAAAACTGTATATAAACCCCGAAAATTTAATAATAAACGGACTTTTCAAACGAGAGTCAAACTGAATGGTGTTTTACTGGCTATACAGCCCAAATCCCTTTCAGACAACCCGCTCTACTGCATACGTGCTAAGAGTTCGAACCAGGGCGCAATAGCCGGGTGAGGGTATATCGAATATTACACTCTAATCCACAGGACAAGGCGTGCGGACATTACAACTCGACAAGGCAACGGCGCACTTGACCCCGGGTATATTACAGAGAGTAGACACAGAACCCCACAGTTCGAAATTTTAACGGATCCGGGGGAGATTCAAACTGTATTTGGCGATTTTTATAATTCAGCCCTCGGAGGTCATTGCGCCCCCTGCAAAGAACATGTGCGCGTATCCGGAAACAGTTCAGATGGAAAAATATGCTAAGGGATATCGATGATTATTTAAAAGGTGCGAAAAGTGTCAAAAGAATAAGTTTGCAAGGTTAACTAAAATGCCTATGACAGTAACTGACACTCCTCGCCTACCCTTCGAAAAGGTATATATGGACAGGACATGGTTGGTATTTTGCCACTAACTCATTCGGGTAACAGATACATGCTAACATTTCAAGATATGGCATGTGTTGCGATACCAGATGCCGAAGCATCTACTGTAGCAAGAGCCTTTTATGAGGAAATTATTACACGTTTCCGAATCCCAAAGGTTCTTGTTATGGATAATGGGACAAACTTTACCTAAAAGTTGTTTACTGAGACATGTAAACTTTTGGGAGTAAAGATTACTGCCTACCACCCACAAGCCAATGGTTCTCTAGAACGCAGTCACAGACCCTTAGCGGAATATCTAAGAAGTTTTGTCGACAACGATGAAAAGAGTTGGGACCTATGGTTTAGCCAGGCAATGTACGTGCAACCAAGCTTTTCCAACTTTCGTGCAAACTGATGACTGATGAAGTAGGCGTAATAGCGAAGAACTTGCAACTGACTAATATACGCCTGCAACACACTGTTGTCCAACGCAGAAACAAAAGAGCCATCGAAACGATTGGAAATTTCTTTCATTGGGCGTTTGGGACTATGGACAGTGAAGACTCTCACAAGATCCACAACCAGCTTCAACTTTTCGATGGAAACGACAGGAAAACATTTGACATCATAAAAAAACAAATAACGGTTGCTAGTACGAATTTCGACAGACTAAGTAAGCCCGTAAAAATATTGTCGGCAGAGGTGGAACAAATTGCGAAAAATCTCGACAACATCACCGTGAATTTTGACAATTTTGCAGCCATAACAAACAAGGAAATTGCCGCCCTAAAGTTAAGAGCGGATATAAGTGAGATAATCGCACTAGTGACTTCCAAACTACCAGAGGTACGAAACCAGCAATCCACCGAACTGTCCATTCTTATGGATCTTTACCAGAATAGACTACACCCGTTTATTTTGGACACGGGCAACATAACATCAATGCTGGACAAATCTAAATCGAAGGGATTTTTCCTAGACTCTTCCGCCCTACACCAACCGCGCAACTACCTGCATGATGGGGCAATCGTCCTAAAAATAACAATGCCGCTACCAGAAGCTACTTTATTTTCTATACACAAGATGTATCCGGTGCACAAAAGGCTCGACGATGATTGGGATTTGGTTTTAGATAGCAAAACCGCGTATATTGCCGAGGCAGAAGATCATAGTTTATTTGTAAGCATGTCACAAGAAGATCTCATGCAGCGTTCATCGCTAAAAATAAAAGTATGCAGACACAACAGGCCCATACACACCAGAGGTAGCTCAGAGTGTCTAGACGAACTCTTACAACATGCTGCCACGTCCCAAATGAACAGTAACTAGCTGCCAAGGGGACTCTCACGAAGATGTCAACGCGAAATCAGTGGTTATTCAACATCAAAGAACCACTGGTCTTGAACTTTAATAAGGAAAATTGCAGCGGCGCATCAACTCCTCCTAGTCAAAGAGGACAGCAAAATGGACAATTGCGCAGACATCAACGCAGTGCCTCTAATTGTCCCAACCGATAATGTCATGCCTACTTCTGTGCCAACCGATAAAGAAATCAATTCTCACGAATGGCAACCACCTGACAGAAGATATATTGCTTCTACGGCAAACTCCACCATTGATGACATGGAAACTTCACAGCCAAGAGACGAAAATCATTTTGCCATTGTGGGTAAAATCGGCATTAAAAGCCTAATTAGCAATGCAGTCAAAAGGAAAACCACCAGTCTTCCTGAACAAGCCACCGTATGCGATGACATCACCACCTCCAATACCGTAACCGAGCACCGTACCAGCAAGGATATCAACACCACGAGAGTTCCAACCGGCTCAAATATACCCCCAGCGAAAGGCGGCACTAACACTGAACCAGATAAACAACCCAACTTGTACAAGGGTAAGTTTTGTCCTCCTATTATAATGAAGAACGTAGATGTGCGCAAATTATTTTCGGATTTTAGAAATAACTCCGTTAAATTTAATTAAAAAATTGTGAATCGCGGCAATAGCAGTAAATTAAACGTCGACGACTGGGAACCAACACCGAGGTCCAGGCTTTCTCTTATACTTTAAAAGAGGACAAGACCACTAGTCTCATTCTTAGGGGTTTATCTAACGGTTACCTGGAATCCGAAATTCTGGAGGAACTTCTAACGAGGGTTTCCAATGCGGACAAAGTTTCCAAGTTTGAAACTCTCCGTTCCAAACAAACTGGCATTCAGTATAATTTGTTTCTTGTCAAACTATTGCCTGGAACGAAGGCGGACGAAGTGATTAAAAATGAGATTCCTATTTAATACCCATGTCTATTGGGAAAAGCCTAGGGGTAATAAAAGGGGGTTTTACAGAGCAGAAGATGCCAGCAATTTGGTCACCTTGCGAAGAATTGCGCTAATGGATACAAATGTGTTAAATGCGTTGGTAGGCATGATCATGGTCTATGTCTTGTCCTGAGGGAGGAGGGTTCAAAAGCTGCCTGTGTTAACTGCGGGGAAGAACACTCAGCGAACTTTTTAGGGGCGGCTTTTTTTGGATGCAAAAGAAAAGAGGGAGAGTGCGAAAGCAATCTCTTTTAATATTTCAAACAATAATACTGTTCCTCCCAAAGTATCTTATGCCAGCCATTTTCAGCCATGCATCAGTTCCTCCGGTTGCTAATAATTCCAATCTTAGGGCGGGTTCTAGCGCAATGGATCAGTTCTTCGAGCTCTCAAGGGATTTATTTGGTCTTGAGATCAATGCTCTGTTGACAAGAATCGAAAGCTTTATGTCCAATTTAGACAAATTTGATTCGGTCCTTAAGAAAAGGATGGCATACTTGGATCTGGTCAACCAGATAATGATCAGCTCGCCATAATGTTAATAAACCTCTTAAGCTTCAACATTTCGTTTTTGATTGAACACAGCAGGAGAATTGAATTGCACTTGCACGGTAGCAAGTAGTTTTCTTTGACAATTTTAATATGTTTAATATGTTGCGGCACGACCAAAAACAGGGAGTGGCAATAGTCCTAAAAAAAAATATAGCTTACGGATGGGTTGATTGGTCATCCAACCTTTTCCCTGGTAAATTCGTTTCCATTAAGGTTATTACTAACAATCTTACCAAGAACATTCTCATTGGATCTATCTATTTTCCTACGAATTGTGAAACCGCATTATTTAAGGAGGAGCTCTCTAAGATATAGTCATTGGCAAACACTTTTGATGGGGTTTTTACAGGAGGGGATCTGAATGCTGGAAACACTACCTGGGGTGGTACAAGATATAATCTTGGAACTTGGTTACAGGTCAACAATCCGTCATTTTCTAATATTACATCTTTATCCCCAACGTTTCCTAGGAGCTCATCGGTCCTAGACCACTTCCTAGTGTCTAATATCCTTCTTCATCATTTTAATCAAAACTTTAATTCAAACCCTTCCAACTTTTACGGAACACTATCCAGTATCACTAGGCCTAAGATTGGTGGATTTACAAGAGAACATACTGTTGTATGCGCATAACTCACATTTCGTAATAACTTTTCCTCTCTTAAATTCACACGAAATATTATATCGTCTACCAATTTATTGCATGCGCAAAACTCCTATTTCTTACAAATCTAATTCAAATTCAAAACGCAATAATGCAATGTGCAATGTGTACTCGTTATCTTTTTTAATTCAAATTACCTATGTGACCTGGTCACTGCCAGCGTTCTCAAGGGTGTCCAGATGCCAAACAAATTTTATGTTCGAAGGCAGAGCAGACAATTTAGAAGCGAGAGTTCGTTACCGAAACGCATACGATTCAGACGCAGCTTGTAACCTGTCTTGTCCAGCTACGATTACTAGTGGTGTAAATGTATTATACAAAGTAGATGCTAACGTATATTTTGTGAAGACTAATTCTTGTTGTAAATTTATTGTTGTTGTGAAAAGTTAAAAATAAATATATTTTTGGTGCAAGTGTTATCCATATGACTCTATTCTTGGCAACCTAACGAAGATTGTGTACATACGTTTAGTAACATACAACCGTCACTAAAGTACTAAATATTTGGATCAATAAGAGAATTTTAACAAAGTGACAAGTGAAAGTTACTTTAAATCTTCTCTACATGACACATTGAGTCAGCATACAAGGAACCCCCCTATATCTTTTAATAAATACATATAAAGACCATGCATAATCAATCTACTCAGACCTTAGAAATCCTTCGGCCCTGATGGCATTAGCAATTTCACGTTGGGAAAATCCTAGAAAGGATTATACTAAACAACTTAATCTCCCCTGAGGATAACCCCATTGAGTTCATAACGGAACACCAATTCGGCTTTCGGAGAGGGCGTAACGATACATGCGTTACTTAAACTTCACAACGACATTATACTCTCAATTTGAGAAAAAAGAAATGCACGGTGGCCTGCTCAGAAATCTGGAATTAAGGATAGACGACTGCACCATTCGGATTAAAAAGTCTATTAAATACCTGGGCGATCATTTTAACAATTTGTTAAAATTCAAAAATCACGCCTGATCCTGCCTTCAAAAATCCAGGAAAATATCCAATATGCTTATGCCTTTCCTTAGACATAGCACCCTTAAAAAAAAAACTAAACTTCTACTCTACAAATCACTCATAAGACCCATTTTCCGATCTGGTTTGCTATTTCACCCACTGTTGCCTCCGAATTGGAGCTTTTTGTACGAAAAATCCTCCGCCTCTGCTCCAGTAAGAGTTTCGAGTCTAGAACCAAAAGATATTCCAATTCATTTATTTATAATGAAACAAACATCACTCCTTTCATAACGTAGGTATGTTTTGATCTTATCAAAAAAATATATCCTAAAGATACAGAACTCAAACAATGAACTTGCAAGAGACATCCTTTCCTCTCAAGACACCTCCACTTGGGAGAACACGCTATATCCTTCGGTCATTTGTATCTCCAAAATGAGGTCGATTCTGCACCCGATGGACGCACCCTGCCCTTTCGCTTTCGCGTTAGAAAATAAAACAAAAAACGCACCTAATGCAATTCTCATTGCTTCAAGAATGAACCCACTGACGTTTAAGTGCCTGAAAGGGAAATCCGAAAATATACTAGGTTCGTTCGCGTAAGCTGTTTAGGTTTGAACGTAATCGATATAAATCGATCGCAATCGCAGAAAGTCTATACACGTACTCATCAAAAATGACAGAAAAAGAGAAAATTAGCAAAATAACGAGTAACGAGTAGTTCCTCTCTTGGCTCGAAATAGCTCAGAGAATTTCAACCGCCAAGTGCTGATAAATATGTCAAATGCACAAAGTTACCAAGAAACAGATTTAAAATCCGTCTTAAAAATCAATTGCACAGAATAATAAAATCTACAATAATAAAAAAATGTCGGTGGTGGTCGAATGTTCTCCTAAATCGTTTCATATGTTGCAAAATGGTAAGTTATATATTTATTTCTGTTATGGATTAGATGTCAAAGATGAAAGTAGCTCAAAGTAGCTCGAAGTCTATCCACTAACTTTTGCGTATATTTTCAGCTCTCTGAGAGAGTTTTGCCCATTTTTTTGAGTTGGACAGATTTGTAGTGTTCGGGAAAGTACGCGAATAGACCTACTATGTATACTCTCGTATCTCCCTTCACCTTTGTTCAAATAGTTTTTAAGTTAGGTTAAGTCTTTCAACACTATAACATATGAGTCAAACCCAAATTGACAGCTCCGTGAGCTGTTCAATAATAGAAATGACAGCCACGTCGCATAATAATTTAAATAAAGCAATCTAATGTGCAGGCAATACTTTACAGCCGCGTATATTCTTTTTATAATCGTTTAAGAATTGTTGTTTTTGTAACCTGTTTCTAAAATTCTCAATAAATCAATTCAATCCAATTCATCAGCTATGACTATGTTAGGAGACCTTTTCAGGCCATCACTCTATATTAATTAAATTAATTTCAAAAAAATTACTCACTCCGAAAGACAGATGTCACTTTCATTTCTATTATAATAGTTTAGTAATAATTTGCTTCTGTAATTTATTTCTTGTTTAATCGTACGAATACTTAAATGGAATGTTTGCATTATTATTGGTTTTAGTGCTTTTTCTTTTGGTTTTTAATAAATTAGTATAATATTATAAATAGAAGATATGCTTTAATTTAATCAATAATATTAACTTATTTTCTGTGAAGATTATCTATTTGCTTATTGTATTGGGTGATTAAAAGTCGTTTACTTTACTCCTCTGACAAGAGTTATATGTAGAGGTGATGACTTATTTTTTTACACAATTCTTTTAAGGACTAATCTTAGTAAGCTCTCTAGTATTTTACATTTGTTTGTGTGGTTTATACTGGTAGTTTAGTATAAAATGGTTTAAGGTCGAATATATACAGCGGCCGAGAAATCAGTTAAAAACAAAAATCACATTAAAGCTAATCAGGACGAAGCGAAGAAAACAGATAATAATTCGCAATAAATTCGATAATATAACTTTGTTATAATAAGAAAGTAACTACACCGTACTAATTGTATTAAAAAAATAAAATAAAATTTAACTTCATAAATAATTTAAATTAAAAAAAAAAAAAACTAATTATTCTCAGCAATGTTTTTACCCTAGAATTATACTTAGGTTCTACGGTTTATATATTCGGATACAGAAGAACACTGACTGAATTCATTTGGAAACGTTTGGTTATTGAAAACATATTTACAATCAAATAAAATTTTGTAACTTGTAAGTGATGGAAGTGCTTTTAGGGAAAGTTCCCAAGTATTTGAGAACGCAATAGAAAAATGGTTTTGGACGTTTTGTTATGGTACCATATGACGTGGTACTGCACATGATTCGATATAGTGCGGGCAAGAATTAGATTGAGTAAAACCCAAATACTGAAGACTGCTGACTGACGAGTTCCAAGATCCACTCGGTCTATTGCAATCTCTCCTCATTTAAACGAAGCGGTGTCTGAGAGAATTTTGACAACAGAAAGCCGAAACCTAAGGGCCCTGTCGGCCGCCAGTCGAATGTTTTATACAATTCATGTCGCTCACATGGATCATTCTTCAAAAGTAAAACCATTTGAATGCAGCGACTGCTGGCACGTACCTACTGAGCATTGATACCATAAATGTGCCGATGTCTCCAGCTTTTTCAGTCATTATCTTTTGGAAGATCTTCTTCTTAGGGTGATACTTAAAGTGTTTGTTTTTTTTTATTATGAATCTTGCCTACTTAAATATTCTTCTCTACATGCTTTGAGTTGGGGACCACCATTGCGGTGAATGTGTTTGAAAAAAGACGCGCATCTGAAATCGGAATCAATTCGTTCACCATTTCCTGGCACGTGCAATAAATGGCCTTGGGACAGGCAATTTCGAAGATGACCTCTGTTTTGCGAGAGCATCGACCCTTTCATACCTTCTTCTGCGTGTCCCTTTTTTGGGCTGTAGGGGCGAAGAGTCAAAGCAGTAGACGAAGACTTCGCCTTAAGTGGCGCGCTCAAGTAGAATGCGACCTTTAAAATTGTAGTGCGCAACTGTATGCAGTTAGCCAAAGGTTGCGCAATCTGTAGATACGTATTTGTTGAGGCCCAGGACTGTAGCACAAGTAACAGACCCAAAATCACTTCGTTAGCACATGTTGGCAAAGTATGTTTGGCCATTCGGATCTTGTTTTCAACGTTATTCGGCATTCAAGAGGCTTCCTAATAAATTATAATTGTAATAAAAGCCATAAGCCCGCTTCAACACCTTCTATTTGATTAACTCTCTTCGAGAATTTAATTAGCGATAGGAGTGGAAAATTCTTTGCATTAGACACCCGTTGCCCTATCAACTGATGCCTGCCCTCATTCTCTTAATGCCTTTATCAACAAGGAATACAAAAATGCAATAACCAAGAATAGAAGAACTGACTTATGTGGATCATTTACAGAGATTGTCTGCCGTACTTTTCAACATTCTAGAAAAAGGACACTTTTCCGAGAATCAATATGTTTCCAAAATAACAACACTTTCCAAATGAATACGTACTTTGTCCTACTAAAAAGAAGAATGTAATTTAAAGTGAAATACAAACAGCTTACCCTATTCTTCGTTAATTAATCGTTATGAATTCTTTTGAAATAAGGTACATGATTCGAAGTGCTTCCAACAAAAGCATCAATTGCCCGTAAGTCCACAACTATTACCAAAAATACTGTAAATCAAATAACAAGCACACAAAAATAGGTTTTTCATTTTTAAAACAAAAAATATAGAGCAAAAGTTTACCACGCACAATTGATCCTTTTATCGAAAAATTCAAGTGCTACTAATAGTTGAATACATTCATTTATACAGTATATTTTAAAAATATATATATTTATAGAAACGAAAAAACGGACAAGAGTAAAAACAAAATAAAAATAAATAATTAAACAAGTTGTGTTTATCAAGTAGAAAGCTACAGCACCAGTAGTAGAATCGTTTCTTGTTTTTAAGTAAAAGAGGTAATACATTTCGTCCACGTCGACACAGAATTATCAAACCAACAATTCTAACTAAACTAAATTAATGTTTCTTAAAACAAAATCCCGCAGTCTACGCACAATTGCGCAATAGAATTGATAATAATAAATCAATCATTGGGTGCGCGCATCCATCCGAATAGATTCTTTTTGTATACAATACATAAACTAAAATAATACGAACTGTGTCAAACATAACAAGACTCAATTGAACAATACCGAACAATATCACTAATATGCTAGTCGTGCTTAGTAAAATAACATCACCTGACAGTAATGCGTTAGCAATCACTTCCATATTTATGTTCCGCTTGGCTTTTAGTTGTGTTTTGCTCGTTTACCAAACATGTAGCCTTTCCACCGTTCAGCTGTTTGAGAGATTATTGGATCTGAGTCGATGGTGGCTAGGAGAAGGAGTTGATTTACGTGCGTTGCATGGTAGTCCCAACGAGCTAAATTCGGGGCGACACCTGAAACGAGAAATATTGAATATTGAAGCGAAAGATAGACAAGGGTTAGAAGATGCACATAAGAAGGCGCTGCAGAGCAAAACAAGGGCAGCGAGGGAAGAGTATCGAGCCAGGAGGAGGGAGGAGAAGAAAAGAAGAGGGCCTACGCAGCCTCCCAGCTCAAGGAGATCGAAGAGTCTTGCAATCGAAGCAACATCCGGAAGTTCTATAAGAAAGCAAAGCAACTGGCTGCTGGCTTCAAGACCGGAACTTCCAGCAGCTGCATCATTTAGAGAGAGTGATAGGGCAAAAAGAGAACCCACGTCCAGTCAATGAAGATCCAGTTCCACCACCCAGTATACAAGAAGTTGGCTTAGCAATAAAAAAGCTAAAGAACAACAAGGCCGCCGGCTCTGATGGTTTACCAGCGGAGCTCTTCAAATACGGTGGTGATGTTTTGGTAGGGCGCATGCACCAAATCATCAACGAAGTATGGGTGGAAGAAAGTATGCCCGCTGACTGATAGCCCAGTCCATATGCCCCATCTACAAAAAAGGCGATCCTATGTCTTGCAAGAACTATCGAGACATATCCCTGCGTAATGTCGCATGCAAGATCCTATCCAACGTACTGTGTGAACGTCTCAAACCGTTCTGCATCACACTAATCGGCACGTACCAGTGTGGCTTCCGGCCCGGCAGATCGACTATAGACCAAATTTTCACACTGAGGCAAATCCTGGAAAAGACCAATGAATTTCAAGTCGAGACTCACCACCTATTCATCGACTTCAAAGCCGCATATGCTAGCATTCATCGCCAGAAGCTTTATGTGGCGATGGCCGAATTCGGGATCCCGGCAAAACTGATCCAGCTATGTAGCGTGACACTGGAGAACACACGCTGCAACGTGCAATTTGGAAGTAGTTCCTCCGAACTATTCCAAACATGCACCGGATTAAGGAGTTTATCTACCTCGGAGTAAACATGAACTCCACAAATGACATCCTAGTGGACATCCGGCGAAGAATTACCCTAGGAAACCGCTGCTACTTCGGTTTGGCAAAGCAGTTGGGTTCAAAACTCCTAACTTGAAGGACAAAATGTATGCTTTACAGAACCCTTATCCTGCCAGTTCTGCTTTATGGCGCCGAGTGCTGGACGATAAGCAGGAAGGGAGAGCTGATACTGAGCTCCTTCGAAAGAAAAATTCTTCGGCGGATTTTTGGTCCTGTGTGCGAGGAGGGCGAATGGAGGAGAAGATACAACCGCGAACTCTATGAGCTGTACCAAGATGTGGATGCAGTCCAAAAGGCCGACTACATTGGTTCGGCCACATCGAGCGAATGGACAATAATGCTCCAGCTAAGAGGATCTTCGAATCCCAGCCGCCAGGTTCGAGACGACAAGGAAGACCGAACCTCCGTTTCAAAGACCAAGCCATCGCGGATGCCAGAGCGCTTGGTCTGGATAACTGGCAGCAGCGTGCCCGGGATCGCAGTAAGGCTGCAGTGTCTCAGGCAGAGACTCTCCATGGGTCGGGAGCCCGTTAAGTGAGTAAGTATTTCAAGAAGGTCGATGAAATCCACTGCTTTGAAAGAAATTGGTTGTGGTAGTTATTTATATTTTGATATGACATTTATTAGCGTCAACCGATGCGATTAATTCTGCATCGGAAACTGCAATATTTTTCAGGACGTTTGTTATGCTGAAATTAAATAAACGAAGTCGCATCGGTTCATAAAACTAGGCGAGTTTAATTGTCGGGACAATGTGACTTGTTTAAATGGTAAGTACAGGTTCTGATGAACTAATACCAGAACTATATATATGTACAACAACGGGCGAATGTAATACATAAATATGGGAATGTGAGGAGCTTACCTACTTATAGCTAGGTAGGTACTTCTTTCTGCAATCCAAATGCACCGTCGTACATTGTTCTACCAGAGCAATATACTCCAATTCTTTGTTTATCAGAAACTGTAAAATGGACTACAGTGATGAGGAGCTTATTCGTTTTCTCGCACGACTTGAAGATTCGAGATTCGCTTACGTCAAGCAAGTTAGATCGAAGTGACCCATTAGGCGTCGATTCTATTAAAGGTCAGAAGAAACGTTGCAGATTTCCTACAGACTTCCGGTTATATTTGCCCCTGTTTGTTCATATCCGCCGTCAGATTTGTCCTATAGACGGACGTGTTCCCCAAAAGCCTACTTATCAATGGCACTCTTAACCCCCAATGTTTGCAGTCCCAGCGTTGATCCGGGCGTCCGACAACCTCCTTTGAAGCTCGTACTGCAAGTTTAGCGGCTAATTCATTCTACTGCATGCCGGTCTGTCAGGGTAAGCCTCTTCTTTGGACAGGGTCGCCATGCCAGAAGCAGACATGCACTGCGCTAGGCCAAAGCAGCATACTACCAAACATTGCTGCCAGATATTTAACTTCGATTGCATATGGGTTCGTGATCCCTTAAGCATTGACTGTGACTGATCACTCTCCCTTGTAAAACAGACGTCTACCGACTTGAGAACATTGATTGAAAGTGCATTTCGAGTGCTCCATTCACCGACGCTTTTCAAAACTGTCAGAAATTTTGCACCACCGACCGGTTGAAAGACATGAACCAACAATGTAATTAAGTGTGGTAAGCAGGGAGTCAAATACCATGCACCATGACTCATAATAATCGATGTTTGAAGAAAGGAATGTGCACTTCTCGTAAATCAACAATTTCCAAGCAAAATCACGTTTTTGTAACTTTTAGTTAACAGGCTCTACCTAGAATCAAGATTGCTTACCCAAGCTCAAGTGCCGCAAATCATAGCTCGTTCCAGAGCCAGTGTCATATAGTAGAAGCATCTTCTTCAGCGAATGCATTCCCTGGTTGAAGAGCTTGCCAGCTTCTCGGGCTATTCCCGCCGGCGCTGTACAATTTAAATCGTACAATCCCAGCAGCGAGTATATAAAGCCATTTAACACAAATGACGCTGGAGTTGTTGGGTACTCTTCGTACCTGTTTTTGAAATAAAAAAAAATCGTATTAGACACAGTAGGGTACTAACCTACATTAATCTCACCAATAGTACTGTCCCATAAACTGCGCCAAAACACCACCTTCCTTTGATAAGACCTTGTAAGGTTTAAGTCCATTTGTTGCCGCCTTCAAGTACCGCCTATCACCGCCAGATTGCCAATAGGCCCTGGCTAATACCGATATCGCATGGCCCTGGCCCATCGCCGACAACCAACCCGACTTCAATTCCTGGAATCCCAATAGACTCCGCTTCACTGGATTTGGCCAGCCGCCAGTTCTTCGGTCTTGATTATTTACAAACCATTCGGCCGCATCGTAGAAATGCGCCAGATGATCGTACGTAGACAGGGTAATGTTGTCGAAAAATCCAATGCCAAGGAATGATATGGAAGCGACTTTCAATTCACTTCGGCGAACTTTTGCCTTTTTGTCTGGGCTCACCAAACCCTTCTGTACATCCGTCAGAAGATCACGAGTTATGCGCCGCCAGCGATTTACCGACTGGCTACCGAGTCCATAGTAGATGTTCTCTTCTTGGACACTCACCACCAAATCGGCGATAATGTAATACAGGTTGTACGAGTGTTTTGTTTCCCGATTCTGCAGAGTCACCATGAGACTACTGCTGTTCGTGACAAGCAGAAGATCAAGACTCAGCACCAAATCTAGTGCGTGGTCAACATTAATACTGATCGCGCTCTCGTAATCGATTGTAGTTTCAAACTGAATTATCGTCGTATTGAACTTGGGATGCCAAATGCGTGTGAGATTGCTTGACTTCGGGGTGACCCATTCCATTTGATTGGCATCGGCATCCTCAAACGTCTGCATAGAGAATTTTTTAATAAAACTGTCACTTGCAAAGTCATTCATATCAATTACCTTCCGCCGGGGCTCAGGCTCAGTGAGATTTTTACTATAATGCGACAACGCAAACTGTGCTATTTGTGTTGGATAAAAATAGCCACGTTTCTCCCACTGTGTACTGATTGGTACACCCTCGACAGCGCTGATGCACTTTACCCTCTCGCGCACCTATAATACAAAACAATTTTAAGTAATTCTCTCAATTGTGTTTGACATTCGAGGTGAACTCACCTCCACATTGTAATTCTCAAAGTACATGAAGAGTCCCCTCGAATCGTATTTTCCTTTGGGGTAGTTTATTTTCGCACTACTATGCGTCCAATTGAATTTAGTTACTTGATTGTCGGTGCTCAGAGCACCCGAGATTTCAAAGTAATTGCGTAAAAACGAAAATGGAACATAGACCTCGTCATTCTCTCGCTTGCAATGTATCGTGTATTCTTGATTTATGAGACAGTCGATCTCCTGATAACCACTGCTGGCCGCAAACGATGGTGAACTGCTGTCGTATATCCGATGATCCCATTGTCTGACTAAAACACGTGGTAAGCTAAAATCTGAGCAGCGCATATACACGGAGAGTGTAATCACAAAAACCGCTACGGATAGGCAGAGGAGTACCGCTTTTAGATTCAAACGCATTATGAAGAAGAAAAGTGGGTCACGCTGGAACGAAAAGTTAAAAAAAAAAACTATGTATACAAAACATGGTCATGGTCAAAAAAGTAACTAAAACTATCGGTTGCTAATAAAACGGTGTGGAAAAGTACTCGTCTTTAAAGTGAATTTACTAACAAAGGACACAGGAACTATGCTGTAGATCTAAAAAAAAATCTTGGTCAAATTTAAATTATAGAAGACCAAGCGTTTGACTTTTTCTATGACAGATCGTGGTCAAATGGACACGTACCCACACTTATTGTGGCTTAGTGTCGATCTTGAGGAAAACGGCGTAGATGTCTCCGCCCGTTTAACTCCTCGTGTTTCCATTCCATTCAGCCACATTCCTGATCAGCCTTGATGCCCACCGACCTCTGTTTTTCGAGTTCCAGCGGTCTTGCCACTTTAGCCGCTTCTGTTGCCGTTTCCACTCCAGCTTCCGTCTTTTTGTCGTAGACATACTTCCTTTCTGCTGCTGGGAGGTCTTTTGGGGTCACTCCTGCGACAACAAGGCTTGCCACAAGTAACGCTCCGTGTCTCTGGATAGCTGCCATCTGCCATCTGGTTTCTGTACTTTTTCTGTCGAAGCGCGTCTGCCCAAATCTCATATCCGTAAAAGAGGATGGGATCAGCCTACTCAGTGACACGTTCACTTTCGAAGTTCATTCCGCCTCGTTCTTGCGCCTTACGATGGTGCGTAAACAAACACTTCCCAGTTTAATCATAAAATGCGACCTATCACCGAAGAAAATGTCACGGTAAAAAGACTCACTTTTTACTACCTGTTTCCTATTTCCTCTAAATAACCCAAGAAGTGTTTCAGAAGAAGTTTTCGGCCATTTTGCGACACGCCTTTGTCTTTAAGGTCACCGCATGTCTGCCTGTTTAGCAGACCTCTCCACTTGCTATGTAGCTACCAGTTCTATCAATTAGAAAGAAAACTCTGGGAACGTTCTTCTTTGAGGAACTTGAATATTTTCCTGAAGCGTATATCAAGAAAATACGGAAACGTCTCGAAAATTCATAATGGAGCGGACATAACCTATTTTTTTGTGATAGTACAATGGACCCAATTTGGTCTAAGCGAGTTACTCTGGTCTGGAAACGCTATTAAACCTGCAACCCATTGAGCTATTCACTATTCACTAAGAACGTGGCAGCCAAAGCCGCTCTCAGATTAAGAGAGAACAAAACTTGGAAGCCTGGTTACTGCGGACACTCAAGCATACTTGAAATCTTTGATCGGAAGGGGCTCATGACACTTACTGGTTACGAGAAAAATCTCAGAATCACTATACCCAAAAGACAGGACTGGATCTCACCCAGTACCATCATTAGAGGTATATCCGTCTACACGGATGGTTCAAAAACAGAAAATGGTACAGGAGCCGGCGTATTCTCAGAAAGACTTGCTATTAACCAGTCGTTTCGACTGACTGATCACTGTAACGTCTTTCAAGCTGAGATCTATGCGGTTAAGAAAGCAGCACAGACTATCTTATCGATGGGACTACCAGCAATGGAAATAACCATCTGTGTGGACAGTCAAGCAACACTCAAATGTTAATGCGAAATGTGTTACAGATTGCCTCTTGGCACTTAGGGCTATAGGTCATCACTCAGTTCTACTCTGCTGGGTTCCTGGACACGTTGGGGTGGAAAGGAACGAAAAAGTGGACGAATTGGCCAGATACGGCTCTGATATGAACCCTCAACTAGCGGACGGAGAGGTGTTACCGCCTTTCAACACTGCTAAGACTTTTATTGACGTCGTCACCACACAACTGGCTAAGGACAATGGAGCAACACCATCGGTTGCGTCATAACCCGTAGTCTGTGGCCTGTGGTTGACACCAAAAGATCAAAGCTCCTAGTCTCTTTTAATAGAAGTCAAATCCGGATGCTCGTCGGGGTTCTAACCAGACACTGCACCATAGGAAACATGGCTAAAAGGCTTGGACTTTTTGCAATTGACTTCTGCAGAAGCTGCAGAGACGAAGAGGAAATAGAGTCCGTGGAACATCTTCTATGCCACTGCTCCTGTATGGGAGCAAGGTTCCTTGAACGTTTGGACGATTTGGCGGGAGTGCCTCTATCTCTACATCTCTACATCTCTACATCTCTACATCTCTACATCTCTACATCTCTACATCTCTACATCTCTACATCTCTACATATAAATAAAATTGGTGTAGTTCTGTTCGACTAAAATTGAAATTGACTGCATGTCTTTAAATGCAAAAATCTTAGAAATTGCTGAATATATTCTGGTGAATTTTTCACAGGCTTATAGAGGATACTTAGGCCTACAATCTCCACTTTTTCTTAACTCTATATCTCTATAAATTCCGGAAAAAATTGGACAAGAGTAATTTTTTTTTTCGTTTCGCTTCGATTTTTTCTTTGCAACGCTTTGCGTTCGAAAATACTGGGAGCATTTAAATATACTAAGTACCAGCTTATAAAGGACATCTGCAAGTACAATTTAGGATATCCATTATCTCGATAACTTAAAAGGTTTTTAAATAAATAAGCAAAATTTGAAATATTTCTACGATTTTCACCTGGGTTAGTGGATACGCACTTCATACTCAAATCAAACATACTAACCGCGCAAAATATTGACATCTCTTTTAACCTTTATTACCCCTGTGACGGAGAGGAAGACAGACAGAGGCAGTTGCTGTTTGTTTTGCTAAGAAAAAAAGAAAGCCAACAAAAGAAATGTCAAATATGTAGGGTAGCAGTGTTCCTATATCGTGGGATTTATTCCTTTTCGTGGGAATTTCGATGTCCGAAAAGACTTCCGTGGATAAAGGGATAATGCACCAAATCGTGGGAATTTCGGAAATCTAACAAAAAAACATTCAAACTATAAATTTTTGGTGAAATTCTACCACAACACCTGTATTTCACCATGATTATCAATGCACTGACTGTCTATAAAAAACAGCTCATGTAAATCGTCTTCTATAAAAATTTTCTGGTACAAAAAAAAATCATAGCAGTGTTACAAACTGCGATTTTTATTCTAAAGGTTAATTTAACTTGATTTTCTTTCCGTGTAATACAAATTTTGCTTTCAAAAACTGGATTTTAACGCAAAAAGTATCGTGGGTTTTGAAAAGGGAATTTGAGTACAGTGAAAAGGGAAAAATTACCACGCTTCGTGGGATAAATGAAGAGAGATTGCTAATAACACTGTAAGGGGAGGTTTGTTTAACTCTGTTTTGTTTACAAAAAAAAAGTATCTATTATCTACTCCTGTGACGGAGAGAGAGACAGACAGATGCAGTTTGGTTTGCTAAGAAAAAAATAAAATCCCGCAAAAGAAATATCAAATCGTAACGGTAATAAGAAGGGAAACGATTTATTCTGTGGAGTGTGCATGTGCAGTGGTAAGAATAAGAACTATTTTCTACTCTCCGCTCTGCAAAAACGGAGGTGTGTATGTGTATAGCCTATTAAGTAGGAAGGAGAGAGATGGCATCTCATTAAATGTTTATCCAAGCCTAAAGCGAGAAGCGACCTATACACCTCATGCTTGCATGTCAATTATAAGCATACACACACGCAAATTGCGAAGAAGAAAAGATAACTAAAACAAAAAAAATTATGAAACGAATTTGGTGCCATTAAGCAGTGGACTTCAATGCGAGAATTCGGTATTTTCTATGTGTATTTGACAATTTGTTTTATTTAATCAAAACGTCCACAAATATTAAACAAGTTCAATACGAAACACAAAACAATTAAACACCGCGATGCCCATTAAAGCAAGACGATTAGCGGTCGGCCATTACCAACATGCTTTTTTTTGTAGTACACAGTACAGATGGGGGTTGCAATTACAAAAACAACATTGTAAACAATTGGGTTTTGGGGGGTTAGCCGTTGCTGCACTTCACTCTCAAATCAAACATACTAACCGCGCAGTATATTGATATCTCTTTTAACCTTATTATTACTCCTGTAAGGGAGAGGGAGACAGACAGAGGCAGTGTGCTGTTTGGTTTGTTAAGAAAAAAAAGAAACCCATAAATGAAATGTCAAATATATAGGAAAGGTTTGTTTATCTCTGTTTTGCTTACAAAAAAAAAAAGTATTTTTGAAAGAAATGTCAAATATTTATAGGTATCAGTGCACTGATACCAGATCGTGGGTAAATTAGGTACCCATTTCGCGGGAATTTTGCCTTTCAAAAAAAGCTAAAAGAGCGATTAAGATGAGGCAGTAAATTAGCCGCTCGAGTTTTTAAATAGCATTAGAGCGCATAAAATTGAATTAAAAATTCGAGGTCCCATTATCGCAATTTGAATGCCCCCAGAGCTTTGTAATGGAACCAGATTAATGTCGTTTTCCATTGGGACCACCAAAAATCTTTTTCAGATCTCAGATTTATCGCGGTTCATGGAACGTGCAACGAAATTGATCTGCTTTTGTCAATGGATTAGTGTGTATTTGACAACAAAATCAGCTGTTCAAATTGCATTTGCTTTTGCAAAAATCAGCTATGGATATCGACTTGAAAAATGTTTCCCCTGTTGTAGGCACAAATGGAATAGTTTCGGTGATTCGTAGTTTCCAGATGATGAGGAAAATAATAAAGATAATAATTCCTCCAACATTATATCAATTGCTTTTTATGTATTTCTTTATTTTGCTTTTCACGAAACTTTGCGCATTTCTTTTGAAAGCAAACTTCTTGCAATGACATAAATCAGCTGTGGGTATTTGTGGCAGTATGTGTAAATCTGAAAAATTATCGAGATCTGCAAAAAGTGCTCCGAATCGAAAAAAAGATTGATTTTTTTCCCCAATGGAACGCGAAAAGTGATTTAGATCAAAAAAAAGATTGATTTTTTGTCCCAATGGAAAACGACATAAGAGTGATATCGTTACAGAAAAACTTTATGGAGGCGTTCATTTTAACTGGGTGTGGTAAAGGAGAAACGGTGTTTATAACAAGAATGGCTACAAATAATTACCAGCAGTTATTCATTTCAGTTTAAACGGATTCAATTTCCTATTAATGTTTGTCTTCCACGACAATCAATAAGGCACAGGGACAAACTTTAAGAAAAGCGGGAGTTGATTTAATATAGAATTGCTTCACGCACGGGCAGTTATATGAAGCGTGCTCCAGGGTAATTAATGCAGGAAATATCTCTACCTATCTTAGCCGATAGAAACAAAACCGCTAACATAGTATACAAAGAATCGTCACATTAATAAAAAAAAGTTAGTTAATCAACTAAAAATTATTTTCTTTCATTTTCATTGTCCACTCAGACTCAGCCTTCGGGAGTTTTTTTTTAGATCTATATACCTCCACAATGTCTTTCGATGATTTTTTGATTTTTCCTTCCAGCGATTATCAAAAGAAATAAAAAATTGTGTCCCCTGGAAGACAGTACATTTCTTAAATTTTTTTTCCATCAACTATTCTGAAACCACATTTTGCACGGGCGAAGCCGGGCGGGTACAGCTAGTCAGACATAAAACTATAACTAAAATCGAAGTGGTTTTGTTAGCCACATATCCTTACATGTACAAACAGGGTACTCACAATGGGCCTTCACGGCTTCCGGGTGAAAATTTGCATCTGATGCAAGACTGCCCTCCCAACCTAACCTACTCTGAATATATCTAATAAGGGATACCTCAGGAGACAGTGTCCCGATAACATTCAAACAAGAGATTATTTCAGATTATATCTACTCCTCTACTCGTCAGCGGACTTCTCCCCATACGCAATGCAATGGTTCTCAGTCTCATTTGGTTCGGACTTGATCATCGTATGACAGCTTCTATCTTACAGATATTTGATCATAACTTCTAATTGGAAGACACGCCCGGTCCTTTCATGCGATAACGTTTTACCATATGGGGAAATGTATTGCAATCTCAATGGACCTTGTACCTGCATATCTTTCAGCCATTCAGCTAATTTTTGCGAGTCTGTGTGAGCGTTGCTTGCACATTTTCGGGCGAAGATGGGGGCAATAGATTGTTAAATAAATATTAGGTATGAACATAATATTTTTGCTGCTGTAAGCTTATGGAATAATACCTTTTCGTTGCACACACTGTTTTCTGATGAAATAAAACGTATGAGTGCAACAATGTGCTGCCTTATTCAAATTAATCAATTCGAAAATATTGAAATCAAATTTCAGAGATTAAAATTCAAATCGTAGCGCACACTCCGCCAAACCCTTGAATTTGTTATTATTATTACCGTATTATTTTTTTAGTCGACGCTTTACAAAAATATTGCACCCGCCTACGGAATCGGATTCGCGACACATGAGTGCTGAGTGTGCTGACGCGCCCTCCAGTATTATATTGTAAACAATACAAATATGCTGCTCTACAACTTTAGGTTAGACTTCCGTTGATGGAGCATAACTTGAATATTACACCACCTAGACGTACGGAGATAATAATATTCGTATAGTCTAGGGCTGTTCCAGCGAGAGTCGTTGTTATCTGTGAATATATTTACGGAACTGGTTTAAATTTGATTATTATTGCGACATGACGCGAATAAAATGCCAAACATGGTTAAGTATCTTTGCACTATTTATATGAATCAATGCCTATGTTTGTGGCTACTTCACGATAGGAAGTGTTGTTCTGAATAAATTTTGCCTCGGTGAATGTGACCACCAACACTAGGCCACATGTTATCTATCAATAAACTTAGGCGATTCGATGGATTTCCCGGAAATACTGGGGCTTGGTTGCTTAACATTACAGGCGAGCTGGGCTGACGGTGTTCATCTCTAAAAGAATGAATCCAGTTATAAAGCCAAGGGGTTTTTTATATATCGTAGTCATTTGCCACAGATATGGAAAGATCTGGTAATTATGAAGACGATGAGGTTTCATATTTCGGTGGTTGCAAAATTGTCGAAAATTAAGTCCTTCAGACGATTGTGACTTACTTGAATTTTAAGGCTTCTGAATCGGTCAGAGACGTAGGATCCACACCCCATGTACATAGGGACGTCAATTCATCTATCTCAGTATATCGATTCCAACCAACCAAACTGCAACCAAAACTAACCAGACAACACAACTAGACTTCTACTACCGAGGACAACCGTGACCCAGCTAATACTGGATATAAGATTGAGGATCAACCTCTAACCTTCATCAAAAAACACAAACAAGTTTTATGAATCTGAGGGCTTAGAAACCAAAGAATCCTCAGCTCCTGACAAGCCAATCAAAACTGCAGAGAAGCGCAGATGCAAAAGTTTAATAAGATTTTCAGCATTCAGAAACCAACAGAAATCTTCATCAGCCATACCAAGCGTACAGACTTCCAGCAGAGCCTCTTGAGGAATGAAAGCCCGTACATTTGACACACCAGTCAGGAGGCATTATAATCCGGGTGGGAAAAACACAACCGAATACTGGTTGCTTGCTGAGAATGTAATCATAATGTAAATGATGATCGCCTCGAAACTGTTTATCCAAGTCGGTGATAAGGTGAAACGCGAACGTAGCGCCCATCTTAAACGGAGAATTCCATGCGAGAAACGCTCAAAAGTAACAATGTAAACAGTTTGGAAGACATAGAGCGGAACAGTTCGGTAATAAGTGAATTGCTGTTCCTTCTTCCTCCTTATCTATCTAAATCTTATCTAATCTTATCTAAAACTAAATCTAATTTCCTGTTTTCGATGTAAGCAAGTTGGATACAGCAAATTCCATAACGCAGAGATTGCGTAATAATAAGATCACGATTAAAATAGGAAGAATAGCCTTATCGTATTTTCCTTCGAGAGTCAAAGTTTCACGGAAAAACAACCCAATCTAAGAAATTTACAGATCATTTAGAACGTAAATACTCTAAGAAACACTTCTTCATTTTCAAAATAAGGTATTTGCCGCAAATATAGATTTTTGAGGAACACTACCTAGTCAATTAGTGACACAATGGGCCTTCACGGTTTCCGGGTGAAAATTTGCATCTGATGTAAAACTGCCCTCCCAACCTAACCTAAATTACTCTGAATATATTGAATAAGGGATACCTCAGGAGACAGTGTCTCGATAAGATTCCAACAAGAGATTATTTCAGATTATATCTACTCCTCTACTCGTCAGCTTAACGACTCAGTCTCATTTGGTTCGGACTGTATAATGTCTTGATCATCGTATGACAGCTTACAGATATTTGATCAGAACTTCTAACTGGAAGACACTTCCGGTCCGTTCATGCGATAATGTTATATCATATGGGGAAATGTATTGCAATCTCAATGGACCTTGTACCTGCATATCTTTCAGCCATTCAGCTAATTTTTGCGAGTCTGTGTGAGCGTTGCTTGCACATTTTCGGGCGAAGTTGGGGGCAATAGATTGTTAAATAAATATTAGGTATGAACATAACATTTTTGCTGCTGTAAGCTTATGGAAAAATTCCTTTTCGTTGCACACACTGTTTTCTGATGAAATAAAACGTATGAGTGCAACAATGTGCTGCCGGGGCGAAATTAATCAATTCGAAAATATTGAAATCAAATTTCAGAGATTAAAATTCAAATCGTAGCGCACACTCCACCAAACCCTTGAATTTGTTATTGTTATTACCGTATTATTTTTTCAGTCGACGCTTTACAAAAATATTGCACCCGCCTACGGAATCGGATTCGCGACACATGTGCTGAGTGTGCTGACGCGCCCTCCAGTATTGCTATAATGCAATTTTTGTTTAAAAAAAAAATAGTTGAATATAATTGGGTTCTTGTATCTAAAATTAAAATTAATTTTTTGAAACAAGTGAAATTTCACCAGTACCCGGCCAGCAAAATTCAGTAGTCGGCCACTTTTGCGCCAGTATCCGGACAGGTTATTTTTGCTTTTGAAAAATTTCAAATACAAAGTAAATTAAACATATAAACTCGTTTTAAATCGATTATTTAATAAAAATACATTTTTATTTTGGTATCATGTATATTATATACATTGGTACACAATACAGTTCAGGTGATTTCGATTTTATAAGCTTGACAAAAAAAAAATTTTGGTATGTAGATAATTATGTAGCAAAATAATACGAATTCAGTTACACTTTTTTAAAAAGGGACGTATGTAGGTATAGGTTGATTAGGGCTGTGAGATTGTCACAAAAGACAGGGCAACAAGACGGCCTATCGCCATCCCCATGGAACCAATACGGTTAAAAACCTAAACCAAATCGCCCAAGCAGTCAATTTCCCTACAGAATTCAATTATTGCCCCAATGTTATTTGAGGAACCAACCTCCTCTAAGTTGTTAAAGAAGTACCTGCCTAGGTTCTTCCTTGCTTGACACTCGCATAGAGGTGGGAGATATCTTCCGTGACTTGTAGGTCCTCACAGTACCTGCATGTATCCGTAGGTATAAAATAAGTTATAAAATAAATAATCGTTTTAAAGACTTGTCAAAGACAATTCAAATAATATTAAGTAAAATAATAAAAATGGGTTCCTAGGTATACATTTTTAACAATACATAAATAAATGAAAAATAACACGCTATAGAAGACCTGCAAGGCTAGGCACTCATTCCATAACTTTTCAGACGATTATCGTCGAAAGGATAGACCTCCAAAACTAGCAACTAAGTTAAAATTACAAGTTTGAGAGCTTAATCTGGTTCATTTTCTAAAAATGTAATGAAAGCTGCTGACATTTGTCAAAAAAAATTCGAAAATAATGTCTTATTTTGGTGATCAAAGTTTCGAAAACGATATCGTTTAGACGATCGTTGATATAAGGAATCTGCCCATCCTATATTTCTGATATTGACTGGTTATTAATATATGTAAAGAGGAACTATTGTAGTTGGTTGATTTTCAGTTGATTTCAAATAGGTCAAATTGAAAGTGGAACCTGGACTTTCAAAAATGTTCGGCTCGGGGGCAAGCGTCGATCTTTTTGATGACGTAGGTGTGGTCAGATAGTTCACTAAATGCTATTTTCTGTAACAAACGCTATGCATTTTGAAACTGTTTCAGCTTCTCTAAGGCTTAGGTAGGGATTTATTTGAAAAAACGATCTTAACCATGTTCTTACGCTTTTCGGATTTGAAAATTCATTGAGCAGAGTCAATAAGAGCTGTTTTCTTAAGGGGAAAGCCATATTTGGCCATATCTATGCACCAGCCAGTTATCGGCTTTTCCTCTTCAGGATACAAAACAGATTCGGGTCCTTTTTAAACATTTCTCGTCTACTTTCCCATGCAACCTACCTTGCAAAGTACTCTTTGGGATGTTGTATTTGGAAGCAGCTTTTCTGTAGCTTAAATAGTTTTGTCGAATATCTTCCAAGCCAAGCTTAATTTTATCAGCTCGCGATAAGCTTTTTGAACCGAATTCTTCAGTTTCTTAGTTTATTTCCTATGAAAATAGGAAAATAAACCAAATTATCTCTAATGGCCGCATACTGAAACAGTATATATTAGGAGCTGGCCAGTGTGTTTTTTCGTGGCCGTATACTGAAACCTTTGATATTAAACACATATTATTTATATCGACTGAAAGAGAAAAGTATTTGGTTTCATTTGAACAAAAAAAAAAACAAAAAATGTCATTTCAACCAAATATCTAATATCCGGCCACCTTGACCGGACACTAGAACACCTTGAAAAAATTAGGTTCTAGTAAACGGCCACCATCTAATAATTAAATAAAATAAAAAATTTGTGTTTTTTAAATATTTTATGATTAATAATTAAATTTCCTATCAGAAAAACAATAAACGAGTTGGTTAATATTCAAAAAAAAACACAGAAATTTAGGTTTTTCGTTTGATACCTCCACAAATTTTCTCGAACTCTAATGTGGTATTCGATTGGGCGCTCTCAGAGCACTTTTTTTGCTCTCAGAGCAATTTTTATGTTCGTTTGGTACAAAAAAAGCAATCTTTTTCAGATTTCAGAGCACTTTTGCGAATCTGGATATTTTCTCAGATTTGCTTCAGATTTACTAATACACGTGCGTTTGAGTTTGACAACTAGTGGAGTTTGTTTACATTTTAGTGAAATTTTTCAACTGCAAAGAAACGCATTGCATCGGGTAGATCTATTTTTGTTAATTATTTATGTACAAATGTTTAGAAATCAATCCGGGCGATCATTTTGAATGTTTTCATATAAAATTTAACCAGTGAATGGAAAACGCTTAGAAAAGTGTCGAAGGCTACACATATTGCAGTCGCACAAATATCAACAAAAAAAAGAGCAAGTGACGTTTTTGTGTTCGATTAGCCACACGAAATCTGAAATCTGAGAGCAAATCTGAAGAAGCCCAATCGAATACCACATAAAACGCACTTTTCACTTCGTCGACGAACTACATAGACTGCTCATTTTTTTTTTGGCGGTTTAGTGATGTTCACAGCTGCCAAATTTTACCAGCAAGTTATATAGGTCAAAAATCATAGCCACAATTTATCGCCCGTGAAAATGACTATTAATTTACTTATTATTAACTATTTAACGCAAAGTGGCCGGATACTAGTGACTGGCCGGGTACTGGTGCACCTACCCTAAATGATGATCGCCTCGAAACTGTTCATCGAAGTCGGTGATAAGGTAAAACGCGAACGTAGCGCCCATCTTAAACGGAGAATTCCATGCGAGAAACGCTCAAAAGTAACAATGTAAACAGTTTGGAAGACATAGAGCGGAACAGTTCGGTAATAAGTGAATTGCTGTTCCTTCTTCCTCCTTATCTATCTAAATCTTATCTAATCTTATCTAAAACTAAATCTAATTTCCTGTTTTCGATGTAAGCAAGTTGGATACAGCAAATTCCATAACGCAGAGATTGCGCAATCTCACGTAGAAGTAATAAGATCACGGTTAAAATAGGAAGTATAAACCTTATCGTATTTTCCTTCGAGAGTGAAAGTTTCACGGAAAAACAACCCAATCCAAGAAATTTACAGATCATTTAGAACGTAAATACTCTAAGAAACACTTCTTCATTTTCAAAATAAGGTATTTGCCGCAACTATAGATTTTTGAGGAACACTACCTACTCAATTAGTGAGCACTTGCGATTGTTTTCTTATCAAACACCCTGCGCACTCATTTGGCAGAGCTCGCTGCGCCGACTTCTTTGATTGAACACACCGCCACTTAAATAAAAACGTATTTACTGACTTTGTGACTAATGGTATGCAAATTAGTTACACCACCATCACTGTCAATAAACCCTATAGACAAAGTGGAAGTATGCTGTCATTGCTAAAGCGCAACATTTTTATCATTCCCTCTCCCACATAATACGGATAGCACTGCACACAATTATAATTATATGGATTGGCAAAGTAAATTGAGTTTTATTTTTAAAAGTCCATACCATAGCCGGTCGTCTCTTCTATGATCTCATTACGAGGTAGCAAATGGATGCCAATCCCCCTCGCAAAGAACAACAACTAATAACCGCTCGCGATGAATAATGAAGCACAGATGTTTTACGAAATAAAACATATTCAAATGCAGCCAAGTGCCAAAGAGGATAGAGGACTCTTTCCGCCGAACCGATGGAATAAATCAATTTAGCGTATTTTGTGTACTAGAGCACGACACAGTAAATATTATCGAAATGAATTATGAATTCTAGCAGCATAACCATCGACGACGGGTCGCAATTTCTCACTGTGAACCAGTTGTACAAGCTTTTGTGCGGCGCACGAGTCCCACCACAACCACTCTCTCGACGGTGCTCCAATGAAGACAAGTTTTTTTTTTACGTTAATTTGCATTTTTTCTTCGGCTCTTTAATCGTCGATAGGTAGAATTTATTGTGTGGGCTTGCAAAATTCACCCGACGACGCGCCGACCTAATAGCGGACACCGGCTAGAGGCATAATAAAATGAAACAAACAAAATATTATCAATCTCGTTGTCGGTCGCATGGGTAAAGTTCAACGAATGCAAATAGGAGGTTTGTGTCGTCGGGGAAATTCATGGAATTCACAAAATAGGACAAGGGTCTATAAAAAGATTCCATCATGTCGCGACGTCAGGTAGCAAGAGACCTGCTGGTGAAAATCCCAATGGAAAACCCAAAACAGTATGGTGATGATCACTCTATATCGGTTCCACCCAAAATACATCAATATACGCCCCCGTGTTTTTGATAACTTACCTTGCTATTGCTTGCAGCTGATGGGGAATATTTATATTTGTTGGTAATTGGTCGTAATTTGGCCAACACCGAATATTTCGGTTTATTTTTAGTCTTAAAACTGGCAGACATTTGATGCCAGTATTGTTTTTTTTTGTTATTTGTTTTATAATTTCGCGTTTTTTTTTCCTCTTCTTATTTGTTTTTGTTTATGAGTTTACATTTCAATGAAGAAGAAGGTGTAATGTTTGTTTTTCCATTGCGCCTCAGCAGCAGCAAGAGGCATTGTTTTGCATCACGTTTTTCTAGCACGGCCACATTGTTAAAATTAATTGGACGTACATTTTCACTATATATACACTTGAAAGAACATTTTGAAATTGTTTTTATCAAACTCTGGCAGATATTTTCGACTGAAAAACCAAAAAATTTATGTGGATATTCACAATTTTCTGGACATATTTGCTGGAAATGGTCCAGGTGATTTTGACATTGCAGAGATGTGCTGTATTTGTTGGAACTGTCAGAAATTTGTTTTCTATTTGATATTCTATCGAAAGTGTGTGTTATCGATAAGGTAGCAGTTAGATGGGCAAATCTTTCTCAACGTGTGTTTTTCAAATTTTATAAGTTAGGTAGGTACTAATAGGTGATCTGAACCGAGTGTGCTCAGATCGTTCTGATGTATTTATTAAACACACTTTGAGCACATATCTGTCATTTGTAATAAAGTATTATAAATCGAATATTTATTAAAATGGGTAACTTTCAGTTCCAGAACAAACAAGGTTCGTCCGCCATTTCAACTATTTTGTTTATCCTGCTTTTATTTTCTGCCAAATGTGATTGGAAGTGTGTAATCAGCTTTTCACCCGGCCTGCTTAGTCAATTTATTCTGAGCCTAAAAGGGCTCTTTTACTTATACGAAAGTTCAATAAAAATAGACTCTCATTAAAAGCTATTTACTGGCTGTCGCAGAATTGCTGAGATATGTAGGTATGTGCTCAAAAAATTAACCATTTGATAATACTGAAAGCGAATTGAATTCTACATTCAAGGCATTGGGACGTTCAAGTATCTAGTTTAGTAATGGCGTTTTTCATTGAAGATCCGAGAGAATTGCTCCGAAGTTCAGAATTGCTCTTTTCAGTGAAATTCGTTGAAGCACTTTTGCAACAGTGACACCATACGTGTGTTTAGATTTTATGTTGCTATACTTGTTTTTTTTTTTTTGTTTTCTACAGTTTCAGTTGACGTTTATGGATATATAGCCGACGAAGTGCACATCGAGGTGCAATTTTATTTCAGGGAAAATAAAAAAAATATTTAATCTTTTTCTTAGACAAGCACAGACAGAAAAACACAAACTATCCGTCGTCGCTTATAAAAGGATGAGATGTTAGATGTTAGAGAGGGTTGCTGCTAAAAGGGTTTTGATATGAAGGGGGTTGAACTTGAAACTTGACCGAGTGTAACGGAATGTATTATTGTTTTAAATGCCAAATCCATATTGTTCATTGCTGTTCGTTCTTTTAAAGTCAAGTATACTCGTACCTACGACTATTTACATGTAGCAGGTAATCACCCCAACATTTAATTGACTGGAACTTTTATTAACCCTCAAGCTTAGAAAAACTGTAGAAAACTGTGATGCCAATAATATTGACAATACTTAAAAGATTTAACAGCCAATCTCACTACACTACCTAATCATTTCTGATTTTCGAAAAATCATTTTAAAGGGAGCAGCTATCTCTTCTCTTTGTTTCCGATTCGTACTCGGCGCATGACTGGGCAGTCAGAACTGGGCTTTTTCAAAAGGGAAAACTCTATTGTTTTAAATCTCTATATTGAATTGCAGACTACACCTCAACGCTGCCCACACAAGTTTAAATACGGTATGCTTAGGATAAATTCGATAAATATATGCAAATTGAATTTTTTTTATGAAATGTTATAGTTTTAAAATATACAACTAAATTAAATTTGAAATTGATTTTGTTGGAGCGTTTACTGTTATAGTCATATAGAAGGAAAAACACATTTCGAGTTTTATTTACGTTCATAGAGCGTTTGCGCTAAGATTGAAGATAACACTACTTATAAGTTTCTCCTTCGCGACCACCTTATAATGTACATTAGTACACGCACTATCGCCATGTTAACTAAGAACACATGTGCAAAATGGAATTGAAATATGTACTGCAAGATAATATATGAGCCATTGGGATATGAGCTTTCTAATTTGGAAATGTGTGTTCGAAATTCCAGTACATTTCCAGCGTTGCCAGAGAAATGAAAAAAAGAGCCCCTTTTCTTAAAGACATACCTAACAAACGTTCAAAAGACCAAATAATATGTTATTTTTCAGCAGCTTCTTTATAGAATCATCGGTAGTCAAACTTATTTGTACCATAAGAATCTGTCAATCAAAAGACTGGAAATGAAATGAAAGCGCATTTCCTAGCCGAATAGGTACACAAGCGGATAAAAAATTGACACTGGTGTATTCTCCGAATCGCTCGGCATATTAACATCGATAGATACGACTTTCGTTTCGGACAGCGTCTTACAAGCGGAGCTCCTGGAAGTGACAGTGATATTATATCACAGGTATAAAAGCAATAACTGCATCAAAAATCAAAAATCGAATACATAATATAATGTCCATTGCATCAGCGTAGGTATTCAACTGACAGATGGAAAAAATACACACCAACTTATGAAAGGTGACCCATCCGCAGGTTTACTTTCTACTTTTCTATCAGCTGAATCCGTTAGAAGTATGCACAATTTTAGAGTATAAGCACTTTCAGTAGTTGAAATTTCAAGACAATGGGAGCAACTGTCATATTTATATGAATGCAGATAAAGTTCATTCCTTGGTCAAAACTTTGAAACACCAATGACAGTTCACTGACAAAACATGCTGTCTATGGAATAAACCTCCAAAATATATGTTGTGAGCGAAGGACTATATTCCTTCCATTGAATACGTTAACAGATCCGCTGTTTTTCAGATATATATAAGAAAGCTAGTATTAATTTCCATTACTTATGTACAAACAACCTTGCAAGATTCGTTTCAGAGAGTAGGGATCCCTACAGATAATTCTGTGTCAAACTATTTATATGAGGAGCAATGATAGTGATGTACGACTGGTTTGAGCTTTATGTTGCATTTACACCATCACGCAAGAGTATTTTTGCACGGGACGGGACAGAGAGATCCGTTTGTCCGCAGTCAATGCTAATAAAGACGTAAGAATGAGATCACAAATAAGACGCCTAAAGTGTCATGGATGTGCTGCCCATAATTATAGATACGTAAAACGGAAATAAACACAAGCTCCGGTGACTAACATTTCTGTAATCACTTAAACACATTTCTTTTTCTGATTTAATACATGTATTTCGTAAGCCATCGCTATAAAAATATCAACATGCATAGCTTTCCCATAATTCCTACCATGTAAACAAGATGGCCGACCAAAAAACGTGTCACTTTTTTTTGCGTGCTATGTGATGCCGTCCCTTTCAGTCACACGGCTATTTAGTATTTAAGCTTCCGTGTTGGGAATGTGTGACCGTGTAAATGCGGCTTTAACTATCTCCATTAAGCGGGAAGTGAAGTTCTTTATGTTATTCAAAAATTATTTTCTTTACAATAATATGTGATAATATTTGCTGTGTACTTTTTTAAATATTCGCGAATGGTCCCCGGCAATAATGTAGGTTATGGAACTAGTGTCAAGTTGGTTACCTTTTAGCAGGCCATATAAGGTATGTCAGTAATATCTCCATAAATTTAATTTAATCTTTGACTATGCACTTGCATACACATCGTTTGAAACGATTTTTCTTCTGCTATGGCTTGTTGATCCTTCTATCAATCTTCGCTGCGACACACGCCGACGTTAAGCATTTCACTTCAGAGATGTAATGTCTATATGGAGAGGAATCCATTAGGCTAATACCTATATATTTTATTTAATTATTTGTTCTTAAATATAAATGCGTTTTATGCATGTGAGTGAGGTATGGTCAGTTAAAAAAGACAATTAAAAAATTTATTTCTCACTACCTTACCGTCAATTACGAGTAAATTCGAAAAAAAAAACTTTCGACTTTCGAAAGAAAGTAGAAAAACCACCACCCACTCAAAATGTTCTCTTTCATAAAGCTACCCTCTAACAGTTTCTCTTTTCATTCACCATTTCTTGATACACTTTTCCACAAAAAAAAATGAAACCGAAACACACACGAATATACCTACCCTCATAAGGGTGGATATGATGAAAATGGAAAATTATCTCTCCGACGAAAGTTTTCTAACCAACTCCTCCACCCCAATATAGTCTCGTTGAAAGAGAACAAACGTTCGTGTATTATTTCGGGAAAAAGTCAATTTTCCATCTTCGCGACATGGAAGATGTTTTTCGTTATCAAAAATTTGAACAAAAATTATTGTTGACACAAAAACCAATAGTTTAAAAAAGTCGGGCACATCCTCTACAGTATCGGCAACTATGTTGTAATATTTACAGCAAGGACTCGCCCCCACCCAAAACAGAGAATACTTCTTGAATGGAAAGTCTTGTATTATTTTTTCTTTTGCCAACAAAATTTCAAGCAATATTATAATCTCGATTAACTTTTGTGCAAAAAACGAAAATCAAATTCCAAATACAATATTTTGGTGCGGTTCTGGGAAGTTCTCATCATTTTTCCTGCTTCGTTTTTTTCCTATTCTCGCTGGTGTGTCCTGTTTTTTTTCTTTTTTTTTTTTTGGGTGGCTGTGTATAAATCGTGTTTCATAAAAAGGAAGAAAAGTCCTCCTCTCGGTTGGTTGTAAAGAGTGCTTTTGGAAAAATTCCTCAATTTTCCATTGCATATTTTTGAAAGTGAAATATTTTGGTTTTTGAATTTAAAACATTTTTCTTAGCCATTTAGTTTTTTTTCCATTCATTGGAAATAGTCAATTGTCTGAAGTACATACTTATACGTAGTGTATGGTCGTGTATCCTTTTTGGTCATTGCTTTCCATTCCGTTTTCAATTTGACATCTTACTACGACAATCAGAAAGAAGTGTATGTAAAAGCAAAACAAAAAGAATTGTTTAAAGCTAATTATTTGGCATTAACAAAATTTGTTGGTAGAAATAAATAAAAAATTAAATAATAAGATACAGAACAACAAACAGGAAAAAAAACTGATCAGTAACAGTGAGCTATTTGGGAAAATTTTTGGGGAGCAGGCCATAAGACGGAAAAATGCTATATCGGTAGCAAAAATGTGCGTGGAGAACGTTGAACGGAACGGCGAATGATGTTGGTATACGTGTGATGTTACTATAACGATGATGGTAATGATAGAGCTGATAATCGTAATGATGTTGATGAGAGTGTATGCGTTGTCGTCGTCCTCTTCGTTTTTGCCGTGGTTGTCGTCGTCGTTTTCGTCGCCGTGTCGTTATTACCCGTTATAAATGACGATGCCATTTAAATGTGTTACCGAGTGCGATCTAACGGTATTGATAAAGTGTAGCTAAAACGCCGATTCGAACGGAAGCATTTAAAAATAAAACAAATAAAGAAAGTCGATAGACATTCTCCTCTCAGAATATAGCAGCATTGACAATGCGATGAAAGGATATAATTGTATCCTATAATCGTTTTCCTTTCTACTTTCCTTTCGTGTGCTTTTCGTTCATCTCTCTATATTTTACCTCTCATCATCATTTCTGCTAAAAAACTTTAGTGTGCGCGCACATAGGATGAAGTACTACCCCGCACAAAGTATATTTTCCAATATTTTCGAACTTCGAATTTTCGAACTTATGGTAGCACGTTTAATGGAAGAGTTTAAGTGTCACACTGGTATTGTGTGTTGTTGACAGTGCTGGTGAATGAAAAGTGCAACGTAAGAACAAGAAAATAAATACCGATTTGAAGGAAGAAACAAAGCGAAAACTTTTAAACATTATGCAGAACTCTAAAATTTGTATCAGAAAAAAAACCCTAATAGTTAAGTAAACAATACTAACGCACAACTAGGATTAAATATTCTCTAAACGCACAAAACAAATACGAATAAAAATATAATATATATCGAAAATAGTATCGCGCTTTGAGACCGTTCAAACCGCAGGGATATCAGCCACGAGCCGAAATAATAATTTCTTTTCCGTGTGCAAGATTTCAATTTTGTTATTAATGCCGAAATTTAGATTATTTGCTGAGCTTTTTGATGAAGGCAGGAGGCAAAGGGCAGAGCCTCCAAACGGGTTCTGTTGAGACATGTCGTAATGGCAAGAGAGGTGAGTACGATTTTCCTACCTTTCATAATGTAATTCAAAAGAAATCCAAGAAAATACCTACTCAATTTTATTCAAAAAGGTGTGACAGCAGTTGTCAAAATATTTTAGCTATTCTTTTTTCTTTCTGTTTTGCTGTAGGTAGAAATGTCAAACGTAGAAAAAAAAAAAACTAAAGCAGGGCGTTAAAAGCTTGTTTGACATTTGACATTTCTTTTTGAAATGCCATTTCGAATTTATTCGAATTTTTTTTTGGCGTTGTCTTGTTTGTTATAATGGCGCCCAACGCTTCTTGGAAATAACATTTTCTTAAGCTAATTGAGTTTGAATGCCTTCTGAGAACAGAGTAAAAGGGTTGCGGCTATGGTTCTACACATTTTTTTTTTCAAAAATCTCATTTTACCCTCGCCTCGGTGTTCACAATCGCCCACTTATCAGGTATTGAATAGGTTAATAAGTAAGCATTACTTTTAGACGGTGCGATTGTTTGGAGGTGTATTCTATGTGATTCTAATTAGTTGCGATGTAAGTGTTGACATGTGCATATGTAAATTGAGAAAATAGAACCCGTTGAGTTATATTACTGCCCGAGTTACAGTGGCTACGTACTTCTTTCTGCCGTTGACTGTATGCAGGAAACCGCTAGGGGGTGTCTATGAACGGGCAAACGGGTGACACCATAAATGTATCAGCTAGTGAGGAGTTCTACTCTATCGGCTGGTACGGCATTCAAATACAAAAGGCAGAGATAGTAGAAAGTACCATCTTCCTCTTCATCCTTGCAAGTCCCACGAAATTCACTATGAGAAAAGTTTAAGGTTTTATCTCCTGGCATGCGTGCCAATGAGGTAGTCTCATATCACCAATAACTGCACTGATCTATTGAACGAAATTCAAATCCTCGGTTTCTTGGCATTAAAATGTCTCCAAACCTTTTTTTGGGAAACGATATTTAATGGAACCCTGCTACCTACTGCGTACTTTGTTGATCGCTAAGAGCAAAATTAAGGTTTCCTGACATAACACCACATAATAGTCTCGGGCGAAACAGACTTCGTAGAAGAACAATTCGACACTTAGAAAACAACATAGCATCGCATTGTTTCGCACATTGATCTTAGTGCAGTCAGGAAGACAAGGATACAAGGATTTGATTTGTTTCTCGCAAGGGAATTCTTTCTGAGACTTAAAAGAGCCGGACATTCCATGTGTATATGTGAAGAAACGATTCGTCACTCTAAAGACAGAATATGAATGTAGGGACCAGTGTTGCCACACAAAAAAAAAATAAATCGGTAAAATCTGACCGAATGACTGATTTTTTTTTTTAGATTCGGTCCGAAAACTCGGTCAAAAGATAAAATGTCCGGTCCGGTCAAAAATGGAATATGGTAATATTATATTTTAACTAAAAACAGAAAACAAAAGTTTCATTATTCTTCAAAACTAATCCTAAATCTAATAAAACAAACAATTTATTGAAAAGTTTTGCATAACAACGTTTTGCAGAAAAAATAACTTTCCAGTCCACGTCGGCGTTTTGAAATTGGTAAAACTAACACCGAAATTGCAAAATATGCTGAATTGTCGTTACTTCATTCTTGTTTGAAGTAAAGAATCCCAGTCACAGTTGGTTGGGATCATTCAAATAAGACTGCCGCGAGGACCCGTTGTATTTTAAAATTATTCCCAATATATTAGTTTCTGTATGAAATTGTGAGTGTGTTCGTTAGGTATGGCCAAGTATCATTCAAATTATAGAAATTTATCCTTTATATCTTGTCATAGAACAATATTATTTTTCAGGTCAAAAAAAGTTTCGGTAAGAAATCGTTTAGACCGGATTTCAAAGTTATAGCAAAGAGATTTCGATCAGATATGACCGGAATCCGGTCAGATTGGCAGCATTGGTAGAGACTAGGGAGTAGGGTCCGGTCTCCGGTGAGACGGCAATGCGGTAAAGGTGTTTTTTCATAAGGCAATGACCACTTTTAACCAGTGTTGTTATCACTCTCTCTTCATTTATCCCACGAAGCGTGGTCATTTTTTCCTTTCACCATACTTAAATTCCCTTTTAAAATCGCACGATACATTTCTGCGTCAAAATCAAGTTTCTAAAAGTAAAACTTGTATTACACGGAAAGAAAATCACATTAAATTAACCTTTAGTCTAAAAACAGTAGTTTGTAACACTGCAATGATTACTTTTTGGTACTACCAAATTTTGATAAAAGACGATTCAGTGCTTTGATAAAATTTCACAGGGAAATTTATAGTTTGAATGTTTTTTTTTGTTAGATTTATTGAAATTCCAATGATTTGGTTGTTTTTCCCTTTATCCCACGAAAGGCTTTTCGGACATCGAAATTCCCACAAAAAGGAATAAATCACACGATAATAATTTCTTTTACGATTCCTATGTTGTTTTTGCCTGGATAAATAAGAAATTTAGAATTTCCTAAGGGAATAATTTGGGGAAGAATTGTCTGGTGTATTTCTGTCCAGCTGATTAAAGTCAGACTTTATTGAATTCGATACGAGACAAGCTCTAATTGTAATTCCTGTATTATTCCTTGCTGACACCACAGTTCAGGTCCGATGAGTGGTATTGATGCACCGATTTGAAATATAGAACGTAAAGGATATAGTAGTTCGTATACTTTAGTTCTTGGCACCGTCAAAAGTACAGTTATTGACAGTGCCAACAACTGTGGTCCCATATGAGCAAGTTAATGGCACCCCCTGTTAATATGTGAATCTATTGCTATGTATACTTTGATACAGTTATTGGCGTCCCCTTACTTAATATGCCATTTGAATTAGCAAAAGTTTTTATACATATTTTGAGAATTTCCAAAAAAATCATGACCCCATTTATGTTTGACTAGTCGCACGAATTTTCAGGAGAATTTTCTAAGACGAAAGCGTTCTGTTTTTTATTATTAGTTATCATTAAAAGTACCTACATATTTAATAAAATGTGAATTACTATATGTATTGTGGTCTTATTTCTCAAAACAATTTGGCCTTTCCTATGTCATTAAACGTAGGGCCAAGTACTAAAATGTGGCCTCATGACGCTTTCCCAAAGACACAAAAGGCCAAATTCTCAGATTTGGCCTTTTTTCACGGCAACCCCTTGGACTTTAATTCCGTGGGGTTTTGTTTTGTGAAAAACGCTTTTGTTATTTCATAATTATGGTCAAAATTGGGTAAAACACTTTTATTTTTATTCTTTGCTCGATTTATGAGTACATAAGTCCTTCAAACGAGCTAAAAACCTTACCAGATGAAGTGACACGTGCAACAGAACATGCCAAAAGTCGGCCACTTAATAATTATTATACAATAAATATAAAGCGATTCTCTTTTAATAGTGCCGATGTCAGTTATCACACATGTGAATTCAAGAGTAAAACGAAAATCCTATTAATTTTCAATCAATTATCCACTTAAGGTCGTCGGGGATGTGGACAGTCAACTCAAGGCATTCATCCAAAGAGCACATAACCATACTGAGGGAGCACTTTAGCCCATGTTATCGTGAATAATTAACATTATTTGAATTGTTTTGCATGCATGAAAAAAGAAAACGTCCAGCAGTCGCTAGCGTCTATGGATATGAAATCGATTTCCAAAAACCTTCACTGTAGAGCCTGTGCATTATTAATCTGCAATTTTTGAAAATGCAGATGCGCTCGCTTAACACAACCCCAACGAGTAGGCAGAAGAAATCTTTGGAATTAAATGTGATTTTAAAAAATTACTATCAAAAGTGCATGCATTATGAGATGATGAAACCACTCCACTTGGGCATTTGTATTTTTCGGTACGACAACGACGTCTCCTGCCTTTTCGTATAAGTGAGTAGTCATTATTGTTTCGATTTAATTCGCTGCAAGGACATTTTTGTTAAATAAATACATTGTCTATCTGTGTCTGTTTTTTTTTCCTGTGCTACATATTTGCTCCACAGAGCCAATGGGTGGAAGCGGAAAGTCAGGAGGTAGGCACGAAAAAGAAATCCTTTCAAGGATGGTTAAACAAAAACAATAGGTAGAGAATGGCAGTCGCAGTAGTGGGAGGAGGGTGCATGTAGAAGAGTATATTTCACATGTCAAAGTATTCATATCCGTGCGGGATACTTAGAATATTATACGTTATGTGACATAAGACGTAGAGGCTCTTGCACATACACTTGTGCATTCGTGAATACAAAAAAAAAACAAGTTATATTATTTGAAGAGCGCAAGGTCAAACTTGAAGGATTTGTGGGATTTGTTCTTTCTTCTATAGTCTTTATTTAAAGTCAGCATCAACTGGTTGATGACAGCAATGATGTTGTCAACGTGTATGGAAGCGTGGAGAAAGGTTAACATAGCTAATCCCATTGAGGTCAGGAAGGAACTTAATATTTCCGCAGGATATCCTTGCATTTCGATGAAACTGGAGTATTGCTGAAGGACTTTAATCACAGTAGTACTTGCAATAACAAAGCTGATGGTTATCTCCGTTGGGTTGAACAGAATCTCTTCCATTGGGAAACTTAATTTTTAGCTGCATCAGTAGATAAATGAAAAAATAACGCAGAACTGCTCTGAAGTATCAACGAAAGTTTACTTTAATATAGAACCATTATAAGTTGCCGCTGTACTTTTGGGACAAAAATTTCATTTCAATTTGAAGATAATGTGATAATGAAGGGAGCGCTCTTTAGAGTTGGTCGTTCCTAAACAGACGAATAAGAAAGGCAGGTCGATTGATTTAAATTGCGATTAAATCACTAAAAGTTGACAAATTGCCGGAATGGATAAAATGCGTTGAGAATTGTATAAGACCCCGAGCGAACCTCAATGGCTATCTTGTGTCATTATCCTGGGAATGCAGGAGAACACCTGACGTCTTAGAACCTGCGGTGTTTTTGTCCCTTTTAAGGAAATGGTTACTGTCAAACAGAGCTGTTTTCGTCTGGGTGAAAGCAGAACCGAAACCGTCTAATTATTCACTCTTGGATTGATTATTGAGGCATCTGGTAGTATGCTACACGCTACACGTGCATCCACACGGGTTCTGTAGGTTTTGGAAGGCATATCGAATTCTATCGATTTGAAATATAGAGTACAAAACTGCAGAAGCAATGGTCGGGTAGAAGGCTATATTGTTATCAAAGGTACTTCCCATATAACAGTTTTATATTTACAAGTTTGATTTTTTTTGAAAACGTGGCCAACGACTTCAACCAAAATCGATATGTATCTGAACTTAAGTAGATATAGTTTACATGGCTGCATAGCCAGTTTTTTGATAAAAGATTCTAGAACGGTACTTTCAAAGCTTGGACATATCTCAAAAACGGTCTATACGTTTTAAAAAAAAGTGTATTTTAAAATTTTTATTTTAAAATTTACTTGAAAACGCACATAACGATTTCAACAAAATTGCCAACTTGGAGTAAAACTGATGTTTGCAATGGTTTGCGTCCTTCATTTCCCTTCAAATCACCGAAAACGTTACTTTGAAAAATAACTGTTCAGCCCCATTTTATATTTTGAGGTAGGTAACTTTAAAAACAACAAATGCACACTTACATACGAAATAATGCCTTGTACTCAGTTTTTAAATAGCATTCTTTTTCGTTAAGTAAATAATAAAATCATACTAAACTTTGATCATTTTCAAAAAAGAGAGGACCACGGGTCTTGAGGCTCAAAAAGAAGCCATTTGGCCCCTACGCCTATAACGCTGCTTCGATGGCATTATATGCTATGCCGTTGATAGACACGCCTACATTTAATTAGTGTTTTTCACCAAAAATTTATATTTTGTTTTTTACTTTTCTACCTTTAAATTTGAATGTAATCAACAGTGACAATGTTTATTTTTTTCTGAGGAAATGTCTAGATGGCTGATAAGACATCTGGTTATTGGCTAGTGTGAATCATTGTAGTCAGAACAGCAAAAAAACACAAAACAGTGGCATTTTTGGGTGCATTGTTGAAAATGTTCGTTTTGACCAATCATGGTGATTCTATCACAGGCTATAATAATAAAATTAGTGTGAACATAAATTAAGTGAAAGTGTTTTTAGAGAAAAAACTCGGTTTTGTGTGAGCAAAAATGTATTTTGATAATAAGACGTAAGCATAAATACCCAAAATATACGGAAAAGGTGGGTAAAAAGGTCATTAACTTAGAAATTGAGCGACTATACAAATGTGTTACCCCACCGAAGATGTTTGCTCTTACTATATTTTTTTTTATAATTTAGAAGCAACATAAAATAAAATGTAAACATGGGTACTGTCTAAGCGAGTTATTTTTTAACGATATTTCCTAATAAATAGTTCTTGTAATTTGGAAAATAATTACTAAATTAATTTACTTTACTAGGCTTAATTTCGACTTAGGTTCCATGACGTTACAAAAAAAAACCGAAGTGAATTATCTTCGTTAACAGAGGCGTGTCTAAGTTGCTCATTTGATGAATTGCATTAAGCATAGCTTAGCTTCACGTAAACGCAAAAGGATTACCTAAAACGAATCAGTGAAGAATTAACTAAAAACTATTTTTTCCACGGCAAATAAATCATAGTTGACTAACTCAAGCCATGCCATTAATTAAAGAAAATTAACCAAAAATACTACATTTGAAAGGTTACTTGTTTTTTGATGTAGATTAATATGCGTAGGGTAAGAGAATATGCGAAGTCAACGTCGTATATATATGTGTTTTTAGTCTTTTGTTACTTTAAAACAAAGAGAACGTTAACAATTTAAAACCAAATATCGTAAACATGCTATATTTCTTTTATTCATTGAGATGTGTAATCGCTTTTTAGTCGTATTTTAATATTGATAAAATATCAAATTTTTAACCTTTTTCACTGTCACAACCGGGTTCGTCTTAGTATCGCATCGCCTGCGATTCAAAAATGAACTCGCCGATAAACACAACTAGTTTGCAGCGGAAGCAAAAAGAGAAGGAAATGATTAATCCGTTTTATGGTCTGCAAATTGGCTGTTTTATTTTATTATTCAATTGTGATTAAAAGTAGAGAGCATATTTTTTGTTACATCTGCACTTAATTTTTAGAAACTTGTTTTCAAATGTTCCCTAAGAACATCTTCCTAGGTACACTTTTTGTGGCAGTGCAATTCACTAAGGATTTACCACATTGCTATGTGAATTTCACATAGCGTGAATTCGTTTACGCAAAACATTAGAAAAAACGTTCTAATTTGGTAATTGATAGCTGCAGTCGAGTTATTAAAAGTATTAATATGAACAGCTTTTAAATAACTCAGACGAAAGTTGGATCTATACGTAATTATTGAGAGAACATGCCCCAATTTCGAGAAATACTATCACCAGGAACAACTTGCGGTCGTCCAAACACAATCGGAATCAGCACTTCAGCAGAGCAGCACATGCTGTTTTTAGTATACATTGCACATTGACTTTGACATTTGTTGATGATTCGCAAAACCGCCAGGTGGCGTTGCTGATCCACTTTCCATTGCGCAATATGACAGGTGTTCTATTTGTTTCGTCATTTCAATTGAATTGGTCAATTGCTATTGCGTGCGGTTAGGTATCTATCGAAATTGTCAAATACATAGTTTAACCAACTACTTTAGATTTCGTTCTGGTGCAATTGGATTTGGGTAATATGTCGCACTATTTGAAACTGAAAGTCGACTCAGTTATAGTTTTGTTGGGCATCCACAATGCTCCAACACTTTGTAATGGAACGCCTTTGATTGTGAAGAATCTCAAATCAAATGTCATTCAAGCGACGATTCTGTACATCTACGGAGATGCGGAAAATTGGCCGACACGTCAATCATTCGGTTTGATTGAAACACATCGACATTGACCGAATTACATGGAGCAGCATGTGCATGCTCGGAATTATTATTTCATTACTTTAACGAATTTGGGCTGAACGAAGTTCGCCGAGTCTGCTAGTAATTTTATAAATTGAATTTCTTTAACAATTCTCGTTTTATTTATACAAATAAAAAATCAGAAACAATTTTTCATTCATATCTTCTAATTATTGTCAGTAGCATTCCCGACTTGCATCTAGTAAAACTTTTGAAAATTACATGCTGTAAGGATTTTAAGGCTCAATACTTGACAAAATTTCTTTAAGAACTCTAGCTCATTGGATCACTTATCAGACAATTCGAAGATATTTTATAAATGCATATTTTTAAAACGCAAAAGTGCGAAGACCTTTATAGGTTATCACCTTTTCGAGTTTTTAGACAATTATCAAAAACATTTTTTCCCGATTACAAGTTTCACAATTGCTCCCTTTGACTACAGTGAGGTGTTTAAATTATGTTTCCCAGTGAAATATTTACTTGTCAAGTAAAGTATGTAATACTGCAAACATAATTTTCAAAATAGTTGACAGCTGTCTTGCTTTGACGAAGCTGCGGCAACTTGACACACAAAATTACTCAATATTTAAAAAAAAAAAAAAAACACATGGGCGTCAATACTCATGGCGAAATAAAAGACTCAAGTATAATTTTGGGTTTAAACGTCAAAAAAATTAATCCAAATTAATCAACTGTCTGCTGTCAAATTGGTTGTCGGTTAGAAAAGTGTTGCCAATACGCGCAACGAACCCCTTAAAAAGAAATACTTTGTTTTCCCGTAAGAAAGACGGTAGGAATACTCTCTGGACACTGCCTTCTAAGAAAGCATGCCATAAGACTAGGCTTAGCTAATACGGATACATGCAGGTACTGTGAGGACCTACAAGTCACGGAAGATGTCTCCCACCTTCTATGCGAGTGTCAGGCAATCTCTCGGAGTAGAAGGAAGCACCTAGGCAGGTACTCCTTTAACAGAGGTGATTGGTTCCTCAAACAACATTGGGACAATAACTAAATTCTATAGGGAAATTGACTGCTTGGGCGATTTGGTTTAGGTTTTTAACCGTATTGGTTCCCTAGGGATGGCGATGTGCCCGTCTTGGTGCCCGTTCTTTTGTGGCGATCTCACAGCCCCACTCAACCTAACCTAACCTAACCTAACTTAAGAAATAAATACTGACAGGGAATTTTAGACATCTAAAACGTGAGTAAATGTTTATTTTTTAATACAATAATACTCATATGCCCATCTAAGCTATGATGACAAATTTAGGAAAAAAACTAGCTAATACCTAAAAATTCATACAATTTCTTTGTGCTATATTATAGTACCTAAAAATAGTCTCAGTTGGTCCGTAAAATATACACGCAGATTGTCTACATTGCCACGACTGTATTCGAATCTATTAAAATGTTTTGTGGACTGCAAGTTGCAATGAAATTGGAAAATAAAGCTCTTCTACTATGCAAGTGTAAAAGCTTCTTATTACCATCCCTTTTTCTGCTCTCAAATCTAGAGCACTGCAAACAGAATAAACCGATTCGTGAGACTCCCAGTAAGTTCATAAAAAAAACAACCGAACAAAATAAAAATAAATATAAATCTCCGGCACTTTTATCCTAGGTACTTACAAGTGACTGACTAGCTTTGACCCAAATATTTTTAGTTGCAAAAAGATAGATAGAGAGAGCGAGCGAGAGAGAAATAAAAGCAAAATAAACCACTAAAGGAGCGAACAAGTACGAAAGCATTAAAAAAAAAATTAGAAAAAGAGTAAAATTGCAATAAAATTCCTACCGCACACTCATATCACTGTTATGTGTGAGTAAGTTTCACTTATTTAACGTTAACTTTGCACACTTACAATTGCAGCAGGGAAATGTTTTTGACGTTTTATTGAAAAAGCAAAAAAAAAGAACCTAATATGTAGCAAAAGAAAACGGAAACCGAAAACATGAAATGGAGTACACGCAGATTTAGTACGTACTTAATGTGTAATTAGCATTTAAATTGTATCTAAATAGGAATAGATGAGTTTTGTTATTTTTTTGGCTTAGATTCTTTAATTGACTTTTTACTTTTTATTTCAGCTCATGGCCAAATAAAGTGGTTTTCTTTCTTAAAGGGGGGCATATGTAGTAGAGTTAGTTGGGTGTGTGTTGCTGATGTACATCGTTAATTTGTTCAGAGGTAGTTCAGTGCACCTGATAGAATAGATGCGGCTCCAAGTATAATGTATGACAGGTATTTGTTAAAGTTACTTTCTTATTTTTTTCCTAAAATAAAAAACGACTTCTTAGTCGATCAAGGTTTAGCTAGAAAATATTGCCGCATTTAAGAATCTAGTTATCCTAAGTCGACTAGATTGGTCTGGATGAGATGTAACCTGAACGCAAAATCTAGATTGGTCGGGAACGTCACTTTTTCTGCGTCAGGTACATATGAGAACTGTCAACTTAGTACTCAGTCACGAATTTCTTGGACTAGATTCGTCGGCTACCCCTCTATAAACGTCAACTGAAACAGCTGCTCATTTGACCGATTTCCCCCAATCAAAACCGAGATACACTTTGTGAGAGAGCTGTCAGACTTACTAAACTAGATACTTGAACGTCCCCTATCACACCTAGCGTGTGACGTTTTTTGACGTTTTGCCTTCCACTTATTTGTATTTTTGAAACCAGTGCTCGTAATCACTGAACTGTACCTATATATTTTTATATAGCTTTCAAATTTTATCTGAATTGGCTTATAATAAGATCAAAACTGAATCTTTTTTCACTTCTATACCAAAACTGAAAACTGTGAGATCGGTGCCTATTTGGACCTTTTGCCTCGGCTATTTCATATTTTGAGACTAATATCGTTCGTAAGGCTCGCACGATTTTGGTTGACAGCGATCAATGAGGAGGTCTAAATTTATATGGCTAAGGCACATTATAAGAAGATATATTTTTATAAAAAAAAAAAAAATAATAAATAGTTGGCGCTACAGGTCGGTAGGGACCTGGACCTAGCTTCTCGCAACCATTCGTTTTGTGTGAGTTTTTCATTTCTGGGACGAATGGAAGGGATCTACAATTTTATGCTGAGTCCAAACGGCTAATTGAGAAACTTCTTCATAACAGTTATACTCTCGGATGTTTGTCAGACGTTCGCGAGAGGTGGCGCAGTGAAAAATACCTTGAGTTGGAATTTGGGTTTTCTCGGGATTCGAACCTGGGACCCCTCGCTCTCGCTTAGTAGTCCAACACACTAACCACTAAGCCACTGCGCCGACCATGTATATATTTTTATTAGTTGTCCTTAATCTCGTCAATTACACAACGATGCTTTCAAAGTTTACAATCGGTGCAAACTTAGAGAGTTAATAGAGGTTGAACTCAATCCCAAAAGACAACCCCCTATGAGTGTGATAGTGGTCGGTTGACGTCGGTTCTTGGTGAAATTACTTGGATCGGAAATTCACACTTTCCGCATATGCCGGGAAAACACACTAGGTTCTCAATCGTCGGAAGTTGTTAAGTGGCTGATAAAACAGTCACAATACGTCAAATTACTGTATTATTCTGTATACTGTGCACACCTTATGGTGATCTCGGAAGGATGCTCGTTAAGTCGCATATTACGCGTAGAATATTGATTGTAAATTTTTACAAATTATATGAGTTGTATAATCGTGTAATACATACTCCGATGTAGATGATATCTTCGAAGTTGTTAATTTCAACTGAAGTGAAGTTATGTCCTATATGTTTAAAAGTTCTTCGTTAGTTCAAAGAATGTATTAATTATTGTCCTCCGTTTCTTCAAGGCAAAACAATTTCGCCTGATCATCAATTGTCATGGGCACCTTATCACCGAAGATTATGTTGAAATTGCCACAGACCATCGCCAAATTAGAAATCTGCCCTGCGCATTATCCACTCTAGACACTAAGTCACATGGTAGCGCATCTCTATTTTGCACACTGCATGCACTGCGTGTGTTTCAGCTTTACACTATGCGCAGTTAAATCAGTTTCATCGGGATGCTCTCGATCAATGCTATTTGCTGCAGCAAGTTGGACTGCGACGAAGACTCTTTGTCAACCGACAAAAATGAAACAAGCGGTTTCGTCATACTAAGTGTGAAAACCTTTATTAAGTAAGGAATTCATTAATTTGAGACTAATAACAATATTTGCGTACAAGGTCTGTTTTTTTTATTGATATAAAATAAAATTAAAAATACTTTGAGACTTGGATTGGCGTGTTTTTTTGAGCTTCGATCTCAGCAAAGCAAAGTAGGATTTTCAGCACGCAATTACAACAACTATTGTGAATCCTCAAAGTGTTAAGTAGAGCGTAGTGTTCTTGTAGCGCCTCGTGAAAATCAAAAGCAAAATAATGAAATAGTCGCAAGTCGAAACATAACCTCTAAAAAAATTGGCGTTTAAAACATTATCGCTTACGGCGATATCTTTTATTCAGTAGGGGAAGCTACTTTACAGGGTGCATCTGCACATGTCTCTACACTGATATAATCGTAGTGCGGTTTTGAAGTCGATGACAATGTGACTCCAAATTCATTGGTATTTTTCAAGATTTTCAGTTTAAAGATATTTGATCAACCGAGCCTTAGTCTGATTGAGATATGTATATCTGTCGGATCGGTCAGTAGAGGAACCCCACAAGGTGGCGACCAGCTTTCTTGTGCATCGGCGGATGCACTACCCCAGGGCTGCACTTCACAACCGGTTTTATCTGGGACCCATTGATACCATCAAACGACAGCTTCTTCGACAGCCAACCGCTCCTAAGAAACATCACTCGAAAATGTTGCTCTTCTCAAGTTAATATTCACCTCTGTTGGTTCCCAGGAAACTGGGAAACTCCAAAGCTCCATCAGAAGCTCCAACTGGATCAACGAATAGGGGAAAAGTAGATTCAACGTAACCCATCATAGCATGCCGAAAACCACACTTCATCTTCATCTTTATTTTTATAAATCAGCAAGAATTTCCGCCAACCTTTTGAGTTTGCCTATGACTATGAACAAGCCTTAATTTTATAAAGTCTTTTCCAATAATAGTTGTTATTTTGGTATTCAAAGAAAAATGCCATTTTTTGAGATAAATGATCGGATGTTTATTTCATAATAAAGATGCCGTTAATAATGAAAAACAACATCAGCCAAATGGCCACCACGAGCACGCATACAGGACCATATCCTTTTCATAAAATTATCCATAACCAAATCGCAAAGTGCCTGTCTTATGTCCTCGATAGCCTCACGAATTTTATCTTTGAGGTCTTGAGTCGACACTGGGCTGTTGGCGTAGACCTTATCTTTCACGTGGCCCCAAAGGAAGAAGTCGCAAGGTGGTAAATCACAAGATCTCGGTGGCCAATTGTGATCACCTCTTCGAGAGATAACACGGTCCGGAAAGTTTTCCCGTAAAAGATCAATGGTTTCGTTGCTTGTGTGGCACGTAGCGCCTTCTTGTTGAAAGTGAACATTGTCCAGATCAATACCATCCAACTCCGGTGTAATGACGTTTGTGGAATGCCCAATTCCAAAGAACGACGAGGAATGGACAAACCTGGTTTTTTTCAACACTTTGGGCTACAGCGCAGCAATATTCTCAGTTGTTCTTGAGCGACGTGCACGGGTTTTATTCTTCACATCACTAACTTGTCCCAACAGCTCGAATTTTTCCACCAATTTCTGTATTGCGGTCCGACAGGTGCTTCACGACGACCAAAAAATGCTTTAGTTTTGCGAACTGTGCATGCAAGATTTTCACCATTTTTGTAGTGAATTTTAATAATTTCAATGCATTGTTGAAGCGTGTATCGTTCCATTTTAAGTAATGGCGTACTTGTCAAATGTCAACGAATAAAAGCTTCAAAAGTGGCAGCTACCGAAATAGCGGGTCATTCAAAATAACACCTCTTATTGGAAAACTCTTTATGTAACTCTTCCTTCTTTTTTATGACTAAGGACATGACGCCGTCGGCTTAAATATTCAGCCTTTGTAGAGTAAAAAGCTGATGTTTACATTTGCATTATTTGTATTTTAACTAAGTCTAAGAAGCAGCAGTGCACTAAATACTTCAAGACTTCAAAGATATCTGTCTATTGAACTGTGAACACAGTCAGCTTCTGAAAAATAAAATAGTCCGATGATGTTACAAATTTCACAAAAACTACCTTCAATTTTGAAAGACTTGCAAAACACTGCACATTTTCTTATTCATGTCGCTCCAAACTGTGATCGATCAACTTTAGCGTAACGAAAATTGTTGCCTACACTATAGACTCCCAGGAATTTTTTTTTTGCAGCCTTTTTAAAACCTCTTCTGAACCTTTGTTCAGTTTGAGATACATATATATTTAAGGACATCGCATAAGTTCAAAAAAGGTCAGTAGTTGTTGTTTTAGTTACATAAAATACAAAAATTTGCAGTAAAGCATTAGGTACGCATTTTATGGTCAGACTCTTGGGAAAACAGATTCTTGTTGTATTACTGTAGCCCATCGTCATTGTCCTCCATTTAACTCTTCACAAATGCTTACTAAATATGAAAACTTATGCGCCCCTTACAGTTTCTGGTTTTATGCGCCTAAAGTGACTTGCTACATACTGCCATCTGTCTTTTGTCCAATTTTCAGTTCGACATCAATAATAATGAATCAATCGCCAAAATACTTACAAAGCCATAATTGACATCGAGAAAAAGTGTTCCACACAACGGTGGCCTCAAATGCCACCCCTGCGGAACACCCAATTAGTACGAATCTCCATTCCCTTTCATGTACGTTGTACGTGCTCTATATATCACGAAAAACCATGACGAACCACATTTATTTAGAGAATTGTGCGGATGCCAAGTTCACCCAGTTTCCACAAAAAAAAAAAAAATTTGTGCATTCCTTTATGTATATAGAACTTAAACCTAAAAAGGTCTCTCTTTTGACGTTCACAGATGGCATATTTATTGGCAATTAAACAGGTGTCCCAATAACATTAACCGAATGCCTATAGTACCAAATCGCACCACTCCCCCTACACCTCATTTTCTACAAAATGTGTTCTTCTCTCGCTCTCTCCCTCTTTGCAGTGCATCAAAATCGCATTTATGTATTCCACATGGGATTTGAAACTTCATCAGCACAATTCAACATCATAATTTCATGTTTTCCTGACTCCCTGCAGTGGGGAGTTGCAATTTCAACAGAAAAAGTAGAAAAAGATTTAAAGTAAACTTTTACACACCCTTTTTCGGGACACACATTATAAGGTGTAAAAGAAAATAACAACAACAAAAAATGCACAGAGCTCTGTTAAAACTTGCATCCATGTACTACCTTTAGATGAAAGCTGTTCATGCATCGTGCTCCTGATGCTACTAGCTACTACATTTGTATGCATCCCGAATAATAAGAGCGAAATGAGAGAAGAGCTTTTTTTTTGTAAAGCATGTGGCACTCCCAAATGTGCAGACCGCACACAGGATCAAAATCACTGTATGCACAATGTGCCTGTGCACTCAGTAGAATCACAATTGCAACATGCCAGATGCCAGATGCCAGATCCTGTATGAGAGGCTGGAGAAATTCTGAGAGTCAAAAGAGAGTGGTTAAAAAAAACACGCATAAAGTACTGAGATGCCTTTAAAAAACGAGGTCAACCGATACTACTACCCGATTCAGTTCCGATTTTGTCTATCGGTCAGGAGGGCACTGCACTTTGGGATTTTCATTGGAACTGAAAGGAACTCATATTTTTTTCATTAAAACACTAAAACATATACTCTAAGAACGAATAATAATAAAAATCGCATAGAAAATTAAATAAATTAAGCCTCGTAGTATTTAAGTTTTAGTCGTGATTTTTATTTAAATATTTTTTGTTAAATATTCCTTTTCGAGTTATAAATGTGCGTTGCATTGTTGAAAAGTGTAATTCTCCTGTGTTGTGTGCTGGTGTACGAACCGCAAACGTAAAAGGATTCTCATTTGGTTACTATTTTTACTAGTAATGATAGGAAATCCGATTTGTTGAGACGACTTTTGATATACACTTTGTATGTATCATTCGGACTGCGAAATTGTCCTTTCGTTCGTGTCGCTGTGCTTTTCTTAGGATACACAGGAGATTCTAAATGCTGTGAATTTTGCTTGCAAAAAAAATTATTGAAAAAAAGCAAATATTCCTCGAAATAGTGAATAAATTAATTTACAGTGTGCATCCTTGCAACAGTATACAATAATCCACACCCGCATCCTTAGCACTCATCTCTACCAACACCCTCATCGGAAAGAATAACTTCATAATGTGTATGTTTGTGATATGCATTTCGGTTTGCACCGCAAAACGAAAGGATACTGCTTGCAAATCGTCGTCATCATCATCATCACAAGTCTCTTGTGCTCTTCTCCTCTAGAAATGAAACCGAGAAATAATTTGAAAAATAAAACGAGAATTCAACACAACATCGAGAAATCATCATCATCATCTTTGTCGTCGTCATCTTGCTGCTCCGTCTGATCCAGCTGTATCCTGTTGGAATACAAAAAAAAATATATTGCAAAACTACACTAAACACCCTGCATATACATGCAGGACTAAGGATAGACTATTTTTGTGTTGTTGCGAAGAATATCATCCTTTCTCCATCGCTTCAGAGTTATGAAATATTGGAGTAGCAGGATACTATGTATAAAATTAATCCTCGTGAATATATTTCGTGTCCAACAATCTTCTGTGCACTGCCCTGATTATATCACTCGAATGTAGGCCACAGTTACATACAATCTATCTATGTGCAGCATTGTGCCTATACAACCTCAACCGGAGACATACGTATATAAAAGAATTATAAAAAAAGGAAATCTAACCTCAAAGCTTAAACTAAAACTTAGTACTAAATATTAAATAGAAGAAAAGTAAAAACAAATATTACAACTTAAGTCACTTTTGGTATCTTATTTTACATGGGTTCCTTTTTCTTGAGCCTGATAAAACAAAAACAAAAACCAAAAAAAAATTAACTGTGTTCAACGTGCGTGTGGTTTCAATGAAACAGCTGATTTTACAACAAACAACAAAATTAAATAATAGCTCTAACTTTCAATAAGGCGAACAGTCGTGTTTTTCATATTTTTTCTAATTTATTTTGTACAAAATAAAAACATATATACGTATTGAGAAAACATTATATATTTAACTATGATTGTGATAACGGACATCCTCTTTTGATTTTGTGCAGCAGAATATTTTATAGAATATAAGATACACACACGATGACTATAACAATAAAATTTCACTTTCATTAAAACAGTACGGTTATATCGAGCATCCCCCATCACTAGTTACTACTGTCACTGCCGCCCTGTAAGCCTGTAACCCCGAGATTACGTTTGTCTTGTCTTCAACGGTATTTGATGAAAATTGTTGTCCATAAAAAAAAGAACAGAAACAAAACCAAAAACTACTATACGTCTCATCGAATTGGTAAATTTGTAATAATTGTGTACTGTGTATATTTTGTTACTGGCTCTCTGTCGTTCCTCTCACACACACACTAGTGCTCTCTCACTCTCAGTTTAAGTGTTGTTTGCAAAAATAAATTTCGATTTCATTTCCATTGGAGTGTTATACAGACATCTCTCTATATACAAATCTTCGTTTTTCATTTTCAACTGAACTGACTGATGTGACAATTACTTACTTTTTTATATATAAAAATTAAAACATAACTTTTGTATGAATAAGAACCACATTTTGTATACGTAAGTGTTAACAAATAAACGGAAACCTTGTGTTGTGCATTGGATAAAATAAAATTTCTACTATAATCTCACTGCCAAAGCGCTGATACTGCCATCAGAAATAAAAATATACTAGAAATAAAAAAGTCTTTACTAAATGTTCATAGATAGTTAAAATTAGAAAAATATATACATAAAGTTAAATATTTAAATTACGACAACTGAAATATATTCAAAAATAAAACTTCGGAAGTAACGGGTCGCTGCCAAACAAATATAAGTTTAATTGAAAATAAATATAATAAATATATTTAAATATATACATAAAAAACTTCACATAAAATTAATAAACATAAATGCACACGATTATGGATAAGTTTACTGAAAATAAGTAAACCGAATTTAAATACCAACAAAAGTAATTGTTATTAATAATTTCTTATTTGGAACCGGGTGCAAGATAACGGCGTTAAAGTGGATTTCAAAAGTGATAGGATGTGGTCCGCTGCTTTGTGCACATTGGGCGTGACGAAACCGATATGCAATTGCCTGAGCTTCCGCCAGGCGGCACAGGGAGCGGTTGCTGCTGCAGCTGCTGTGGTAATACATTACATTTATATAGTTTTTACTTTGAATACATTTTTTTGATTTTTTGCAAACAGCTTTTACGTTGTGTTTTAAATATAATTTGAAGAAAGGATTGAATTAAGGATCTCTACAGCCGATGGTGTATTTTACATAATTTTAAGGCGAAAAAAAGTTTGTTAACGAGTTATGTAACTGTGAAAGCACCACCCTGTTACTAGGCCTATCGGGGTTTTTTTTAAATGCCTAGGTCATTTTAAAATATGATCGAGAACTCCTCAGTTCTATGGTGTGACTGGTTTGAACAAATGGTATGAACCTCGGGAAGAGTGATTTTATGACACAGCCCCTTGATATGCGTGTAATTTTTGTATTTAAACTGGCGTTTGTTATAATACGAGTACACCTATGTGAATATAATAGTCGAAACATATTTTGGCTATTATTTTGACTTCCTCGCATACGTATCAAAAGAAAGATAAAGTTTTCGCAAAAAATTTCAAAATCGAAATCAATGCTAAAATGGAAAAAAAGTGAGGTTTGCAATTCTGCCCGTCTGTTTACTCGTGATGTCTACAGCCTTAACGGTTGGGGGTATTGCTGTCAAACTTTGAACTTGGAGTTTTTTTTTAGTCTTTCGAGCTCGAGCAAGTTTTTAGTTGCTTGTTTAATAAATATAAAGTTGGCGCAACAGGTCCATATATCCTGGGCCAAGATTCTCACAACAATTCCTTTTGTGTCAATTCTTGTTTTTGGACGAATACTTTAGGATGTTTTTCAGACGTTCGCAAGAGGTAGACACATTTATGTTGTTAGTTTTTCCGGAGGTTAAATCTGAAAGCCATTTCTCAACAGCGTACCACATACCACTGAGCGCACTTTTATTTAAGCATCAATAATAATGAAGCTTCCAAAATAATAAAGCTTGATATTTAAGTTTTTCTAAGCATGGTAATTACGATTGATATTCAAAAAGCCGGTGTTAACAATTTGGCCAACACTTAACCTACCATGCAAGTAATTTGCTCTTTCTTAACTTATAATCAAACACACGTTTACTCTCTATAACGAATTTTTATTCCAAGTATTTTTATACCCTCCACAGGAAGGTATATTCACTTTGCCATTACATTTGTAACACCAAAAAGGAGTCACCGGAGGCCTCATAAAGTATAATATTCTGGATCACATTCTGAATCGATTTAGCCATGTCCGTCTGTCTGTCTGTCGGCCCAAAGGAATCAACCTAGGCGAATGAAGTTTGGTGAAAGGACTTCTTTTTATCGTCGTTAGGTTGGTATTGAAAATGGCCTGTGTCGGTCAAGTAGTTCTGGTACCTCACATACAAAACCAATTTTGCATGACTTGTATGCAGTGGATGGTATCAAAGCATCGGCCAGGCCGATGATAACACTTCACTTGTTTTGTTTTAAATTTGGTCCAACCAAAGCAGATATCCATACCTACTTGGAGTATGATTGCTTTTGCCTAAATATCTCGGAAAAATCATATTTATTCATATTTATCAAAACTTTGAGGTTAGGAAATGCATTGCAATCCGTTTTTATCTTAACAGGTGAAGAACAGAACTCTTCGAACAAAATATTGCTACAATTGTTGCAAGTTTCTTGAATGTTTTATGAGAACTGCTAACTATTCCGAACCCAAATTGAAGATAAGTAACAAGTTGTCACATTTGAAATCAGATATTGAAATACGGTGGCGTAAATTTTGCAGAATCTAAGAAACATGCTATATACATTGAATAAAAATAGGAACCAACGAAAAGGCCCCAAAGTATGCCAATTTAATAATCTTAAAAGCTTTCCGATAGATTGAAGCCTCCAAACTTCTTCAAGAAGTACTTTTAAGCCCTAATCAAGCTGACAATTTATAACTTGGTTTCCCCCATTATAAAAGGGGGTGGAGAAAGTACGTGTATTAGTTATTCATTGTAATAAATAAATGGCAAAAAGTCGCCAGTGTAATGGGTGTTAAAACGGCGAGGTCCCAGTTTCGATCCACGGAAAAACACAAATACATCTTAAGGTTCTTTCCACTGCGCCACCTCTAGCGAACGGCTGATAAACACTCAAGAGTATCACTGTCAAGAGAGAGCTTCTCAATTAGCCGTTTGGACTAGTCATAAAATTGTTGGTAATGCATCGTCACAAAACGAATTGTTGTGAGAAGCTAGGCCTAGGGTCCCTGCGGACCTGTTGCGCCAATTATTTATTTATTTATTTATTTTAAATACTTTAACAAGAAATAAATTTAACTAAATATTTGTGGCAGATTTTGCTGCATCTATATAATGGCAATTTTAAATAGTTTTTTTACCCAATAAAGTTGTTTTCAACAGAGCTACCCGAATTGGCATTCCATTACAAGAGCGATCCTTAATGACCGAACAAGTAAATCACATGCTTTATAGCCGCAAGTTCTGTGTTCAGCTTCGCAATGAACTCGACAGTATAGATGGCAATTAGCTACACACTTGTTCGTCCAGGCGAAAGCGAAATGCCGATAGAAAAAAAGGAGTCGTTGTTGGTTTTCTGTATATGTATGTGTATGCGCAAAATCGAGCGAGCTTTCTTATCATCACTATTACCATCATCCACATCACATGTGTACACGCGAGAGTGCACGATGATAGTTTAGTAGGTCACTAGGACTCTCATGTCCTTGCTGTTTTCAATTTCGATGTCTGTTTCTGCACAATGCTACTATACTGCCACAAGTGCATCCATGCATGTACCAACCCATATATACACTAGCTAGCAGTACTCTTTGGATATTTTATTGCGCTTCAAAACGAAGCAAAATCACCCCGCCTTATGAACTCTTATTATATTTACACGTATTGCCACCGTAATAACGTACGTACCAGCATACCACCGACAACAATAACAACAACAAAAAAAGGGCATACACTCCCCACTATAGCAAATAAATTCGTATATTAGTCATTTTGTTTTTATACCACCAAAGAGCTGCTGACAATAATGAAACGTACATTCATTTATTATTAAAAAAACGTCCAAGAAAAGAAAAAAACTACATTCCAATCAACATTTAGATTTATGTCATCTGAAAGTATGAACTTTGAGTGACACTATATTTTATTCCTTTCCCCATTGTTGGTAAGAAGGAGTGGCTGCATATTGTGATGCTGGAAAAATGCACCATCTTTTCCGACAGCATAAAGCTTTATTGGATTTATTTCTTCGGAATTTGATAGAAATGTGTCAGAAGACAAGATGATTAATGGAAATGCTGTAATTAATCAAACCGTTCTCTTCTTATTGCAACAAACTGCATTACTGTTGTGTCGGAATAGAATTCGATATTTAAAAGAGATTTATTTCCGGAGGATACTTTAATTAAGTACGATATTAAGAATAATTTTGTGGACAGCAGAGTTATAGCATCGGTATAGCGTCACAAGCACTTGTCTACATTAGGCGTTTTTCTTTTTTAGTTTAGAACAGAACTTGAACGGTTATACCAAAAGTTCGTGTTTCTTTTTTAGCTCAGACACATCAGAGCTCAGAATTTGTGTTTTAAAGCATGATCAGAGCTCGCTTTATGATCTCAGAACAAATTGACTGACCAGGCTGAGTAAAAAGCTGTTTACACACTTCCAGTCACATTTGACAGAAAAAACCGGATAAACAAATTAGTTGAAATGGCGGACAAACCTTGTTTGTTCTGGAACTGAAGGTTAACCATTTTAATGAATAACAATTTATAAATATTCAATTTATGCATTTATGACAACTATGTGCTCAACTGTGTTTCATAAATGCCTCAAAACATTCTGAACTTAATTCATTGCTCAGCTCTGAACTAAAATAGAAAAACGCCTATTACTTGCTTGCTGAAATAGAAGTTTAATAAATCAAACATAATATTTACGAAAATTGCACACTTATAAGTAAATGCTTGTTGGCCTGCACCAATAGCTAATTTTTTATTAAGAATCTTAACATTGAAATTGATAACATAAGTTGCTACTAACTTCGGTTAGCTAAGAATGTTGCTGGTGTTGTCAAAAGTTTGCACCTGTGAGCCTGCCAGCATTATTAATACATTTTTCTTAGACAATCAAAATGGCAACAACGCAACGATCAACGAAAAGCGTTAATTTTTTTACCAGAAACTCAAACAATTAACTTGAACAAGAATCCATGTTTTCAGCACTAAGCTAAAATATTTGCTGAATCAGCAGTTTTAATGATGTAATTGGAAGGAAGCCTTTTCACATAGAGGATAAAAAAAGGAAAATTTAAAACATGTCGTTCGTTTCTAATTAAATTCTAATTAAATCACTGATATTATTTCTTTGATCATGCACGGATACAGAGACACAAAAATTCCAATAAAAAGGTCACTGTGTCGTATACGTAACATTTTCGTATTTTAAAGGGTTTTTCAATAAGAGCGCTACAAAAGTTTTTTTAAATAAAGCAAAAACGGTTTTGGATATCAATGAAATTCTTTATTCCTATAATAGTACGTTCGATGCCATTACGTATGGAACTCGATTTCTTTTGCATGGCCACCACGGGCACGCTTGCAGAAGTCCAGATGCTGAACCCAATTTTCGACGGTTTTCAAGCATAAATCGGCCGATACTGCTGCAATTTCACGTTCGATATTCGTACGAAGTTCATCAATCGTCGCTGGCTTGTTGGCATAGACCATAGACTTGACGTAGCCCCACAGGAAATAGTCTAACGGCGTCAAATCGCACGACCGATGCGGCCAAGCGACTGGACCATTTCGTGAGATAACACGTTCTCCAAACTCGGTTTCCAATAAATTGATTGTGACATTGTGGGGCTTGTGGCGCCGTCCTGTTGGAACCACATGTCCTCCAAGTCCATATCATCCAATTGGGGCCAAAAATATTCGGATATCATTGAACAGTAGCGATTCCCATTCACAGTAACGTGCCAGTCTTGATCATCACGAAAGAAGTACGGCCCAATGACGCCGGCGGCCCATAAACCACACCAAACCGTAATTTTTTCGGGATGCAGTGGTGACTCATGGAGTACGTGTGGATTGCTGCCTGACCAATACCGCATATTTTGTTTATTGACGAAGCCATTCAGCCAGAAATGAGCCTCATCGCTGAAGATGATAAATTGGACGTAGCGGTCTTAACGTTGAGTCCACTGACTCCGAATTTCGGTAGTAAATTTTAATAATTTCGACTTGCTGTTGGCTCGTATATCTTTACATCATGAAATGGCAAACCTTACTGAAGAGAAATGTCAAAAGAGCGGCAAGAAATTCGGCGTCGTTTGCTGTCCCTGTCGCTCTACTTTTGTAGCGTCCCTGTTTAAAAACCCTTTACTTTCCTTCAGTGAAAATAGTTGAAATCACAATACTATAGAAAAATGTCGTCACTGGATATTTCTTGGAAGATACAAATTAATATAGGCAGAACTCAATGATAATTCGTTATTGAAAAATGAAAATAAACATAATAATTGAACAGAAAAGGTTAGTGTGGTTACTTCATGAGCCAGAAGTCGCTGTTGATGAGAAAAAGACACACAATGCTTTCGACGTCAATCAGAAAGGTTAAATAGTAAAGTTATTAATATTTAAGACTCACTTTCACAGCCTTGAACACAACATATTCGTCTGATTTTTTTGTAAGAAAGATTGTGCAGAGATGCAATGCTGTGTGTAATTTGTTTTTCAATATTTTCTGTATAAGCCAGTTTACTAGAATATTAGAATATCTACCACTGTGTCAACTGTAGAGGTCATAAAACCCCCACCAGTTTTATAATATATATATAGATAAAATTGCATCCTTTTAAATTGTTAACTATATTAAACCAATTTGTTTTTCTTTTCATTTCAGGAGTCTCGCGGCAAGAGACCCCTTAAAATTTGGGATAGTTGGCGAAATGTACGCAAAGGCGTAGTAGTAGGAAGTTTTGAGGAATTAATCGTAAGAGGTAAGTCTGGCAACATCGTAGTTTGTAAATTTATTTTTGTTTGCAGTACCTTGTCCTTATAAATATGCATCTTCATTCTCGTGCTTAGGAACTTGGTTACAAAAATATATCTATTCTTGTCCACTATCATTAAAAAAAGGGACGTCGTGGCTTACCTTTCGTATTAAATTCCAAAATTTACAACATGAGCTCTATGAGCAGTAGAGTTTTTAATGAGATGTGCAATATCCTTTAGACCAAACTTCAAATGTCAAGGCTTTCTTTGGTATTGTGTTCCTAATACCAAAGAATGTCCCAAAATTTGAGCTCAATCAGTTCCGTTGTCTTGGAGTCGGTATAGCATATCTATAATTGAAGAAACACACATGGACTGATGCAAAGCACTCTCCGTTACGCAGTGGATAAGAACTTTAGGGTTTAAGTTGTGTTCATGCACCCAAGTTTTGTTTGTCGATATTGAGATGTGTTCAATGGTCAAATTCGTATACGATGAAATAATCGCCTATGCGGGTTTTTTTGCCTACTTACTAATTAAATAATTCTCCAAACCGTGAAGAGTTCTTCTCTTTCTTTTCCCGCAACCAGGCATCGTTGTTATAAGTCCAGTCTTTTTTGTCATCTCGAACCAGTCTGCTTTATCTTCATTTGCTCAACGTGGCTGAGCCAATCTGCTGAATTCGATGTGTTTTGGCCATCTACTTCCACATTTTTCAACAGCTGATAGAGATCGTAGTGGTATCTTCCCCTATATATTCTCGAAGACTTTCCTTTTAATGGAGTGTTACTTACACACCTTTTTATTCGTTTTTTTACATGCATCTTAAACCAAAACAAGCTTCTTCAGAGCATTCACACCGAGTGATCTCTGTCCCCATGTCGAATGGGAGGCGGTAGAAGATAGCGATTTTCTATGGCGTCCAAGGTAGATCTCAATAAATATACCTCGGAGCCGCAGCTGTTGTTAATTTTAAGTTTGGCCCTAGTCGGTGGACAAATACTTATCTATTTGTTAATAACATGTATTAAAACTGTCCAGCAAACTAATCGTTACAAACCAATTTATTTTTACCGCTTAGAACAGTAACTGCTGTCATAACTCGAAGGTAGTGCCTTCAGTGTTGGATACCTGTTCTTCGAATATTCTGCTCCAGAACATGATTATAAATATAAGTCACATAATGGCGCTTCGTATTGCCTGAGGCCGTTGCATGTTTGAAATCGTTTGGAATTGCTATACTTCTAAATTGTACATTGCACCGCTTGGTTTCCAGCGTTACTAGAGAAGCTGACGTAGTTAGACAAATTTCACGGGGACTCAAAATTTGGCCATTCTAAAAGCCTAAGTGTTTACCTTAAAGCCAACATCCTTACTAATGCTCGGAATGTTGTTTTAATAGCGAGTGTCTTCGATCTTCTTGCACTGAGAGACTTCATATGCCGCTCCTTTTTTGTATTATAAGTTTTCAGTAAAAAAAATTGGGTTTCTCTAGAGTGACTAGTAGCCTACAGCATTTCTTCGAGCACAAGTTGACATGTTTGACATATTACTACGGACCCTCTTCTGGATAGGGTGCAGCGTCTTCCCGGGAGGCGTAAGGACATACTTATGTTTTTAAGTAACTCGTGGGGTGTAGTGTATAAAGCGTGCGTCCATTTCATAACCACAGTCGCAGATCGTAGTTCGTGCTTCGTCTGATAGTTACCATTTGAAGCTATTCGAAGCTCCTCGTTTCTCTCTCAGTACTATTTCTTATTCACATAGTTGAAAAGAGATCCCGACGGCTCAAACTCCAAATCCGATGCCACAATAATCCACTTCTGATACTTTTTACAATACGTTTTTGTACAGGCAATCTCACTAATTTGGATATTCTTTCAGGCAAGGATAAGCTTGGGGTTCCTGCCTCAGAACCAGTTCGTGTTGTTCTCGAGTGCGATGGAACCCAAATCGAGGATGGTGAATACTTCCGGACGCTGGCAAATAACACCGTTTTGCTGCTATTGAGACAAGGCGAACGCTGGTATCCGACTGGCGTCGACGTTATAAAAGCTGGTGAGTACGTAATGTAAGCGTTATGTTTCATTTGAGATTTAAAGTATCTGTCTCCTTTCGTTTGGGCAGCGATATCAGCTATTCCGAAAATCGTCTGTGAGACGATTCATGCTTTAGAGCTCCACGATGAGACGCCATCTTGGAAGATTATGGATAACAAGGGTCGTGTCACGGTGGTCCTACACTGGGACCAGCGTCAGGGAGGTGGAGGAGGAGGAGGAGGAGGAGGAGGAGGCGGCGGTGGGCCGGGCAGCAGCAACACAAGCGGCATGGGCGGCGGACCAAGCGGCAGTAGTAATGGTCTTATGTCATCGGAAAAATATTCACCATCGAAGAAAGGACTTTCGGCACAGAGCTCACTCGATAAATCATCATCACCGGCACCTCAGCGCTATTCGAGCCCACAAATAACCGTAATTAGTGATGAAGGACCAGCGAGCATCTACCATCCGGGTGGACGACGCCTCTCAAAGCAGGGCGGTTCCTTCGATAGTGCGGTTGGTGCTGTGCACGTGCATACGCCTGAATGTGCCCATCATGCGCACACGCCCAGTCGTGCCGGCAGTCCTAGTACAACCGAATGTGATTTCCATTGTTGTGCGCTGCACGAGGAGGGTCGCAAAATTGCGGTACATAAAAGCGTTGCCACCTCACCCATACAGGATGGCACCACAAGTCCTCAGCCCCAGTCCCAATCGATATCAATATCGACGAGTGGCGGCGGATCAGTTGGCGGTACCGATCCCACGGGCAGTATGCAGCGACGATCATCTGGTGCTAAGGGACATGTCCGATTTCTGGACATTGCACCCGAACGTGACAGCTCCGAGAGTGAGACCGAGAACACAGTGATGGAGGACGATAAGACGACAACAGAGAAATTCCTATTGTTAATTGATCAGCTGTCCGTTGATCAAAAACGTCATTTAAGTATTAAGGATATTGGTATAATCTTAGAGCGTTTAAATTCAAAAATCCTAGATGTCGAGCGCTTGGATCGCGAGTCAGAGTCGGACGACTGTTACAATTGGACGATAAAGGCCACAATACGTGGTGATGCGTTGCGGGAGCTAGGTGTAATTTATAATGGTAATTATTATGCGATCTCAGAGCATCCTGGTTACAAGGAAGAGGTCGAGGAGAATGGTGACGAGCCCGAAGAGGAAGAAGAGGATAGGCTTTAATAAATTGTAAAATACAAAAAAAAAAACTCGTAGAACATAATATACCAACATTGAGGTTTGATAGGTTAATTGTTTTCTTTTCTGTTTGTCATTCTTCCTAGTTTAGAGTGTAGGATTTGTTTGAGTGCAGCTGTAGGTTTATGCAAAAATTTAACTTGAACAGTGCCATGGAGATTGTTAAGATGTTTTTGGTTCCGAAAAGTGTTTGGTTCCATTCTTTTTTTGTTAGTAGTTAAGTTCTCGAATGGGTTTTTGGGTCAACGGACAATAGTGCAATATAAAGAAGTATATAAATATTTTAGTTCATTTCGTGTTATGTAAATTGTATATTAAGACACGATTAATAGACCATGTGATTCGAAAAAGTTACAAACAAATTGTTAGTTTCCAGAAACAAAATTTTGGAAGGACACATCCTTTAAGCACTAACATGCTGCCATAATGTGAATCATAATCTTCGCCTTAAGGTTGATATACATATATTCGATTTGAAGATATCGTAAATTTAGTTCTAATTTATAATTCTAAAAATAGTAAATTACAAAAAAAAGACGATTTTGATTTTAAAAGAAACACAGTGCTCAAAATGAAATACCAAGTAATAATGGCTTCCTATACAAAAAAAAACAAAAATAAAAATGTGCCAAATTTTGAAGAAAAAATACTAAATCTAAAAATACCACAAAAACCGAGATAGTATTACAAAAACAGAAATTTCGTTATTTCATTGTAAATATCGGTGCCAAAGGCATTTTTACCAACAACTATCGCCAAAAAATTAACCACACGAATATCCTTATTTTAATTAAAAAAAAATATTTTATATTTCTAGGTAATGTATAAATAGTTGAATTTATAACTTACATTCAGTGGCCAGTGATTTTTGTGAATTTTCTAAAAAAATAAATAAATGAGAGATTTGTGAATACAGATTCGCAATAGAGTTGGGACTTAGGAGATCATACGTATGAGAACGGCATGCTCTTGACTTGATAATAGCTTCATCGACGCAACCGTAGTAGGATAAAGCTTGCCAAAATATTGAATGAATTAACTTCTACAACCTTTAAGCTTACAATCTTAGAAAGATGAATAGAATTGGTTTTAAAAATACCTCCTTAAGTGATTTCAAAAAGAGATCCGTAGAGAAATAAAGAAAAATTTAATAAAATTATTACAGAACAAATGCGCGTTATAGCAGTGTGAACTTGTAGCCCTTGTAGTACTAACTGCTCCAGCACACCAATTATTGTGCTCCCTCGTCGGGATAACTTACCCGCTAGGTAAAGCTTCTATTTTAAAGAAAAATGTCTTATTGTCAAGTGTTTAACTCAACCGGAATAAACCTATTAGAGTCCAGGTTAGATTGGGTTGCATGGGGTTGTGAGATCGTCATAAAAGACCAGGCACCAATACGGGCCCATCGCCATCCCCAGGGAACCATTACTGTTAAAGACCTAAACCAAATCGCCCAAGCATTCAATTTCCGAACAGAATTTAATTATTGTCCCGATATTGTTTGAGGAACCAACCTCCTCCAAGTTGCTAAGAAGTACCTGCATAGGTGCCTGACACTCACACAGAAGGTGAGAGATATCTTCCGTGACTTGTAGGTCTTCACAGTACCTGCATATATCCGTATTAGCTAAGCCTAGTCTCATGTCATGCTTACTTAGAAGGCAGTGTCCAGAGATTATTCCTACCGTTCTTAACTTTGTTCTGCTGAGATTTAGTAGTTGTTCAGACTTTTTCCTATTTAAGACGGGCCAGAGTGCCTTTGAGACCCTGTGTCCTTCTAACTGTGACCATCTTGTGGCTGCTTTATTGGTCTGATATCCTTAATCATTGTATTGAATGGGAGCTCCGCTCCTTCCTTAGCCAGAATGTCGGCTTTTTCGTTACCATCAATATCACAATGCCCAGGTACCCGACACAATCTGACTCGGTTCTGCAAACATAATTTCTTAAGCATTGTGCGGCAACTCCTGACTAGTTCAGATTAAGTGGTATGTGATTCTAGCGCTTTGAGCGCAGCCTGGCTTTCAATGTAGATGGCGGTATTCTTATTGGATATCGATCTCATCTCAAGTTCCTCTGCAGCTTTGAGCATACGGCCAGAATCTCTGCCTGGAACACACTGCATGTGTCCGTCTAAGAGTCTAACAAATGGCACATTTTTAAATATATAGAATGAATTTTAGTGGTTTACAGAGATATGAGTAGGTAAATATTTTATTCTAAAAGTAAAAGGAAAGGAAGCCTGTTTATGAATAACAATTATTGGTTAAATTTAAACCAGACATTTGGGTGCAATTGCAACTGATCTGGTTATGTCATGTGAACATGAATTATTTCTACCCAGTTCTTTTTCGTAGGAATGTTATCAAAAGCTTACCATTTAAGGTGTACCCTAATGTACACTGAGGTGTTTGGATGGGAGGACTGATTTTTTGTGTCTACTAAGGTATGAGTGTACCAAGATAGATTTAGCAGTCAATTGTAGCTGCTGTTAGGATGATCTCTTATATTTTTGCAAACTTTTGAACTATCACTATTAACAATTAGTGTGGATTTGAATAAAAAACACTGCATCGAATACCTTTTTTAATGATTTTTTTTAAGTGGTGGGTCTTACTTTGACATTAACAGGTTGACAATTATGCAGGAGCTGCTTATCTCCTGTCTTTCAAATTGTGATTGAAGCAACGCGATGTGCAAACATATAATCTTTCATTTTTTTTTATAGAAAAGAAGATACATATTTAATGTGAAGTAGTTAATATAGCGGCGAATGTCACTTCGCCATTTTGGAAAGTCAACTATGATATATTACTGATGCAGAGCCAAACCACATCTAAAAAGTTTCATTGACCGGCGCTTGCTTCCCGATATGAAACGTTTTGACTCACGATTAATCTTTTTGATACCAGCTGCCACACATCTGCTTAGTCGTTCTGTCAATTGATTTAAACCAGAGTGAATACCCTTAGTTTAAAATAAAAACACAAACGTATAGCTATTTGTAATTCCAATTCAATTTATAGAAAGAATGGTGTATTTTAAACGGTTCTTTCTGCATTAAAAAACCATTAAAATCACTGAATGTAAGTGAATAAAGTTAAAAATGAATTAATTCATCAAATAATGTCCTACGTATATTAGTAAACTACTAAATTAATCATAATTTATTTAGAAACTTATTTTCCCCAAAATGTTATCGAATATTACTGCCATTAAATTAAATTAACGAGCATTAAAAACTACAAAAGAGGAATGATTAAATAAATTTAATAACAACGTTTAAAACATACGTAAACGCAAATTGTTTTGTTTAATTAATACCTTAGAAATTGAAACCTACAAGAAACTGCCATTGAACAGCCATTAAATTAAACACAAAGTAATGGCAACTTAATGCAACTTCAAATTAATCCAAGAGCAATTACTATTCTCTTTTTTTCTGTTACAAAATTTCGATATTTTGTTATATGCACAAACATAAATTTATATTTTTCAACGAAATATTTTGCATAGAATAAAATTGAAAAGAAAGCTAAACACAAAAATATGCAGCAATAATAGAAATTTATTTTGTATTTACTTAAAAAACACAAAACAAATTAACAAAAGAAATTGTGAGAAAAACTTTGTTTTTCGTTTTGTAGGTATACTCTCAGATCGTAAGGGTACTTTCGCACTTTAAATTAGAAATAAAATATAAAAACAAAACAATATCAAATAACAATTTTACGAATGGAAACCAAAAGAAAAGTGTTTGAAATAAAAAAAAAAATCATATTAAAGAAACTAATTTAAAACGCAAATAAAAAACAAAAATTTAAATCATGTTAAAACAAACAAAAATAGAATTCAAAAATGAATCGCATACATTATAAAAAATTAAATTAGAATAATTGGTTTTACAAAAACATATAAATGTATATATATATATTATAAAACTGAAACCAAACAAAAAGCAAACCCTAATAATTGAAAGAAAAAAAAACTGAAAACATAACGTATTTAACACAAAATGTTAATAGATAAATCGAGTTCATAGTGTAATATATTCGATACAATGAATGTGTATAACTGTGGTTATAAAATCGTGTTTTTTTGGTTGTTTTTATTGAAAGCTTTTTAAAATGTATGCTGGATATTTTACACCTATTAAGTGTGTCAAATAGAAATCATTATAAACACACTGAGCAGTCCCCTTATCAATGGACCACTGCGTGCTGGTTTTGGGTTTTAGTCTTTCGGCTTAGAAAGTGCGAATTGAATTAAATTTAAAGTCACCCATGGTAATTTATTTTAGTTACATTTTACACAGTTTTCTCGTAAAATATCCAACGACGCGGTTTGTATTTTCATCAACATAACACTCAAAGAGTGTTCATATTTTCTAACCGCTATTCCACACTCAAAACCAAATACATTTTAACAATAAGAAACGAAATTATAAGAACTCGCTCGTAAACAAAATAAAATATAATAAAATAATAACTCATAAACATAAAATATAAATTAAAATACAAATTACCGTTATATTTGTCATAATGCACAAATTATAATTATTCAAAAAACAAAAAAAATCATGAATAAGTAAAACAGATAATATTAACTTAAAAATATACTTAGTACTGTTAAAAAATGAAAAATATTACGTAATAAATAATAACTCACACACAAAAGAAGTATATTAAATAACAAATTAACAAAACAAATCACAGCTGCCAAGGCCGCATTAAAAAGAATTAACAGAAAATCTTTAAAAAAAAAACCAAAAGCCAACATTGTCAATATTCTTTTCCATTTATACATTACTTTATTATAAATAAATAAACTAAATATAACAAAAATAATTGCAAATCCCACATGGAGGAAACAGGTAAAACCAATTTGTTTTACCACATCAATATTGAAATTTAAACAAACATAGGTATTGCAAAAAAAAAAAACAAATAAATGTAAATCGAAACTCTTAAGTTGTTAAGTTTTTGAAACAAATCTAGAAATAATAAATAAATAAATAAAAAACAAAATTATAGGAGAATTAAAACCATTCAAATTATTACCTGTAATACACACACACACACAATAATACATAGAAAAATTACAAAACAGAAAATAAAAATAAATAAATTTATACATAAATAAAAAGAAAATGAAAATCCTACTTCCAAGAACTTACCTTTAAACAAAATATGAACAAAAGGTATGTTTCCGTCTATCATTTAAATTTTAGTTAATGTGTTCAGTTTATAGATATATTTATTTGAATATATATATGAAGAAATAGCTAATCATTTTATAAATTAGTGAAGAATGGAAAACATCAATTACTTTGGCATATTGCTCATACTATAAACAACATCAAATAAACCAAAATCTATGTTAAATACATACAGTATTTAATTTAAATAAAAATAGTGAACATCTAATTATGGCATATAGTACATTTAAGTTTAAAAAGTGAATGAAAGAAAAACTAATAAATATAGGAAATTTATTATGACAAAAAGAGAATTTTAAACAAAACAAGAGATACAACTGAAAACATTTTTAATTCAAAGAAATAAACAAGACATAAGAAACCAAAATAACAATTATATACACAAGAAAAACAAAACGTATATATTATAATAAAATATATAAAGAAGGTAATGATTAATTAACAGCAGCAAAAAAAAAAACAAAAAAAAAAACACAACAACATTAAAGCATTAATTTAATTAGTTAGTAAGTGCATTTTTTTTGGTGTATATGCAATCAGTTATTACTACATAACATGATAAGTGGAATGAGGAAGATGAACAAATGGACATTTTTATTATTAATTATATTATAAACAATTATTTATTTTGTTATTTCTTCTATTATTGAATAAGTATTAATTTATTTAAAATGAGAAAAAAATAAAGACAACAAAAAAATTACAAAAAAATGAAAACGATGAAAAAACAAGAAAAAAATACAAAAAAATTCTTAATTAAAGAGAAGGAAGAAAAGTTATTTATGAAAAATAATGAAAAATGTTTTATTTATTATTAAAGCTCGGGGATCCATTGAAATTGACTTAAAAAATAAAATCAAGTGAAGGTAATAGCAGAAAAAAATATAACGGAAATTATAAAATTTTTAAAACGACTTAGGTCGTTATTGAAGGTAAGTAAGTTATGTATGTTGTTTTAAGGCCTCGCAAAATGCTCATACCTAATTGTTTGAAAGTATCCTTAGGGAGGTAGAACAAGTATTCAATCACAGGTTTGACCTTAATTAGTATTTTCACTGCGCGAACTCGTCAAGCGGTCTTGAAAATCATATACAAACTGAGATCTTAACTCAATACAACTGATCTGTTCGATTTCAATGTCTAAAATAAAAAATTACTACGATATTTCAAAAATAAGCTTAAGATTCTGCTGTTTGCTGTAATCTAAGTTAGTAAGCGGGCCCAAACAATTTTGGGAACACCTTTGATATTGTTACGGAAGCTGCCAAATTAAAAAAATAAAAAAAAAAAAATCCGTACCTAATCACATTTTCTCAAGCTATTGCAATTTTGTAGGCGCCTTAAAGTAAGTGTGAACACGGCTGTAATATTTACAAGCTTCACTAACATCCCTGTAAGCAAGTTCACACTGAACTATTATTCCCCAAGTACTTTCCCTGGAACAGGAAATAGAGTGAACACGCGGCCGGTAAAATATTGAGGATGAGGGCTTAGAGTTTGAACGGAGGACAAATTGTTCTCTCTTCTCTGGTGGCCGTCGTAGAGTGAACAAGTGTGGTGTCAAGAAAAAAAAAAAATACAGAAATTGGTATACACCTTACCAACAACACCAAAAATAATTAGCAAAAGAAAATAAAATAAAGTAAATTTTAATCTACCTGGCTAGTAATCAGCCATCAACCTTAACGTTGTGTAAAGGAATCCACCCTACACCAAAAGTGATTTTCTGTAAAAATCGTCACCATAATTGGATTATTATTCAACGAAATAATTCACTCTATCGACCATACGTTCTACATCAGTGGATTGCTCATGCCATCAATCGGCAGTCAAACCGTAGCGATCTGTAAAAATCCAGTCAGGCCTTATCGCAATTCTCAGTGAGACCGCTCCCCTGGCCCCAGACGCAACTTCAACAACTCCACCTGATCCCACCATTATAAGCACCGATCCAGACGAGAGAGCCCCTGCGAAACTTGCCAACAGACATAAGCATTGGGCTTATCACCGATCGTTTGAGAAAAAAAAAAAAAACCCACACTCGCAGGTAGTCGGGAAGATGCACGAGGTTCCGCAAGTGTCAGTGCATGAGAGTTAGCCAAAATATCAGACTCTCAGTGATTCAGCATCATCAGTTCGTACAAGTACCCACCCGTTTGCTGGTTTGATTCATTTTGTTGTGTTTCTAAATTATTCTAATTACATTTTCTTATTCTATGTAAAAACATTATCACTAAAAGAAGTTACAAAAAGTAATCTAAGCCTAAGAGGGAAAAATATTGCACATAATAGTAAAACATAGATAATATACAATACAAAAAAAAGGTAAAAGGATCATAGCAAAAAGAATAAATATCACAGGTAATATTGCACTGATTTACGGCATGCATTTTTTTACGTCAACATATTCTAAAGTCTTGTTTGTTTCCTAAAAGTGAGAAACTTTAGCGATTGGATCGTGTAAGGAGCTTGTGATCACAACTTCATCGAAAAAAAAAAAGAGATAAGGAACCAATCGAGTATATTCAACACACCGACGGCTGAAAGACAACAACAAAAAAAAAAAAAAAAGTAAGTGCTATTTATTCTCATCACTTTTGTAGAGATCCTAAGTAGTTTTGTTTATTCAAAAAAGAAAAAAAGAAACCCTTATCAATTGGGTAACAAGTGTAATATTTTTTTTTTGCTTAAATTGGAAAGACATTAGTACCTACCTATCTAATTTATGTTTAAAACTTAATTTAAATTTCAATAGACTTGAATTGTCATAATTGCAAAGTTAGAAACAAGAATTAAAGGGAAGTAATGCAAACCAAACAAATCACAAAAATACGTATACAACAGTAGAATTTAAGTCGTATAACACGTAATGAAATTAAAGTTCATTGCATAATGATGCACCTATCTGAAGAAGATATTTATATATTTAATAAATGAATTTATAACGTAATGAACTGAGTTGAGTTACATTTTATGGGGTTGTTTATGTTTGGAAGTTTTCTTTCAGGATGTGGTGAATAGTACATCCATTCTTTGGATTAGGGACAGCATTATATAATACAGGTGCGAGCGTTGTCATGGCGTGTCATTGACATAGATAGGGAGGGAATGAATGCACCTACGCGACGTACCATCGAAGTTGCGAATCTCATAAGCGCAGTACTCATCGGTATTAAGTATTCAGATCACCTAAAAGATATTTTTTTTTTGTGATAAACCCTTGGCATGAAGTAGGTTATCTTTGGTTGTTGTGTTTGGTTTGAAGGACAAAGAACCACCCCATTATCCGGCGAGCTAGCTGAGCCATGCCGCCAGCATGTCAAGGTAGGTCCTAAAACAACCAGACGGTGACACAAGCAGCAACAAAGATATGGCGCCCGAACGTATTGGCCTTGTTTTATACAAGAATAGTGATTTAGTTTACATCATACCACTGTAAGTCCCGAAGACACATGTAGTTTGCAAAGTGTTTTCGCGTTGCGACAGTTTCGTATTAAAATCAAACGTTTTTTTTTAACTTACTTATTATTCAAAAATGAAATACCATCTTTCAAACATTTTTCAGTTCTTGAACAAACATCAATAAGTCCCAATAATAAGGTCTTATTTTATTTATTGCGTTGCGATTGATGGGTTGTATGAGAACTCAACTTTGCGGCAACGAATTTTGATTCATATATGCAGTAAAGTCATTTAAGATTCAAAATTTTAAATTTAACTTAAATTTGCGACTGTGTATTAATCAAAACTTCTTTTATCAAAAATTATCTTTTAGTTAAATACTTGGAAAAGGTATAGTCCATGGTTAACTTTTAATAATAATCTATCCAATGTAGCTACGTTTTCAAGATATAATAAAACAAAAAAATTAAAATGATGCTTAGTAGTTGTGGAAACGCTTATGAGATACGAGTAGGTAGTTAGAAAATGTCCAAACATATCAACCCCAGTAAATATTGATAGTTTTTATTTCATTTAAAATTGAAACAGATAAGGAAGTTTAGTGGGTTTTTTTTGTAGATTATAAACATTTTAATTTTGGTAATTATCAATTACAATCATATTTCATAATGGAATCCAAATCCAATATGAACCGGACTCGGCCCAGAACTTCGCGCCGGTTAAACCCAAATCAGTCTAGGAACTCACAACAGAGTAATAACAACTCACACCGAATAGAATCTAGGCCAAAAGTTACCAGAACACCTCCACCAAATAGTTCAAATATTAGTAATACGTCACGTAATCAATCTCAAGTAGAAACGTTACCAGTTAATGGAATTGCTATTCATTCTGTAAGTAGCGTAGTCAATTCAGATATTATTCAGCCAAGTGTTAACCCCAATTTAGAACACAATCCAGTTCCATCCATTAATGAACAGGATCAGCCTTCCACCAGTAGGGCATATTTTGAAAGGGCACAACTAGCCAATCAGAGAGTAGACGCACCATCTCCTAGGATTATCGAATCTTCAAATTTGAATACCATTCAAACACCTTTAGCTCAAAACTCAAATGCTAGCCATGATGTTGAATCAATTGCGTCTGCTTTTCAAAGAATTCTTGAAGCAAATCAACGAGTTTACCTATCCGAACTTAAATCAATTCGTGACACTATGATTGAACGGTTTGAAAACTTAAATATTAATGCGAATCCTTCACGGCCTAATGAAGAACATAATCGCAATCAAGTAAATCCAAATTTTCCTGCAGAGTTCGATCGATTTTTGAATGGTTCCTTTTCCACAACCAACCGCCCTTCGCAAATAAGTCATATCTCGAACTCGAACGCTGTTTCAGCCAATTCTTTTTGTAAAATTGAGAAATGGAAAATTTTGTTTGATGGTAGTGATAATGTCAACGATTTTTTGTTCAAGGTAGAAACGTTGAGGCAAAGGTCTCAGTGCACGTGGGAACATCTTCTAGCGAACTTTCACGTTCTGCTCAAAGGAAAGGCAGATGCTTGGTTCTGGCTTTTTTCCAAAAAGAATCCCAATGCTTCTTATGGTCAACTAAAGTATGCTATCATCAAAGAGTTCGGAAAGTTAGAAGACGATCAGGATGCAATTATTAGGATGTTAGGAAGACGTCAGGGATTCAAAGAGTCCTTCGACGAATTTTACACCGATTTAACAACCATGAACGAAAGACTTCGGGAACCAATGAGTGACCTTAAGATGATAGACCTCATTAAGAAAAATGCAAAGGAAAGTGTAGGAGCACTTTTGTTTCCGTACCAAATTACTTCCCTGGAGCATTTGAGGGATGTTGCTCGTCGAGCCGAAAAGTTCCTACAGCATCAGAACGCTCACAGGCAATCATATTTTAAGAAACATGTTAATGAGATTGATTCTCATGAAATGATTGTTTTTGAAAGTGAAGAGTGCACCAATAATGCAGAGGTTGCAGCATTTTCAACCAATCGGAATGCAACAAAAACTTCTTTTGACACGTCTCGCCTCAAGTGTTGGAACTGCGATGAAGTAGGACACTCATTCTATGATTGCACTATAGAACAAAGGAATTTGTTTTGTTACCGATGTGGTGAAAAAAATGTCATCACACCTAATTGCAAAAATCATTCGGTAAACAAAACAAGGAGCGAGATGGCCACCGGGGACTCTCGTTCCAACCGTTAATCCCCGAAATACTAAATTCAACATTAAAGACATCAGTGAGGCATAGCCAATCTGATGTCCATACCTTTCCTGACATGACCAATAGCGCTCAGCCTGATCAAGCAAACCAAGTAATATTAGCGAAACCTCTTTTACAATTTGCTAATGCTACTACACAGACAGAAAAAGCTCATCTTTCATTACACCAAAGAAAGCTTAATTATGAAATTGCTAAATCCAGAATCTTTAATGCAGGTAAACTAAAAGCATCTGCTAAAATTATTAAGTGCAGATGCAGATACAAACGCAGAAAGACTTTCAAACGATTGGTAGAATCTACATTTATCAATGACAATACGGATTTAAGGCCGTTTGTTAATGTAAAGATAGGTCCAGAAAACGTCTATGCCTTGCTTGATTCTGGAGCGTCTGTATGTGTTCTTGGTAAGGATTCCTTCGATTTTCTGAAAAGAAATTCCATTCAAATCAAGAATATAAGTTCCACTCTCAGCACAGCAGACGGAAGCAAGCAGAAGATACATGGGTTTTGTAATCTACCTGTTTTCTTTAATAACGAAACTCATAATATTGATTTCTACATAGTTCCTACTCTTCAACAAAAAGCTTATCTGGGAATTAGTTTCTGGAAAGTTTTTAACGTTGCTCCACAAATTGTATCGGAACTGTCCGTATCAGATAATCAAACATTTGACCCTAATCTTCATGAGTTAACTCCGATTCAGCGTTATGAACTCGAGAAAGTTATCTCAATTTTTCCATCGTTTTCAAAGCTGGGTTTAGGACGAACCGATAAAGAGATGCACTTTATTGATACGGGCGATGCTGTTCCAATAAAGTCGAAACACTTTCCTCTATCTCCACCCCGTCAAGTGGAAGCATACAAAGAATTGGACCGAATGCTTTCGTGTGGCGTTATTGAGGAAAGTAATAGCCCATGGTCATCTCCAGTCGTCTTAGTGCAAAAACCAGGCAAAGTCAGGCTTTGCTTGGATTCACGAAAGCTCAACAGTGTGACGAAGAAGGATGCTTATCCTTTGCCACATATTAGTGGATTACTTAGTAGATTAAAGGACACCCACTTCATATCGGGGATTGATCTCAAGGATGCCTTCTGGCAAATCCCACTTGAAGAGGGGTCCAAAGAAAAGACGGCATTTGCAGTGCCGGGACGGCCACTGTATCAATTTACAGTTATGCCGTTCGGGCTATGCAACGCCCCACAGAGAATGAGTCGTCTTATGGATCGGGTTATACCAGCACGATTTCGTGAGAACGTCTTCATTTATTTAGACGATCTACTAGTATGTTCGGCAAACTTCGATGAGCATCTTTCTTTGTTAGCTGAGGTAGCGAAGTGTCTCGGCGAGGCGAAACTGACGATCAATGTGGAAAAGAGCAAGTTTTGCCAACGCGAAATCAAGTACCTTGGCTACATAGTTGGCCAAGGTTGCTTGAAAACTGACCAGTCTAAAGTGAACGCCATTACGGAATTTCCGCTGCCGAAAACAGCTCGGCAAATTCGACGATTCCTTGGAATGACTGGCTGGTATAGGCAGTTTATACCGAATTTCTCTGAACTTGCTGCTCCATTGACCAATTGCCTTCGAAAATCAAAGATGTTCAGTCTGACCGAAGATGCAGTAACTGCTTTCGAAAACCTGAAATCTGCTCTGACCTCCGCCCCAGTGTTAGCGCAACCGGATTTTTCGAAACCCTTTATAGTTCAGTGCGACGCTTCTAGCACCGGAGTCGGTGGAGTCCTATACCAGGTCAATGAGGATGGAAATGAACGTCCAATAGCCTATGTTTCCCAGAAGTTGAATAAAGCTCAGCAAAATTATTCTGTGTCCGAGCTTGAGTGTTTGGCAGCGATTTTGTGCGTCAAAAAGTTTCGACCCTATATCGAAGGTCTTCCTTTCAAGATTATAACCGATCATTCAAGCCTTAAATGGTTAATGTCACAAAAGGACCTGAATGGCCGGCTCGCACGATGGAGCCTTAAACTCCAAGGTTACGATTTTGACATTGAGCACCGAAAGGGATCGCTCAACATCGTGCCAGATACTCTATCTCGGGCAAACATGGATGAAATAGTTTCCGGGGAGTACATAGATAGTTCAGCTTCAGATATAGACCTAAAATCGATACATTTCTCGTCCGAATACTACAAAAAGCTTAAAACAGAGATTGCCGACAATAAAGACCAATTACCCGATCTTAGCATATCCGAAGGATTTGTGTATAAACGAGTGCGATATCGAAAGGGAATAGAGGATGAGGAGGATGAACTTTGGCGTTTATGGTTACCGCAAGAGCTAACAGCCACAGCGATCAAAAACGCACACGATGTGACGGGGTTACATGGTGGTGTGGCTAAAACGTTAGCTAGAATCCGGGAGAAATATTTTTGGCCGGGAATGGTCAAGGAAATCAAAACATATGTGAGTGCTTGCGAAGTTTGTAAGGGTATCAAGGCAGTCAACAGTAGTCTTCGCCCAAAAATGGGCAAACAAATTGTGACTGACCGGATTATGCAGCGCTTATACATCGATTTCCTTGGGCCATATCCTCGCACAAAGACTGGAAACTCATCTCTGTTCATAGCCATCGACCACTTCTCAAAGTACATTTTTCTAAAACCCTTTAAAAAAGCTACATCTGCGAATGTTATCAATTACTTGGAGTCCGATGTTTTCCATCAATTTGGGGTTCCCCAGTATCTGCATAGCGATAATGGGAAACAGTTTGTCTCTAAAGAATTCGCAAAGTTACTTCAAGCATATAATATTACGCACGTTAAAACTGGACTTTATTCCCCTCAAGAAAATGCATCCGAAAGGGCCAATAGAGAAATTTTAGCGAAGTTGCGAGCTTTGATAAAAGACAACCATTCAGAGTGGGACAAACACATTTCCCTGATAGCAGCAACTCTCAGGAGTGATCATCACTCGGCAATACAATCTTCTCCTTATTTTACCATGTTTGGCCAACAGATGGTACTAAACGGATCTGAATATGCAATCTTGACTAGATTGCAATGCTTAAACGAAGGGGACATAAAGGTAATTTCGAAGACTGACAGATTGCAACTCATTCGGGATCGAATTAAGCACAACCTGTTTAGAGCTCACGAAAAGGGTGAGAAAACTTATAACCTCCGGGCTAGAGAAATACAGTTCAAGGTAGGACAAGAAGTTTTCAGACGTAACTTCGCGCAAAGCTCATTTCCTGAAGGCAGAAACGCTAAATTCTTTCACAAATTCCTCAAATGCCGAATACGTAGACAATTAGGTAAATGTCTTTATGAGATAGAAGACCTTACGGGTAAAGTAATAGGTACTTATCACGCAAAAGATATAAGACCATAGATGCCGCTTCTGATTTTCCTGTTTGTTTTCGTCTCTCGCATTAGAAAACAAAGCAGGTTTGTTACGGAAGCTGCCAAATTAAAAAAATAAAAAAAAAAAAATCCGTACCTAATCACATTTTCTCAAGCTATTGCAATTTTGTAGGCGCCTTAAAGTAAGTGTGAACACGGCTGTAATATTTACAAGCTTCACTAACATCCCTGTAAGCAAGTTCACACTGAACTATTATTCCCCAAGTACTTTCCCTGGAACAGGAAATAGAGTGAACACGCGGCCGGTAAAATATTGAGGATGAGGGCTTAGAGTTTGAACGGAGGACAAATTGTTCTCTCTTCTCTGGTGGCCGTCGTAGAGTGAACAAGTGTGGTGTCAAGAAAAAAAAAAAATACAGAAATTGGTATACACCTTACCAACAACACCAAAAATAATTAGCAAAAGAAAATAAAATAAAGTAAATTTTAATCTACCTGGCTAGTAATCAGCCATCAACCTTAACGTTGTGTAAAGGAATCCACCCTACACCAAAAGTGATTTTCTGTAAAAATCGTCACCATAATTGGATTATTATTCAACGAAATAATTCACTCTATCGACCATACGTTCTACATCAGTGGATTGCTCATGCCATCAATCGGCAGTCAAACCGTAGCGATCTGTAAAAATCCAGTCAGGCCTTATCGCAATTCTCAGTGAGACCGCTCCCCTGGCCCCAGACGCAACTTCAACAACTCCACCTGATCCCACCATTATAAGCACCGATCCAGACGAGAGAGCCCCTGCGAAACTTGCCAACAGACATAAGCATTGGGCTTATCACCGATCGTTTGAGAAAAAAAAAAAAAACCCACACTCGCAGGTAGTCGGGAAGATGCACGAGGTTCCGCAAGTGTCAGTGCATGAGAGTTAGCCAAAATATCAGACTCTCAGTGATTCAGCATCATCAGTTCGTACAAGTACCCACCCGTTTGCTGGTTTGATTCATTTTGTTGTGTTTCTAAATTATTCTAATTACATTTTCTTATTCTATGTAAAAACATTATCACTAAAAGAAGTTACAAAAAGTAATCTAAGCCTAAGAGGGAAAAATATTGCACATAATAGTAAAACATAGATAATATACAATACAAAAAAAAGGTAAAAGGATCATAGCAAAAAGAATAAATATCACAGGTAATATTGCACTGATTTACGGCATGCATTTTTTTACGTCAACATATTCTAAAGTCTTGTTTGTTTCCTAAAAGTGAGAAACTTTAGCGATTGGATCGTGTAAGGAGCTTGTGATCACAACTTCATCGAAAAAAAAAAGAGATAAGGAACCAATCGAGTATATTCAACACACCGACGGCTGAAAGACAACAACAAAAAAAAAAAAAAAAGTAAGTGCTATTTATTCTCATCACTTTTGTAGAGATCCTAAGTAGTTTTGTTTATTCAAAAAAGAAAAAAAGAAACCCTTATCAATTGGGTAACAAGTGTAATATTTTTTTTTTGCTTAAATTGGAAAGACATTAGTACCTACCTATCTAATTTATGTTTAAAACTTAATTTAAATTTCAATAGACTTGAATTGTCATAATTGCAAAGTTAGAAACAAGAATTAAAGGGAAGTAATGCAAACCAAACAAATCACAAAAATACGTATACAACAGTAGAATTTAAGTCGTATAACACGTAATGAAATTAAAGTTCATTGCATAATGATGCACCTATCTGAAGAAGATATTTATATATTTAATAAATGAATTTATAACGTAATGAACTGAGTTGAGTTACATTTTATGGGGTTGTTTATGTTTGGAAGTTTTCTTTCAGGATGTGGTGAATAGTACATCCATTCTTTGGATTAGGGACAGCATTATATAATACAGGTGCGAGCGTTGTCATGGCGTGTCATTGACATAGATAGGGAGGGAATGAATGCACCTACGCGACGTACCATCGAAGTTGCGAATCTCATAAGCGCAGTACTCATCGGTATTAAGTATTCAGATCACCTAAAAGATATTTTTTTTTTGTGATAAACCCTTGGCATGAAGTAGGTTATCTTTGGTTGTTGTGTTTGGTTTGAAGGACAAAGAACCACCCCATTATCCGGCGAGCTAGCTGAGCCATGCCGCCAGCATGTCAAGGTAGGTCCTAAAACAACCAGACGGTGACACAAGCAGCAACAATATATAATATATTTCAGAAACGTCTTTGCACTCCCAGAGAATTCAATCAGCACCGACATTAATAAGTCGCAGTCGTAGAATTTTGAATTACAGGAGATTTCATTGGGATGAGCTGCACAATTTCCTTTGCATCTTTGCCATGAGCTCATTTGTGTTTTAGCCTGCCTGACATTATGGGCCCAACTGATAAGTTACGTGAAGCTGTTGCAACTGTCCCAAGAGCATCCGCATTTACCTACTTTCAGACAATTAACTTAAAGACCTACTGTCGCTTAAGTTTTAACTAAAATAGTTTTACTGGTAAATGGAATATTGGATCGATCAAACAATGGTTCAAGAAAAAATACAAGAAAGGTAGGAACAATATTCTCGCCTATCGAAAAATATTCTAACGAACTTTATAAGCTGCAAACACCAAAAAGATTTAAAAGGAGAAACTCACCAACAAACTTATTGCCTTAATAATGTGTTGTTGGTTCTCACGCATTCTGGTATATGGGAACGGCAATCACAGGTTAAGTCTCGAAAAATAACGGCAATACCCAGTAAGTAACCATATTATTTTCGTTGCTTTTCTGGATACCAAAAAAAAAACAGCGATAATTTTCAAATAACAATACGAACTTAGAGCTGGGTCATTTTCACTCCTTTGACTTGAGATAAATATATATATTGTGAATCTAAAAAGTACCAAGTAGAGTGCAGTTGCTGTAATTGGTACTATACCTACATTGCTTTGCTGAGGTAGAAGTTCAATAAAACACATAAATTAGTAGCTGCTTGGCTAAAATGGAATGTAAACCACAGCTCAATCAAAAATGGCTGCTGCCTCTGGCAATACTATACTGACGACCTGTAGTTATCTCTTTTTTTTTTATATTGCCCGCTTAATTTTTTTGTGCCTTCCGAAAATAAAATAAGAAGCTGTTGCAGCCATATTTTCGAATGAATTCCTTGCGTTACTAGTCCTTTTGTGAAATAGTAATCTTAAGCAAAATTAAAATAAATGTATGAAAAGTTCACTGTAATATTGGCAACTTTCTGACAATAAATTATATTAGAGTGATTTCATGATTCGTTATCATTTTCTATTGCAAAATCAGTCAGTTGCAATATTTTTCAATTTAATTCATTAAATTCTATAAAACTGACAGCTATTTAGATTTAGGTATATGTAGTCACATTTCGATTTTAAGCCGCTAGGTGGCAGGTTACGGGTTCCAGTAGGTTTCCCTTTGAACAGACCCAGAGTTTTGAACGTCCCCATTCCAACTGTCAATTTAATTCAGCTGTCACTTGTGACTTCCCTTGGACGGTGGGATAAAACTTTAATTTTGTTCTACGTTCGTATCGCTCCAATGTTTATTATTTATTGCCTTCTAAAATAATAATAATAATATCAACAAAAGATTAGAAAAAATACAAACCAATCTGCATGCTTCAAACACACTTACGGGATTATACATATCAAACGTTTAATTTCCTTTAGCTTATCATGTTCAATAAATCGTAATAATCGCTCGTAAAACGTAATAATAAGCTTGTGTATTGCCTGCTGCAGCACCCCCCTGTCATCAATCAGCACTTAATCGTTCAATTAGTGAAATCTCACGCGCTTGTGTTACGAAGGAAATGGAAACAAACGCCAATGATGAGCCATCAATTCAAATTGACTTTGCCAAAGTGCCAATTGGGGCGTTGCGTCAACGTACCCGTTCTATTCTCTCGAGATCACTTAACCCAGTTAAGGTTCTGCCGTCAGAGGAGGGTTTTCCACGCGATTGGAGGGGTATTGCTCATCTAGCTGGTTTGCAGAGTCTCTATGGGCCAGTCATTAATTCAGAAACTGATCCTATGGCGAAAGTTTTATCGCTGTGGTGTACCGATGGCGATAACCAGACCGCAAACTTTGACAATCTAGTAAAATTTCTTGGAGTCATAGATCGCTGGGATGTGGCTGATGATCTCAGCGAAGCTTTGGGTGAGAATTTCAATTTCAAACACATGGCTTGCTTTGCTATGATTTCGTATCAAATATAAATATTTTTCCAGTTGAAGACGCACAGGCGTATAAATCAAAACGTTATCAGCAGCAGTTGATTGTAGCCCGACAGGAGGCTGCAGACGCACTTAAAGAAGCTGAAGGTGATACTTCTGAAACTTACCACCCAGATGCAAATATTCTCACAAAGGATGACGTGATAAGATCACAGCAAGGACTGCCACCGCAGCAATACGACGCTTTTGTCTTGTATGCCGATGAAGACATTGAATTTGCAACCGAACTTATCGATCGCATGGAGGAGGACCATCCCAAATTTGGTTTCAAGGTGAAATTAGAATTCACGGCCGATTGAAATTAGTGTAAATGTCTCTATTCTCCCTAAAAGCTTTGCTTAAAAGATCGTGATCTCATTGGAGGCTTATCATTTGAACACGAGGCCATACTGCGTCTGATTGCTGAACGCTGCAATCGATTGGTTGTTGTCGTTTCGACAGCATTCCTCAAGAGTTCGGCAAACACGTTCTTTGTGAACTTTGCACAAGCACTCCAAATAGGTAGGATAGCACATAAAATGTCATATTTACTTGTATACCAGTATCACTCCGTTCAGAGCAACGCCGCCGCAAGATTGTGCCATGTCTTTACGAGAACTGTGTGCTACCCCCAAATCTCATCTTTTATTTCCACTTGAAGTACCACCATTCGGGCAAGTTGTTCAATTTCTGGGAAAAGTTAAGCGATTCCATACGCAGCACCAATCCAATCGCGAATGGAAATGCTATTCGTGATGCACCAACTCCAAGGTATGAATTGAAAATTTTCATACTATCCATTAACCAGGACTTCTCTTCCTAGAATTCAAATCACAGAAATAACCGATTCGCCCACTCAACCCGCAATTGCTGGTCCACCAACAAATAGCGCTCCAATCAAGCTGCCCCGAAAGAAAGGAACGAAGCTACCAGGCGCGGATACTATGAAGGTCCATTCGAAGCCTGAGCCTAAAACTCGCAGCGCATTTACAATGATTCAGCTGAATACCCAGCAGAAGACGATAAGCGACGATAATACCAACGCTTACAGTTTGTCCGCAAACAACTGTGATATGAATCGAAGTGAAACGAATCTGTCTGAGCTATCTACAACGAACTCTAGTCGCAGCAACAAATCCAAGTGGTACAAGAAACTACTCTCGTCAAACAGTGCCAACAGCAAGGCGAACTCATCAGTCACAACCTCAAAGTCATGTGAATCGATTACGAAGCCAAAGAGCAAGAGGAGTTGGCTTAAGAAGCGACTAACCAGCAGCACGACCTAGGAAATGGTGATTTGGTGCCGGATACTAAAGCTACTAGAATACATTCCAATTTTTTGACCAATCTACACCCACACGCCAAAGTGTTTTACTGATGACCATTCTATACCACTGTGCTATTTATGTATATTTTTAATAAAATTTGTAATCTATTGTTTTTTATATGTGATACTGTTGTTTAAATGACGGTCGCCAAAAATCGGTTGCTTCTCTATGGATCATCATTGATATAAAATACGTCAGCCAAATTATCGTTATCGTAATGCAAATAGAGTAACTTCTGCGTGTGACTGCGATAGTCAAGTCAACTTAAAAATAAAATAAACAATTCCGCACTGAGAAATGCTTTCTTTAATCGCCTACGAGCATTCATATTCTTTAGATTCAATCATGGTTAATCATCTACGCTATTATAACTTCGCAACATTTTTCAGAAGGTTAAGTCTCGAATAATAACAGATATAGCTACAAAATGATGTAGTGATGTGATATTCGATTGGGCGAGAATCTTTTCAAGAGTCAATCGCATTTCGATAAATGTCTGTAAAATACGAGTTGGGATTTCAACGAATCGATTTATCAGTACCTTATAAACATACGTAATTGTTGTGATTGTACATTCTGATTCTATTCTGTCAAACGAACTTTAGAACTATCGTCGTTCGGTGGGCTATCATTCATTTGTAATTTCCATTTTATAAAAGAGTATGTGTTAAAAACAAGAGGAAGTGATATGACATAATGAATCAACATTTCTACAAAACTAATGTGACGTTCGATTGCGATGGAATAAAGATTTGCTCTCAGATATCAGATGGAATGTAAAAACCCAAACTGTTGCGCTCATTGTTTATACTTGTGAGCTTGGAGTAACTGGTATGTCTAGTCTAGCCGTTGACATTTCATTAAGTATTTTGCATTAATTGTTGGTTACATTTTATACAAAGTCATTTAAAACAAATTTTTAGTTGTTTAATATTAATAATCTAAAATAGGTGGACAAAATGCAGCGTGTTGATATTGTTGAAGTTAACCGCCCAAATGCTTACATTCTCACGAAAGGTGACGTAGAACGGTTGGAACAAGGTCTGCCACTGCTGCAATACGACGCTTTCGTTCTTTATGCTGATGAAGATATTGAATTTGCAACCGAACTCATCGATCGCATGGAAAAAAACGATTCTAGATTTGGTTTCCGGGTGAGTACAGTAAAAGCTAAAGGTGAAACAAAATCATACTTCCCTTTTTTTTCCGCTGCAGCTGTGCTTGAAAGATCGTGATATCATTGAAGGCTTATCAATTGAACGCGAGCCTGTATGCCGCCTGATTGCTGAGCGTTGCAACTGATTGGTTGTTATTGTTTCTGCAACATTCATCAATAGCTCAGCGAATACGTTTTTTGTGAACTTTGTAAATACAATCACTCCAAATAGGTAGGACATCAGATTAAATGTATATCCACTTGATAACTAGTACCACTCCGTCCAGAGCAACGTCACCGCAAGATTGTGCCAATCCTATACGAGAACTGCGTTCCACCTAATTCTTTCAGCTACCTATTCATGTTGAAGTACAATTCGGCGAAGATGTTCAATTTCTGAGAGAAGTTGAGCGATTGCCTACGCAGCACTACCCCCAACCCAATCGCCAATTGAAATCAAGAACCTTAGCAGAGAGGTGTACAACATTAATCGATGACATATTTACTACCAACTTCTGTATTTTTGTATCCGAGTTTTCTTTTATTCTAATACTCGAACCCGTGTTCATCTATTTGTAATTTTTGAAACAAAAATAGAAAAACAATTGATGTTTGAAGCAAAAATTGTGCTAGTAAAAGTTCAAACTGTATACTGCCAGGAGAGAGTAATAAATATACAGGCTACAGGACATGATGTAAGTCATGTAAAAATAAATTGACACACTGCACTCGCAACTTATCACTTTGATAGTTTGTTGAAATATATGCTCAAGTGTTCAAGAAACATTGCGCATGTTTGGTGGCCTTATTTACAAAAGTGAACAATCTGGCAGCGTTAAAGGAACACCAGATCATTGAGAACATTGCCGCCGTCCCTGAAAGTGTACAGGACAACCCAAGGTAGTCAACTCCTTGCCATGCAGAAGAAGTCGGCCTTTCGCAGAGTTCAACTTCGCGAATTTAGAGTCGGGACAATAGCATACGCTAGTACAAGATTTAACTACTGACCCAGGAGCTCAAAGATCAAAATGATGAAAGGCAACGTCGTTTGTTTGCTGACTGTGCTATAGAGCGTTTGAAAGAGAATCCCGATTTGGCGAAAAAATATCTCAAGCGACGAGGTGCATTTTTGTATGGCTGGCTATATTAACAAGCAGAATTGGAAATACATGTGACGACGCCAACCCAAATGGGGTCCATCAGGTGGCAATGCATCAATAAAAAGTTCCTGTTTGGTTCGGATTTTCGGCGATCATTTGGAAAATAACTCTGGGGAGACCATCACCAACAACGGCGAGCGCTACAGAATAATGCTAAACTTTTTTTTTGCCCAAATTGAACGATAGAGAGGTAGGCAACATGTGGTTTCAGCAGGGCGGGGCTGCGTGCCACACAGCAGACGCCACAATCGGTGCAGCCGCATAGGTGACCAAGATCGTGCGATTTGATCCCGCTACATTTTTTCTTGTGAGGATCCCTGAATTTAAAGGGTTATGCCAAAGGCAGAGTCATGAAATATTGGACCACCCGGGATACGTGCCACCGTCAAAAGCCGGGCTACGTTAGGCATTTTTCTTTATTAGTTCAGAGCACAACCTGAACAAAAACAAGTAAAAGTGTTATCATCGGCCTGGCCGATGCTTTGATACCCTCCACTGCGTACAAGTCATGCAAAATACCAGAACTACTTGACCGACATAGCATATTTTTATACCAACCTAACGACGATAAAAGAAGTCCTTTCACAAAACTTCATTCACCTAGGTTGATTCCTTTGGACGCTATCGTGTTTTCAACGGAAAGAGGGACACATGGGTCTTATATTGGTTTTGTATGGGAGGTACCAGAACTACTTGACCGACATAGCCAATTTTGAATACCAACCTGACGCCGACAAAAAGAAGTCCTTTCACAAAATTTCGTTCACCTACATCAATTACTTTGGGCGCCATCGTGCTTTCAACAGACAGAGAGACACATGGGTCCAATATTGGTTTTGCATGGAAGGTACCAGAACTACTTGACCGACATAGCTCATTTTCAATACCAATCTGACGCCGATAAAAAGAAGTCCTTATACCGAATTTCGTTCACCTACGTCAATTACTTTGAGCGGTATCGTGCTTTCAACATACAGAGAGACACATGGGTCCAATATTGGTTTTGTATGGGAGGTACCAGAACTACTTGACCGACATAGCCCATTTTCAATACCAACCTGACGCCGGTAAAAAGAAGTCCTTTCACCAAATTTCGTTCACCTACGTCAATTACTTTGGGCGCTATCGTGCTTTCAACAGACAGACAGACAGACAGACAGACAGACAGACAGACAGACAGACAGACAGACAGACAGACAGACAGACAGACAGACAGACAGACAGACAGACAGACAGACAGACAGACGGACATGGCTAAATCGATTCAGAATGTGATCCTGATTCAGAATATATATACTTTATGTGGTCTCCGGTGACTCCTTCTTGGCGTTACAAATGTATTGGCAAAGTGAATATACCTTCCTCTGGAGGGTATAAAAATTGGTGCGACTGTATCCAACAGTCCCGAAATTTATGTGTAAACATCGTGCGTGTGGTATGTGTGTGGCTTGATACACGTCATTGAGAAAAGAGGGAATTGTAATAACCGTATTCTTGATATATTATGAAACAGAGACAATACTGAGACCACCAACTTCGGCCGATTTCCCGTTACTTAGCCTACAAGCTATATTTCTATGGGGTGGCACATGCTAAGTGCGCTTGTATTGATACATAGAAATTCGTATTGACAAATGTCACGAAACTTCAGAACCAAATACATTCGCACCTTGCATATGCCACTTCCGCTTTGGGCAAAATGCCTTGCAGCGTTCATAGAATTTTATCCGTTGAATTTGAAATTGTTCGTTACGTGTGAATAATAATTTGTTTTAGGAATAAGTGTACATTTACTTAAAATATCTACGAAAAATTAAGAATGTAGGTTGGTTGAGGGAAAATAAAAACATTTTGAGCAAATTTTCTTCATTATTTAAGAAAAATTTACACACGAAATCGAAGTTAATTATATCCAAAAGCGGAAAATACACAACCATTTTTGTCCTAATATATTTCTAGTATATAAAACATCTCCTTTAGATAGTTTTATTAACCACACAAATCAAATTATTCACCTTCAATAAATTTCTAATTACTAACCAATGGCATTCAGTTATGCTAAAATGTGGTATTCCCGAACTCTTTCACATTTCCCCACGGTTGCCGAGGTTGGCAGCATTTATTTTTGTATTTTTTGTATGTTTTTGCATGTCATTCGGATTCATTCGGATTCCGAATTGATATAACACCGATAGGAATACAAAATGGCGAATTTGAAAAAAAACTGAGGGGGCCAGCGGCAAGAGGATTGTGAGTTGGGGGTCTCAGTATGGTTTGTCTATGTTATGAAATAACAATTACTTGCACGTAAACGCGCCCTCCACATTCTGCAGCTGTCTTTCCCATATCTGAAAATATTTCAATGTATCTTCAATGATGGCAAAACATTGCATATTTGTCAGAAATATGGAATTGTAGCAATTACGTATTCTCCTGTATTTTTTCGTTTTACTATTTAAACGCATGTGCAGATGCGAGTTGGATGACATATAAGCAGTGTATTAAACAGTGAAATCGAACAGTGAAACAACGCGCACTTAGATGTTTACACATCAACAAACACCCCTAACATATGCAGTGGAAAACATCCGTTTGCATTTGCATCCCCGCAAGTTAAATGTGTGGAATTACTCCACCAGAGATTCCAACAATGCGCTCTTAGATGTTTAGTCATCAAAAACCTTTTTCTAGATCAACTACGAGGATGGCTGACAAATGCAATCTAACCTCATCTTCGCCTAGCATTGGTCGAAACCTATAACCACGCAAAGCCAACGAAAAAGCAGAAAAATTGTACCGAAATCTGTGGAGAATAAATACTCGCCCAGATATATAAGTAGGCATCTATTCCACTTGGATGGTAACGCCCTACGCAGTCCAAGCAAATTCATTTTGTACTAGATTGTGGTTGCGATCGATCCTAATGATAAGCAATAGTATTTGTGTTGCATACCCAGCGGGTCACTGACATAAACTGTTATACAGGAAATGAAAGTGTTATTGGAATTTCATTCGGCTTGCATTGCATATTGTAGGGTGCTGGTCTACGACATTTTTGTTAGTTGTTGTCCAGCTGTGAATTCTGCGTGCCTGGTAACTCACGAAAGATTTGGCACCGACTTTTCTCGAGATGTCCGTCACAGTGAAGAAATGTGAGACCATCAAATATGAAAAACATGCTTTATTTGTTAATCAAAACACGAAGGCCCGAAAACAACAAATAAATGTAATTCACTCAGATCACTTGTGACTCCTTAACCTCAACTGTCATCCAACCCAGCTCATAAATGTATGCAATGATAAAACGCAGTGAACGACTGCGCATCCGTTTGCAATTTCCGTCCCCGCAAGTTAAATGTGCGGAATTACTCCACCAGAGATTCCAATAACGCGCGCTTAGATGTTTACACATCAAAAGTTTGTGTTTCTTTTTTAGCTCAGATACATCAGAGCTCAGAATTTGTGTTTCTTTTTTCGTTCAGAACGCGATCAGAGCGCGCGCTCGATGAGCTCAGAATAAATTGACTGATCAGGCTAAGTGAATAGCTGATTTCACACTTCCAGTCACATTTGACAGAAAAAAAAAACAGGATAAGCAAACAAATTTTAATGGTGGACGAACCTTGACTTGGAGCTGAAAATTAACCAATAAGATAAATAACAATTTATAAATATTAACTTATGCATTTATGACAATTATGTGCTCAAGTGTGTTTCATAAATACCTCATAATGCTCGAGCTCAGTTCAGAGCCTATTTAAACATGTTATATTTCATACATCAAATAATACATTGGTCGTTTTTTTTTCCATTGAGATTTATCGGTATTTTTCTAAAGACTAAAGCAATGCAGGTAAATTCTGTAAATTCTTTTTTGAACAACATCAACCATTAATCAACCAAAATGAGGAAAGTCCTAGGATACGAAAACTTTAAGATTCACGCATCTTGAATAATGTTTCGCCTTCAACATAACGACTGTGGTCTGTAGCACAACATTCCCTTCACCATTATTTAGAATTTCGTTCAACTTTCTGTCGAAATTAAGCAAAGCGTCAACCGCTGGCAATTCCATGAAAAAATAACTCCTTTGGATGGTTAACCAAAAAATTGTATTTTTCTTCTACCAGACCAAAGCCAGCTCAAGGGCACATGCGTTTTAGACACGTTGAGTGCATTCGCCTTCGGGTCATAAACCCAACTAGCAAAATAGGATCCCTATCAACACAATAACCGTCATACCATTTCGAACACCCACAAGCCACAACTGCGAAAGGGTTTCGTAATCCAAGCACGTCCCAAGGCAAAATGGGTTACAATCAACTTTAATCCAATGATGGACTTGTTGATGGACATTGAAAACAAAAATCGATATTGACTTAAACCATGAAACTTAACGGATAGCCCCGGGCCATGACCAACACAACTGTTGCCGGTCCTAATTGATACCACGTAGCGGAAGGAAAAACACTTTCGGATACAATAAAAACTTTTTATTGCCAATTTGATGACTGTGCAAGATTAGGAGGAAATATTTTCCGTCTTTTGTGCGATTATTTTGTCGGGGTGCGTGGAAATGGACATTATATATTTTGCTGGCTAACTTGTTGTCCCTCCCCAACTATAAGTATTAATTGAATTGTAATTCCAATGGAATGCTGTAAGTATATTCGGGGTGGTCCGATTGTATTTGAACGTTGCTGGCATGCGTTTACGTCCTTTGAACTTGTACGGCGCGGTTTGGTTGATATTCAAGTGGTTAGTGGTTATTGGTTTTTTGGATATTGAAAGTAGAATTGCTGCCATATGTTGCCAGATGTTGTGGGATGAATGGAATTGAGGATAATTAAGAATAATGTTAAGATATGTGCTATGTAGTATGGCAGCTATTAGGAATGTGTGCGCATCAGCAAATTATGCTTAGGTAGTTTTAATAAAATTGTGGTACAGATTATGGTTGCCATGGCGAGTGATTTACAGACAGACACAAAGAGGGTGCCTCGTCAGATGGTCAATTTTCCGGTTAATGCAAACAAATTAGGCACTATTATACTCTTTCACGGATTATCTATTGTAGTGCGAAAACAATTGAAACGATTCAATCTTCCTTTATTTATTTATTTATTTATATTTATTATTATATATTTAAAATTAAATAGTAAGCCAATTTGAAGACGTCCGCTCGTTTCTGTGTCAGGATCAGAATGTCCGTCTCTTCTCTCTGTTTCTACTTTTTGTCATTGTTAGTGTTGCCGTGGCGTTACACAATATGTACCAATTTTTTAAACTAACTAACGGGGCACAACACTCTACGGTATCACATAAAGAAACTCCGCTTGACGGAAGAAGAACTTTGTAGGGGCTGCGGTGATGAGAAGCTCTTGAGACACAACCCACTTCCTATGTCACTGCCTAGGTCCCCAACACTATGAGCACAGATTCCTAGGGAGACACTTCTTCCACGACCTAGACGAGCTTTCCAGCACACATATAGACAAGTTAATGAGCTTTATCAAATCCACAGGATGGTTTGTATTTGCAACAGCACAGTGAGTACTTAATCACGTGGATTCTTTTGGACAGGGTTGTTATGGGTAAGGGACAACCTTTTTTCCCCAATGGGCATCACAATAGGTCAATACTGACCTGAGTGTGGCACGGAGCAATCCACTAAAACCCACCAACCTATAACCTATTGTATTCGTACAAAGTTTCGAACTCGAGATTTTAATTAATTCTGACATAACGATGATATAGTGGGTCTCGCAGTCCTATCTGTCTGTCTATCTGTCTGCTCCTGAGGCCTAAACGCCAGTACAGATTTGTTTTAAGCTTCGGATTTGGAGTTTAAAAAAGTTAGATTTTTTCGAAAACGGCTCAAACGATTTCAACCAAAATTAATATTTGTGCTTAAGTGGGTGGGGTTTACATCGCTGAATACCCAGTTCTTCACTACTTTTGAAAATCAGACTTATCTCAAAAACGGTTCATACGATTTAGCGAAAATCCCGTGGAAGTGAATCTAATATGGTCATGGCCATTTATAGCTTGATGCAAACTCAGCTTTTCTCTTATTATCGTACTTGCAGTAAAATTGATACTTTTAAAATTATTGCTTCATTAATTTTCCATTCCAACGTCACCATTTTCCTATAAGTTTTTTTTTTGCTGATAATCGATTTTAACTCCTTTTCGTTTGACATTGACGTTGTCAATAACTACATTCTGTGTTTGACGGAAAACGACAGAGAAATGCAAATAGAAAAGTAAATATGGATCTGTGATAAATCTGACTTAGGTACATACTTTTTTTGGTGGCGTTACGACAAGCGCCCAAGCCTAGCTACTCGTAGCTGTCTCCAGTTCCGCACACGAAGTTGGTTGAGGTCGCCCTCCAATTGTATGCGCTGCAACTTTGGTAAGGTCTACCCCTATGCGACGTTTTCTGTCAGCAGTGGACTCGTTGTATCGCTTTTTTAACAGGTCAGCGTCGCTTTTATGTCCCTTAAGTTAATCTTTTAACCTTCTCCCCACTAGGTACATACTACACTCCATCGATAAAAAGTGGACCGAATATTGCTCGAAGAATCTTTCAAATAAAAATATTGGAGCCCAGTTAGACAATTCTGATAGATTTACTAGCTTCTAAGTCTTGTTACTGGCAATGTGTTTACTCCAAGAAATTAGAAAGATTTTGTCCCTTCCAATGGGCAGACTAGACTTCAAGTTTGCGGCTGAAGATTGACTTTGAATGGGAGATTACTGTCAGAATGAAATTTTTCAAAAGCCACAACAATACAAGAAATGTTTATATTTATAGAACGACTTTCCACAACGTACAAAATCCACAATGAATGAAAGTAAAGTATCAAGACACAACACTAGCCCAGAAACTAAATTGGAACACCCACGTGTGAAAATACTATTAGGCAGGCTACGACTTGCTAAAGATTATTGGAAACTACGTCACTATCTCGTCATGCCATTTATTACTTCTTTTTCTTCGCTACTATGATGGAAAAAGCCAACAACAAGGTATAGTAATTATGGGTACCTCTAGAGAATTTTCCTTATTGTTATTTGACTTTGTAAATATTGCAACCTTTTGCTAAATTCATTTGTTCCGGTCGACTCATTGTTCAATCAATTTCGGCTGACATTCTCCGCAAAATCCCTCTTGACAGATAATTCTTACATTTGTTTGACTTGTATTACCCAAAAAACTCATTGCAAACAAAAGTCGGATACAAAAGGGTTTTAATTCTTAATTTGACTGTCAAAACATTTTCGTTAGACATTAAGAAAACATCCACATTTGTCTGACACTAAGAAAACAACACTGCTGTCCATGCGTGAAATGCACATCAAACAAAGCCCGGACTATGCCGAAGCAATGGATGTGCCATGCCAACCCTCATCATCCGGTAAATTTACCCATTCTTTTATTTTCGCCATTTCTCTTGGGAAAAGTATGTAGCACTTGTTCTGTTTTAACTCTTTAAAGTCATAACCGTTTCACTTTGGATGGGTATAAAATTGCTGCAGATTTATGACTATACCTATAGCTTTTTCTACATATTGGTAAATTGGTAAAAGGTAATTCTTTAGCGTTCTCATTTAAGAATAATCCTAAATTACAGATAGTGAAATAGTTTCTCTTCATGGTCAGTAACACTGTTCTGGCTGTTTCTCATAGTTGTGACTTAAACTTACATAATATGCCGCTGGAGTCGTAGTCGCTGTGGCTAACGGCCATATTATTCACTCCGGGTGTAACTCAGTTTTAAGTTTATTTTACACCCGATCATTAATCCGCATTTTTTAAACCCGATAATTTAAACCTGCGTCCATATTATTCACTCAAAAACACGCATTAAACCCGCTGGATTTAAATGCGGATTTAAAACACTTTAACCCGTTTTTAAGGTAGTGAATAATATGGCCGTAATAGTTAAAGGGATTGTATTCTTGCAAATTCGTACAAACTTCAAGCCACTGCCTGAAATAATCTTTTGAATTCCCACAATAGGGTAGGGGCTATGGATGATGTGTGATCATAGTCACTTAAGTATTAAGAGTAAGACCTGCACCATTGACTGCTGAGCCAATGTTGGCTAAAAGTGAGTATAAAAGAATTCCCGTCTTTGACGCAAAAACTCTAGTATTAGCTAACGAAAGCCCAAACCATTAAACCCGTGAATATGTAACTTATATCACAGAAGAGCCGCATTAAATCTATCCCGTGGCACAAATATTTTTTGCTGAAAAGTTTCACAGCGAGCGTCTTTTTAAATTTTCAACCAATGTGCTTTATCTCTATTTGTCAACGGACGCAGAAGTATAAAGTTAACTTTTTTTACAAGGTCCTGCCAAATAAATAGAAAACATTAAAAGATCACTGTCTATCCACAGCAGGTATTAATTTTTGCTTGATATTTGACAGCACTCCAAGGATATTTCCCAGCACTAAGGCTGTGTCGTGAGTGTATTTTTTTTTTTATGCTAAGATGATAGATAATATAAATACAACTATCCAGTAATCCGTCATTGGAATATGTCCATTCATTGAAAAGAAATAATAAGTGAATACTTACGACTGTTAACACACGATGAAACTTAAGCTATGTTAAATACCTCCCATTGGGGACCTAAGCTGGTTTCACGTATTGTATCATAAATATAATCTACGAGACACCTGTCCTTGTTAAAGCAGGTACATGCATAGGCTCTAGGAATACTATAAAAGCATTACCCTTAGAAGCAACCACAAAGACAGTCCTCTTTGGTATTTCAATCTGCACCCTGCAAAGCAGACAACAATGCGTTTGTTCAATGCATGAGGAAATTGCAAAGCACACAAGTTCTTGTTGGATGAAATTGAAATGAAAGCATAGCGTAAGCTTTTACGTTTGAATTTTCCACAAAGGATATAAATACTCTCATAGCCCGTTGTCTCCATTGTATAGGTTATATTGGCAATCAAAATCCTTTCAAACAAAGATGCTTGCATCGTAAATGGCTTTTGTCTGGTCTCCTATCTGTGCAGTATCACAGTTATTCCAGGATACTTTTAAGAAATACTTTGGTGAATTTATGGGATTACCACCTACTACGGAGTACTGGTACCGTCTGACCACTACCAGTCGAACTTAAACCTATTGATTGATATTCGAATCACAAAGTGAAAGACTCGATAAGAAAGACCGAGTTGTCTGTAGCAATAAGCAAAATCAAATAGGCAAACAAAACAAAACAATCTATAAAGGTTTTTTAATACCTAAGGACGGGTCGATTTTGAAGTAGAATAAAAACAGCTGTGAGTTACGATCCCAGAGTCTATAAATGTCACGAAAAGAGCTTCCCAATGGTCCGTTTGGACTCGGCATAAAATTGTAGATCCCTTCCATTCGAAAAACGAAAAACTCACACAAAACGAATGGTTGTGAGAAGCTTGGCTTTTTCTTTATTTGTAAGGCTTCTCATGGTGGCACGGATTCGGGTCGTCCAATTTTTAATGATTCTGCCGCATAGATCCGGCTGAATTTGAGATGAATTTTTCCCCAAAATCGGGGTCCCCTTCCAGATAGCGAAGCCCAGATAGCGATCAAACGGCGATGTCCTTTACTATTTTTATCTTTGAGCTCCTAAGTCAGTTGAATCTTGTGCGAGTGTAGGCCCAAGTCTCCACGTTTAATTCGCCAAGTTGTACTCTTCGAAAGGCCAACTTTTTGTGCTTGGAAAGGAACTAGCTACCTCAGGTTCTATTGTATAGTTTCAGGAACCGCAGCAATGCTCTCGGCCGATCTGGCGTTCCATTGACTTACGGTTGTCTTGAATTTGCAAAGTTCCCACTGACGAACACTCTTTTTCATAATAAAGGTTTGTTATCTGGACATACTTCTCAATCGTATAATTTGCAAGGGTAATTTTAAATCAGTGACAAAATAATCAACAATAGATTAAGGCGCCACCGAAAGAACATGCTGTAAACATTGACCCGTCCAAATTGAAAACTCCCTTATGTTGAAGAACAATAATTATTATTTTAAAAGCAAAAACTCACCTTCCTTTTTATAGTTTCAGATATAGCTGCTTTACACTGCAATTATCTATAGGTAGCACAAACAAGAGCTCTTATATTTTAGAGAACCTAGAACAAGAGACTCATGTCCTAAGCGTTGAATTACTGAACATATAAATGTATGCGAGCTTTTCCTGTGGTCACAATGACGGATGCTATTCAAAGCAAGTAATCTCGAGCAAAGGACGACGGTGCTCTTACGAAACAATTCTCATGCGCTTTGTCGCATACTTGAATTCCAGAGGAAAACTAGAAACAAAATATCATCCTACACAGAAACATTTCCCGCTACCGTTATATACTCGTACGTTCATGTCACCTCAACAATGCTGGCCAATATTGCATTAGGAAACTCGACGACAACTATGAAACTGAATCGCTTTAGGAGGCCATGCAGCTTTACAATTTAGTTTCATGATTATTGTAGATGTACGATGCAGTAGCAAACAAAAAGACATGAGAATTGCGTTACCGCAGACGTCTGCTTACACTAAGCCAACCACCCACCCACTCGGTTATCTTTCCAGGTACATTAATCCGTTCCTCACAACGTAGAATCCCAAGGGAATTTATGAAGGCCAGTACAACAGTATATTTGCCATATTTTCCACTGAATTTCATTCATCTGACAAACAATGCAAAAGGATTAAAGGATTTTGAGCTCTAAAGCTGAGAAATGAATATTAATGCATATCCTTTGCTGGATGTTTTCATACTTAATGGTTTCTTTTGAAGTTTAAGGAAGGCAACGGACTCAAATGTCGAACTTGTTCGTCTAATTTGGATTGAAGTGAAAGACGGCTTTCATCTCAGATTATGAAGCTTCAACGTTGGTGCAGACGGGAAGACTTTCTTTCGCAAGAAAAGGTGTGTAGTCCTACGAAGACGATGTCACGTGCAATTGCATTTGTTTGCGATTTGATGGTTTTATTGAATTCGAGCAATATCGACGATGATAGTAGTTATACGGGTCGACTGATACGGGTATGCCTTACCTGGTGTCCTACAGCTACAATAAAAGCAGGGTCCTGATGCACTCGATTGAAAGTTGCACGTGGGGTCAAATACCCAACCATGTGAAACTGCGACGCCATTCGCAATGTTACAAAGCAGATCTTTTTATTTGCAAGGAATTGCCACGAAATGGAACATACAAAAGAAGGATAATAAACTGTAGCATATACTATAGTGACTGCTGGAAAAAAGGTAGCCTACGCATCTTGCTCTGCAATTTTTATATCAAAACTGGAAAAGACCTAAATCAACTGATTGGCGTCTACCATGTAGGCTCGGTAAGTCCAGCGTCAATATACTTGCCATCGAAATGGGCGAAATGTATTTAGATTTTCCCTGATATCTCATGACCGCTTGTAAATATCAAAGCACGGGTTCGTGCTAACCAAGCTTGTGTGTGGTCGTACGTCAGACTCCACTTTACGGTTGCTAAGGAATGGACCATTGATACGCCTGGTAGGTGAACATTAGTATCCAAGGTATTTGGTTTCGCGTTTTGTTGGATTTTTGTTATTAGGGTTTTTGAATTTTCATTAAGTTTGCTTTTTAGAGCTTCGTGCCATTTTAAAAAAATTAAATAAATAAAAAAATTTTGGCGTGCCATCGTACAGTCTTGCTCTAATTTTCTAGTGACTACTAGAAACAAAAATAAATAATTTTACACTGCGCAGCATTTTATTTGTAAACATATAAATTCATTATTTAAGTTAACAGTTTTTTATTCATTTTAAATAAAAGAAATAAATTTCAGATTAACAAAAAACAGAGAAACAATCGGATTTCTCAATTAGTGACGTGCCAATAATAATTCGTCGCGTGCCATGGATTCGCCATCACTGGCTTTAGATCAAAGAATCCCAAATTGCTTTCAATGTGATAAATAAAACGGCTAACTTCATTTTCCGGTGGAAGCCATAATTTAAACGATAGTTTGAAAGGGCGTTTAAATATCTTTCAGATTGGCTACGAATTTTTGGATTTCTTTTGTATTTTGATTTTTTTTTAACATAATTTCCCAAAATCAAAAGATGAAAAATATGTTCCTTTTTTTAATCAATTATGCATTTATTACTTAAACTAAAAATGTAGTAATTTTAATTATCTTTCCATTATGTGTTTATGCAAGCGCATGGAGCAGGAAGATTGAATTTTAGATTTTGTTTAATAGAAACAATATGACGATATAACATCTGCTATTTTTGACAAAAGTAACCTTATAGGCGAACATTTAGTAAAAACAAAAATTTCGTATTCTAGGGTTAAATCCATATACAACAGAGTTTGTAGAGCCAAACTGTGTTGGCAGACAGTAGAGTTATGTCCACTTCCAGACTTATGCCATATCTCTCAAGTTGATTAGAACGACGGATAATACTTGATGCTCCATTTGGATAATGGGCCTCACAAATAAGCATTTTTAACCTTCACACTAAATATTTTGTAGGTCACAATGGGAAATTTTATATAATAAACCATTTATAAACCAAAAGTAAAATTTTTTTTCAATTTTACCCTTTCGGTACTATCATTGGTAGAATATTAACAAAAAGTTTAGGTTTTGGTTTTATTACCTATGTTCTTGGTTTTATTATACCTTAAAGAATACTTCAAAATATAATATAATTGTTGATATTATTTGCAAAGCCTCAATAGGCCTGTCTGCAGAAGATAATACTACCTTGCTGTTTGTTTATTTGTATGTGGTCTTGTGTCTTCATAATGCATTCCTTAACAACACAATCCATATGGATTTCGCAGACAGTGGTTAATGAATCAATGTTTGTTTTCAATTCATTCTGAAGATATACACATTTACATTTTCAACGTACAAATATTATCAAGTCGAAAGCTTGTGGTCATCAAGTTGTGCGATAGCAAAACTGATTACTGATTTTGGAACCCTAAAAGATCCGGAACTGGATTGCATTGTATTTTAGGTGATATGAAATATGATATGAGTACTCATTTTAAATTAGTAGCACTTATTTTAAATTAGTAGCACACATTTAAATCTGACTGGAGTAATAAAAAGCACTCAGAGGCAAACACTTAACAGACTATCTGTGAATATTTAACAAAGACAGCTAAAAAGATCGGGCTAGCTACTGTGCCTACTTGCAGAAAGAGGACATCTTTCCTTATTCAGATGGCATCGATGCAAAAGATTATGATGAGAAGAAATCTTACACAATGTAATATAATAACTAGATGAAACCTTCCTGCTGCAGCTAAAGTAGTAGCCACCGTGTAGCTCAAAAGATTAGAAGCAGACACCGATTCAAGGTAGAAGTGCAAGTGCTGTGCTATCATTTCAAATGACCATTTTTAGTTTTAGAAGTAGCGACGTCTGAGTTGAAGGTATTCGTTGTTATTCAGTCTTCAGAAAACAAAATAAATAAGTAACCATCTCTGCTGTGAAGTGATGAATAATTTATCATCACAGTTTACACAGCAGCTTTTCATTTTATCATATCATAAGCATGTGATTCTCCAACTCATTATGATAAACTGCTGTCAAATGTGCACTAAAATGGTCAAAATATTTCCCCCCAAAAAATCTAAAAACCCGAAACTTTTTATACCCTCCACAGGAAGGTATATGCACTTTGTCATTACACTTGTAACGCCAAGTAGGAGTCACCGGAGACCTCATAAGGTATATACATTCTGAATCAGGATCACATTCTGAATCGATTTAGCCATGTCCGTCTGTTTGTCTGTTGAAAGCACGATAGCGCCCAAAGGAATTGACATAGGCGAATGAAATTTGGTGAAAGGACTTCTTTTTATCGGCTTTAGGTTGCTATTAAAAATGGGCTATCTCGGTCAAGTAGTTCTGGTACCTCCTATACAAAACCAATTTTGCATGACTTGTATGCAGTGGAGGGTATCAAAACATCGGCCAGGCCGATGATAACAGTTTTACTTGTTTTGATTTTTATTCGATTCAAAATAACTGACTTTGGGGACCCCATATGTTTCTTCGGGTAGTCGGTATGTCCTAATTTTAGTGTTGACGTCTTCCACTGCATATAAGATATCTTCTAAAGTATCAGATGGAGGTGTCGTTTTTCGTGTATAAATACGTGGCATTTTTTTGAATAAGATAATATTAGATCAACGCTTAGATCATTTAAAAAGCGTGTTTAAAATTACCCCAAAGAGTTTACTTTTACCCCATTTCGGTGTTCGTATTTAACCATGATGGGTACCTAATTGTAAACAGCCAATAAGTTTTGTAATTTGTTAGAAAGAATTAAAAAAACACATCACATATATTAACGCTTATATATAACGTAACTATAAATAAAACAGCTTTTTATTCTTTTCATTTAGCTATATGTATTTTATGTTTTAAAATTATACCGTTATATACTCGTACGTTCATGTCACCTCAACAATGCTGGCCAATATTGCATTAGGAAACTCGACGACAACTATGAAACTGAATCGCTTTAGGAGGCCATGCAGCTTTACAATTTAGTTTCATGATTATTGTAGATGTACGATGCAGTAGCAAACAAAAAGACATGAGAATTGCGTTACCGCAGACGTCTGCTTACACTAAGCCAACCACCCACCCACTCGGTTATCTTTCCAGGTACATTAATCCGTTCCTCACAACGTAGAATCCCAAGGGAATTTATGAAGGCCAGTACAACAGTATATTTGCCATATTTTCCACTGAATTTCATTCATCTGACAAACAATGCAAAAGGATTAAAGGATTTTGAGCTCTAAAGCTGAGAAATGAATATTAATGCATATCCTTTGCTGGATGTTTTCATACTTAATGGTTTCTTTTGAAGTTTAAGGAAGGCAACGGACTCAAATGTCGAACTTGTTCGTCTAATTTGGATTGAAGTGAAAGACGGCTTTCATCTCAGATTATGAAGCTTCAACGTTGGTGCAGACGGGAAGACTTTCTTTCGCAAGAAAAGGTGTGTAGTCCTACGAAGACGATGTCACGTGCAATTGCATTTGTTTGCGATTTGATGGTTTTATTGAATTCGAGCAATATCGACGATGATAGTAGTTATACGGGTCGACTGATACGGGTATGCCTTACCTGGTGTCCTACAGCTACAATAAAAGCAGGGTCCTGATGCACTCGATTGAAAGTTGCACGTGGGGTCAAATACCCAACCATGTGAAACTGCGACGCCATTCGCAATGTTACAAAGCAGATCTTTTTATTTGCAAGGAATTGCCACGAAATGGAACATACAAAAGAAGGATAATAAACTGTAGCATATACTATAGTGACTGCTGGAAAAAAGGTAGCCTACGCATCTTGCTCTGCAATTTTTATATCAAAACTGGAAAAGACCTAAATCAACTGATTGGCGTCTACCATGTAGGCTCGGTAAGTCCAGCGTCAATATACTTGCCATCGAAATGGGCGAAATGTATTTAGATTTTCCCTGATATCTCATGACCGCTTGTAAATATCAAAGCACGGGTTCGTGCTAACCAAGCTTGTGTGTGGTCGTACGTCAGACTCCACTTTACGGTTGCTAAGGAATGGACCATTGATACGCCTGGTAGGTGAACATTAGTATCCAAGGTATTTGGTTTCGCGTTTTGTTGGATTTTTGTTATTAGGGTTTTTGAATTTTCATTAAGTTTGCTTTTTAGAGCTTCGTGCCATTTTAAAAAAATTAAATAAATAAAAAAATTTTGGCGTGCCATCGTACAGTCTTGCTCTAATTTTCTAGTGACTACTAGAAACAAAAATAAATAATTTTACACTGCGCAGCATTTTATTTGTAAACATATAAATTCATTATTTAAGTTAACAGTTTTTTATTCATTTTAAATAAAAGAAATAAATTTCAGATTAACAAAAAACAGAGAAACAATCGGATTTCTCAATTAGTGACGTGCCAATAATAATTCGTCGCGTGCCATGGATTCGCCATCACTGGCTTTAGATCAAAGAATCCCAAATTGCTTTCAATGTGATAAATAAAACGGCTAACTTCATTTTCCGGTGGAAGCCATAATTTAAACGATAGTTTGAAAGGGCGTTTAAATATCTTTCAGATTGGCTACGAATTTTTGGATTTCTTTTGTATTTTGATTTTTTTTTAACATAATTTCCCAAAATCAAAAGATGAAAAATATGTTCCTTTTTTTAATCAATTATGCATTTATTACTTAAACTAAAAATGTAGTAATTTTAATTATCTTTCCATTATGTGTTTATGCAAGCGCATGGAGCAGGAAGATTGAATTTTAGATTTTGTTTAATAGAAACAATATGACGATATAACATCTGCTATTTTTGACAAAAGTAACCTTATAGGCGAACATTTAGTAAAAACAAAAATTTCGTATTCTAGGGTTAAATCCATATACAACAGAGTTTGTAGAGCCAAACTGTGTTGGCAGACAGTAGAGTTATGTCCACTTCCAGACTTATGCCATATCTCTCAAGTTGATTAGAACGACGGATAATACTTGATGCTCCATTTGGATAATGGGCCTCACAAATAAGCATTTTTAACCTTCACACTAAATATTTTGTAGGTCACAATGGGAAATTTTATATAATAAACCATTTATAAACCAAAAGTAAAATTTTTTTTCAATTTTACCCTTTCGGTACTATCATTGGTAGAATATTAACAAAAAGTTTAGGTTTTGGTTTTATTACCTATGTTCTTGGTTTTATTATACCTTAAAGAATACTTCAAAATATAATATAATTGTTGATATTATTTGCAAAGCCTCAATAGGCCTGTCTGCAGAAGATAATACTACCTTGCTGTTTGTTTATTTGTATGTGGTCTTGTGTCTTCATAATGCATTCCTTAACAACACAATCCATATGGATTTCGCAGACAGTGGTTAATGAATCAATGTTTGTTTTCAATTCATTCTGAAGATATACACATTTACATTTTCAACGTACAAATATTATCAAGTCGAAAGCTTGTGGTCATCAAGTTGTGCGATAGCAAAACTGATTACTGATTTTGGAACCCTAAAAGATCCGGAACTGGATTGCATTGTATTTTAGGTGATATGAAATATGATATGAGTACTCATTTTAAATTAGTAGCACTTATTTTAAATTAGTAGCACACATTTAAATCTGACTGGAGTAATAAAAAGCACTCAGAGGCAAACACTTAACAGACTATCTGTGAATATTTAACAAAGACAGCTAAAAAGATCGGGCTAGCTACTGTGCCTACTTGCAGAAAGAGGACATCTTTCCTTATTCAGATGGCATCGATGCAAAAGATTATGATGAGAAGAAATCTTACACAATGTAATATAATAACTAGATGAAACCTTCCTGCTGCAGCTAAAGTAGTAGCCACCGTGTAGCTCAAAAGATTAGAAGCAGACACCGATTCAAGGTAGAAGTGCAAGTGCTGTGCTATCATTTCAAATGACCATTTTTAGTTTTAGAAGTAGCGACGTCTGAGTTGAAGGTATTCGTTGTTATTCAGTCTTCAGAAAACAAAATAAATAAGTAACCATCTCTGCTGTGAAGTGATGAATAATTTATCATCACAGTTTACACAGCAGCTTTTCATTTTATCATATCATAAGCATGTGATTCTCCAACTCATTATGATAAACTGCTGTCAAATGTGCACTAAAATGGTCAAAATATTTCCCCCCAAAAAATCTAAAAACCCGAAACTTTTTATACCCTCCACAGGAAGGTATATGCACTTTGTCATTACACTTGTAACGCCAAGTAGGAGTCACCGGAGACCTCATAAGGTATATACATTCTGAATCAGGATCACATTCTGAATCGATTTAGCCATGTCCGTCTGTTTGTCTGTTGAAAGCACGATAGCGCCCAAAGGAATTGACATAGGCGAATGAAATTTGGTGAAAGGACTTCTTTTTATCGGCTTTAGGTTGCTATTAAAAATGGGCTATCTCGGTCAAGTAGTTCTGGTACCTCCTATACAAAACCAATTTTGCATGACTTGTATGCAGTGGAGGGTATCAAAACATCGGCCAGGCCGATGATAACAGTTTTACTTGTTTTGATTTTTATTCGATTCAAAATAACTGACTTTGGGGACCCCATATGTTTCTTCGGGTAGTCGGTATGTCCTAATTTTAGTGTTGACGTCTTCCACTGCATATAAGATATCTTCTAAAGTATCAGATGGAGGTGTCGTTTTTCGTGTATAAATACGTGGCATTTTTTTGAATAAGATAATATTAGATCAACGCTTAGATCATTTAAAAAGCGTGTTTAAAATTACCCCAAAGAGTTTACTTTTACCCCATTTCGGTGTTCGTATTTAACCATGATGGGTACCTAATTGTAAACAGCCAATAAGTTTTGTAATTTGTTAGAAAGAATTAAAAAAACACATCACATATATTAACGCTTATATATAACGTAACTATAAATAAAACAGCTTTTTATTCTTTTCATTTAGCTATATGTATTTTATGTTTTAAAACAATTGTACTCAACTCCAAAAAACTTGAAAACACGGAGAAATTAATAAATAACGAAAACGGGCCAAACTGAATCTGTCAGCATAAAGGGAATAATATTGTATTTTCAAATAAAGACAATTACCCCTGTTCACAATTACCTCCCTTGAGCCTTTAGATTAAACTATGAATGTGTCTTGCTACATCTTTTTAGTTATTTTCCACCGTCAGTCGGTTAATAATTCCATGAGATCCTGAATTTCCAACAAAAATATGCAAGTACCTAGCCCTAGTTTATCTTAGTAAAAGATTACCATCAATAATATGTACAATGCAAGTCTTCCATAACGATTGTATTCGTATATTGCTTGCTAAAGTTTATAATTGTTATCCTTTTTCATTTCAGCACGTAGCATATTCATATTTATTATCATCCTAATAAAAATCAGTCCCAAGAGAAAAAACCATCCAGCTTTTTCTGAAAGTCCTTTTTATTTTCTACATCAGTTCAGTCCTATAAATACTTTCACCCAGTCACTCATGTTTCTGTATGTCAATCCGATTTAATTCTAAATTGGACGACTACCTGGTCAGCTTGTTGCCCCGGCACCATCTTGTTATTGTGGAATTACCAATTACTATTTTCCCCATCATACGTACTTGGTAAATTTATGTAATGAATACGAGCATCGAGCATGCCTGCCAACTTGAAAAGAGAGCCTATGACATTGACTACGCAAATGCGAAAATATTTATACCGGCAGTCAATAATCCCCATGAAATAATACGAGTACTTCCATCGCTGGGGGCAATTTCTGGAGATAAAATTCCTGTGCGTCCTTGCCACTGTCCACAGAATTCGCATAGCTTTAATAAGTCCTACTTTATGGTTTCAACAGAGGTATGTATTTTTTGTTGGGAGCAAGATAATTTAAGCCTTGCTCGGGTATATGTGGAATATTACGAAAGAGCATACACCATGTAGTACGTGCTTGCATTAATTTGGGAAGGATGTTAATTGAAATATCATATGAGACAGATATATATGTTAAACACCGTAAATTTAATTCATTACTTAAAGTAGGCGAACTGGCTCAATGGTTAGTGCGACGGACTAATGAGCCAAGGTTTTCATGTTCAACCAGAGGACTAGCACAAATTATGCCTTTGCACTACCTCAACTTTTGTGGACGTCTGTCAAATATCTTAAAACATAAAAGTCCTGATAAATCTAAGCAATTCAACGGTTTGGACTCAGCATAAAACTAAGAGTCCCTTTCATTCGCCTATAGAGAACTATATCGATCTGTTTTATCTCTGCCTCCCAATTACATCGCTGGACAACAAACTTGTGTAAATAAAAATTTAGAGTTAATTACGGCAGTTCTTATGGACTTCCGATTATAATCATCTGCAAGCTTTAATAATGAGCACGAGAGTTATGAGTGAACAACAAGATATACTACTTTATTTACTGTGTGCTATCCTGTCTGTCAGTTCAACTCAATGCTTGTTTCGAAGGTGAGTTTTGCACGCTCTTTCGCATGATACCTGATGAATGCCAATAATGGTAGCATATATTTAGCGGCCCTGTCCTTCCGGGGCACATATATGAGGTAGTTGTCACCCCTTTGGGGATTTTTCTTTGTAGAGAGATTTAATATTGCCGAAATGGTTGTAGGTATGTCCGATGTATTTTGTTTAAACAAAAACGAACACAGATATGAAATGACGAACGAGGAAATCAATTTAAAACGTGACAAACAATATGGAAGCAGAACAAAATATTCATCGAGAGATTGACTTTTGACTGTAGATGTCTGCTGTATATTATGTAACATATTTTAGCATGTAATTATATATCCGCCTGCTTTGCTAGGCGTTAACATTTTTAACTTTTCCATTACGTAGTAAGAGAAAGATATTGTATTCGTAAAAAATTTCAAACTCGAGATGTTAATCAACTCTGACATTACGATAGAAGAGGAACTCAAAAAAGTGGGTGGAAAAATTCTGTCTGTCTGTATGTTCGTACAAACTTCAGATTTGGAGTATGGGGGCTTACAGTTCGGGCCGTTTTTTTGCACGGTAACCTCAATATTAATGGTAGGTATTTCCTATATAAGTTTTTCATTCCAGTTTGATTGGTTCGAAAACGGCTCTAACGATTTCAACCAAAATTGATATTTAAACTTAAGTAAGTGAGGTTCATAATTGCATACTCAGTTTTCCGCTAAGAAATCGAAAAACGGAGATTTTGGGAATTTGGACATACATTTATCTCGATTGTAACAAAAATTCATTTCTAAGGTTATATGGTCATTTATTCATTTTCTTTGTATTGCGTCCTTAATTTTCAATTCGAATCACCGGAAACGCTAATTTTAAAAACTGCTCATATTTCGAAAACGCCATTTTCGATTTCCATAAAACTTTAAAAACCAAGTAGTGCTTACAAGAACAATAACTTGTACTCGGTTTTCAGCTAAAAAGTTGAGCAATAGTATTTTTCAAACTAATCATTGCAATATTTGGTACTGTTTAGTCTGCCAAATTTTACAAGATCAAACGATTTCGATCAAAATACATATTAAAAATAATATATGTATTCTTAATAAGATCCTGTATTAGGTTTTCCTCAAAAAGCGCCACCTATTGGGTTTAAAACTCCAAAACTATCCTACCTTTCAAGCTGTAACGAACCATGCACATGCACAAAATTTTATTGAAATCGGGTAAGTGGTTTCGGAGATTGACAAGACCATAATACACAATAAAAATCTTGGCATTGAAGTCGCCTGTCATGGGAAATTATTAATCAGAAACAAAATCGGTTAAAGCATTACAGAGAACATCAATTCATAACACAATACAACTTATTTTGATATTAGGTAGATACCTAATTTTACCAAAGAACAATTATGACGGATGTTTTCTGTTTAAAAAGTTGCTTGAACTATAGCCACCCTTATTGAAATGCTGGCCTGCTGTAGGTACATGAGACTCCTGTATATTTATTGCTGGTGAACATTTTATTTTTTTCGCCATGCCACTAGAAGTCCTGTCGTTATAACGTGTAAACAACCATTATCTTCAACTTTTCGCTCATGGAAACTGCGAAGTGTGTGTCATTAAAAGTTTTAACAACATGATCTCCGGCAAGCGTCTTTTGTACAAAATCCTATCACAGAAAAGGAATAGCGTTGCCAGAAATATAAGTTTGTATTTTTTGTATATGCGGAATTCGTTTTTGTTGGTGATGGTTGCCATGATAATTTGTCTAATTAAAAAATAACAGACAATGAAAATGTAATTTGCCTCAGATGTGCTATCATTCAACATAACATTTTAAATTAGATAGTGGCTCAAAAGCTCACAGTCTTCCGAAGAACATTTTCGCAAAATTTTAAAACATATGGTATCACAGAATTTTGTTGGGATGGGAAAAACTATAAATTTTTTCAATGATCAGAGTAAAATTTACTCATAGTTTATAGCGGAAAATATATAATTGAAAATATACAACACGGTATAAAATTTTTATTAGCTTACTAGCTCTTATAGGGAGGGATGAAATGAACTATAAATTAACATTTCAAATTTTTCTGGATTATAAAAGGCAAAACGTTTTTGAAAATGGTTTGGTTTTTTTTATCGACTAAAGCTAGTTACCGATTTATTAAAAGATTAATAAAAAAAAAATGCGACACATTTTGTAAGTTACTATTTAAAGAATAAAAAAAAATACATAAAAGTAAATAAACTAGATATATACCTGGTAAAGGGTGTTTTTTTAGAGGTATAGAACTTCGAATTGAAATAAAACACAAGAAAATCGTTTTAATGTCCATAAATTTGGCTTTATTGGAATAATAGTTTTATGTCATTAATGTTTAAATATGATTTCGGGCATGTGGCCGCCGCGGCTGGTTCGAATAAAGTCAAGTCTAGAGGTCCAATTTTCAACCACTTTTTCGTGCATTTGGGGCTGTATGTCGGCAAAAACACCACGAATGTTGGCTTCCAAGTCGACTAACGTTTCTGGTTTGTGGGCGTAGGCGAGTGACTTCACATATCCCCAAAGAAAATAATCCGATGGTGTCAAATCACACGATCTTGTTGGCCAATTGACAGGTCCATTCCGCGAAATTATGCGCTCATCGAATGTTTCCTTCAATAAATCGATTGTAACATGCGCTGTGTGGCATGTAGCGCCGTCATGTTGGCATCACATCTCATCCACATTCATGCCATCCATCTTTGCGCAAAATCTTCCATAAGGTTTATGGACAAAGCTCCAATTGCTGTGCACGGTGGAAAATCGATTCATTCGGGTCCTCTTCAACACTTTGCTCTACAGCGGTAATTGTTTCTTCGGTGCGCACTGTTCGACATCTCTGCGGATGCGTATTATAGCATAGAGTAAACGTAGTGCGAAAACGATCCATGGTTAACCGAATTAATTGTCCCTATGGACGATTATATCGACCATAAAATGAACGGAGCTTGCGGTAAACTTCGCGAACTGAACCATTATTTTCAAAATAAATTTGAAGCGTTGTTCATTTGTCAATCTGTTCAATTGTTCATTATGAAATGGCAAACCAAACTGAACATAAATGACATTAGCGTTGCCAGATTTGACCACAAAATGTCAGTTTTATCTCTATTCGAAAAACCAACTTCTAAAAAAACACCCTTTACAATAGAGTCTACCTATTATATATCTATTAGTACAAATCTTGGTAGCCATGGCGTAAAATTCTGAAGCGAAAACCGTTCGCCTTTTATTGTCGAAAGAGTTAGCTAGTTGAAGCCGATCCTCATCATAACTCTTCCCCTATTAAGGTATTTTCCAAAAATCTGAAACAAATGAAAAGTTGTGGGCACCTTCAGAAGTATTAGAAGTGCCAACAATAACAGTCCCATATGAACAAGTTATTGGTTTTTTTGATACATTTATTGGCATCCTTCTAATTAAATATAATAGCAGGAAATTTAATTATTTAAACATAAATTAATAGTATTTTATATATTGTTATATTAAATAGCTAAGGTTTTTATACTTATTTTCAGAATTTCAGAAAAAAATTTTATTCTGACCAAATTAAGTTAAAATTCAAAAGATTTTACAACACTGAAAAAATGTGTAAAGTGTTTACACTTTAATTCCAAAAAAATATCGACTTTAGAGAGTGTTTTATAGAATAACAGAAAAATGTTACGAATTTATTTTAATGTTCGAAAAAAAATAAATTCTTCTCGAAAGAATTAACCGAAACAAAGCAAATCGCTTATCAACAGTCGGGTGTTAACTATCGAACAAAAGAGTACCAACCTTATGAAAATAACTTTTAAAGGACATTTTTTATTGGCCAACGATCACTCAAGATATTGAAAATATGGATGACAGATATTTAATACGTGAAACGCATAAATTCCAAAAATTGCTTAAGTCAACATCTTCAAAAATATCTTTACCAAAAAGTTAGATGCGTGACATTTTAGAATTTGCAGTAAAATTCTTTTTCGTCGCAGTGGCTTAGTGGTTAGTGTGTTGGACTATACTAAGCGAGGGGTTCCAGGTTCGAATCAAGAAAAACCCAAATTCCTGCTTAAGGTTTTTGTCCACTGCGCTTCTTCTCGCGAACGTCTAACAAATATCCGAGAGTATAACTGTCATGAAAGTGGTTCTCAATTAGCCATTTGGACTCGGCTAATTGATCATTAGTGGTACACACTTTCAATTACATCATCATTAATGCCATAAATTGGTACAATTGAATTTTGACGTCTCGTAAAACATATGTATTTGCATTAAATTTAAACTGCATGTAGTTGTCCTTTCACCATTACTACAAGCGGTCAATGTTATGCGTTCTTTAAATAATGCGTGCGGCCTTAAAGTTAAAAAAAATATATTGGGTATCGATCTGAAGTTGTGTTTTTTTTCCAGGGTCTGCGGTAGAAATTTTATTTGGTTTTGGACTGGCTGCGGGTCTAATACCGCACTGATAGGCGCCAATCGATTTATTGTTTTCGGGCTGCAACAAATTATTAAATATGAAATGTTGTACGCAAAAGTCAGGAGGCTGACACCTCTATAGTTAGCAGGTATATATACTCTCTTAGGATAAAATCTTGGAGATCAGCTGGTCTATGGCTTACACCAAGTCGACACGATTTTGAACTTATTTTTGAATATGTTTTCCTAAAGCTTTATTTGACTCGTTTTTAGATTGACGCTGTTCGACCCGTTTTTTGACACACTTTTGCAAATGTATTGAGGTGTTTTTCTTGATTAAATTTTTTGACGGGTTTTTGGACAAACGTTTTGAAAGGTTTTTCGCCTCATTTTTTGACATGCTTTAAGACGTGTTCTGGGTCTCGTCATCATTTTGGTCGGGCGAACGCAAGTCTTGGCTACCACTGTCCAGATTTAATTGTTTTTTATGCCGTACTACATGGTTGTCTTGCTAATCTCTAGTGGCCTTTGTCTCTGAACTTGTTGCCTTGATATTTTATTTTCACTTTTTGGTAAGACTTCCTAACTATGCTAATAGCGATTATGCTTCCAAATCGGCCCCCAAAATTCCAAGAGGGGAGCTCTTAGTCTGCTTCTATTTTTAGGTCCCGTCCACATCCTACATTGACTTCACTTCCAACGCCCTCTATTCATCCCAACCCACAATTTACTTCTTTACTTCGGTGGCTCTAGAGTTAGAAGTGAATTGAGGCACCCACAACCTTTTACACATGGATCTGTCTTTTGCAGTAAAGGAGACAGCTCAATAAACTCGTCAAAAGGACATAAGCAGACACTTCTTGGACTTTTATAAATGAAACACTAATGCATTGGAAAAATAGTTTTATGGACACTTTGAAAGAGATAAAATCACAGAAGTAAATAGCGTTGCCGAGATTTGTAAAGACTTCCGACATGATCAGATATGTAGGTCTGAATGAATTTTGACCTGCTGGCATTTCGCAGTATCCAAAATGCTGATTTGCATTGGAAAACATGCAGCGAGGAGATTCTTTTCCAACCTCGGACGTTACGGCAATGCAACCGCAACTCACCTTGCATTAAATGCATTACGCACAGTACAACATACAACAAATAAAACACAGTCCCGAAATACCTATGTGTAAACATCGTGCGTGCGGTATGTGTGTGGCTTGATACACGTCATTGAGAAAAGAGGGAATTGTATGTAATAACCGTATTCTTGATATATTATGAAATAACAATTACTTGCACGTAAACGCGCCCTCCACATTCTGCAGCTGTCTTTCCCATATCTGAAAATATTTTAATGCATTTTCAATGATGACAAAACATTGCATATTTGTCAGAAATATGGAATTGTAGCAATTACGTATTTTCCTGTATTTTTCTGCGTTTTACTATTGAAACGCATTTACAGATGCGAGTTGGATGACAGTTGAGGTTAGGGAGTCACAAGTGATCTGAATGAATTATAAGCAGTGTATTAAACAGTGAAATCGAACAGTGAAACAACGCGCACTTAGATGTTTACACATCAACAAACACCCCTAACATATGCAGTGGAAAACACTGTGCATTTCCATCCCCGCAAGTTAAATGTGTGGAATTACTCCACCAGAGATTCCAACAACGCGCGCTTAGATGTTTACTCATCAAAAACCTTTTTCTAGATCAACTACGCTACGAGGATGGCTGACAAATACATACAATCTAACCTCATCTTCCGCCTAGCATTGGCCGAAACCTATAACCACGCAAAGCCCACGAAAAAGCAGAAAAAATTTACCGAAATCTGTGGAGAATTACAACTCGCCCAGAAATAAATAAAAGTTGGTATCTATTCCACTTGGATGGTAACACCCTACGCAGTCCAAGCAAATTCATTTTGTACTAGATTGTGGTTGCGATCGATCCTAATGGTAAGCAATAGTATTTGTGCTGCATACCCAGCGGGTCACTGATATCAACTGTCATACAGGAAATGAAGGTGTCATTGGAATTTCATTCGGCTTGCATTGCATATTGTTGGGGTGCTGGTCTACAATGTTTTTGTTAGTTGTTGTCCAGCTGTGATTTCTGCGTGCCTGGTAATTCACGAAATATTTAGCACTGAATTTCCTCGAGATGTCCGTGACAAGGAAGAAATGTGGGAGCATCCATCATATATCATGCTTTATTTGTTAATCAAAACAAGAAGGCCCGAAAACAACAAATAATTCCCTTAGATCACTTGACTCCTTAACTTCAACTGTCATCCAACCCAGCTCATGAATGTATGCAATGATAAAACGCAGTAAACGACTGCGCATCCGTTTGCATTTCCGTCCCCGCAAGTTAAATGTGTGGAATTACTCCACCAGAGATTCCAAGAACGCGCGCTTAGATGTTTACACATCAAAAAAATCAAACTTCAGCTTTTGCTTCGATGTAGTAGCGGCGTAACTAATGTCATGTCCATGTGACATAATGTATGTATGTCATGTTGCTAGGAGGAGATACAAATTTAGCATAGGGATTGTGTGCCATGACAATTGGCGAAATGATTCAAAACTTTTGGTTAAGAATTTATAATTTTCGAATGGCAATAATGTGAAGGACTTGTGCATTATTTTAATCGCAGCAAAGTTTCAAGAGCATCACCTGTTCGAAACTGCTCCTCATCCAATTGCTTTGCAAATGTGTATTCTGATGTCGAACGTAGTTTCTCTTATTGCCTGTGGTTTTACAACCCTATTCGACCCTCGACCACATTCACTTTGTCCTTCGGAATAGTAATATGCATGCAAAAGTATTATGACAGACATTTTATGTGCATGAACTTTTAAGTCGACAAACAAATTTGGTCGATATTATTTGTGAATTGCGTTAAATATTAACTGGCCCGTGGTCGCACTGCACTGATCACTGCTAAAATAATTCCAGGTCTACTATAATATTGTAGAATGCCTTGAGGCATACAAATATGTAGCTAAAGGATGTTCCAGACAATTTCTCGATCTGAAAGTGTTTCCAAAAATATTTATCGTCAGCACCTACAACGTGTAGGGCACGATTTTAAATGACTTCCTGGACAAATTTATTTATCCACATCGCTATACACCATTTCATTGAAGGAATCATTTTAATGTGTGTCATTAACCATATAGCACCCTTCTTGGTTAACTGTGGGCATAGCAGGTCAGTATCTGCATACCCACTCGCCTTGATCTGTGGGTACTTTTATGCTAGCCCGCGGCAAACAGCGATATAATCAACGAAAAGCAGCTCATTTCCATTTCAGACAAATTAATTAAATCTTCCGGCAAAAAACGATTAAAACGAACGAAGACCGGCTTTTGAATATTTCCTAGGAAACTGCGAAGGGCTTCAATTCAATCAATTACGGAATTACGGTTACGGTTCTCCTACCAAAGGTATCTGGGGGAAATTTTCTTCATTATCCCAAGGCAAACATTGGATGTTTTTAATTTTGAATTCATTTTCATTTTCCATGCAGCTCTGCAGGGACCGGTTGGTGCTTTCCACTTCATTCCTCCATGAGTATTTCTCATTCCTGTGGTGAAGTCTTAACAAACTGGTGTTGTAGTAATCCAATAATCTGCAGCGGGTATACGGGAGTGAAGAAGAAGTGATGCGGTCCGATGCGATAAATTTTATTTCATAGGCCTTACTTTAGAATCGATAAGGGCAGGACTTTGCTATATTTATCAGGATGATAACAAAAAGAGCTCTTCGGTTTATTTGCTCAATGATGGAATAAAGTTGGCAAAGGGATTGTGTAGGATTCGGTAGAAAATGGATTGAATGAAGAATAAGAGTGCCACGAATCTGATTAGGGCACGTAATCCCATCAACCAATACTGGTTTTCATATTTTGTTTGAATCAAACTTGTCTTATAGGTTTTGGGATTTAGCATCCAAGTACATGTGAGGCTTAAAATAGAGGTAGGCTTATATTTATGGCAGGGAGCTTAACTTTGTATTACCTTCTTTATACGGGAGCACTTGAGATAAATATGCTTTTTAAATGCTTAAAGGTAGATATATGTACTGCAACTGCTTATTTATTTAACGGCAAATCATTTCAAGCATTTCGTAAGCAAGCCGACATCACTGTCTGCAGAGAGTCAACCCGCCATATTTTTTTAGGTTAGATTTGGGCCATATAAGATTGTGCAGAGGCAAGAATTGAAGACGACCATGTCGACTAATGTCGTGAGTTCGCTAATTGGGTTTTGAATTACCTTTCTCAGCTATGTCAACGCTAACAGCCAAAATTGCCGTTACAGGAGCGAACACAATACATCCACAAAGATTGACTGCGATTCATCGGACCATATATTTTTCGAAATAAAGGAAAGATACCGCTACCGTCAATGGTCTCAGGCAAAGAGCGATAACCGACTTTCTGTCAACAACTTTGATATACCCGAGCTCGGTTCCGATATGACGGCGTTACATGCCGATGCCATACAAGCGACGTAAGGTTCAAAGCCGTGAAGGAGCAATTTTTATTTTCATTGAAAATTGGACCGCTGAATGCTTGAAGCACTGTTAGCGAAGCCGAGACGGCTATTTTAATGATCTGGTATCTCAAACAAAATGGGATGAATGTAGATTAAAGATAAAGTCGGAATCAATTCTATAGGTATATATCACACCATTTTATTTTACTTAAATTTGTTCCCTTTCGTTCTTATCTAGTCATCTTTTATATAAAAATTAACTTTTGAGCATTATATGTTTGTAATTAATAGACTTTGAAACCGTTTGATCGATGACACTGAAAATTGGCACATATGTACATGTTTTCATGACGTAGGTTTTCAATCTGTTCACTTTGTTGTTGCTTGCCACAAGATAGCGCCAATTCTATCACTGTCTAGTGTTTAATAAGATTCAATTGAAATCTTATTAATCCAAATAAATTGGCACACTTATTTAAAATACACAACCGCATATACCTGCGTTGAAAGTAGGCTGAACAATTTTGTTTCTTTGGAATGTTAATGAAGCAATAATAATAATTAATGACGTGCTGATACTTAATAAAAGAGATATATGTCACGACAGATCAAATCTTTTACACCTATGAAATACGAACAAGTTGAGTTCAAGTCCTACTACTTATTTCCCTGCTTACTTAGTGGGCGCTATAGTCCGGGGTGGGCCTGGGCTTCAACCAATATGCCTCTCCAGTTAGCGTGATCTTTGGCTAACTGTCTTCTTCCACTTACACGCGCCACCTAAGGCGAGGCCTTCCTATACTGCGTTGTACCTCCGGGTTGAATTCGAAAACTCTTCGGGCCGAAGCGTTGGAGTCCATTCGCACCATATAGCAGGACAGGGATGATGAAGGTCTTGAGTGTCCATAGTGTTTCTCGGCATTGTCTTACAAATCAATTGCCTTCTTTGGCCGAAGTAACTGCGGTTGACAAGTGTGATTTTTCGCTTGATTTCTAATGTGATTTAATTTTCAGAGTTCATAGCGGAGCGGAGGTAGACAAAGTTCCGAACTACCTCAAAGTAATAGCTGATGTGTATAGTGATGTTCTATTCATTTTTCCGATGATGTGTGTACCTTCCCGTTAACAGCATTTATTATACCCTCCAAGGAAGGTATATTCACTTTGCCAATACATTTGTAACGCTAAGAAGGAGTCACCGGAGACCTCATAAAGTGTATATATTGTGAATCAGGATACCATTCTGAATCGATTTAGCTATATCCGTCTGTATGTCTGTCTGTCTGTCTGTTGAAAGCACGATAGCGCCCAAAGGAACTGACATAGGCGAATGAAATTTGGTGAAAAGACTTCTTTTTACCGTCGTCATTTTGGTATTGAAAATGGACTATGTCGGTCAAGTAGTTCTGGTACCTCCCTCACAAAACCAATTTTGCATGACTTGAATGCAGTGGAGGGTATCAAAACATCGGCCAGGCCGATGATAACACTTTTACTTACCCATTTCTTTTCAATACTTGCGAACGCACGTGACAGATTGCTGTATTCTTCCAAATGTCGATTTCGTCAGCATATGCCTTGGACTTTTGGAAAATAGTGCCTCTGGTGATGGCTTGTGAGTTTTGCACCATTTTTTTAAGAATTATGTTGAAAAAGTAGCATAACAGCGCATCACCTTGTTTAACTTTTTTTTAACTTTTTAACAAGATTTAATACAAAAGTATAGTTTGAAGTATTCTCATCAGTAATTCAAAACTCAATTAATTTCATTGACAAGGCGTTCTAATTGAAGCTGGTACTCAACCAGAATTGTGCAAATCTACTGAGACCCATATCAATTTACGACTTCCGCGAAGTTTATGTCATATATACTTGCTGCTCACATAAAACTAAATCTGTCTTGAATAGCTGCGTACAGCTAAGGTCATGCACAAGTTTACCTGTCTTTTTAAAAATGTACTCTTGCTGCATCTTACTATCCGGCAACTGCCAAAAATCCCCAAGCCATACCACTATTTCTTATAAAACAATTTCTATCACGCTACTACTAGGACAAATGTCCTCACAAAATCATTTTCCAACTTAGACACAAATGCAAACTTTTCATATGAAAAACTTTAGCTTATATTTATTTGAACTGAACACACCACGGAATTTACTTTTTGTTTTTGAGATGCATCTACCGACCAACTTACTTGCTATACAGCCACTTGGAGATTGTTTGCATTCCGCCATCAAACAGGACTCAAGGTGCAATGGAAACTATATGTGTTATGGGAATGTGGCTCTTCGCTGCACAATGAAGAGAAATTTAATTGGTTGCGGTGCGGTTGAGTAATTGGCACTGAAAGACTTGCTATAGTCAGAAAAGTTATTGGCTTTGGTCCCAAGGACCAACCTACGCCCGTTTCGTGATTATCTTCTCTGCTCAATCGCCTGTAAATGGGAAAATGCTTCCACTTTCATTACAGCGAGAAGGAAGATAGTCTTATGCAACCTTTGTATCCAATAAACAATAATTCTGTCTTTTTGATTGAAAAAGGGGATTCCAAATCCTGGCGGAACACAGACTAAGCCCGGTACATTGTACTTCAAACAGAAACCATTTTTTTATTAATATTATTCGTTTCTCTTTTTGTGTCCGGAGAGGCGCGAACCAAGAGGCACGGAGAAATCTGTACGCGGGAAGATATCTCATTAACGTTAAAAAACGTAACTAAGTGATCTCTCTCGCTAGATTATTTAAAAAATGCTTTCCGAAGAATATAAAACAAGTGAAAAGAAACTTAAACCCTAAAGGAGTCCCAAGATCGCGGAGATCATAGAAGGCTGTTGGCAACTTATGGAGTTGGTGTGAACATCTTCAAAAAGTGAACAAACAAATTGGCAAAGACAATATTAGATTGCAGAAGTTTTTAGAAATCAATTGAGTCATCACGGACGCTAATGTTTTCAATGATGATGGTCCACGAAAGCTGGGCTATGAATTAATTGCTGGGAACTCATTTCCCAGGCCGCATAGATGCGTTTACCGGATACGATGCAGTATCACTTTCATTAGACACAAGGCAGGGGATATAGTTGGCGAAATAATCGACAAGAACAAAATATCCTGGCTAATTAACTCATTTGCGCCCTTCAAAGCACTAGGAATAGATTATTTACAACCCCACAATGTCACATCAAGGAACATGACCATGGGACAGAACGCTGGTAGGGGAACACCACAATTTGGTGTTTGCTTTCCGCTAATAGATGAAAATATTGGAACAAGAAGGCGAATGAGAGAATAAAGAGGTCACAATGGTGGATAAGATTTTCCTATTCACCGATGGTTTTAGGATAAACAAAGGTAGAGGCGCGGGATTATTTAGCCAACCTCTAGACCAGCTAGAATCGACCCTTAAAACCGTACAGTTAGTCGTGGTGAAGTTAAATACTGTTAAGTAATGCAAGAAATATTTAGATGAAATATCATAATGCCAACGTTAATCACCCTATACTGTGTTCCAGGGCTTACGAACAGGGGTTTATTAGTCGACACTTGCTATAAGCAAGAATAAAAAAATTGTATGTCCGCCAACTCCTTTGGAAATGTCCAGCCATAAAAAAACACAAGATTAATGGTTCCTAATAGTCAACTGCTTCTTTGATGAAATTGAGGATCGAATAAATGTGCATCTTAAGCAACTCCTCAGATTCATACGCAAATCTGGGTGGCTCTAAACAGTAAAATAAAAATGCTTCATCTCCCTAGTTAGTCCTAGAAATAGATCTGTAAGAAAGCCTTGAAAAGTCCTGAAATTTATACACAATCTAGGTCGCTCACATAGGGAAAGTGAACTCTTGCGGTGTTGAAATCATGCACCGGTTCAATTTTGTTTACCAGCAGGTATTAGGTATATGGATGGTTGACGGTGGACACAGCTGATGGTCTAAGTGAAGCAACTGTCTGTAAGAGGAGCCCTTTACCCATCTACCTTACTCAACGTATGTCCAAATTTCTTTCGGCATCATTTAAATTCCCTCCAATTCCTTGGATTCAGACACTTTAAATCAGTTTCGAGGCGATGAAAATCCTCCCTTTACGAAGTTTTTGAAACTACTTAACTTCAGTCACCATAAAGTCTACCTTATCCTAAACCCACTCAAACTTCAACCTTTCAGGACTGAATTTGCGATATTTTCAATTTGTCACCTACATGGTGGTAATAAAATTTTACCACATTTGGGGTATTAGAAAAATTAGGCCATCACCAACGACATTTAAGGATATGGTATCTAATCAAAAATCTCAATAAAATTTTTTGAAGGTTAGATACACGTTAACGACAGAGCAGGAACTCTTAGATAATAATATGCTTCTGCAAATACTAACTACTTACATAATGAGCCCCACCACAGGATTGTGTACATGACAGCGGACTTTATTTGGATAAGTTGCATGTGATGAAATTTATTTCGCACTTCCTGTGATTTGTTGAAAGAAATAGAAAAGATAATATATACCCGACATTCTTTTCGTATAATAGACGTGGCTATGGTGCAGTGATGGGACTTGAGAATAGCGAAACGGTGGTAGATAGCATTAAAAAAAGGTGGTAGAAAAGTGGCAGAAAATAAAATTTTCCACTTGCACTAAAATAATGCAAGCATTAGAGAAAGCCAAGAATTTACGCATTTTCACTTTCAATAGTTCTTGATATTATTAAAAAATTAAAAGTTTTTGAAGTAAACGCATCAAAATAAAAAGGAACTACAGAAAAAACGCCATAGATTCAACTCATCATTAAAATGTCAAAATATAGCAAAACCCTCTCTCGCAAATACAGTCAAATAATAAAATTTTAGCGCAGTAAATGGTGTACTGGACGGGAAGCTTTTGCTAATGCAATTCTCAGAAAAAAATACTAATAGCTGAGTGTGTATGGGTAAAACTAATGTGGTTTTCCATTGGGCAAAAAAATCAATCTTTTTTTCGATTCGGATCACTTTTTGAAGATCTCGATAATTTTTTCAGATTTACACATACTGCCACAAATACCCACAGCTGTTTTACGTCATTTTAAGAAGTTTGCTTTCAAAACAAATGCGCAAAGTTTCGTCAAAACCAAAATAAAGAAATACATAAAAGGCAATATAATGTTGGAGGAATTATTATCTTCATTGCCTTCCTGATCATCTGGAAACTACGAATCACCGAAACTACTCCATTTGTATCTACAACAGAGGAAACATTTTTCAAGTTGATATCCATAACTGATTTTTCCAAAAACGAATGCAATTTGAACAGCTGATATTGCTGTCAAATAACGCACTAATCCATTTACAAAAGCAGATCAATTTCGTTGCATGTTCCATGAGCCTCGTTAAATCTGAGATCTGAAAAAGATTTTTGGTGGTCCCAATGGAAAACGACATAAGGCGAGTAGGTTTATGAACAATTTTTTAATTTAATGCAATGATGGCAAAGAAATATTATTAGCGAGTAGCGATGAGTAAAAGGTGGTAGATTTCGAGTTCAGGTTGGTAGAATTTCCAGAAGTGTAAAAAGTGGTAGAAATACCACTTAAGTGGTAGAAGTCCCATCACTGCTATGGTGTGTTTGTGCTAATGAAAAAAAGTTGAATTAGGCAGGATTCCTTGAATCCGTTAATTGTTTTTCGCGCTGTGTGGGTAAGAAAGTTTGCACCGCAAGGCGGATAATGGAGAAAGTAACCATTATTAGAACTCGTGCTTAAAGTTTTACTCGTAGGTAGGAAGAGATTAACTTCATGCGGTGAAAAATAAATGTACATGTGTATTAAAGCATCACACGCAAGGTGACGTAGCACAGTGCCACAAAAAGTTTCACTAGTTTCTAGGCAACGTGCCAGATCCAATTAGGCATTATATGTACCTGTATATGAGTGTAGCTACATATCTGTTTTGCAGTAGGCATTAGGGTGTACCTACGTACGCGACTATCACCATCGTATATAGAGACAATAGATGACATTATGAATTAGTATACCATGGTCTTTAGTTAATAATAAAAAAGTATGAACAATAATGTTGGAAGAGACATAAAAAACGTTAATATCAATTAAAACACTTTTAGAAATGAGGACCTAGCCACCCGTATGGGGTACATCATTTATTCATTTATTAAATAAATGAATTACTCTTTTTGAAATTAATTGTGTGTCCTCTTTTACTTAATCTCCACGTACATATATGATCAATTATTTAACAAAATGTATAAAGAGCCATCATGAGTTCAAAAATTGAAAAATGGGAACTACAAATTCATGACGAGGCTTAACTTCAATCGAAATACGGTCCGGTAAATATTAATCAATTCAATTTCAACATCTTGCCCCAAGCAAACACAATTTGCCAACGAGATGGAGGTAATATACTTAATTTCTTCAAATTTAATACGAACATGAACAGCATAATATTATGTTCAATTGAAGAAGCCATACTTGAATCAAATATTTCCGCCAATGGTTGCCATGGTATACAATTAGAATAAGCACTCGTAGCATTATGCTGTAACCAGCATTGTTTTCGGCAGCCATATATGTAGTACCAATACCAGAGAATATCTCTGCACATATGGATTTACAAAGTTAATATTATATCAGCCATGCGTTGTGAGTGCTGTATATATGTCCAGTATACGTGTGTTACGCTTTCAGTATTTTTTAGGGAATTTCAATCCAAAATTTGGGTTTGCATGCCACTTGAAATATTTACACGAAATCAATCAATTCAATTTATTGAGAGGCAAAATTTATGTATGGCTGGTAATGTCGAATTTTCAATTCTGCAGTGCCAATAGGGTTTAAAGCAGAAACCCCACGAAGAGAGATAGCGAATATTCAAGCACTGCAAGCACTGAATTGGCTGAAACTATCTACAAATTAAAATTTATATTTGTGCACAATAAGGGTTGTATGTGGTAATATGGAATGCTGTGGATCTGTGGCTTTGCTTTTATTTCAAAACACAGCAAAAGCGGATGTGTTTTAGTCCCAATCTGTTACTGCGACGATAGTGGAAATCGAAAAGTGGGTCTCGCCATTCTGATCTTAAGAGGTACTTGCAATGAACGAGGACGTTTGGGTTTTTTAAATTGTCCTATAAAGTGAAACAGTCTCAAACCCTTTGAATTATTTATACTTGGCATGCGAAAATTTCTCACCCAACCAACAACGCAATTACAATTAAGTAAAAGAAATTAACAAAAACGCGTGACCAGCGGATTGCTGCTGTCATTGTAATGTGGTTATTCCAAAGCCACAGGGAAGCACAAGGATTAATGCCTTTTGCGAAGGCGAGTGAGTTTCGAGGAGAAAATTAATTTTTGCTAGCAAACTAAGTTGGTGGTGAGATTTTTTAGAAAAATTGAGAAGCCATTTTGTAATACTGAGGAATTGCTTTGTTTGCATGCCAGCGCTTTTTTTATTTTCTACTCCTAAAACACAGAAAAGTAACTCTTGGAATAAACTTACAAGAATTTAAATAAGAACGTGTTATTCTCATATTAAATTTTTTTGGAATGCTTCAAGAATATCATATCCCAATTAATTGCCCAATTTTATTTGTCGAATTTATTATCAACTCCGTCACTTTCCTATTTAAGAAAATAAAACAATTAATTTTTTTAAAAATCATATCTATTTTTTATTGAACCAAAAATGCATAAATGGACTTAATTCTAAAATATAGCTCTCCATTATTCAATGGATGCAAATGTAAGGGTGGACTGTTGAAATTAGACACATTTTTTGCTACAATTGAATATATAAATTAAATTAATATTATTGGTTCCACCTTTTTTTTTATCACATGCACTTTATTACAAATCCATAGGCTTGATTTAATAATGAAATGCTTGATTTAAGTTTTTTGTTATTGTTTTAAGAATCATTCGGTTTATTTTGAGATTGAGCATGTAAGAATGAAGAAAATTGAGAATAAGCCTGACCGGACTAGAATTTACCTTGCGATATTTTTCTGAGTGTACGTAACGGGCTCCCGACCCGTGGAGAGTCTCTGCCTGAGACACTGCAGCCTTCCATCCTCTGCGATCCCGGGCACGCTGCTTCCAGTTCTCCAGACCAAGCGCTCTGGCATCCGCGATGGCTTGGTCTTTGAAACGGATGTTCGGTCTTCCTTGTCGTCTCGAACCTGGCGGCTGGGATTCGAAGATCTTCTTAGCTGGAGCATTATTGTCCATTCGCTCGATGTGGCCGAGCCAATGTAGTCGACGTATTTTGGCCTTTTGGACTACATCCACATCTTGGTACAGCTTATAGAGTTCACGGTTGTATCTTCTTCTCCACTAGGATGTCATTTGTGGAGTTCATGTTTACTCCGAGGTAGATAAACTCCTTAACTACCTCGAAATTGTTGCTATCAATAGTGACGTTCTGTCCTAGGCGGTGGACAGATGCTTGTTTGTTTGTTGATAGCATGTACTTAGTCCTGTCCTCATTTACTACAAGACCAACGAATTTCGCCTGTTCTTCAATCGCCGTAAAAGCCTCTATCACGGCACGCTGGGAGCGACCGATGATGTCAATATCGTCTGCATTCCCCAGTAGCTGGACGGATCTGTTGAAGATAGTGCCTTCCGTGTTGACACCTCCCCTGCGCACTATCTGCTCTAGCACGAGATTGAAGAAGTCACATGATGAATGCTATCATATGCGGCTTTGAAGTCGATGAATAGGTGGTGAGTCTCGACTTGAAATTCATTGGTCTTTTCCAGGATTTGCCTCAGGATGAAAATTTGGTTCATAGGTAAGGTTAGGTGACTGTCTGGAAAGACACACTAAGACCAAAATTTAGGTCGTTTGTGATACCACATGAGTTAGGGAAGGGTGTCTGGTAAAATGCCAGAGTGTTAAAACTAGACCGGGCATGCTAGTGGGCTAATGGATAAATCGACGATATATCTTCGAAAATACGACGGGTGACCGAAAAAGTATGCCCTTCGATAATTCTCTGATATTTCGTCCGAAAATGACGAATCTGTTATAGATAGTTTGTCCCTTCGCTGCGTATCCTTACTATACGTTTAATGAGGTAGGTCGAGGAGGAAACGACCGGTCGAGAGTGTGCCTTCGGATAGGCGAGTGGTAACCGTAAAGGTTGGACCCTCGGTTATATCTTCTGGCAACTTATTGAATCGAGTAGGAGAAGCTAATTGTGGGGTGTCTCAATTTAGTCAAAGGGGTGATTACATTCCAGGGTGAGTGTGACTGAGTGACGGATTTTTACGGATATAACGAAGAGTAACCGAAGCAGTTTACCCCTCGATTTCTATCTACAAACAGCCCGTCTAAGGGGTGCAGGTGATGTGGGCAGTAACCGGTGTAGCCAACAGCTGAAAAAATGTGAAAGATCATTACAGCCATTTGGACTTAGTAAGGTATTTGCTTATGCACCGTGAGTCCGTGAGAGACAGGTCATTGGGTCTTCGAAGAAGTAATTCCTTAAGTTTGTTTTGCGCAAATTTTCCAGGGCTGGGCAGGTGCACAGAAGATGAAGAACGGTTTTCTCTTCCTACTCATCCATGCAGCTTCTGCAAAAATCATTGTAGGGGGCTCCTAATCTGCGAACGTGTCTTCCTATCAAACAATGTCCTGTTAATGCTGCCACTATGGAGCTCTATTTCTATTTTTACTAATAGAGAGCAGTCTCTGAGTCCTTTTAGCATCCAGTTTTGGCCAGATTTGCTTGGATGTGGCGCAGGTAGCTGTTCCATCTGTTGTTTGCGACCCTTATTGCCTCATTAAACAAGGAGAATTTAATGGTTTGCATAGCGTACGGTTCACTGTTGTTGTTCGAGTGAAAGCCGCTTCCTTGTCTGGCTAGTTCGTTCGCTTTGAAGTTGCCAGGAATGTCACTGTGACCTGGAACCCAGCCAGTGTTTTGGATGGTCTATTCAAGTGTTTAGAAATAAAACAATAACAAAATGCAATATTTATCAAATTTGTGCATACATTTGTACAAATTTGTGTCTGCTAGACTTAAAACCACTCGCATTGTTTTGTTCCAACGAATAAAGTAAAAAAACAGTTACAATTTACTAAAATTAGTTTATAATTATAAACGCTCAGGCTGAACAACAGTGTATTTAAATTCGCTCCTATTACTAAATTCCATACCGCCATTTATGGTGGTTGGGCAACGCTCCTTTCGAAAAAGATATTAATTGAGGATTTTTTTAGCTAATGCTCGAGATAAATTTGGGTTTCTCGAAACTATCATTTAACCCTACAGTTAGCGATTTACAGGCAACTATATTTAATTATTGGTAAAGCGATTTTGGGAAGTGTGGAGTCTCTGCGTAAACTAACTAAAGTTGGTTATTGGTAACGCCTTAAAAGCTTATTAACAATTCTGTTCAAAATATATGTAAATATTTACTATAGCTATTCATTTTGTTATGTATTGCTAATCCCTAGCATGACTTCTTGTCCGTAGAAGGTCATGAGTAAATTACATCAAACAACAGGTCGTAAAATCATATAAAAAAAATCCTTACTTCATCCGATTAACAAAGACAAATTATCTGCCGGCAAAGTGTCCAATCGTAAAATGAGCCTTTTTACCCCAAAAACCGAATAGCCATTTGCGTCCAAAAACAAAGCTGCCAGCATCATCGTTTTTCTGCAAAACCTCAAGAGAAAAATATACCTCATACAAAGCCACAAAATATTATACCCTTTTCAAAAAGATAGTGTCATCGAATTGGCTAAATTTAATAAGTAACATTGTCCCTTTTTGCGCCCTCTTAACAAATGGTCCCTTAAAAGGGTTAACAACTCATTGCTAATAAAACAAAAGTGTGAACGTTTACTCTCAAGCTTGGGGATGAAAAAAGATAAGAAAGAACCTTTTAAATATTTTCAGGCAAATTGATATTTAAATTTGCTCTTTCATCAGTTTGCCTACACTTGTTTGTTCCGCCTTTTACTTATATACTTTATACTTACGTCGGATAACACTTATTAAAGATGACATAAACCGCATAATTTAATGTAGATTAGTAAGGCATTAGTGGGTGTGTTTTCTCTGCTTTTGTATGTACACTTGCACTAATTAATATCCACTACGTCAGTCTATCGGAACTGCCTCGCAACTATAAATGATATTAATTTCAAGGACCACCTAAAACCCATACGTTATAATTGGAAGTGCTTGTCAATATGCTTTGAAATACAATGGGGGTCACTGCTATAGGGAAATCAATTTTTCAGTGGAAAAAAGCTCATTAAGGATGATTTTTAATGCTTCGACCTGCTGTCGTTATAAACTATCCAGAGGGTGGTCTCCAATTATAGCCTTTGTCTGAATAAATTCCATTCATCACTTCCTTTGTGTTTCCAACAATAGATCCTTCGAAAAAGTTATTAAAATCAACAAAATTTATAATTTACAAATGTTTTGAGCAATTAAAACTTCTGCTGCACTGCAACTCCGAAGACTTGCACAACTGCGTTAAACTACGATTAGTGCAGGGCAAAACAAACAAATTTGCAACTAATTTCGTAACGTTGGCATCTTTGCAGCAGCAGAACAACTGTAAATACAATCTATTCCGGTCTACTGGATGCGAGTTATTGCCTGAATAAGAACACAATCACCATGTTGACAGTCAACCCTGTGAAATATGCAAATGAAGATTAAAACTTTTATATGCTGCATTTGCATATTTTCAACAAGCGAATTAAAATACCGGCTGCAATAAAAGTGAAGTGCATAAATCACAGCAGCCATTGTCCTCTGCTCTCAGACGCAACTGTGATCACAGAGTTATCGACAGACAAAACGTGACAATTTGTCTCCATCGAGTTCGGTCATTAGGCAGCTATTTAAAAGGTCCTCCGACCTTTCAGTCAAGGGACACTGACATCTTGGCATGTGCATCCTGTAATCGACCCTTTTCTCGTCGTTAACTCGGAGGATGTGAGAAAATATTCATGCACCATGAGATGCAGTAAGGAAGGAGCTTATCTCTCCGACGCTGTTGTGCAAAGTTTTGCCTAACTGCATAAACTTGGATTTGGATGCCAAGGTATTACACCCAGTTTAAAAAGAAATTATCGAGTGGAATTGTTAGTTCATGCCAACGAGTTATATTTATCGTCATTAATTTATCACAGATAAAGTAAGAATGAGTGATAACGAGTAACTGGTTAAAACTGTGGATGACTGTGGAAAACTTTGAAGAAAAACTTCTTCTCTGTAATTATTAAGGTATATCCCTATTGAAAGATATCATGACGAGCAAACTTTACATGCAGATAGATTTCCTGCTAACGAAGGGATGGATGCAGGTACAGAGTATATTTCTTCTTCCACGAGTACCTATCTACTTTTATGTCCATTGATGGGTGGGTTAGGTATTCCACTTCAGACACTGCTTCGTTTTCCTAACGACATTGGATGTCGTTCAACTACCATCTGCTTTCTCCTATTTACAACTGACTGGCTTCTATTCCATGGAAATGAAATCATTCAGTTCGACGTCATATGTAACTTGGAAAATACGGCAGAGCTCGGAGTATGACCCATTAGAGGTATAGATATATAGATGCTGCTCTCAATTTGAAATATATATTTAAGTAAATTGAAATTCAATTCGAGATGAAAAATAAACATTTTATGTACCTACCTACTCTGAGGTGATTGTAAATATTCCAAGATAAATTAGGCTCACTGCCCTCTTGAGCTGAGTTTGAAGCTCAAACGAATGCCCTTAGCGGTTATCGATACTTAGCGATGTGCAAATGAAAGTGGGATAGTGGGCGAAATCAATGACAATATCTAACAACAAACAAAATATACAGATCAATTGTTAAAATGATACATTCACTTATATTCACAAGGTAGAACAGAAGTAACTTTATTATTTGAACCTACAAGGTGGGCCAAAAGAGATCACCCTATTGGAAGATGCTCTTATTTTTGCAAATGGCCGCCAATATCAAATTTGTTTTGACATTTTTGGACTAGACAGATGTAGAATACAAGTGAATAAGCCATGGAGCGATGTACTCCAAAAGAACGCGGAATAGTCGTGTCTATTTTTTTGCGTAAGTGTTGGCGCAGCGCGATATTCCGTCGCCGATTCCACGGCCATCCGACACCGACTGCGCAAGCCCTACGCCCCGGAGAATATCGCCGCTGTTGACGAGGATGTCGAGCTGTCGCCGGAAACATCGACCACACGCCGTGCCTCGCAATTAGCCATCAGCCGGTCGTCCCTAAGGCGAATTTTGGTCAAAGACTTGCGCATGTTCCCGTACAAAGTCCAGTCCGTGCATAAGCTGCTGCCTGTCGACCGCCAAACGCGTGTAACCTACGCCCAAGCCATCCTCAATCTCGAGGACGAAGTGGACGATTTTTCGACCAAAATGATAATGAGCGATGAGGCTCATTTCCACCTTTGCGGGAACTTGAACAAGCAAAACCATAGCTTCCGGGGCACCATTACACCCGCTCAAAGTTACTGCATGGTGCGCTGTTCACGCTGGAGGAGTCATCGGGCCATTTTTTTTCGAGAATGCCGCTGGTCAAACTACAACAGTGAACGGTGCGCGCAATAGGGCCATGTAAACCGAGTTTTTTCTGCCGCAATTGGACGAATTAGGACTGGAAGACATGTGGTTTCAACAGGACGGAGCTACGTCACACAGTGCGTGAGCCACAACCGATATTGTGAAGGCGGCGTTCCCGGGTCGCCTCATCTCTCGTTTTGGCGATTTGCACTAGCCCGCCCGTTCCAGACTTTTTTTGTGGGGTTTTTTTGAAGTCCCGTGTTAACGTGAACAAGCCCGAGAAGCCCTCAAGGACAAAATTCGACACGAGTGCGAGAATCTGTCGCCCGAAGTTCTCGCCGAAGTGATGAAAAATGCCATAAAACGAGCCCGTATGGCAATATATTGTGAAGGCGCCCATTTCGCCGATATCATCTTCTCGACTTGACCAATAAAATTCTAAAGGTTCAAATAATCAAACATATCTAATCAAAAAACAAAATCGAAGTTTTTCATTTAGAAAAAAATGAGAGCCAAACAACATCGGATGACTTCTTTTGGTCCACCTTGTATGTACCTAAATATTATAAAAGAGACTGACGTGTGTGATTGATTCGTATTGGCCCAAGGAAGCGCATGGGCTAATTTTTGTCGCGAACTTTAAGAGGATGAAAAAGGAGATAAAAGTTTGTATGGAGAACCGCGAAAAAAAATGGATATAAAAAAAAGTGTCACAACAAAATTTATTTTAAAATTTTTAAAATAATATTATTGAACGAATGTGAGCGTAACGAAGTTCGCCAGGTCAGATAGTTTTTTATCATTTTCATTTCTATCACAGCAAATATAGAATTAATTGTTTTTATATTGTGAAGAATGTCATAGCGGTTTTTAAAGTTGTTACCGCCATCCAAAAAGTGTTGAATTGTTGAGGATATGGATATCCCTATGCAGACAGCAATCACTAAATTTAATTTAAATATGGCTGTTAGATGAAAGGGGCTAACCGGTTAAACTGAACCCGCAAGGGGAGATATTTTTATTATATGAAGGGGTTATTGTACGGCGACCTTTTGGTTTTATGTACCCCCCTAATTCCTTTCGGAATTATTTTAGAGGCGCTTGTACTCTTTTTGAGGTTATGTACCGAAAGTAAAAAAACGGAACCTTATTAGTTTCGCTTTTTTCCGTCCGAACCCACTAGACCAATTTTGCTCCTAGGTCTATCTCAGAAACTAGTTGACGTAGAAGGCTGAAATTTGCACACTACATCCGGTATAACCTCTAGTTAAATGAAAAACACCAATAGTAGCGATACATCGACAGGTTTTAGAGTAATTAGTAATTTGGTAAAAAAAAATATTTTCATTTGCAAAAAAAGCTGTTTATTTCTCGATTTACAAAAAAATAAATGTATACCTTTTTTGTAGATCATGCTCGTAGCTATACATGTGCTAAAGACTGTTTTGCGGAAAAGTTAATATTTTAAAAGATATTTACAAAAAACAGTCAATCACTATATGAAGTACGCTCCTTTTAACCATTTTGCATTCGTTATTGGTGTGTCCTCTTAATCGATTCCAATTGGAATTTTGAATGCATAATGAACTGTAATCATTCTCATTCACACACCGACACCACAGTCACAGTTCACAGGCCACACTCCATACTAGTGTTTGTGCTCTCGGTTATCTCCATTCCATTCTCCAATTCTCCATTCATTAAATCGTATTGGCCGCATTCTAGAATGTAGTTATCTTAAGTCGACTAGATTGGTCTGGATGAGATGTAACCTGAACGCAAAAACTAGATTGGTCGGGAACGTCACTTTTCTGCGTCAGCCACATATGAGAACTGTGAACTTAATACTCAGTCATGAATTTCTTGACTAGATTCGCCCCTCCATAAACGTCAACCGATTAATATGACCGATTTCCCCCAATCAAAACCGAGAGAGCTGTCAGACATCCAATGAATAATACTCTTCCTCATGCACACATGAGACATGACACTTGACACATATTGACATATTGTTGTGCAAAATCAAACTCTCGGTCATTTTTTTCATAAGAGCGTGTTCTCTTCTTTTACGCTTACATTAATATAGTAGCATGGAGTTCACCTTATCTGCAATGTATGGCTATGGATGTGTTTTTAACTGGGAGGGGAGCTACGTTGTCATGAGAAATATTGAAATGATTTTAGACTTCTGACCTTATAACTCAGGTTTCATTTTAGTATTCGTTGACTTTACAAATTTGTTAGTTATCATGATCCCATATGGTTCCAGGTAAGAAAAGGAATGCACTAAGACACACACTCACATCATGAAATATGTGTCGGCTAACATCCCCCAATTAAGGAATGCTAAACAATGGTTCCGCCGGAAAATAGGAATGTGAGGCAGATGTGATTTTAGTAGATAAAAGGCCCACGCACAGGCTTTCGATGCTTCCCACCTTCTTTCAAAAAGAAAAGAATCTTCGCAACTTCCAACTCTAGCGAAGTACGGAACGTTCGGTGGGCGAGTGACACTCGCACTTGGCCGGTTTTTTCTTCTTGGTTGAAGAAATCTGTCCTATAGCACTTTCACACGTCTATCGTTTGTCAGCGTTTTCCGCCAATATGTACTTATTTTCGAGCTCACCAGACCAGAAACTAATGTCTAAAAATGCGATTAAAATTTGCAAGACGGATTGGTTTGGTATTGCGGCATTCTTCGATTGTCATTAATTATTTTAAAAATTTAAAAAATTTCAAATATTGGAATATGAGAAGGTGTGATATGCTTTCTGTTAATCAAGAACTCAAGAATTTTATTCGTACAAACTCTCCTACGGTTGTAAAGCTGTAACATTTTGTTAGAATTTATTTTCAACCGACTATTCTCTGCGTATCAATGGCAGTAATAATTTGGTTGTCGTTTCACGTCGTAGTTGACATTATTACAAAAACGAATTATAATTTCTACTTTTGTTGTTCCCATCTATCTAGAACTAGTACTTTAATATAAAAAATTGTATACTAAGATTGTATTCGGATAAACTATTATCTTATTTATATACGAACTACCTTAAGGCGTTCACATTTTGCCCTAGCTGAAGGGATATCGAAACCTCTTAATAAATCGATTGCTTAGTATTTAATGATGTGTAAATACCACATCAATACAAGTAAACTTACCAGTACACCAACAGGGCTACATTTAATCTGCCTCCAAATAAAGATTATTGAATTGAAAAATTAATGACCGCATACCCTTTGAAAGCAAGCTTATTACGCACATCCACACAAAAGGCTTATTCACACATACACAATGCATAGCTATGTGATAAGATATTAAATCTAAATATTTACTTAAAGGAATTCATTTGGTACGACACAAGCACTATCGGATCGCACCCACTCGGAACTGAAATGAGAATTAAATCAATTAATGTAATCGACTAAGTTTCAGTCCCAGTCGATAAATATTAGAATACTACCTGAAATGAGGTTGCCATGTTTTAAGAGAAGTGATTCCGTGATTAATAAGGGACCGATATGTGAAGTTATTGATTTAGATTTTGATGTTGAATACCATAATAGGTGGGTACGGTTGCCCCCTATCCATAGAATGCGAAAAATGAGAAAAAGGTGTTTTCTTTACCTTTATGTGAATAGGAGTTGGCATAAACACACATAAATGGATGTACTCCCAGCTGCTAGAGGAACAATCCGTAAAGCGTAATGTGGAGACAGTTTACCAAATTACGTGTCAGAAACGGAAATTGAACACTGTTCGACATGTACATATGAATATCATAAGACAGCTATTTTGATGACCACACTGGAAAACTTGAGAAATGAAAAAATTCTTTCATGTCACCAAGAGCATAGGGCCAAAACCCATCAATCAATTCACACACACAGGTACACAGAAGCAGCAAAGAGATTTTTTTTTAGCTCCCCAGCAAATGCAGTGGGATGTGGGAAGATACTTTCGCATGACAAAGACTATATCTATGATTTGTTTCATTTTGTTAATTGATACGAGCGCATCCTTTGTAGTCATTTACTCACTGAGGTGGATCTGCGCCCCTGGAGGACTGCAGTTATCGGGAACTTTGGGTAATCGCCTCCAAATATGATCTCCAAGCTGGATAAGAGGTATTTTACATGTATGCGCCACCTATGCAAAGGTCTTCCTCTAATGTAATGCCCCAAAGGATTGAAATCGATGACTTTTTCGGTGTCAGTGTCCATTCGCTCCATTTTTCCTGACTGATTTGCACCAGTCCGCTGCTAAATCGCATTTTTTCCAACTTAGACGAGAATTTTGCGTTCAAATCAACGAATGATATTTTCATTGTGGTTGACAATAGGTTGGTTGCTGGGGTTGGTTGCTGTTACATTTTCAACATAAACTGTGTTTGAGTGGCTGATTTGTTTCGTTGGCAATTATGAGACCGCATTGCAATAGCCACTCAAGTTCTGCCATGGGGAGCATGGATATCACTTGTCATTAAGTATGATCGATCCGTCGATAGGTTATTAACCGTGTAGTTCAAATGTTTTCCAAGTTTTTAATCAAAATTCGGTTGGTGTCATCAAAATAATTTTAATCAAAAACTTTATTTTCGGCGGGACGAAGTTCGCCAGATCTGCCAGTTTTTATAAAGTTTTGAAGATATAGAAAGAGTTTAAAATAATTGGAAAAGAACGGTTTAAAAAACGTGTTTTGATATCTCAAAACTAGTAGAAGGGGAATACGGTGTTTTTATTCAAGTTATACTTGAATTTGTTTTTCTGTAATAATTGTATTTAGTTCTTTTTATATATATAGTCAACGGTTTCTTTAGTTTTTAAAATTTTTCTTTATTTTTGATTCTCTTACACACTAATGTTGACTACATTGCTATACGAAGCTTTCCTATTAAACAAATTAAATCTAATACAGCATGTGAGAAATTTAAAGCTCTTGCACTTGCACTTTTTTTTAGTCATTAAAACAAATTAAAAAAAATACTCCTATCAAAAATCCAGCTTATCGCAATAATAAGAAAACATGAAATCTAGTTTAGAACTATATTAGGTACTTTAACTTTTATCATCAAAATCATAAGCGTTTTCGAGATACCGAAAAATGTTCTCAATTTAAGAATAACACATAATTGATGATGGCCCTGCAATAAACCTAGAAGTCCCAAACTTTAACTGAGAAAAACAAACCCAAATGATCCAAAAGCTGCTCAAAGAACTCTCGGAAAAACGCAAAAAAGTTACCGAAAAATGCTTAAAAACTCCAAAAACTCTTCGAAAAACGCCACAGAATACGAAGACGTTATAAAGTATAGACCCAAAAAATTGGAGAGTCAGCGCTTTATGATGAAATTACTAGAACTTTTTTTTTAATTGTTTTTGTCAGATATATAAGTTTATATTTATTCGAAAACAATGTTTTTAGTCAAAAATTTCTCTTATTTCAAAAACAAATGCCCCTTTCCCCGTCTATTTTCAAAGAGAGTTCTACGATTTTCCTTAAAATTAGCGTCTTATCAAACAAAATTATTAAATATTATTTCATATGTTAAGCAGTACATACTTGATTATTAGCTCTAAGAGCATTAAGAGCCAAAAAATGTATTCCTGCATCTTTTTTTTCGGATAAGTGTTTTTAATATTTTTAATTCCAAAGATCGAATGCATTTTTTATTTGACAGATGATCTCAAATAAAGGACACAACTGGGGAAGAAAACAACTCGTATAATAACAACCTGTACATACTCAATATTCTCTTGGTTGTAATTCAATTCAACTCAACATTACACAATGAAAAAAAAGTCTTATGGTATGAAAGGAATGGTTTCTCGAATCAAAGGGATTTTAGTATTCAGCTTTGTGTGTCTCTAAAATGAAGTTCTAAATCAAAAGGAAGGTAAACATAAATTACGTAAGCCAATATTATTACAAAAGGGACTTCTTTGCATAGCATTAAGAAGGAGCAAGTAGTTACTACCTAGCTGTAGAGGACCGTGTTCACGCACACAATGTTGGCGAGTAGTTATACCAAATAATAATAAAGTAAATCGATAGAAGCAAGCATGCTCTACCCGCGACTTCTAATGGATAGATGAATAAAAGAAAAAAGAAAGACAAACTTACTGTTATTGACCGAAATGCAAGCACGTAACTCGCGAACTGCAAGAAAAAGAAAGAAGGCCAAAGGGAAGGTCATAGTACAGTTCAAAAGCAGCTTTTTAATAAAAAGTAATCTTGTTTTTAATGGTTGTTTTCCACTTTTGAGTAAATCTTCATTTAAACTTTAAATGGAAGAGCTACCCCTGTTTGGAGTTACATCGATCCAAAAACCTTTAAAATAACAAAATGATTCTCCTGTAGATATTACAAACTTAACTTGTAGGGTTGTAACGTTTAGATTAAGAAAGTTCCCGATTTGATTTGCACGACTAAATACAAATGCTTAGCGTGTGACAAGTGATAAAAATAGTTTGACGACATTTCGAAATGAGTGTATGTATGGTTACCATATGAAACAGTCCAGATATAAAGGGTGGTTAAATTTTAAGGGCCGATGTTGAATGTGAACCACACGTCAAGTTTTTTTCTGCATTTCATTTGACATTTCTCAATTTCAGACTTACAATTTGAACCATGGAAAGATACACAATCGAGCAACGCGTTAAAGTTATCTTATTATGAAAATGGTCATTCAAATCAAAATGCATATCGAAAGCTAACGAAACAATGGCTCATTTGCGCGACAAATTCAATGGCGTGCTATCTCATGTGGTGGCGATGTCAATTGGCCGTCAAGATCATGTGATGTGACACCGTTGGACTTTTTTCTTTGGGGTTATTTGAAAGAAAATGTGTGCATCGATAAGGCAGTACCAATTCAAGAGCTAAAGGATGAGATAACTCGGCACATTAACGGCATAGAACCTCAATTATGCCTCAGCGTCATCGAAAATTTGGACCATCGGATGGAGGTGTGCCGCCGATGTTGCGGCGGCCATTTGGCCGATATTTTGTTCCATACTGAACCATACCAATATTATCATAATAAAAAGAAATGACAAAGATTTCCTAAATAATTTGTATTTTATTCAAAAAAATCAACATCGGCCTTTAAAAATTAACCACCCTTTATTTTACAATTTTAAGATTTCTACGGCGCGTTTATGAAAGCGCAACGAAAACGGTAGGTAGTCAGAAATTTAAATTGTTACTGCAATAATTCTACATGGAATATGGAAGATTGTACAGAATTTAGGCTCTGTGTAATAGGTTTTTCTAAATGTTGTGTATAAGCATAATATATGCACGAATACGGAGATTTGATAGACCAGTTTAAATGTTCTATTTAACTATTATATTTTCTAGACTTGTGTTCTTGTCTTAATAATGAACTAAGCTGCCATTAATGTGTTCAAGTGCGTTTAAAAAGTCGTCGAAAAACGCCTTAAGAGGTACAAAAACGAGTGAAAAAATGCAAAAGAAGGCGCTAAGTGCGTCAAAAAGCAAAAAGCGAGTTCAAAAACGCGTGAATAAACTCTTAAAAAACGAGTCAAAAATTTTTTAAAAAACGCGTGAACAAACGCATCAGAAAACGCTTAAAAAATAAGTGAACAAACTCGTGAAAAAACTCGTCAATAAACAAGTCAAAAAACCGTGAAAAAAGTGGTTGATGTCAAAACACAGAATAATGTAAAAAGAAATTTTCAACCTTCCAGAATTTGACACAACTCCTGAAAAAAAAGACAGAATATTGCAAAGCAGAACTTTGAAAGCAACATTTCCACCCGCTGAACAAAAACCATAAGTTCCTTTAGATTCGGCTGGTTGCAGTTCTCACAGCGTCATGTATTGCAAACCGAGAAATATGCAAAAATATGTGCAGGAAGCAATGACATAAAGTCCGGGATAATGGGAACCGCAGGTAGTTTAAAATATATTTTTAATCATTGTCGCAGTCCTATGTATCCCTGTATGTAACCCATTTTTGTATGAATACTAGCTGACCCGGCTTCGACTTCGTTTCACCCAAATTCATTACTGTAAGTATGAAATGAAAATATTGCGGTCTGAAGGTGCGCAACAAAATTATAACTGAGCCGACTTTCAATTTCAAATTGTGTGCAAATTGCCCAAATCAAATGCTGAAATGTACTGGAACGAAATCAAATGCAGTTGGATAACCCTACTCTTCACAACGCAATTTTTCGATAGATATCTGACCGCACGCAAGCAAGTCCGTCCAATTCACTTGAAAAGGACACCCCTTTCATATTGCGCAATTTCTACTAAACCAAACACTCCACCTGGCGGTTTTTCGAATCATCAACAAACGTTTAAATTGATACTAAAAACAGCATTTGTGTTGTTCTCATGATTCCGATTGTGTTGTTGTCTTTATCAGTTTGGACGACCGGAAGTTTTTCTTGTGAACTTTTGATAGTCTTCTCGAAGTTGCTACAGGTTCGCTCGATTGTGTATCTACGATTACTTTCCGATCTGAGGATTTATCCGGATTTTCGTTTTCACGAACCGTATAAATCCTCAGCGGCGGTATGATCAAATGAGACTGGAAACCGCCGATGCCAATCAATAATGTAATTTTAAAAATTTTAAACAATTTTTGTTCTATTTCAAGTCACACTCCCCGTTTTTCTATCCAGTTAATTTTTTTTCAAATTGCGGTTCCAGTTAGAAAATTTTATCTTCTATTTCATCCCCTCAAATTTTTGTTTTCGCGACAAAAAGAGTAGCCTATGCCCTTCCTTGGGCCAATACGAGTCCATCAAGCCCTAAATCGAACGACCTGTTCTCGAGTTATGCGTGCACACACGGACGTCACTCTCTTTTATATGCCATAGAAGATAGGTAGAAAATAGATGGTTCGATATTGCATAGGAAAATAATGCTATGCGATCCATTCCACACCTAGTTGAACTCATGTGCGAGTACAACGCCAACTCCATACCTAGGCTTAAAATGGCATGCACGTGTAGTAATTGCCTAGGTCTATCGATAGTAAAACAACAAAAAGGTATTGACGTTGCCCGTGCATTGTTTACATAATACCAGAGGACGTGAAATAAATGAACGTTGTGTGGCAATAGCCCTTATATCACGCATCGTTAGTTACTTTGAGCGTTGTAATAGCCATTGGGATATTTCTGATTTAATTTGCATTTATTACTAACATCGCGAAATAAAGGACTCTAATTAAAATCTCAAATAGTATACCGTATACGACTAATAGCATAGTGATGATTATTTAAATTGACAGAGCACGTAACCTATGTAACAATAAATTTCTTATTTAAGGGATTCATTTTCCATGCAGTTAATGGGGTTATAACCATTCAGTGGATGCGGCTGACAGTAAATTTATTTCTTATCAATATTTTTATTACACATTACAATTGTCTTACATTGCTGGTATTAGATGTGGTTACAAATTTCACATAAAAGTACGGATTGGACGATGATGCCACTATACGCTATATGAGATACTAGGACTGTTGTTAGATCAGTGAACTCATCGGAGCATATAGCTGACCAGTGGCAACACAGTTAAAATGAGATTAAGAAGAGAAAGGTAGGATTTTACTACTTGGGCCGAAATGTTGGAAAGTTCTACCAACGAATCGGCAAGGTTAGCGCAGAATTGCGAGGAAAACTGTCACAAAGCACCACACACCTTATAGTGGGCCCATCGCTCCTTCCGTTTTTCTAAACAAGTTGCTTCCGCAATATTCTCGTCGACAGATATTTCATAACAGAATCTACACGTACCTACTTATGCCTGAGATCTTAAATCTTTTGGCGTGCTGTCTAAGAAAGCTGCGTAGAGAGAAATCTGCAATAGGAGTCCCGAACTTGTAAGGATTTACTTGTAGCTAGTGTAGTTTTAAGCGCTTTATTTCGTTTTATTAAAATTTTTGTGTAGGTAGTGAGTAGTTCAATAAGGGGTCGCAAAACACTTGGATATAAATATAACTATGTATACGACATATAAAGCAGATCGGAGAATCTTGGTTTAGAAAGCCACCATTCGTTGCTATTTTTCTTCGAAACCCGTTGCATTGGAGATTGTACCATAATCCAGAAAAAGTATCAAAGGTTGCGTATGGATCGCCATGCAAGATAAATTTTAACATAGGAACAACGGAACCCAGGCAATACGTCCTCGATATTTAACCTGCCAATGGTACAATAGCCACCTCCCGTCATCGGCCAAAAGACGTAGTACGACTGTGGGTCAGAAGTGCTTTGCCGTCAACATTTTAAGGAGACACCCTAAAAGAAAGTTCTTGAGTGGATTTATATCTATTCAAGATTTTTTTTTAATAAATTAGTTATGAGCAGGGGTGCTTCTAATATTTTGTGAAACCATGTAATTTTGTTTCTATGTCCGCTTAGGATTGCCGCAATCTGCTTGTCGACAGGTAGCAATGGGAAATGTTGTGATTAAGAGCTACTTAGGGGCTACATTTTAAAATATAGGCTGGCCAACCTCTACCGGCTTCAACATAGATGCCTTGACGCCAAAAAAAAAAAAAAACTTATGAAATTCACCTACAAAATTATTCTTTTAAAGCAATTGGATTGGCTGTCATTCAGCCACGTCTATCGGATTATTCAAATGTAAGGTTGTCAAGGAATAACAATTATTAACATCATAAAACTATCATATGTAAGTAATGTAAGAAAGTAAAACAACACGCAGAAACTTGGACCTAAACCGAGTGAGATTTTTGCTTGGTTAAACACAAAATGGGTTAAAATTTTCTCTGTAGAAAATAAACGAGTATTTGTTATTAAAAACTACAGAGTTAAAAAGGTTAAATGCATACTGTTAAAATAACCCTCTTAATAAGTTGTTATCAACAAAGTTAGTTGATAATTGTCAACCAAAGAGTTTTATTTTGGTTTTTGTTAAAATCTAAAAATAAATAAAATAAATATTTGGCGCTACAGGTCGGTAGGGACCCTGGGCCTAGCTTCTCGCAACCATTTGTTTTGTGTGAGTTTTTCATTTTTGAGACGATTGGAAGGGATCTACAGTTTTATGCCGAGTCCAAACGGCTAATTGAGAAGCTTCTTCATGACAGTTATACTCTCGGATGTTTGCCAGACGTTCGCGAGAGGTGGCGCAGTGGAAAAAAACCTTGAGTTGAAATTTGGGTTTTCTCGGGATTCGAACCTGGGACCCCTCGCGTTAGTAGTCCAACACACTAACCACTAAGCCACTGCGCCGAAAGTCTAATAAGTAAATTAGTTGAAAACAACATAGCCAATTTGAAGTTTTAACACACCGATTGGTTATTAATAGCCGTTCTTATTATCAATTTTTAACCCATTCAATGTTTGTTAAAATCTAACAACCTCTCTGTTAAAAACAACCAATAAGTCTTGTTTAAATATAACAAAACACTGGGTTATTTTTAAACACTTTACTCGTGAAAATTTAACCCATTCAATGTTTGTAAATTTGGCTCAGTTTTTAGATCCACGGACGTTAAACGTAACGAAGTATGTTGGCTAAATTTAACTAAGTGAGTTGGTAAATAACAACAGAGTAACTTGGTTAAATTCTACGAAGTTATTTTGTTATTTACGACCGACCAAATTTGGAAGGAAAATTGATGAATCGTTTTTTTTTAACCGAGTTTCTTTAAACAAACTGACTGGTTTATTTTTAATTCAGTAACTCTGTAGGAGCTATATTAACAGTATTACTTGATAGTTTTAAACCCAATGTTGATTGATTTTAAATAATTGAATTTTCTGCGTGAATCGTCCGCAAAATATTAAATTCAAAATATTACCTCAATAGAGGCATGCTTTCTTCACCCATTGCTTCCAAGTATGCTACATCTTTCTCGTCTCTTTCTTTTTAATATCTATTATTTAAATTAATTATGAAGATTAAGTTACGTAGTACGATGCCAATCAAGAAAGCCCTATTAACTTAAATACCCTAATGGCTCGTCAAATGTCCGTTTCAATCGATATATTTTTCAGAATAATTGATCCATCAGCCTCTCTCTCGCCTGCTTTACTAATTGAGTAGAAAAAAGGTCATAATTTATGATGTAATCAATTAAACTTTTCGGCCGATTTGTGGTGTATAATTTTCTTTCATCTTTGTCGTCAAGCTTTGGAACCACTTACAAAAGTTGACGATTTACTTGGGCTTTCACGGAAAGAATTTTGGGATAAAATAAAGGAAAAATAATCGCAAAATCACGAATAGTTTGTTCAGTTTTAGCGCTTATCTCAGGATTTACTAATTCAAGACATTTTTTGTTGGAAATTTCAGATTCAGACATGGGTAGATTTACGTTGTGTTCAATATTCGCAACGAAACAGATGTCGAAGCGAGACATTGACTGCGCACACTTTTCTTATCACTTATCGGTGTTTGAGCAACCGCTCCTGCGCTACCCTTCGGACCTCTCATCGATGGGATTCGATAAACTAAAGCAGTGGAATAAAGGGATGCGTTTTGTCCAAAATTGTGGAACAATTTCCTTTTTATTTCCATAAGTTTACAGACCACTAGATAACTACAAACAGCGTAAAACTAAATTAACCACGTCGTAATTTTAAAATTTTTGGTTCATTCATCATTTAGTGGTGGTAAATGATCAAACATTTCTTGCAATTTGAGATGGTGTTTGATAAATTTATATTTTGACAAATAAAGAAAGCTCGAATTAATGGCTTATCTTAACAAATCGATTTTTGTAATCTCCGCCATTTTTATAGTCAAATAAAAATCGAAAAAATCGTTTTGATTTGCGAAAAATATATAAGATGTAAATTGCAACTGAAAATTTTCCGATTTTCAATGTTCCGCGTTTCAGAATTAATAGCTCTGGTCGTTTATTAATCCAATGCCATAAATATTTGCATGTCCAAGCCAAAAAGAATCCTATTTATTCGTCTTATTGTCATACACACTCGTAAAATGTTGTCAGCCACATGTGTTCACAAGTGAGTTTGTCCTGAATACTCGTGCTGTTCCGCCCACACTATCATTAATCAAATTTGTACCCTAAGTGATGACAATCACGTTGTGTGTATGAAATAAAAATGATTCCACATGCGACCCGTATAATACGAAATGACGAGGCGAAAGCCGTTTATTGGCAAATCGGTTTCAGCTTGTTGAGTAGGGTTACGTGTTTTAGAGATCTAATGTCCTTTAATATCAATCGATGTCAGCTGCCGCAAAAAAGGGGCAAAGAAACCTTCAGCAAATTTGAATTATTCACCAAATTCGTCTGAGCTGTAAATTTATTGCCGTTATATAGGATTGGTAAACAGCATTAAACTGGTTTTTATATATGCTGACATCTTTTTGGTGTCTTCTTGGTTACAAATATTTTCAATTAATTATTTACCGCCGACGGAAATATCATGAGTATTAATAAAAACTCGTCTGATCTCTGAAAACAAGCAGAGTAAACAATATAGGTTGGTATGAGGTGTAAACAAATCAGATATGTATTTTAAACGGGCAACAGTTCAAAAAACTCTATATTTAAGTTATCACCAACAAAAGGTCTTTAAACTCCACCTAACATAATATTTAGAACTGTATTAACTTTGATTCATTATTAGACCTGCAGATGAATGTTACTCTTATATATTTATACCAATGTCATTCTACGCCTCTCAATTCTCAAACGGAATCGAAAAGATCAAAACGTTTTTTAGCCTTTTCTGAAACACCTAGGTAATTTTCTAAGTTATACCATTTTAGAAATAAAGGGTGTTTTTTTTAGAGGTATTGAACTTTAAAATGGAATAAAACAGAGATGATATTTTTAAATTGACATGAAATTTACTTTATTGGAAAGATAATCTTCTGTCATTACAATTTAAATGTGATTTCTGGCACGAGCCACGGTTGGCTCGGACGTTGTCTAATCTGGAGGTCGAATGTTGTCCTCCAAGTGGTCAATCGTTTCCGGCTTATCGGCGTAGACCAGCGACTTCATATATCCCCACAGAAAATCGTCAAGCGGCGTTGAATCGCACGATCTTGGAGGCCAATTCACTGGTCCGAAACGTGAAACTATGCGGTTACCAAACGTTTCCTTCAACAAATCAATTGTGGCACGAGCTGTGTGACATGTTGCGCCGTCTTGTTGAAACCACAGCTCCTGCACATCATGGTTGTTCAATTGATAGACTTTTTCGTTCAGTAATCATGGCTCTATAGCGGTCACTATTGACTGTAACGTTCTGGCCAGCATCGTTTTTAAACAAGTACTGACCTTTGTGTGAAATGTTAAAATGTTTTTGACTAAAAAAAATCACCACATAACGAACATACCCTCTGAGCTGTTACTTTTGATTTATATACACTCCTGCAGAGTTGCTAACAAATTTTTCAACTGGAAAGTATTTGGATATCAACGGAATGCTGTTTTCGGTACCCACGATTTTCCTTTTTCATTGAAAGCGACCACACAGACCCGTAGTTGGTTTGCGCTACAGAGACCCTAGAAAATGTTTGTTGTGTTTGTGTTATATAATTCACGTATTCGAAATAATGAATTTCTGTAAAAAAAAATGAGATACATAAAGCAATTCTGAAGTTTTCGACTTCGGAATAGGCAATGTTTAGGTTTTTTATGCGCTGAGAGAATGATTTCGTTAGGCCTTAGAAGCAGGCTTAAGCAATATTCATTCATTAATCTAAAATGAATTATCCATTTAAAGATGCTCAAGTGAACCCTCCATAGCTCTAGATCTTCCGCTACTGACTCCAAATCATACGGGTAGTTGCCAGATTTTGGAATTTCATTTAAACATCTCACCCTGCACGCTCAAAAACTGGCTATAACCGAGTGCTTGTCTAAATGTACTTAAATATTTAAAAATACTTAATTAAATAAAATAATTTTTAAGCGGGTATGTTTTTAACCCTAGAAGGCTAATGTTCTTCTATTCGACGACGTCGCATTCTTAATTTTGCTGTCTCTTTTCAAATGCTGTGTTTTTTAAACGACTGCTTAATAATACAAAAATTAAGAATATACTTAGTAAAATCAATTTTTTTATTTGGGAATACAATCTTAATGTTTCAGAATAAAAAAAAAATAGAACCATATGTATTAAACAAAGCTTAAAAAAACATAAACAATGTTTAGCTTATTAGGGGTAGTCAGCAACATTAGCCTTCTAGGGTTAAATAAATGCCTACACACCAGCTAAAACACTAGTATCCTAAGAAAACTCCCATAAATATTTGCAAAATTATAAGCGAAAAAGGGAACTCAAATAAAAAAGAACCACAAAATATATATGACAAGGAAACTAAACAAAAAAAAAACTAATATTTCCGACTGCAAAAAAATATACAGTACCCATTAAGAGCAATGTTTCACCAACAACTTAAAGCACATGTTGCTCCTGCCTTCGCGTCGTAAAAAAAATTTTACGACACTATTCATCAGACTGATAAAGCATGTCGCTTCCCAGACATCATGTCTGCTTCTATGAAAAAAAAATAACGCGTGTAGAGCAAGCCAGGAGATTCGTAAACGTTCCATCTGCTTTACCAGCGCAGAGCAACAGGGCGAATGAAGTTTACCACGAACAAGAGCTCATGCTTTTGTTACCCCTATTTGTAGAAAACCCTGATAAGAAAAGCTTCGGTATGGAAAAAGAGATGATAACCTCCCCTCTGCGGATAACTCTCCAAAATACAATGTTTCATTTATCCGTGCCATCGTCTTATTTACGATAGAGGAATTTTCAGCAAAAAATGTATGCAGGCTCAGTTTATATAGGCAAAAACATGGACAGTAATTTGACGCACAGATTCAGATGCTTGCAAGAAGCTTCGCAAAGGGTCTCATAAATGGACTTGTGGCGTCGGAAATGTTTGAAGAAATCCCGCTGTCCATGACCCAAATCGTCCCATCAGTGAACAGGCATACGATAAAAATAATTCTACACGTCGGAGTTGCGCTGCCAACAGACAACGTACAATAAACAATCACCAGCGGGATCCATGTCTATACGGCAAAAATATTCCACACAATGAAGTGTTCCCGAATTCCGACTTGCTTTTAGTTGCGAAAGCCACCAGACCAGTACCTGAGTGAGAGAGGCCATTGCAAAGACACCTGTTCTAGTGGCATTGCATAAATCTGGGGTTCTGATAAAATTTCCGTGTACTTTTGACTTTTGTCGACTTATGCATTAATTTTCGTGGCCAAATTTTATGCCGAGAGCATTAAATCAGCAGTTTAGGCAGAGAGTTGTCCTGCTTTCTGCTCTTTGGAAGTAGTGTAGTTCTTGTAACTAGAGTCCTCATTTCATCACATACGTCCGCTCTTGGATGGATATCTGTCCCCTGGCCCAAAATATACATTCGCCGTTGGACTGTGCTCTGTCTCCCGAGCCCTATATCTTTGTTCGCTATTGAGTTGGTACGGGTTTTGTGCCTCCTATAAAGGGTTTTCCAATAAGAGGTGTTAATGTGAATGAAACGCTATTTTGGTAGCTGTCACCTTTGAAGCTTTTATTCTTTGACATTTGACAAGTAGAAACTACGATACACGCTTCAACAACGCATTGAAATTATTACAATTCACTACAAAAATGGTGAAAATCTTGCAGTCACAGTTCGCAAAACTAAAGCATTTTTTGGTCGTCGTGAAACACCTTGTCGGACCGCAATACAGAAATTGGTGGAAAAATTCGAGCTTGTGGGACAAGTTAGTGATGTGAAGAAAAAAATCCATGCACGTCGCTCAAGAACAACTGAGAATATTGCTGCTGTAGCCCAAAGTGTTGAAGAAAACCAAGGTTTGTCCATTCCTCGTCACCGTGATTAATGATTTTTTATGATCGGAGTTGGATGGTATTGATCTGGACAACGTTTACTTTCAACCAAACGGCGCTAAGTGCCACACAAGCAACGAAACCATTGATCTTTTACGGGAAAAGTTTCCGGACTGTGCTATCTCTAGAAGAGGTGATCGCAATTGGCCACCGAGATCTTGTGATTTAACACCTTGCGACTTCTTCCTTTGGGGCCACGTGAAAGATAAGGTCTACGCCAATAGCGCAGCGTCGATTCAAGACCTTAAAGATAAAATTCGTGAGCCTATCGAGGACATAGGGCAGCCACTTTGCGATTTGGTTATGGAAAATTTCATGAAAAGGATATGGCCCTGTATGCGTGCTCGTGGTGGCCATTTGGCTGATGATGTTTTTCATTATTAACGGCATACCTTCCTCTTTATTATGAAATAGACATCCGATCATTTATCTCAAAAAATTGCATTTTTCTTTGAATACCAAAATAGCACCTCTTATTGGAAAACCCTTTATAAGTAGTATAGCGATTTAACAGTTGCTAAATAAGAAAAGAATAATGAGGGCAATAGAGCTGTATGGGATCCTTTCCCTAGATTCACGCTTAATTCTTTTACAAGCGCTTTTCATTTTGGAACTTAAATTTGTATCCCGAAATCAAACGACTTAATTCAAAAGCTTTCTGAGAAAAGATCTTGAATGATCGTCAGACATTAAGACGCGCCTTCAGTGTAACCATTTACTGCATACAATTAATTTGTTAGTTAATTATTGTTATTTTATTTTTCTTCACCTGATTTTTGCCCATTTGTTACTATTGTTATGTCAATAGTTGACATAATTTATTTCTATTTTTTTCACCAACTAAAGGGTATCGTTTGCAAAAAAAAGTACCCACAAAAGACCAAATTTCCAAACACTCCACGTACTTTGTATTGCAAGCTTGTGTAGTTTCTTGTCGAACATACTGCACCACCTGTTAGAGTGGAGCTTTTGTCACTCTCACAAATTTTCGTACACCCGATATATTTTAGACGTCCAACAGGCAGCTGGGGCAGATCCTCCACCGCCGCTGGCAGCCTGCATCCACCACAATTTTTGCGAGGAGAAAACTCTCCATTCTACCAGATGCTTCAGATTACGATGCTGTGGCGGGCTACAAGTTGTACCTCAATCAGTTTTTGCCGAGACTTTGTTGAATACAGACAGCTCGTCGGAGTTAATACTGCTGTTTGCAAGCAAATTATTCGTCCTTGTGCATGTTGTAAGTCTTTACACACCTGATTCTGGATGCTGGGTGATTGTGATTGCATTTATTGTCTGGAGAGCTTTTTATTCTGCACCATCTGTGTATCTTTTAATCGAATTGTAAGCGTTGAGCTAACACGTAGTGCTCTGTAAAAATTGAATTGCTCCATTGTATCCTTGGGTGGAAATAAATCTTCTTATCGCATTGGTCCTTTAGCAGTTTATAATTTATTCGTTTTAACTTTCACTTAGTATCGCCGTGTGGTGTCGCGCCATTGAAAGTGATAGTGGAATTGTTGGTAGTAAACATTTTTGTCACTAGTGGATCTTAGTCGTGGTTTTTTTCTCCGAAAAGGTCATTGGCATAGAAGAAAGTTCTAGATTGTTCTGTGATCGGAATGTAAAATAGAAAATTCAAAGTGCGTATACCAGTATTCCCTATGCTACGCTGTTGGTGAATAGTGATTTGTGCGGTCGTGAGTTTTTTAGCCTCTCAAATTGTATAAAGAAAAGGCCTTTCTTTGTCGGGAAGGTGATACAAGCTTTCCAAGCTCATTTTGTTGTGCGATATGATCACTTTGGAAGTGCAACAGGGATTAATGAAAACTTAAGGATTACTTTCAAGCTAATTTTAAGGATCAAACATTCAGATAAATACGCGGTGAGTGGATCAAAGGATATTTTCTCATTTCTAAGCACCATTTACTAATATATACCTATATAAATATATGTGGGTTGCCACTATTGATATTTTTAAAAGGACTCAGTCTTTTCGAATGATTATGTAAATATAATCTCGGAATTAATATAATATACATAAATTTAAAAATCATGTTATCCAATTAAAGTTCATAGAAAACGCTTCGCGTGGTTTGTTTATTCAAAAGAAAAATGCTTTGAATAATGCATAATGGGGACGCCTGACCACACCACCAAGTGGTGATTATTTACCAGAGTTTTGAACTAATTTTTTGTATTGTTTGTGGGCATTTTTGCATGCCTGTTCATAAAGTTGGTAAACTCTTGTTATTTGTTTTTCCATTATTAAAATACATATTTACATAAAACGTTTCCGTTATGGAATGCCTTTGGCAAAATGTGCAATCATTTTGGGGAAAATACTGAAATATTTTTTTTAAATTCAAAACAATTATTTTTAATATTCTCAGTTCACCGAAACAGTATATTGGACCCAATATTCATTTGCCGAAAATATTTTAAGCGACTATTCAACGAATTTAGTGAAGGAAGTACAAAGGAAGTTCCAAAATCAACTAAATGCAGCCAACTTAAGGCTAAACTTATGCAGTAGTTATTATTAGCAATAGAGTTTTGAAACTCACTTTTGATCATTGCTCTCAGAATGGCTTGGCATTCATGTACATTGTACACTTATAGGCAAAACTATTTTGACAAAATCACAAGATCATTTTTTTGAATTATACAAAGAACTACGGAAACAAAATAATACAAAAGTAAATACTCGTATGCTCGTAGTTTGTTTACTTAAATAACCAAAAAAAATAATTTTTGAAAATAATAAGTTAAATTAATTAAAGGGAATAAAACGTTGTCATTATTATTTTGGCAAAAGTTTTACTTAAAAAAAAGATAATTTAAAATTAAATATGGTACGTAAAAATATTTAAGTAAAAATATTCTTCATAGATAGATAGCTTTATTTCGCATATAAATTTACAAGAGTTTTGTTCCCACACATTTCACAATTCAGAGATTGAAAAATTATTTTCTACATAAGGATGAATTTGTGATTTAAGTTGAAATATTACTTCTAAAGGAAAATGCGAAAAAAACATTCAATTAAAATAGAGATAAAAAAAAACGAACAGATAAAATAAATAAATAATAAAGGAAAATCAGGTACGATTTCACCGTACATTTTCATGTAATAAGCAAAGCAATTAAATAAATATATGAATAAATAAAAAAAATAAATAAATAAACATAATAAAAAATAAATAAATAAATATAGATATGGATTAATAACCAGAAAGTAACAAAAAAAAAATAACGGAGAAGAAAGAAAAACAAAAAATTATGACAACTCATCAAATATCGAGGATATAATTCGTATTAAGAATATATACTAAAGGATTAGCGGCAAAATTACAGCGTTCTAGAAAACGTTGGTTCAGCTTTTGAATTCTTTGGAAGATCAATTCGACATTCGCTTTATTGTGAATATGTATAGTCGAGTGATGCCACGAAAAGTTAAGCATCATTTTAAGTAACTTATTTTGCATAATTTTAAGTACCTATATAGTATGGCTAGTATAATTACTTTGTGCATAATTATTTTATTTTGCTTTGAAAGCTGCGACTTTCGATTTATAAAAGGATACAACATCTTGATAGCAATTGCAATTTTGTTGAGAGTATTCGTAATATGAATACCAAACGTCAACTTGGTGTCCAATTATATTACGGCAGGCTTCCAATTAATATTTGAACCATTTGCATTGAACTGCCTACTCGGGAGATAATAGGCTGTTTTTTTTTTGTGAAAAAGATGGCTTGCAATTTTTCCCGATTCAACTCAATTTTCCACCTACTGTAATATTTTTCTAATATCACCATCACATTTAGATAGCTGCTTCACAGTTGGGTAAAGATTCTCCATAAGTTTCTGCAATCGTGTTGGAACCGTTTTTGACCCGTTAATTCCACTGACTGACTGTTAATCTGTGTGCGAAAAAATTGCTGCGTGGAAATACGCAATTTTGTTAAGTTTGTGCTGGAACATGGTTCCACCAATTAAAACCACACAACCGGACGATACAAACCATGTTATATTACAGTCCCGCCACCATACTAGTCCGAATTCCTGGTGCGTATTTATTGGTAAGTTATTTTCGGCAACCGGTTCAAATAAACTCTAGTCCGTCCATAAAACTCGGCTCCAGAAGTTTATTGGTTTACTTTTTTACTTTTGGGTACCTTTCGTACAGAATGTCCAAAAATCAAAATCAGCAAAGGGCCTCTGAGCTGTCTTCTCACCAATAGGCTTTTCAGCATATTACCCATTTCCAGCTCGAGAATTTTAGGAGTTATGTCTAGTATACTGCTCGCGCTTAAATTAAGCCCCCATACAAAAATGTCTCCAAATATAAAATTTAGCAAAGCGGTTAAGCCAAGCAGTACGCAGTTCAAGTTAAATTTGTTAGCCACTGTACGAAAAATCTGAACAGAATTCAAGTAAGCGTATTAATGCAGAATACATTGTTCCACAGCTAAATATTCACAGATCAGAGAAAATATCGGTATTCGCAACAAAATTTCAAACGAAAGCAAATTAACAGTAGCAAGTCAATCAACTTCACCAAAACATTTCTTTTTTTTTACGGAACTGTCAAAATTAAGCGAAGTGGTGGAGAGAAACATTGGAGAGGCGCTTTATTGTAAGCTTTGCTGGAACAGCATACTAGGCTTTAAATTTCTGGATTTTCAAAATATGTACTTCTTTTGCCCTATGCAAAAATCATTTTAAGAATATACATACTAAAAATCTCGGTTTATTGTTCCAAGCTTATTAATATTTTAAAGAGCTGGCAGCTGGACTAGCTTAGTTACTCTGTTTCAACTTCTGACAACCCATTATATTGATTACATTTTATATTAATAAATACATGGTACTAATAATCATTTTGCAGCTTAAAGTTTCAGCACGTATGTGGCGAATTTTTCTCTACATCATGGTTTTCCATGAATATTTAAAGCAATCCCAAAGTATTTTAATGTTGATAGAAATGTTACCTATATGAAGAATAAAACTGTAAATCGCTTTCAATAGCTATTTTTCTTTTTATTAATCAGAAAGATAAATAGAACATTCATTATGCTACCAAACAAATAATAAATTGGTCCATATCTCTCGAGATAGAGGTAAGGGATAATCAAAGATAGTCACAGCCTTCTTCTATCCCTTCGATTCGAACAACTTTGTTCTTAATTGTTGTTGTTCTTGGACTAATCGTTCAACAAATCTCCACTTTTGCCCTCTGCCTCATGCCTTTGATATCGCTTCTCGCTTGGTTAATATTTTCCGTCATTAGTTATTCCACAGGCATTGGCTGATAATATATAGGTACATGAGACTATATACACTATTGTATTCAAAATATATATGCATTTATTATGGTTCATACTAAGTGAAAGTGTGGGTTTTCGTAAACTAATGAGGTAAGGAAAAGAAAGTTCACTACCAAAATTAATTTTTGAAAAAGCAAATACAATCTGAGATATGATATAATGTATTGAGTGAGTGTTGTTGGTTTTCTAGTTTAAATATAAAAAAAATTGTTTATAAAACTAAAAAAATTATCATGATGGAAATAAAATTCTAAAAATCAGATATGGTTCTAATCTGTTGAAGCGAAATTTATTTCTTAGTAAATGCATTTTCAAAATAAATAAATATAAATATCTGGCATAAAATATTGCGACGGAATTGTAAAGTGAGTAACCAAATATTTTATAAAATTATAAATCCAAGATGGGCGAAGCTGTTGAAAATATATTGTGCTCCGTCGTACTAAATGAAATTTTCGAGCCAGGGTTGTTCTCAATTTATTCGGCAAATTTTATACTGAAGTCTTAAAAATCAAGGAATAGTCAAACGCACACGGATGGTGCTGCTTATAAAGAGTGAAAAGGGTCACAATTGTGTTCAGGGTATTTCTTATTTAGATGTACAAATTAATGCTAATTTTTATATATATACAGAAATTATGGTGAAAAAGAAGTAGAGAAGAATCGCAAGAAGGTTAATTTGAAAAGATAGGCAGTCAGTTTCGAAATAATAAAATTTCAACATTCGGAAATCAGCTAGATTCTCAATTTGCAAGACAGAATTGCTGGAGATCCGAATCACCAGTCTTTGCACACCGATTCAGTAAAGCTATCACTAAAAATCACAGAGCGCATTTAAATAAATTATGAATACGTTCTATTTACAACTCCATTCAACTTCTTAGCTCCACACTGAATGTTACTCTGCCAAAAAACTGTCAACAATTTAAGGCTACTACTTCTTGTAAATAACCGGGTTTAAAATCTTTTGAAATATTTACCATTTGTCGCTTATATTAATTAGCTCAGTTTTTGTTATTTACTGTTTAAGTGTAGGTTGAAAAATTAAATATGGATTAAACTACACTGACATAACTACTTATCAATTAATGGGATAAAAAAATAAATAAATCCGCAGATATTATCCCAAGACTACAAAGTATTTTCAATAAAACCAGCAATTCCCCTGACATATATCTAATGAAAACTACCTCGTTTCCAAATTTGTTTTATGGTTTGATTTGTTTAGATTTTTTTTCGTTCTGTTTTATATTCCTCATTGTTGATAGTACATACTTTTGTTTACGGTTATTTTTAGAACAAACAATCTGTTTCATTTATACTAACTACAATACAACGCGTGTGTCTTCATTAAATGTTTTTAGATAAATCAATTGGCAGCATTTGATTTTCATGTTCAAGCAGTCGTTTATTAAAGCAAAATCTCACGCTTACTTATAGTCATATGCGAGATTAAATAATAATAACTCATTACTATTTGCTCTTGAAGGTTACTAATTTTATTAAGTTCAAAGAGTTTTTTTTATGGTGTGCTATTTCTTGGAAGTGTGTCCAAATGTTAATTGAAAAGCAGCACGAATGAAGTGTCCAGTGTCCTTGTACTTTAATCAATAGCTTTAAGGTTGTGCAGATTAATAATAACTTTAAATTAAACCATTTATGACGTTCTACTTAAAAAAGATTTCACCAAGAAATGCTAAAATTATCCACAATGTAGACCCCTACAAATTTTACGATGATCTATGAAAAACAAAGGAAGAAGCTGTAAACTGCAACTGTGAAGATAGGCAGTATAAGACAGGAATGGGGAATAAATAATTTCATTTAAAAAAAAAAAATTTAAACAGCATGGGAATATTTATTAGGAGATAGCGGTCACCCTATTGATTTTCAATGGTTTATGTCTTTAATTTAATTCTATCGGGTGGATGTGTAAACCAGCAGCCTTGTGTTTCTTTAATATTTAACTAGTTTCGCTTGTGGTCGAAAATTACCCTACCATTTATAAGTACCTATGTAATACTAAAAAACGTGCCACAATTTTCCATATTTATGTTGTTTTTTTATAAACGAAAAAGCGACTTCTAAATATCGAAAAAATACGTCCGTTTGGTAATAAGTTTAACTTATGATCTTTTTGCATTTAAATACAAATAGATCAAAGTAATATTTTGTCGAAAAATATTTTCCACAGTAACACCAAAAGTGGTTGTCAACACCTCGCAGATATATTCCCTTGAATTAAGAGTTATACGTACTGTTTCTTACTTTTAGGGGAGGCAAATTGCATTCCTTCAAAAATTTAATTCTAATCTAAGGTGATATAAATATTTGAATACGTAGCCATGGCAAATGGAATGCCAACAAAATGGTTTCATTTAATTTATTAGCATTTTGTTAAATTGGGGAATTGGTAACTTAATTTTACCAGTCTTAACGGCAACATATGCCCACAATTTTTTGTTTATGCACATCTATGGCACAACACCTTTCGAATGATAAAAGTTTCATTCTACTCATTTCATAGAAAATACTAAAAAAGTGTACGGAAACTTTGGATGTTCACGTTTTGATGTTTGTACAATCAAGAATTTCTGTACGGAAATGCAACTTCCCTTTGGTCTATATTTCATAAAAATCGGTTTCGAAATAACTCCGTAATCGGTACGACAAACAAACGTGTAACATATACGCACACTATGTCATGGTACTAGAGCCGGTTTATTACTTTGCAGGCTTAACGTCAATACTGCAAAATTATATACCTACATTGTAAAATTCAAAAACCAGAACATTTTGAATAACAAGTACATGCACATGCACATCTATAAAAGTATATAACTTCGTATACAGCATCGAAAAGAAACGAACAGTTTACATATATTCTGTCCTTATAGAGGAAACTTCAACGATGCATTTAAAACATTTCTTTTCGACAGTTTAAATTAAAATGTTTAGCTACACACACATACACACACACTGTACACTGTAAGTGAAGCAACAATGCACAACTTATGGTGCCACTTCTAAAGTTAAAAGGAAAACTTAATTCATGCTGTGGAGCCAGTTGCACCTACCAACACTTACTATGTTCATGGTGAGCTGTCAACCCATTTTGTTTCCTCCTTAGTCATGTTGACTTTCTATGCTCTGGATGTAAAAGTCATCCCTTGAGACTATTACCCTGCACTTGTACTATATTCACTTCATTTATTTTATTTTCTAAAGTGTGTTATGGGTAACAGCATAATGGCTTAGTTTGATGAAGTCAAAGGAGATTTGCATTAATCTTGCATAAAAACAAACTTATTTTTTTTATTTTTGTAAATAGTTTCACTGGGAAAATATAAGGTGCGTGGAGAGATTTGGTACCCTGGGTGGTACCTTGACTATAAGTGCGCTTTTAGTGTGGGTTGCTTCGTGATCTGTTTTTGAGACACACTTCGAGCAACTACTACTAGCTTTTGCTAGATTTGGCTTATAAACGAATTTACGTTATTTACACACGGGTTGGCCACCTAAGGTGGAATTTTTGGTTAATTGGGAAAAATACGTGTAGGTTAGCTAAAGTATAAGGAGATAACTACACGTTAGGTGAATTCTGGCCGCGGCAATTTGCCGCTGGAAATATTTGTCAAATCAGCGCTTGAAACGCGGTTGCAGTGGAAAGACGAACTAGCCTTGCAAAAAAAAATTTCATTTGTGTTACATATTTTACTGCAATTGATGTCTCGGATCTTTGGCAATTTTTGAAGGCACTATTTTCGAGCAAGTTTTTAGTTTTGTTTTCTCAAATTCTCAGAAGCTAGCATAATTCTCACTTACAGTGGGACATAAGTCCAAATTTTTACTTTTGCGGCGCAGGGACATACGCCTATTTTACCCGACTGTACACAGAAGGAGGGTAATACGTTTCACGCGTGTATGTCTATTTTGACATGACCTCTCGCAGCCTAAATGGCTTGACAGGTTCTGAAGAGATGAGGTGTCGTTATATTCGTATTATTACCGGAGTGTCATAGATAAAAAAGCTGAAAATAAAAAAAAATTATTTAAAAACAAAAACCCGACTGAAAGAACTCAAAAGACGTAACTTTACAAGACAAATTCAGGTACATTATTTTGACAGTCGAAGGCTACGCATATTTTTATTAGCCTGCAGTCTCCAGTCTCGGAGACTACGATGGCCAATTATAGCTATACTTGATATATATCTTGTTCACTTCTTTTTAGTTCTTTTTTAGTCAGTATAATTGACCGAGTGTTGTATGATAAGAAATGAGCTCCGATTGACATCAACTTTTACCTCCCAGTGGTCTTGTCCGGGTGGCACTTGCTAAAATTATACAAGCGGAAGTGCTAAACATAAAGAAAATATTAACATACTCGCATAAGTCTGTCAGAATGACTGGCTGAACGAGTCTCAGAGGTCTTACAACAGGACCTTCGAAATAGGACATACGGCTGAATCCACAAGATTGAATAAACGGTGTTGTCAATAGGATGGCAAATACCTTACCTGGAGCTACTTTGACATATTTGGAGCTGATTGATTTGATGTGATTTATTTTTTGACCCAGACTTGTCAATGGAAAAGTTTTTCAGTTCACGTTTATGGAGGGGTGTCAATGACGACAAATCTAGTCAAGAATCAAGTTGTCATTTCGTATGTGTGGCTCGATCAGAACCTTTTTTTGCACGCAAATAGCTGAGTCCTAGTTGGGTTCTTTTTAGATTGCCATTTGCCATATTTGACATTGACAGTTTTTTCCTAACACTACATCAATTCATTCTCTTTTAAATACCACAAAAATGTAAATTAAATGAAATTTATAGACTCACGACTTATTCGTTGCTTGCTCCATCTAATCTTCTTATATATTGGTTGACAGTTTCCGCCAATCTTCGCTAAAATCACTGCTATAAAAAAGTTCAAGTGTTTATTTACACAACCAGACATCCCTACTCGAATCTAATCGAAATCCACGCAGTGATTAATATTTAATCATTCAATTGAGTCTCATTAATTGAACACGTTCTTGATCTCAAAACAGAAGAAAACCTCAAATCCCTGCAGATGCCTACACTCAGCTATGTAATTGAACCTACTCGTCGGGAAAATATTATAACACGTCATCGTTATTTCCATTCAACAGCAATCTAAATGTCGTTTTATTGTAATCGATAATATGATGTTCACTCCTTCGTCAACGACCTTACCAAATTTAAAAAAAAAAAAAAAAAATTAAGCCTGAAAATTTCGATGAACCAATTACCACTTTGCATACAACTTACTCGCTGTGAATAAAACAAAATCAAAGTAAATGGATTTTGAATTGCTGGCAAAAAATTCATGTGTAGCATCACAATGGGGTGTCTCTTCGCCAGTATGCGTGCGTGTGCTCATAAAATACATTATAATGGGAACTTGTGGCCCCCAGTGGGAGACCGAAATGTGTCACTTTTCATTCTCGTCTGTTATTTGTTTTCCGAGAACAACACTGGCAGCAGAAAAACGAACAACAATAGAGGATCAAGAATGGAAAAGGCAACAATGCGAAGTTTTTCCTTCTTGTTGATTAGAAGTTATTCTGTCGGAATACCTAATAAAAGAGAGAGAGAAAAAACCGTTTCAAACATTATTTCGAGTGAGTAGCTCGAGCTCCCTGGTGGGGTGCGTTTTCCTTTTTTCTGTATCTTAATCGAGATGTAGGTTTGCAAAGGTATTTTCCAATCATGTAATGAATGTTTGACTTTTTATCACGATTTTTTCAGTGGAACTAGGTGCAAACTTTGTCCTATTACCTGATTGCATGGCTGCTTCGAGAACAGGCCGCATTTTTATTTGACACGTAATCTCGAAATTAAATGTCGGCCTTAAAATATAAATTCAGGATCGCAGAAATGACACCAAGGTCCATTATCGAAATGAGAATGAACAAACAGATACATTTATTGAACGCAAGGGAAAAAATAACAAAAATCACATGAACTTCTGACGCCATGTTGAGGTCATATTCGTATCAAGGCTGTTATTAACACTCACTCAATTCTTCTTCCATTTTTAAATAATCAAAAAGTTCATCAGCATTTACCTACCTGCCTTTTGAAATCACATTCACATAAATCTTAATTTATATATCAACACAAAAAATAAATAAAAAACATAGTCTGACTGTGTGTGCTTTAAACAAGTCTCGTTGGATATTGCCAAGACGCACGAGTGTCTATGAACGTCGAACAATATTACCACAACATTTTGCTGTCAGTCAGGGTGAATCATCCTGGCTTCAATCACCATCAATCATTGTCAGTTGTCCGTCCTGCATGAAGCACGCAACAGTGTTAATCGTGAATGTTGAATTACCTTACAAGCGACTTTTCTAAAAAAAAACGAACAAGCTACATATTTGAGTTCATATAATTTACATACACATGAACAATTTTGTCAAAGAGTTCTTACCCCAAAAAGAAAGCAATCCTTGAACTCTGACAGCAGTACGTGGCTTTTCAATCAAATGCCAAAAACAATGCGGTGATCCATTTTCTACTGTGACGGGTACACGCGCAAAGTCTCCTTAAATCCTAAGGATTATAAAAAAGGCAAACGAATTTTTCTGAGATTGCGGGCAGGACACGCAAAACTTCAATAACAATAATTTAAAATAAAACTGAATAAAAGAAAGAATTACGAACAAAAAATTGTAATCTCATTTTCGGGAACATTCCCCCCGCCCACACGCCTGTTAATTTGAAAGCAACCCGACTGTTAAATTTCAAGATGACTTTCACATTTTCTACGCCACGGTGGGTCTTGTCTTTGCTGTAACTTTAAGATGCCACCTAACACTCTTTTTCGGTGCATAATTAAGGCAAAGTAACTCGAGGCAATACCCAAAATGGAATTTCTCAGAACGATACCTTCTTGTCAATTTTATTGGAATATTTTGTGAATTGTTCAAATCACTTGGGATACGGCATACATTTATACCTCTTGTGCTTTTAGTGGATTTTGCAATTGTTTTTAATTCCGACGTTATACTATACAAATGCCAAAATATCAAATGACACATCGTTTGCAATGTTTTGATGAGGGACTTTTAATTCTCTGAAGTCATTCGTTTATTTTAATTTTAAGATAAAATTCAGGGAACAAACTGTTGCGTTTTTGGTAACAAATTAAGGACATTATCACTCATGTTTATGAATTTACCATGAAGAATAAGTTTCAAAATGTCAATTAGTTGCTTTCACAACAAGAAGTAAGATAAGAGCTTTAAACAACAATTAAGATAATTCCTTTATGATTGGAAGGCTTAGTTTTTGTTGTCGAAAATTATAGAGGCATGCATATGCGAACTCACTGTCACTTAAAGCGAAATGCGTCAGCAGGGATTGCAACATTTTCCAGCTCAAGCTGAATATCATGGAGATGTCCTGGATTTCGACCAAATCTCACGTAAATAGGTCATTGCTGATGCAATACTCAAAAGACTTAACCTCTCAATCTATTCATTGCTTATAATTCTCCATTGTTACATTTTCTTTCGCGTTAGCTTAGTGCAGTTATCAGTCAGCCATCTAAGAACTTTACTCGACTTAGTGCTACTTATTATGTTTAACCAGACCAGCTACAAATATCCTTGCTCTCAAGGAAACTAGTGCATAATCTGTGTTCAGTAGGAGACTGAAATTACTCATCGTCATCAGCCAAGTGCGCATTTGCTATTGAAAGCAAGCAGCTCGTTTGGATAGGTTCAAACGAGCTGCACACATAATATTCCTTTTGTTTTCCGATGTGCGCCAAAGACAATCGCTAACCAGATAGGCAATCTAAAGCAATTTTTATTGTCACTTTCATTTTTGGTCAAAAAAATTCAGATTTGAATGAAGTAGAAAGCTGACTAAAGTTCGAAATCGGGTACCACCCACACAACAGCAAAAAAAAAAAAAAAACAATTAAACCTTGAAATTTTGGGAAGTACTCAAACCCAACACCTAATGAAAAGAAACATTGTAAAAGCTATTTGTCGACACTCATTGGGAATACAATTTGGAACATTAATGTTCATTGTCGGAACAAAGAACTTTACGAAGTGTAAGCTGAACTTAATACTAAAGGTAGGTAGATAGACAATAATAAAGAGTTCAAGTTTTTAAAGTTTCTTGAAGATTAAAAAGCAAAACAAAATATATATATATAGATAGATTTAAGGCCGAAAGGCAATAGTTTTAAGCATATTGTTAAGTTTAGAGCGCTCGCTAAGAGCCAGTAAGCTAGAATAAGATAAATGTTAGTTTTAAATTAGATTTAATCGTTTTTGTCTAGAATATAAGTTTAATGAATGAATTAATAAAAATGAATTGAAAAGTAAGTAGGTAGATAGACAAGACCATATTCTTTAAGCAACAAATATCCTGGGCAATTGTAAAGTCAGGCGGAACAGCTTAAGTTCTTTACATAAGATTTTTTAAACGTTTTCAAACTCAAAATCGGTCAGACAAGTTTACATAGTTGACTATCACATTCGTAATTAATCCCTCTTTTAATAGCTGTCGTCCAATATATTAACCGTTGCGGGTAGCTGTGGCTAGCTTTGAACTCAGTGTGAAGTGGATTAAATGGCAACGAAATTCATAACTCATAAGTCGTATGATTTCTATTTGCGTCGTCAAAACTCTTTCAAAGATCGTAGTCAGAGAGGTTAAAAGGCTGATCGGTCGACAATATATACTCATCTCTTTCTGCGTTAGGTTTCCAAGCCACTAATATACATTTTGCAGGACGATAGAAACAATTTTGAAATGAATATGCTATCAAAAAGATCCATTCGTAAAATGTGCATTTGGAAAAATTAAAATCGTACTTATATAATTATGCTGGGATTTTTTATGTTAGATGTACCTACTTTGTAATATTAAGTGTAATAATTATGTGCACCCTTTTAGGATAATTAATAGAGGATAGACACTATCTACTGTCCAACAATACATAGCCGTACATTGGAATGACTTAAACCGAATTTTTTTTATTAACTTTCGATTTTGGTATAACCCTAATGCCCAAAACACATGTGCAGAATCTCTGGACGCAGCGCAGAATGCAGTGCTGTATGTAAAACAGATGTGCAGAAAATTGTTTGACATGCATTGCATCGGCTAATATAACTACTGTCATTCGCCGACTAAGCAGCTGAAGTGTTTACAACTAAAGCAAAAACAAAACGACCAGCAAATGTCAAAAGTCGATGATGCCAAATACTTGAAATTGCAATTTATTGTCTTTTGCGTTGTGGTACGCTTGAATCTTCCAGCAAATTTAGAAACAGAGACATGTTGCAGTGCTGCGGTGAGTGCAGACTTTACGTGTTTATATTTCCATATAAACATGTGTATTCTAATCTTGAAGCAACCTGTCTGAATAAAAACGTTTTCTTCGATCAAAAGTATGTTTTGTTTAAATACAATAAATTACTGCTTTAAAAGCAAATTCTGAAACCAGTATGGACCTACGGTCTCCAGCACATGCAAAACAAATCTACAGAAAATGAAAATATAAACGTTTCAAAACAAAGTTCTAAGGAATATAGTAAATGCACCGTGGTACATTAGAAACGCTGATCTGCATAGAGATCTAGAAATAGAAATGATTGAAGATGAAGTCAAAAAAGTAGCTAATAGATAAAAACTTGGGCTTCTCAATCACGTCAACTCAGAAATGACAGAACTATTAAATACTAGCAATATGACTGGGAGGTTAAGAAGAGTAAAACCTTTTGAACTAGCTACATAGTAGACAAATAAAGCCAAAACAGTATTAAATCCTCTATGGTCAAATACTTAACATATAATGTTCTAAGATATGAAAGACAAATTGCTGATTGTTTTAACTACTAGGTGCAATAATCGGATAACTGGCTATCCCCCGGCCTGCGATGATGAAAAGCCAAGAAGGCTGTAGCGCAGGAAAAACGGGAGAAGGGGTTAGTGGGTAAAAATCACCAAACTGTTACTGAGTACGGGTTCGGTTTTGTCTTTAAAATATTACCACCTCACATCATTAAACATTTTTTTGTTGTTTTAATATCGAATTGGTTGATTGTCTTTAAACGCATTAAGTCGGAAATGTGTATTAAATATTTTTAATAGTATTACAATTTAAAATCTGTTCCTGTCTGTTTTACAATTTTTTTTTTTAAATTTAATTGCATAGCGAAGCATTTTTGGATTCAACTATAAAGTTCCACAAACTTCACGTATGAGCTAACAATAAGAAGAATTTTTCTCTTTAACATAGGTATTACTATCTCAGCGTTTCATTGGGTCTTTTTTGTCACTGTTGTTGGTCAGTTGATATACCGCGGGTGGTATCGAAGCGGTGCACAGAAGATGGCAGTTTATGTACATTATTATAGTTGTATTATGCCCAAATAGTAACCATTTTAACGATGGTGTTTTATTAAGCCCACTGAGTTCATATCATCATCATAATCTTTATCGCTTGCAAAATTCAATACGAATAAGTTTTGCGCCAATTTTCCCTCAGATTCATTGAGGCGGATCATTGGACGGAGTCTTTGTCTGATTGAAACTACCGCCCACTCCTCTTGCTAAGTTTATTGTTAGCAGTCCGACGTTTTACATATATTTTTAGTTTAATTTAATTTCTTAATGTTCATTACGGCAACTAGATGTTTGTACTAAAATCATTGTTTACTCTTCCTGGAGGTGTTCTCCTCATTTTCGGTATTTCTATGAGTTTTTATTAGCAACATAAAGCAACAAAACAGACATTGAACTGCTCTGTAGAAACGAAACAAGTGGTTGCTTTGCTCTGCCTTTATAATACCATGACCATCTGCCGTGGGCTTCCAAAAAAATATGCGAGCAAAAGTAAAATAGTAAACTGGGTAAAAGTGATTTAATGGTAGGTGCGTCAGGGCTGCCGTTTCATATTTTCGTTGGGGAATAGCTATAGCTACTAGATTTTTTTTGGACAGTAACGGGGTGCACAGAACAAACATAAAAAAATTAGTTTTCAGCTACGTGTTTTTTAATTGGGACGGGTTGATGTTGGAACCCTGTAACGGCCATGTTGATTACGTTGGTGTTCATTATTTAGTCACTGATACCAAATCATCATTACACTATTGATAAGCATGTCCAAATGATAAAACTGTGTTATCAAAATGAGTGTTCGTCAGCATCTACTTTGCGTAAGTTGCACCCATTTTAAGGCAGACGTGGTTCGCGGCTCTTCAAAGTCATCTCTCCAACTTTTGATGGCTAAATTCGAGACAACCGGTACAGTAAATAATCAGTCAAAAATTCGACCACCCGGATGCTTGTCACCGTGAGAAGCGGCGGCGGACTATTGACTTTGTTAAACTCCACACATAATGGCATACATTTCTTACAAATAATAAAGAAAGAATTGTATTATTACCTCACACACAGACTATTTTACTTTATTTCAACAGTAAGGGATTAAAAATCACGTTTTCGGATATTTGTTGGACTTAAGTAAATTTTGTTTACTCTATCGGCATAAGTCTAGCGTAACATCTTGCTAAAGAAATTATTTTATACAAAGGGTATAAGTCAGGTCAGTCAGGTTTTCAAAATTGTTTGGTATTAAGGGTGTAAGTGGACTTAAGTTCTTTGAATTTATACCAATTTTATATTTTTAAATAATTAAGTTTCTCCTAAGGGCTTAAGTCATCTTATGCCTTCAGTTTTAATGTAAACAAAGATTTGCTTTCTCGACTTAAGTCCTTAGAAAAAACTTAATTTCAACAGGTAACAAAGAGACAATGGCTCTGAGTAGATAAGTCATCAGAAAATCTTTTAAGCACTTATTTGTTGGTCAACAGCCTATAATCTTATTACAGACGAGTGTTTTGATGATTCTTTTGCATCATCCATTTTTCGCAAAAAGAATATCTGGATTTGCAAAAAATGTTCAATCTTCAATCTCATTTTGTGAAAAACTACTATTTCTGACTTAACGCCTATCTCCCTGCCCCTAGATATTAGCGTGAACAAATCTGGAAGTGGGTAGGGTGATGTTCCAGTATTAGACAAATGCATGGTTAGATGAATGGACATGATTGTTCTTTGATTTGCAAAACCGGTTTCAAACTCTTAACTAGGCTCTTAGGTAATATTGGCAGAACTCGATATATCAAACCTCTGACCCACTTCGCAACCATTGCATTTGTCGGTCCATTGAGTAAACTTATTCCCGCGCATATGCATCCATCATCTAATGCGCTATATACTTTCAAAATAAATCCAAAACGACTTTATAAGTCTCCCCCACCTCACAACGCAAGCACACGTAAATTTTCAAACGAAAACAAAAGTCTCAAGCATCCGAACTAGATGAATGTTGTTGTACAGCTTTCGCTAACAACATCCGGAAGCAAATGACTAAACAATTACCTCACAAGTACGCACATAAATCAAACGAAATGCAGTCATGGTCATTGTGCAGTTGTACATGCCATGATTCAAAAATAGAAGTCCAGATTTTGAAAAATGTTTATTTTTGGCAGTTCAAGTACTTGCTCTGGTCGAAATCAAATCAACACTAAGTAGATGTAAATAACAAACAGTGTGTAGCATTAGTTGAGAAAATGCAATATTAGCAGTATGGCAGTTATTTCGTTTTCGCTAATTTTTTTTGGGAGAAGTGCCAAAAATGTGTCCAGGTTCTTAATTATGACATTTATTTATTCAAAGAGGGGACGCTTCTGTGCTTCCTTTCGTATCTGCATGTTGGACTGATAACGCCAGCATCGACGACGTTCGTGATAATTTTAAACGGAAAATTTCGCCACTATGGCACCCACTATCAATACACACGGCACAACCTTCGACGGCCTTAAGCTATAATCCCTTGCAAAAAAGCGGTGTGAATTTTAATTCATAAACTGTAGACGCATGGTGTTATGTCCGGCAGCAACGGGGTGACATTTATGGAAATACTTTTACCTTTGCAAATCGTACAGTGGTCGCTCGGTCTATGCCTGTGTAAAGTTGTTGCACTGGTGGCGTTAACAGTAAGGATATAGGTACATCGCCACTATATATACAAAAAATAAGATACCTACAACTTTATGCATACATTGTTGATGGCTTTTGCCATCAATTGAGAGGGGGATAAATTTTTCAAAATTGCGTTGTTGCAATATTTTAAATGAATTTTCATTCCAAAATTATACGACAACTTTTCAGCTAGGCACTTTCGAAACTATTTTGCAACGTTTTGAAACGTTTATTAAACGTACCCCTGACCCCGGGGATGTACATACATAATTAGTTAGTAAATTGCAAGGTTGACACATATGCACAACCATGGCTTTATGTGTTTTAAATTAGGGCACATATCCTGCTGCAAGTGCGAACATGACCTATCCAAACAGTGTGGAACATGAATTGTTTTGTTCAATTTAATTGATGAAACTTTTATTTTTTAAATTGAATTGAACAAATCTTTACCATTTATACAGTTGTGAGTTGTGTTCTTACCCGCTTTATATTCCGCTTGTGTGTATGTCTGTTTCGACGTGACCTCCTGCAGCCTCACGGCTTGACCGATTTTGAAATGTGTGGCGTCATTCTCATTAGATTCGAATTCTTCCCCAGAGTGTCCAAAGGCCAAAAGGATAAAAAGATTAATGGTAACTGAAAAAAACTAAAAACCCGAGATATTCAAGTACAACTTTATTTCAGATTCGAGGGCTACGCATTTTTTGTATAGCCTGTGTAGGTAGTCTCCGATTGCCCAATAGTTGTGAATGTAAATGGATCTTGTTTACATCTTTTTAGTTCTTCTTTTTATAGTATTTTTTTTTTAAATTAACTCTTTTATTTGATACACATTTGGTGCATTTTTTTTTGCAAAAAAGCTTAGTTGTGAATTTGAAGATCGATTGCTAGGAGTCGATATTTTTTAACACAAATATACCCAGTAGTCAGAAAGATGGAAGTAATTAGTTTATCTATGTTTTTGGATAAGAAATCTGTATCATATGGCATTAGCATTTTTTGAATCTGTTCGACTCTCCTCTGAATTAATATTTTAACGCATATAGCAAGATGGCGGGAGTCCGCTAGTCTCTTGTAATTTTTTTTAAATATTTGAAAGTCAAATCTCCCTATGCATTTCTGTGAGTTCATAATTGTAAACAAGCAACAAAAAATAATTTTATGAACGAAAACTTCAGCTGCCTGAATGCGACCATCAGCATGTAAAGGGTGATTTTTTAGCTGGTTTGGTTTTGGCAACACTGGTTTTGACAGCTGACGTGTGTTTAGTACCTTGTGTCACTGTCAAACAGCTTCAGTTTGGTTTGCAATTTAACCATGGATCGTCTTACAAATGAACAACGCTTGCAAATTATTGAATTTTACTATCAAAATTCGTGCTCGGTTCGAAATGTTCATCGCGCGCTGCTTCCATTTTATGATCGGCATTCTCGACCTTCTGAGCAGTCTATTCGGAAGATTGTGACCAAATTTCGCACCAAATTTACTTTTTTGGATATTAAACCACCAACACGTTTACGTACTGTGCGTAGTGAAGAAAATATTGCGGCCGTATCAGCTATGGCGACAGAAGACCGCGAAATGTCGATTCGGCGCCGTTCCCAGCAGTTAGGCCTTTGTTACAGCACTACGTGGAAAATTTTGCGGAAGGATTTGGGCGTAAAGCCTTTTAAGATACAGCTGGTGCAAGAAATAAAGCCAGCCGACCTACCACAACGCCGAATTTTTGGTGAATGGGCTCTTGGAAAGCTGGCCGAGGATCCGCTTTTTTATCGAAAAATTGTGTTCAGCGATGAGGCTCATTTTTGGTTGAATGGGTACGTAAATAAGCATAATTGCCGCATTTGGAGTGAAGATCAGCCAGAAGCATTGCAACAGCTACCAATGCATCCCGAAAAAGCCACTGTTTGGTGCGGTTTATGGGCCGGCGGCATTATTGGGCCATATTTCTTCAAAGATGATGCGAATCGCAGCGTTACTGTCAATGGTGAACGCTACCGAGCGATGATAACAAACTTTTTTTTGCCCGAAATGGAAGTTCTTGACTTGCATGATATGTGGTTTCAACAAGACGGTGCCACATGCCACACAGCACGCGAAACAATGGCGCAATTGCGAGGCGAGTTTGGTGAACAGTTAATTTCACGTTTCGGGCCGGTCAATTGGCCGCCTAGATCGTGCGATTTGACACCATTAGATTATTTTTTGTGGGGGTATGCCAAGGCTAATGTGTATAGGGACAAGCCCGCTTCGATTGACGCACTGGAAGCCAACATCCATGCATTCATTCGTGAGATACCGGCCGATATGTGTGAAAGAGTATGCCAAAATTGGACTCAGCGGATGGGCTACCTGAGACGAAGCCGCGGTCAACATTTGCATGAAATTATCTTTAAACATTAAATTGCAAGGTTCAAACTATCGATTCAAATAAATATTTCATTAATTTTTTCGAATTTTTTGTGTTTTTTTTTAAAAAAAAGTTCTAAACCTCTTAAAAAATCACCCTTTATTAGGTGTGGCAAAGTGAAGTAGGATTTTTAGCACACAATTACAACAACTACCTATACTGTATATCCTCAAAGTGTCAAGTAGAGCATAGTTGTTGTAATTGAGTGCTGAAGATCCTACTTTACTTTGTTTTGCTGAGATTGAAGCTCAAAAAACAGGCCTATTGACAAAAATAAAGTTCATATTGGAAATATAAATTAAAGTAATCACAGAAATAGAAACAATTTTGTCAATGACAACTCGGATGTTTAATATATATTCCGATTCCATTCGATGGTAGAAGGAGCTTTGTATCATCATCGGAACAGTATTTTTGCTCTTGTTTATTTCCAAACAACAAAAGTTATTAAATTTTTAGATAATTTGCAATAATTTTACTTATATTTTCTTTTCTGCCAAACAGAAACATATACTTGGTGACTCTAAATTTTCTTTTATGAACGCAAGTTCTGCCAAACTTCTGCAATGATAATGCAGTTCTTTTACAATAATGCATGCGAAATTTGCAGGAATGCAGAATTTTTACATTTACAAATTTAACCTTTTTCTTAAAGAGACATTAAAGTTTTTTTTTTAAACAGGAAATGATCCGTTTGCCTCCACACTCCGCTGGGTCTAACAGAGCGAATGATAATGACAATGCGCGTAGCTTTAAATACTTATAGGTTGTCTCAAAATTTACGCAAGATTTCAAATAAATATTTTTATTTATCAAGCCTCCATTATTTTTGAAATATTGTTCAACAATGAAATATATTGTTCAATGAAATATTGTTCTTTCACGTAGTGTTATATTGACTGCTCTCAAAATTTTCATGGCCTTCGTGAATGTTTTGTCACGCTTTGTGGCTAGGAAATAGACACAGAATATCAATTTTTTAAGATTTTTCGTGTCGTACTCGTAAGTGTAAGTTGTAAAAATCGACCCCTTATGATGCATTTGCATTGAATGTTTTTTTTGCAAGCAGTCAACTGGCAGTAGGTACAGCTAATAGACTAAAAGTCTTCAAACTCACTGGTTATATAGCTGTACTGGTCATTTCACGATCTACTATAGGTACGTTCTCAGAAAATATTTCAATCAAAATCACCTGCCTTCCAGAGAGAAGTAGGTAAATAACGTCGCCAGGATAGCTCTATTATACTCTACAGAGATGGTTCGAGAACCATGGATGAGGTCGGTGGAGGTGGTTCGTCCGACATGCTTAATATGAGCATATCTTTTACTCCGCCCGAATGGTGTAGCATTTTTGCGATGGAAGCGAAGGCGATAACAGGAGTCCTATCATGGCTTAAATTTAATCCGGTAGCCTCTACGAATAGCACGATTTTTTACTGATAGACAGGTTGCTATCGAATCCATGGAATCACAAGGAATACTGTAAAAATTAAACAGCAGGTCAATATACTTTCTTTATAGGGAACTTTTCAGACTTGGTACACCTTCACAATTTCGCCAGAGAAGCGTTCATTGCGAATATGATTATAATTAATGGTGATGCGATTTGCATCGTCCATTTTGAGTGCCTCCGTAATTCCCCCTGATGCGGTATTACTATATCCATGTACCATGTGGTATCATAACCTCTGACTAAGGTTCATGGACAGCTACCCAACCTATACCTTGGGTTGCAACACAATAATAACTTGCCCATTTAATAATTCTATAATCAACTCTTTTGCAAACTCATATCAATTAGAAAGAACCCAGAGTTTTATTTATAACAGATGTCAGTTCTAACACCATACCATTATTTTAATACACACGCAGTTTTGTACACAGTGCTATAAAGTTTCTCTCACAAAACAATTAAAACACCCTTAAAAAGTGGTTTCTGTTACAACTTTTCTCAAATATATAAGCCATCTGTGCAAGCCTTTTTTAATTATGCTAAGAGATATTTTATGGTGTTGTTCCTTTGTTTCGAACAACTTTGAATACTTTAATCTCCCATGGAGAGATTTGGGTCTAGCTTTATACCAGAACCAGCCAGTCATATTGTGAGTTTGATTTGCACGATCTGAAGAATGCAGAACACGACGGTTTTTTAAATAAGACGCGTAAATAAATGCAGGATGTTATTTACACCTTTGTCGACATTCTATGCAGCAGGGAGTCATCATTTCCATCGTCTCAGTACAAATCCGTGTTAAGACGACAACCGCTATTATGTTTCGCCGAAAATCCCAGCCAGATAGGATGAAGTGGAAACGTAGCGGCCAAAGCCGTTCTGGGGGGCAAAACAATATGGAAAAGTATAACTTACTGTTTACCTTCGGCCCAAGTAAAGTCTATCAGCACTTCTCTCCAACCATATACCTAATACCGGAAGAAAAATAAACCCAAAAGGTTGGACTAATCATACTAAAAGTTCCCGAACAAATTGTATTTATTTGTGTCGCCAAAGCAATGGTATCCCTTTTGTAATATCCCTAAATTCTTAATTAAAAAGGCAACGAAAAGTATTGACAAAAAAAAGAAGCAATATTTGTAGGCTTATTGTAGAGAGCTACGCCACCAATATCAACAAATGCAATCATTTAGAACAGCGCCAGTGCCAGACCTTGATTCTGCTTATTTTTGCTCAGAATAGCAGTCTGATCGGTATCACAACCTATGCATAAAAAATACTCCAGTCTCTGTAAATTTAATTAAATCTTACTCGCTTTCATCGGAACCCTTTTCTTTAAACAAACAAATCACTTCCAAGTAAAGAAAAGGCAGACACATCAAAGAGGATTAAATTAAAAGTCATGACTTTAATTAACTACAAACCCTGGAAAAATAACTAGAACGGGATGGATAAAATTAGAGGCTTCTCTTAGAATTTCTTCGCATAGGATAGCTTGTTATTTTTATCTGATCCATAAGCTGGTTTAGGTGTTTCCTTTTGACATATTTAAGAGGAGGAACAATGTTATCGACTTGCCAAAATCAGGTAGGAAAATTTAGTTTCCCTGACTCCCAATAACCACAAAGCTCTTTTCATTTCAAATTGTTGCTACAAATTTCTAAAAAAAAAAAACAATAATAAGGCAAATATCTGGTATTACGTACAATAAAGATCAACAAAGATGATGGTTACTTCTGATGGAGGTATCGGAATTGAATTATCATTATTAGTCTTTGAGGAGATTTTGATATTAAATTTTCTAGTTGAGTGGTAACGAAATTTGGCTGATGGAATAAATTTTAATTTATTGCGGCATGGATTCACTTTCATAAAGAAAACCAATTCAGTTGTTTCTAAGGACTTTCTGTTGACCTCATTAGCGATTTCAAAGGAAAATTCCACAGCAAGGCGACTGTGATAGTTTGGAAGTTATTTTAATTATATTGAAAACTCTTTGATACGGATAACGTTTTGCCCAGTGGTTTTTTGTAATGGTGAGTGAGTTCTATCAGACCTTCGTCCAACCTATAGTACAGTATATTTACAAGGTGATGTCAAACTGCGACTTCATCATACTACAATTCTGATCTTTTTGTTGTCTACATAGAAACAATTACTATCCCGATAAAGCCGAAATATACATACATACGTATGTTGTAGTACGCTTATTTCCATCGGTAATGTACCAGGACTTTTAAGTTTTAGTTTACGTTAAAGTGGCCGATTCAATTAGACCAATAAAAGGCACAGTTTGATAGGAGAAGAACTTAGAATATTTGTTCCAAATCTAGTTGAATGCATGTATTTAATAAATTGTTTTATTGAGGCCTGTTGAGTTAAAATAAAACAGCTTGATTTCTAATCGTTATAAATCGTTGACTTATTTTATTCGAGGTTGGATTGATTCTGATAATGAATTGCTCTTTAACATACTTGACACTTTAGGTTGACAATTTTATATTGACATTTAGCAAATTGACAGTAAACAATAAAATAACATCGAATGGGAAAGTTACATTGAAGTATAACAATTACACATTTCATTATAATACAATTTATTGATTTGATCACAACATTCTCCCCGCCTGTGAACGACGTTCGCAAATATCCATTGATTACGTCACGTTACATTGTTCCCCTCAGTGCCGATCCTGATCATCATGACATCGTGTATTCAGCATGCACATATCTGTCTGACCCTTCTCACATGCAAATAGAAAGATAAGATTATAACACAGATAATAGGAACCATAATAGTAAACTAAATTCATCTCCCTCTCTCTCATAACACGTATTTGCTGACTAAAAATAAAAACAAACATCTTGCTGTAACTTGAGTTTTTTTTTTGCAGTCTTTGGTAGATTTGTTGCAATTCCTCGTCGCGTCAGTGTCTATTCGAAAATTTAATTTGATATAAGTACGCGAAAAGTCGCCTCTTTGTTTTAAATACAGTGCTTCTAATGTGCATAAAGGGAATCAGGTGAGTTGTTGTCATTCATATTATGTTTGCATAAAAAAAAATCGTGTTTTAATTTAGGAAAAGTAGTGCCATTTGATTACTCTAGTTTGTGTGTATATCCATTAATCAATGGGATTTTCCTTCGTTTCTTCTTGTTCATTGATTGTTGGGATGAGTGCAAAAGGGCGCGTGGGGTGCGGGGAATTGTGTACCTATGCAATTTACGGTGTGTTGGCTTTGAATACTTCGATTAGCGGACTGTACATATGATGATGGTGATATATTTCGTTTTCTAATGTTATAGATGATGCATGTTGTACGTAAATTCCTATTGAACGCTGTTTTGTGAATAGTGTGCTTGACAATTGGTGCAGGGTGTTTCGTTATTTATGATTGTTATAGGATATATATATTTTATTTTTTTTTTTTTTTTTTTTTTGATTTGGGTTAACCGTCAATGATTGATAAGTTATATTTGTTGTCGATGCGAGTGTTATTGTTTTATATGTGGTAATGTGTTCCATAAATCCGATTCTAATTGCGATGTCTATCGCGTTTAAAATGAATGCAAAGTGTTTGAGTTCGGTGTCATTTGAGTGATTTGATTTAAGTGTTGGTAATTAGTGTGCTCGTTGAACAATTGGAATCAATCTGATATCATCTAGCATTATGACTTAGTGATATCCTATGAGTCTGAGTAAATTTATTACGTTCATTGACTGTTTTTAAATGAGTGAGTTCGATATCAGATGAGTGACTGTGACATCTATATCAATGAGGCATTTCTGATTAAGTGAAAATGATATTTTGAGTGTCTTGATCTTTGAGTGCTTGAGTAAGTATTGAATGATATATGAAAAATCGTATAAGAAATGCGATTTTGAGTAAATGTAATGCCATGTCAGTGTTCTGGGTGATTATTTGAGTGAATGTGATATCTATGTGTATTGGTTGAGCCCTCCTTTTAATGCGTACCCTTATGTGTCAAATCGGTTGAATGTAAGTAATGTGAGTGGGTTCTTATTGTGCTTATTTGCGGATGCTGGTTTCGTAAATGAACAGAAATAGGTAATTGTTGTGAATTCTGTTATGGTAAGATGATGATAATTATTTGTTATATTGTTGAGTCATCTAGTGTATTCTCGTTCGATGGTAAACGGCATATTTTAGTGATAGGCCTTTTGCATTCTCCATTCGCGGTTCTCAAATTAACCACACGAATCATGTTATCTGCTCCTAAATATGTTTTACTGATGCGACCGAGTCTCCATTGAGAGGGTGGTAAACGCTCATCTTTTAATAAGACTAAATCGCCAACCTTCGGTTGTGCTTCTATTTTGAGCCATTTTGGACGTTGCTGTAAGCGAGTTAAGTACTCTCCGCTCCACTGCTTCCAGAAATTGTGAACAGCGGATTGAATTCTTTTCCACCTGTCGATACAAGATACCCTTTCCGATATTAGGTCTGCCTGTGGTATGAGTTGTGCGGATGTCCCAATTAAAAAATGTGAAGGAGTTAACGCAGTGAAGTCATCTATATTTTCGGTCAGCGGACAAAGAGGCCTCGAGTTAAGACATGCTTCTATTTGGGCTAGAAGCGTGCTGAGTTCCTCGAATGTCAGCGTTTCGTTTTTGACGACTCTTTTAAGATGAAATTTTACGGACTTCACTCCTGCTTCCCATAGCCCCCCGAAGTGAGGAGAAGCAGGAGGAATGAAATTCCATTTAGTTCCGATGTCAGTTGATGTCGTAGCAACCTCCCCCCAATCTAGATTTGCTGCCTTGAGCATTCGTTGCAACTCCGTGTTTGCACCCACAAAGTTCGTCCCACAGTCACTATAAATTTCAGCACAAATTCCTCGTCGAGCTTGAGTGGTCATGTCACTCACTACCTCCAAGTGAATGGCCTTTGTTGCCAAACAAACAAATATGGCGAAATAACCCTTGTAAATCTTGCCTCCACGTCCTTTCCATGCCTTAACATCCATCGGTCCCGCATAGTCCACTCCTGCATGTGTAAAAGGTCGGGAGATCCTTACGCGAGGTGCAGGTAAATTTCCCATTAATTGTTGCATGGGTTTGGCCTTGTAACGGTAGCAGATAACACAACAATGAATGTATTTTTTAACGCTTCGTTTTAGATTAAATATCCAATATTTGTTACGCAGATGGGCGACCATTTGCTGTACTCCTCCATGGAAGGTCCTCTCATGAGCATCTCGAATCAGTAGTTGGGTAAAATGGTTGTCTGTTCTAAGAATGATAGGGTGTTGTTGATCAACTGGAAGATCAGAGTTTTGCAATCTTCCTCCCACTCTTAAAATCCCTAGATTATCTATGAATGGATTAAGAGATCGAAATTGCCTCAAGGTTGACGTCTGTCTTTGATGTTGGAGTACACCGAGTTCCTTAGAAAACATTTCCTGTTGTACGAGCTTAATATATGTCACCGTGGACCGTTGCATATCCGAAGGAGAAATCGGTGTTAAATTACGGAATTGAGTTGGTTTTTGTGTATTACAGATAAATCTCCAACAATATGATGTGATTCGCAATAATTTCTGCAGTTCAGAATGTTTTACTAACAGTTCAAGAAATTCATTTTTAGGATGGGTTATGCATTGGGTATGTATTTTAATCGGACGTATTTCTTCTTCTGTATCAAGGGTTGGAGGTTGACTCGGAAGGCAAAAACGCCATGAAGTTTGCAAGAACTCTGGCCCCTTCCACCAAAGGTCATTATGTTGGAGGTCTGAAGGAAAAACTCCCCTTGACGCCAGATCCGCGGGGTTGGAATGAGTAGGCACATGTTTCCAGATGGTTACATTTGTAAGCCTCTGAATTTCAGCGACTCTGTTGCTGATGAAAGTCTTCCATTTTGACGGTGGTGATGTTATCCAACACAGTGCTATGGTAGAATCGGTCCATGCAAATGTCTTAATGTTACCCAATTGCAGAGCCTTAGCTGTGTAGCTTAACAGTCGCGCTAATATAACAGATCCACAGAGTTCTAACCTAGGGAGTGAGACGGTATTTAATGGAGCAACTCTCGTTTTAGAAATTATGAGGTTAGTATGGATGTTGTTTTGATTATCTAAAACTCGAAGATATACTACAGCCCCATATGCCTTCATAGATGCATCACTAAATCCATGGAGTTCATAATTGGTATACCCTTCCTGAGTGAAAATCCAACGTTGAATTCGGATACCTTCTAAAAGGGGTAATTGTGCCCTGTATGAAGCCCATTCCTTCTGCATCTCTAATGGAATCGGGTCATCCCAGGTTAAACCACTCAACCATAACCGTTGCATGAATATTTTTGCCCAAATCACACATGGGGAAATCCAACCTAATGGATCAAATAACTTGGCAATAGTTGAGAGCATGGTTCGCTTTGTAATCTCAACTGAATCACTGGACACCCATTGGAATGAAAAGCAATCGCTGGAAGGAAGCCATTTGATACCTAGCGTTTTTATATGCTCTGACGAATCAAATGGTAATAGAAAATCAACCTCGCGTTCATTAGGCGATATCAGACTTAAAATTTCTTCTCTGTTACTGGCCCACTTGCGGAGATGAAATCCTGCTGACTTAAGCACCTCTGTGATTTCAGTTAATTTTTCCTGAGCCTTCTGAATGGAATCAGCCCCAGTGACCAGATCATCGACGTACATATCTTCTTGTATCATCTGAGCTGCTAACGGATACCTTTGCCTTTCGTCGTCAGCTAACTTGTTCAACGTCCGAGTTGCAAGATAAGGGGCAGACGCAGTTCCAAAAGTTACAGTCGTTAACCTATACAACTTGATCGGGTCCGCCTTGCTTTCCCTCCAGTAGATCAGCTGATAATATGAGTCTGCCTGACTCACCTGGATCTGCCGGTACATCTTTTCGATATCCGCTGTTAAGGTAACCTTGTATTTTCTCCATCTCAAAATAATATCAATTATGTTTGCTTGTGTTTTAGGTCCAACCATAAGATGATCGTTTAAGGAAGTCCCATCGGTAGTCTTAAAGGCAGCATCGAAGACTACACGAAGTTTTGTTGTCGTACTGGACTCCTTAAACACCGCATGGTGCGGCACTACATAATGATAAGGTGATTTGAGGACTTCATCCAGACTGATATCCACTTCCACCATCTGACCTAGATGTAAGTACTCCAATATACATTTTCTGTATTGACTATGTAGAATTGGATTGTTGTCGAATCTCCTTTCCAGCTGGTAAAATCTTCGTAGTGCTCCTTCTTTACTGGATCCTAGTGAAGGATGAATATCATCCTTAAATGGGAGCGATACCTCGAACCGTCCTCCTGGTAAACGTCTGGTATGAGTACGAAAATGTTCCTCGCATGCAGCATTTTCTTCATTTTCAATCTCCTTGAACGGCGCTTCCTCTATTTCCCAAAACTTCCTTAATTGTGTATCAATGTCTATACGCTGTAAGAAACTATTGACATGGTCTGTTTCCAGTGTGGCCCTTCCTGAAATTATCCATCCAAGCTGTGAATTCTGAGCGATTGGGGCTACGGGCTGATCTCCTCTAATTATTTCTGGTAAAACCACATCACAATAGATTTCATTACCCAGAAGAAGGTCAACCTTAGCTGGTTTATAAAACATTGGATCCGCCAGTGTTAGGCCTTGAATGTGTCGAAGGGTAGCCGGAACCACTTCCTTATTTGGTAAGAGCCCCGTCAAGGTCTTGAATACAAATGCTCTTGCAGCAGTCTCAAATTTCGACGTCACAGAATGAAGTTTTAGATCAACATAATTTTTGCAGGACCCGTTTTTTACATTTCCTAATCCAGCAGTTTCAATCAAGGTGCGATGTTTCTTGAGGCCTAGAAGATTCGCTGCTGTTTCGGTTATAAATGTTGCCTCTGATCCGAATCTATCAACGCCCTCAAGTTGACATATTCCCCAGTTGATGACCTTACCCCGACGACAGCAGTGGATAATAAAATTTGTAAATTCGTGTGGTGTGATATATGGTGATTGCGAATATGTGAACTTGTGCATGGTAATTCATTCTGTGAATTGAATGAAGGTGCATTTGGATTTACCTGTGTTGATGTTGAATATGACTGGATGTCATTTATGTTGGGCGCGTAGGAATGTGACGTGGAGTTAGAATTTGCTGATTGTGCTGCTGATAAGAGATTAGATTCAGACGTTGAAATATGTGATATGTGATTGCGTTCGGTGTTATGATGCAGAAGAGAATGGTGTTTTTGCTTGCAATAATAACACCGTCCTCGACTGGGACACTGTTGAGTCTTATGGCTATAGGCCAGACAATTTTCACAAACGCCAAGCTGTTTCACAATTCTTTGCCTAGCATAATAATCCAACCCTATAAACGAATTGCATGTTCTAAGTGAATGTTGGCCTTTATGACAAACAGAACAAATAAATTTGTCTCGATTTGTTGGTTTGACATGGAGAACATTGTGATTCACCTGACCCCTTTGAAACGAAGACCTTGACTTTGGTTTGAATTGGTCAACAACTTCCAATGAACGAAAACGTGTTTCCAGAAAACTAGAAAATTCCGTAAATTTTGGAAGTTCTTTAGTCATTCCTAGTTTCTCTTCCCACATTTGTTGTGTATATGCGGGTAATTTTTGTAGCAACGTATAAATTACTACTGAATCCCACTGATCCACTGGAACTCCTAAGTTGGTTAACGAATGAAGAACCTCAGTTGATTTATCGAGTAAGCCCTTAATGGCGTTTGAACTTTCGGCGTGAATCAAAGGTTGCTCGAAGAACATTTTTAGTTGTGTATTAACTAAAATACGTTTGTGGTCATAACGTGATGTTAAAATAGACCATGCCTGCTTATAGTTGCCGTTATCGATGGTTAAATGTTGCAACAATCGCTCAGCCTCACCCGTTACACTTGATTTTAGATAGTGCAACTTTTGTATTTCGGAGAGCGAAGAATTATTATGCACCAGTGAGACGAAAAGATCATGAAATGATCGCCACCTATCATAAGCACCAGAAAATATCGGAGGATTGATGCAAGGGAGTCTAATCTCGTTGAAGTTTGAATTCGATGCGAGAGTCGGATTATCTATCTGTTCTTGTGATTGCCCTTTGGAATTGGCTTCCCTTCGATTTCTATTTAAACCTTCCTGATTTTTATCTAACACTTCTTCAGGTGGATACCCAGGGGCACATAAATTATCTAATCTATCTAGTTCATCTAGCATTGCCGATTTGTATGAGAGGTAAGTTTCCATGACCTTATCATATAAATCTTCACACCCTTTTAATACAACTTCTTCCAGGTCAGAACTGTCAATGTCATCACAGTGTTCGCAGATGTTTCTAAAATTGTCTTCCAAAATATTTAATCTACTGGTTATATAATTCCTTGTTTTAGTATCATCACTCAATTTTCCGAAACTGACAAAATCTTTCTCAACCTGGGCACACACTTTCTTTAACAATTTAAATGCGGAGGTAACACTCATATTTTTTTTTTTTTAAATGCGTAGTCGAATTAAATGTAAAAGAAAATTGCACTCACTTTGTTCCTAGTTGTTTCCAGATCGATGTCAATGGCTAACGTTGTAACAGGAAAATGATTCCAAACGGCGTATAATAATCGAACGGCACGCTAAACTCTTGTAACAGCAATCGATTCCAACGGCACACAATTCAATTTAATCCAATGCAATGCTCAGACGCAGAAATCCAAAAAAAAAAAATGGAAAAAAAAACCCAGGTATGTGTATAAATATGGGCTTAATTTGAGTAAATCGTACTTACTCGATTAATTTGTTCAATATTCTCCAAATGATACTCCAATGCCGTCAATCTTCTTAGACTTTTAACATATAACAGTCCACAAGAACAAGACTCCAACGGAAAGATGATTCAGTACAAAACGGCAAACAGTAAAAGTTAGCGGAACAATCCACAAGAACCAAGACTCCAACGGAACGATGAAAACGACGAAAATCACAAGAACAATATTCCAACTGCAAAACCGCAAATCTCTGACAGTACAGAACTCCACAGCACAGTTTTTTCCAACAGCCAGCACAACAAGATTCCTCCAAATAGTCACTAATGTGTTTTAAGGAACTGTATTACAAATGTTCGGCTCGAACGGACCAAATGTTGAGTTAAAATAAAACAGCTTGATTTCTAATCGTTATAAATCGTTGACTTATTTTATTCGAGGTTGGATTGATTCTGATAATGAATTGCTCTTTAACATACTTGACACTTTAGGTTGACAATTTTATATTGACATTTAGCAAATTGACAGTAAACAATAAAATAACATCGAATGGGAAAGTTACATTGAAGTATAACAATTACACATTTCATTATAATACAATTTATTGATTTGATCACAACAAGGCCTGCAGTTTTTAGGGGAGAGCCGGGCTAGTAAAACGAAAATTTGTCGGTTTTTGATGAGGAATCACAGGAGCTTTTCACATCACCTATGGGTCTGCTTTAGATGCTCTGCTGAATTTACCTCCCACTTAAAATGTTTGTCATGGACTGTACTATTAAAGAAATCTACCATGCAAGAGGGTATGTATTTTGCTATCATCGACACTGGAGTTCAGATGACCTTGCGCGGCACTCATTCTATTGTCCTGGTTCCAGGGATCTTCCTTCGTCTAAGCTCTAAGGCAATGGCACTGCAATTTCGGCTGCTGTGTAAATTCACCGATGCCCCAGAATCTTCAAGGGTTAAATGTTGGTATCTTCGTGGAAATAGACACGACGCGATTCCAATATATATATGTTAGGCTTTTCTTTATCAAGTTAAGTTATATGCTGCTGTTAGGTCTGCCGACTACATTGTAAGGAATAGGTGGCGGGGTGGGAGAATCTGCGTTTGTAGTCAAGCCGCACTAAGACCTTGCTTAAACCTGTATTCTGTTCCAGAATAGTTCTGTATAGCAGAAACTTTCTGAATTCGATTGCAAAGCTGAACTATTTGGCTCTTGTATGGATTGCTAGAAATGAGATCTTTTATGAGATTGCTAAGCAAGGCTTGGAGAATATTTTATTAGGACTTCACCTGCGTTATGGTCTTCCCGCGTTCTCGGTCTGGGCCTTAATAGACGAATGGGTCTCTCGCGAACGCAATTGTGTATGGTACATACAGCTCCCAGAATGCGGGAAAAATAAACGTATTCTCCCAAACGCGTTGCTGTACTTTTGGTTCCCTGTTTGGTAAGTTAATTAGCCTTCCAGTTGTAACGATATAAAAAAGATCTTCCATTTTGTAGATACAAGAATCTGCCATTGTTGGTTTGCGGTGAAAAGTTGTCCTGTCGAGGATGTACCAAAAAATACTGTGTAAAGTAATTCAGTACTGTAAAAGTATTCAGTGCTGTGTTTCTTGATTCGTTTATCTTTGTGCTTCGCTCGTCAGTGGGATGAGTTCTTAGCCTTACATTCATAGGAAAAATTTTATGGTAAGGAATAAGAATAAATGGTTGGGGTAGTCTAAAACAAAGAACGTCTGCAGAGTCCCGTTTAAACATAATTTGACCAGTCAAAAGTCTCTGAGGTCGCCGTAAATCATTTTAAAACTGTGAAGAATTTGACTGAGCCCATTCGCGCTTAACAAAGTTTCAATTATGTTGAAATCAAAGTTAATCAACTAAACCATCTGATAAGTAAATGAGCTTAACTGCCTAACCCAGCAGTGTTTTGCCTTGAACTAGGTACTTTCAATTTGCGAGGCTTGTTTCTGCTAATATAGTAGGTAAATAACTAGCAACCCTATTGCTGCTAGCTACAATTCGTGCTACAACAATGAATTCCATAAATTAAAATTAATGTTCATATTGAATTATTGAATTACATTTATAGAAATTAAGCCGTTCACATCTTCCTGTCCCATTGCTTTCGGTTATTCTACTCTCACTCGTTCAATTTATGTTACTTTTTGAAAAATAATTGCTGAAAAAGTGTTATGTTATGTCCTTAAAAATGTATTTTCTCATTAAAACAAACGTACGCAAGCCTTTGGCAAAATTATATTCCGATTTGTTCAGAGTTTTAGTCGAGAGAAGGTAATGGACTGGAGAAGGTGGTTGACCCTAAACAAAGTGATTAAAGAAAGAGCCCGCCTTTAGTGAAATACTACCCAAACCAACTGGAACTAGATATGCAAATACCGCCCCAACTAAATATATATACAGGCGTATTGGTTGAGGTCCCTCTTCTGTAGTACCATATAATGTAAATAGGTTCAACTAACTTTACTTCTATTAACTAACCAGAAGAGATCAAAATTTGACTCTGTTTTTCATGTGAAATGTGTATGCATAGCTTCGGCATAAGGGATCTGCTAGCATTGCAATGCGAAGGATGAACAATGGACGGTCATAGAGGAAAACAGACGAAACCTTGCCAAAGGGGATCGTATTTCACTGAAATGCTCCCCTGCCGCTTTTAGAATACCTGATTTCTCACACAAGCTTTTATTGGGGAACATAAACTTTACTGTCGTCTTCATGCTTCAAATGTTCCAGCTAAAGCTACCTTACATATAAATGCTGTTGTGGTGTAAAGGGTCGGGATGAACACATTCCAGTGGTCCGTTGAAAATAAATCCTGCATTCATTTCTCTTCAATTTCCATATTAAATGTCTGCTGCACAGATTATGCTCAACGTGTTGTCGGTCAGGTCATTATACATGCCCTTTGGTCAAAGATTTTGAATATTCCCTGTTTATGCCATGTTATCTCCATTACGTGTGAGTTTGTGGTGTGTAGAGTATAGACGATGCGCTGAACCGAAAATATTTCACCTCACCCTCAAAGGAATTATTTGGCCTTTTCATCATCCACACGCAGGACCCTTAAAACCAATATCGGTGTTCGTCAAAATTTTGTATGCCTGTGGCAATACGTTTACACTTGGCTACATCACCATCATACCATATTTGGTTGTGATTTATGGTTTTCACATGTGAAAGTATTTGCATATACGGGATCATCTGCCTAAGGTGTGACCCATACTGCCGAATTCACTTTGTGTGGGTGGAAATTTGTACGTATTAATTAAGGTGTGTGAATATATGTAGCTATAGAATCTTCCAATTGAAAGGACTCAGTAAGTATACCTACTCATAAGTCAGGGGTGTGAGAAATACACAATTTCATTTGAATTTTCGGATTAGTAATGTAAACTTAGAAATGTTAGGAATTTAAAGCTGAATTAGCAAAGGATAAAAAAGGCTTTTATAAGATTCGCCCAACCTTTAGAGCGACAGCCACTGCGCTGTAACATTTCGTCAGTCAGAATATATATTAAAATGTTTGTAGAAGTAAAAAAAAATATTTTTAAGATGGTATGGTCATTCCAAACTTCATAGAAAACTAAGCTTTTCTCTTATTATCGTACAATAAAATTTAGAAAAAAAGACATTTTAACAGATTTTTATTAAAGTTTAATTGTAAACGCACGTAACGATTTAAACCAAAATGCAAACTTGGAGTAAAATCGGTATTTTCAAAATTGTTGCGTCCTTCATTTTCCATTCGAATCACCGAAAACGGTACTTTTAAAAACTGTTCGTGTTCATATCTCGGTAACGCCTTATTTTGTTTTGAGAAAACTCTTAAGCAATGCCTAACATTAAGTTTTTAGGTAAATAGTGAATTAAACATTGCAAAAAAATGCTCTATGGATTTTGATCGAAAAGCATAGTTTTTCTTAATAAATGCAAATTATGCCATAATAATAAAAATATTCATTGTATCATATGCTAATGCAGTAAGAATTCGCTTATAAGTCTGTGAAAGATAAACAGTTTTTAGTTTGATATCCTTTCATTTGAAAGTTATTTACTCTTATATTTTTATACCCTCCAGAGGAAGGTATATTCACTTTGCCAATACATTTGTAACGCCAAGAAGGAATCACCGGAGACCTCATAAAGTATATATATTCTGAATCAGGATCACATTCTGAATCGATTTAGCCATGTCCGCCTGTCTGTCTGTCTGTGTGTCTGTTGAAAGCAGAATAGCGCTCAAAGTAATTGACGTAGGTGAATGAAATTCGGTGAAAGGACTTCCTTTTATCGGCGTCAGGTTGGTATTGAAAATGAGCTATGTCGGTCAAGTAGTTCTGGTACCTCCCATACAAAACCAATATTGGACTCATGTGTCTCTCTGTCTGTTGAAAGCACGATAGCGCCCAAAGCAATCGACGTAGGTGAATGAAGTTTTGTGAAAGGACTTGTTTTATCGTCGTTACGTTGGTATTAAAAATGGGCTATGTCGGTCAAGTAGTTCTGGTATTTTGCAAGACTTGTATGCAGTGGAGGGTATCAATGCATCGGCCAGGCCGATGATAACACTTTTACTTGTTTTTAGATTTATTTTAAAATAATTTTAATTGAAATTTAAATTGCTGGAAGGGGGATAGCGATGGGGAAAAGGTTTAGTTGCTCTAGTTTCTAAGAAAATTTTAAAGTTTTTAAATCGTCGTGCATTAGTTAGCTCTCGCAATTTACGTGGGAGCGAATTCCAAATGCGGATAGCAGCAAAAAAAACTGTCTTTCGAATGTTAGACATAATAAACGCGGAAGTAACAGACAAGCAGATCTGTTAGATGCCGCAAACCGGATTTTTTCATACAGATATGACGTATGACTGTTCGAAATTTTATACAGTTGCAACAAGAATTTCCATTCTCATTCTCATTCCCATACTCAAAATTTCTACAGTATATACCATATACCTGTATTTAGATTTCGGTATATAATGAACCCGATTACAACCATAGGTTCGAAAACAGCATCCCCAATCTATTCCATTTCAAAAACAATAGCTTGGCGTATTAAAGCTGAAACTTTTGCTGGGTCCTTTTTATCAAAAATTGCGTAAGGTGTAAGAGCCATAAGCCTCACATTAATATTTTGTGCACTGAAATCTGAAATGATTATGTTTGGGTCAAAAGCACACTTTTTTGAGTATATTCATATGTTTTCTGTACAGTTTGTTTATCTACTATCGCCTCTGAGTGTTTTATCCATATGCCTATCCTATAGCAATAGCAGATAAAATTAAAAACAATCGCGCACTTTATTATTGTGTCGATTAAGAGCTGTTCGAAAAAAATCAAGTCAGAAGAAAGTACATTTTTGTCGAAATAGCTGTAACTTAATATCTTCATAGTCTTAGGTAATATTTTAAAAAGAGTTTCAAAAACTTTTGTCAAGAAGTTTTTACGCCATAAGGTGACAAACATAAGACATCCAATAGTTTATTGAATGTAAGTACCTTGAATACAATATAGTAGATTCACAGTCGGTGCGGAGGATTTGGAAAGAACACTTATGTTGACCGTTAAACGGCGCAGATGAACAACAACCCACGGTCAGGTTGAATGTTCTACTTACACGATGATAGCCAACAGTTCCGTCCACGCGACCTACTCGCATATGCGAAGTGAGGATACCGATAACCAAACTAAAGTCTAAAATAGCTCCAGGAGAGGCAGAGATATTTGAAGCAGCAGAAGATGAATTGGTAACGAGCTTGCACCAACTCATCGATGAAATTTGGTCGGTTTAAAGTTTTCCCGATGAATTGAACCTTAGCACCGGTGTGCCCCATCCAATGCACTAATAGAAAGGAATAAGTATCCTGAATGTCGCATACAAGATCTTATCGGCTGTATTGGGTGAGCGTCTAAAGCCTTTCGCCAACAACCTGGTTTGCCCATATCAGTGCGGGCTTAGGTCAGGAAAGTTGTTACAGTCACCCGTTTTGACAAATCGAATCTGGAAAAGGCAATGAAAATACAATTTAAATTCAAATAAAATACGACCATACCAATATACCTACTTTTATTTAGAACAAACACACCTTGTCCCTGTCAACTGTGCTGTCTGGTGGATGTTTTCTGTAAGGGAAATTAATAAACAAGTTAAGAAAAATATACACCACAGAAACCAGTTCATCGCACTTACTTGCAAATATAGCTGTCCAATATTTACTCCTGTATTCCCTTTCATCTATCGTCTATATAGTTCCTGCAAGAAAATGCAAACAATGATCATCAGCTCTAGTCATACATATGTATACATACCTGCATAAATGCACCAAAACTCCAACTGGTTGCCTTGCTCGCATCCACCGTGATCTTGCCGCGATGCTCCTAATCATTGGAAATTGTAAATGAAATATTAAACAAAAGTTTAGAAAACCATTTTGTACCAATGAAGGGTCCTAAATAATAAAGAAAATATAAAAATAATACTTACCCCTGCAAATGTTGTCCATTCATGTTGTTTGTTGTTTCGTATTGCAATTTCTATTTCTCTTTGACATTCTGAAATGTCAAAAATGCATATGTGAACCGGTTGAGTTCAGAGATGCAATGTTGCTAAATTTTTTTGTGTTGTTGATGCATGTTGGCAGAGTTCAGATGCGAGGTTGATTGAGTGGGTTTGAAAATTCAAAGAGCGGGACGTTGAGATGGGATGAAGAAGGTAGCATGATCTCTAGCGGCTACTCCAGAAACGGTGGAAGATTGGACAAATGTTAGTGATAGGGGTATTAGGAGACTGGTGGGCATTGTTGGCGGAAGAAGCCGAAGAGCTGTTTCCTAGCTGAAACCATTTGTAGTGCGAACAAAGTCAAGACAAGTCAAGTTTCTCCATAAATGGCCATTGTGCCAAATAAGTCTAATTTTTAAGTATCGCAACATTTTTTTGGTCAACAAATAATTTTGAATAATAAGTCCTGGATAGGCAAATATTAAAATAGAGTGTCATATTGTTTATTGGGGTGAGTGTAGAATGTAGTTATGTGAGACATAGGATTTATAGTAATTTTAAAATTTACGTAGATCTCGTTCGCTCCGTATAGAGGTCAAGTGGCGGTCATGGACTTTACTCAGACGTCACACAGAAGAAAGTCGTGACCGCCAAATATAAAGGGTTCGATGACCTCCACTACATCGGTGCTAGCCTTTGAAGTGATGCGATTCAGCAGACAATTGGAAGCGCCAACCGACGTAAATTAAGCAGTACAATTGGAAGTGCCTGAGGTGTCCTGAAAATAATTTTCTACGTGTTTCACCAGCCAAAATCAGCCTTTCCGCAGCATAACGCATATGACGTCACCAGGTTTGGTAGTGTAGTTTTTTTTTTTTGCGTCAAGAGTGGTTAACTGTGGGGTATAGTGGAATCTAAATTATATCCACCCCCCCCCCCTCTTCTACCCCACCAATGCAATTAAAAGTCCAACAGTTCCTAGTCGAAGAAAACGGAATTAACGTCACGAACAGAAATTAACAAGAAAAAAAAAAGGAATATAGTACCTGATAAAGGAGCATCGTCATTTTCATCGTTTTTTTTTTTTTGTTTGTAATTGTTTTAGTTTTAAGTGGCGTGAGTTAGGTTTTAAGTTTTTTTTTGTGATTTTTATTCTACTTTAATTTCATATTTTAGTGTAAATTTAAAGTCGGCAAGAAATTCGATTTCCGTGGTCCGTTTTGTCTTCGCGTTCCATTTCCGTGTTACAGTTTTTTTTTATTCTCCCCACCCCTCCCAAATTGAGCTCACTCTGGGTAGTTGACTAGTAGGGAATAAGGTAGTTCTTCTTTTGTGACCATGACCTGCGGGAATTTAATTAAAGAGATTTTTTCATTTTAATTAATTATAAATTATTTTTATTGTGTAGTTTTGCTTTATTTTTTTTTACCTTTTATCTCTTTTGCCTTCCTGATTAAATGAAGATAATTTTGATGCTTAAAATTAATATTAAACTTAATAAATGTGCTTATCCACGCCCAAAATGAAATCAATCTATTTTATTCAAGCGCACAGACGCTTGATGGGTTGTTAAATCAAATTATCAGGGGGTGTGGAAGGGTGTGTCGACGTTCTCGATTGATGGTTTGATCGGGTGAAGTGATGTAGTCATCGTTGGGGAAGTTCAAAATGGCCACCGAACTTCCAGGTAGGGTGGGATAAGTTATGGCCGCGCTGAATACCATCGACAGCGCCCTCTCAGTGTGGAAATGTCCGTCCGCGTCTGAAAAGATTTTTTTTTAGTGTAGGCACGATATATGTTTTGTATTTAGGTATTGTTGGTGTGTGAGGACAAGAACCCTCACCATTCCGGCGAGTAAAGTCGAGCAAAAGCAAGCGTGCCCTGCTCCTCGCACCCAACACTCTCCCCCTTTCTCTATCACATCCTATCCAACTGTCATTTCCTCATCCTGATTCCTGTCACTTTCAAATTCCAACGTCCTTAAACTCCTATTATATGCCTATTACAAATGGCGCCCAACGTATTTGTTCGTCCTAGTCTTATGTCCTTTATGTAGTTTAGTCCACAATTGTTTCTGCTACCATCAACAATGAATTCGTAAGTCTTCATGTGGGTAGTTCATAAAAATATCACATTGAATTGCGACGAATTTATTGTTGTTGACAGCAAAAATAATTGGAACCTGTTATGTCTTGTCTTTTCTATTCTAATTCTTTCTTTATGTGAATTTTACTATCCTGTCAAAAATTTCAATTTTCATTTCTTATTGTATTAGTCCTACTTACATGGATTCAGTGGCCGTGCTTAAGTGTCGAATCGTCTTAATATGTTGCATTGTTCCGTCTCTTTATTTCTTCTTATTTAGTGTGTTGTGACTCTCACCACCTCAAGTCTTCCAGCAAAGCCTTCCAGGTAGACTGGAATTGCGGAGATGGAGAGATATACAACGATGTGTGTCCTTGTTCTACCCTCTTATTATATGTCGTTGTTTTTCACATTGAGAGGATTTTTAGCATTAAGTCCGTCCGCAGTCTTTTTTCTTTCTTTTTCTTTTTATATGTAGCCAATCAAGCCACGATATTAGCCAACAAGAAATCACCGGAGGCATACCCCTGAATCACCCCCGATCTGAAATAGATACAAACAATTAACAAATTTTAAATAACGCATATTAAATAGTTTTAAAGTTGAGAATACATTTTCGATCATTTTATAGATGTGTACTTTAAAATGTCATTTTCATTTACAAATTCCTTTTTTTTTTTTTACTATATATTCATTTTTGTGTGTGCAAGTATTAGTTAAGCCGTCTATTATAGGCAAATAATACCCTTCATTTCTTTTAATTACATATATTTTTTTTTTTTATAAATTTTTTTTTGTAGTTTTTAGGTATATATTAAGCGCACTGTCATATTGTTTTAGTGTGCTGCCTTGTTTCGATATATTTATAACCACAATAGTTCTAAATTCGCCTTTCGCTTCTCGTCGACATTTTGCTTCGTGTGATGAGTTTACCTAAGAACGAGTCGAAAAAGCATAGAGTTAGTCGAGGTTACAACCCAGATTATAGAAAAATAATAACCCGTTCGCAATCCCATTTAGCAGAAACTAGCTCTAAAGCAATGGCTTTCGTTGCACGTAGTCCGCCACAAGCGAATAGGTCGGCGAAGTCTAAATCAACCATGTCTAGCCAATCTTTCACCGATCCTGGAAGTATGCAGGCGAACAGTGAATCTGCAACTTCTTCAGAATCTGTCTCAGCCCCCTCTTTTAGTTCGCTCAGCCAATTTGGTGCCGCATCCATTCAGGCCCAGAACGAAAGCACCAGAACTCTGGTGGATGCATCTAACGAGCAAAGTCAAGTCAATTTACGAACAAGCCAGTTTGTTTCATCAGAGGATACAAACTTACCCAATCTAGAACTCTCCATCAATCAAGCGATCAAATCCGCGTTGTTGTCCCAGCAAAACTCTCTTCGAGATGAAATATCGGCGGATCTGCGTAAGGAAATGAGAGCAAATTTTCAAGATTTTATGAAGGAGTTTCAAATTAATCGCCCTGCTGTTCAAGCGGAACAGACACTCCCGAAGAATAATTCTTCGAACACAGGAACCATACCAAAACAAACCCTTCCTTTGCCTCCGCAGCCTTCAACGCAGCATGAGCAAGCTCAGCTTAATGTAGCTGCTCAACCATTTCTTCCCACTGGAAATTACCAAAGAAACAACAACAATAAATCGGGTAGAGGCAAGTCCTCAAATAACAATAGTTATCACCAACCTCATGCATTATTTCAGCAGGTGGGTCATCATTTTGAGATGCCCTATCCCAACCAAACAAATCAGCCTTTTGAGACAAATAGCCACTCAGGAGTAACAGGTCCTATAAAAATTGATAAGTGGGGAATTTGTTTCGAAGGAAAGTCGGAGACTCTCGATGTGGAGGATTTTATCTTTCGCCTGGAGACACTCCAAAACAACTATCGCTGTTCGTGGTCGGAAATCTTAAGAGATTTTCACCTGTTGCTCTCAGGTGCTGCCTACGAATGGTACTGGCAGTACCAGAGAACCAACTACCGCCCGGATTGGCTCACGCTTCGAGAAGCACTCATGCGTCAATTCCGGAACTCGAAGTCAAACTTCGATATCATGAGAGATATCATGGACCGTAGGCAAGGCACCTGGGAGTCCAGTGACGATTTCTTTTCCGCAATATATAAAATGAAATCGCAGTTACGAATGGAGCTACCAGAAGGGGAATTGGTGCGCATATTAAAGCGTAATTTAAACGACAGGATAGGAAAGTTAGTGTTCCCCATGAACATAATTACAGTGGACCAATTGAGGAGCTCCTGTAAGGAGGTAGAAAGTGCTTTCCCTAGCAGAGAGGCACCTAGAACTCATAGACCTCAGCCAAAATACACGGCAAATGAGCTGGACTATGAAGATAGCCACCAGGCAGAACAATATGTTGCAGCAATGCAATATGGTGGCACACGTCCCAAGCCACCGCGTAACTATGTTGATCCAAAATCTTGGATCTGTTGGAACTGCCGTGTTGAAGGTCATTCCTTCGTGGAATGTCCGTCTCAGGTACGGAATATATTTTGCTATCGATGCGGTCTGGAAGGGGTCATAACTCCCAAGTGCATGCGTTGTAATCCGGAAAACCGGCAAATGAACGCGATGCGAACGGGGGAGTCGCGTTCCACACAGACCTCAGAGTCGTTAGAGAACCCGTCACAACAGTAAATGAATCTGAAATAAATAAAGAAATTAAAATTCTAAAAAGAGATAAAGATTCCAAAATAGTAGACAATAGGAATAGATTTATAATTAAGCCGTTGCATGTTAGGATTAAGGAATATTATATAGCTAGAAGTAGGATTTTTAAAAACAATTATGTGTGTGCGTCCAAAGCTATTTTAAAAGCTAGAAACCGATTTAAAATCCGCAAGGAAATTAGAAAAAGCATAGCTTCGACAATAATCGATACCTCCACTGATCCCAGACCATATGCCAAAATCAATATAGCAGGCAAAAGTGTTTTCGGTCTCCTGGATAGTGGAGCGAGCGTCAGCTTTTTGGGAAAAGACTGTTTGAGTTTTGTTAAGTCTCTAGATTTGCCCATCATCCCGTTTAAGTCAGATGTCAAAACAGCTGACGGCAAATGCCAGTCAATTATAGGCAGAGTTAGAGCACCAATTACTTATAAAGACCAAACTGAATCGATTACCCTATATCTAGTCCCAAGTCTTGAGCAAGAGCTGTATTTAGGTATAGACTTTTGGAAGACATTTCAAATAGCCCCCAATATTGTGAGTTCGATGACAATCACCGATGCTCCCAATGACGACACGCATCAGCTTACCTTAAAACAGGTATCCGAGTTGGAGGCAGTAAAGCAAAAGTTCTTGTGTTTCACCAAACATGGGCTCGGTAAAACATCAGTGGAGGAGCACGTTATCGATACCGGAGACGCGGACCCAGTCAAACAACGTCACTACCCCGTGTCCCCAGCGATACAAGCCCTCCTGTATGACGAGATCGACCGCATGATTAGCCTCGGCGTTATTGAGGAGAGTGAGAGCGCATGGTGTTCACCGGTAGTCCTGATTCGGAAACCCGGCAAAAATCGTCTTTGTCTCGACTCCCGAAAGGTGAACGCCTTGACGAAGAAGGACGCCTATCCTCTCCCCCATATCGACGGGCTACTCAGTCGTCTACAGGATACGTATTTCATTAGCAGCGTCGATCTAAAAGACGCATTCTGGCAAATACCGCTGGAGGCACGGAGTAGGGAAAAAACTGCTTTCACGGTACCGGGGAGACCCTTGTATCAGTTCACGGTCATGCCCTTTGGGTTGTGTAACGCAGCTCAAAGGATGTGCCGTCTAATGGACAAGGTAATCCCCTCACGATTAAAGGACCGCGTCTTCGTGTATCTTGATGACTTGCTCATCATCGCTCCCGACTTTGAGACCCATGTAGCCCTGCTAGATGAAGTAGCACAGTGCCTTAGGAAAGCAAATCTCACCATCAACTTAAGCAAATCCAATTTTTGCTTCAAAGAGTTGAAGTATTTGGGCTTTATAGTTGGTGGTGGGATGTTGAAAACGGACCCATCCAAAATCGAAGCGATTGTGGACTTTCCAGTCCCCAAGAATCCAAGGCAAGTGCGCAGGCTTCTTGGTCTAGCAGGGTGGTACAGGCGCTTTATCAAGGACTTTTCAACCTTGACTGCCCCAATAACGGATACACTGAAAAAGAAACTGGGGAAATTTGAAATGTCATCTGAAGCCATTGAGGCATTTAATAAATTAAAAACAGCCCTAACGACTGCACCTGTACTGACTCACCCGGATTTTACTAGGCGTTTTTATATCCAGTGTGATGCGTCAGAGTCCGGGATAGGAGCCGTCTTATTTCAGCGCAACGACAGCAACGAAGAATCGCCGATATCCTACTTCTCGCAAAAGATGAACGCCTGCCAGAAAAATTACAGCGTCACAGAGAAGGAATGTCTGGCGGCTGTCACGGCTGTACAGAAATTTAGGCCATACGTCGAGGGTATGGATTTTACCATTATTACCGACCATTCCAGCTTGCGATGGCTTATGAGTCTCAAAGACTTGAGTGGGAGACTGGCGCGGTGGAGTCTTAAACTGCAAGCTTTCACTTTTGATGTGGAACATCGCAAAGGGTCGTTGAATGTGGTACCCGATACCTTGTCCCGTGTTCATCTGGATGGTCTAGAAATCCAAGATATAGCTCCATGGGTGGACTTGGATTCCGAAGAATTTGTCTCTGACGAATACAAGGATCTGATAACTACCATCCAAGAACACCAGGATGAGCTGCCAGACCTAAAAGTAGAGGAGAATTTTGTTTACATGCGTTCTTTGCTACCCGCTGGTGATGAAACGGCGGAACATACCTGGAGGTTGTGGATCCCATCCGCGTTAACCGAGGATATTATCTCTCGGGCTCATGATCCTCCCCAGGCGTCTCACGGTGGTATTGCGAAAACGCTGTATCGAATTCGTCAATACTTTTACTGGCCTAATATGACCGTCCAGATCAGACGTTATGTGTCTAACTGTTCTATATGTAAACAGTGTAAACCGTCAAACCAAGTGCTTCGTCCTCCTATTTCTAACAGCTATTGTACCGATCGTCCGTTCCAGAAAATTTACATAGATTTCCTGGGTCCATATCCCAGATCCAAATCTGGCAACTGTTATGTGTTTGTAGTACTTGACCACCTGTCTAAATTTGTTTTGTTGAAAGCCTTAAGAAATGCCAGTACCATAAATGTCGTGAAATATCTACGTAACGAAGTGTTCAATTTGTTTGGTGTGCCACAAATTATACACTCCGACAATGGAAAGCAATTTCTAGCAAAAGATTTTCAAGACCTTTTGAAAACGTATGGCATACGTCATTTCAAAACTGCCAACTATTCCCCACAATCAAATGCGTCGGAGAGAGTTAATAGAACGCTTCTAGCAGCCATCCGTTCATATCTCAAAGATGATCAACGAGATTGGGATAGCCATCTAAGCGACATTGCGTGTGCACTTCGTAGTTCCGTTCACACATCTACCGGGGTGTCGCCATATTTTACCCTTTTCGGAACAAATATGATGACCCACGGTAGCAACTATGAACTTGCACAGAAACTCAATGCCGTAGAGGATGGTGAACTCTTAACTCTCTCCCGACAAACGCGATTGCAATGCTTACGTGAGAAAGTTAAAGAAAATATATTGAAGGCAAACGAGCAAAGCGCTAAAACATACAACACAAGAACACGCAATATTCATTTTCTACCTGGACAAGAGGTATTTCGAAGAAACTTCGTCCTTAGTGACACTTCTAAATACCTCGCCGCGAAACTTTGTCCAAAATTTGTTAAGTGTAGAATAGTTAGAGCAATCGGTAACAATATGTATGAGTTAGAAAACTTAGCAGGCAAAAAAGTGGGAGTGTTTCATGGAAAGGACCTAAAACAATAAGCTATTAGGATGTCCGTATCGTTATGTATCATTAGTGTAAATTAAAAGAAATATGTCGTAGGTATTATTTATTAACTTTATGTTTTATTTATTTATATTTATGTATAATAGTGCAATATATTAGTCAATTTTATAAGTTAGTATCTAAGCATATTATAGTTAATTTATTTATTTGTGCATGTATATTTATTTATTTATTTATTTATTAGTGTATGTTTTCAATCTATGTAGTCATATATGTTATTTATTACTTATATCTAAGGTCATTATTATAATTTCATGTTCACTTCAACTGTGATATACATGTTATCTATATTTGTAACGTCTTATTACTATATTATTCCTATTTATTTATTATTCTTGTCAGTTTTTATATCTTTTTATTTATTATTATTATTAAGTATTCGTTACGACTTATGTTCATATATGTAGACTTTTATATTTATGTTAATTTATTTCTTTATGTTAATTTATTCTTAGGTTAAGTATTTATGTATGTAACACATGCTTATATGCTGTCCTATATCTAAATTTATACCACTGTGCAAAACACTTACCGAAACTTATGCCCGGCTTACAGAGCGTGGGCTTCTTCACCACGACGAATCCACCAAATAGACCTAGTGGCTGACTTCGTCTCTGTACCCGTTGTCGTTAAAACTCCTCCAAATCCAGAGATTTGTTACAGTCACCCGTTTTGACAAATCGAATCTGGAAAAGGCAATGAAAATACAATTTAAATTCAAATAAAATACGACCATACCAATATACCTACTTTTATTTAGAACAAACACACCTTGTCCCTGTCAACTGTGCTGTCTGGTGGATGTTTTCTGTAAGGGAAATTAATAAACAAGTTAAGAAAAATATACACCACAGAAACCAGTTCATCGCACTTACTTGCAAATATAGCTGTCCAATATTTACTCCTGTATTCCCTTTCATCTATCGTCTATATAGTTCCTGCAAGAAAATGCAAACAATGATCATCAGCTCTAGTCATACATATGTATACATACCTGCATAAATGCACCAAAACTCCAACTGGTTGCCTTGCTCGCATCCACCGTGATCTTGCCGCGATGCTCCTAATCATTGGAAATTGTAAATGAAATATTAAACAAAAGTTTAGAAAACCATTTTGTACCAATGAAGGGTCCTAAATAATAAAGAAAATATAAAAATAATACTTACCCCTGCAAATGTTGTCCATTCATGTTGTTTGTTGTTTCGTATTGCAATTTCTATTTCTCTTTGACATTCTGAAATGTCAAAAATGCATATGTGAACCGGTTGAGTTCAGAGATGCAATGTTGCTAAATTTTTTTGTGTTGTTGATGCATGTTGGCAGAGTTCAGATGCGAGGTTGATTGAGTGGGTTTGAAAATTCAAAGAGCGGGACGTTGAGATGGGATGAAGAAGGTAGCATGATCTCTAGCGGCTACTCCAGAAACGGTGGAAGATTGGACAAATGTTAGTGATAGGGGTATTAGGAGACTGGTGGGCATTGTTGGCGGAAGAAGCCGAAGAGCTGTTTCCTAGCTGAAACCATTTGTAGTGCGAACAAAGTCAAGACAAGTCAAGTTTCTCCATAAATGGCCATTGTGCCAAATAAGTCTAATTTTTAAGTATCGCAACATTTTTTTTGGTCAACAAATAATTTTGAATAATAAGTCCTGGATAGGCAAATATTAAAATAGAGTGTCATATTGTTTATTGGGGTGAGTGTAGAATGTAGTTATGTGAGACATAGGATTTATAGTAATTTTAAAATTTACGTAGATCTCGTTCGCTCCGTATAGAGGTCAAGTGGCGGTCATGGACTTTACTCAGACGTCACACAGAAGAAAGTCGTGACCGCCAAATATAAAGGGTTCGATGACCTCCACTACATCGGTGCTAGCCTTTGAAGTGATGCGATTCAGCAGACAATTGGAAGCGCCAACCGACGTAAATTAAGCAGTACAATTGGAAGTGCCTGAGGTGTCCTGAAAATAATTTTCTACGTGTTTCACCAGCCAAAATCAGCCTTTCCGCAGCATAACGCATATGACGTCACCAGGTTTGGTAGTGTAGTTTTTTTTTTTTGCGTCAAGAGTGGTTAACTGTGGGGTATAGTGGAATCTAAATTATATCCACCCCCCCCCCCTCTTCTACCCCACCAATGCAATTAAAAGTCCAACAGTTCCTAGTCGAAGAAAACGGAATTAACGTCACGAACAGAAATTAACAAGAAAAAAAAAAGGAATATAGTACCTGATAAAGGAGCATCGTCATTTTCATCGTTTTTTTTTTTTGTTTGTAATTGTTTTAGTTTTAAGTGGCGTGAGTTAGGTTTTAAGTTTTTTTTTGTGATTTTTATTCTACTTTAATTTCATATTTTAGTGTAAATTTAAAGTCGGCAAGAAATTCGATTTCCGTGGTCCGTTTTGTCTTCGCGTTCCATTTCCGTGTTACAGTTTTTTTTTATTCTCCCCACCCCTCCCAAATTGAGCTCACTCTGGGTAGTTGACTAGTAGGGAATAAGGTAGTTCTTCTTTTGTGACCATGACCTGCGGGAATTTAATTAAAGAGATTTTTTCATTTTAATTAATTATAAATTATTTTTATTGTGTAGTTTTGCTTTATTTTTTTTTACCTTTTATCTCTTTTGCCTTCCTGATTAAATGAAGATAATTTTGATGCTTAAAATTAATATTAAACTTAATAAATGTGCTTATCCACGCCCAAAATGAAATCAATCTATTTTATTCAAGCGCACAGACGCTTGATGGGTTGTTAAATCAAATTATCAGGGGGTGTGGAAGGGTGTGTCGACGTTCTCGATTGATGGTTTGATCGGGTGAAGTGATGTAGTCATCGTTGGGTAAGTTCAAAATGGCCACCGAACTTCCAGGTAGGGTGGGATAAGTTATGGCCGCGCTGAATACCATCGACAGCGCCCTCTCAGTGTGGAAATGTCCGTCCGCGTCTGAAAAGATTTTTTTTTAGTGTAGGCACGATATATGTTTTGTATTTAGGTATTGTTGGTGTGTGAGGACAAGAACCCTCACCATTCCGGGGAGTAAAGTCGAGCAAAAGCAAGCGTGCCCTGCTCCTCGCACCCAACACTCTCCCCCTTTCTCTATCACATCCTATCCAACTGTCATTTCCTCATCCTGATTCCTGTCACTTTCAAATTCCAACGTCCTTAAACTCCTATTATATGCCTATTACAAAGTCTACCATCGATAAAATTCTCACACTCCGACAAATCTTTGAAAAAAACCAGGATATCCAGATTGATACACACTATATTTTCATCGAGTTTATAGTCACCTATGATAGTGGAGATATATAGGGACGAGCTATACAAAGCCATGTCACGTTTCGGCATTCCTGCCAAACTTGTTCGCCTATGCTGGATGCCGATGGAGAAATCTCACTGCTCCATCAAAATTTTCAAATATGCTGCGGAAGATCGCAGCAAGCTGTCAGTGGCGCATTTGTAATTATTGAAATGGAGGCGGCGAAGGTTGATCTGGCTATAAATGAGTTAAAAAATAAGTAATGCTGTCAACGTGAAAGTACCCTCAGTATCGACGACTCGTACAAAACGTCACTGTGGACAGATCGAAGTTGTTAAAACTTTGTCCACCTATAGTGGAGCCCAGTCGAAAATGACATCGGCGCAGATATCAAACGAGGAATTACTTTTGCCAATCGCTGTTTTTTTTTTCGGGCTAAAAGTTCGGAGCAGCAAGTAGCATACCATGATAAGAACTTTTTGGGATGTTTTTTAAAAATATTCGCCACGTGATTTTTTATATTGATACAGTGTGGGTTATAAAATTCAACGACCAACATTATGGGCTATACAGCGACCCTAACCTTGTCAAAAAGCTGAGGATATAACAGTTGGGATGGTAGGGGGGGTATGAACAATAACGCACTAGCCTCCACATTGCAGAGGAAGACTCCACCTTAGGGCGACCTCAACCAAGTTGGTTTGCAAAGGTGGAGGCAGCTAGGGGCCGAACTGGGACAAGGGTTGATATTTATTGTTCCCTAGAACTCTGCATCTCAAGATCTTATGTATTATATTTATATCGCCGCCAAAAACAGGCCAAAGTCAATTCCACACAAATCTTTTTTGCAAGCGATTCGCTAGTTAAATACCCTTTATGGTTAAATAAACTTTATGGCCTCATAAGCCACAGAAGGCCTTTATGACCTATAAAGTTTATATAAGGCTTAAACGAAACAATTTTCTCTTGATTTAATTGTTCGTCACTTAATCGGATTGAATCAGCTTTAATCATTTAAGATGTTTGTGGAAGTAAAATCAATAATACGATCCTCATCCCCATCTTCATTATATTGGGACAACACAATCCCACCCCATTCAGACACACATTCGGGCATAATGTACCATCCTCTTTAATAGGATGTACCAAAACGCAATAGACCCTGCATTTCCATTTCCGCTACATCACCCAATCAATCAGGTAAACTTATGTTTACCTCTGGCAGAAATTTAAAGGTTTATTTCATGGTAGATGCACATCGCCAGTTCAACTTACTATAGATACAAACAATGTTATTCACCTCGAGCAAAAGGCGAACATAAAAAAAATGCAGAACAAAACCCCCATTTGGGTATTTGTGTGTCTTGTTTATTTAACACACCATTACAATGTTTTTCTGCTTAAATATTTCGATTGTCAGGGACAGTATGTTGGGCAAGAAAAAATTTAGTAGGGTTGCAAATTGCGAAAGCTAGAGTATGAAGATAAATTAATTTACAGTACCTACTTTCGGTGTTTACTCCTATATCTTGAGTACCTCTGTATATGTGAGAAGATTCAAAATCATAAAAAAGGCACCTCCAGCTTCTCGGTTTACCTAATTATGTCTCCATGTTTGGCAGCCTTTTCAAAGCCAACGCTTCTCCCAGAGCTTTAAAGGTTTGTTACGATTTCAGCGTCGGGACATTTTATCTTCAGTAAAAATGGCATTTTATCTTTTAAAATCATCTCAAAGAGGTTCGTTTAGCCTTTGAGCTTCGGACAAGAGCTGAAACGTTCAAGACCCCTTGCTTCAGTAGCAGCGGCCGTTTTCTTTAAATAAATTAAGTTAGTGAGCTATCTTGAGTTACAATTCTTTGGACATGAGCATGACCAGGACCACTACTACGGGTTTCGTACAGTGTTTACATAAGTTTTTCAATGAATCTTCTATGGAACTTTCATATTTGTAAATAAAAAATTGCATATTTCCCATTCCCTAGTCCGTTTTACATTGTGAGAGTCTTCTTTGTATTGGGTCTTAGTTTAGCTTGTTTCTTAATTCACTTGAGTGGGGGACGATTGCTAGCTCTTTTTATTTATTTTAATGGACAGACTTTTTAAAAGACCGATGTTACAGCCCTTTTAAGGTTTTCAAAGGCCAGTTCTTAATTTCATGTCTCTTATAGGTATGGGTATTGCTCTGGTGTTTAATGGCCCATTCTACAGATTCTACAAAACAGCATAAGTCGACTTATGTCAAAATTGAGTTTATCTTACGATCGGATGCACAGTACCCTGTTATATATGTAAATTTTTTTTCATACAAATATCTCTTATGGTTAATGTGTTATGGATCAGCAAAAAAGTCATTTTCCCACATTGAAAGTCAAACCTTTAGCCTGCGCTCTTGAAAGGTGACTAAAAATTACTTATGCCATTTTTTCTTGTTGCCACAGATATGTTTTGGCTGATTTCAGTTAATTGGTGCATATTTTTCATCTTAGCTTTTACTAGTAAGCTAAGCTTACACCTTTCTTAGGTATAACATATTTGCAGCAACTCCTCTCGGTGTACTGTAAGGATGTGATGGATAGTACTTTAGACTTGTATCTTTACAGTTTTAATTTTATTTCTTATTTAAAATACTTCCGGAGGCAAAAATTTAACACTTGCAACTTGTTTTTGCGTTCCTCGAATCGGATCGTTTGGAATAGAGTTCTTTTTTGTATCCAAATAAGCAAAGAAGGGTTATGATATATAAATGTAGTTCATTTGTAGTTCATTTCTACAGGAGTGCTTTAAGTACTTGTCACTTTTCCGGATGGCAAAAAACGTCGTCTCTCCGATAAGATACTTCTCACTAAATGTTAAACCTACATCGGGTGCTCTTGGTTCTGGTGAGTAGGATGTTAGAATATAATATACTTTCCTAAATTTCGAGCTTAATCCCATAGTGGAGTCAAGATTTTGTATGTTATCGACTAAAATCCTTGTGAGTTTTAACGATTTGACCAAAAGCAGATTGGAACTGTCCAAGTTCGTTAACGCCCACTACGCAACATGTTCAAGCTACTTCCTATTATTGTGCTGATTTGATAAACCCTTGTGATAGTTTTATTGTAGGAAAATGTTGCGAGTTCAAACATTTTAATTTGAACTCTATTTTTCACAGCACACTGATTAATGATCTTTATATATTGTGACAATCATAGTCTTGGCTATATCAAGAACAACTTCCTTTCACACTGGTCCGCCTTCCTTCAGATAAACTAACGAACTAGAATTGAAATTCAAACACTCTTTTCAAAACAAATAACATACTGATTGCCTGACACTTATAAATATCTACTAGATGGCGCAGTTTTACCATTTCTAAAAAATAGATTTTCTTTATCACCCATATATTTGCACCTCTTGTAATAAAACAATTTAAAATATAAGCTATACCATTTTAATAACATGCCAAAGAGTATTCTTCAAATCAATGCTTAACTACGAATAAATGTCCTCACTTTTGTTCTACATATTGTGGCAGCATTCATCACAACGAATTTGTGTTCGATGGAATAATTCATGTAGTGAACGGTTTTTTTTATTTTATTTTAGTACAACATGACGCTAAGCTTCTGTTCTGCTTGGTTAATGGCATCATTAAATCAGGTCATGAAATCTGTTTTTAAGGGTAACACTCGGTTTGTGTTTGTATTTATGGACTTTTTACGTCAGCCAGAATCCCAGGATTGCAAAACTCAATCAAGCGAATCATGATCCTGCATGGCTCACAAAGTTATCTTAATGTTTTGTTTACGCTATCAATATATTTAAATTTAACTGCAAGTATACAACTTGCTATTTTGTCTATAGCGTGTATTTTTTGCAGTAAAGTATGAGTATCTATGAGGGAGTACCGCAGCAGCTGTTGCACAGGGCAAAGTGCCCTATGGAGGCTATCGGACAATATTCTTATCATCGAAATGTATATTCATATGGAACATGAGATGCTGCTGTGCTTCTAAAGTTTTAGAAACTTTGTAATAAATAGGAATGCAAGTCTAAAGGGTTGAATCAAATTGAAATGGAGGGTCTGAGTCTCTGAGTTGACATTTTACAGTAGATTTGTATTAGTGTCGATTGTGAATTAAAAGCTTTGGTGGTGTATTTATTGCACGATACTAAAAGTCTCATTAAGCGCTAAGGCCCATTGTGTACCTATATATTTAGGTATATATTCTACATAAAATGGATTTTCATACCTAATACTTGTTTCGTTGTAATTGCGAATAAAAAAAACGTAAAAAGTAGCATATTTTTTCAACAAATGTTTGTTTTACGTTTTTGACTAATTTTATCATTTTATGACGAACTTGTAGTTGAAAGATCCCTCTACCTTCTGTCCACATGTACATCCCAGCATCTGTCTGTTAAATTTATCAATGGATGGACCAGATTTTAACCACTTATTCGGCGGTGACTAACAAATAATTTGGCAGTGTCAACATCCGTAAAACCCCCTTCCCCAGTGTGCCATATGCAAAGTGAGTTTTTCCCATACACCCAGGAGCATTCGTAAGAGTAATATGTGTCATTTGGCCTATATCTATTACCGCGACATCTCTTTTGTGCCCGGAGTGGCTCAGTTGTTAGCGTGGTGATCTACTAAGACTCAGATTCGAAGTCAAAATAGAATATAAAATATATCTTACGGCTTTTTTCCACTGAGTCAACACTCGCAGACGTATGACAAACATCCGAAAGTAAAACTGTCCTGAAAAAGTCGTCGGCCTAAAATTGGCTCTTTTATTATACCCTCCACAGGAAGGTATATTCACTTTGCCAATACATTTGTAACGCCAAGAAGGAGTCACCGGAGACCTCATAAAGTATATATATTCTGAATCAGGATCACATTCTGAATCAATTTAGCCATGTCTGTCTGTCTGTCTGTCTGTCTGTCTGTCTGTCTGTTGAAAGCACGATGACGCCCAAAGTAATCAACGTAGGTAAATGAAATTTGGTGAAAGGACTTCTTTTTATCGGCGTCAAGTTGGTATTGAAAATGGGCTATGTCGGTCAAGTAGTTCTCCAATACAAAAATAATATTAGACCCATGTGTCCGTCCCTCTTTCCGTTGAAAATACGATAGCGTCTAAAGGAATCAACCTAGGTGAATGAAGTTTTATGTCAGGACTTCTTTTATCGTCGTTAGGTTGGTATTAAAAATGGGCTATGTCGGTCAAGTAGGTCTGGTATTTTGCATGACTTGTATGCAGTGGAGGGTATCAAAGCATCGGCCAGGCCGATGATAGCACTTTTACTTGTTTTTATTTTATTTATGCCGCTATCATGCGTTGAAACAGTGACGAGCATGCGTTTGCCATAGAGGCCTACTTTTCGAAAGGATGTTTAGTGCAGAGACAATACTGAGACTACCAACTCCAGCCGATTTCCCATTACTTGCCTGCAAGCTATATTTTTATGGGGTCACATATGCTAAGTGCTCTAATTTTGTTACATAGAAATTCGTGTTGGCAAATGTAATGTAACTTCAAAAATTCCGGCCCACTCGCACTTTGCATATCACACTTCCGCTTTGGGCAAAGTTACCTGCAGCGTTCATAGAATTTTATCCGTTTAATTTGAAATTGTAAGTTACGTGTGGATAGTATTTTTTTTTTACGAATAAGTGTACATTTGCTTAAAATACTCATGAAAAATTAGCAATGTAGATTGGTTTAGGGAAATGAAAACATTTAGAGCAATTTTTTTTTATTATCTATACATATAATAAAACTGTAGCTGATTTCATGTGTACGCGGTTGGCGTGAAAACTACTGCACAGATTTCGATGAAACTTTTTTTGAAATGTCTCTTAAGATCCTGAGATGGACATAGGCTATTCCTTACATTGCCATGCCTATTTTTTGGGAGCGTTTTTGACCAAAATGTGTTTTTTTTCTTACTTTAGTGCCTTTTTATCGCTTTTACTCAAACAATTCTTAACCAATGCAAACAAAACAAAATACCAACAAGAGCCAAGACTTCCGTAATTATTTTAAGCCATCAATCAGGTTTCTGTGTTATCTAGAAGCTAAGCTACAACCCAAAATCTAACACGAAAAAACTAAATTTATTTTCTCAAATCGAAAATTATCAGCAAGCGTTGTTCTTGATCGTTGTTCTGCTTTGGGGTGGGTGGGTGTCGCACATCGCACAAGCACATGTCAAGAAAAACTGCGTGAAGTTTTCTCCGATTAAGTGAAACGAAAGAGAAGTAGGCGAGGTGAGTGTGGATGTAATCAACAGCGACAATGTTTTTCTGAGGAATTGCGCAGGCCAATGACGTGCGATGATGGACGTATGGTGGTGTAAATATTTATATTGAGTTTAAGGTTTTTGTTTTTGGGGGTTGTGATACTACCTACATTAATGTCTACAGTAAAGAATTAAAGAATTCAAGAACTGAAGACGATATAGGTGAATAAATTTGTTTGATTTATTGTTGGTGTAAATACAATGCACTCTATATTATTTCTGTAGTTTCTATAGTAGTATATTTATCTCTTGCGATTCACACGCTCAACCAAATTTAACAAATGAAGTGTCAAAAAAAGAGGTTTTCTTGCTTCTTGTTTTTGCATTTTTAGTTTTTACAAATATTAACAATTGAAAAAGTTGAACATTTACCACATTAAATTTTAACTACGCAGTTGTGTAAAAACTATACCTAGGTACTTTTCTTTCATTCATCATGCCCGTACAAGCGACTCCGACACAGACTGTGTGACCGTTGCAGCACTCTGAAAAGTCGTACGAAAAAGGGCCAATGAGAAGAAAAGGTGTAATTTCTGAAGCAGAATAGCTTATTTCAAATTCGTGAACGATATTTAACAAGTATTGGTTCGTTAAACACTATAATAGTGATAAGCAACTGCGTTACATTTGAAATGTTTTTATTTGGATATAAGAGCTTTTGAAATATTTTGAAAGCGCCTTCTTCAACTAAAAAAGGGCTTAAATAGCAAAAAGTTGTGCCAGGCTCTCGAAAGAAGTTTCAAATCGCAACTTTAGTCGCATAATGGTCACGCTGAATTGCAATTCACAGCAGAGATAGAAAAACTAAGAGAGAATTTTATTTTCAAAATTGCGGGGGAATTGGATAGGAACGCTAAACCTGACGGGCTTTTAATACTTAGATCCACTTAACTGCAAAAGTAAGATTGTTACTTTTGAAATGTTACCTTTTTACGACCGCAAAACCAATTTTTATCAATTTTGGTATAGGGATAGATGGGACCTCTGAGAATGACACTCGCTATTTTTTGTCGTGAAAACAAAACGTGAAGGGGATGAAGAATTGTATGCAAGTTTAAATGACGAACCAATTATTTCTCAAGTTAGGGATAATAAAATTCTATACTTTTGGTATAATACCAATGAATTTAAATGTGTACGCTGTAGGGCTGATAGGTTGGCTTAAAAAATAGGATAGTTTTGGACCCGATAAGTGGCGCTGTTGTTGATAAAAATATTTTAATTGAGTTACTCGAAGTACTAATTGTACGCAGACGAAGTCGCGGGCACCAGCTAGTTTAAAATAAATTTACATACGAAATCGAAGTTAATGATATCCAAAAGCGGAAAATATGCAACCATGTTTATCCTAATATATTTCTGGTATACAAAAGGTCTCCTTTAGATAGTTTTATTAACCAAACAAATCAAATTATTCGCCTTGTAACAATTTATAATAACTAACAAATGGCATTCAGTAATGCTAAAATGTGGTATTCCCGAACTCTTTTGCGGTTGCCGCTGTTAGCAGCATTTTTTAAATTTTTTTTTTATGTTTTGCATGTCACACGGATTCTTAAATGACATAACACCGATAGGAAAAAAAATGGCGAATTTGAAAAAAAATTGAGGGGGCCAGCGGCAAGAGGATTGCGAGTTGGGGGTCTCAGTATGGTTTGTCTCTGGTTAAGTGATCGCAACTCAGAGCGCCTTAGAAAATCGCTGCATTGTAGCTCCATTGGGACCTATCCCGGAACGAAAAATGAGTTGTTATAGGGATAGCGTAACGGATAAGGTAGTTGACACCCTTTTTTAGGACAAAGTAGTTGATACCTCTCTGTTCAATAGCAATTTCCTCCCTACCAGTAACGGATAAGGTAGTTGACACCCTTTTTTAGGACAAAGTAGTTGATACCTCTCTGTTCAATAGCAATTTCCTCCCAGTTCCTATCAGTTCCTATCGGCACTGCCAATAACTGTACTTTTCACGTGCCAACAACTATAGTATGGGATGGTTATTTGTTTCAGATTTTGAAAGTGCGATCGAACAAAATTCATGATGAGGAACTTCTCCAACTAGTTATATCCGCAATATTTTTTTTTAATTAAAATTTTAAAATTGTAACAAATTCGTTTTAGCTATGTTCCTTAAAAGTTTTAAATTTAGTTCTTAAAGACAAAAGCTATATATTGAAAAATTGATTATATACCTATTTTACTAAATCCCCCGTAAATTTACAAAAAGCCTTTAGCAACAAATGACGAAGCTGTCTGCTTTCGATTGATATTGTGCACAATGTAAGAAAATAAAAAAGGAAATAAAATAAACGAATCTACACAAGACAACAAGCCAACAAAATAGGATACAAGGATACAAGTTTGGTTCGCAAATCGATATCGATATAAATTACATCCCAATGAACATGGGTCAGATGTGTATTTCGATCGATTGTTACCCAACTCTCCCATATATCAATTGCAAACTCAAGATGGATTCCAAATTCATTTTCCTTTAGGCAAAATTGCAAAATTTTCTGGATGACTAGGTTTGTGTATTATATTCATTCCTAGATACTCGTAGTAAATAATACATCTGTGGGAGGATTTCATAAACTTCTGAAGTTCAATGATGTGCGTTTGTGGTATAAGTCCTGTGCAAAAGTCAGCAGACAAACTTGACTTGGAAGTATTTGCCCTTCGACTTTGAAAATCAAACTCGCTCAGGCGAATTGTAAATCAATCAAGAAAACACATCTCTTTGGTCGAAATATGGTGTTGTTACTTCAGGTTCAACAGTTGCTGCCCCATAACAACTGCCAATAGTAATGTGGGGTAGCATGAGTAGTCTGCTTGCCATCGGATGCCGCGGCACCTCTAAATTGCTTATGTCATGGAAATTGTGGAGTTCTCATTTGAACCCATTGATATGGAAAGCAATTTCTCGCTTGAGTGCAAATGTGAAGTTTATTAAAGAAAATACAACTTACCGGTGCTGGTTATGGTTTGATCTCAAATTGAGCAAAACCGTTTATGACTCATGTCATCTTTGAGGATCTGCAATAACATATTAGTACATAAGGTGATGATAATTTTGATATTTTGACTCATTCTAAGAATCATTTTCGATGAGAGCCAAATTGAAAAGTCCTGTATTAAAGGCGAAAAATACACTTGATGCTTTTAACTTTCGTTAAAGGTCGTAGAGTTTACGAGAAAAAAATACCCAATTACTGGATTAATAGGGGATCGCATAGGTAACTGCATGAAAGCTTAGGTAATAGATTCGGAAATGCTCTTCAGTGAAGTTGCAAAAAAAAAAGTGGGAAATTGCAAAGCCTCAACAGAAACTTATTGCTTAAAGGCCAAAAATTTCTTAACAAACATCTATACAGCCGATCAATGCTGGCTCAAAAGCCCGGTGGTAAGTGCCCAGATTTGGCTATTTTTCCAAAAAAAAAAACACGACTTATTTTCATAATTTGTATGATGTATGGTTTTATATATTTGTTAGCTTCTGTTCGTTCGAGATCAGAAATTCTATGATTGTAGTTGGAAGGTGGTCAAACGGCACATTCTGCCATTGAATCTCCAACAGACTGAACGGACGTGTAACATTTCAAAGAACTCAAAAAATAGCTAAAGTGTTGCAGAGTTGTAGAAGCTCCCTCAGACGCCATGGCGAGGGTCTGTTGTATCTAGCCCTGCCCAGGTTTGGCGGCGCTGCCTGGGTCGACCTTGTTTTTTCCGGCCTTACTCGTGGGACCTATTATGAACAAAAACTTAAAACTAAAATTAAAAGACACAAAAAAAGGAATTATTATTCCAGGAAGGGAGGGAACGGACTCCACAAAGCCGACGGTGGAACTGGGAGACGATTCTTATGAATCTGAACCACAGTCTTCCATCTCCGGCCTGGAGAGGGAACTTGAGGAGGTTTTGCTAGCTAGTGACAGTGGGGATGCAGATTGTACACTCACTAGCACTAGCGTAGCGGGAAGTGAGGTGGCTTGTACTCTCGCTTCCGTAGCTAGGGTATGTGATGGGACGGCTGGTACGCCCACCAAAATAGAACAGGGCAAGGGTGAGTTGGCTGGTACACTCACCTTAGCAAATAGGGATAGCAATGAGGTGGCTGGTACTCTCACTGATATCCCTAAGGGCAAAAAACCGACGAAGGGGACGGGAGGCGCAGTAGGCAAGCACTCTGCTGCTTCCGGATCCCCCATTGTCGAAAAATCAGGGACGAACAAAAACGCACACCAGCTGAACAAGCTTCTGATGCGCAATGCCCGACGTAAAGTCGAGAGTGCGAAGCGCAAAGTGGAGCAGTTCAGGGGGTGTGACGTTAGTTCACTAAGCGCCTGGGATAGGAAGCAGCTTGAACGGGCCAAGGAAACTATGGCCGCCGAAGCTGCCAAAAAATCGGCAGCCGCGGTGGTCCTAGCTAGGGAAACAGACAAGGCATCCACTAGTAGATAGATCAGCAGCGGCCGTAAATCAGGGTGAAAAGGTTGTGGAGGGGTTCGTGTCTGGGGGGGTCAGGGAGTCCCTGCTTAGCAAAAGGGGCAGATCTGACGATGTCGTTGAGCCGAGTGCAGCAAAAAAGGTGAAGGTTGGTACTTCGCCCGTGGTGCACCCGGCTTATGACGCGAAGGACGAGCTCCTTGTCGCCATAATAAACGAGCAAGAGCCGAGCGGACGCCTGACCATGGAGCAGTGGTTAACTGTCGAGGAGAAGTTCCAGGACGCTCTGTGGAAGAAATTGTCTTCCACGGAGAGCTGTGACCTTCTCTTTGACGGCGCTGGTTGGGATAGCGGACGTAAGGTTGTTGCTTGTGGGAACAGGGAATCCGTTGGCTTCCTCAGGGAGTTTGTGCTGGGGATTGGCGAGGTGTGGAGCGGGGCTCAGCTCAAGTGCGTGACTGTGGCGGAGTTGGCTAAGTACTCTCCGCCCAAGGCCTGGGTTTGGGTTCCGTTGCCGTACACATATCCCGACAAACTACTCGGCCTCCTTCACATGCAAAATAGGGAATTAAAGGCCGACACTTGGAGAGTGGTAAGAACGGGGCCTAGAAAGCAATTTGGCCAGCACTTCCTGCTGAGCCTATATAGGGAATCGCTCCCATTCCTCGAAAAGACTAAAGGGATGGTGAGGTACAGCATGGGGAAAGTCATGGTCGAGATCATGACTAAGGGGGCAGAGGCTGAAGAACCCAATGATGGAGACGATGCAGATAAACCTGCATCACAGTAGGGCTGCGACGGCGTGCTTGATCAACTACATAATCAAGCACGACGTTTCAGCCGTACTGATACAAGAGCCCTGGATTAACAAACATAATCGGATCCAGGGGCTCTCCTTAAGGGAATATAAGCTTTACTTCAAAGCTAACGAAGGTAAAATTAGGGCTTGTATCCTATTAAAAAACAATATAAGGGCATTTCTTATGAATAATTTCAGTGATGGAGATTTGGTTGCAGTTTCCTGCGAGCAAGTGGGAAGGAAACCCTTGTGCCTGATATCGGCTTACCTTCCCTACGAGTCGACCGAAGTACCCCCCGACAAGGTAAAGCAGCTGATGAGCAGAGACAAGTGGCTCTTCGTTATGGGATGTGATGCCAACGCGCATCATTCACAATGGGGTAGCAGTGATATTAACGCTAGAGGTGAGTGTCTTTTTGACTTTATCTTATCGACTAAGCTTAATATATGTAACAAGGGTAATACACCGACATTTGTGGTACGAAACAGGCAGGAGGTGTTAGACATTACTTTAGCATCCTGTACTGATTTACTCACAGTTCAAAAATGGAGGGTTTTAGAAGAGGCATCCTTGTCGGATCACAAGTGGATTCGCTTTCAAATAAGCTTCCACACCGAGGCTACGAATAGCTATCGAAACCCTAGGAAAGCTGATTGGAATAAGTACGAATCTATAATTAGGCACCAGGTAGGAAACGAGGTACCATGTCTTGACACGTCATCAGACTTAGACAGGGCAGTTGATAACTTAGGCAAGATAATGAACATGGCTTACGAACAAGTTTGCCCGCTTAAAAAACCAACCAAAAGGTCCCAGCCTCAATGGTGGAACAAGGAGTTAAACTCCAAAAGAAGGCAGGTTAGACATTTCTACAATAGGGCTAAAGTTGTAGGGGACGACACTACATGGGATCTGTACATAGAAAGCAAGAAACAGTTTAAATATTTGATCAGGCAATCTAAGAGGAAATCTTGGAAGCTATTCTGCGAGGCGATCGCAGATACTAGCGAGACTTCTAGACTCCGCAAAATGCTGGCCAAGGACGCCACTGTCCCTAGTTTCATCAAGAAATCAGACGGTTCGTGGGCCGAAAGCAGCGAGGAGGTTCTGGAATCACTAGTGGAAGCACATTTTCCAGGAAATGATGCGCCAATGTCTCCGTTACCTAATGAACATAACATTAGTTCAGGAATAGGCGTAAGGGTTGATAACAACATTATAACTGGAAAGAAACTGCGTTGGGCGATTAAGTCCTTCGAGCCGTTCAAAGCACCTGGCCCTGACGGCATTCTGCCGGTTATGCTTCAAAGGGCGCCAGGTACAGTTACAAAAATAATCGGAAACATCTTTATACACTGCCTGCGATTAGGCTATGTACCTAGGGCGTGGAGAGAAGTACGTGTGGTATTTATACCTAAAGTGGGTAAACCAAGCCATACTTCAGCAAAAGACTTCAGACCTATTAGTCTGTCGTCATTTCTCCTCAAAACACTTGAGAGACTTATTGACATATACATAAGAACCAAGTGTTGCAGCGGAATTCTATGTAATGCTCAGCATGCATACTTAAAAGGTAAATCAGTGGAGACGGCTCTACACGAAGTAGTAGGCAAAATAGAGAGCAGCCTTCACCATCAGAAGGAATTTGCACTAGCTGCCTTTCTGGACATTGAGGGTGCCTTTAATAATGTTAGGAAAGACGCAATCAGGAATGCCTTGGTAAAGATCAATGTCGAACAAAGCATTACCAACTGGATATGCGAAATGCTCTCGACAAGAAACATCAATTCTACTCTCGGAAACAGTTCAATAAGGAAATCTGTCACTAGAGGCACCCCCCAAGGAGGAGTAATTTCCCCCCTTCTCTGGGTACTAGTAATAGATGAAATACTGAAAGAACTAAACAATGCAGGCTTCAGCATAACTGCGTATGCGGATGACGTAGTTATCATTGTTCAAGGAAAATTCCTTAATACGATAAGTGAACTTATGGAAACAGCCCTCAGCAGGCTCAGAACTTGGGCTGAAGGGTGTGGACTACGAGTCAACCCAGAGAAAACCGAACTTGTACTATTTAGTACAAAATACAAGATACCGCCCTTCAAGCTGCCCAGACTTGCTGGAGTGGAGCTTTCCCTCTCGGAGAGCGCAAAATATCTTGGTACGGTACTAGACCGGAAACTAAATTGGAAACTAAACGTTCAGGAAAGAGTCAAAAAGGCTCACAACGCTCTCTTTATTTGCAAGAGGACAGCAGGAAAGAAATGGGGTATTAAGCCGTCAATGTTATATTGGCTATATATAATGGTAGTAAGGCCCATAATTACTTATGGGGCTCTTGTCTGGTGGAAAGCCACGAACAAGAGGAATATACGGGATATGCTGACCAGAGTACAGAGAACAGCCTGCATTGCCGTTACGGGCGCTTTACGCACCACACCAACGGCTGCACTGGAAACGTTTCTGCATCTCTTACCTCTGGACTTACAAATACAATTAAATGCAGGTAATAGTGCGCTAAGACTCACTAACGCAGGGCTCTTTAAAATCAATAGGATAGGGCATAGCACTATCTTAAGGGAATCTTTCTCCGAAATACCGGACAAAGCGGATGAAGGTCTTGGTACACTCGACTTTGACACTCCATACGTTGTGTCGTACCCTGATAGAAAGGATTGGCATAGGAACTCAGTCTTGAGAGAAGATGAGATCTCAGTATACACTGACGGTTCCAAAACCAGTGAGGGAACGGGGTCAGGTATATACTCCAGTGAGCCAAACCTACATATGGCCCTGAGACTTCCGGACACATGCAGTGTGTTTCAGGCAGAGATTCTGGCCATACTAAAAGCTGCGGAGGAACTTGAGATGAGATCGATTTTCAACAAGAACATCGCCATCTACATTGATAGCCAGGCTGCGCTCAAAGCGCTAGAATCACACACCACTAAATCTGAACTAGTCAGGAATTGCCGCACAATGCTTAGGGCATTATGTTTGCAGAACCGTGTCAGATTGTGTTGGGTACCTGGGCATTGCGATATTGAAGGTAATGAAAAAGCCGACGTTCTGGCTAAGGAAGGAGCGGAGCTCCCACTTAATACAATGATTGAGGGTATTAGACCACCTATGGCCGTTGCTAAAAGAGTTGTCTTCGAGCTAATCTCTAATAAAGCAGCCACAAGATGGGCACAGCTAGAAGGGCACAGGGTCTCAAAGGCACTGTGGCCCGTCTTAAATAGGAAAAAGTCTGAAGAATTACTAAATCTCAGTAGAACTAAGTTAAGATTAACGGTAGGAATACTCTCTGGACACTGCCTTCTAAGAAAGCATGCCATGAGACTAGGCTTAGCCAATACGGATATATGTAGGTACTGTGAGGACCTACATGTCAATGTCACGGAAGATATCTCTCACCTTCTATGCGAGTGTCAGGCGATTGCTCGGAGTAGAAGGAAACACCTAGGCAGGTACTTCTTCAACAACTTGGAGGAGGTCAGTTCCTCAAGCAATATAGGGACAATAATTAAATTCTGTAGGGAAATTGACTGTATGGGTGATTTGGTTTAGGTTTTCAACCATAATGGTTCCCGGGGGATGGCGATGGGCCCGTCTTGGTGCCTGGTCTTATGTGACGATCTCACAACCCCACTCAACCTAACCTAACCTAACCTATGATCTGGGACGAATGCATAATGGTACACAAATGAGCATCGGAAGCACTTGATCGGACTATGAAAGATCTACACAGTAACACTAGACTTTTTGAAGGCGCAAGCGATTTTCGACAGACGCTTTCAGTTATTTCACGATCAATGTCTGCCGATTAAATAGAGAGCTTGACTTAAGTTGTCGTATTTGTGGCGTTATTATGAAGAAGCTGCAGTTGACGATGAATATGCAAGATGCATTGCAAAATGATCTACCTGCCGAGATTTTCTCCAAACAATTGTTTGCGATTGGCAATTGAGAAGTACCAGTTGATGTTTCCACCGGATTGATTTCTTTCCTGACGAATTTTTGCCATTTCACACTGACGAAATACGAAATCATTTCGAACGTGTTTCCAAATATCGTTCACAATAAATATGCAAACAACGATTGGTTAAGCGTATACGTCCAATTTTGGCAGCGACAACTAAGAATGTCGATGATTTGAATTTTGTAATTCAAAATGCATTTCCCGGACAATTACATTTGTTGTAATCAGGTGGTTGTGTGACTAATCCGAAGCAACTAACTATCCAATGTAGTTCTTGAATTAATTTCATTTGTCAGCTTTTAATTTCCGGTTCGCCTTGCATTCGCCATGAAAATTAATTAATCACAAGGTCAATCTTTCGAAGTATGCGCGGGATAAATCTCGAATTTCAATGCTTCTCATCTGGCTAATTACAGTGAGTTGCAAAATTAATAGGGACAGTCATTGATTTTAAGAAAAATTATATGTTTCCGTACCATATACATTTGTTGGTCCAAATTTAATTTTAATGTGTTAACAACAGATTTTAAAACACCCGAAAGCCTTCGTCTTTGTTTATTTATGCGTCGGGCAACAAAACAAAGAACATAGTCTACCACTAAACATTGAATTAACATGACATGCTGTTCACTCAACCTCTTTTTATTCAGTGTAAATAAATGAAATTGAATTCAATCGAATTTTAAAACTGTTTCATTCAATCAATAGCTAAAATACCAGTGGCGTCATCTGTTGTCGATCGCGATTGTTCTATCAAACAAATGTGAATCGTGAATGCTTGAAATTATTTAAGTACAAAAAAAAAACAATTTTGGGCGGAACGAAGTTCGCCTTGTGCGCTAGTTTTAATATAAATGGAATGGAAAACGCTTCGAAAAGTGTCCAAGGCTACACATATTCCAATCAACAAAAAAAAGAGCAAGTGACGTTTTTATGTTCGATTAGACACACAAAATCTGAAATCTGAGGGCGATTCTGAAGAAGCCCTATCGAATATCACATAATATTCGTTTGAAAGCTGTCAAGGTGACTTACAGGCGTTTTCAAAGTTAGTTTACCTATGAAAAAGGAATTAAGTAACACCTTATTCTCTATAAACCTGAGGTTACGCCAAATATTGCTCCAAGGCAGTCATCTATAGAACCCTTTCTACTCATTTTAGCTACAAACGATCTTGAGAGTGTCATTAAAAAAAAGTTTACTCTAGACATATTTATATCTACATAGATAAATTTTCTATCCTGTGGGAAGTTGATAAAAAAAAAATACGAAATTTTTGCGAATTTTAGAATTTTCTTTGTAAGGTTGGTCCAACCATAATGCCATTAACGTCAAGTTTTTTTTGGCCAACTTAATTTGACATTCCTATGTTGCAGTGTTTGACAAATTTAACCATGAAGAGGTATAAAATTGAGCAGCTCGTTAAGATTGTTGAAGCTTTTTAGGAAAATGGGTGTTCAAATCAAAATACATTTAATGCACTTCGTAATTTTTTTGGTCAGCATAAGCCAATGAAACAATGTTCGTTTTGCCGTGTTATCTCACGTCGTGGCAATGTTAATTGGCCGCCACGATCATGTGATTTGACACCGTTGGACTTCTTTCTTCGGAGATATTTAAAAGAAAAAGTGTACTTCAATATGGCAAGAACAATTCAATAGCTTAAGTATGAGATAATTCGGCACATTAACGACATTGAACATCAATTATCATCAATTTGTTTCACACATAATTGTCATAGATCCTTTTGTGTTATATACAATTAACATCGTGCGTTTTCGTTGGACCACCCTTTTGAACAGACTGAGAGCTATCCTACGTTTACCCGATTTCCCCCGCAGATTATTTTTTCAAAAATAGCCCCTCCCTGGTGCTCTCAATTTGATTTCGATTCTATGGTAAATATGTAGAATTTTTGTGGGAATTTGGATGTTCGAAAAAACGTTTGTCGTGTTGATCGAAGAATACAAAATTCCGAAAAGTTTATTTTTGAGCGCTATTTTCTATAAATCTACTATAATGCAATGGCTACTTTAGATTAAACATAAACAGTTAAGTAGTGAGATAGATTTCGAAAAAATGAATGCAAAACCATTCCTACCATTTAAATGATTGCATTTAATTTGTCGCTATAAAGTAATAATTGTGATTGCATGAATACTTTTTGAAATCTCCAAATAAGTCAATAAATACAACCGAATGTTGAATTCACTAAAGACCGCATTCCAAAATGATTGCATTGTGGCATTAGCTATTATACGTACTATTGACATTTTTTATTTCCCATTTGGAAAGATCTTTATGGATGCCGCGCAGCATCTTTCAAGGTTCTCTACATCTTACCAGAAGATGGAAATAGATTCGAGTATGCACTTGATGTATCTTTACGACCGAGGCGACTAACCACGGGAATAATGTGACACAATAAAAAATTGTAATGGAATCTTACAAAACATTTTCGGCTATAGGAAGCATTAAATAGCATGTGTAGTTCGCTCTTAATAATTTATGATACCTGCGTTATCTCCGCTCTTCTCTAGTATGAAGTAAAACATACAAAAACAGTAATTTCCATTAAAGATACAACTACTTAGTAGTGAAGGAACCAATGTGGTCCGTTGTCGCTTTGATAGGTACAGTGTACACATGGTATTTAAGTGGGAGGACCTTTTAGAAGATGTTAGGGATTTATTTATTGCACTAATTAAAGGCATGTCTTTGGAGATATTTTCAATGTATTTAATGCTTTATCTGCAGGGACAAAAATTATTAGCACCTTGGTTACGCTAAAAAAAGGAATGATATAGTAAGGCTTCATACGGTAAAAGGCTTTTCCTAGAGAAACATATTGCAATTATCTGCAATGAGCAAAAACAGGCCTTTAGACATTCTCTAGAAAAACACCACGCAGCAACCATGAAGCCTTTTGTTGTTCGTGTGGTATATCACAAAAAGAATTTTAAGATCAAATCCAAAAAAAATGGACAAGTTTGAATATGAAAAGTTTGTCTAATTTTAGAACTAAGCTCAGAATTTATTAACTCACGACTTTTTATTCGTAATTCCAGAAATTGTACGAAGTGAAGATAATGATCTTCAAAAGTCGGGAATTAACACTTTTCATTATCAATACTGCGATAATTCGATAAATACAAATTGCAATAACCGACCGCAATTTGACACAAATAGTTATCAATTAGATATTACTATGGATTGTGAATTGCAAAATCTCATCGTAAATTATACAATTCTTTGTTGCAAATTGAGATTTCATCCCTTAGTGAACTTACCTGTTTTAGACTCAAATTACAACCAATAAGTCGTAAATTGCCACTTATAAGTATTGATTTGCGGAAGATTAACTACTTTAGTCTTCGTAATTTACAATTTTTTGGTTGTAAATTCAGATTTAAATTTTATCAATTTACAAATAATTGTTTGTAATTTAAGATTCTTGAGGAGTTTATAGTCAAATTAAGAAACTTTATTGTCAATTTACAACTCATATCTAGTGACTTACAAATCAAGATTTTACTATGTACTTACGTTGTTTTGAATACATATTTTTTTTGTCCTGATATCTATGAGAATCATATCATCTAGAGCAGCCATACTCAACCTTTTTTCAATAGGGGCCACAACGGCGTTTTAGCTGTGGTGCCTCGGGGCGCAACTCAACATAAATATATTAACTCTGTTGTTGTCAATAAAAGACGTAATATAAATTTAATGGTTTATTTACTGTTGTAAAAAAATTTTCTTTAGTGGTAATGCGATCTCTGAAATTTTGAACCGGCAAGCAATGTGACATGAATGGAACGCACATGCGATTATTATTTAACTGTGTCACGTGGGCCAGTTCTTAAAGCTTGGCGGGCCGCAGGTTGAGTATAACTGGTCTAGAGTCAAAGGGGTTTTTGGGGTTTGTTTTCTGTCTATGCTTGAATTTAAAATTCATACAAATTGTCAACTTGCCATTGATATGAACCTTAAAAATCCTTTCGATTAGTACACTCACTTTCGCTACGAATTAGTTATACCTACTTAAACAATTTAACCCGACTGCTTGAAGCAAAGTTTGAATACCGAATGTCTGTCTCCGAACCGACACGCAATGTGCACAATAGAAACGAAGCCGAACGCCCATGATTGCAGCTGTCCAGCAACACCACATACTCGTACATCCATAAAAAGCAAGATACATGGACTATGGACATGCTGTGACTTTTCGTTACTGTCTGTGCATAAGAAATTTCACAAAAAAATGGTAATACCACCAACAAAACAAGCTTCAATGTCAAATTACGAATATTTGTATCAATCCAAGAAAAAATCTTTGTGATTTGCGGGAAATATTATATTCCGTAAATTGCAACTCAAAAATTTGCAATTGGTGATTTTCAATACTTTCCGCGATCTCCTCTAGATCTTGGAAGCAGTACCCACCGAGAAACTTTCTTCGGTTGCGAGACAATGCTTTTGCACTTAGTGTGCTGAATTGTTTCCTAATCGACTTACAACCTTAGATCGGCTTTCCTTATTATGTGGTTTTTAATAACTCCCTTTAATATGCACGGTGGTGGTAAGCTATCCACTCCTCCCACCTTTCTAGTTCTCCTCTTATCCTTGCAGTGTCCTTGCCCCAAACACACTATCACTGGGGACTGATTGCATAATGCCTTGTCCCTTGGGGATTACATGGATCTCATCTGTAAAAGCTCATTTCGCCTTAAGAACAGCCAGAACTTCTGATTGAAAGTCACTGCTTGTATCCGATAGTCGGACAGCTACTTTCAGGTTTGGGTTTATAAAATAGATGTCAGAACAAGTGTCATCCCTTGTTTTTTTAAGCCATCTATATAGACTGCTATTTCACTTTGTTTGCTGACCATAAGTCTCTGACCATATGAATCGCCCCCTTTCTGGATATTATGAAACATCGTATACGGAATGTCGAAATCACCCAAAAGAAATTTCTCGTCCGTTTTTTTCGGATTGATCGAACTAGAATCGAACAGTGTCCAAAATTTCCACACTGGAAGTAGCCCAGGGAAGTGTAAAACTATAGCGGTATAAGATGCAGAAACGTGCCCAACGCTGCCGTAGGGGGCGTTACATTGAATGCTGCAGTTAAGGATCCTAATACTTAAATTTTGTCCGACAAATTTATCGAGCTTTACAATCAGAGTATATTTTGCTGGAAAAATAACTCATCTTGATAAAAAATTGCAGGGGCAGATAATAAGCAGTCTATCCGCATCCGGTCTGTATTACATATATGTATTCACAAACACACCTTGAAATTATGCACATTGCGAAACCGAATAACGTATCTACCAGATAAAGATGAAAGCAAACATAAATTTAATAAATTGCATTACAACTCTGAAAAAATATTCAAAGCATAAACATGGTAGTTATTTGTTATCGCTTTCGTTTTATCAAGAAAATTGTGTTTTAATTTTCTGTCACTCCTCAGTAATTATTTTCCGTTTAGCGTTGGTGGTTGAATATTATAGTCAACGAAATAAAATAGAAAATATGAGGAGAGTGTCAGACAACAAAGCCAAAGCGGGAAGATTGGGTACGTTTTTTTATATTTGAAAAATTTGAAATTTGCCTGAGGAAGGGACCATGTTGTATAGATATCGAGTTTCGAAAGCGATATTTTGGAAATTTTATTATGGACAAGTTACATGTTGAATAATCACCAACTTTATATAAAAAAATCCATTGAAAGGTTTTATATATTAAAGCAAAATACCACCGGCATCGGTTGATTGCGTCCAAATGATTATGTTAATAGGCTAACACGTCTGTCAGCGTAATTAATTTTAATTACCGAAGCAAATAAGTCACAGCCTCAATTACCGCCTGTCAGTTTGTATTATTAGAATTAAAAAATACATCCATACTGATATTTAATAGCATACATCTACTTACATAAACTAAATTATATTTGTTGATCATACCCATTTATGAATCCGTGAATTTCACAGAAATAAAGGGTTTTCCAATGAGAGATGTTATTGTGAATGACCCGCTATTTCGGTAGCTATCGCTTTTGAAGCTTTTATTCTTTGACATTTGACAAGTAGAAACTACGCCATTACTAAAAATGGAACGATACACGCTTCAACAACGCATTGAAATTATTAAAATTCACTACAAAAATGATATATACGATATGACTGTCTCTGAGCCTTATTAATTTGTTTACTTTAAAAAATTAAACTTTATTCATTCAACATATTTCTGTTTCATTTTTACTTATGAGGGGAAAATGGTTTGTAATTAAATGCCCTATTGCCAAAAAAGTGATTGGCATTTGAAGTGTTAATACTTGGTGTTCCAGCATTTTCATGAATTCATGTTCAAAAATCTCGTTGCTCTTTTAAGCTTTCTTGAGACTGTGAAGATTGCTCATCTGAAGGTTGAAAAGTTTTTCTTTGCATCACAGAATAAAAAAAAGAAGACAATTAAACCTGCACTCAATTTTCTTTTAAAAAAGAAAATTAACTCCGCTGTATTTATTCTTGTATTTTGCCAGTAGATATTTTTTTTAAACCAAAAGAGATTGTCATATACCCACAGCACATGTATCAAAACTAACCAAATAAAATTATATGAATTGTTATAGAAAAACTCCATTTTCAACATGTAATTCCCTTAAACTTTTTTCCCAGTTTTTTAATTCATATTTTCTCATTCTATCTACCACTTCCACTCAATTTTGTTCTTAGCTCAGTCTTATCGAGTTTTGAATCTAATCCTAGTGTCCTGCTCGCGCTAAATTTATCTCCCAAGCAAAAATGTCTACAAATATAAAATCTAGCGAGGTAGTTTGACAAAGCTGTATCCTCTTCGCACGCTGAATTCTTAACTTCACATAAATGGGCCGATGAAAAGTCTCCATTCATTTCTAAAACAAATGTCGGGTATATATTAAATCGCAGAGATAAAAACGGAGGAAAAGGTTTGTGTTGTGTTTACTATAATTTTTTTGGAGTAAACCGCTGGGAATATTTGCGTGAGATAAAGGAAAATGCAAAGCCAAAAAAAAAAAAAAAACAGAGCCAAAAGGGGGATGGTTTTGCGAGATATCGATATATTTATTTATTTACCCATACTCTATCACATTAGCGAATTTTTCAGAAGGACTTATTATTTCATTTGGCCTTGAATGTCTTTTGGGTAATAACAAGTGTTCCACCAAGTTAAGAGATTTTGGAAAGTTTCGGGACACATGATGAAGTTACAATAATAATTTCTCGGGTTGGCTATCAATCGGTCGTTTTGTTTTTTTTTCAAATAATCTTAAGTCTTTTGCTAATCGGCAGTTTGGTTGCTTGCAAAAGGGTATTTAGGAACTTCTTTCTACTACAGAAATTATTCCAGCTGCTGGATTTAAGAAAAAAAAAACAGTCATTGAAGCGTACTTATGATTCACATTAAAATATACATTATACCTACTAAAGAAACTTAAATTTGGCTACAAAAAAAAGTGAAAAATGCTTGTATTTAACATCTCTACGAAAAACCGTTATCATTTTTTTCGCCTTAGTTATCGTACTCTTCTCGGATAAGGATTTACCATTTTATGTTTGTTGGATTGAGAAAAACACCAATAGGAGTTTTTTTCAATGCACCCACATGACTATTTATAGATATTTTTGTATGGCTTGCAACAATAGTATGAAATCCAACTGTTGTTGTAAACCGTGTAAATCAATGATCTATACAGATCATGTGGGTAAAGTTAAAAGTGCTTAAAAAAACTAGTTTTGGGGGGAAAAACGAACGAAAATTATACAATATCACTTCAAATTCTCATCTCTGTTCCACACACGCCACACGATTGATCTGATTATTTAACAAATATTCATGCAGTTATGAATGCATTTAAAAAAAAAAACAAAGAAAAAAAAGAAATTCTTATTTGAAAAATGTCTTCTGCTAAGTTCTCATTGAACGACCATCTCCCCCATTCAGATAACAAAATCCTTTGCGATTTTAAAGTGCATTTTAACACAAAGCTCATAATTTGCATCCCTAACAACAAATGTACATAACATTTTATTAACAGCCTACATCCATAAACATCACCATTAAATAATAATGATACTGCAAATCCATAAACGCTTCAAAACAATTTGTTACATTAGCACACAACCCACTGACAGATACTTTTGCGAATAAAATCCATTAAATTCGTATTTTCTTTTGTAACATTCACAGATTTACATCGTAAGGAGAAACGGTATAAAAGACCATCAATACCAATGCCAGCCCGAAAGGGGCTGCTAGCGCCCCAAAATACCTTCTTGGATACGATCGCAACACGTTTCGATGGAACGCGTAAGTATAGTCCCCTATAATATATACCTCCCACACGCCTCCCAAATGTACCATTCACCGAATGTATATTCATTTATTTCAATTACAAAGAGCGTAGGCACATCAAAACACCACGCAAAGTCAACAGGTATTTATAAAAATCCGCCTTTGCTCCAGATATTCATCAAGTGAATGTCCTATCCACGTGGAGGTCTTAACTATCTACTCACCCGCGCATTAATAAGGCTGTATTTTTAGTTGTCAACAACGACATCTGCCGCGTGCCTTCCATTAGTAGTTCAAGTTTGGTGCATTGTTTACACTTTTGCTCAAATTGCCAATTAGGTTCTGTTTTCACTTAGTGCAGTTACAGCACAGTCAGGTTGGCATTCAATCAGATTGGCAAACAAATTCGATGTTAGCTAAGGTAGATTGATTCACTGGGAATAGAAGCCTTCAAAGAGTTAGTTGATGTTTGAAAGTCAATGTTATTGGATCTATGTGGCGCAAGTTTGCCATGGACTGACGATGTTGGTAAAGTTGGCGTTTTGTGCTGATTCTTCCTCTTTGTGAGTTCAACTTTCTAATTGGGAGAATGAATTTAATTAGAGGAGTGAGCATGTTGTTTATGTTCTTCGTTGTTCTTCAATAAAATTGACATAAATTATGCCTTCAATTTTGACAATTTTTTTTATGTTGTATCTTTGAGCACCAATCCGTTGGTTTGGTATAATGGCCTACAGAGCGAGAATATTTAGATTTAACTTCTTAAAGAAATTATTATAAACACCAACAGTTCTGCTGTTTCTATGCTTTAAGAAGTTTAATCAATTCAGACGTTCTTATGTGTCACAAAAACAAAATGTGAACATCGACTCTACATTTTATGATTACATTACATTACATGAAATAGTTTATTTTTAAATGAGTATTATTTTCATTTCCTTCCTGTATAACAAATACCGTAGCATTGACTAACTTTAACAGCGGGGGTAACTTTGACCGAAAATCTACAAACTCTGATTTAAAACGTGAGGCCAATGTTAAACTAAAGGCAGTGAAACTTTGACCACTCGGGTTTTCTTAAGTTTTTGCCTTAAAATATTGTTATTCATATATCTACAAACTAATATCTTAAAATATTTTATTAAAAACAACCATTAGTACTGATTTCATAAATATATTTATATATAATAAATAAAAAATCTACAACTACCTACCAATTTCAAAATCAAAATCGGTCAATGTTACCCAAGATTACGGTGTGGAAAAAGTGTATGGAAACTTATAGGAGGTTAAAAAGAAATCAATGATTTCTTCAATTCCATTCCAGCAGATAACATAAATCAAATACATAATTCTAAAAACTCCTTGCCTTTTTATTTATAATTCTTTAGATGACTAGAAGTAAAAGGAAAAGAAGACAATACATTGTCATATACCTTCTGTGTACCGGCCTTTTTTAGGAACAAAATCCGGAATTACTTACTTACTTAACGGGCTCCCGACCCATGAAGAGTCTGTGCCTGAGACACTGTAGAAAGAAAGAAAAGAAAGAAGACGAATGATTGAGATATATTTTCCTGGCTTACTGCAAATCCTTTTTTTTAAGCTTTGCAAATAAGTCTACTTATGAAAAAGGAATATCTTTGTGTGTTTAGAGCGCTTTTTGCACGTCTTTGGTAATTGCCATCTATTTATCTATTTTGTTATTAATAAATCCGTTAACAACTTAACACCCCAATATTGCCATTGTGCGACCTCAAAAGTCACAAGATCTTGAAAGGTTGATCTCTTTTGAGGTCTGTTGTGATTCGATAACATTTTCCGTATTTTGTGATAATACTCACAACAAATTCTCCTCACAATGGTTTTAAAAACAACAAAATCATGATTTTTTATTAAGATATTATACATATTTAATACCTTTTGTAAAGCACGATTTTTTTCCGAAATTGATGCATTAAATAATTTATAACCATATACTCGTAAATGGCAATAATGAAAATACACAAACAGATATCGTATCTTGTGAGTTATGACTAATTTTTATTTAGTGCCTCCATAGGAGATCACAAAATTCGATTTTGTGAGCCTCACAAGTTGTAAGTGTGCTGCCAAAACACGGCTACCTCACAAAACTAATTTCACATCACCTTTTGAGTTTGTGGTGACTTGTGAGGTATCAGTAAGGTTTGTTCAAATCAAGCTGGTAGTTTTATCTAGTGATTTTAAAAACGTTTTTATCTAGAGCGAATTGATGGATCTCCGACAGTTCCAATCCCAACACGAATAGGTGATACTTTTAATGTATTTTTTTTTTTGTTAAATTTAATCGCAGTACATCGAGAATAATTTCTTAGATTAGTAACGACAGTATATGTATATACCTTACATATATATTATAAGTATATTTTTAATGTTAATAAATTTAGATGATCGAAATTAACAAAAACAAAAAAAATAAGAAATAAATTAAAGTAATTAAAGAGAACTATCCAGTAATAAACATGATTTCAATATGGCTACCAGGTATAAGTACAAGGTCTTATAGGGTAATACCATGCCCTGATGACTGTTAAAAAAGTTAATTTGTCTTTTTTTATGATTTTGATTGACGAGAAAATCAATGCATTTCTTTGCAGCTATCATGTTATTTACGAGAACTGCAACACCATCATTGCCTTTTTTATGCGGCTGATTACATTATATACATTCAATACTGTCTGTATTATCTGAGTCATTCCATTGGTTTGGCTTGAATTGAAGTTAATAACAAATTGATTGCGTGTGCCTCTCGGGATTAATCATATAGAAGCATGATATTGAACGAAGCAATTTACTAAGTGGTCGCTAGTGTTATCCCTCTTTAATACAAAATAGTGCTAATTTCATTTAATTCTTCATTGAGACATATTTCAAGAAGACAAGAATTAAATTACAAAACAAACTTCTATTTGCAAGCACCTATTGAAATTTTATATGCGTTCATAGAAAAAAGAGAAGTTGAACTTATTTGCAAGCTTATTTAACACAGAACTGCGTACGATTGTTTTCGCCATTTACAATATCACAATTTTTCAAGATTTTGGCAAATTTGCTTGGATCAACTCGCTCTTTAACAAATTTTAATACACTAAAAATGAATACATACAAACTGCAACGGAATGGAAAGCGCATGTTTAGAGTCAAACTTACGTCGATGTTTAAACATTTTACATAGAAGTTCAATCCTACATCAAATCATACATGTCTGCAAACTTAGGTTCGAACAAGAGAATTCAATTTTCGAATTCAGTTATAAATAACTCTACTTACAGGGTCAAAGCCAAATGCTGGCACATTTGATTTCAAACGGAATTTTGTTCCAAATGCTCCATTCATCTAGATGTGTTGACAATGAGGTCTAATGATGATCTAAGATCAATACATATATATATGTCTTAACCTTTTTATCTTCATTTCGTTCGCTTTTCTTTTTATAATTTTCTAAATTCATCCCACATCATTGTCAATTGCAGTCCTTTTTTCTGTCATCCTTATGTCACATCTCTAGGAGTAGGTATAGGTTATCGTAGATGGTGAGCAGATGTTGAGTGAAAATAAATTATGCCAACATGAGGGTGGGCTATTTGTATTCATACCTTTCAGTGAGTTGGGCCAGTAAATGTTTTTAATATTTAAATAGTACCTTTTAGTCTATATTTACTCTTTAAGAACGGTGGGTTAATTGGTTTTTGATTACTTTTTGCGTGAATATTTAAAGGTATGTGATATAGGTGAAATGCAATGCATTAATTAAATAATTTATAAAAACTCAGATAAAGTGTTAATTATTTATCACCTCATTAATATTACTGCCACCAGCCGATAAATCACCACCAAATCGATTGCACTACCGATGGCAATTAGTAAACCAATGTGCGCCCTTTTTCGTTTTTAAATGTGTAAGCCCAAATTTGCAATATTAATGCAATAAGTAGATACCTAGTGAACCTATATGATTACGTCTGAATGGTTTAAAGAGCACCGTATGCATGGATGTAAAATTATACCCAATCGAATCGGATTACGTAAGGGAACTGCGAAAATTGTATCGATCTGCTTGTCAGATGTGCATGAATATAACTGTGTGTATGTAATTCTGTATTCGTCTTAGAAGTCATAAGTCCTTATAATGAATAAGCGAAGCATTTGAATATATGTTAATTATGTTTACATTAGTAGGTACAGATTTCGTCACATAGGTGATAATACATGAAACGAGTTCCTGTATAAATCTAATTTTATTGTGAAGAAATAACACTCTACTCAGCAAACGTTTTGTCGAGGTAGTTTTGTCCACTTACTGTGCACCCCAAAGAACTGGAAGTGGTTAAGTAAACCATAGTCCAATTTATTCAAGACGATCCTTTTTTAACTTTCTCGATTACGTATAGTAAGAAAAAGATCTTGTATTCGTAAAAGATTTCGAACTCGAGATGTTAATCAATTCTAACATTACGATGACAGAGGAACTCGAAAAAATGGGTCGCAAAATTCTGTCCGTCTGTCTGTCTGTCCGAATGTCCCGAGGCCTACAGCCTAAACGATTAAACTTCGGATTTGGGGGCTTACAGTTCGGGGCCATTATTTCAACATAATTTTTTCATTTAATTTTTAAGGTAATAATGGTCATTTATAACTTAATGGCAAGTTTTTCTCTGTACCAAATCGTAAAATGAATTTTTGAAAAAAATATTTTTTTAAAAAAATGTGCTATCCTTCGTTTACCTAAAAACGGCAATAGCGATTTAGGAAAAAATGCAAACTAATTAAAATTGATGTTTCAAAATGATTGCGTCCTTAATTTTCAATTCGAATCACTGAAAACGCATAGGTATTTTAAAAAATGCTCATATCTCGAAAACTCCATTTTCGACATCAATAAAACTTTAAAAACCAAGTACAAGAACAATAACTTGTAATCGTTTGTCAGAGAAATAGTTAGGCAATAGTATTTTTCAAACTAAACATCGCAATATCTGATACTGTTTTGTCTGCCAAATTTTACAAAAATGGTTCTAACAATTTTGATCAAAATACTAAAGATAATATAGGTATTCTTAATAAGATCCCTTACTTAGGTTTTCTCAAAAAATTCTAATAGTGAAGTGTTAGAAATATTTCTCGAAAATGAGTACCCAAATCTCGATCGAATTACAACCGCCAACTTCCAATGAAAGTACTCGTACAATAACAGCTACGCAAAACTTATTTTTAGCTAATATTACCTTCTTCTTTTCCTTTTCAATCATATTGAATATGCACCCTAAAAAAAATCCAACAACTTGAAATTTACACAATCAAGGAACTCCCAGTTATTCATTTGAAAGTTACGTTCGACCCAGCCGTGCACTTTATTTTTTACTGATTTAGATTTATGAGTGAAATGACAAGCTACGAAATAGCTTTTGCGGCAATTGCTTCCTCGACTATTTAAAATTCTTAATATTTCGGTAAAAGGTTCAAAGCTTAGAAACGGCGAAAAAAAAACAAAAATACCTGTGAAACTTAAATTGTTTAAAAGAAAAATTAAAACGTATTTTCATTACAAACAAATTTACAAATATTCTCAAAATAAAATGTTCGTTAGCTACTATTACATCATCATTTTGCAATGATGACGTTACAAAAATTCGCTGAGACCGTGACACAGTGTCAATTATACGGTCACGAGCATGACATTTTGTCCCGAAATCCGTGACATTTTTAAAAAATTATATTTAAAATTTTTTTCACTTTAAAATAAATTAAATTTTAATCCAGTCTGGTCTATTGCCAAAATCTTTAGAAGGAAAAAGTTCTGGTCACTTAATCGCTAATCTTGGAGTCTGAAAGTTAGATGGTGCTGAACATAGGAGGGTCATTTCCCAAAAATCCCTTAAATGCTTTTTTTATTATTCGCTATCCGTTGTTAGTTGTATTAACTTGAAACTTTAAACCTTAATAGGGAAGTAAAAATAATTATTTAGTATTTTGCGGTTTTTCAAAGTGACCTCTCTATTCAATCATTGAAGTCTGAAACAATAAAAGCATTACTATTCCTAACCAATTACCACAGTGATTTTTATTTTACACCACGACAGGGAGTTGATAATTCAAGACATGTTTCAAGAGCCTTAAAACCCGTTACAGGGCTAATACCTCTAGGGGGAATATATCACGTCCCAGGTTAATCCCTTAGACACAGAATTTTTCGAATTCAGCCTGGAAGTTCATTGCGTTTATAAGGCGCCCGATTATAAGGGGGTTTCAAATGATTCCGCTTATAAAGGGTGACAAAGGAAAGTGTAAACATTTTACTTTTAATCATAAACGTAATCTCAAAAGTTTGAACTTGTGTTCAGGTAATACTACCAGTCGTATTTTGAGCCATGATTTATTTACAAATTCCAAAAAAAAAAAGTTTAATCAACTACACAGACACAAATGAACGGTTATCCGTCTGAGTGTTGTCATGTGCAACTGCTAAGTATTACACAATAGTTTTCTCTATTTCTATGTCATGTTGAAATTATTTTGCATTAAAATATAGATTCCGCTGTCGCAGAATTAGAAGGATCTATATTGCACGCTTATAAATTGTAAGACATAAATAAGTGAATGGAGCTAAGGACACACATCTTTTATAACGGCTTAGTTGTATGATTTTATATTTTGTGACACGAGATTAACAAATATGGTTCAATAAGGCTTTCTTTTGAAAAGTAGGGTTAAATTTTTTATAGCGTTACTTTCTACTGTGATGTAAACGAAAATACCCATGCGAAGCTCCGATAAGATTACAGACCTAAAAACGGATCATACCAGCAGGTTTACGGTAACTGCTGGCTTAGATAGCACTTAAACAAAATAATTGTCATGCTAAGATGTTATTGTTGCATTTAAAGGAAAGATATTGCAAACTCATCAAATGCATGATACTTGGGTTAAAAGGATAACCTTAAGACAAACTTTGGTTCCTGAGGAACTACACAGTATAATTATAAAAAGTGATCATTTGACAATTTTTACTTCACTTTTCCCTTTATGAAATTTCATTAAAAAAAAGTTCCCAGCGAAGATGGATTTGTTTTGGATGGATTCACTTAATGACGTTGCGGCATTCTGTTAGCCAAAGATATATCTATATGGAACACCCTCAATACCACAGTGGTTTTAATAGCTTTGATCTTGTCAACCTTGAACTTTACAAAAGTCCTAAAGTAGCTATACCTAACGCATGCTGTGCTTCTACGTTACCTGTGAAAATTATTATTAGAACATACGCGCCTGTTGTTGTTGTTTATCGTGCAGTAGCCTACCTTCTCGCAACTCAATTAAAATTCCCAGAAAACTCCACCGTATTGCCATTTTCCCATCGATTTATTATCTATTCCGGTCCCATGACAATTTTGTTACGGCTAGAAATGAGTAAGGCATGCCACGTGCTTCCATTTTTTTTTCTTTAAGCTATTACAAAATTAACTGAAGTTATCCCCAAAATTTAATACAACTCAATCACAGCAAACTGAATTCGTTGCAGATGTGTCCATAATTTCTAAGGCCTAACGAACCGTTTAGGGTATCCGAAAAAAAGGACTCTTGAGAAATTCGATGATGTTTTATGATAAATCCGTAGTTACTTTAATCTTTCTCTAATGTTACTGTTTCAGCAGTAGGACTGATGGATGAATGGTTTGTTGTTAGAATTTCTCGTCTTCCTTCCTGTTTCCGATTGGGTTGTTTCGAAACGCAGGACATATTTTGTATAAGTATTAGATATTTTGCGAGTGGATATGATGGATTATGTTTAAGAACGTTAAGCTAGTCGAATGGGAATTCGGATGAAGAAGTTGTTAATAAATTAAATAGATTGATTAAAAGTAAACTTATTAGAATAAGAAAGGGCAGAGGGCTTTTAAAATCTAGGATATGCCCAGGAAAGTTTTTGGAAAATAAAACAATTCCGGACAGTACCCACCTATCCTTGACAGCTGAGGAAACATGACCTGACCATACTTTCGTCTTTTGGTAAACATGCGCTTAGAAGGACTACTTAGAATGCAAGTGCAATGAGTTCGGGTAGTGCCGAACATCCCTTTCAAATGAAGAACCCGCAGCAACCCGATTTAGATGACTATTGAGGATAATTGTCAATTATTTATTACTTGCACCTCGTGATAAGAGCTATATTAAATTAAAGTTCCACGTAGGAAATATCTCTCTCTTCTTGCAATCGTTTGTGAATATAGAAGAGAAGAACTTAAGTTGGTATACAGTATTACATATAAATAAATAAGCTTTATTATGTCATGAATACATAAATACTAGCTGGTACCCGCGACTTCGAGTAACTAAATTAAAATATTTATATATGAATCAACAACAGCTCCACTTATCGGGTCCAAAACTATCCGATCTTTCCAGCCAACCAATTAACCCTACACATTAAAAATCATTGATAAAATACGCAGCAAATGTATTTAGTTCTTACGAAATATAGGCACCTATGATAAATTTTATAATCCCTAACTTAAGAAATAATTGGTTCGTCATTTAAACTTGAATCCCCTACTTTACCTTCTTCACGTTTTGTTTTCGCCTGTGTCATTCTCATATAAACTTGGTTTTGCGGTCGTTAAAAGGTAATAATCTTATTTTCGCATTTATAATATTTGTATTATATCAAGGCCATCTTAAAAATGACAACGGACAACAAAACTATGTTTTGAAATAACATAATAGCAGACAGCACTCCTTCCTATTCCTCTACCCAATTCCCCTGCAAATTTTGAAAATTCTCTCTTAAATTTCCTATGACTGTAACTCTCTTCAGCCGTTGACTCCCTTTGGTGGCGTCGTTTGTATGGGCTACGGCGCCTTCTCGAACAAAAAAAAAGCCAAAATAGAAAAAAAATTTCGAAGTGCCAAATTGTAACTTAAGTCGCACAACGGTCACGCTGCCTCCGCAAAATTTTTAATTTTAAAAATAAAATGTTCTCTTAAATTTCCTATTAGTGCTCTGTGATTCTTATGACTGTACTCTCTTCGGTCGTCAACTTTCTTTCGTGGCGTCATTTGTGGGCATGATGAATGACAGAAACTTTGTACACAACTACTGCGTAGTTGAAATTGAATGTAGTGAAATTCAACTTTTTCAATAGCTAATATTTAAAAAAAAGTAAAAATGCAAAGATAAGCACCTAGCAAATATCTTTTATCTGACACTTAATTTGTTAAGATTGGTTGAGTGTGTGAACCGCAAGAGGTAAATATACTACTATAGAACTACAGAAATATTACAGAAACTAGCTGGTACCCGCGACTTCGTCTGCGTACAATTAGTACTTCGAGTAACTCAATTAAAGTATTTATATCAGCAACAGCTCCACTGTTCGGGTCCAAAACTATCCTATCTTTTAAGCCAACCTATCAGCCCTACACATTTAAATTCATTGGTATTATACCTAAAAAATGGAAACCTAGGATGAATTTTATTATCCCGAACTTGAGAAATAATTGGTTCGTCATTTAAACTTGCATCCCCTTCTTCATCCCCTTCACGTTTTGTTTTCACGACAAAAAGTAGCGTATGTCATTCTCAGAGGTCCCATCTACCCCTATACCAAAATTGATAAAAATTGGTTTTGCGGTCGTTAAAAGGTAACATTTAAAAGCTTACAATCTTACTTTTGCAGTTAAGTGGATCCCAAATGTTTTGTTTATAAACTAAGTATTAAAAGCCCGTCAGCTTCAGCATTCCTAACCAATTCCCTCGCAAATTTTGAAAATAAAATTCTCTCTTAGTTTTTCTATCTCTGCTGTGAATTGCGATTCAGCGTGACCATCGTGCGACTAAAGTTGCCATTTGGAACTTTTTCGAGAGCCTGCCACAGCTTTTTGCTATTTACGCCCTTTTTTCAGTTGAAGAAGGCGCTTTAAAAATAGTTAAAATGCTCTTATATCCAAATAAAAACATTTTCAATGTAACGCAGTTGCCTATCACGACACTATTATAGTGTTTAACGAACCAATACTTGTTAAATATCGTCCACGAATTTGAAATAAGCTATTCTGTTTCAGAAATCACACTTTTTTTGTCATTGACCCATTTTCATACGACTTTTCAGAATGCTGCAACGGTCACACAGTCTGTATCGGAGTCGCTTGTACGGGCATGATGAATGAAAGAAAAGTATATTCAGCTGCGTAGTTGAAATTGAATGTAGTAAAATTAAACCTTTTTAATTGTTTAATATTTAAAAAAAGTAAAAATGCAAAGATAAGCAACTTGGAAATATCTTTTATCTGACACTAAATTTGTTAAGATTGGTTGAGCGTGTGAACCGCAAAAGGTAAATATACTACTATAGAACTACAGAAATAATATAGAGTGGATAATATAGAGTGGATGAGAATATAAGAAGGGAAGGCCGCTTTGCCACATTAAGGACAATACTCATCCATTTATAAGACTGTTAATTTTTTTTGTTTGATCGACTTCAAGTCGATATACAATTTAATTAAATTCATTTCAGAAATTAGAAGTCCCCCAAATCTTGAAACTTATCTATTCAAACAAACGATTCAGTACCTTCTTATGAAAGTGTCCCAAAATTCACGCAAGAATTTAATGATATAGAAAACAGAATTATTTTTTCAATTGTTTTTTTTTTGTTAATTTATATTTAATTCCTAAATGATCCCAATGTCCACGGCCCATCTTGTTAAAATTTTCCATGATAAATTTTCATAAATGTGGCTGAATTTCAAAAAATCACATAAAAAGAAATACAAAGGTGTTAAATTTAAATCACCTGATATACGACTTTGCAAATACATTTTCAGATTGTTTCATGGCACCGACTTGTTGAAACCACAGTCCGTACATTCAAAATCAAGGAACTCGGTTACCATGTTTGCGATATCGAGCATAAGTAACAGTCACTCCATGACAAGATAGAGGAATTCTTAATTTCTTGAATAATAGAAAATATGATACTATATTATAATAATTCTGAAAATTTGTTTTGATTAACAATCAAATGATCCAGTTAACTACCTCCCCAACAAAGCAACTACAAGTACATCATCCGCAAAGCCAAAAATTGTTTTCAACTTCTGCTCGAAAATAGAATTGATGAAGATCAAAAATAGAGTTCAACTAAGCACTGAGCCTTGTGGGACACCAGTGTCGATAGTATGACAATCACTATGATAATGTTCTCCTAACTTTACCAATTGCGTCCTGTTTTTATGATGGATGAAGGATTAGCATAAGAACTTTACATCCTTCGTTTTTAAGCTTCACCATCTATTCTCATGGTCCTCGGTATGAACTTGGTATTATAAATACAAATTGGTTATATCTATAAAGAGTGAAACGGTCTTGTTCATATCTAAATATTCTTATAAGCATATGAGCATTTGTATAGTAGTTAAAAGCACGTCTCCTGTAGGCTTTTAAAGAAAGCAAACGACGAAACTTTTGACCATCTCTGTCAACCTTATAAATCTTTCAGTTATTGGGGGAGATACAAACTTTAATTAAACAAATGTGCAAGGCTAGCAGCAATATTAACAGCAATTTTTTGAAGAAAATCAATTGAAAATTCAGTTGAATTGGAAGAAACTGATTTCTTCTATTAAATTATGGTTCGCAGCAAATCTAAGGAAGTAATAGGTGATAAGCTGATTTAGCTGCTTTCTTTCACTGTTAAAACAGCTGTGTGAAGAAAAGTCGAGATCATTTAATTAATTTAAGGTTTTTTTTTAGCTATGTTGGAAAAAAAGCCTAGAAACATTTTTATAGCAAAACTCGTTTCTAATTTCGTATTCCATTTGTTTTAGATTTTCAGTGGCACTATGAAACTTTTTAGATAATCACTATTATCGCATTCAAAGAAGAGACATTTGATAAGTAAAGACACTAAAATATGGTATTGTGCTCTCCAGAGACACATTTTTAATGTGGATGAATCTGCATTTATATGATCACTACAACTATATCCAGTGATTGTAGTTTTGAGTTAAGTAAGTAAAGTCCCGAATCACATAAATGATATGAGACATATTGACAGACAAAATAAATTTTTAATATGTTCAATGTTTAAAAAGAACGAAGTGTCCTTAAAACCACCATAGTCACGAGAGCCCCCCCCCCACAAAGTTATTCATCCGACAATTGATTGTCTCTTATGTAGTACCTCAGAGATTTGCCGACAGAAATGCCATACAAAAATACCCAAAATTTGTCTTTCTTACTTTAGTGTTCTAGGTGAATAATTTGGAACGCTTTCCGTAAAAGAAAAATTAAACCTTCAACACAATATCAATCTACACATTTTCCTATTGTATCCTTTGAAGTTGCGCTTTTCAATTCACATATTTCCTTTTTTTTTTGCAGATTCAAACTTTGTACTGGGAAATGCTCAAGCAAACGCCAATCCAATCGTTTATTGTTCAGATGGCTTCGTGGAGCTAACAGGATATTCCCGGGCTCAAATAATGCAAAAGGGTACTCACCTCAAAGTATTTTTTGATTATCCTCTGTATTTACTTTTATTTTCCTTTGATTTTTTCTGATTTGTAACTTTGACTAGGTACGTGCAGATTATTTTAAAAAAGGTCCTCGTTTCTTATTGTGATGTTTCCTTACTTTCCATTGCAGGATGCTCGTGTCACTTTTTATACGGGCCCGAAACAAAGGAGGAGCATAAATTACAAATTGAGAAAAGTCTGAGCAATAAAATGGAACTAAAGTTGGAAGTAATATTTTACAAGAAAGATGGTGAGTAATGGCTTCCCACCCACAGGCGATGAAGTATATTAATAGGTAATAATGGAGGGGGTTGTATATCGATCAGGCGGGGTTAATGATGCATTAAGAGGCACAACAAAATAAAGTAGAAAGCAAGAGGTTTCGCACTGCCGAAAGTCAGAAAGGTGTTTTATGGACAATTCGCCAAGTCAAGTGTTGACGGCCTTCTCGGTGAAAATATTGACTCCCGGAGTGAAAAATTTTGTATTGTTCTTCCTCCCATCCTACTATAAATCAGAGGGCTCTGTGATGGGATACTAACACTCCAAGGTACCAAGAACCGAAGGCCTTGATGAAATTTGAATGACCAATGCTGTGCCTGTCTGATTAATGTTATTGCCGTATCCGTCTTCGGTTAATAATGATGTATTTATTTGATCCCAATAACTCCGTCCAATAAGACTATTAAATAAATTAATCGATTGAAAGAGGAAGCTAAGCAACTATCTGACAGGGAATAAAAATGGTTAATAAATTGGAGTGCCCCTCTCCTAAACTGCGCAATGATGTTAATGGATAGCTTGATGGGATTGATCTCCTGGGGTTAAGATGAATAGGTCCAAAGTGATTTCGGGCCAACATCATATCAGGTGGGGAATTGAGTGTTTAGTACTTGAGGCAACCCATTAATTTGATGATATCAATGCAGCTGAAGGAAATTCAGATAAACGAACCCTTTAAGTGAAGTTGAACGATTTTCTTTACAAAAATGTAATCGTTACATTTTTCAGTCCGCTTCAATTTTTAAATAGAAGCCGCATTACCAAAATATTTAAATTAAACCCACGAAGGGATTCAACAAATTAATTTCAAAAAACGTGCTTCCCAGTTGCTAAGTAATCCATAAACCGGAAAATGCAGTCTCCTTGAAATATTCACGCTTAATAAACTTTATTATCCAATACCGTGCGACGTGGGAGGAAAACTATCCACGGGTAATTCACTCTAGTCTGGTATTTCCGCATCTCCTTTTATTCACGCGCACGTCGTTTATGGGTATTTTATTATACGCGAAATGGGATTTTTATTATTATCATGTAGGATGTCTGTAATTTATTGCAGCGAAAGGAGAAAACAAATTTTAGATTTCAGTGCTATTTATTTAAAATTTAAAATTTATTTACATTCAGACAGGATTTTGAAATCCCAACTTAATATTGACAAATATTAATTTCGCAATTTTGAAAATAATGCTAACTACTTAAAAACTCTCTTACAGGCACACCATTTTGGTGTCTTTTTGACATTGTGCCAATTAAAAATGAGAAACGTGATGTTGTGCTGTTTCTGGCATCCCACAAGGACATCACCCATACTAAAATGCTGGAGATGAATTCTACTGATCAATCTGATAGCGGTAAGTCGGAGGATACTCGCCAATCCAAGCATCCGTTTGAGCAATTTACCACCTTATGCTCATTTTTGTTTATTATTCAAATAATTATATTTTACTCGTTATTAAGCGATGTGTTCCTTCTCGTTTTGATTATTGTGTGCTTCTTGTTTTTTGCACGATTTGTTTTTTTTTCTGTGTTCATGCTATTTGTGAGCTCCGATGTCTTCACTTTATATTTACTGTGTATTTGTGTTTTGCTGTTGTTAAAAATATTCTATTTTCTGCTTGTTGACTTTTATAATTCCGGGAACGGATCGATACGAATATAGCAGAGCTTTATTTCGAGATAAACAAATTAGTGACACTCGGAGTACGTGCATTTGAGAATGCTCGTTAATGTATTTATTTGTCTATCAAATTACATTTTATTTACATTTAACTCTTTGTCAACTGTGAATAAAAGCCGCACTCATAGTATTGTGAGAAAGCGTGAAACGCACAGTTGTTATGTAGCTGGGTAAACTTTAGGAATGGGAGAGAGTGTAAGCCACCTAGTTGTCAGCCAGTCATCAGTTTTGAGTAGATAAAATCCCAAAAAGATGGTAATTTCTTGACTTTTCAGTAATTGTCTATAAAATGACAAGAAATGTGCCAAAACTAAATTCACAAAAACCGTTTTGGACATTGAAGCATCTGGTTTAGTAATTCTGATGGATAAAAACATCTCAGTATTGACTGCAATCCCAATGAAGATGGTAATTTCTTGACTTTTCAGTAATCATCATCATCATCATCATCATCATCATATAAATAAAATTGGTGTAGTTCTGTTCGACTTCGATTTAATTTGACTGCATGTCTTTAAATGCAAAAATCTTAGAAACTACTAAATATATTCTGGTAAATTTTGCACAGGCCTATAGAGGATACCAAGGCCTACAATCTCACCTTTGTTTCAAATCTATATCTCTATAAATTCCGGAAAAATTTGGACAAGAGTAACTTATTTTTTCGTTTTGTTTCGCTTTTTTCTTTGTAACGCTTTCCGTTCGAAAATACAGGGAGCATTTAAATATAGTAAACACCATCTTATAGAGGACATCTGCGGGTACTACTTACGATATCCAATAGGTCGATAACTTAAAAGGTTTTTAAATAAATAGGCAAAATTTGAAATATTTCTACGATTTTCACCTGGGTTAGTGGATACGCACTTCATACTCAAATCAAACATACTAACCGCGCAAAATATTGACATCTCTTTTAACCTTTATTACCCCTGTGACGGAGAGGAAGACAGACAGAGGCAGTTGCTGTTTGTTTTGCTAAGAAAAAAAGAAAGCCAACAAAAGAAATGTCAAATATGTAGGGGAGCAGTGTGCCTATATCGTGGGATTTATCCCTTTTCGTGGGAATTTCGATGTCCGAAAAGACTTCCGTGGATAAAGGGATAATGCACCAAATCGTGGGAATTTCGGAAATCTAACAAAAAAACATTCAAACTATAAATTTTTGGTGAAATTCTACCACAACACCTGTATTTCACCATGATTATCAATACACTGACTGTCCATAAAAAACAGCTCATGTAAATCGTCTTCTATAAAAATTTTCTGGTACAAAAAAAAAATCATAGCAGTGTTACAAACTGCGGTTTTTATTCTAAAGGTTAATTTAACTTGATTTTCTTTCCGTGTAATACAAATTTTACTTTCAAAAACTGGATTTTAACGCAAAAAGTATCGTGGGATTTGAAAAGGGAATTTGAGTACAGTGAAAAGGGAAAAATTACTACGCTTCGTGGGATAAATGAAGAGAGATTACTAATAACACTGTAAGGGGAGGTTTGTTTAACTCTGTTTTGTTTACAAAAAAAAGTATCTATTATCTACTCCTGTGACGGAGAGAGAGACAGACAGATGCAGTTTGGTTTGCTAAGAAAAAAATGAAATCCCGCAAAAGAAATGTCAAATCGTAACGGTAATAAGAAGGGAAACGATTTATTCTGTGGAGTGTGCATGTGCAGTGGTAAGAATAAGAACTATTTTCTACTCTCTGCTCTGCAAAAACGGAGGTGTGTATGTGTATAGCCTATTAAGTAGGAAGGAGAGAGATGGCATCTCATTAAATGTTTATCCAAGCCTAAAGCGACCTATACACCTCTCATGCTTGCATGTAAATTATAAGCATACACACACGCAAATTGCGAAGAAGAAAAGATAACTAAAACAAAAAAAATGATGAAACGAATTTGGTGCCATTAAGCAGTAGACTTTAATGCGAGAATTCGGTATTTTCTATGTGTATTTGACAATTTTTTTTATTTAATCAAAACGTCCACAAATATTAAACAAGTTCAATACGAAACATAAAACAATTAAACACCGCGATGCCCATTAAAGCAAGACGATTAGCGGTCGGCCATTACCAACATGCTTTTTTTTGTAGTACACAGTACAGATGGGGGTTGCAATTACAAAAACAACATTGTAAACAATTGGGTTTTGGGGGGTTAGCCGCAGTGCTGCCACAAGGGAAAAAATTTGCGTAGCAAATTTGCGTAGCAAAACTTAATTTGTGTAGCAAAACTCAAAAGTCCAAAATATAAATTTTTTTTCGAAAATAAACAAAAAACACTTAATTCTTTATTCAAAGTAAATATTTTTTTAAGGACTAGTACAAGTATAGTTGGTAAACTATATATTTAACAAAACTATAATCAAACAAAAAAAAAAAAAAAACATTAAAAACTTCACTTAAAAGGCGCTTTGCATGTAAGCATTGCCTTAATTACAAGATTTTTGTTCTCATTTCGTGCTTAAAAAAAAAGTAGCAAAATAGGCGTTTTTAGGGAGAGTGCGTAGCAGCGTAGCAAACGGGCAATTGCGTAGCAGTTTTGCTACGATCGTAGCAAAGTGGCAGCGCTGGTTAGCCGTTGCCTAAGATATCCATCTCTTTTATTCATTCGTCTCGGACACCTGACATGCACAATCACCGTACAGCGGCTACATGCCTGCAGGTACATTTATTATGTGATGTACCTATGGGCCGCTTGAAACCAGTGCTGCCATCCACCGGATTTCCGTCCGTCATATCTGACTGAAATCTCCTTACTCTGACCAAAGTAATAAATTTAAAAAATTTTATACAGAAACCAATTTATTGTCATGCGGCCTCCTTTGAATGTTTCCCCTAATCGTGACTGGGGGTGTGCATTCAAACAAGACTGAAGTGAAGACGATTCAGCATATTTTGCAATTTCTGTGTTTGTTTTACCAATTTCAAACGCCAAAGTGAAGTGGAAAGTTCCTTTTTCTGCAAAACGTTGTGATGCATAGCTTTGCAAAGAATTGTTTCTTTTTTGTTTTATTAGATTTAAGATTAGTTTAGAAATATAAAGAAACTTCATCATCATCATATAAATAAAATTGGTGCAGTTCTGTTCGACTGAGATTGAATTTGACTGCATGTCTTTAAATGCAAAAATCTTAGAAACTACTGAATATATTCTGGTCAATTTTTCACAGTCATATTGAGGATACCTAGGCCTACATTCTCCACTTTGTTTCAAATCTATATTTCTATAAATTTCGGAAAAAATTGGACAAGAGTAATTTATTTTTTCGTTTCGTTTCGCTTTTTTCTTTGCAACGCTTTCCGTTCGAAAATACTGGGAGCATTTAAAAATAGTAAACACCAGCTTATAGAGGACATCTGCGGGTACAACTTAGGATATCTATTAACTCGAAAACTAAATAGGTTTTTAAATAAATAGGCAAAATTTGAAACATTTCTACGATTTTCACCTGCGTGAGTTGATATGCACTTCACTCTCAAATCAAATATACTAACCGCGCGATATATTTACATCTCTTTTAACCTTATTTTACTCCTGTACGGAAGAGGGAGACAGACAGAGGCAGTGTGCTGTATGCTGTTTGTTTGTTAAAAAAGGAAAAGAAAAAACAATAAAAGAAATGTCAAATGTATCAGTGATACTAGATGGTGGGTAATTACCCAATTCGCGGGTATTCTGCCTTTCAAAAAAAGCTAAAAGAGCGATCAAGGGCAGTAAATTAGCCGCTCGAGTTTTTAAATAGCATTACAGCCCATGGCCTTGCTGCTCATAAAGTTGAAGTTCCCGTTATGTTGCTTCGCAATTTGAATCCCCCCAAGCTTTGTAATGGAACCAGATTGAGAGTGATAACAGGCACTTCGAGACTTTACAGTAGAGTTGTTGTTATCGCGTGCTGAAAATTGTACTTTACTATGCTTTGCTGAGATCGAACCTCAAAAAAACACGTCTATCGTTAGAGAAAAACTTTATTGATGCGTTCATTTTAACTGGGTGTGGTAAAGGAGAAACGGTCTTTATAACAAGAATACCTACAAATAATTCCCAGCAGTTATTCATTTCAGTTTAAACGGATTCAATTTCCTATTAATGTTTGTTCTTCCATGACAATTAATAAGTCACAGGCTCAAACTTTAAGAAAATCGGGAGTTGATAAGAAAGAATTGCTTCACGCACGGGCAGTTATATGTAGCGTGCTCCAGGGTAATTAATGCAGGAAATATCACTATCTTCGCCGATAGAAACAAAACTGCTAACATAGTATACAAAGAAGTGTTACATTAATAAAAAAAAAGTGAGTTAAACATTATAAAATTATCTTCTTTCATTTTCATTGTCCACTCAGACTTAGTCTTCGGGAGTTTTTTTTTTAGATCGAGTTCAAGTCCCTCACTATTGAAGAAGGCTTCCTCACTTTATACCTCTACAATGTCTTTCGATGATTTTTGGATTTTTCCTTCCAGCGACTATCAAAAGAAATAGATTTTTGTGTCCCCTAGAAGACAGTGAATTTCTTCATTTTTTTTTCCATCAACTGTTCTGAAACCACATTTTACACGGGCGAAGCCGGGCGGGTACAGCTAGTTGTCTTTAAAATTACAAAAAATGTGCCAAAACTAAATTCACAAAAATCGTTTTGGACATTGAAGCATCTGGTTTAGTAATTCTGATGGATAAAAAGATCTTAGTATTGACTGAAGCTTTTTAGTTGACGTGTATGTAAAGGGTGATTTTTTAGCTGGTTTGGTTTTGGCAACACTGGTTTTGACAGCTGACGTGTGTTTAGTACCTTGTGTCACTGTCAAACAGCTTCAGTTTGGTTTGCAATTTAACCATGGATCGTCTTACAAATGAACAACGCTTGCAAATTATTGAATTTTACTATCAAAATTCGTGCTCGGTTCGAAATGTTCATCGCGCGCTGCTTCCATTTTATGATCGGCATTCTCGACCTTCTGAGCAGTCTATTCGGAAGAATATTCGGGCCGGTCAATTGGCCGCCTAGATCGTGCGATTTGACACCATTAGATTATTTTTTGTGGGGGTATGCCAAGGCTAATGTGTATAGGGACAAGCCCGCTTCGATTGACGCACTGGAAGCCAACATCCATGCATTCATTCGTGAGATACCTGCCGATATGTGTGAAAGAGTATGCCAAAATTGGACTCAGCGGATGGGCTACCTGAGACGCAGCCGCGGTCAACATTTGCATGAAATTATCTTTAAACATTAAATTGCAAGGTTCAAACTATCGATTCAAATAAATATTTCATTAATTTTTTCGAATTTTTTGTGTTTTTTTTATAAAAAAAGTTCTAAACCTCTTAAAAAATCACCCTTTAGTACCCCTCCATCCCCTTCTTGACCACACATGTCAATCATTTCATTTCAGTCAGTCTTTTAAAAAATGTTTTGTAACGATTATATATGTTGAAACGGCCGTTTCGGAATGATACGATATAGTATCGTTGGTTATAGGTAAATGTATGGAATTAGGACGTCAGGAGTTAAATTACCGCATCCGTGATCGAGTATTATACGTGACAGAATTTGTGTTTGTTTTGCTTGTAAAATGGCTTGCTCACGGATGCCGTAATTTAATGCAGCCTTTAAAATTTTACAACTGGTTAGATGAAGAAATCAGGTAAAATCCTACCTAAAGGGGGAGGGGGAAAAGCTAATTGCTCTTCGACGGAATATGATTCAATATTTTCAAATATTTAATATTACGGGCTTCATGAGTTTTTTAAATTTTTCTTTTGTGAAGCCAACCTTCTTCCTTTCTCCTCTCTATAGCGCCACCTTGTAAAAGAGCTGTTTTGCTTGCCGGGGCTCTTCATTTAGGGTTGATTGATAATCGATATTAATATATAGTTGTCACTTGAGAATGGCTACATAGGATTTATAAATAGGTTAAAAAACAGCACGCTTTGGAAAAAAAGGTTTCTTGCGATAGGACGCATTGAATGTACATACTTTTCAACTAATGATAATATTATTTTTATTACTCTTTATAAACGAGCAATAAAACAAAACTGATGACTTAATCAGATAAAAATTCTTGTCCACATGTGCATCGTCATATCTACAAATCTTCTGTTTAGTTTTACAACGGAGTACTTGTTTGTAAGGTGCCACGATATATGGTTTCAAATTTGAAATGAAGAACATTTTGTAGGTTTGAATAACTACGCTAACATGATCTAGACAATATAAGCAAACAAAATTCGACAACCTAAAATTACACACAAAAAAACTAGACAAAAAAGTACGTATACGCCACAGTGACCCATAATGAGTAGAGTATATTAAAACGAATGCCTCATATATATTTGTGGCACTTTTATATATGATAAATCTGAATCGTGGATCTGTGCTTACTATATAAAAAAACGGAGACTAACACTATTCAAAATGAACGACTAGCACCCATGCAAGTGTTTTGTAAGGCGTATCGTTGAATAGCGAAACGCGATTAAAAAACCTTCCTGCTTAAATTAAGAAAACGATCGGCAATTTTCGCAGAGTTTTTATTTCATGTTAATAAATTTAACAAAACGTTTTCTTTAAATTTTGTTGGTTGAAATTATTTAAACTACGTGATTTATTCATCATCATATAATACTTCAAGTAGTTGCTTTAACAGTTTCAAGTATATATATTCCCTTTGAAAAGGGGATTTAAGACAGAGGATGACAACCGTGCACCGTTTTTGTTATTTAAAAGTTGAGTTCTTTTCTCCTTTATGACAAACTGTAATAATGCTCTTGTTTCATATAAGGAAGACTCTACCGTCATAAAAGGAATGGACTTATTTTAGGGAAGAATATTTCTGCTGGAATCGTAAATTTAAATAACATAGAACAATTGGCCAAAGCTATGTAATATATCATCCACTTTACTGACGTTTGTATTTAAAGATATTTTTAGCCCAAGTAACAATTTGACTTCGGTAAGATGCCATCGAAGCTATTTCTTGAATTCAATACCAGTGGGTGCTAGCAAGCCCTAGGTAGGTAGGTAGGTAGAAGTGGCGGCTCAGCTTTGAACCCAAATAAAACTATGATGTGCCTTTTTGTAAGCAAGCCTTAGTTTGTAAATGTTTTCAGACTAGAAGATATGCTATGCTTATAAGATTAACATCCTAGTTAATTTGATTCGGGTCACCAAAACTTTTCTTTTAATTTCCGATTTTTAATATAAATTTCTAAATTTTAGAATTGGTCTTATCTGTGGTGCAGAGGGGATAACTAACGTATCCTTTATAATTAGAATGTCATATTCCAATACTAAAATTATTTCAAAGTTGGAAAACTAAGTCCTTAATGTAATGCACCGAAAACCGAGGAAACTCATCAAAGTTAGCGATTTAAAATTCATCCGAAAGATCGATTTTGAAGTGATTTAATATAAGAATTGCTACATGCAGGAGAAATTGCTATTCACTCTGCTAGGTATAGTTAAGCTTCTCGCAACACTAAGCCTCACACTTTAAGAATGTGAGTATATATTGGGTCAAAATGGATGTCATAATGTGAAGGCATAACAACATCATTTGATTTTTCAAAAATAAATTAAAATTAAAATTAGATGAATCGACCGAAACGATTGGTTAGTGAGTTTATGTTTAGTCTTCTTAATATCGCCTTTAAAATCCTGTTGGTTATATATGGTGAATCCATTAACCTATTGCCAACAACCTCGGACTACATCAGCGCGGTTTTAGGGCCAAGAAGGTCAATCGACACAAAATCCTCGCACTCCGGAAAATCTTGGATAAACCGCACAATTTCCAAGTCGATATACACCACCTCCTTACTGACTTGAAAGGGACGATCTACACAAAGCTATAATTTTGGCATTTCGTTTCGCATGTCAAAAAGAACACCACTGAACCACTTGATTTTCTAAAAGTTTTGAGACTTGGCAACGAGCTGCCATGTATGTTCTTTAACATCATTCTTGAAGCATACGAAACGTTAAACTTATATGAGAGGTCTAATTTTTCAAAAGACTGCTGTCATATATGCTGATTATGTTCCGATTATTGGGCGCGTTTGCAAGTATTTAAATGGAGGCGGCGCGGCGTAGGTATTTATGACTGCTAAGAAGGACAAAAGAAAGTATATGCTGTCATCGAAAAAGGATTCGCCATACAACTTGGAAATAGTAAAAATAATTGTCTATCTAGGCAGTCAAATGTCCTTGCAAAATTACATCGAAAATCAAGTGAAGAATCAATCTTGCCAACCTCCGTGTCTTCGGTATAAGCAGGCATCTAAAAAGGAAAGCCCTCTCTCATAAAGCTAAGGAGATATTATGAAAGAAGACTAATTATCCCGGTCCTATATGGACTGTGTGGTATGAAAGCAGTTGCATGGACCTATTCAAAGGCGGATGCAAACCTTTTGGGACACATTAAAAGGCAGATTCTTCGAGTTAAATTTGGTTTAGTTTGTATCGATGAAGTGTGCGGAAGGAGAATCAACAACGAACTTTACGGGAAATATTTCAAACTTAACTTTGAAACCAATAAGTATACCCTTCTATAATTAAAACACATTTTCCTTCAATGCCGAAAAGGAAAATAAGTCTTTGTATTTAGCAGCGTCCAATGTTTTAGCATATTAGTACCAAATCACAAATAATTTTCTTAGTAAACCTATCACAATTATCCTTTTACAATGTCATTTCGTACGCTCTAATCCATTAAGGCAAATTGTCGATTCTATACATTGACATGCTAACGATTTACTTCACCTTCAACAATTTAGTGTTCAGCTTTGGATGCTCATTGACACATTTTGCTTGTGCTTGTACATACTAATTCCCCAGCTGTCGGCTAAAGTGCCAAACAAATAAAGAATATCTTGATTTCATTGCGTACACCCGTAATTGGATGTAATTTAAGAAGCTGTATTTATGTACCATCCCATGGGCGAGGTTGTAGCATACAGGATATAATATGAATATCGCGCTATGGGTGTTGTTTTCGAGAGAGAGTATATATACCTGAGCAGTAAAAGCGTACCGGTTGCACAGGACTTCCCTGAGGTAGTGTCGTGTGGCATTTTAAGTATAACGCACTTGTTGCTCGTTAGCTTTTAGGAAATGGAAATGAGAAAACACAATGTCTCCCTGTAATAGACAATATATTTTAGAATGTATGTGCTTGACACTTTTAATTCAATTTTAATACATCTCACAGTGAGGACTGACAATAAATAGGTAGCGAAAAATCGACCAACTTTTGGTTAGAAACTACTTAGTAATACTGTTTATAGCTATAGCTCCTAAAGAGTTTGTATATTTAAAATAACCGCGTCAACTTGTTGAAGTAAAAGCGGTTAAAAATAACCGACAATAACCGAACCGATTTATTTCCCCTCCAAATTTTCTCTAAAACTGTTTGGTTGAATTTATAAATAATAAAGTTGGTTTTAAGAAGAAAACAGATTTTTTTAGCAGACACTTTGTAAGTTTAAACCCATTTTAAACGAGAAAAAATTGCAATTTGTTAGTCTCAATTTTGAGCGCATAATTTTTTAATTTACTGTGAAATGGCAGATCTTTTGCGATCTTTAGTTACGAAACATACATCGAAGTTGATTACTGTCGAAGCAATAGTTTGTAGTGCAAAAATTAATTAAAGAGTTTCAGTCGAAGTTCGAATTCGATTGGTGCTAAATGTAAAATCATATGATAAGTAGTACCCCTACAAGCAGATCTTTGAACCAATGGTTTTCGGAGGGAACATCATTTAACGCCTTCAATTTTGTTCTTGGGCACATCTCCAGAGTGCATATAATACTGATATGGCAGGTTCTAATTTTATATCTACTGAGGTCTTATAAAAAAGGCTATAACAGTTTTTGAAGAACATTGGTTTTACTTGAAGTCAAGAAGAATGCCACTTTATTGCAAACGCTGTCAGAAAAAAAGTTGCTGATTCGCAAGGAGTAATTAAAATTTCTGAATTTGTTAGAAAAAGAAAACAAAGTCTTCTTGACTATTTTATGAGCTTATATCGACTGTGTGATTCATGACACAAACGATCACCTCCATTGGCCCCATTTGGGTTACGTAAACTGATTTAGTAAACTAATATACTTTAAAAAACAAAGTTACTGAGAGTTCAATGAATTCGACATGCCACTTAACAAAAAAAAAATATACAGCGAACCTTTCGTCCAAGATGCATTGACTTTTCCTTCTAAAAAGACTCTCGGCCACTATTTATTGTTCAATACCACTCAGTCGCTTACTGAAATAGACTTCACCCTTTGGAAGACAATAATTCTCTTCTACAAGGACTCGAACTTCGCCCCCACATTATGTCAACCCTCGACTGTTCTTTTGCACACAATTACAGTTTAGAGTAATATTAATGAGCGAAATGATTCCGAGTCTCCACAGTTCTTGTCCTTCAACATTCTAGTAGTTTATCGATATCTTGTATATATTTGCTCCAAACCTGAAGTGAATAAAAAAAACGTCGCTGTCGTTGGTAAGCTTCTTAAATGAAATTCGTTTGAGGCAAGACATTTGTTTCCAGGGATCATAGAATTTTTTAATTAAGTTTTCATTTCTTTTAGCTATGTGCTGTCATGCGAGAAATTTCCTGCGAAAAAGCAGTAGACATAAATGTTTGTGTACCAAACTCAGCTCACGTAATACAATTAAGGGTTAAAACCTTTGTTCACAGAAAAAATATAAAGTTCTTAGAATTTTTTAAAAATAGAATCACAGCGCTTTGGTGTGTTGCGAGTTCTCTTAACGTGTTCGTACTTTTTCCTGATATTTATACAAACGGAAAAAGGAAGTAGCTGGAGAATACTGAAGTAAAAGTTTGTGCAATTAGCAAGATAAAATATTTTAAGCTTACTCCGAATTTGAGATAGGTACTGATTTCGACTACGGAAGTTGGTATATTTTTTAAGATATGAAGCTCTAGGGTCTTCTATGTGTAATCAAGACAGCAATTATTATGGACTTTTGCGAAAGATAAAGTCGCATTGAATACACAGGATTTTCACGAGAGGCTGCGGCTATTTTTTAATAAAAACAAATACAAGAACAAGAATCAGGACAATAGCATTTAAGATCTTCTATTGCATCTTAATTTTCTCCTCAGGATTTTCATATTCTAAAGGTTCTGGGAAGCCGGGGGTAGCTCACAGTATGCAGTATCGTTCGAAGCTTAAATATTTTTGAAACAAGATGCGCTCTTCTCTCAACTTTTGTGAAGCGTTTTTTTTTAATCTGACGTTACACCAAGCATCTCATTCCCTAAACTTGATAAGCTAAATGAATCATTCGTCAGGTTCATCAAATGTGTGAACCTACTCATACAGATCTTAGAAAAAAAACGAGAAGTATAGGCCATCCAAAGGAAGTTGAAACTTGAAACTTCCCTAGATGCGCAGTAGCAACTTCCTTAGTAGGGTATTTTTTGGCATTTCTGATCAATTGAAATCGTGAATGTTTCTCTTTATTTAATCTTGTTTGACCATTTGCAAATAATATATATTATAAACTCGCGGGAAATCTACCAGCTCTTCACTTAGAATGAAAGGTTTATCCCTCTTGAAGTTTATTGGAAAGGAATTCTAGAAAAAAATTCTGCCAACTCTTCTTAATGCCGTATAATACCTATACCTTACTCCTCACTTCATGCGGAACTCAAATTTCCACCCATAGGTTGGAAAATTTGTATTCTTACTACACTCCAACGTCAGCGATCGAGACACATATTGGGAAGCAGTGGTATTGTTTGAATTGCATATATATTTTATTTACTGGATTTATTGTTATAATTTGCAAGAATCTTTTTTTATGTTGGGAAGAGAGTATTTATATAACTAATAAATCTACGAAGTTTATTGGCCACTTAATCGACCCGAGTAGTGCTGTAAAATAAACGTCTCATGGTCACCACCATCCTCGTCTTAAGTCACCCTAAGTTCATTGGGGAAGCCTTTGAAAAAAAAAAACATTTCTAAGCTACTTTGTAAAGCAAAATATTCGCACTATATTAAGCAATCATTGGCTCACTCAACAACTCTGTAGCGCTGATGATGCATCATTTTGTTTTGATAGGCAACTGCGTTACTGCATATTTATTTGAAAATAACAGTTTTTGAAGAACTTGCAGAGTGACTTGTTCAAATAAAAATAGAAAGACATCGTCGCAGGTCCCATTTTGCAAAACGCTGGTTTTCCTCTATAGGTGTGTTTTTTGAGCTTCTATCTAGGCGAAGCAAAATAGAGTATGACTTTCAACACGCAATTACAACAATTACGTCTTACTTGACATTTCCGAGATTCACACTAGGTATTTGAAGAGTATATGTTGAACTAGTATGGTTTGGGGAAGCATTTTAATTGCATCTTCATAACCAAATAGAAACAAGTATATTTAGTAGAACGAACAGTTATGAAGTAGGTAAGTTTTATTGAAAACTAGGAAAGACATTAGAAACTCTAGATTACTGAAATAATAATAGTTTTCTAAGTAAATACATGAACTCCAACACTCCCACTAAAATTAATATCTATTTAGGCCCATGGCCTTCAAGCATTTGTTGAGAATGACTTTGCTTTTGTTGGTGCATCCGCAATCATATCCTTGGTTGAAACTTGTACAATTTCTAACGATCCATTCGCTATAAGTTCCCTAAAAAGTAATGACAAACATCTATGTGCTTAGTCCTGGCATGAAAACTATTTGCGGTTGCTAAGAAAAGTGCACTTCGGTTATCAAAATAAAGAGAGTAATGTTGCATGAATCTTTGCTTATGAGTTCCTGTTGAAGTTGTTTGAACCACATTGCCTTTTGAGCTGCGTTGCTGCGCGACATATTTTCGGCTTTAGTTGTTGAGAGTGCAACGATGGGCTGTCTCCTTGTTCCCCAACTAATTGCACCTCCTTGCTGCAAGAATACATTGCCACTAACCGAACATCTTACATCGGGATCTGAAGCAAAGTCTCCATCGCAGAAACCATGAACTAAAATGTTAGCATCCCTTACATAAATTAATTTTATATCCAATGTTCCTTTCAAATAATAACGAAATATTCTTTTAACAGTGTTTAATATGAGCTCCAACAGTATAATTTCAAAACTATTATTTTTCATTTTTCAATATTTTAAGTGAAACGAAAAAACAACTGTTAAAAGCTGCAAAATGATATAAGCGATTGATTTGAAGGCTTGTAAGTTTGGAATGATCTTTATTTATTTCTTATGGTTTTGAACCTAAAAGCTTAACCTAAAAATTATAAAAAAATCAACTTAATTTGGAAAAGCAGAGTTTTGAAAATTACGATTGGAAAAGTTCACTTTTGATAAAACCGATTGAGGAATAGAAAAGATTTGAAAAGAAAGGAGACATTTTTTATCAATTTAATTCATTTTGGTATAAAAATTACTATAGAAAACTGAAAAATAAAAGTCGAGACACACAACATTTTATAGCAGATTATACCTATCAAGACTAGAACCGTTTTTTTGCTCATTTTTCCGCTTCACTTTACTGAGATAGGTGTTCAAAAAAACCCGACTTATATCATATGTTTTAAAAGCTTGTTAATGCTTTGTTGGAGTTGCATTTTGCATAGTATTTGAGTTAAGTTAGTCGGATATTCACCTCGGCGATCAGAAATGTTATATCGTACTTGTGTACATCTGCCGTCTCGTAAAAGTCCTCTTCCACTGGCACGTTCCTTACGCTTTGCCCACTTGGCTACTTTCCTACACCATTCTGGTCGTGGAAGTTGATGCATGCACAAGTTATATTGTCGTCTTCGTCTGTCTAGTTAAGCCTTTCCCGTCCATGATTAGTTTATTTTTAGTTCAATACATTGCATAATGTTGTTTCATTTTAATGTGTTTCCTTGTGTGTACCTTGTACCAGCTATCTTAAATATTTTATTTTGATCGTTAACCAAAAGCGCTTTAACGGCATATACGTTTTATTTCCCACCGATTATTGTTCTTACCTTACCCTATGCCAACAATTGTACCCTTAAGTTGATTAGTTTTTTGAAACCCCTTGTGAGCAAAAACAAAAAACCGAAAGCAACCAACAAACAAAAATGACTGTACCTACCGCATAGCAATATTGACAGCTATCACCTGTGTCTGATCCGCTTCCAAAATTTTAACCCTACCTACTTGTCCATTTCAAAGTGTTTGCACTTACAGCCGCCTTATTAGGAGCCCGCTTTCGTTCGGCCTCAGATGCCTCGATGCTGGGTGATGCCAATGGTCCGAATAGTCTGCAAGTACCCGCCGGTTGTAACATGGGACGAAGGCGTTCAAGGGCTGTGCTCTACCAACTGTCTGGACACTACAAACCCGAAAAGGTGAAAACCAAATTAAAATTAGGAAACGTAAGTTCATATATATATTAAAACTAATCATTTCATGTCAATTCCGAAAATATTAATCTCGATATTTTGTGCTGTCATTCCAGAATCTTTTACATTCGACGGAGGCGCCATTTCCCGAATACAAGACACAGTCTCTGAACAAATCCAAATTTATTCTGCCACATTACGGGGTGTTTAAAGGTTTTTGGGACTGGATAATTCTTGTGGCTACGTTCTATGTAGCTATCCTGGTACCGTTCAATGCAGCTTTTGCGAAAGCCGATCGTCAGACAATGGTTTCTGACGTTATTGTGGAGGCTCTTTTTATTGTCGGTAAGTTGGTATTTAAGAATTTTGCGAATAGAATCTAATTTTGGTCTGTGTGCTTTTTTATTTTCTTGGCTTGAAGATATTTTACTCAACTTTCGGACTACCTTTGTGTCCAGCAAGGGGGAAGTTGTATCAAACTCGAAGCAAATTGCAATCAATTACCTGCGAGGATGGTTCGTGGTGGACTTGTTGGCTGCGTTACCATTCGATCATCTGTATGCATCGGATCTGTATAATGGAGAGGTGAGTGACATTAAAAATAATTTTAATATAATGTGCATATAGCCAATGTCCGCTCAAAGAGAGGCAAATTCATCGGATTAGAATGGGCTGCAAAGTGTTAATATTACCAATTGTTTTTTGAAACGTAATTCCATTTACTGCTTGTCTCTATGTACATGAAAATAAAGTCTTCGAGATGTTTTGTTTATACCCCTTCAACCAGAGACAATACTGAGACCACCAACTTCGGCCGATTTCCCGTTACTTAGCCTACAAGCTATATTTCTATGGGGTGGCAAATGCTAAGTGCGCTTGTATTGTTACATAGAAATTCGTATTGACAAATGTCACGTAACTTCAGAAACAAATACACTCGCACCTTGCATATGCCACTTCCGCTTTGGGCAAAATGCCTTGCAGCGTTCATAGAATTTTATCCGTTGAATTTGAAATTGTTCGTTACGCGTGAATAATAATTTGTTAAAAAGTTCTATTCTGTATTATTGATGGAAACTATAATAGAAAAGCAAGTAGAAAATTCTGCCAAAACTGCGTATCTGATATTTTTCCTAGAAATATGCAAAGCATTTAAAATTGTTGGTTGACTATCTGCTTAATGCATAGGAAATTCAGGAAACAAAAAACTTCTTTTGCGTTTTCCCACGAACTACGTTTTTGCAGTTGGTCAGTTTTGCTTGTAAGCTGACGATATATGAAAAACATGCTTTATTTGTTAATCAAAACAAGAAGGCCCGAAAACAACAAATAATTCACTCAGATCACTTTTGACTCCTTAACATCAACTGTCATCCAATCCAGCTCATAAATGTATGCAATGATAAAACGCAGTAAACGACTGCGCATCCGTTTGCATTTCCGTCCCCAAAAGTTAAATGTGTGGAATTACTCCACCAGAGATTCCAACAACGCGCGCTTAGATGTTTACACATTAAAAAAATTGCCGCTCTTCTCTAAATTTGTCCAAAAGTAAAAAGATGGAAATTTGTTGTCTTTTTTTTCGGAAATCCAGTTCGCACAGCACAGCTACTTTTTTGTTTTCTCATGGAAAAATTCGAAAATCTAATAAACCCGTACGAAAGTTGTTCTGATTTACAGGTAATCGTTCATTCATACCTTTTTCGCTCTGATATGATACCAAAATGGTTTTCCGGAAATGCATTCAACACTGAGACATATCGGTTTTGGTAATTGTATAAGCGAAATGAAATTAATTTTTTGCTTTTCGACATACCGTCCCGTGCACGTAATTACGTAGAAACGGAAAGAATTCTTAAATTTTTACATTTCCCTGAGCGATTAAATCGGTGATAGGTATGGGTATTTGTGAAAAAAAATTCTGCAAAGACGGACCCAGCTTATCGGTAAGAGGTTCGCCACAAAATCGACCACTTCCCGAACAGCGCAAGGCCAAGAGCAATTAAATAGCATTTAAATCCTATGTATGTACCTTGTTTGGCGGAATTGCAATGTAGCGAACCCAGCTTTACCCACGTAATTGGAGGAGTTTTTAAATGATTAAGCCGAAAAAACCGAGAATTGAACACCAATTAAAAACCACCACATGAGTACCACGAGCAGCGCTGCCACTTTGCTACGATCGTAGCAAAACTGCTACGCAATTGCCCGTTTGCTACGCTGCTACGCACTCTCCCTAAAAACGCCTATTTTGCTACTTTTTTTTTAAGCACGAAATGAGAACAAAAATCTTGTAATGCTTACATGCAAAGCGCCTTTTAAGTGAAGTTTTTAATGTTTTTTTTTTTTTTTTTGTTTGATTATAGTTTTGTAAAATATATAGTTTACCAACTATACTTGTACTAGTCCTTAAAAAAATATTTACTTTGAATAAAGAATTAAGTGTTTTTTGTTTGTTTTCGAAAAAAAATTTATATTTTGGAGTTTTGAGTTTTGCTACACAAATTAAGTTTTGCTACGCAAATTTGCTACGCAAATTTTTTCCTTTGTGGCAGCACTGACCACGAGGTATGCTGTTTTTTGCTTTTCCTCATCCATTTGTTGGGCGACCACAAAATGTATTTAAACACACATTTGTGGTTAAAGTTAAGAAGGAAATTCGATTTTTCTTAAAAAAAAAACACAGTTTAAGGTATTTTTAGATCGTTCCGTTAAACATTTGTTTTAGTAATTCTGCGAGTATTAATATTTTAGACTTCCGTGAACGTGTTGTCAATTACCAGCATTTCACTTTCAAAATTAAGAAAGAAGATGATATCGGCCAAATGGCACCCGTCACAATTGTACGATTAGCGTGCTTTTAAGATGAATGTCTGTAATGATGGTCCGTCAAATTTGTAAATATTGCATGCAGTATGCTCTTTCTCTTCAGAGTTCCCTTTTACAACTGAGTCCATTTTTTTTTAGGTTTGCTCTGTTTTTTCTTAATTTCGTTTGTGACAGATTTCAGAGTTTTGGCAATGATACCAATGTCATCATCGTATGCAAGTTATAATTATATAGACTTCCGAAAAATTGTCCCACCGACAGACCAAATTGAAAAAGTTAGCTTGTTCGTTAATTTCTATTACAAGGGATATAAAAAGAGGACCAAACCTAAATAGGGGCCTCCACATAAAATACAAATTTTTCATTGTAAAATTTTGTTTCATATTTTTGCATTCTTTTTCGTTCAATAAAGAGTAAAATCTTATACTTAAACTGGAAAAGGGACCATTTTGATCATTGGTAAAAAAGTGGGGGCTACTGATCTTGAGGATCAAAAAGGGGTCAAATGGCAATACTGCTTGATAGTAACGTGAAAACTAGACATGTACAGGTACACGGCTCTGTACACAGCATTAAAAAAATCATAAAAGATGATCGATATGGGTATCAATATTGTTTTATTCTAAAAAAAACTGTAGTTGTTTGAATATTTGGTCGATTATGATTCAGGGGACAACCGCATCTCCGAACGGTATTGGAAGGCGTTAACGCAGTAATTACGGAAGACACGATTTTGAATGCAATTTTGATAAGAGACTTGGCTTAAAAGTTTGCTCAGAGGGTCTACATTGTGTCATAGTTTTTTCGACCAAACTTTCGACCAAAATTCGACTATAATGCGACTTTAAATTCTTCGGAAAGTGCTTTTCTACGTTCTCAACACCGATTTTGATTTGTTGCTGTACCACAAGGTTTTCAATGCTTATTACTGCAGATCTTGATACATTCTTTTTATGTTTTGTTAAAATCTTCGAACACTGTTCCAGCTGTAACTCCTACGTCGGGTCGATCGGGTCGCTTCTCGCAGTCTTATGTATGTCTTGTGATTTTCTGTATGCCTCAGCCTCTGCCTTTCGACTGCAAAACCGAGGAGGAGATGGAGGGTAGATCAAAGTCAGACTTAAGGCATTGCTCATATCGCATGCTTAATAAATAGGAAGCTCGTGTAAGCTCGTAAGAGTTCGCAAGTACATATCACGCGATGTAAGCAAATTCAGTCTTTCAGTCATGAGTCGAATGTTCAAAATTGTTTGCCAAAGACTGCCGATTAAAACAAATTCACACCCAACAATTTTCATTAGTATAAGAGCACACCCATCACATCCCCTATGCTTCTTAGCACAGACTACCCTCATATTAATCTATATCTTGAGGTCAATTTTAATATACCTTTAAAAACTATATTTTTCCTACAAGACTATGAAGATACTACGAGTATATTAGGAAGACGTTCTCCCCATATAATGTAAGTGTTAATGTTCTTATCCCATTCAGTTCCTATAATTAAGTTTTAATCAAACAAGATGACCATAGATATATCTTCTTTGGGTTAACTACTACAGGATCGTTCTTAATTAATCGAGCATCTGGTGTAGCTCCTTTCCTTTTTTACGAAGTGATACGGTTAGGTGAAAGTGATTAATTTGCAGACAATGGTATATATTGAAACGGAAGCAGAATAAATTCAACAAACTTCTTTGAGACGGTCAAATCGAAAGTCTTTAGGGAGGTGAACACAAGAGTTTATCAGCAGTCCGCATACTATAATGTCGCGAAGTGGATATATACAATGAACACGATTTCTCGCCCTTTTTCTGGGAGGAAGTCAACAGACAATTGAAAGCTTACGCATTGTGTTGATGAATGATGCCTTAACTTGTAGATGAACCCCTCGATTCTGCCTTTTATCTGCTCGCTTCTCCTAAACTAAATACAGTGAATAAGCCTCATTGAGCATATGAAACGTTTTCCATCGAAAATAACAAGCACCGTCGAGCGGAGTTGTTCTTGTTTTACAAATTGTGAACATTTTAACATTCACTTGATAAAGATAAAGTTGAATTCCAAGTGCTGGATAACAAGAATTATTTCAATGATTAGATACAGCACTTGCTTAAAATGTGAACAGCTTTCCGGAATTCGACGTTGAAAAGCAGTTTAATATGCTTCAGCATCAGTTTTAGCATTGGGAACTATAAACACAAGCAAAACTCTCCGGAAAGCAGTTGTTTGAAGTCCAGTTCTTTGGGTTTTGCAGTATTGAATTGTTTTCCAAAGAATATACCCAACATCATCACAATTTGTTCTCTCAGATAATTTATAAAAAAATACTTGAAAGGCTATAGTACCCGTCTGCACAGATAGGCACCTACTTATACCCATACACACTTCAAGTGGATGCTTCTTTTTTTTTGTGCTTGTCTGAACATAAAATAATCAGTACACACGAACAACTCAGATAGTATGAGTAGAGGATACGTGCAGTTTTTTTTATTTTGCTTGAAATTCTTTTCATTATGCAGGCTTCCGACTTCCGGTTGGAGAGACCCAATTATCGATTTAAAATAATCCATCCTTCGAGAGCTAACACAGCTTTTCTTGTTTACTTGGCGTAAAACTCTAAGATTCCAATGAGGGAATGTCTACGATAGATACGAGTAGATGAAACTTTTTTGAAAGTTATGCAAAAAGTTTTTATCAGTATTATTGCAAACATGGATTGCGGCCGGCTTAATTAATATGCTTAAAGTTTTTTTCTTGCGAGTACATTTTTGAGTAGATTTACTTTGGATTATTATACTAGGCAATTATAGAATGCATTAAAGCTGTCTATGCACATCAGTTGATAAGGATTATTGTCACTAGCACGACAGCGTACAGAAGCTTATAGAATATTCTGAGGTTGATTACTAGGTAGTGCAATCTTTTCAATATAAGCGTTATCATTGCAGCCGTCTCGCTTTTATGGCCATATCTTTCATATGGAATTTTTTTAACGAATGGAATCTACAAATTCTATTCCTTTTATGTGTATGTTTTTGTTGCATTCTGCCCTGTTTGATAACTTTGATTAAGTTGATTAGTTTTCTCAAATAGTCTAAGCGGACTAACTCGATCAAGAAGTTTTTGAAGTTTCTATGCATTGAACTCAATTCAATTCCAAGGAATTTTTATTTGTTCAATAGAGATGTTCAACTATCAAAAGGGATGTTAATACTTTAATCAATTTTAGTCGGTACCAAGCTTGCCGGTTCAGATAGTGCTTTCTTGATCCAATTTTCAGAAATTCAAAACCAATGTACATTGGTTTTTCTTGACTTATCTATCCCCGCGATGTGTATTTCACACAACTTCTCAAGGAGAGTCATAACTTTATTAACAGTATGTGGACCAATAAAACGCCTTGCATTTACTGCTTACAGTAAGCGCCCCTTTGCCAGTGACCAATCCCAATATGTTGATGCTGCGGAACAAATAATGTCCCTCTTTAGGTTCTTTTTATTTTGCAGTAAGCTGTTGCAATGCGAAATTATGCTGAAGTGAATATTTGTGCTAGATTACTTGTTAGAAGCTCTTGTCTTCTATCCCACACAATTTATTGATTGCTTGCTTTCTTTTTATTTTTACACGACTCGACGTATGTATCCGTTCCATTGTGTCCTCTTGTAGCCTAAACACCTTGACCGATTTTGAAGAGTGAGGTGTCATTAGATACTCACAAAACCCATACAGTGGACGCTAAATAAGTTTCAATATGGTACCTTCTTATTATTTGCCATATAGGAGGAATTCATAGTCCACTGCCGATATCAGGTTTTGGTGTTACCTAATGCGTACGGGTATTTTAGGTTATTACGTTTATTTGTTTAAAAGTAAGTTCCTAACTCTTTGTTTTCAAAATAGGTTTTATTAAATAAATAAATTAAGCTTCAACACTTTATTTATGTCAGAGAGCGTGCAGGAAACATTAGGGACAAAAAGTGGAAATTTTGCTATAGTGTGCCGATATAATTAAGGTAGGTTCACACTTTTAGTTTACAGAAATTAAAATTCGCACACTAGAGAAATGTACGCAGTCAAAGGAGCGACTCACATGTTAAAAGTATGGCACCGGTTCTATGGTTACTTCTATGAGTTACTTCTTTCATCTAAATTTTTTTTCTTTCCAAACTTCATATTAAAAATGTATGAAAAGTCTTGTTATGCTACGTACAGATCTTTAAAGTATTTCCCCTTAGAATTACATGTGTTGTATAAGCTTGAGCGGACCCTGCTTGGTCAATGCCTCAGAATCCTCAACCTTGATTATAGCTTTTTCATCCAAATGTTTTCTCTTATTCCTTTCTATATTTAAAAAAATCGAATAATTTATTGCTGCAGCGTTATTTCAGTATACAGGCCTCTCAGATTGTCTTTGGTTCTAGACACTTTTTTCCTGCCGCAATAAAACGGACGGTATATTAATGCGGACACCGCTTACAATACAATAAAGGCGCACTTCTCTCTCTCTGTATTAATGCGTTACGGTCTAATATATGGTAGAGATATCTAATACCCACCCCGTGCACGACAACTTAAAATCAATTATTTAAGAGATCCTTCCTTCCAATAAATAGCTAATTAGTGGATTTTAAAAACCTATAGAACGTAGCAACTTCCAAAATTGACACCCCTCTCCTCTTCAGTCCTTATTGCTCTGGCGCTTCCTATTTTCCACTCCATTAAATCTCATTCATAAGCAATGGATACATAATGAAATATTCCGAATTATATGCAAATTTATTTTTGCCTGTTGCTGTGAAGAGACTCACTTGAGTTTTCATCATTATCCTGCCATTAAATCTTGTCTATTGTCGCGAAAGCGCTTATCGAATAAAGACCATGATCTCGAGACTGATAGCTTTATCTAAGATTATAATTGACAGTTAATCCTCCACAATTAAATCTCTATTAAGCATTAATGATTATAAATGGCCCGAAACCGAACCCATTTTCAGTTCCCTAAATAAGTTTGAATAGATTTTACGGACCATTTGCTGTAAGAGAAGGCGGCGCCTTAGGCATACATTTTAAATAAGTTATAGTTCAAAGCGATATTGTGCTAAAGGAAACCACTTATTTAGGGTAAGTCTTTCGCAAACTTAAAGCTCATTCAATAATTAAAATGCGAGAGATAAACAAATGCTGCCCGCCTTCGGTAGTTTACAAAGTCAAGCCCTCTGGGTGTACTACATAAATCCAGTTTCAAGTGATACTTGTTGCTCTCCTGTGATTGCACCCAATGGATTTGATGAAAAAATAAACGTAAGTGTGGAAATTGTTGGTAAAATAATAACTTATTTGTGTGCAGCCCAAGGGAAGCTTGGACAGACTTCGTTTACAGCCACAGAAATTGGTTTCTGGACTAGACTACAATCCATCATTTTACATGCCCCTAGTCTAATCACTTCCTCTTTTGTGTCTTTTCACAGGAATCTCACATCCATTTGGTAAAGCTAACAAGGCTGTTGCGACTGGCTCGTCTCCTTCAAAAATTGGATCGATATTCACAGTATACGGCACTGGTGCTGACACTTCTAATGCTGTGCTTCTCTCTGGTGGCACATTGGCTTGCGTGCATCTGGTATGTCATTGCTGAAAAGGAGAACATAATTAATGACAACGGATGGGATATCGGTGAGTGTAGGCCTAAAATTGTGGGTGTACGTGTTTTCTTCCAGCGCGTCCCATTGCGCGCCCATATGTGATGTAAAATGAATATATAGGATTTCAGCGTGCTGCGTATGAATACGAATCGTGGAATATGAATCATGATGGCCGGTATAAGGTCGTAGCAATAAATCGTACAGCCTCGTAAGGATGCTATTCGAGTGTGAACTTTTCTCACATAAATTACACCCTTTGGTGTGGAGATAAAATTCACCCAGTCCTCTGTCGATAAACATCTCCAGATCGTTGTTGGCTTAATTGGTTGCTGGCACCTCGTTGGTATATATGTTGGTCTTCTCAGGATATGGAGATAATTACTTTCTCCGGAAGATCGTTAATCATAATATTCCATCTCTCAAGGTGAACAGACGAAAGCGAGAATTGTTAGAGATGATTGCTGACTGTCTGGAAAGAGGTAATGGTGCATTCCTTTTGGATATGTAGCATCGGAAGAAACAAGTCACAAATGTATTGTTAAATTATACAGCAGTTAAGGTATTCGTCTGATACTCTGATACAGTTGGCTCTTAGGTGGACTCTTAACAATTGACCGAAAACCGTTAGATTTCCCTAGCCAACCATATTGTTGCGTATTATTAATGATTGGATTAGTTCCATAATTGCGTTTAAAACTCGCATGCTAATGCCAAAAATATTTTTTATCAAAAAATGTTTATCAGAAAATCCTACAACAGCTAATAGATACCCAAAAGCAATGTATATCTTCTGTTAGGGTCTCAATATGGAACCTAATGGTGAATGACTTACTCCTAAATTTGGAAGACCAAAGGTGCAAGGTGCTTATGACTTGCCTATCACTGTTGCAGGAGAATAGTTTAAAACACTCAACGATCTTCTACAGAATGTCCCCTCTCAGCTCTCTACATGAACCAAAAAATATTACCTAAGTGGCAGTCCCCATAAATCCGAACTGGCTGTCTTTACAAGGAAACTAGCCGCACCTTTTTGGAGCTCACTAAGTCGGTCAAGTATCTACTTAGGTCTTATTCCAGATAGCAAATCGAACTGGAAGCAGAAAATCCTGAAAGGAGTTAGGAAAGCCACTGTCGGTCTGTACCAATGGTAGCTGTAACAGTAGCGCTACTAATGTGAGCTAACAGGTACATGAAGAGGACATTGAAAATAAGTTACACTTAGAATAATTTTGTCCGGTCAATGACGTTGCAGCGTAAAATGAGCCCAGAACATCGGGCATGCATTGAGGAAGTTTTACCATCGAATTAATCACTTCCACCGTTAACCGGTGAGTTTATTATTCTTGTTCTCCCTTACAAGAAAATTAATTCAGTGGTACAAATCTGATGTATGGATACTTCGTAGGGAAGCTAGAAAGCTCAGGTCCATCGAAAAATTAAAAAAAAAAAATTGGGGTCTGGTTGAGAACGTGTCATTTAGGACAACCAGTGAACCAGTATCTAAGTGAGAAACGTAACGAAGGGTATCTCAGTTCCTGAAACTGCATTCACTCAAAAGATCTAGTGATACTTTCACGAAACTTAAAGAGAAAGCTTTTGAGCTCCTCTTGTAAAAAGGCTTGCGTCTGAACCCAAGGGTGTATCCTGAGATCGTATGGCAACTGATAAAAGCATCATATTCGCTTGGTACTGATTTAATTTTTCCATTAATGTTGCGACAAGCTCTAAGGCAAAAGATTTCTACTTTGAGGCGAGCCTATCTGTCTCACCTTCTTCCTTAAAAAGCATGAAGAGGCTAGCTGGAGCTGTACGTGTTTGCTTGAAGCCATCGTCTCTGTGGGATGGCAAGGTTGATAAGAAAAAATTCTCTTTACATTTTCCTTCCGCTGTCGAGATCACTTTTTTCTTAGGTACTTCCAAGAACAATACGGTGCTCTGGAGAGTCTTATTATCTTTTTAACTGCGTAAATTGCAGTTATCTTATTCTTTTTGAAAACTATGTGTAGAGTATGTACCATATATTTATATATGATAGTTGCTTAAAAAACGCAGTTTATTAAAGTTAGGTGTGCACGTTTTAAGGTGCATCCAGCAAACATTGGTATGGTTGAATTGGTCCCTACTTATTATGCCCAAAAAGGCTTTTTCTTAATGTAGGTAGAGCTCTTTTTCTGAGCCCTCGTAGTTCAGTTGTGCTCCCGAAGTGAAAAATAAATTCAAGCAAACCTTCCTTCTTGATCGTATTTGCGACACCAACAAATACTGCGCCATAATAACCTTAAATGTAAAAATCGCTATATACTCTGTTTCCGCTTCAACGGACGAGGAAATTATGGTCTATCTAGATTGCTTATCGCTGTTCGTCACAGTGTCCATTGTAAAACTATATCGCTCCTAACCGACGAATTCTGCGTCGAAAAAAGGGATCAATTATGATTGTTCGAATGACATCGTATTGCAGCTGAGGACAAAATACGAAAGAAAATATCACAACCTTGCAAAAAATCATTGATATCTGCAAAAAAAAAATCTTCGGCTTTTATATTTTTTCGAGGCCTGGGCCCATGTTCGACATGTAGGTCTGAACTCACATAATAAGGGAATTTGTTCCAACACCAATGTTATTGCAACTTTTGTTTCGGTTTTATTTACATAATTTTAAATGGCGCATTCAGAATTAAGCAAAGAAATGTGACAAATCTGTCAAAAATCGGAGCGTCGTATTTGATCCCCAAGATTGTAACGATTGCGCTTTAATTGAGGCTCTCGCTCTCTTAGTCTATTCTAAACCATTCACAAAGGTGCGCAGGTGTTCTCTGCACACCCTTTCCAAATTTATTACTATAATGCACTGAATTTAAGTTCATTATGTAACACATTTGCGCTTCCTTGCAATAATTTTTATTTAACAAATAAAATACAAAGTATTTGTAAATGAATAGTTAAAATCAACATAAGATGTTGAAAAAATTGTATCGAACCAAAATCCAAAACTCCCTGTACCTACCTATCGATAATTCCAATTCAGATTCAAAGTAACTTGATGGTAATGAAACTCACCCATCGGGGTGTTCGTCTTGAGAGCACCGTGGATAGGCAAAATTTCAAAACAAAAAATAAAAAACCCTTTTCCCTCATAAATCTGCCTGGCTTGGTGTTCTCCTACATCAAGCGCACCTCGTTGCAGTTCGCACTTGTAGTTTAATTTTCGTTTCACCTGGCAAACATAGAGTTGTTGTGTGTGTGCAGGAACAAGAACAAGCACAACACAAGACCATACAAGATACAATAACCAGAGCCAGTGTCTTATTTTCACCCTCATTTTTCGTCTCCTGTGGTGCGCTATTCTTTGCAGAACCTCAAAGCAAAAGCTGGAATTTTACATAATTTTTCATTCTCAGTCTGGTCCTCTGAGTGTATACATATGGAATAGGAATAGACTATTATAGGGGTCGGTTGCACAGTGACAAAAACTGACAAAAATATGAGTTCGAATATTTAAATGCAACTATACCGCTTTGGGAAAGCTACTTGCAAAACCATTTTCGCAGCTGTGTTCAGCTGATAAATTAGAAATTTTAATCCAACTTTGCTCTTCTATAAGCAAAGTCCTCTTTTGGCCTTGCCTCTCTTTTAAAATTATCTGTCAATTTTAGAGTTGGTGTAAATAAGCACATTTTTTCCTAATAGAAAAAGTAAAAAAAAATAAATAAATATACCTACCTAAAAAAATACAAAGCAATGTGATCGTTGTATATCACGTCCTCACAGTGTTCTGGAATACAACAAAGATAGAAAACATAGTGAACATCGTACTACGTCACTGTAGCTAAATGCTTATAAATATAAATAGAGCGTTATATGAAATGCGGTAAATGAGATGTAATCTAACCCAATGTTTAGCCCTCTTGCCTAGTATTCTTTCTTCCAGTCTCTCAAATTTCTCAAGAGTCATTGGTCAGCATATTCTTATTCTGGAATCGGGCCTACGTCTTTATCTTACAGTCACAAAATGCCAGAAAGGCCGTTTAATATACTTAACCACATAAAACAAATAAACAAAAAGTGCCGAACTAATGGCTACAATTTCCATCGTACTATTGACTTTATCCAGTAGCTCACATCACTTCCAGCTGCAACCTGCGAATAGGACTATCACCTGGAAATAATATTTCCCACGGAATGTCTTCTAGCAATCCACATTTCTGACTGGGAAAATATTTCCATCGGAACTTATTCACTATAACCCCATACTCCTTTGAAATATACCAAATACTAAATTGATCTTTGGGAGATGTTTGAAAAAACTCAACTACCTCCAACTAAAGCCCCGTTATCCATGTTAAATAGTAAACCTGTAAACAGACTCACCCCTGCCATTCAATTTGATGTTCAGCTTCTATAGCTCAGACTATCTGCTTCTTCATAAATAGTTCGCATTTAACACAATTAAGCACTAATTACCTACCCACTTCTTCTCCCCAGGTTGGATGCACGGCCTCTCGGAACGCTTGAAAGTACCCATCTCCAATATAACCAATGCCGAGGCATACTCAACAGCGCTCTATTTCACATTCACAAGTCTGACTTCGGTGGGCTTTGGCAATGTCTCAGCTAATACGACGGCCGAAAAGGTATTCACCATCTTAATGATGCTCATTGGAGGTAAGCTTCGATGTTAACCTACTTGGGTGTATATGGGGTGGTGTATATTTATATGTACATAGAGTGTGCTCATCTGCCAAGAACGATGGTGTCATCTTGTGTTCAACTTTAACCATTATTCTTTTCCTTTCTGTCTGTAACAGCGCTAATGCATGCCGTTGTCTTTGGTAATGTGACCGCCATTATACAAAGGATGTACTCTAGGCGTTCACTGTATGAAAGCAAATGGAGAGATCTAAAGGACTTTATTGCCCTGCATCAGGTACGTATGGGCAATTGCATTAGAATTATGAACTCGCACAACCTTAAACGGGAATATACCACCTCACCTGCACTGGTAAGTCCTTTAAAATAGTTACGACACGAGGATACACATTATAGTACACCACCACTATCACTTCCATCTCTTAGATACACGCGTATACACATAAATGCAGAGCGTTATATGAAGCGCATCATTTTAATTTTCCGCTTCAAACGATGACACGAGTGCAGCACGAATATGAGTGTGATAGAGTTGACCTGGTTTAGCATCCACTAGATTTCTTCGGAGGACATACACGATACACTCCATACGCCACAAAGCAGTATATTTTTCCATATATTTATATATACATAACACCAGCCCACACATAAGCAAACACATCGGAGACAAGCTCCTCGAAAGCTATATTATTATGTATCAGCAAAAAATTATTTTTATCATTCAAGTGATGTCTTTGTTAATCGAGGTCGTGGTAGTGTTGCAATTTCCCACACTCCCTTGGAGATTGTTCGTCCTACCTAGATATACCTCGGAATTACTCGTATCTTTGGTGTCGCGAAATTTTTGCATGGGTAGCTATAAAGATTCGATTCCTCTATGGAATCTAGATTGGAAATAGGCGGTGAATTAGTGCGCCTTAGCAAATGTTTGAAGTACGATTTTCCAACTTTATAGTACATGCTAACCGCGTTGGTTATGCGGATTTTGAAAAGCAAATGCAAAAAATGTGAAGTGCCTTTTCCATTTGAACAAACACGTTTTGCTAAGCTTCCAACTTACAAGGGACTAAAATTTTCTCTTTTTTTTCATTTAATTTCTTATAGATGCCCAAGGAACTGAAGCAAAGGATCGAGGACTATTTTCAGACAAGTTGGTCTCTCAACCATGGCATTGATATTTACGAGGTAAGCCCATTAAACTTGCAAAAGCTGTGTCTGATTTTTGAAATGGTCGGTTGTGGTGAATAGTTTTGGACTTGAATGGAATTATAATACCTGAAAAGCTAGGATGAGCAAAATATTTCCAGGGATAGTATATCTCGCTTCCGTTGGGGAATTTTGTTCATAATATTTTTGTCCTCATTCGGATGGTTGCACGGATGGTTGAACGGTTTTATTTCATGTGATTCAGTGAAGCCTTACTGGATGTATAGGGCCGTACCACAAAATGTGAAATTAAGCTGCTTTCGTAGATATTTTTTTTAAATTTCCGCTTCGAGAGAATATACCAAATTGAAGTTGAAATTGAAATACATGCTGCCACTAAAGGATTCATATAAGCAACTTTTGCAGTGTTTTTCAGTCCTCGATGAAAACTGGCATACCTGAAATTGATTCGTCGGACTCCGGTTAAACTGAGCAGGATACAAAATAACACGTACAAAGAATAAACGCAAAACTATTCTGCTCAGTTTAGCAATGATCCTTCTATTTATAATAATTTTTGCAGTGTTAATGAAAAATGTTCGACTACCAATGCCATCGGTTAGGCTTGACATTGAAAAGGAGTGAGTAAATGGCAATCGGTGTCTACAATATCGATGTTCATAAGGAGATTATGGGACAAGCAACTGTCAAACTAGTTGTACAAAGAAAAGTCGAAAAATCTAGAAATCTTGCCCGGTCTGCGTCCCTAGAGACATTAAACTTGTTATGAATGTTCGTTGTGTATTCAATGCGCCCAATAAGAAGAAAATGCTAACAACTAGCCCATCCATTTAAAGGAATCCATGCATCTTCTTGGAGTCATGATCAATTTAGAAATATCTTAGAAAGACTACTTGTCCAATATCGTTAGATTTGCAACTCTAAAATTATGTTGCCTATTTAGGGCAAGAGGTACTCTAGTCCGACGCACCTCCTTGTTAATAAGGCCCAGGTTAAACTAGTACTCAACAATAATTTATGCCAGTTCTGAAGATCGTCCCAAAATCATTCATTTAACTTACTTGCCAATCGAAGTCCGACTAAAAGCTCCTACACTAAAATGACATCAACTGAAAACAAGTCGCTGACCGATGCCTATTCTATAAGTACTACAATTCCCATTGGAAAATCTTTAGAGGAGCTTAACAAAATTAAAAGATGGACGACCAATTCACGTCACATCATCTATCATATAACTATAGTTGACACCCGGCGAGGACATCGATTTTCCGAAACTCCTTTGGTTAGAGACCAAGTAAACTTTGGAACTCGGAGACATAAATTTCCAGAGGACTACAGGCTATGTCAAATTAAGTGCAGAAATAAGGGCTAAAGCACTGTTACATCATAATACTACTTCAAAATGGCATGTTGCAGCGCATGCTTTCCAGTTTTACGCCTCGTAGCTGGATCAATCCTGCCGGGATCCCTAATTCGAGCATCGTCATATATAGAGCATCTGACAATAAATGCTTTCATATGCGGCTTTGAAGTCGATGAAAATATGTGAGTCTCGACTTAAAACTCGCTCTGCTGGTCCAGAAGCCACACTGGCATGTATATTGCAGAAAGGTTTCAGACGCTCAGAAGGTCCGCTGAATATGATCTTATAATATGCGCCATTAAGCAGGGTTAGGCATATATAGCTCTTGCAAGACATATAGGATTGTCATCTTTGTAGATGGAGCATATGGAGGTGATAATCCAGTTGGTTGATGAGTTGCCATATATGCGCCGTAGCATAGCATCGCTACCGGATTTGAAGAGCTCCCCTGGTATACCATCAGAGCCTGCGACCTTGTTGTTTTTAATTTTTTATAGCTTAGCCAACTTCTGAGTGGTGGAGCTGATTCTTTATTGACAGGATGTGGGCTTCACCTTATTCTATAACTCTCTTTACATATGATGCCCAAATGCAGCTTAAACACATTTTCTATTCCCTGCGCTTTGGACTAGGTTTCCATCGCTTTTTCAAAGAACCGGTCTTAAAACCAATAGCCAATTTCTTTGCTTACATATAGAACCTTCGGATATTGCTTAGATCAAGAGAATCTTCGATCTCCTTGAGCTGGGACACTGTGTTCATTTTACATAGGATCTTCTTCTCCTCCCGTCGATATTCTTTCCTCGCTGTCCTTGTTTTGAAGTGTTTTTGATATATGCATCTTCTGTCACTTGTTTTCATGTGAACTCATTCATTCATCATCATACCACGGGCTATTTCTTACAGAGTGGATTGGGCTATACCTCTTTGATGATATCGCGATTCTGCCGCTACTCTTTGTTAGCGTTTGTGGAAAGTGGATGCTTTCATATTCAGACGCTCACCGTAAGCTCTGGAAAACTGCAGAAATGTGCTACTAAGCCACAAAAAACAGATTGATTTTAAAACAGAATTTTATTTAGAAAATGATGATTTAGAGTGCACGCTTTATTCTATATTCGCCAGTTCAACTTTCCCCGCTTCCAAACTAGCCCAAGCTCTCTCCTACATTATGCAAATGATTTTGGCAGTGACTTTGTGTGTATCATATCGCAGTGATGGTGTATATGTAATAAATACTTTTTTCGTAAAGCAAAATTGTTGAGTGCTTTTGTTGATGTCTTATTGCGGTGCGCACACAAATCTGTTTGTTTAATTTAACAACATTCTACGTGAAACTCAGAATACCCTTATCCTCATTTCATTTTGCAGGGATTTAACAGTAAATCCTTCATACTTTAAAGGTAGGACCAGCTATAATTTAAACCTTGAATGTGGAGCGAAGTAACCGGAATCGGTCACCCACCTTGGGATGTAACCGCTGCCTTTGATTTGTAATGATTTCATCCCGCACCAGGCACCAACTCTTCTCGAGAACTATGAATCATTATTGGAAATCGCTATAGATCTATTGTTTTCATATATATTGAAGGAGTTATAAGGATGAGATCAAGTAGTTAAAAGTGGCTCGAACTATAGATATAGGTACTGCTAATACCATTTAAAAATTGGTCTGTTGCAGATTTGAAAAAACTACGCAATCTCGGGTCCAGGCTATCAGCGGTAACCAACGCGGAGGTTAATGAAATATAATAATGCTAAGATTTCAAGCAAAGAACGGTGCCAACTCAACTTTTATGGTTATAACTTATAAGACGTTTAAATTTAAATTTCGGCAATTAGGAAAGTTGAAATTTTACTCGGATCCTATACTACATTCTATACATTGAAGCTGGCACATGTTCCAAATGTCCTACCCTCAGCAAAACTGTTGAAACTACTATTATCATTGAGTTTAAATGCATAGTGAACCACTTCGACGAAACGACAGTAATTGGTCAACACCTCGATATTCGCCACTGAAACTGTGGCCATACCCGCAAAAGTATGCAATGAATATTTGCCTTCCGTAATATGACTACCGCTACAATAGCAATTTTACCACAGCACCGAAAGATGTATAGGCAACTTGAACAAACATTTCTCTTGTTAAAAATTGTTAAGTGGATGTCTTTGTACTTCCTACTGTTGTCATGCTTAAAATTTTGATTTAAGACCAGAAAATTTTGTAAGCACCAGCAACCACAAACAGCTGTTCTTTATAATGCATCAAAATATTCTGCTTTTAGAGTATGTATATCTTAGAGAGCACTCTACCTACATTACATTTGCGAAGAAAACTCATTTCCAGAAAGTATGTATCTGAGCGTCATGCTGTTTACTTACAAAAGCGTGGGAGGCTGATTTTAATTTTATATTCAAATAAAAGGCATAAGCTAGTCAGGACAATCGCAAACACGCATCTTTGAATTGGTATGGGCAAAAACAAATTCTTTCAGAAGTACATTCGCTTTTTGTTCCCTTCACCACAAGGTTTCCAAATAAAACATTTTCCATGAGCTCCCTTCTTCCTGGTTAAATAAATATCCTCCCTTTCATGCCAGTGCAAAACCTGAAAATGCTTCTCTTTACTTCATAAAAAGTTAGACTTATTTAATTTTCGAATCGTTTTTATCTCTTCACTTACAGACACTTCGCGAATTTCCCGAAGAGCTGCGCGGAGATGTATCCATGCACCTACACCGTGAAATACTCCAGTTGCCAATTTTTGAAGCCGCGTCCCAGGTAAATTGAAAGGACCTTCAATAGAGAGGTAACTCTTTTCAAAAATGTTGGTACTCGCCGTATTTTCCAGATGGAAGTTTATCAGTGCCATACAGTGTTGTGTGTGAGTGGGTTGTATGTAAATTTTGATTGTAGGTTACAGTCATGTGTGGGTATTGTATAATGTTTGCGAGGTGGAAATGACAAGGATACTGAAAGCAGCTAAAATTCTTGCATCTGTAGAAAGAACAGCGTGTGAATGATGTTTGCATTGAAGTGAGTGTAGCTAGCTATTCTTCTTTGTCGCATATGTGTAGATACGGGAATATTTTGACTATTGGTTTATTTACCATGATAGTAAAAATTCGGTTTGGTATTCTTGAAGACAGTTGAAGGAAATTTTTTTTTTATTTGCAACCTATAAAGGCTGTAAGGTTTTAAAACAGACCTGCTTTTGCGGGAGAAAGAACTTTGATTAACGATTTCGTATTTCGAAAACAAAATCGCCAGCCTCTGGTAAAGCACTCTGCTATCAATTTTTCGATGCCTTTACAGCTATACAAATTTTATATGTCGTTCCGGGAATCAGGTTGCCAATTTACCCCGTCGGCGTCTATACAAAACTGTACACAAGCCATAGCAATAGGCGATCTCAAAAAGTGAATAAAGGTATACACAAAACAAATAGAAAGGGGAAAATCATGGCTGGAAATATCCAATTCCAAAATTCATCATTCAGTTGTTCGGCCCGAAATTCCAACAGAAAGTCGAAAGTAATATGCTGGTGGTATTTCTGCGAAACTTCATTGAAACTCGTATATACTTCACATCACAGCGCCTAGTTCCAGGACCGATTAAGTGCAGAGACATCCTTTTTGGGTTGTCGTTTGTAGCCCAAACTTTACCTATACATATATACATGTACAAACAAATCCTTACCCAACTTACATACCTCAGTTTAATCACACAATGAAGTACCATATACTCTACCAAGGCTAACCGCAAATAAAAAACTTATGTTTTTCCTTAGGGATGCTTAAAACTTCTGTCCTTGCATATTAAAACGAATTTCTGTGCACCTGGAGAGTTCCTGATACACAGAGGTGACGCGCTGAATTACATCTATTATCTGTGCAATGGTTCAATGGAAGTCATCAAAGATGAGATGGTTGTGGCTATTCTGGGTAAGTGTGAAAATATTTTCTGTTTTTTTTTCGAAAGCTGTGTATACATTGTTTCTTGAGGGCAGGGTTTTTAATTAATTTTTTTCCTCAATTGTAGGAAAGGGTGACCTGGTGGGATGTGACATCAACGTGCATCTGGTGGCGACATCAAACGGACAGATGACAGCTACAACAAACAGCGCTGGCCAGGACATAGTGGTACGGAGCAGCAGTGATGTTAAGGTGGGTTTCATATAAATTGCATTTCCTATAGTTTGATGTTACATCAAAGGGAACAGAAATTTGCAATTATTTTATAAAAAAGTTAAAGTAAAATAAAATACAAATATTACAGCAAGGGGATATTTCACCTAATTTTGTTCATCAAAATGAAACCTCAGTTGCCAGTTTTGTATATGAGGAACCTCCCAAACTGACAGACAATGCATAAAATAAACCGCTAGTAGGAGAGTCATAAAAGTTGGAAGGTTTATTCCACTAGCGGTGTAAACGCGGCGGAAAAAAGATTTCCTATATGGCCTCTGAACATTCTCATCCTCCCAACTAGGATAGATTAATTCCTATAGTATGTCTAAGTAATGTGTACCAAGATATTCTGATTTTTCAAGGATTTCGGAGAATGATTCCTTTAGAAAGGTGCTGCAGTAACCCGAACCGTACTAATGGTTTGACTAGCATGTTTCATAGCGGCGAAACATCAATGTGGTGTGAGAGCATTACAAGTCTTACTTACCCTGTGCTGAATGTTAGGTTTCCAGCTCACCAGTTAGCTTAAGAAGTTCACACTTTTCTGCATATCTTAAAAGCTTCTTAAGGGTTAATTCCATATCTACATTTTTTACAGTTCTTAAGCTTCTCATAACCATTCGTTTCGTGTGAGTTTTTATTTTTGGGACAGATGAAAGGGACCGACAATTTTAGCTCCGAATCTGAATTGCTGAACGGCTAAACGGCTGAAAAGCTCTTTCATGGCATTATACATCCGCGAGAGGCGGCGCAGTTGAAAATCCTTAGGATGTAAATTTGCGCTATGCCGGAGAACGAACCTGAGATAACTCGTGGTCAGTGTTGCCAGATGAAAAATCTAAAAATCTTGTTTTTCCGATATTAAAAATCTTTTTTTCAAGATTTTTTCATAATAGAAAAAGAACGAAATATAACATACAATTTTAAAGTACTTAAAATCAACTTTTATATATATTTTTTCGACAAAATTTTAGTAGGTAGCTATAATAAGTATACCTAATAATGTCGCTGTTTTTTTTTTTTTTTTAATTTTGGAACATATTTGAATAAAGTGACAGAACTTCATTGCTTATATTAGAATCATAGCAATTTGCTCCATTAAAGAGCAACAAATCCATTGTAATGATTAGATTTTCAACTGTTTCAGTGCTCAAACGATTACGAATTTTTTGTTTTAAATATATAAAAAATTTTTAAAAACTGTATATGTGAAGTTTCCATCGGCTGTTTTTACAAACAATTTTTTCCGAAAACATATTACATCGGTTATTTTATCAAGTTCGTACATGGGCTCTGTTCGACTCACATTACTCAAAATAATGGAGTTAATAGAAAACGGTTTTATTCAATAGAAAATGTTGTTTTAATGTAAAAAAAAAAGAGAAAAATCTTGATATAAAATATCTTGAAATTTGATGAATTTAGGGTAAAAAGTCTTGCACCTATTTTGGAGCTCAAAAATCTTGAAAAAAAAGATATATCTTGTAATCTGGCATCACTGCTCGTGGTGGTCAACGAGTAGGTTGTCTGATTTGGTTTCTATCAAGAGTTTTTAAGGTCTTTTATTGTCAATTGTGGGCCACAAGTGGCAAGTTATGATTCCGCAACCGTATGTTCCATCGTCGTTTTGCCCAATGTTATATGACACTATGGATGGAGCTCTTAGCTGCCTTGAAAGTTGGTAGTACTTGTCTGACAGCTAATAGTATATATGTCTATTACAGGGTCACATCTGTCCACTGACTCACAGATTTTGAATTAAGCAGATATCAGCTGATCGCTTTAAGAGATGTTTGGCTATCCCAAGAGAGGGCAATTTAAATTGCTAATAGTTCCCATGCTAAAAAGGTCTAAGCCGCTTTATTAACCGCGTAGATCTCTGCCTGTGAAACGCTGCAGTAATTTTCCAGTCGGAATGACTGTATGATACCAAATTCTTCCGAGAAGAGCCCTGTTCCCGTTTCATTCATTGTCTTTGAGCCATCTGTGAAGATGGGTATACCTTTTATGATAGTACTCTGGGACATCCAGTTCTGTCTGTCCGATACACAGACCTTGCGTTTCTTTTCGAAGTCATACTTTGGTTTCTTGTAGTCCGTGAGTGGCATGAGCCTGCACTTATCAGAGATGGCAAATATGGGCGAGTGATCAAAAGGCTCCCAAATTGTGTTCTCTCTTAAGCAGAAAGCAGAAAGCACATTTGGCTGCCACGTGTTTAGTATAAAGCTCGATGGATTATAGCTACAATAGAGTCACTAGCACTAGTTGTGGTGTAGATTTTAGTGAACCTGTTATAGCTATACAAGCACTCCTCGCACCTTGTTCAAATTCTTGAGGTAGAAAACGATAGATCCCTATTCTTACAATTGGTCTAACAATATCGGTGCACAATTTGTGTAATATGTTCGGTTTTAAACCTCAGTCCTCTCTTCATTCATTTATCCGTATTTTGTTTTCAGTTAAATTTGGAGTTGTATATATGATACCCAGGTATTTGGCTTCTGGTGAGAAATTCCTTATGATGAAGGTTCTTTTCTAGTTTACCCACTTAATACTTCATAAAAAGCTGTTTCTACAGATTTACTCTAAACATGCGTGCTGAACTTTGCATTTAATCGCAGTTTCTTCCTATTCTCCCAATGACAAGCCATCGTTATCAGAATACCCGTTGGGTGTAGCAAAAATTCATTAAAAGCAAGTCCCGACTAAATTTCTTAAACTTCCCCACAGTTTTCTGCCATATGTTGTCTTTTGACATTATTTTGCAGTCTCTAGAAGCTGAAAATCGCTTTCAAAAGTAAGTAGAAATTGTGCAAACCTTTACCTTGCTTCACAACGACTAAAACTTGGATATCATATTGTGATATTTGAAGACTCCCAGTGCACATTAAAATAAATAATTTAAATCTTTTCTTAAATCCTCTGCAGATTAAAAGCTCCGCCCAACCCGAATGCATGCACTCTCCACTCTAACTAAAGCCCACACTTTGTTCAGGTCACATATGACTCGAAAAGGGAAACTCTATCCTAAGTCCTCTTACCACAGATAAGGGATATGCCTGTATATCGGACATCAAAATTATATAGCCATGCCATTTAACGCCCAGCATTTGTCACCCACTGCCACAATTCCATTAGAGCACTTTTCGACTTAAAATAAACTATTTGTCCAGTAGTTCTGCTGCCACAGCAAATCCGACTAAATTCAGTGGTGATGCTGGGTGCGACTAATGCCCGTCATCTAAAATGTCTTCCCACACCACGCGGTACTTTTGTTTTATACTCCCGCACTCAGTACCAGCCACAACACAAAGCAAGCATTTTAAAGCGGACCGGTTGAATATAGTGCCATTCTCTCAATGGTCGTTCCAAGTTGAACTGGGTTGAAATATGAATTTAATTAATTAGGCACTTCTTGCTAGCAGGATACCCCGCACGGCGTACAGTGTCATTCAGAAATGCCGATTGTGGGGTTTTGATGTGCTCAGCGTTGTTCTACTTTCTGAGCAGTTTTTTTATTTTCTGGAAAAAAAATCTCGTCTCCCTCCCTGAAGTAATTGTGCCAATGACAGGATTAATTATACTGCCAGCAGGCAAAGATAAAGCACACACTGGCTGTGAGGTGTATTTGAGATCAACACAATATAATGTCACCCTCAGCCTCTCCTGATATCTCTTGAACTTGCTTAACCTGTTGTTGTTCGCTCTCTCTTACAGGCGCTAACCTACTGTGACTTAAAGTGCGTTCATATGGGTGGACTGGTGGAGGTGCTTCGCCTGTATCCTGAGTACCAACAGCAATTTGCAAATGACATTCAACACGATCTCACCTTTAATCTACGCGAAGGATATGAGTGCCAAGACTCGGATATTGGACCATCGTTTCCACTTCCATCCATCAGTGAGGACGATGAGAACCAACCGGACAGTGATGCAGTCATTGCAGCATCACCGCACCATGGGAGTTCCTCTAGTCCGTCGCCACTGCCAACAAGGTCACCGCTTCTTGCTGGCGTAGGCGGAAGCCCGCGAAACATGAAATTTCTGCAACGCGGTCGCTCGTTGGCCGGTCTTCGTGAACGCGTCGAACGTCAGAGGTCTGTGACGGTGCATTCACCGGAAATAGACTCGGGCTCTCTCGAAGGCCTTAATTTGGAATCCTGCCACAGTGACATTGAGATCCCCACTAATAAACGTTCCGTCGAGAGACTCGATTGCCAGGTCAGCACTCTGCACAACGATGTCGCTCAACTTAGTATGGAAGTTCGAAACGCAATCCACGCTCTGCAAGAGATGACATACTCGACACTGGCTTCACGAGCTGATTTAGCGGTGTGTACTTTCCCCCCTGCCCGATCCATTCCAAATATTTCGAATAATATCATGATCCCTCAGGTTGGCAGCGAAGCATTACTGGTGCGCAGTTCTTCGCATCCCGCAGAGATCTGGCACTCGGAAATGGTAAACGTCCCAGCAGTTAGTGAGACGCTGCCAAAAACCACCCGCGCAACACAAACCGACCTGGTCAAGATCGACTTTCAGACATTTGAGAAGTTTGTCATCGCCAATCCACGCCTCGTGCTGGGCCTGTTGGGCTATGAGGCGACAATAAAGACTGAAATTGAAATGATCCAAGAGCAGCAGATTCTTCAGGTTTCTCCGCTGAACACCATCGAAGAGGTCAATTCACCTGAAGGTGGGGCAAGCTCCGAATATCTTCTCGAAGACACAGTTCAAGAAGCCAGCCCCACGTGGGGCATTAAAAACTCAGACAATTACCGCGACGTAGAGAACTGCCGTTCCACAGAGGCTCTTTTAGAGGTGACTCCCTCGCAGGAGAATTTATCGACAATCAGTCAGGACGATCCCATCTCCGTGTCCATAGTCAAGGAGGGTAAATCCAAGCTATCCCGACGCAATTCAGGGAACAGCAGCAGCAACAACTCCATATCATCGGCGTTCTCCAAACCCGACGTGGTTGTGGGAACACTTGCTCAGAACGGGCCAGTGCGAAGGCCCTCGTGGAAGGGCAGCAAAAAGGACTACGAGCGCTTGGACGAAAATGGCTACGATCATTGCGGCAGTGAAGAGAGGCTCATGAAAAAGAAGTCATCCCGCTCGAACTCTTCCGACCTGGGTAACAACAAACGAAACAGCCTAAATGTGGCACGACCGCCAGCAAATTATCGCTTCTCAGCTGGCGATGCAGATAAGCTAGAAAAAGGTCTCAAGGGACTGCCATCGACGCGGTCGCTACGGGATAGTTGAACTTTTAAAGTAACCAACACCAGTGGATACCAAAGATTTTAGAATTAAACTTCTTACGAGTGTAAAGAAGTCTAGTGTTATAGCTTATTGTCGCCTTGTCTGTCCTTCCTCAAAGGGTTCCCACTGTACTAAAGTGGTGTAAATATTTTCTCTCTTTCGTATTTATTAAAGTAGACAACTAAAACGTAGAATAGCACTTGGTACAAGTAATGTAATTAATTTATATACGGATGTGGTATGGAGTGATGCATATCTGTAGCTTAAGGTTCAATTTGACAATGACAGTGATATGTTTAGAGATGTAAGGAAATAAAATATCTATGTTTGTGAATATTTATAGAGTAGGCAGGCACCTATCCGTAGAAAATAAGTAATTAAGTACCATTTTGTATGTATAGTTTTTTTTGCAAAAAGTTTTTAGTTTTACTTCTACAAATCTGACTTTAGTTCATATATTAAGTTTCAACTTTTGTTATATTTAAGGGTTTTTGTGAGCTAAAAATGCAAAATGTGTTTTTAATTAAAACGACCGCTGTTTTGTAAGATATGTAAAACACAAATAATGTAGGTATCCTGCGAAGATGTTTTTGGGAAAATTTAAACCGTGTCACCCTTGTTTAAGAATATTATTTTTTGCCAGGCATTGTTTGAAATTTTGTATGTGATATTTTCCACATTGAGCTGGAGTTTAGGTTTCATATTGTTGGTTTCCTCTACAAATAACGACACTTGATATATTTCTATATTATTTATACTTTTATTAGTGACAATTTAATTCCGAAAGTCCGCCTTCCTGGAGCAATTCCAACCGACTGACAACAATAAGTGCAATATTCAAGGATATGAATGTGTAGGAGGGGATAGGATGGGTATAAGGGGTTCACAATTGAGTGGACAGGAGAGAGTTGGGTGATACTCCGTTTGGTTGCCTTACAGTCGGCCATCCTTCTGTAGAAACGACCCCGTTTCTGTTTCTATGTCGTCCATATCCGGATTAAGCTGACACCAAGGTTTCATCTTGTCAGATGCGAAAACCGAATGGTAGAAACGTTGCTTTCTCTGAATTCCTGGTACATCTTCAATAACGTACCTGTCTTTTGGCAGAACGGAAGCAATTATAAATGGACCGCGATACTTTGCTTCTAGTTTGCGTGAGTCCCCAGTAGATGGTGGTTCTGACTCGACCACTACTAAGTCACCTTTATTATATTTGGTGGGAGTCCGAAACCGAAGATCATAACGCTTCTTCCACTTAGCTTTCTCTTGCTCTATTCTTTTAGAAGCATCCCGACGATTGATGTTCACGCCGTTTGGGAGAATGTTTCTTTCATCTTCTTGAAGTGCTAAAACCAATTTGTTTTTAAGAATATCTCGCGGTCTGAAATCGAAAAGAAGATCATTTGGGCTCTTTCGTGTGGTCTTGTTAATGGAACTGTTAATTGTCCACTGAATGTTTCGTATGTTCTTGTCCCAGTCGCGTCCGTTTTCGTTTTGTGTCATAGTTGTAATTGCACTAAGTATTGTTCTATTTGTTCTCTCTACTTGGCCGTTAGCTCTGGGCGTACGAACGGCCGTCTTGATATGCTGAATACAGTTTTCGACACAATACTTTTGGAACGCATGGGAAGTATAGGCAGTTCCTCTATCCGACACAAGACGAGTAGGAATACCAAAAATAAGTGTGATATCAGTTAGATATTTTAGTACAGACGACGTTTTAGTGTCTTTTACTGCCTTTATCAGGACATATTTAGTGAACGCATCAGTAAGCACGACTAAATACTGGTTACCAAACGAACTCTTTGTAAATGGTCCCAAATGGTCAATATGCACAGTATGAAAAGGAATTGGGTGGGTTTCTGATGAATGGAACTCGCACTCTCGCTTACCGCCAGGCCTTTTATTATAACAGCACTCTACACAACATTTGATATATTTTTTTACATATTGTCGCATTCGCTGGAACCAAAATGTAATAGCTAATTGTTGCAGAGTTTTTTCTAAGCCGAAATGACCACGATCGTTGTGGTATGACTTTACAATTTGCCAGCGCACTCCAGCTGGAACAACCCACATTTTGCCGCCGTTAATATTCCTGTATAATTTGTTATTTTTGAAAGTATAGTCAATGTGAAGCTGTTTGGTTTCGTTACTTTGTTGGTTGCATTTGAGCATTTTTATAATTTCAACTAATTTTGGGTCTTGGGCCTGAAGGGATGTTATCCAATCTCTGTTATCAATTTCGATTTTGAGAATACTGCAAGGTTCTGATTCAAGCTCAACAGGATTCTCGTTTGGGCGCCTGCTCAATGCATCAGCGTGCTGCATCTGTTTACCTGGGCGGTGCACAATATTAAACTCGAACTCAGATAGTCTAAGCCACCATCTTGCTATTCTTCGATTCAATGGAGTTTTTGCTTTAATTGCTTCTACGGCTTGACAGTCTGTAACAATTGTAAACGGCTTCCCCAAGATGTACATCCTGAATCGCTCAAGGCTATCTACTATGGCAAGGACTTCTAGTTCATAACTTGAATAGCAGCTTTCCGCTGCATTTGTATGTCTACTGAAATACTGCACTGGTTTTAGCTTATTATCTTCCTCTTGCATTAAAATACCTGACAGACCTATTGCGGATGCGTCAGTATGAACCTCGTGCCTAGCATTCTGATTGAAAATGGCTAGCAGTGGCTCGCTACATAATAAGTATTTTAGTTTTTGGAACGCACTCTCCTCTGCGTTTTCCCATTTAAATGTTGAATCCTTTCGCAAAAGACAATTAAGAGGTTCGGCGATTGTAGCATAATTTTCTATAAACCTTCGAAAATAGCCACTGAGGCCTAAAAATTGTCGAACCTCGTGGACATTTCTAGGTGCTTGATAATCGCAAATGGCACTTGTTTTTGAACCTGGCTTAATTCCATTGCTGCTTACTATATGACCCAGTATTTCGATTTCGGTATAGAAGAACTTGCACTTTTCAATTTTGAAAGTCATTCCGGTTTCTGCCACTACTTCCAATAAGCGTCGAAGTTTGTATTCTCCCTCTTGAATGGTTTTACTGGGTATTACAATATCATCTAGATAAAGCAATATAGTTTCATCTCCAGTTCGTTGCAAAATTTTATTCATGGTACTTTGAAAAATTGCTGGGGCATTTTTTAACCCAAAACTCATTCTCACAAATTCGTACTGGCCAGAGCATGTATTAAATGCTGTATACTTTCTAGATGCCTCATCGATAGGGATTTGATAGTATCCGGATATAAGATCAAGACAAGTGAAATAACTGAACCCAGACAATTTCGCCAACTGTTCCTCAATATTCGGCATTAGGAATGGTTGGCTTTGTGTTATCGTATTCAAAAGCCGATAATCAATACACAGCCTGTACTCATTGTTCTTTTTCTTTACTAGAAGAAGTGGAGAAGAATACTCCGATTCACTTTCTCGAATGATACCATTGACCAGGAGTTCGTCGACGATTTGTTGTATTCTTGGGCGTTCGGTAAATGCGATTCGATATGGACGTTTATTAATTCGGTCGTTCGACGTTAATGTAATTTTAAATTCCGAAAGATTGCACAAGCCTAATTCGGAAATATTTTTTGCGAAGCAATGTCTGTATTCGTTGACACATTTTAGTAGACTCTGATGGTCAATAGCAGTAATCTCCTTATTGTAGTTCAAATCCGAAAGGAGAAATGCATTGTTATTTCGAAGAACAGGTTTAGGTGGAATTTGTTTGCATACTTCAAACCTAAGACTCTGATATTCCTTAACAATACGTACATTTCGTTGGTCCAAAAAGTCTCTGCCGATTAAAACAGCACATGTGAGCAATGAATCATCTACGACGACCAAATAAATTCGAGCTGTTACATCATCTACAGTCACCTCCGCCTGAACCTTTTCGAATGACTCAAATCCACCACCCCCAAAGCCTATAAGCTTCTGATGCGTAGAAATGGCAGGTAACCTCAAAAGAGTAAAATCACTCCGCCTTATAATGCTGCATTCGCTACCGAAGTCAATAAACGCGAGAAAGGATAAGCCGTCAATAAAAATCTGTTTATAGTACTCGTTTTTTGCTGAAACTAGAGTTACTAGGTTAACACGTCGTTCTTCCACTACAGCCGGCTTATTATTTTTCGTATTTGTAAGGATGCATTGTTGTTCAGTGTGTCCGCTCCTATTACATGCCGTACACCTTGAGCGACGTGAAGGCTTGGTGCAATTAACGGAAATATGACCCCGCTCCGAACAATTGAAGCATATTCTGTTTTCCGTTCCAGAACTATTATGATTACGCACAAAAAATGGTTTTCGCCTATCGGAATCATCATACCATCTGCTCATTTCTTGCTGCCGTGTCATATTTTCAAAACTTTTGATTTTTAAAAGTAGATCATTGGTAGAAGAAAATGTAAACCCTGAAAACAAATGGGATAACGATGGGTTTCTAAGTCCCGATATAATGTATTTTGATATTGCTGCATCTGACAAGTTTGCTTTTGTTCCTAATGCACGCATTGAAAAAAAATAAGTATCGAGATCTTCATCATTTCTTTTGAATCGGCATGATAAGCGCGTGTGAATATCTGCTTCGTTTATCACGCACGGAAAACTGTCTTGTAGCGCGACTGAAAATGACGAGAAGCTTTCGAACAATGTTCTTTGACCGTCAAACCATATGCGTGATGCACCTTTCAGTTTAGTCGAAACTGCAAACAGAACTAGCTTATCATTCCAGCCATACATGGATTTCAACCCATTAACGCGATCAATAAACTGAGCTGCAGTAAGTCCCGAAAATTGGTCGGACGGGTCAAATGCAGGTAAAATGTCTATTACATCACGCAAGCCGCAGAATGTTGACGATGTTGCAGCATTGCCTGGTACCAAAAGCTCTTTCGATTTTGCATTTTTGACCATGTCCTCGCATTTTTTTTCTAACTCCTCCGATCGTGTTCTGAGTTGTCTAATTTCATTTTCCAACAACTGAATATATGACTCATCCGAAGTTTCGGTATTCGTAGCATTGGTGGTATCTAGGATACAATTCTGTTTTATATTCTCTATAAGTTGGATCTTCAAAGCATCCTTGTTTCCCCGTATTTGCAATCCCCTACTTTTTAATTGTACTTTGAGATCGGCTACTGTCATTTTTGTAATTTGTTCGTCTGTTAACTCTTTAAAAACTCCACAACCTCTCTTGTTGCTTGTAGTTTCGACAACAATTTCGCCACGTTTTCTTTTTCGTGTACGCATTTCTGCCATGATCTGAAGTAGATAATCATAAACGTTTTTTTTTTTTTTTTGTTATACTAGTTATAACTATTTGCTATGTTCTACAAATTATTATCTTTCTATTCACGTTTTTTTTTCGTTTCTTTTAGTTTTTCTGTTTCCCTTTTCATTCTATATACATCAACGTTTTACTTTTTTTTTTTCATTTTCTTCTCTTATTCGTTTCTTTCAATTCGTTTTTTTTTTTTTTTTTTTTTTCCTTTAAATTCTATTATACCTCAACGTTTTACTTTTCTTTTCATTTTCTTCTTATTCGTTTTTTTTTTGTTTTATTATACCTCAATGACCTCCAATTTCTTCAACAACCGTATCCATAAAAAAAACTGAAATAAATCAACTGAGCGATCCTTTCCTTCGTTAACAATACACAATAAAAATAATCACACCAACAGGACTGAACTCTATAGGCAGCTGCACGACTGCCACAATAACGAAAAGGAAAAGAGAACAAAACAAAATTGCGGAACTTCGTCGCGACAACTTAGGATGGGATGTGTATGGATATGGCTACGACGTATGACACCACTTTTAAGAGATAATTAAGGGACATAATTCAATAACTTATTACACTATTTTCTTTCCTTACAACTTTGTGGGTGATCTCACTTCTGAATTGTTGGTTTCCTCTACAAATAACGACACTTGATATATTTCTATATTATTTATACTTTTATTAGTGACAATTTAATTCCGAAAGTCCGCCTTCCTGGAGCAATTCCAACCGACTGACAACAATAAGTGCAATATTCAAGGATATGAATGTGTAGGAGGGGATAGGATGGGTATAAGGGGTTCACAATTGAGTGGACAGGAGAGAGTTGGGTGATACTCCGTTTGGTTGCCTTACAATATTTTATTTTTATTTATCTTTCTTCAATAAATAATTTATAAAATAATTCAGTAAGAAGTTATCTGTATTTTATTATACCTACGCTTACATAAAAACTAGTTAGGCATTAAAAAAGTATGTTGGAAATACCTAACACTTGAGTCAAACAAAACGTTTTATTGTGTTTCATTAAATTAAAAAAATATGTTTTCTTAAATAACACATACACTCACCGGCAAAAGTATTTTGACAAAACTTGGAGTTAAATTTTACGAATTTTTGGGGAGAAGTGAAAAAAGGATTGCAAAGTTTGCTTTCTCAATTAAAAGGTCAACATATGCAAATTTTATTTTTAAATACCTTAATTAAAATTCATTAAAACTAACTTTTTACTTTGGCATAATTATTTTGGCAAATAAGTTTTACTTAAGAAAAATATAATTTAAAACTTAAAAAAATGAAATTATTTAATAAAAAAATATTTCCGCCTTGGCCTCAATAAATTTCTCTAATTGTCTTGGGTCCGTTTCGACTGTTAGAGTATAAATGACTGCCTGATTAATCTATCGCTAGATGAGAATGCGTAATTGCTTTAAGTTTGTGTTGGTTCATCGTTCCAATAATTGGAATCAATTCTTGGACGGTATACATCATACAAGCTTAAAACATTACAAACTCCCCAGTCCCCACCATGCTAACTGGTCTCAACAACTCGTTCGTTTTTTTCACAATATAATTTCGGCATCCGAACAGGTCTTCTTAACGGTGGTCCATGAGGCTCAACTGAATTCTTTTGCGTCCATAAAACCCAGTTCCACACCTTATGGGTTTATTTTTCAGCTCTTATGCGAATTGTAGCCTATTTATTTTGTTTTCGTACTTTTCTTACAGAATATGGTATTCAAATCGATTTCAGCAAGGCGCCTCTGAATTATCCTTCAGATAATCGAGTTTTCAGCATATTTTTGTCGATTTAAGCTTCAGAATTTTAGGAGTTCTGCCTTCTTCGGTATAACTTTTTAGTTTTGTACAAGAGGTAGGTAAATTATGCACAGAGATCGTTCTTTTGTGATTATTGATTTGAATATTTACAGAGACCGCAATCGACAAAAGCTACTCGATCTTCCATATAATTAACTCTTAGTGTTTTCCCTATTTGAATTAAAATAAATATATCATATTTAATTTAAATTCAAACGATAACAGTATTTTTCGCCTAACAAACCTTACTTACACCAGTCAAAAAATCGTACTTTCCACAAATAGACCTGAGGAATTTACGATGTGTCTAAATGGTCTCACTTACCCACAAAATCATAGGTCACACCATATGCAATTACTGAGTGAAAACTATAGCAGTTACTCTGTAGCTGTTAGGAACTATTCGCCTTGAAAGCCGACTTTTATTTCTGTTAAAATACTTTTTCCGATGAGTGTAGTCACAGCCCAAAGGAACGAAACATACAAAAGAAAGCAAAACAGAAAAAACATTTTTCTTAAAAACACAGTCAGCTCAAGCGCACCTACCCGATTCTCCTTTCAAATTTGGAAAATAAAATTCTCTATTTAATTTCCTATCTGTATATACACGTGAAGCAGCAAAAAAAAGTGTAAGCTCTGGCGGGAGGTGTAATAAAAAACAACAGACAACAAATGAACTGTCAGGTTACTATGTGCAAGCGTATGCGTGCGGTTAATTTACTTTAACGTGGCACACATACTTTTCCACGTAGTAACGCGGAAAACAGCTCTATTTAATACTTAGCTTATAATTTTTAGTCATCAATGCCCCCTTGAGAATTATACAAACCTGGCTCAAATGGCTCACAGTAGTTGGATGAGAGTAATATCTTAATATTTTAGAAAAGTAGTTACTTTGTCTTGTTATATGGCTCACGAAACCCTACAATTCATTTTGTTACACGACAATTATTGTTGCCAAATGTACAACAAGAAATTTTTATTTTCGTAAAGTAAAGAAATTTAATAAACTTTTAGAGTCGTGGGATTTTACATTTTGTTTTTATAAAGGAAAATTAAAACTCTTGTGATTTGATATTGTAAATAAAATAAAACCCCTAATCCTAAGTTAAAAATAATAAAAAAAAAAACAATTATAAAAATTTTAATTATCATAGATCATAAGTTTTAAAGAAAAAGTTTAATAAATAATAATAATCATTAAGTAGGTGTTCTAAACAAAATATTATTAATAAAGGCTAGCAATTACATTACTCCCTGTCTATTGCAATCCTAATATGCATTCAGCCAAAGCATTCTTCATATCTAAATATTTCGTAGCAACACACAACTATCATGTTTACAAAACGTTATAACAGTAGAGAACATAAATTCACAACGACTCTTGATTGATTGACATAATTCGCTAAAAGATAAGGTATTTGCATATTGGGAAAGCATATGCACAAAAGTGGAATCAAGTAAATTCTTTGACTTGAATGGAATGAGAAAACTATACAAAATTGCATTATTGTTATATTATATAAGAAAGCAAACACAAAATTGATATAATAGATACCAGAAAAAATAAATATAAAATAAAACAAATAAAACGGTGCTGATGAAATGGAAGATATTTTGCTTTTCTTTTTAATTTTACAGCACTCAAGAAAATAAGAAAAAGACACACGGTAATTATTCGGGAGAAAGGACTAAGAATACAAAGCATCCTAGCGGAATAATAACGAATCTGGCCCTGGCGAAGAAAAACTTTTCATTTCTGCAACGTATACCACGTAAACACCATAAAGGTAGATATGCCGGTAGTAGAGCTATACTGGGTTGAGTTCTTTCCCTTCGGTTGCACGTATCTTATACCTACATAATTTCCTAAGTGCTTTTTTTAGTCGGCAAGAAAATTGACAGGAACTTTGCATTGATTGGGGGATTAACGAATATATCTTGATTGGGGTATAAAAACATTTCTTGTTTGGACAAGAAGGGGAATTTATTTGCGGAATAATATCGACTCTAGATGTAAACGTCCGGAATAAATTGACATTGATACTGACATATCGTTTAAAAAGGGTAGATAAACAGTAAGTGAATGCGGGCTATAAGCGGATTTGAAATATAAACTCTCAGCCTTACTAGCAACCAAATTTAGACTCGACTTTAGGGCAATAGTCGAAATTCGAATAAACTGTGTACCAATCATCAAGTTATCTTTGACTTTAAGATAATCGAGACTGTAATTTTCGATCCGAAGAAACTTGAGTCTAACCGATTATTTAAGTTTAAACGCCAGTCTGAATAAAAGTCAGTTGGCCGTTTTTTTTTTTTTTTATAATTGACACGAGCTAAAGAGGTTATGACTACTCTTATAGTGCAATGTGATTTACTCAGCGCGGGGATTAAGGAAATTGGGATAGAGAAGATAGGAGATACCGATGCACATTGGTTTTAAATGTCTGCAAACTGCACTGAGGAGGAAAGACAGAGCCGGGCAAGGCTAAGTTGAATTGGTAAGTTATTTAAATATGATACAAATGTCGTATCTCAAAATATAAAGCTTTTTCGTTTGTCAAACAAAAAACATTTCATTAACAGTTTTCTTCAATGCTGTTTTTCATTCCATTTTATTGTTATCGATATTTTCAGATCCGTGTGTGCAACGGAATTGCTAAATTTAAATAATGGACAGCAAATAATGAGAAGCCGTAGCCTTAATTGGAAGCAGGCAATGCGAGAACTTTTACTTGATTCTATCTAACCAATCGCTGATATCATTAATAGCAAAATTAACAATGCTGAAGTGAAAAAACCAAGCATGGGAAACAGCAGTTGCTTTTAAATTTCACTCAAAATACAACCAACTGCCAATAGTTTCGCTATAAAGTCAGATGTAGTTAAAGTTCCGATTACATACTTTGAATTTTGGTACCTAAAAATTAAAAGTTGAAACTATCAGCCCGATTCTGCCTTTGTGAGGCCTCACAAGTAACAACTCCTTGTGAGGTTTGTTGTGATTCGATAACATTTTTCATAGTCTCCGATAATGCTCACAAAAAACCTCACAACAAATTCTCCTCACAATGGTTATATTACTAACGGCCATATTATTCACTACCTTTAATCCGGGTTAAACGTTACACCCGGGTTTAAGTGAGTTTAACCCAAAACTTAAACCCAAGTCCATAATATTCAGTCGTTTAACCCGAACATAAACCCATTTTTTTAAACTTGACAGCGTTTAATCCGATTGGATTTAAACGCGCTCCGGAAACCAGTTTAAGTTCTTTAACTCGGGTTAAAGCTCAATTTCATAATTTATGACATTTTATTTCTCGCAGGACGTGAGAAATAAGAAAAGAAGAAAAGTGAAATAGATAACAAAAAGGAGCAAAGAGTTTAAAAAAAAATAGTTTTCATTCATGAAATGGAGAGTTGATAGTAAATCAACGTCGTCCTCGATTACGATGTGGTGGATTTTCGGTAATATATCCGACTGAAGAATGTCCATTTCTTAAGGCTACATATATTCCATGATTCTACTAATGCATTAACAACTCAAATAAGCACACTACAAATTAAAGCAATTTCCAAGTGTCAAATAACAAAACACACATGCCATTATTTGTGAATTTTGACATTACGTGGGTTTAAAACGGATTAAAAACGGGTTAAAGTGTTTTAAATCCGCATTTAAATCCAGCGGGTTTAATGCGTGTTTTTCAGTGAATAATATGGACGCAGGTTTAAATTATCGGGTTTAAAAAATGCGGATTTATGATCGGGTGTAAAATAAACTTAAACGTGAGTTACACCCGGAGTGAATAATATGGCCGTAACACTTCAATTTTGTGGGATCTGAGGTTTAACCATTAATTGAATAAAGAAAAACATATATAAGAAAATATGCAAAATATTGACACTGAACTGCTTTAGAAACGAAGAAAATAAAATATCAACGACATTATTTGTTAGAAATGCGTAAAATGTCAGGTTTGGGTCTTTAAATGCTTTTAATGAGGGAAACCATGCCATCAAATACAAATATTGTCATTTGTGAGCGCTTATGACTGATTTTCTGTTTTGTGACTTGCTCCATGAGATCACAATTTCGATTGTTTTTTTGAGCCTCACAAGTTGTAAGTGTGCTGCCAGAATACGAAAACCTCACAAAATCAATTTCACCTCACCTTGTGAGGGTTTTGTGACTAGTGAGGCATCAGTGAGGTTTGCCAGAATCGGGCTGTTATTCTATAGGCTGCTTCCAGATTCACATTCAAATGCAAAGAATTAAATAATATTTCATAATGTGTATATAACATAAAATTATATTTTATAACCGCATTTCAGTCCTAGTAATTGCCACTCTTAAACACATTTGACCTTGTTGCCTAGCATTTGTACAAGCACCAAATTTGGAACTCGTTCCTTACTCATCCCAATGACAATGTAATCTAGATGCAGTTTGAGGGTATCCATGAACAGGGGTGCTACTCCAATATCCAAGTATAACATATAGTTGGGGCACTACTTGGCATTTAAAAAAGCCTCCTAAGGAAATATCGGATAAACTTTCCCACAGCAATAACTTGTGCTGCATAAAGCAATATTGAAGACGCTTAGCACGGAATATTTTCGGTATATCTACTTTAAGCTGATATACAGTGCATTGAAGTTTTAGATGTTTCCCACCACTTTCCCACGCACTATACGGAATTTCAAATGTGAGCGGGTGAATTGTGAGTGTAATTTCCAGTCTGTTGTGTAGGTACGTCGAGATAAGTCGATACATGAGCTGATACAGATATACGGTTAATGATTATGTCTTATCTCTGATGGACCTCATAGGTACATCAAAAAATACAACCACTGTAGTTAGATTCCACGAATTGAAAGTGTAATTTTTATTTTTCAAGAGGTATTTATTGATATTGTTTTTGTTTTGTTTTTCTGAAGACCGATAAACTTTAATTTTTAATTTTAAAAATAAAATTCATTGTTTCTACAACTTTTTATCTTTTCTTATTTTCGGAATTGCTTTCGAAAGAGAGAGTTTTATTTTATTTATATTATACAATAGGGAGAACAAAATCTTATCATCTTAATGGATGAATGTGTATTACGAAAGACAAACTATTATTTTTTTTAGAAAAAAAAAGCTGATGAAAACACATTTTCTACAGTTTCTTTTTGAAATCCTGGCAACACTGCGGAAGAGTTTACTTATAAGACTTCTATGATTTACTCAGCAAACGAGTCTCGATAGTGCTGAAGGTTAAGACCCAGAACCCGGAGATTACCATTTTTGCAACACAATCAATGTTCATGAAACAATCACAACGACTTACGCATTGGGCTTTAAAAATGACAATAAACTGTTGGATTTTGTACAAATTAAGCGCTGGGATATAATATTGCGCTTCTGTAAAATTGATGACTGAAAAGTATCAAATTGGCATTTAATTTGAAAAGAAACCATAAAATGACCCACCCCAATTGGCTATCTCGACAAATAACAACGAATTTTTCGAAACTTTAGTAACTTTTGCCTTTTTTCAAGAGAGAAGTAAACTGAAACCATCTGGACGCACTAAATCCCATAAAGATTTAGTACAAATAAAATTAGGTATACTGTAATTGTGTCTGGAGCAAAGTATATCTTTAAGACAGCAGCTGATTTTAACACTATGAGTACACATAATGTCAGCTCTGCAGCATCTGCAATTTATGGGCGATCAGATTTTACAGACAAAAAACTTTTCACTGACACCTTACCCTTTCCTGTTTAGCAAAAGGCAAATATAAATACGAGCTACAGAGTAATTCCATGCACATGCTGCCATAACTTGGTACCTAGACTTACTGCAGTATCTACCATTTGTCTTGCAACCATTATTGTACTTCTTTCATCCTTTATGATTTTGGTGTTGAACACAAATTACAAGACAACTGCTAACTTTTCAAGAATTCCCAGGCTACATCTTTACCTCCATAAAAAGAAAACGTTTACATTGCTCATCCTCATTCTCATCGTCGCGTACAAACAAAGGCGAACAAAGATTGATGGATATCCCCGGTCCGTAGACGTGCCAACATGCGGGTTAATGATCTCAATGCTCGTTTAGTGACCTTTTGGGTTGAAGGGTTTTTTTTCGCCTCCACCATGCGGTAAAGTGAAACATCATTAGAAGCTCCCATCAACCTTCTTGGCTTCTCTTCTTGTCAACTGTGTTTTTTTTTTCTTTGAAAATTCTGTCAAACGAGTAGTTTCTCCTATCACGCAAAACAAAGGCATACCAGCGATTCATGAACGAAAATCGATTACCATCCAGTTGCTGTCACAATTTAATCTCGAATCCAAAGAAGGGACAGATTCTTCCCTGTCTTCCAGAAGGTTCCATCAAATCTGCGACCTGTCATCGCTCTCTAACCAAATTTCGCCGCTCATTTGCATGCCAAGCTGTGATACGTCCCACCCTCGTAGATTGTGGAATCCCTTTTGTATGGCCTTGTACGAGTAGGTATACTCGTATATATAGTTACCGCACAAGGAACTGCTGCTGAATTCTAAAATCGTTGTCGAACAATATTGGCCCAGCCGCCCATTGATCGATTAGGGTTCGAAGCATTGGAATTAAGGACTCTTAAAAGAAAACTCAAACTGATTACCCTTACCATGGGTAATGGAGCGTACTCTGATTGAGAAGGGTTCCTCTATGTAGAAACGAATATTTATTCAACGGTTTTCAGGACTCATTCCATTATTTGAACAAATTTTAAAATAAAATCCCCGTTGGTAAGTGCAACTTCAATCGCGGCCAACACACTATGGGTAGCACAACGAACCTCGCCTTATACTACCGCATAATACTTTGGGGATAGGTCCAACTTAAAAATTGGTAACCCTTGGGTGCACGGAGAAAACCAACGCAGTGGTAATTTAGTTAATTCTGTATGCCATTTGGAAAGTGGGAAAAATTGAGTTTTCGTTGTGCAGAAAAAGTAATGGTGATTCCTGTCTGGAATGCGTATAGTGGTTGGCCTTATTAAGAGGGATCTGCATAATTTTGAGGAAGATTTTGCATAGTGGAAATATTTTCCACTCTTTTTGAATTGGGATTCTTAAGGGTATATTGGATTTTAGGTGGGTTGAGAGGAGCTGAACTTTCAAATGATTAGTATCTGCTGAATAGCCTGCCAAACCAAGAATGGGAGGGGTAACTCGGGAAAAGGGATTTGCACAGCAGGTATCCATCTGTGCTAGTACGCACTTTAACTGTTCTTAGAGCGGGTCTTAGCTTCAGCAGACATTGCATTTGGAGAGCATTTTTGCGAAGCCTAGAGGATGGTTGCAGCCACTGATAATGATAAAGGAGTTGCGTGATTTAAGACGTTTGAAATCAAGAATTCCTTACAGTGAAGTGGCTTTACCTGGGAGATTCGACTTCTCGAAAACGATACACGGAGAACTTACAGCTTGGGAATTGGATTTTAGGGTAATAAAAAAATATTATTGAAAACAGTTCGTCGGAAAGTTAGACAGTATCTTATGACACACCTACAAGCAAGATCTACTATCATACCATTCGTCGTCTTAGGGGAAGGATGGCGAAATTATTATAGGGCTCCAATTCAAGACTTTGAATAAGGAATTCTTTAAAATGGTTATCCAGATCAAGACTTAAAGCATGATAGATCCATCCCTAGCGGGAAAGCGGAAAATAGTTCCACCGAAGAGGAATCCATTAATAAAATCCGGCCAAAAATGCTAAGGGTACTACTCTAAGTGGGAGTTAAGTAAGGTCTGAGTGTCTGGCGGTAATCATGGTAACTGGGAAAATTGGGTGATTGTAACTTTTTAATGGACAATTAAAATTTGACTTGTATAGGAGAGAGATGAGTAACTGCTTACCTATATTATGGGCATAGCTTGTCTTTTTAGAGAAGTGGAGATAGTGTAAGGCAACCCCTCTCATTACTAAACTCAAACTCTCTTCTGACAACTCAAAATGTTAGCCTCTTTTGCCATCGCACCCCTTCCACATATTCGTTTCATTATTCAATTTTTGTTTATTGTTTTCTTGAGTAAGTCGTCTGATTGTTACTACGTTCAAGCTGGTTTTCAATAGGTTACAGTACTAACTTCAAGTGTCTGTTTATTCATATATGAATAATTAAAAATAGTGTCTAAGAACTTATAAATTATGCCCTTACTCGCAAAACATTTGAGCTAAGAGTCCGTTCAGAGAAAGTTTTGAGTCCTAAAAGTAAAGTTTTGACTCCATACATCAGAAGCTTTTAGTGCAACGCAATTTTGAACAAATTTCTGTGTACATGCTGATGATAAATTGTCCTTGAGTAATTGAAAAAGTTTCTCCAAAAATTACTTTGATAACCTAAAGTAGTCTTGCGCGAGGTGATGTAAATAAAATAAACGAATAAATTATTATCCTTCAGAGTTACGATTCATACCTTTACATAGTTTGTAAGTGGATTCTCCCATTACGTAATAGTATCCTGTTCAGGACATCTTTCTGCGAAAGCGATGAGAAATATCCTCAGCATATAAATTAGAAAGAATACCGAAGGTCTTAACACATGCGGATGTACGATTTTTTTCTAGTACTGTGCAGTACTATCTGCACTTGAAGAAATTGTACGTGAAACACAAAAGTCACAAGCCAAAACATTGTAAATGTGCTTTGAAGAATAAAGGACAAGTTAGTTTGATGTTTTGTGATTTAGTTTCTTTAATTTTGTATCAGTGCAGTTCAATAAGATTAAAGGTATATATTTTATATATAAATAGGCAAACGGAAAAAGTTAAGAACCACAACATATTCGCTCGATTTTTGTTGTTGAGAAAATAGTGCAAAGCTGCAATGCTGTCTGTAATTTGTTGTGTGTAAGCCAGGTCAATATAATGGTAGAATGTCTACCACTGGCCGAACTCTTGATAGTGTTAGTCAGCACAATGAACATGCTGCCGTACGCTATACAAATCATTCACGCGGACGCAATAGGCAAAGCAATTCATAGATGGAAACATTAAGGCTACTGCGACGTTGCTAGGCTCGCGTGGACAAGCCTGAATACTAAAAGATCCAAGGAGCTTCTGTTAGTAAACATATCCAGTATTTTGATAGTCGCTTCTGTCATTACCATCACCCAACTTCTGGCAACTGCTCTGCCTTATCCAACTTACGCAACGCTTACTTAGGAAACTATTCCTCAATGATCTAAGTGATCTGGGCTTTACCAGCGCTCCTAGCATTCTTATCTTCATTAACGGAAGTAAATGGTTTATATGAGTAGCCAGTAAAGGAACCTCTAAACATTAGTGGTTCGCACAATGTGTTCTTCGCTCAACGAGAGCCACTTTAACGGATTTGAATAAAAACTTCACAATATATCCATTTCAATGTAAAGAGGTGAGCTGGAAAATGTGATGACTCTAATCGCGATCTCTAGTATTATCTCAACAGAACTTTTGGAAGCATACCTGCTTTGACAAGGAAAACTACATCGACTGTATCACTTACCACACTTGAAAATGAACTCACTTATATTGAAATCTATTCCAAGAAATCCAATTTTGGAAGATCAGCTTCCTCAAAATCAAGGTACCTAGACCTACTTAGGGCAAGGCGATACTTCAGCACGACGCAGCCGCTCATTATCTTTAATTGGCAGAGACGTGCAACTAATCTCCAGCAGAGGGTGCATATAATGTCGTTTTTCATTGGGCAAAAAGAAGCGTCCGGAATTAAAAAAAAATCACTTCTGAAACAGTTCCATTGGCACAAAAAATACTCTTCTGGTGATTCTGAGAGGAGAATTTCGCTTCTCGATTTGAAGTCCGAATCCACTCAAGAAGCACTCACACATGTGTAATTTATGTATTTTATACAAGTCAGCTGACAGCAGCCGCAGAATATTTTTTTTGCATAACACCAATTAATTCTGTGGATTCTTTCAGAAGCAGTTTTGCTGTTTCATTGGATTTCAGAATAAGTGGATCCCCGAGTGAAACCAATGGAAAACGACATAAGTCTCTGAGCTATGCTAAATAAGAAGATACTAACATGGCAGAAGTTGAGAGGAAATTGACTAAATTATGTCCCAAAATGTAAACTCTACAAGACAGACAACATATCCAACCTATCAGTAGATACACTGAACAACCGCGGAGATATCACTTTTCCAAAACTGCCTTGAGTTCAATAAATAAATACCTATATATTTGGCGCAACAGGTCCAACCGGGACTCAGGCCTAACTTCTCACAACCATTCGTTTTGTGTGAGTTTCTCATTTTTCGGACGAATGGAAGGGATCTACAATTTTATGCCGAGTCGGTATTTTAGATATTGCAGTTTTCTTGGCTTTCATAAAATTAGACCCCAATAAAAATAAGCCAACAAAAATGTTTGGAATATTTCATAATGCAAAATGCCCTATTTCATTTATGGGAAAGTTCACCAAACAAATGATGGAAATGGGTCTAAAATTTCAGTAAAAAATTTCATCAGAATTAAGAATGACCTCAATCATTTGATGTTTTTGCCTTCTATACAATTTTTACGGACCTTATTTCATAAAGCACGAGCCGTTTCCATGAATGTCCCTAGTCTTTCAAGCATGCTGAACCTACTAGATGCCGATTTTCGAAATTCCTCCATGGAAACTAGCTATTTGTTTTTACTTTGTCATGTCATGGCTTGCGACTTTTGAATGAATGAAAGTTCTGTTCTAATTTCCAATGTTTAGCACAATTATAAATAGAAAATAACCAAGACCAACAGCATTTTATTGATTCATTCTGGAACTCAATTTCACAAGACCACGCCCTGTACCTAAGTACAAAGTTCACTGAAGGGATTACAGCTCCGTCTTTTGCATTGCTAAAGGTCACACTTTACAGATTACACCACACAAATTAAAAATCAACTGGATTACAAGTCAGTGATCTTCCAACGCCTTCCCTTATTCAATATGCGTATAGGGTGTGTTGATATGGTGAACCCCAGACAAGAAAGGGAAACATTTACACTTAAAGTCTGTGTGGCTTGGCATCTGCCAGGGGTCTATAAACGGAATTTCCGCAAGTCATTGTGTGGGTTACTGAGGTTAATCGAAGTCGTAAGCGAGTAGACAAAGCAAGAAGTATATTGCTTGGAAAGTTTTAAGTTACCTACTTTAAGTGAGCAGATTATGGTATAGCTACATTATATCTACTTGAGATGAAGCAGCATGTGGGGATTTCGAAGCATTTTGAAACAATTGTGCTTTGCGACCCTCAAAACAGAGTGTGCTCGTGGGTGAGGTTTTTCTTGATGCAGCAGCTGATAGAAATGCTTACGCCATCAAAGAATTCAAACTGTTGGAGGATAAACAGGCCAAGTACATTTTTCTCCTCAGAGTTGCTGTGCTGATGATATCTGAATAAACTAAAGCCCTTTCGAGAGACGTGCTCTGCTAATAGATAAAAGAATGGCGCATGTTATGGAGGTGTTGTTTCATTGCGGACTGGCCCACATGACAAGGGTCGAGTTTATCCTTTCTCTTGATGTTTCATTATTGGGATTGTGTTTGATTTTCATTTCAGATATTGTGAGCATGAGCATCAATAATTGTTTAATGCCACTATAATGGATTTGTTTTACCAACGTCAATAGAGTGAGGTGGAAGAGTTTTATTTAAAGGGTTTTTAGGCCAGGCCAGGGTAGGTAAACACAGAATGAATATTTTCCCGTAGTAGTAGTTATGAAATGCTGAATGTTGTTTCGTGTTTGGGGCAACCAATGGACTACCTATTCGTGGTTGCAGTGTCTAGCTTACTTCTTTTTTTATTCCGAACATACATTATTTTACTCGATGACCAGCATTTCTAACGCGTATTGATTATACACAAAAATGGTACGAGAAAAGACTTATATAAGACTTGTCAGCCACTGGTTAAGTCACCATTTGTATATTAATGGACCAAAGAAATAGAAACAACGAGTAAAAGTGTTATCATCGGCCAGGCCGATGCTTTGATACCCTCCACTGCATACAAAGTCATGCAAAATTGATTTTGTATGGGAGGTACCAGAACTACTTGACGTACATAGCCAAATTTGAATACCAACTCGACGACGATATAAAGAAGTAATTTCACCAAATTTCATTTGCCTATATGCCAATTCCTTTGTGCGCTATCGTGCTTTCAACAGACAGGCGGACAGACAGAGGAACATGGCTAAATTGATTCAGAATGTGATCCTGATTCCGAATATATTTACTTTATGAGGTGACAATGTAATAACAAAGTGAATATATACCTTCCTGTGGAGGGTTTAAAAAAAGCAAGGATATAATTTGTGTTTCCTTGAAATAGAGCCTTAAATCCCACCACTTACAACTGAGCCACTGCTTGCACCTATTTAAGACCAGACCGGTGCTAAAAATAAATGCTATTCCACCGAAGTGACTTCGCAGGACGTTTTCCAAGCTCCTTGCAGTTCTGATTTATAATTTACGTTTTCAAGCATAGGAGCTGTTTATTAGCTATACACAGGAGTATTGTGTAATTATTTTCGAATATTATCACCGTCGGAAATTAAAAACAAGTCATTCTGCGAAGGGAAGTCGCGTGCTCTAGCAAAACAGCTCCTCCTTCAAGCACTTAAACAAAAATTAATTACAAGCGACATTCAAGTAAATGTCTATGTCTCTCAGTTGCAACAGGAAAACATGAAAAACAAAATGAGCATTCAATATCCAATTTCTAATTTATGGAGAGATTTTGTGGTAAAGTAGTGAAGACTTTGTCAGTAAAATTAAACTCTGCAGTGCAGTTTTATCAGTTGTTAATTTGAAACGTTTATTACGGGATCTTTTTTTTATGGAACTTGAGGCATGCGTAGAAAAAATAAATAAACTGGTAACTGGAACTATACCTATGTTAGCTCAGGTAACCGCGGAATAAATTATACAAACGATAGTATTTGATGGGGTTCAAAGCTGGATCAGTGTTACCATATTCTTGTGAATGAGTTATCATACAATTCTCTCATTTTTATCATGTTGAAGAGAAAATTATCAGACCCGTACACACTGAAACACTGCCTTGGGAAGGGTAGAGTTATTTGATTTGAATTTTAACTGACAAAAAAACCCTTTTCTAAAAATCTATTTCTGTATTTAAGAGAAATTTTTGGAATAGTTATTAAAGTGATTATTAAGACGATTTAAAAATCTATTTTGTTAGTTTTGTTTTTGCGTTTTTTACCCACATTTTGACACTTCTATGGAACGTTACTAATTTATTTAGTAATCGTATTAATGTACGAATTAAATAAAAGCGGTTTTTAAAGCGATTTGAAAAAAAAAATAAATATTATTTTTAAATTTCGTTTTTGCGTTATTTTCCCACTTTTTGACACTTTTTTCGAATGTTCTTTATTTATGTAGTTGTAGCATTAATGTAAGAATTGTTAATCCCCTAATGGCCAAATTCGATATTCTTAAATTGTCCGTTGGCATTCGCCCACCACCATTAATGCTCAGACTACTATTCAACAACAGTTTGGAATCTGAAGGCGAAACGTATACCTACTTACCAAATAAAACGCATTCTAATCGAGTGCTTTGTCCTCGACACTGAAAGGAAAGAATACACAAACAAAAGTGAAATATAAATCTAAAAGCCATTATTTTGCATCAACTTGTTTTGGCGCTTTCCTCTTCTTACAGAATTAAAATAAACATTGATGTGAGTTGGGGTTCGAGTGTATCTGCAGAAAGGAAACAATATAACGGGGATGAGGTACTTTGCTGAGTGATGGCGTTTGTTTATTTTTGTGGCAGTCAGGAGGTTTGGAATTTTAGCTCGCAGTTTTTTTTTTGTATACATAAATCCAAAAGCGAAGCTAAAAAGACTCAAGGCGCCTGGAGGGTGATCAAGAGTGTGTTTTTATTTGTACCAATAATCTTCTGTGGGTCGGTTTGGAAGTTTGAGAAAAGAAAACGAAATTTCTTTAGACAATCATTTATCATTCCAAAAAAAAGTCTCGGCCAAAGGAGTAACTTTTTTGGTTAGGAATATTTGGTAGGTACGCCTTGTGAGCGTTTTGTTTCATGAAGAGTCTCATTTAAAATTAAATAAAAACAGTGTCACTTCGGGAGTGCCGACAGAAGTGAAAACTTGAACAATTACGTGTGTATTTTTTGAATCGTCAGGAAATATTTTATTGTGCAGAAAATAATTTTAAATTGAGTGTTTTTGTATTCATTATTATAAACTACTACTACACTATACATGAAAAATAATGCAAAGGTAGCTATTATTTTACATACAAAATTTTGCAATCTATTGCTTAAAACGTAAATTTACAAATTTATGAAATATGTATTTTAATTGGTATTCTTTGAAATGAATACCAAAGAAACTTAACCATTAGCTCCCGCGCACCTACCCGATTGCCACGGCAAATTTTGAAAATAGATGGCACACACATTTTCCCACATTAACAAGAAAAGAGCTTGCAGGCAAGTTCTCTAAAGTTGCTTGAGCTGGCGGCAGTATTGCGAACCTATTTTAACTAAAAAATGCCTAACTTGAAAAAAAGCCTTTTTCAATAAAATAATGCCTAAAATATTTTTGTAGGTAAAGTAGAACAATAAATCAAATAGGTATTAAATCTAAAACAGCTTACGAATTTGTTTCCAATTATTTCATTCCAATTATTGGAATCTGGAAGTGGAAGCTCGAACTATATAAAATTCTTTTTTGGCCACGATTTTTAAAGAATATTTAAGAGTATAAAAAATAATAAAAAAATATTTAATATAAAAAAATGCCATTTTGAAAAAAAAAACAGTCCTTAATCCTTTCACCGTCTTTTATTGATTTAAACTATTCATTTACAGATACTGCTTAGTTAATATATAAATACATAATTGGGAAAAACAGAAATGTGTTTCAAAATTAACTTAAGTTCAGTGCATTATAAAAATAGATTTGGATAGGGTGTGCAGAGAACACCTGTGCACTTTTGACTAAACATCACTGGGATTTCGGTACTATTATGAACCTTGCTTCCAACGATAGGCACAAAAACCAGGATCACCAATCTATTCCAATCAAAAACAAGAACTTGCTTTAACAGAAAGGATCCCCGCTGATGATGGAAAGATATACGAGCCAACAACGAGTCGTAATTATTAAAATTTACTACCGAAATTCGGAGTCAGTGGCCTCAACGTTAAGAGCGCTACGTCCAATTTATCATCCTCAGCGATGAGGCTCATTTCTGGCTTCGTCAATAAACAAAATATGCGGTATTGGTCAGGCAGCAATCCACACGTACTCCATGAGTCATCATTGCATCCCGAAAAAATTAAGGTTTGGTGTGGTTTATGGGCCGGCGGCGTCATTGGGCCGTACTTCTTCCGTGATGATCAAGACTGGCACGTTACTGTGAATGGGAATCGCTTCCGTTCTCCGTTCAATGATAACCAAATATTTTTGGCCCCAATTGGATGATATGGACTTGGAGGACATGTGGTTCCAACAGGACGGCTCCACAAGCCACACAGCGAATGTCACAATCAATTTATTAGAAACCAAGTTTGGAGAACGTGTTATCTCACGAAATGGTCCAGTCGCTTGGCCGCCTCGGTCGACTATTTGACGACTATTTCCTATGGGGCTACGTCAAGTCTATGGTCAATGCCAACAAGCCAGCGACGATTGATGAACTTCGTACAAATATCGAACGTGAAATTGCAGCAGTATCGGCCGATTTATGCTTGAAAACCGTCGAAAATTGGGTTAAGCGTCCGGACTTCAGCAAGCGTGCCCGTGGTGGCCATGCAAAAGAAATCGAGTTCCACACATAATGGCATCGAACGTACTTTCACAATAATAAAGAATTTCATTGATATCCAAAACCGTTTTTGTTTTATTTAAAAAAACTTTTGTAGCGCTCTAATTGGAAAACTCTTTAGCAGTAATAGATAAAAATGTTCCTTAAAATGTTGCCTAAGGTAATTTTCAATCTGAATGATGTAAAGTCAGTTTGTGGACCATTTCTCAACTCCTAGAGGAAGCTCGCAGCAAAACCCAAGAAAAACGAAGAAAGTTCTCTGTCTACCTATTCGATCAATATCACCGTCGAAATCGAAAGTGATTTCGGGCACCTCCAAGGGTGCAAGGACGTAAGTTTTTTACCTTGCCTAATGATTTAATTTATGAGTTTAAGTATGATTGAAATAAAGTTGCTAATTATTGGATCAACATCTAATCATTTCCACATTCTTACCTCACCTCGTGATTGGAATGAACAAGGAGTATTTGCAGGCAAAAAACTAAAAAACAGAATTTTGTCTTGTTATTTTTATTTTTATTACTTATTATTATTTATATTTAATGCTTTTTATAAAATTATATAAATGAAAAACAATTGAACCCAAAGGAACATGTATTTTCAAAACTCGCTAATGAGTGTTTAAGCACACTTTAAGATTTTATACAAAAATCATCGTCCTTCCATCAAATCAGTCAGAACATTTATTTATTTTATTTCACCATCTTTAAAGCCTTTTGTTGAGCAAACACCTAAACACACCCAAATACTTTGCTAGTGCTTTTGTTATTGTGCACAAAATATCAAAGGATCGCCCACAGCTGTCGATTCAAAAATTGGGATTACAATTCATAATTAATCACATTTGACCTAACCATTCACCTTCCATCGCTCTCTCGAGGGGGTTGTTTTATTTTTTTTTTCTGTGTTGTGAGTTTCTTAAATTCAACCGCAAAGGAGTAAAAAAGCTTCTTAATGTGTGAAAAGGAAATGTGTGAGTATCAAAGTCTACGAAGCACGGAGCCAGCTTACATTCAATCTGTTTTGAGAAGTGAGTAAAATAAATCACAGCCGGAAACATTTTAAAATAGAAAATCCAGGATATTTACCTTGGGATAATGAAATAAAACATTGTTCGCAGTTTACCATGATGAAAGGGTAATAGATTTGCTAGTAGCTCAAGCATTTTTTACCATTCTTGGAAATATGTTTGTTCCCTTGGGTACCAAGAATTTTGTTTCCATAGATGAAATGGGTGTGTAATATTGATTTGTTTTGCTAACGGATTTAATTAGTTCCTAATTAGAACTAGGACCCCGTCAATAATACTAAGTATACGTTGTAGTTTGTGGGAGAGTATTTATCTATCTCGGTTGGTCGATTAAACCATATCCACTTCAATATAAGGTGAACGGGTATTGCTACCACTTTGGAGCAGGCAGGTAACATCTTATACCTATATAAATAGGCAAAGCCAAATAGCTAAGAACCCCTTTCACAGCCTTAACCACAACATATGCGATAGTTCAGAGACGCAATGCTGTCTGTATTTGTTTTCCAATAAGCCAGGTCAATATAATGGTGGAAATTCTGGCACTGGGCAAACTCCAGTTATCGAAAATACCCCTCCTTAAATGAAAAACAAATATCTTCACCTCAAAAGAATCAGGCTGTTTAAAGGTTTCGAATGGAAAAAAACCAACTAATAGAAGAAGTGGACGTTAGCGTTAGCGCCATTTAGCCCACCGCCTTGATATTGATTATACGTTATACCTGACAAATATAATTTAATCTTATTCCAGTGCGACACCATGAGCTTTACGTTCAATAAGCAATACGCAAATTATGGCTCTGTTAATATTCGATTATCCGAATTAATGCCAATTGATTTAATTTTGTATTTATAACCTAGGCATTTGAAGTAGACGATGTAATAAATTTATTTGGAGAATCGTTGAACTCGAATGAATATTCGCACAACAAATAAAGCAAAAAATTGGTCGTTAGTCTCGGGAAGACGTAGGAAAGCTGTCAGTGTATTTCTACTTAGTTTATGAAGTAAAGTGAGAAGCAACGACTGAGAATTATAATTAATCGGTATAGGCACTTCGAATTTGTTTCCCAATAAATTGGCTATGATTTATATTTTAATCACTACAGCTCATCTCTCACAATAAAATTATGAAAAAATGTTATACCTATACCTATTCGAAAAACAGACAAACGCAGATATGTTACCAACCATTTTTCATTCTGATAGAAATATATGTATTTAGTTTTAAAATAGAAATGCTTATTGCTTAAGAGCTTATATTATTTTGTCAGGTAAGAGAATATTTAGTGTACTTATATATTTTTCTTAAATAGTTCGATACAAGCTAAAAAAGAAGAAAAATAATAATAAATACTTATTGCTGCAGAAACATAAATATTAAAAAGACATTAATAAATTAATGTGAATAAAAATATATCACCTGATTAATATGTTAATATTAATAACATAATGTCCAAATAATTGACATAATTTGAATAAACGAAACCATTTAGATCTGCCGAAAGTAATTTAATTGATTTTATTATAGAAAAAATCTTCTACTATGCTCTTTTATTCAAATAACACTTTTCCAAAGTTCCCGCTCTTCTGCAGCGAATATTTAACTGTAGATTTCACTTACCCATTTGAGCTCTAGAAGGCATATATGAGTCCGTACCGTTGACAGCGTGGTCGATTCATTCATAACTTCATTCATCTATATACATAAAAGAGTAGCGTGATTGAGTTGACAGACATCGTACAGGCCAAACCGCTAATTTTAGGTTCCACTAGTTGTGTAGACTCTCACTAAGAAGGGATTTTTCGATACGACCATCCCTGGCCTTTTTATAGAGGTTTTTCTGTTACTCACGATACCTACGTTAATCATATAAACTTCAAAATTTGTAAGTTTATAGAAAATAAAAAATCATCGAATACCTATTTCGCCTTTTTTTTTTTTTTTTTTTTTTCAAAATTCGAGTTATAAAGGTTGAAAAAGAGGATGCAAACTTTTTTGTTTAACCTTACTTCACTCAACCTGCTAATTCATTCATAAGGCTTGGCCAGTCCAAAAATGCTAAAAAAAGCTCTTTAGTCAATGCTTCCCCGTCTATTTTAAGCCATCATTTATCTTTCTGCTCCTTCCAGAGGCAGAGCTAGAAGAAATTAAAGACAGATCTATTTGATCAGCAAGAAATTTAAATTGATTTCTCGATTACCAGCTCTGCTTGGGGTGAGTGGGTTGAGTATATCGTACCCATGGAAAGCATAACAGATGGATACACATAATTATACATACCCACAGCCACAGTGCGTTCGGTTAATCTTTACAATCGTTCTTAATATTGTTACGACTTGCCGTTCCATATTCCATTCCGTATCGGGTTTTGACTTTGGGTTATCTGCGACGGGCATGCGAGTGAGTTGAGTATGACTGAAATTAATAATAATCGCAGTGCAGTCTACTCTACGTCCATAGCAACCCATGCGTGCGTATATGGCTATTTGCTGTGAGCTGTGCGTTCGCTGTTGGCTGGATTGGTGAAGTCTGAGTGAGAATGTGTTGGTAAAGGTAAAGACTATCCGGTAGAGTTTTTAAATTCCCTGAAACCATCGGGTATTTCATACCATAGACATTGGCTAAATCTTCGGAAGGGCACACCCGTAATGCTCCTTCGGAACCCAAAACCACCAAAACTATGTAATGGCACTAGACTGCAAATCAAAGCTTTGCATACAAATTTAATCGAAGCTTTTATATTGACAGGGGTTGCTCAAGGGGAAAAAGTGTTCGTGCCGCGCATTCCTTTGATGCCTAATGACCTCCCCTGTAACTTTAAGAGATTACAATTTTCCCTTAAAGTGTGCCTCGCCATGACGATCAATACATAAGTCTCAGGGCCAATCTTTGAAATACGCTGGTATAGATTTAAGGGAAGATTGCTTTACGCACTGTCAGTTTAACGTAGCTTGCTCTCGTGTTAGTTCACCTTTAAGTCTGGTAATATTAATGCCGCCCATTAAAAAAAAAGAAACATTGTCTATAAAGAAATCCTTTAAAAATAAACACTATTTAAGTAACAATTTTTCTAAAAATGTACATTTTAATAGAGTCCCACGCGGACGAAGTCGCGGGTAACTGCTAGTAATTTATATAAAGCCTAAATAGTTTAGTTAATAGACGAACATATTGGTTTAGGAGATCGAGGTAATCCCAGCGTTGCTGATAGTAGCTCGGAGACATAACCAGTTGATTTCGTAACGCTTTTTGGTTCTTGCACTAGCTTCTTCAACTATTAAACCATTAGTTTGGTATGTGGTAAAGCCTATTTGTCCACTAGTCCCAAAGATATCCTCTGTATAACAAGTAATTAAAATAAGATCGCTGATTTTATTTTCGAGATTCGATAGATCGTATTTTAGTTGTATCCAAAGCTTCAAAATCAGTTGCAAATTGCTCTCGGACTTGACAATATACTAATTCAGAGTGTTAATTTTTGCTTCTTATCCAATCTTCTCAAGACTAGAGATAGTTGCGATATCTTCAGGGTTATGTTAGTGTTGAAGTGTGATGTTGCGGGTTTTACACTGCACCGCGAACTTCTGTCAAACTTTGACAGTACCCAATAATTAATATAATATAATTATTGCCTTATTGCAATTTATTTTTTATAGGTACCTATTGAAAGTGCATTTCACACCGCAAACATTTTTTTTAATTTAACTTAAAAATTAATAACAATTAAGATCTCTTTTTTTCCTAACGAAATACGAACACCAATTAAAATCAAATCACTTGTTAAACCAGGAAAATCTATACAGGTAACCGCAATGTGCATGCACGCGTATCCACGTTTGCATCAAATTGTCGCATTGAATGGTGCTGTATATGTAATTGAATAACTAAAAAACTTATATAGAAACTAAAACCATTTTTTTTAATACTTTTTCTACAAAACGCCAGGAACTAATGACTAATGAAAATTAATAACGACAAACACAATAAATTTCTAAACTTGTGGTCGGTATTTTAGTTTTGTAATATTTAAATGCAAAATTGAATTACCTTTCAATATTTTATATACCTTTTCGTAATGCGTAATACAAATGGAAAATGGATTACGCATTATTCAAAATCCCCAATACTATCATCGCATTACATTCTTGTGAATCACACATTTTCGGTCATAAATTTCAATAATTTTCAATTTTGACACTAAACGTGGTGATACCTAAAATTTACAACCAGAGGATATGTCTGGAAAAACGTTTTTCACACCACGATGACGTAAACCAAAATTCATTGAGTGCCTAAGTATCTAATAAAAAGCACAATAAAATTTGCTAAAAGGGGTAAGTGATGATAAGCAGGTGACAGAGTATGTATAGGCTTTAAGCACACCCTATACACTTCTCTTTGGGCAGATGAAAATCGCCTGGTTAAAGGTTGAAAATCCAGGATATAGGTTATTTTCCGGTTAGAGATTACACCAGGATAAGGGTAGAGTAAGGGTTGAAATTAATTTCGTATATCTCTTCATTTGATATGATTATAAGATGAAGGAAGGGACCGTAGAAGTATACAGCGAATATTTTTTTCCAATAAAAATTACTGTGGTAAAAGAGCGCTTGTTTTTTTGGGTAATAACTTGTTGGAAAAATTTACGGAACCTCAAATTTTATAAATAAAAGGTTGGTCGGTGTGAGGAGACTTAGGATAAGGTCGACATCAAACACGTTGCATCGCTAAACAGATGAGTTAATTTTTTCACTGATAAACCCGTACGGAAAACGCAACAGGCGATTTCAGAATACGAAATAAGAATATTTTTGTGAGGACAAGTGATAAGCACAGTAAGCACAATCCACATGACACCCCGATATGTATGGAACACACCTGAACGCATAAATGCTGTTAAAATGTATATAAGACGTCGAAAAGCTGCAATAGCAAGAGCCTACGAGAATCTTCGTGTTAGCGTATTCAAGTGCCTCGAAATAATTTCCACCACAGCGAAGGCTAGAGCAGAAAGCAGAAGACGAAATAGCAAATGTAGAAAACAAGACAAGTCGTTCAAAACGGCACAACCCAAGAGGGGTAGAGCTTTAGGAAACAAAAAGAATGAGCACAAGAAGCGAGCGGTCGAAGAGAATGAAACTGCCAAAACTTAAAAAAAACGTACGAGGGCACAAACCGGTAGATATGGCGAAGAATTGATTAACGCAGTTGCTAGTCGAAGTGTAGAAAAACTATTTCTGCAGACTGTCCTTTTGAATAAAACGAAGCAAGGTTAAAAATATCCATTCTACGCAAAAGACTATTTATATCATCGTTTCTCTGTCCCATAAGAAAGGAGGCATCTTAAGCTGTGCCACCTACAGGGTTTTCAACCTCCTTAATGTCGTGTACATACAATTTCCTCCCTGCTATACTGTGTCAATGCCTATAACCGCATTTGCCAGCGACCTGTGTCCTGCCAATATTGCCATTGCAATATTAGGCCCGGTCAGTGACAGATGATGCCCAACAAGTCAAGACCGATTCTCAAAATCTTTTATAAATTTTAATGCCGCATATAACTGCATTTTTAGAGACGAGCTATACAGAGCTATGTCTAGTTTTGACATCCTTGTCAAACTTGTCAGATTGTGCAGAATGACGATGGAGAAGTCCCGCTGCCTTATAAAGGTCGGAAACAATCTCACCAAGGCTTTTGATGTCAAAAAAAGGATTTAGACTAGGTGCTGCGCTGTCACATGACGTGACATGATACTTGACAAAATAGTAAAAACTCGAAGATCAGCATCAGGGACACAATTTTCTAAAAGTCTGTGAAGCTACTTGCATCATCATTGGCAGAACACAGCGATCTGTCATGGTGCGTTTAAAAGTATCAGTAGAGAAGCAGGAAAAATGGGTAAAGAGGTGAAGTCAAAGCAAAATATAAATGCTGTCAACAGGTCACATACAACATCGTCGAATCGGACACAATGTCACAATACACTGCTATAGCTTTGGTAGATAGGGACTTTGTCGGCTCCGCTTTAAACTCTCAAAATAATATCACAACACTTTACAAGCTGAGATTCAACTGCAAACTCTACAAGATGGACAGAAAAATACGCTTGGGTCGTTTAAGGTGGCTTGAGGCTCTTTTTGATACTCAATGAAAACGACGAACGAATAATTTTCTTTCTTGAATATATATAATGGTGTCCCCATCTCACCTCAGCGCTTGTTATTGTTATTTATTTTTATTTTATTTGTATTGTGCTGTTGCATGAACCAGCCCTTAGCAGGTATTGCCTTTTCAGCGAGATTTGCGACCCCTCTCTCTATCATAGTGACAAAGCGAACCGTAAAAATTGTATATAGCTATGCTAAAATGAACTTATGTAATATACATATAATAAAGCTGACGACTCTAACTATGATATAAAAAGTTATCACCTATTACTACCCGCACAAGATAAGTCAACTCATCTGACATCTAATCTAATCTCCAGCAGCGGGTTACTTTTGGGTAATGAAGTGTTTCCCTCAATGACGGTCCGTCGTTGCGTTTCAACACGATGTAATATGCACTAGTCGCTGCAATATGAAAATAAAAATTGTCTCCTAGCACCAAGGACCCCAACACCCGCAGCTGATTACATTATTCAGAGTTTCACGAGACGTGATGAACAACTCGAGGTGCTCTCTAAATTGAAACCCAACGAGTACGACGAACTCAAGGGACTTCCATTTTAATGTTTGGCTGTCAATGACTTCTGAATATTGCTCGTATTAGTCGGTACATTATCCCATATTTTTCTTCATGATTAAAATTTATCTCAGTTGAAAATTTTGATTATGTGATAAGTAAACACAGAATTTGTTAACAGAGAGTTCTTTCACTCGACTGTCAAAGTGGTAATTTTTTCATTGGAACGTACCACAAAACAGCACTTGCATTTAAAGAGTCCATTAAAAACTCACCGAGGGACTTGTTCGCAATTTCCGTGACTAAGGCACCGGAAACTGCAAATGTTTTCCATAATTTTTTTTTTGTATATAAAACAACTTTAAACGACGTTGACGCTAAAAAGTCTCATCAGGGAATATAGTCGACATCTCATACCAATTGCTAATGGCAAATACGAAAATGACGTCCTCGCCTTAAACAAGTTAACAGCGCCATTATGTAAATGGAAGTACAAAAGAGTCAATAATAAGATCAGGGGGACCAGCTGGTTGGATACAATTTCGAGGCAAACTTCGCTAACCTATGCCAGCGTTATTAACGGGTGCACACAATTAAAAACGTATTTATTTATGTAGGTACTACTCGCATTTCCCTCGGTAATTTTGCTATAAGTGCGTTGAGTAGTGAAAGCAAATTAAAATCCTTTCTCCCAATGCTACCCAGTTTTGCTATTCGAGAAATTACGACACATTCAAATAGGTAGTTATTATTGCTGAATGAATTCCCTTTTGGGTACTTATATTTTATGCCAGGGAAATCCGTAATCGATTATTCAGTGTAAGTATTTCGTGCAGATACTATCTCGGAATCATAACTTGCCATGGCACCTACAAATATTGTACAGGGAGGTACGTATATAAAACCCATCATAACAGTGGTTGTTACGTGTCTGTGGTGTTGTTTGTTGAAGTTTTTACTATCCAAACTGAATTCCTGCCTCAGTGAAAATCGGTGGAAATGTTTGCAATTGATGTAGATACATATTTTCTAATTGCACTTGCAATCACATTCCTGCACAAAAGATTTCACTTAATTCCATTTTAAAAATAATTCTGGTACGGTTGAAATTCGAAATGAACAGAGGGTAACACAAAAACAAGAAGCATAATCATTATAAATAATAAATATTTATTTAAGTAAAAACTTAAGTTAAGTTTTAAGGGCCGATGTTGATTTCGAATAAAACACAAATTATTTAGGAAATTATTGTCATTTCTTTTTCTTAGGATAATATTGGTATGGTTCAATTATGTATGGAACAAAATATCGGCCAAATGGCCGCCGCGACCTCGGCTGCACACCTCCATCCGATGGTCCAAATTTTCGATGACGCTGAGGCATATTGAGGTTCTATGCCGTTAGGTACTAATCAAATGAATTCAAAAAACGTATAAAGGCTCATCTTTTTTTCTTCCAGTACCTCCAGAGTCTAGGCTCCATACCGAAAGATGACGGGTCGAATATACGCATATAGGTTTGCGTGTAGTAACAGAAACGAAGTGTTATCATTTAAACATGAAAATAGTTAGATCTGGAGCAATTAAGATAACACTTTTAAATTCGGTTAAATTGAAAAACAATATTTGATGCAACAGGTCCGTAGAGGACCCTAGGACTACCTCACAATTATTTGTTTGTGTGAGTTTTTTTTCATTGATGAATGGACGGGACCTACGATTGAGGAAGCTTTTCCAGAACAGTTGTATTACTGCCGTAAGTTTTGCTAGATGTTTGCGGGAGGCAGAGCGTTGTTTTTCCGGCCATCGGAATTGAGTAGTCCACTAACAACTGACCCATTGAGTCACCACCACGCTTTGCAATGTGATAAAAAGGCTCCAGCTTCAATAAACAGTACACGCTTTTCAATTTTTAACCATAATGCTCTACATTATTATTAAAGAAAAATTTAAAAAAAAAATCCTTCTAAATGTTTGGCTGCCTTAAGCCTATTGTGCAGCTGTTTTGGAACGAAAAACAAAAGTGACGCAAATCATGAACGAAAAATGTCGGTCTATTTTTCGTTTTGCAATTCGCTGCTGCCGCGAAAAGTGGGTAATTGCAGTATTTAAATTGCTTAGTAGAATATTCTCCACTCTCTTTTCGCACTGCTCATTTTTTTGTACTTCTAACAATAAGGCACATTTATTCTGATTAAATTGTTTTTAAAGACATCGCACATATTGAAATACAAAAAAGTAAAATACACAAACGCGTAATTGAGAGACTTTTCTTGCCTTCATTTTCAAATGTTAACAAAAAACATTTTGGTGGAAGGGGGCGTCCCTGCATACTTAGACAGTAGACCTTACCAATAAAATTTTTTTGTTTCGACTTTAAATTTAAGTAGTTCGCAATGGTTACATATTCCATACAAAATTCACAATTGTGATCTTTCGTAAATTTTAAGTCGAGACTTTAATTTATTTTTAGAACGGCGTATTGTTTCAACATAACCTGGAGAAACATTGAAAACTATATTTCTCTACAATCATGGAGCGAAAATTCTGCACTGTCCAAATAAAGCACTTCGGCAAATGTGTGCAAGACATGAACATTATTTAAGCAACAAAGGTCCTTAGCACGGACAAAACCGAGTGGGTATAGCTTGTTTTTTATAATTATGTATGTGTTTGGGTTTGTTTATATTTATTTCAAGCTACTTTAAATCCAGACTTTGTGAGTTCGTAAAATCTAGCCTGGACACTTAATATGATAATTAGTATCACGCATTATTTATAGGTCAGAAATAATAAAGAGAATAGTACTGTTTCTAGTGGTACACCGAAACTCGTATTTTTTCATTGGACACTACGCCGTTCGCACAAGTCTGTTGCTCTCGGTTATAAATATGCAATTCACACTTATTTAATTCTTTATCCTTTATACAATATTTTTACAATTTTGTTTAATAAAATGTACAGCTTTTTTGAAATCGAACGACTTGAATGTTATAATTTGTTACCGCTTTCTGGTTTTCCTTTCAAAGTTAATGCCACACAGTTTGGTGACGTACAATAGGATTGATGGTGACGAATCCTAACTGATTTTTGACAATTTCGCATAACACACATTTTTTTAACTATTTTTTCAGAACTGGTATGGATTTGTAGGGGCTGAAATTTTGCGATTTTTCTAGTGTTTTTGAAAATTCAAGGTCAATATATATGACTAATTCACAATTAATAGGATTATTTGCCCAATGCAAACAAAGCAATCAGTAATTGTTCAGTTTTAAGGTTAAATAAAATTTTATATTCAGCAGCTTGAATGCATTTACTTTTTAGTTTATATTTATCTATTTGTTTTAATTTAAAAACTGATATTTTTTAATAATTGCGCTGATGGCTGGTTTTTACTTTCAATAAAAGCAGAGCTTAGTTTATTGGCAATTATCTGTTTATCACTTTTAAATTTATGACGAGTATCAGATTGGTTATAGTTTTTTTCCTACAGAAATTATTATCAGTGGCTTGTACCCAATTACGTCTAAAGTTTTTTGCTATGCTGAAAATAGCGTTAGGTGTTATTTTTATTTTTCCAGAAGGTCCAACGTGGAATGGAAAAGTCGCTTTTAAAACAGGTTCCGGACTTGAAGGTGTTCAGTTGAGTTGATGCTGAAATCAACAAAATTTATAATAAATATCGATCCATAGTCGCTCATTGTAGAGTCTTTTGGCGGGACATACAAATTTAGGTAATGATTTTACAACTTCAGCGGATGTAATATTGGTGCCGATGGTAAGCCAGCTCTAGATCTCGTTTATCCCGTTAGTTAATATTTTCGACTCTGCAAAACAACAATGGAAATAAAATGCAACTCGAACGTAGAACGGTGGGAATGCCTCGCTTACATACCTTATACATTCTGTTTAATTCTACGTCCGTATATCGAACAGTTCATATCGCAGTTACGCCGGTATTTTCTGCAGCGTGGATAAGCCAGAATTCAGTAGGCATTCCTGGCCTCCTGCCTACTGCAAGGTCGAACATATATGCCAATTAACATTGTGCACCATACCATAACAGAGATATAATATACCTTGCCCACATTGTAGCGACGTTGATTCTTAAATCCAATGCATCGACGTTGCTCTGCATTCGTATCGGTGGTCGGTTGTATTGCTGGCGGAATTTCCTAGGGAAGGTTTATATTAAAAGCAACACGAGCGGTTTCGTTGCCAGAGGTATTCATGTGGCCCAATTAGTAAAACAATGTATTTACGCGATTTGTATAACCGACGCACTAGTACATGACATTTGTCCTCTTTTGCAGATAGGAACACTTATCGACATATGTGATTCACGGAAAGGGGAAAAGCCGTTCCGGTTTGTTTGAAAATTTTCCCTAACAAAATGTACTTTCGAAAAGGTTAAAGGATGGGAAGTCGGAAATCGAGTTGCAGCAACCAAATGTAAATGTATCTGCATTTAACTTTATTAAAACAAATGCCCCGAACCACATAGCTTCACAGTATAAAAAGAGAGCGTAGGTGGCAACTTCCTCATTCATTTCACCACAAACTATTCTATTTGTCGAAATCGTTTCAAAACATCAACATGGATGTTTATATATGCAGCGTTAGTAGTTGCGAAATTCACTTTAATATGGTTAAGTTATCAAACCATGTTGTCGATTTAAAATAAATAAGAGACTCTTATGCGCTTCATACCGAAGAGATAGGAGTAAGTGAAACGCGATGTCTTTTTACAACGGAAAGCTATCCTTATTCACCCGATTGGTCAAAACACAAGACAAAGTCGGCGGTGGGGTCGTCTCAGAACAGCCGGACATCCACCCAAAACGTTCACTGACAACACAATAAAATTATAGGCACTGAAATATTGCCACATATATATCTGTGTAGCTTGATTTCTGTGCAGTTTAATGTCACTCTTTCCTCGGTTCCAGGGCCTGGCAATGTCCTAGAGACGCAATTCTCTGCGGCCAGACTGAGCTGCATCCTGTATAAATAGCTTAAACGTATATGTAACAGTTCAGCACCCCTGTCGTAACTTACCCAATTTTGCTAGGTACACATAGAAAGAGAAACCTCAGATGGAATGCCCTCAATCAATGCAACACCTCTACGCTAATATGGCTAAATTAAGACTGTAAAAGGCCCATCGAATTTTTAAGACACAAGAGAGTTTCGATTACCAAACTTACAAACGTCATAACCCCAACAAGGAACTACGCACGAGCTGAAGGTTGCAAATATTGGGAAGCGGAGATAATAGTGTACCCGCACTGCTCTCGTCAGTATGCAGAAACCGATTCTAGGTCAAAGCTTTACACCATCTTTACAGCTTTGATAGTGCTAGTATGGCGGCTGTTGCTTATGGGACAGCCTGACCCATAGACCTACCTGTTTTTTTCAATGGCAGCACAGTGAAGCGATTTTGATCTATAAGTGCACCTCATCTAGGACCATCACTAAAGTATCCAAACAACCCAATGTGATCCCGTCTTAGTGACAGAACAATAGTTCTTGACATGAACACATTTCTGATGTGAATAAATAAAGATTCTCCCGCCTATAGGCAAGAGCTTTGCAGGCTTAAAAATACATCATCTGTATAAATTTCGTCAGAACAACGTGTCACCGATTTCAATATTATTTCCACCACCACATAACTACTTATTCTTTCTCATGCACCTTCAATAATGCAAAGGATCTCCTCACACGCTCTATTGGCTGAGATAAATCGCGTCTTTCCCATCTTTTGATTCAAAATTGAATTTGGGAATACACAAATCTAAGCACGTAATACCTCAGATTTGAGAAATTGTATGCACGACTATACAATAGAGCTCCACACGTTACTGGGCGGTACAGAAAATTCAATCAAGAATAGAAATGGTGTGAAATATCTATGATTTGCTGTGTGGTAGTAAGTAAAAAAAAGAAATAGGTAATAATAATTTGTACTTCGAAAAAGTATCCCTCCGTGATGCTGCTGTAAAATTGAAAATATTCTCCTTCAACAAAGAAAGGTACAGAGAATATTTTAATACCATTTTGACACTGCATATATACGATGTAGACCTGTCTGTAAGTTGAAAACATCTTAAGCTCCGTTAAGTGGAAGCATATTGCAACATTTTTATATCGTTTTAAAATTATTAAATTCAACTACGGAAACTCAATTAGGCAGATTTGATGGAAAATGTTGGCGAATGCTTTTCATTGGTAAACACCACATGAGCTACCCAAAGTTATGATGATGCATTGAGAGTAAACACTTAGCGTTTGTACCTTTAGTATAAACGGTTTTTGAGGTAAGTCCTTATATTTATGCTGTCAGATGAAGACTTTGTGGTCCCTTTTATGTTGAAGGAGCCAAGATGAATCTGGTAAATACATAGATTAAATTGCTAAAGCCCATAAGTGTGAAGGTACATAGAGCTGTGTGGTGGTCCTTAATAATACCCATGGTATTCATTTATTTTTGTACATTTTATCAATCAATTTGATGTACCTATAGCCAACACTACGTTGAAGTCAAGAATCAAATGGTATAATGTATACCTATGTTATGAATAGACCTTGGGTTCTTGGAATAGTTTGTTACAGCGATATGATTTTAAGAATTTTGTCAATAACAAACATTTTTTAAAATGTCATTAAACGTGTCAACGGCATTTTATTATTCATATTGTTGATCGACAAGAGTCCACATTTGAAATTCAAACCAAAATTTTACTAAACCCCTTAGCGAAATTTTTAAATAAACCCTAAAAGGGAGAGAAGGACTAATGGGTTTTGCTTCGCAGATGAAATAATATCCACTGGACGCAGATTAAATCCAAAGACCTAGTCTTAGCCGAAGTTATTGCTTTTCTATGTAAATTATGCAATAATTGATTGCATGCTTATTGTTCAACTTATTATATTTCAAAATGATTTAAATCTTAAAATATTATTGTACGTAGGTAATTAACTTCAAAATAAAAAAAATTTATTTAAATTTGACAGCCAGGAGCTTATTGGTCTGCTTAGATAACTGCTGTTAAAATTTTTTTTAGGTACCTAACAATAAAACTGTATTTTCTGAATGACGTTGAAGAAAAGAATCACAATTTGAAGAGCTTTTATGTGATTTCTTTAGAACAGTCATACTTAGAGCAATAGTAGACACGAAACTAACAAACAAACTCAGAGGTACAATTTTTCGAAATTCTGTTTAACCTACTCGTATATATTGCTCATGATTTATATTGAACCTTGTTTCGAATGGTATTTTATTTTCACAACATTTGTCGTTATTTAAGGCGTTTCTTTTAAAGGTGTTATTCCATAACTTTTACGACATCGCGGATAAGTATTTTACACTCTGTACGCGAGTACACACAGGTCAAGCCAACAACCGCCTAATGCTGATGATGCAGCTCCGAAACATATTGGGTCAGTGAGTCAACGGTTGGTGGTAACCTTCACTGCTTACTATGCTGATTATGGATAATAATAGTAATTCGTAGACTAAGCATAAAATATGTATTAAAGATGAAATAAATCAATAACAATGGTCAGTTTTTGAATTTAACACAAGGAGTTTCATTTAAATATTTCTTATTTCAGCCACCGTAGTGAACAAGTTCAAGTGCTTGTTCACAACATATCGACGTATCAAGTTAATGTGCTTGATACTCACAGCTAGACAAACGAGTCTATACACACTCCAAAGGCGTGGATCCAAATGTTCTGCCACTCTTTTCCATCACTCGAAAGCGGGCCTACGACCTAGGCTACGAATTTATGTATAGATTGAATTCGTACAAAATTTCGAACTGGAGATGTTAATCAATTCTGATACAACGACGATAGAGAACTCAAAAAAGTGCGTCTGTCTATATGCTCCTACTGGCTAAACGGCCGCCCAGATTTGATATTTAAGCTTGGGATTTGGAGTTTTGAGGCCACAGTACGGGGTCGTTTTTTTGCACAGTAACTTCGATATTAATGGTACTTCCCAAAAAAAATTTCACACCAACTTAAGAACTTTGGACATACATTATTTAGAAAACCTTACCTCCGATTGTAACAAAAATTTATTCCTAAGGCAATATCATTTATAACTTAAAAGCGAACTCAGTTTTTCTCTATTTTATCTATTTTACATGAAAACGGTAATAACGATTTCGACCAAAATGAATACTTAAAATAAAATTGATGTTTTCGAAATTATTTGGTCCTTACTTTTCAATTCGATTCACCGAAAACATTTAATTGAAAAATCTGTTCATATCTCGAAAACCCTATTTCCGAATTCGATAAGACTTAAAAAACCAAGTGATGCTTATATTCCGAACAATATCTAATACCTACTCAGTTTTCAGCTAAATAGTGAAGCAATAAATTTTTACCCGACTGGACATAGGGAGTATTATGTTTATCAACACCCGGACCTGAACACCCTGAGGTAAACCCAGACAACGATGCATACTACAAGTAGTATGAATCCGAGAAGACAACCACAATTTATGTAAAATGGATATAAGAAAACAATCATTGTATACCGTTGGGCACCTGCTGTTGAGCCAAAACATTTAAATATTAACTATTCTCCATCATTTGTTACCTAGTTTAAGTCAAATTGTATATACCAAAAGGTCAATAAAAGCAAATGTATGTAATGTAATGTATGGGAGAATTATGTGTTACGCGCGTATCCTACTCGTATGTACCTTCCTATGTGACGCCCTGTAGCCTAAACGGCTTCACCGATTTTGAAGAGTGTCATAATATTCGTATTGTTCCGCGGAGTGGCATAGGCTAAAAACATAAAAATAAAAAAAATATAATTTAAAAACCAAAAAACCAGACTGACTGTAAAAAGTAACGAATTAAAGATATAAACAAGATTTGGCAGTCGGAGGGTACTCAATACTCATACACATATTTGTTAGGCTGTGCAAGTATATAGTCTCCGATTGTCTATTAGTTAGGTGTAGGTACTTAAATGTGTCTTGTTCATATCTTTTGAATTTTTTTGTTTAAGTCAGTCGGGTTTTTTTTTTAAATTAACATTAAAATATTGTAATATTTGTTACTGTTTTGTCTCCATAATTTTAGAAAAACTGCTCTAAAGATTTTGAATAAAATACATATTCAAGATCTAAATAAGATCCCGTACTAGTTTTCTTAAAAAAATCTAATTCAGTATTTTAATTATTTCTCAAAAATGACTATCCAAATCACTATCGAAAATCACATATGTATGGTATATTTTTGAAATAATCTCAATGCCCACTTATAATAAAAATGTGATATACTACACATAACTTCGTTTTATCAAATATTTCCCACTTAATTTTGTCTAAGCTTACACAATCAGAAACTCCCACTTCACACACCACACTCGTCCATCGACAGATTCAGTTTGTAACTGCTGATACAAATTCAAAAACAAATCTCTGAATTTTCTACTACTTATGTCGTTTTCCATTGGGCAAAAAGAAGCGTCCGGGAGAGTCCGGAATTGAAAAAATCACTTCTGAAACCATTCCATTGGCACAAAAAATACTCTTCTGGTGATTCTGAGAGGAGAATTTCGCTTCTCCATTTGAAGTCCGAATCCACTAAAAAAGCACTCACACATGTGTAATTTATGTATTTTATACAAGTCAGCTGACAGCAGCCGCAGAATATTTTTTGGCATTACACCATTGGATTTCAGAATGAGTTGATCCCGAAGTGAAACCAACATTACACTACCTCCAATTATAGACACCTGCAATTATATTATTCTTATATTTTTTATGAATTTATCGACTCTCAGATTTTAACCTACCTACCTAAAAAAAACGAAAATAACAAGCCAAACTTTTGATGAACGAGAAAGTTTCGTCGGACCAAGTCGTGCCCTTTATTTTCTTTACAACTAGCTGCACCCGTTTGGCTTTGCCCGTGCCTTACCATTCGTGTTATGTCCAGCTCACATTTTGCAAAATCTCTTTTTTGGGCGTTTGAAAAAGCATACCGTGTAATATGATTCCAACAGAATGCTTCAAGGCTAAAACTGTCACAAATGTCAAAACAGTGTTCTAAATAGATAATACATTTTCGGATGAAAATACTACCCTGACAATTTTTGTTGCAACAGAGTGCTTTGTTTAAACAGTGCACATCAATGTTCTATTCCATAAGTTTCGAAAGAAAGCATTTTGAATGTTTTTTTTGCAACTACCTGTTGGTTGTTGGATGGTTTCGGATAATTCGAATAGATGAGAGCTATGAATTCGCATCGCTCTAAATATTCAATTTTGTACTTAACCAGGATTTCTCGTCGACGTCTCGGGTAAGATTATAATATTTTGTGCAGACAACTTGGTATGCACTCAGATCATCAATTTTATATTGCGTATTGCTAGGTTAAGTTTCTAAAGTGAATATCTGCAGGAGTTGTTAAGCGAGTGTAGGTATATTAATCTAGTTTGAATATGAACACAACGATTATGCTGATTAAAAATGTATTGCTGCTTTAATCCAATCAGAAGCATGCAGTATGGAAGGATCCTATTCGCTTGCATATGATAATCATGATGAACAGTGTTTCTCGTTAGGATATTAAACTTAAATATTTACACAAAGTCGTTGAAATACCGATGTTGATAATCAGCATCTCCACCAACAGTTTGAAGCTTAATTTTTGTAATCGACAACGGGTAATCTCAGTCAATTAATAGAATACACGTCTTTAATTAATAATGAGGGGATGCTCAGCCAAAGTGCTTTTGTGATTAATAGCAGGGTTGTTTCTGTGCAAGAGTCTTTCTTCGCTAAAGCTGTTTAATACGAAACCTATCACCTCATTATTTTCACAAAAGAAATTATCTTGTTCAGGAACATAATTTGTAAATTTCCATTAAGGACTCTTTCAGTAGACCATTGCTGCAATGTGTTACAAAAAAGATATACTTTTTTTGATGTTTGTGTTGTGTGAGAGAACGCATTTATGTTTTGAGTTTAATGCGCCTAGTAAAAACTGGAATAGAGGAGTGTTGCTCGAAAAATATTGTAAAAAGGAAAAAGAAAACGCTCGCAGGACAAACAGAAATTATTTTTTTTAAGGATTGGAGCAATAGAAGCTAAAGGCTACATAGGTTATATATTTTGGAACACTTTGACAATTTCAATTGAATGACACTTGAATGTTTATTCAAGAAAAAATCCATTGGAATAAAATAAAATTAAATTAACCGAGAGATAAAATGTATAGTTTCGCCTGGAACAATTTATAACCGCACGTTTGCAAAAACCCTTTTATAAGCTGACTAGGTTCAGTAAGCAGAAATCAATGACTTTAATCTAAAATATTAATAAAGCAACTTAGTTACTTACCGGACTCTCGACCCGTGAAGAGTCTCTGCCTGAGACATTGTAGCCTTCCATCCTCTGCGATCCCGGGCACGCTGCTTCCAGTTATCTAGACCCAGCACTCTGGCATCCACGATGGCTTGGCCTTTGAAACGTAGGCTCGGTCTTCCTTGTCGTCTCGAACATGGCGGCTGGGATTTGAGGATCCTCTTGGCTGGAGCATTATTGTCCATTCGCTCGATGTGACCAAACCAATGTAGTCGACGTATTTTGGCCTTTTGGACTACATCCACATCTTGCTTGCTCATAGAGTTCGCGGTTATCTTCTATTCCTCGCACACAGGACCAAAACCAAAAATAAAAGAGCAAAACCAGATTTCAAAAAACAAAAAGATTCCAACCAAAAGTTTATCAAGTTACTGGCATTGCCTGATCAAAAATTGAAGTTATAGTAAACAAAAATTTTGTTTTATGTTCATAAACTTTTTTAAGCATCCTTAAAAGAAAAAGAGAACAATATGAAATAGCATTAGCCCAAGAGAGGTAATTTTTCAATGTCAACTGTCAACTTCTGTCTCGAAAAAAAAAAACATTATTGATGGAGCTCGGTAATGATTCAATGGAAAATTGTATTTCAAAGCAAAAGTCGTCAGTGTAAATAACATGTATACAATACAGATAGGTACCTATCTAAGACTCCCATAGGATTAAATAAGATATAGGTTCTCGATTTCGGGAAAATGTTCTATAAATTGTTGTTCCAGAAACCACACAATGGCACAGAAATTGAAATGCAAGCTTACAATTTACACGAAAAGTAAGAAAACGCAATTTTTTACTTTATTTTCTAATACATATCATCGATTTTAAAAATGTTACACAATAAACGAAGACAATGAGTAACTTGTTATCTCCTTTGTTAAATCAACAATCCCTCTGACCGAATTACAGCAGCTCACAGTCAAGTCACGGCAAATCTATATGCGCTGGACTGGCTACTAATAGGCACTACGGTGCAAGCGTTTTATCATTAGCCACGTAAACTAATGGGCTTCGTTCGTTATCTCTACTACCGCAGGCACAAAATAAATGAGATAAGAAGAATAATTATACGAATTTTCTACTGGACACTGGTAGGGGATATCTTTTAATGAATGCGGTTGAACTTGGTCGCTGGAGCCAGGAGTGTAAAATAAAGAAGCCGAATAGGTTTTTTGCCATAATTTGTACAAGAAGAATGAACTTGGTAGGTTGCTCATTTGCAATAAAAATTAATGAGTTTATTTTGACCGACAAGGAAAATGGCTAAGAGTTTACAATATTGACTATCGATTCAAGACAACGGAAGCACAACTTTTTCTTGAAACGCAAAGTATTGCAGCATGAGGTAATAATGTGAACACTAAGTAGGAAAAGTTGCTACGACAAATATATGTGCTTTGATGTGCTTTGGCAAAGGGAAGAGTAACTAACAAGTCTTAAACTACCTACAGGCATGTTAGGAAAAAATAAGGGTTAATACACATCGAGGTATTTTGAAAGCAAACCATTAATGCGCTCACGCTCAACACGGATGACAGCAACAAATAATGCTTTTGGAGCGCTCTGAAAACTTAGAACGCCTAAAACAATTAAATCACTCTTGTTAGCGATTTCAATGTTAAAACAAGGAGTTCATCTTTAGTAATACTTCAATAGTATAGTAGACATTGCGGTGGAATACACTGGTAGCCCCAACAAGAAAGTATTTTCCAGAAGTCACATTTCTGGTATCAGGTATCAATATCGGCTCTTTACAACCGGCGAATTACTACCAACAACGCTACTGTCAAAACACAGAGAGAATTTTCGACACTGAATGGCTGTGATTGGAATAAACGTTTACTATCTGCATTTTCTCAACCTCCCAAGAAATCCTGTGTCGACAGAGACACGCATTTCCAGCCATTAAGTGCAGCCTATGATGAGAAATCTTCTAAACTCAACTGCTGGATCAAATTTGTTGTCTCTTTCAACAATCCCAGAAACACCCTCACACAATGGCTGTGAGAAGACGTCTCTTGGGTCAATTATTAACTTCATGCTTATGATCAACAGGGCTTAGTGATTAGTGTGTTGGAATACTAAATGAAGGGTCCCAGGTTCGATCTCCGAAAAAACCCAAATTCAAATCAAAAACTCACACGAAACGAATGGTTGTGAATAGCTAAGCCTAGGGCCACTATACCGATCTGTTGTGCCAACTATTTAATTATTTTTTACTATGATCAACAGGTCAGGTTGAGTCAAAAATTTTCACAAAAGGCAAGAAATAGGAAATCTTATGATTTGAATAATATTATATAAATCTTAAATGATTTTTCTATTAGCTAAAGTTCAAAGAATCGTATAAAACTTACACGCCACCATAAGGAATAAAATCCTTCGGCGCACTCTATTCACATTTTACCAAAGATGTTAACATTCTTGAGATTCTTCTAAACCATATGTATCAACAGAGTTTGGAAAAGCAATTCGACGTTTGACTTTTTCTGTAGTGTTTTGTCAACCGTTTTCATCACTTTTTGTTTGCTAGGGGTGCGGCAACATATCTTATTTTTTTATAACAAGTCGCCATAATGCTTTGAAACATGCAGTAAAATGCGATTGCCTTCGAGTCCTACTATACGAAGGGATGTCCAGTGATCGCAGCTCAGCGCCGTTTTAAATCGCTTCAATGTAGTCTCCTACGGTCCTATTTAGGACCGAAAATCAAAAAATTGTTATAGTCCGTCCAAAAGGGGTTTAAAGTTTTCGAGATGCGCAGTAGCAATTTCCTTAAGGTGATATTTTCACTTTGGCGCATTTTTGATCAAATTGGCACACGCCAATGACGTAGAATTTCCCTTGGGGGAATGTGATAGAGTTCGGGAATACCACATTTTAGAATCAATAAATGCTATTGCTTATTATATATTACTAAAAGGCGAATGGTTTTGACTTGTTTAGTTAAAACCAATCTGCAGGCGATGATTTACGTATTTGAAACATATCGGAACAAGATATGGTTATATATGTGTATGTGTATGTATAATTTAATATATCATTAAAATTGATTTCATATCTACGTTTTTCTTAAATAGCTGATGAAAGTTTGTCCAAAATGTTTTTATTTTCCTACAACCATTTTGCTTTGTTAATTTTTCATAAATATTGTAAGCAAAATGTAAGCAAATGAACGCTGACAGCAACTTTTTCCACAGCGAAAGTGGTACATATTTTTGTTGCGAGTGTATTGGTGAGACGCAATTTTTTAGTTTACGTGACATTTGTCAATACGCATTTCTATGTAACAATATACTAGCGCACCCAACCGTGACCACTTCATAAAAATATAGCTTGTAGGCAAGTAACGAAAAATCGGTCAAAGTTGGTGGTCTCAGTCTCAGTAAGGTTTGCCTATGTCTCTATGAAGACATCTTCCGAATACGGGTATAAACTAAGTATAAAATAGACTGTCAGCTCCAGCGCATCTACCCGATTCTCCCCGCAAACTTTGAAAAGAAGATTCTATCTTAAATTTTCTCTCTGCGAATACATGAGAAGCCGCAAAAGAAAATCTAAATGGGGGAAGGTTTAACAAAAGAAAAGCCCGAATGAACTGTCAGGTTACTATGTGCAAGTGTATGCGTGTAACAAGGAAAACAGCTTGTAGGCAATTTCTCTGAAGTTGTTTTTACATTACATTTGGTTTTATTGAACTTTTGGTATATATACAATTTGACTTAAGGCTAGGTAACAAATGATGGTGAATAATTAATATTTAAATGTGTTATCACAACAAAAGGGGCCAACGGTAGATATACAATATTTTTTTAAATCTGTTTCACATAAATTGTAGCTGTCTTCTCGAATACTCGTAGTATGCATCGTTGTCTGGGTTGACCTCAGGGTGTTGAAGTCTGGATGTTTATTCTCTTAAGTTGTCTGAGCTGACGGTCTATTTAATACTTAGCTAATGGCAGAGGTATATTAATCGTATGAATTGCACACACATTTTTTTTGCTTGATTTGTTGTCTAGCAAAAAACAGTAAAATATCTCATGCAAAGAGACCAGTGCGTGAAAATTTTAATTTAGTTTGGACGGACTATCCATGGGCAAAGATGATCCAAACTAGATGTTCAACTGATATCAAAAACGGTATACATTTGCCTACAAGCTGCCTGTCTGGCACAGGATATCCAAGTATTTGTACTTGTACAAATCAAAGGAGCGCCATTGCCGCACGCATATTAGAGAAAAATAAGCTTACACGGTTTTTTTGCACTTTTGTTAAAAGAGATTTTTTAATTTCAAGCTTTCTTCTGTTTATTTTAATGACAGTACGATTATTTTTTTCGTTGATTTTTAAGGTTTTAATATTTAAGTCATATATGAATATTCTATATTGTAAAGAAAAATATATTTTAGTTTCAGAATAATGTATTATCTGCAAATGGTGCGCAAAATACATACATACTTGCGCAATTTATATATGACTTATTTTTTAGTACTTTATAATTCAGGTGACCTTTTTTTTTGAATTTTTATACTATTGCTCTCAAATTCAATTATACAAGGTGGGCCAAAAGAAGTCATCCGATGTTCATCGCAAAATATGTGGACGATATCTTTGTAGTTATTGATAAACAGGATATAGACAGCATGCTGGGATGCCTCAATGGACTGCATGCAAAAATCCAATTCACTGTTGAGATGGAGAGAAACAGTTCCATAGCGTTTTTAGATGTTCTAATCCGTCGCGACCAACACCAGCTTTCATTTAACTGTCATCAAAAAGATACGGCATCTGGAAGACTCATCAACTTTAAGTCTAACTAAGCAAAGCACATCATTACCAACACTGCTTCAAATCTTGTCCATAAGGTTTTTACTTTGACTAACGAGAAGTTCCATATTATAAATGAACGTAAAGTCACAAAAATTATTAAGGACAATAATTACATTATCTATCTACAGAAGTGTTGTCTATGTCCCCAGACTTGCCGAGAACTTCAAACAAATGATCAGCAGCAGTTCCAAGGGTCTTTCATTTTGCGTTTAAGTCGAATCAGACTCTGGCATCCTCGTTCTCCAAACTTAAACCCACAACTGAGAAGCATAAATGTACTGATGTAGTATACAAAATCAACTGTAAAGGTAACACAAGTGAAAGTTGCAACCTTTGCTATATCGGTACAACAAAACAGTTACTGTCCCAAAGAATGTCAAATCACCGGTCGGATATCAAGTCAAAAAAACAGGGGAAAAACGTCACTGGCCAACCACTCCATTCCAGCTAGTCATAACCCAGACTTTGACAACGCAACTGTGCTTCAGACGGAGAGACATACCTCGAAACGGTATGCACTTGAGACGCTACACATAATGAACAACAGGAATAACATGAACCGAAAACAGGACATCCAAAATATATCTGCTATATATAGCTCTCTAATTGATGGAAAGACCTAATACCAGACTAAACTTCAATTGAAGTGTTACACTCTAAGTGTGTCCATTTTTGTGATGTCATCTTTCACTATTTTTATTTCAAAGTTGTGCTAAAGTTTATACTATTGTTCTGTGTTTAGCAGTTTGACTTTTTCATTTTTTAAGTCTCACGTCATCTACATTTTTGTATTTATTAACAATTTATGTTTCCTAAGAAGGCAGCAGTGCCTGCCGAAACGTTGGGAAAAAGCAATGAACTAACTTAGTTTCATTCAAACGCCTATGACCAAAAAGCGGACGGGAAAACCATTTCCATAAACTATAGAGTCATCCGATGTTGTTTGGCTCTCATTTTTTTCTAAATGAAAAACTTCGAATCTGTTTTTTGATTATGTTTACTTGAAACTTTAAAATTTTATTGGTTAAATCGAAAAGAAGATATCGGCCAAATGGTCGCCGTCACAATTGATTGCCATACGGGCTCGTTTTAGCAATGGGATGTATGACAACAGTGAACGGTGCGCGCTATAGGGCCATGTTAACCGAGTTTTTTTCTGCCTCAATTGGACGGAATTAGGACAGGAGGACATGTGGTTCTAATAGGACGGAGCTACGGCACACACTGCGCGAGCCACAACCGTTATTCTGAAGGCGGCGTTCCCGGGTCGCCTTATCTCTCGTTTTGGCGATTTGCACTGGCCCGCAAGATCTACCGTTCCCGATTTAGCAGTTCCAGACTTTTTTTTGTGGAGTTTTTTGAAGTCCCGTGTTTACGTGAACAAGCCCGAGACCCTCAAGTAAACACGCGACTTCAAAAAACCCCACAAAAAAGGGTGAACGGTCAAGTTTAGTAAGACAGCTGGCTGGTCCACTCCTGGCTGTCTTCAAGTACGCTATAACTGTGAAGAGAAAGACCCATCCTTAGGTGGTGTACAGACAGTAGACTAAAGAACTTATCGGGCTACTCTGCATTGTTATCTATTACACTCCACATAACCAAGTCAGCTTAGCTTTTAAGTTTTGAGCTTTTTAACCTGCTTTAGACCCTTACGATACCAAAGGTCAGTGCCGGCTCCAGCCAAACTAGCGCCCTGTGCAAGAATTACAGAAAGCGCCCCTTTTTTCATTTTTACACCATGCATAAGTGTTTTCCACATAGATTCTCCTTAAAGTTGCAACACTGCAAGTGATATGAGTTGCAAGAAATAATATAGCACAGGTGTGGTGGATATTGTTATTTTGGGTTTATTTGTCTTTTCTAGCTGCGCCTCCAGAGCTTGGCGCCCTGTGCTTTTGCACATCTTGCACATATGGTTGGTCCGGCCCTGCCAAAGGTATTAGTTACAATGTGTTTGGCAGAAATGGCAAAATATGGTTTAACTTTGTATAACTCGTCAATACACACATGCAAGCGACTTTGAGGTCCCTTGTAGTAGTACCACACGAATTTATAAAAAAAAGTGCTTCTTCATACTCGTTGAACTAGTTCGAACTTTCATTAAAACATGGGAGACTTGTGTCTGCATTTGTTACATCGTTAAGATGTTACAATAAAAAGCTTCCAAATGGAGTTTTTATTTTCGGAAAACAGTCGGGTCGGGAACTGTCTACCTATGCCCATAGAGCTTTTGCAAAAAAAAAAATAATTTTAAGCCTTTTGCATGCTTGTATATAATGTGTAACACCAAATAGGTATTCGTGCCAATAGTTAAGCATAGGCCAGACTAATTTTTCTCCATAGTATAATATTGAAATAAAAAAAAACTAAAGCTTTCAAAGTACCTATATTTTAAATACATTTTCAAGTTTTAATACGAAATGAAAATATTAGACAAAGAAAACTGATAGAGAAAGAACACCCACTTATCAGCGGAACGGCACCTACAACAATTAGCATCTGTTGATTCTTCTATTGTAGATAAAGGGGACACAATTTCAAAGCGCTGAAGCATGTTACTTTCCACGCACCACTTCTACATGCTTCTAAAAATAGAAACCGAAGGCATGCTCAAACTCCGGTTGCAAAAAATGTACCAAAGAAATAGAGCGAAAATAGATTACCATCACCTCTAGGTACCAACCCCTACTTTTGTTAACCCCTACGAAAAGCTTTCAAAACCAAATTTCAACAAATATTCCCCACAGTATTAGAAAGGGTAGAAAACTATTTTCTGCAAAGGTTAATTAAAGCTTTAGAAGGTCCTATACCTAATATATAACAGGAGCACAAGAGTCAGCATCGAAACTCATGCACCCGTGATATGGCAATAAAAAAAAAACCGAGGCATTTGGGCATATAAATTAAAATCAAAATAAATACTTGACGCAACAAATTCAGATAGAACCCGATACCATTTGCTTGTGCGATTTTTTCAATTTTAGGACGTAAGGAAGGGACCTACAGCGAGTCGCAGAAGGTCTGAATTGAGAAGCTTTCTCAGAACAGTTCTACTCTTGGTTGTCTTCTAAATGTTTTTGAGACGTGGCGCACCATATACACCCTTTAAACGTGATTTTTTTTTTGTTTTCGGAATCGAACCTGAGACCCTTGCTTAGAAGCCCAAAACAGTTGTCACTCTTTCCAAATGCTAAGAATTAGCTTTCAACGTTCAACCATCAGCTTAAATAAGGCACAACAAATAATTTCATATCAATAATTTGGCCTGGACTTTTAAAAATAAATATTAATTCCGAATCTATCGAAACCTAGTCAATGGCAAAGTATTTTGAATTTTAAGATTTCCTTTTAAATTTTCTTGCAACACCGTTACACGGAAAGCACCTGTAACACCAGAGCTTTTTCATATTTAAATAAACTCGACAACAGATATTCGCATCCAACAGGCAGCAGGGGAAATTCAATTCGCCGCTCCCACCTTGGCAAGGAGAAAACTCTCCAATCACTTAAAAATTGAAATGGTGCCGTGGCAAAGCTACAAGTTGTTTGTATCTGCAACAGATTTCCCTTAAACGTTGTTAATTTTTTTTTTTACGTTCTTCCCGCCGCGTTGTTTGGAAGAGCTTCTTTATCCCTGTCAATCTTGTGCGCTTGTATAATAATTGTGAGCACGACTGATTCTGCATCCTTTGAGAATGTGTTTTCATTTTGTCTCAAGAGCTTTTCAGTTGTGTTGAATTTGCTGAAATCGGATTATAAGTATATAGAATTGGCACGCAGAGGTCTGTTTGAATTAGATTTCCTTCTTGTGTCCTTGAGGATGTATTACAATTTCAACGCCTTTGAAATGATACTGATTTTTGAATACAATTCGTTGGCATCAGAAGATTCGAACTGAATATGGTAATTAGATTTAATCGCTGCATACGAAATAGTTCATTAAATCAGAAAGGTATATTTTATTGTTTTGAAATATTCTGTAATCACACCTTAGAACGTAGATATTGAAAACGGAAGACCGTCAAAATTTAAAGTTGAAAAAAACTTCAAACTGAAATTTTAAACTTTAGTTAAAACAACGATGTAATTTTTAACATAAGTCTAACTTAAGGCGGAAAGTTTGCAAATATGTAGCTCACTTTGTGATAGTCTCATTAACACCCGCGGCCAGGTCTTCTTCAGCTTCGTTGTACCACAGTGGTGGACTAAAAGACTAGTAGAGTTTGCACTTTGTCCATACACTCATCCTGACCCAACAACATTGATCTCTTTCATTATCCTTCCATTGAAAATAGTGCTTTCTTTGGCTAACTTTTCCCGGATCATTAATCAGCCCCCGCAATTGGGTCAATTATTTTAAGCTATATTTTACTCTGGAACCACGATCTTTTTTAAAAGATATTAACTCTGGTAAACTGGAAGAGGAAGCATTGAAAACCGTTGTTAATAGCCTCAAGCAGTGACGAGTCGTGGTGCTTTTAGTAGGGTGTTCACTATTGTTTTGACTAAAGCTACTCGTAAACTTATTATCGTAAAACTTATTGTTTTAGCTTCAGATTTAAATTAATTTAATATTTACAGAATTGACATCTAATAAATCCTTTCAGGTACAACAGACATAAAGCATTTCCGATTTTTATATCTTCCTTCTAGCATTATATAAATTTGGTCCCTATCTCCTTCCTTCCCCCATAGATTATTCCGAATTCCAATAATGTATCTATTTAGACTTTAAAGAGACTTTAACCTAACATTCAACATAATACTCGTGTGAGGGTAACACTATCCAATAAAGGTGAGTGATGTGATTATTGGATTTTAATTGTGGAGTTGAGATGTAGATGGCGCTAGGTGCGAAATTTGGGAGGGTGTGAGTTGTCCAGGGAAATGCACCCGACAACTTTTAACAGGTATTTTAGCTTATATTAAAATTAAATTTAACATTATTAAGCTTTAAATTATATTTTATCTTGATGTGGACGTTTTCAAGTAAAATAAATAAAATGAAAAATTAAATCCAATTACAGTCAAAAAGCAAGGAAGATTGCAAAACTTATCATTGTAATATCATCGCCCTCAAAGTTAGTTACCTATTTTTGGCGAAGTCGTAGTACCTCAGCTAGTTGCAATTTGACAACTTTTTCACATCCAGGACGACTTTTTAAAAATTCTCTATTCACTTTTTACAACATTTTTACAAACTTTTGTGACCATTCGTAGTTCTTTCTGCAAGATCCGGTTGAAATATTGCTTTAAAAATTCTGCTTTGCAAAATTTTCTCATACAAAAATTCAGTTTTACAAAATTCTGATTTTCAAATTTAAGCTTTTTTTCAATTAACTAAAAAACCTATAAATAACGCTTTGTGCACAATTAAGTCAATACGACCAGAGATTTTAAAGAGGCTTTTTTATGGCCAATACTGCATACGTATATTAATGCTCTCAGTACTAATAGGCGCCACGCGTTTAGTCATCCGGTTAGTGTTTATCAGAATACGCATTATACACAACAACTATTATCTATTGATTTCAATTTACTATAAAACAATGCCCTTTTTGATGAGACAAAAAGAATGACATTCCTCACTCCGCAAATGCATTATAAAACTCGATTAGTTGAGATAAATAAGGTGGTAAATCTAACTTGAAATTACCATGAGCCTTTTGAAACCTCCAACCCATTTATCAAGGGTAATTTCAACGCAACAATCTGTTTGCTACTTAATCTTACTCGCAATTAAATTTTGCGTATACTTTAACTTTGTTTTTCTAATTTCTCACGCTAATTGAAATAATATTCTTTTGAAGTTTAATTTATTAATCAAAATTTGTCTTACTTTAGACACTCGCAAGCGCTTGTTACGCATTTTGTTTCTATTCAAGAGACTAAGCCCTACATTCGCAATAAGTCTGCTGTCAGCTAACAGGCATCATGATTTCATTCATCATCAATCATTGTCAGTTGCCTGTCAGCCATACACTCCAAAAAGTGTTAATATTTAAAGGGAATTTGTTTTGAAAAAAAGAATTTAATGCGAATTACATTGCCATGCCACATAACCAAAGTCGTGCAAGAACTTTAGAGAAAAGTCCTCGAACTCTGACAGCTGCTTTGGTTTTTCCCTCCAAATGCCAGATGGGTTTTTTTTTTTCAAACCACAACCCCTTTACACAATTAAATTAAATAAATTATTGCTATATCTTATTAGAGGAACTGAAATAAAAATCCCGAAGACGGAATTAAGCCAAATAAAAATTTATTTCCCTCACTCCTGCTAATTTGATTTCAAAGAAAGCCGACATTTGAATTTTGAACTGGCTTCTCAATACCCTGAGGTGGTTTTCCGTGATTCCTAAAACCCTAGCATACCTACCTTACAATGTCGTTCGAACATACATAATATTACAATGGCGAAGACCGAGGAATTGCTTCTGAATTAATTTTAAGGAAACGAAAGCCAAATGTATTCCTTCGTTGTTTTCCTATGGTTTAGATGTTTCCATATTTTTCAGATAAAATATGGCGAAGCGTAAACGTTATTAATAGGTTTCCTTGAAAATGGATATTATGATGAATGTTTTTCTCTCCGTTTTTGAATTTGAGGTATCTATTGATGTTTGCCTTTAGTTACATGGGAAATAGTACACCAATGTTTTTGGGATTTGGGCTCCTGATTGCTATTTCATGCAATAGATATCTCCTTTATTATTGGCAGTGGTTATAGTTAATTATAACCAACGTTTTCTTAATAATTGGCAATGTGTTTACACACCAGACACGATTTTAATAATTGCTTATCTTTATTCTTGATTCGTGACACAATAAAGATTCCATGTAGGTTGGTACAGCGCGTTGAAAAATACCATATCTGTGTTTTTTCAGGTACTACTTTCATTAAGTTAATTTCCTGTGTGCAAATATGTATTTTAATTATACGAAAGGGTGATTTGGAAATTATTTACTTTACTGGTGCCTGCCATTGTCAGATAAACATTTAGATACTCTGCATGTACAATGCGTAATAACTAGACTCTCACAGTTGCTAAAGAATGAGTTGTTATCTTCTTCTATTAAATTAAAATTGAATGTCTCTGTTATTTGCTTTTTTAACTGAACTTATATTTCATAATAGACTATACCCTTTTTGAACCAGGTCATTAAAGACTTGCAAAATGACTTGAAAAATGATAAGAAACCAGTTTTTTTGTTATATAAATAAAGTCTGTTCCAAACTAATCTATTCCATTATGGTCAAGGAAGCTTAGTTGATGAGTATTATTTTGAACTAGAGTTCGACGAGTGGTAGAAATACTACCATTATAGAAATATCTAATATGGCTTGGACACAATATATTGGAAAAGCAATTACACACAGCATTGCATCGCTGCACAATCTTCCAACAAAAATAAATCAGGCGAGAATGTTGTGTTTAAAGCAGTGAAAGGGGTTCTTAACTATTTACCTTCACCTATTTATATATATAAGAATATAATTTTGTATACATTACAAGATAAATAAGAAATAAAAGATTCCAATTTTACAAATATATTATACCAAATTAAGCTGTCAAAATAAAAATGTTACGAAAAAGTTATAAGTGTAGGTCTTTAAGTACATACTTACAAAATAACTTTAACTTATTATTTAACTATACGATGAAAGCCTTTATACAGGGTGGCGCAAAATTATCTAATCATCCAATTTATTTTTTTAATTACTTTTTTACTAAATAAAAAAAAAAGAATTTGAGTGATGAAAATCTTTATTTAAACTTTTCAAATTGTTTCTGTTAAGTGAAAAATATGATATCCGTCAAGTGGCGTTTATCATGGCCCTGTTGCGTTCGCCAGTAACAGTTACCATGAGCGTACTGCCTATGGCGCCCTCAATGAAATACAGCATAATCACACCTCCAACATGAACGCCGCACCACAAAGTGGCTTTGAGTGGATGTAATGTCTCTTCGTGCATCACACGCGGATTTTCAGAGCCCCAGAAAAGAAAACTCGTCGATCATGATGATTCGAAATTCACCACCGACAGATTATTGGTAAATAAAATCGACACAATTATTTCACGCTTTTGCAGAGTATAGCGCTTCATTGCTTGTCTGTTTTATACTGCAGTTGTCTAGTTCACAAATAATGTCGACTATGATTGACGTACGACTTTACTTGTAAAAATTATAACATCTTCCGATAGGGTGATTAATTTTCCGCCACAATTGATTTATACACACCCTGTACAATGCGTTGTACCCTAACAGAGAGGAAAACAAGACTTTAAAAATGAGAAGTCAGTATATACCTACTGATAGTTCCAAAATCAGTGAGGGTACGGGGTCAATATATTCTATAGTATGAGCTTGACCTACTTGGCCCTGAAGCTTTCGGAGAACCGCAGTGTGTTCCAAGTAGAGTTTCTGGCCGAACTCAAGGCTTCAGATGCACTTGAGATGAGAATAAGAATATCTACATTTATATGATAGTCAGGCTGCACAAGGCGCTAGAGTCACAAACCACCAAGTCTGAACTAGTCAGATTTTGCCGCAATATGATCGCAGCAACTTGTCAGATTGTTCTGGGCACCTGAGCTGATTAATGTGATTTAGAGAAGCGAACCTCCCACTTAATCCATCAATTGATGGTGAAAGACCGACCAAAATTTTAAGGGTACATGGTTTCAAAGCCACTGTGGTCTGTGGACCGTTTTAAAATGAAGAAAGTCTAAAGAATTAATCAATCTGAGAACAAAGTTGAGATTAACGATAGGAATACTCTGTGGGCATTGCCTTGTGAGGAAGCATACCGTGCGACTAGGTACTTTGGAGAGAAAAAGGAAGCACCTCGGCAGGTACTTTTTTAATAACTTCGATGAGATTGGTTTCTCAAACGATTTATTGAGACAATACTTAAATTCTGTAGGAAAATTTAATGTTGGGGCGATTGGTTAAGGTTTTAACCCTAATGGGGATGGCAATGTGCCCTCACATGCCTACTCAACATAACCTAGTTTGTAACTATAGTTTTAGAATATCGAGCTTAGATCAAGTTCGGGCATTTCAAACCATTTTTAATTACCAATTTTGAGAAAGCTTTAAATGGACTGATGTCTTTTGAATTTTTCTTAGAGTGGTTTGAGTGGAGTCTTCATCGGTTGAAATTTATTTGTTCACTGTTAAAAGAAAATTGAGAAATAATGCTCAGAGCACGGCGTTTAATACTTTGCTATTATTATTTTATTTTAGATGTCAATTCTAACAAATTAGCATTGAGATTTCACATTTAAAAAAAAAAGTTATAGGACGGTTTGCCCATCAACATTAGATTCTCCTGACAGGCTGTAGGTATAGGTATACACTTCATATTCACTATGAATAGACATTTGTATAGAATCAGCATATTTTACAGTTCGCACCACTTTCTATCTGTGTCCATTCCACATATGATATTTTTATTCATCTTTCATTCACATTTTATTTGAAGTATGTAGTTTTAAACGGCACTGATATCGTTTAGTAAATATTTTTTTTCCAGCTGCAGGACATCTGTGCTAAAAAACTCTGTCCACAGGAAAAGGCTGTCGGTTTGAGCATCACACTGTTTACCAAATAAATGTTTTTTTTTTACTTGTCATATGATTTAATAAACCAGTTGCTGGTAGAAGAACAGTTGGGTAGGTACACAACTCTGTATAAGGACTAATTGGGTCTCATTCAGAAATGACGATTGAATGGGGAATGATTGTCATAACTCATAATTATGTTTCCAGTTTTCATAAACCCCAAGGACATCACAAAGGATCTGCCTTGATCTAAGTGTGGTGTGTACAGGTTTATATGTTGGGCCGAGACAGTTTCGCGAATCCATTAACCAAACCTAACCTAACCTAGCATTCAAGGACTATAATGATTGAGAAACCAGAGTTACCGCGTATCATTCAAATTAATATGTTTAATTACTAAGCAATGACGCTGAAAGCACAGCCATTGATGCTATTAATCAGATGATTATTCTTTGGATGTTTTCAAGTAAACTCTTCTCTTTATCCCCCGGTACATACTACGTTCCACTTCACCAATTGCCTTTCAAAAATCAATACAAAATAGATGAGTTCAAATATGGAAAGAAAGATACATACTTTTAAACTTTAAATGTCGCCAAGCTAAACAGGAGGAGACTAACAAAAGGTAAAACTGGTAAGACATAAAAAAAGACTAAAAGTATAGATCTCAGATTAATAAATCTATTACAAAATTCGTTTTCCAACCCCTAAAAAAGGTACTCCTTTGGCGCTTAATATAATTGAAAATTCAAAACGTTCTATTACTGTTCAGTGATCACCAATCACCAGTCCGGGCTTAGAGCCAACATTCGACGATCGATCACGTTCATCGCATAAATATTGTTGGATATTTCGCATGCATTTGATTAGACAATGTTGTGCGCTTCTTATTTATAAAGAGTGGGCCAATTATTTGTTTCTTTTTAAATCATAGGTTATAAAAATTTCGTGAGGCTGGTACCTATGCTAGTGGACAACACTTCTTATGTCTTATGGTGCGCACAGACAAGAATTTGGCTGCTATGGCCGAGAGTGTGAGGCTCAATTCACGAAGCCTGAGAAGAATTCTTCACAAAGATCTTGAACTATCCGCTTACAGTGACAGAATGCGCTACTGCGAAGCCAGCCTAGCCAGCATAATCCATAATTAATGGGAATGTTTGCTCTGACTAATAAAGCCATAATATGTACCTACATGAGAAATAAGTAATTGTGTTAATTTTAATGCATTTTCTTAAAGAAACTTGCTTTGGCCCACCTTGTAGATTTTTAAATAAACAAACCCAGAAGAATATTTTTTTTTACAATCCACACAATAGTTCAATAGAAGCTTTTATATGAAAAGTGCTGTAAATAAGGCACACACCCAAAAGCAATTTCGAAGCATTTCATCCAATTGAGAAACCGCTGATTTAAAAGCACTAAAAGCTTTGTTTATAGAAATATTTATGCTTAAAAAACGGTGCTCCCATTTCGATAGAAACATCACCAGATGAGTTCCATAGAATAGACTTGAATAAATGCGAATGAAAAAGAACAAAAAATGTGGCACGAGTCTCACGAGTCATCATATTTAGTATCCAGGGGTCGAATCGCGTCGTCCGTGAACGAGCTATACGTTCACGGAATTATGTCGATTTTGCATGTGAAACAAAAACAAATTCCGTCACGTAATGCTCGTTAACGGATGACGCGATTCGACCCCAGGCTAAATTTTACGATCTCGCAATGGCAACATTTTACATACCTATAAAATTTCCCACTAAATATTAAGTGTTAAGTTTTTAAATTATTATTAGTAAGGCCTAAAGTCTTAGCTAAGCTGCTAGAAAAATGCAGAGGTTCCTAATTTATTTTTATATGGTTGAAAAGCTTAGTGGGAGAAGATTGAATTTAACCCTAATCTAACTCCAAACCAGAGACAAACCACACTGAGACCCTCGCAATCCTCTTGCCGCTGGCCCCCTCATTTTTTTTTCCCCAAATTCGTAATTTTGTTCTCCTATCGGTTTTAAGTCAATTAAGAATCAGTGTGAAATACAAATCATAAAAAAAAATGCTGCCAACAGCGGCAACCGTGGGGAAATGTGAAAGAGTTCGGGATTTTTACATTACTAATGTCATTGGTTAGTTATATATATTTTTTAAAGGCAAATACATAATTTGATTTTTTGGGTTAGTAAAACTATCTAATGGAAATGCTTTATAATACTAGAAACATATTAGGACAAATATTGTTGTGTGTTTTTGGATATCAATACCTTCGATTTCGTGTGTAAATTTTTCTTAAATAATGAAATAATTTTTCTCACAATGTTTTTATTTTCCCTTAACCAATGTACATTGGTAATTTTTCATGAATATTTTAGCAAATGTACACTTATTTCTAAAAAAATACTATCCACACGTTAGGAACAATTTTAAATTAACCGGATAAAATTCTATGAACGCTGCCAGCAACTTTGCCCAAAACGAAAGTGGCATATTATATGCAAGGTGCTAGTGGGTTGTTGAGCCGGAATTTTTGAAGTAACGTGACATTTGTCAATACGAATTTCTATGTAAAAATACAATCGCACTTAGCATTTGCCACCCCATAAAAATATTTATAGCTCGTAGGCAAGTAATGGAAAATCGGCCGAGGTTGGTGGTCTCAGTAGGTATTGTCTCTGCTCCAAACTTTAGTGCCACATAAGTAAAAAAAAAAATTTAACGTGCAATCACAAAACCGTTTTAAATGGCAGACCTTCCGGTTTGTGTAAGTAAAATGGCTTAGTATAGTACATTATGTGTGGTTTTTATCATCGGTAGAGTATAATACGAGTTATCATCGGTAGAGTATAATACGAGTATACATTGTGCTGATTTTATAGTAGCTGTCTATGCAGTGAGCTCTACCATAAAATTCTAGAAGCTGCCTAGAAAAAGTGCGCTAAGCATATTTCGAACTTAGCAACAGCGTGTGTACTGTATACCTATGTTAATAACATTCTAAACAAGGACCTCTCATCAATGACGTCGTTCATCATAACGCCGAGTGTGACACCTAGTGGCACATTTTTCAACTGCTCTTGCAATGTCTATTTTACTCCAACTTTCAACTTTTAGTTTATACACTCATGTACTAAAATCTGATTACGGGCGAGAACCACCCTCTAAAATACTAAAAATATAGTCAGGGGAAATACAAATTGAACGAAACCACTAACCACCCCTACACGAGTTCTAATATTGAAAGAACTTATTCAGCACGAAGAAGTATTTTATTTTTAGCTCGGCTTGTGGGGTAAGAAAAGAACTTTTGTTCATGTTCATTTTGAAATCGCAGCCTTTGCGAACGATGTGCTATAAATCTGTTTTCCCCTATAGCCCTAAAAAAAAGTTCATTTTATATTACGAGTACGTTTTCTTAAATTTCTATGCTTTAAGAATAGGAAATACTACTTTGGAAGGTATTTTCACTGTCGTATCCAATGTTGAATGTTGGTTATAGTATTTTAGGAACACTAACATAGCCCATGGTGTATTAGAGTTTCAGATATAAAAATTTATTTAGTTAAAAAAACGAATGAATGAATGCCAAAAATGACAGATGTTTGGCAATTGAGTGCCGTCAATCTAACCATTTAAGTCTAGACTAGACACAAATTTATAACCGACTTTAGATGGCTATACTTTTTAATGTGCTCATTATGTAACTTTATACAAATAAGCAAAGGTCTACTGTAAATATTATTCATATATGCCTAAGGATAGATATTTTTTTTTGGTGTAAAAAGGAATTTTGGATTATTGTTATTTTACAGATATTTGGTAATTTAAATTTTATCTTTCTACTGAAATAAAGGGTGTCCCGTAATTCACGCAAAATGTAATTTTAATAGAAAATACAGATTTTAAATTAGAAAGTGTAGACGGGTCAGGCACTTGGCACCCTTGATCAGCTTATGAGTAGCACTTTCATATAAGTATGGTCCCGGCTATGACAAAACCAAACTTCAGGCCAACTTATTTATCCAACATCTTTTCACCCACCATCTCTTTTGGCACATTTGGCTCATGGCAAAAGCTCTTACATATAGTATAACATTTTCGGATCTTATGCAATAAATAAATTTTGGCAAAATGTCCTTTGATAAGATGTCCCAAAGTTAAGATGTCTTATAATTGAGTTCTATGGGTATATAGATTTGAAATGGATGTTTTGACTGTGAATGAGATGCACTGACCCCGCTATGCACTAGGTGTGGTTTATTAAACGTAGATCTTAGCAAAGGGAATTACAATTCTCAACAACAATTACACTCCGAGTTTCACACTGTGTATCCCAAGTGGAAGTGACTTGAGAGCATTTGCAAATTTTTAAATTTTTTTTGAGATTTTCGCATTCTAGTAAATTGCTCTTAGAGACATTCACTCTTAGCGAGCGAAAATCAACCAAAAGTCGAGCCACACAAAAAATTCACTATACATATTTCAAAAATGTGATAAAAACAGTTTTATTGCGCATTCGTCTTCTCTTTTTTTTGCTTTACTTTTTACTTTGCAGAAATAGATGCTCAATTAAACAAGCGTACTATTGACATAAGTATTAGATGTTCAAGCTGCTGACAGTTTTCACACTTATCCCAACGAGACATAAATATATGCGAAAGAAATCAAATCATATTTAAAGTTGCATTTGTATTCCAATAATAGTCTTTAAATGCAAACGGATCTCCCTAATCAGCTCTGTCGAAGATTGCCAAAAGAGGGAGACACTTTCTTTGAGCCAATATCAACATTCTAACACTCCACACATTGAAGTTGTGTCATTTGTGTAGACGATGATGTGATCAAAGATTAATTTTTGTATGTGTCCATTTTGTTTGCATTCTTTGGTTAAATTCTCGAACCGTGGGCTTTGGATCGTATTGTTCTTAGTCTATTACCTATGTATTTTTCTTCTTTGGTAAAATCTAAATTTTCTATTAAATAAATATATAATAGCCTGTACGGTACGCGTCAATGTGAACGAAACTTTGGTTCTCTCTACTTTTGCGATTAATAAAGCGGACATGTTTTAGTCAAAAACGTTAAAAATCTAAAGATTTTCAACAGACTGTGGCAAGTTCAAGCTCTCACATAGACGAACTATACGAATATCTGAAAACGTGGTCGTGGTGTCTGTTAAGATTCGAAGGTATTGGTAAATTTACCAATTTACTAATTAGTTAGCTTGGTTGTATAGCTTCAGTCATCATTCTGCTGTCTTAAATCTATTTTTTTAAGGCGATTAAAAAATAAATAAAAGGAAAGTTGCAACATGCTTAAAAGGGGTTGGGTTAAAAATTCTGAATGGGTCAAAATTATTTTTCAAAATTCTGCAAACAATAAATAAATTTTGAAAAATGTTAAAAGGCGCGTGCTTTTGAACATTTTTCAAAGTAGAATTTTGAAATCATAATTTCGACCCGCTTTAAACTCAATACCTAGTTTTATATTCTTGTGGCCTATACGGTTTATCAGAGAAAGTACCACTGGTTAGGGTTCTTACTTTTCACAAAATTTTGCAAGTCCAGCGAACTCTTTAGAAAAGCTTCAGAGTTGGCTTTTACTTAAATTGCCAATAGCTAGGAAAACTATTAGTTTCTCCTAAATCGAACAATACCTATTATTTATTACATAAGTAAATATTTGCATTCAGATCAATTGGTAATGTAATAGAAATAGCACAGACCGTCAACAAGCTTATGCATTGTTGAATTTGATTACCATTACCTCCATCCATTTGCTGCTCGTAGAGTCTCTTCAAGTTTATAGTTTGAAAGAATTTATAGACCATGACACTTTGTCTAGAAACCGCACTTCTCCCTCCGCATGTTCGATAAAAACTGTTGCCTTAACGGGTGGAAGTGCGTTTCCATAGCTCTAAAGAGAGGCCTCAGGTTCAATCCCCGAAAGCACACAAAAATTATAACTTAAGGTATAAGATAATAGCTGTCATTAAGAGCTTCTCAATTCAGCCGTTCGGAATCGACATCCAAGTGTAGGTACCTTCCCTTCGGCGCAAAAATATACTAGCTAACTAAATAATACGCACCAACTAATTTTGTATATTCGCATGGTTAAAACTGCATCAGTATAAAGTCCAAACTGCAATTTTTTTTACTACTTTTACCCCTTTTTATATTAGTCTCCTAATTTGAGGAAGGCATGGCAAGCTTCGGTGCAACAAGTTATGAGACATTTTTTGGTTTTGGTTTTGGGAACTCCAGAAAGGCTTGGGTCTATCTTAATTTAAGAATGAGAAAGTTTCGAATAAACGATGAAGTTTCCTTCAAAAATTATCAAGAATACGAACTCTTACGGTTTGATCTACAAGATGACTTTGGTGCAAAGCGCAACTAAATTTGCGTAGTGGGCGCTGCTCCTACAGTATTGTAAGTTGAGTCCACTGGAACTCATGTGGTAATCTTTTAAAATATGCCATTTTTATCACTGCAGACTTCATTGACTCACTCACAGGTGCGAAAAATTAAACCGCCCTTCGAGTAATATTGTTTTCTCGTTTTTGAAACTAATGCAAGTCATTTGTTTGAAAGTTCCCCTTTATCCCAGCAAACTAACTGTGAATATTCATTTCGAACTAATGCGTTGTCAGCTTTCAAATCATACAAAAGCAATTTTTTAACCTGTCTTAATTACAAACTCGGAAAACAAATGTCCCGTCCCGGGCTGTTGCATTTCTCATATGTTTCCCTCTCTGTGCACGCAGCTTGGGTGACACTTCCCTGTTGGGTTGTCTCGCACCTCAGGCAAAAGTGGAACACCAGCTGCACTTCATTTTCAATATTTTAAAAGCATTCAATTTCGAATGCAACAACAGTCTTCTCTTCCAGTTGGTTATTATTAATGTCCTTTAGAATTGCTGTTCGAGAACGCACAACTATACAAAAGTATAGAAGGGAAACGAACCTTCTGCAGGTTGCATCTTCCCATGACAGACTGATGTCAAGAATTCTAATTATTTCAACGAGTTTACGAAGACTGCGCGTCGCAATGGGGTATGGGTGAAAAAATGAAGATTTTGCTCTTCTAAATTGGAATAACGAAGCTGAGGACATCGTTGGAATCTCCTTCTCAGCGCTCTTCAATGAATAATCTCCAACATAGACGGATCCACCGCCGCAGTGTATTTTATTGAATAAATCTACCCCCAATCTGGTTCATCGTTTTTAAAGGACATTGCTTTCGGATCCTTCTTGTTTAGTCTTTAGAAGTATCAATTTCGCGGAACCAAAGATATCCGTGATGGCTAAAAAAAAACAATCTGGGCATCTAATGACAAAGTCGAAAAGAAAATCCAATCTCGTCAATCTCAAGAGGATAGCAAAATAGGCTACACTTCTTGTGTAAACAGTTATTTAATGGTCCTTTTGACGACATACCCACCAAGGAATTCCATTAGTTGCCAATGCCGCCCCCGTCGCCGCCGGTGTGTCCTGATGCATTGAGTACGGAAATACGGAAACTAATATCGGATTTGATTGGATTGTGTATAGGTACGGACATATTTCAATTATTTTCTCCGGAAGGTAGTGTCCCACACCAAGGTAATGGCAAACTATTCAATGGCCGCAAGGTTTATTGACCTGAGCACTCCTCAACCGAGAACGAATTGAGTAAAAATAGGATCGGAACAGGATACAACTTCGTGAGATGCCGTCGATAATTTGGAGCAAAGTCATGACATGGCATACTAAGTTTCCTGTCTAACATATTGTTTTCGGGCTTTTAGCTTAATTAATCGGTCCACTTGTTGACAAAACCGGTGTGATGAAGTACATTTATGTCGATGAGTTGCCCGGTGGTGGCTGTGAGCGAAAATTGTATATAAATAGCTTTGGGGTGGTGGTTGTCGGGGAGCTTTCTGGTCCACGTGTTGGATGTTCAGGCTTTGCGTACATAATGTTAAGCTATATTGATTCGATTCTGATAAAGAGTTCATTTTGTGCGCACTGTGAAATATTTTTGTGCATAAAACGCCCGTACATTCTGATGTTGATACCTAATACCAGATACTTCCGTCAGAGGTCGTGAGGATATTTTGGATTTGAAATGAATTAGAGTGACGGTCTTCATAGCCAGAGTTTTCTTCATTTGATTTCTAGTGACATTTCCCTACCTAAGTTAAAAGCAATGCTGAGATAGAAAAAGTCCATCACTGGCTGAGAATTGTCTTGTGATTCTGTTGAATTCGTCGGTGTTACTTCTGCTTGACAGTATTATTTTATTTTCCCCGTTTGAACCCATTTAAACCGCATCCAATTATTTACTCGCAAATACGCAAGTGGCATCAGCTCACTATGTGTCCCACCAATTACGTCAATATCTTTGTTAAGGGGTTGAACATATTTTTAGAAGATTTTATAGGGTATTTTGGTTTGTGAGTTTCAATGCCTTTCTGGAACGATGCTGTTTAGAAGTCACATGACAGCGAGTGCGTCGTGTCTTGTTGACATCAACGTCCTCGATTAATTCATCATGGTGCATTTCTTTTTGACGACCTTCAAAAGCGGACGAATTTTCTAGGGATCCAAAGACGTGCCTCTGTTTCTATTTTAATATTCAAAAGGTGTCCTGAAATTGCCGGAAAAATTTTATTTAAGGGAAACATTTTTTTTTTTAATTTAAGCATAAAGTAGATATGATAGGGAAAATGACCTCCACTGCATTGTTGGCACCTACGTGCCCTTCTGTCGAAATTTCCCATGATCATTTTCCACAAATGTGACTGACTTTCGTCCTCCTTCAATGAACGGGTGGAGGTAGACTTTTTGACACAGACCTTTGACTTAAAATAACCCTATAGAAAGAAATCCATTGGTGTTAAATAACATGATCTAGGAGGCCTATTTCGATCACCGAAACCAGGGAGTACACGACAAAGAAATATCTCCCGGTTGTAGGACATATCGCACTGTCTTGTTGAAACCACATGTTCACACCAATATCATTCAATTTAGGCAGAAAGAACTCGGTTATCATTTTTAAATAAACATCCAACCAAACAGTGACACCTTGTGAATACATTTTTTTTCCCCAAATATTACGTATTGTCTCTGAACTCAAATTGGCCGCAATTTTGACCATTAAAGAAGCCATCAAGAAGACAATAAAACATTATTCAACGACTACAAACAAAAATCCTACGAACGATAGTCAATGAACCATGACACATTAATAATGAAGACCTGCAGCGCGATCTCAACATAACCACCATATTAAATCAACAGATATAGCGTGCAACGAATTTTATGTTCTTAGAGCTTGTATACATGATTGGAGAAGCTCAACCTTGAGTCTATGATAATAAAGGCCCAAATATGTTTCGTTCTCGATGAGGAAACATTCACTGTAGCTCAGGATACCAAAAAAATGTTGGGAAAAGATCTAGAGCGACCGACAGTTAAAACGTGTAAGTTAAAATCTTTTGGGAGTGAATGCATGAAGGTAAAAAGTCAAATTAAAATCGAGTATAGTTTATTAAAAAACTTTTGAATCTCAGACCTAGTAACCAAGTTGTACTGAGAAAAACAAGGCCAAGCTCCCACTTTATGTCGGAAAGCAAATCAACGCATTTGAGGACTGATAGAATCCGATGCGATACCTGCCTACATCATCTGCAAAAAAAAGAAATTGAAAGATCTTTAATATTAAGCGGACTAATATACTCAAGAAAAGAATAATTAAACCAATGTAGCTGTCCACAAGTTTGAAATTATCCTTCACTAACCTTCAGTACTTGTCTTCTTTGTTTAAACCGGTCTAACATGAAGCCATGCATTTATTGCCCGGTAATTCCTACTAAAAGCACTAAAGCTTGATTTATTAATACAAACCACACATAGCAATACTGTAGTCACTGAACTATTTTCCACATGAAAACAGATACACAGCCTTGGAGCTGTAAAGTAAACGCATCCCAACCATCTGTCTTTCCACTCGCACTTACATTCCATTCAGTGTAATTAAGGATAACCTCGGTAACTGAAACTTTTGATTGGCTCAACAAACACACATCTACTATAGAAAAATCCATGGGAATACCATGATTAAAATACGAAAATATTCTTATTTAACTTTGCTAAAAACTCAACTCGGCACTCGGAAGAACTGTGGATATTCTTACGCTGCACTTACTAGAGCCCTACAAACACAAACATACAAATCTGTGCGCATTTTCATGTTCCCCACTAGCTCATCAACCAGAAATTAACTTTCTTTTCCAGTTTACCGACTCATGAAGACAGTGTATACCTTATAACCCCCTTTTGCTGAAAACAGAAAAAAACCACCGAATATACCTACCCTTTGAAAATAATGAGTTCTCATTGCTAAGGGTGTAGCTACGAAGAGAAACTTATAAACTCTGAAGCAAAGCACTTTTGAGGCTCCCTAGTCTTGTTCCCAAGGAAGAAACAGTATCACATGCTCCCCGCCCTTATGGTACGTAATTTACCCAAAGTCACGAACTGATGAATGCGTTCACACTAATAGCAAACAATCCCCACCACCACGACACTCCCAGGGTGCATAAATTGGAGCTTCATTCTTTCCGCAGAATTTGACATACTTTGGGTGTAACATTACCCACAGAATTTACCACGTCTTGGAGTGGATATATTAAGTGCGTTGTGCGTCAACAGCGCGCGAGAAAAACATTACCCAGTATTGTGTCTAAGGTTGCATCAAAGTTATGCTTGTGGCACACGTGTCACACTCGCACCGATTGAAGGATATAGCGCTCGGTGACTGCTTATTAACTTTCATTACATAGCGCAAATATTGAATGCCTATGTTTTTCTGCCACATGCCACTTGACATTTTTATACGATTTGACAAAGCACGCTTCATGTTGGGCATGTGCCATATTGAATCTGACATCATCATGCTGTTGCGTTTTGATTGATACCGGTAAATATTTATCAAAGTGTTCTTCACAACGGTCACCAATGAAAACAGCAAGAGAAAACAAACTTTAAAGATCATCGAAAGGACACTCACAAAGGAGACGACACTACTTGACAGCGCCAGCTCCTCTGAGCTGAAAAGTTGTCACTTATACGGAAATGAGAACATCGTTCGTTGTTCGTTGATGTGTAAGGAAAAACCGTTTTAACAAAAAAAATAAAAATAAAAAAAATATTCACCGAGTATCTTTGATACTTATTACGGAAAATGGGAAATACTAAAAATAATAATTGGAGGACGAATTATCGGTTCAAAGAACTTTCAAACTCCGGTCAACTTTAAAAAGTTTTTGAGTGTCTACCTTTGTAAGGGTGTGGTGTTTTTCCTTTTACTGCTTCCAATCCTTTTAATTGTATTAAGCTATAAATTGGCAATTTCGTTTCGAGTCACAGGAACATGAAAGGTCAAAATATTGCATCGGAGGTATGCCGTCAACTTTTCGCCTCTAATTATTGATCTATTGAAGTTTTGTCCGTGAGTTTTCGTTCAAGTGGTAAGTTATAAACACACTTAGTCTTTTTTTTACTTCGTGGGCTTAAATTTCTCTTAAAGGTAGGTGGGTGTGGTTGTTTTGAAAAACTTAACTATATAGACCACCATTGCCGGCTCTCTTTTCGTCAACAAAAAAACTCAACGAACACCACTGGGTTTTGTTTCCACAACTCAATTCAACTTTTTGTTGGTGATTGTAGTTTCGTCTGGTGGATGTCCAATTCAGCTTAAAAACCTCAAAACTTCTAAAATATTGTATTGGAAAGACCTCTTCTCTCACGGCTATGACGGGTCACAGGGGCATTCCAGGGAATTTTGGGTCCGACTAACTAAAACTACACTACTATGTCAACACCTGAAGAGGATGAACAAAAGAATGATACCATTCCCCAATATTCTTTATACTCGTATGCCTTGTCTCAAAAAAGAATGTTCTAACTTGGAATCAGTTGCATTAACGGTTTTAGTTAATAGGTCTATGCGTTATCGAAAAGGATCAATCTGCCCGATGGTACCCTACCTTCCTACCATTAAAAGCTTCGGTCCACAATTGTCTACACAATATATCTGCAGTCTGCCAAAAATATTCTATTCGCGACTTCAACACCTTTTAAGGAAAATCAAAAGTCGGAAAATCTGCCGAATGCTAGGAACTGTCGAGACTGCCTTCTCAGCTTTTGATTAATTGAAAATGTCGCTTATATCATATATCGTCGTATGTCATTCCTGGTGAAATTCGCTGGGATATGAATTTTATTTTGCGTTCAACACAATCGTTTCTTTAATTAAAAAAAAATCTTACCGAGAGGCCTTTGATATCAAAAAACGACTTTAGTCAAAGTGACGCTATGCGAAACGCACAAGTAAACATCGGACCGGAGGCGCAATCTTTCTAAATTTTTAGAGTATGACATCGATATTGACATTATTGGTAGAACAATGGTATTTAAACGGAAGATGGAAATAAGGGTTTGGCGATAAATGAGTGCAAAACCAAAGCGGGACATAAAATATAGATAAATTGGAAGAACGTCAGAATCGTTTCTTAACTCAGTGCTGCAATAGTTTTGATAGTATCGTCACAGCAAAAGTTAAACATAGAACAACTCTTGTCAATTGCCACCTCTTTCGGCTGACAAGGAAATACAGCGGATAGTGGAGCCCTTTTCCTAAGAAATGAATACATTTTGTATAAGAACCTGATCATTCCCGTCTAGCTGAATGGCGCCGCAGCTTATCCAGGTCGTATATAAATATTATAGGTCGTTTTGAGGAAACCATCTTCAAGTGATTTTCGGTGCAGTAGCAGTGGTCTTTCTGCATTTGAAATGGAGGTGCGGTCTTCCTTGTCGTTTCGAAACTGAAGGCTCACTCAGAAAAATCACTTTGTTAGATTCAACCGACTTTCGGTTAAAACAACTAAGTAATACTGTTAATATAGCTCCTACAGAGTTAGTGGACTAAAAAATAACCAAGTCAACCTGTTCGGAAAATCGGTTAAAAATAGCTAATTTATCAATTTCCGCTCTAAATTTTCTCAGTTGTAAAAACCAAACTAAAACTGTTTGGTTGATATTAATTTAGAAACATGGTTGATAAAAATTAATAAATTATTGTTTCACAGTTTGCGTTACCCACTTTTTGATTCGGTAGTTTTTAACAACGAGTACTCGTTTTTGTTCTTACAACAGAGCCTCAGTTAATTTTAATCCATTCAGGGACAATTTTTGAGCGTGCTATATTCGAAAATCTTCTTACTTACTTTTACTTAACGGGCTCCCGACCCGTGGAGAGTCTCTGCCTGAGACACTGCAGCCTTCCATCCTCTGCGATCCCGGGCACGCTGCTTCCAGTTATACAGACCAAGTGCTCTGGCATCCGCGATGGCTTGGTCTTTGAAACGGAGGTTCGGTCTTCCTTGTCGTCTCGAACCTGGCGGCTGGGATTCGAAGATCCTCTTAGCTGGAGCATTATTGTCCATTCGCTCGATGTGGCCGAGCCAATGTAGTCGACGTATTTCGGCCTTTTGGACTACATCCACATCTTGCTTGCTCATAGAATTCGCGGTTGTATCTTCTCCTCCATTCGCCCTCCTCGCACACAGGACCAAAAATCCGCCGAAGAATTTTTCTTTGGAAGGAGCCCATCAGCTCTCCCTTCCTGCTTATCGTCCAGCACTCGTCGCCATAAAACAGAACTGGCAGGATAAGGGTTCTGTAAAGCATACATTTTGTCCTTCGAGTTAGGAGTTTTGAACCCAATTGCTTCGCCAAACCAAAGTAGCAGCGGTTTCCTAGGGTAATTCTTCGCCGGATCTCCACTAGGATGTCATTTGTGGAGTTCATGTTTACTCCGAGGTAGATAAACTCCTTATCCTTAACTACCTCGGAATTGTTGCTATCAATAGTGACGTTCTGTCCTAGGCGGTGGACAGATGCTTGTTTGTTTGTTGATAGCGAAAATCTTCTTAGCTGGATCTTTATTATTCATTGCCTTGATGTCCAATGCGGCCGACTTCTTTTGGTTTTTTGAATTTTTTTGGACAAATTTTGCTGAGCGAAAACATTTTTGGCATAAAAATATACATATATAGTTGCTGCGGTACCTCAGGATTTAGTTTTAGGCATAATTCTGATATGAAGAAGGTGCATTGCACTGGAGGAACTCTGCTTATTTATTTTAATTACAGCTTAAATTTTCGGATATAATTATAAGCCTTGGATGCAAGCTGAATCGATCCCAAAATCTGCTATAAATCATGTAAATTTTGTCGTTGCGCTTATTTATGCCGAATTACATACTTTGTTATTGTTTGCTTGTATTATGTAGAGAAAAAACTTACACCGAATAAGACTTGTGTTTGATTTTGCCATAGATTCCCTATATAAGATTCTCAATCTCGTGACAAACTGCTTAAAATGATATCAAACACCCTACCCTACCGTTTCTTAAATTTCAGCTTTTGTTTAATTATATTTTATAAATTTAATTTTAACTTCACCTTGGTCAGTAGATTTATAAATAAATCTATGTAACTTTAATCTACAGCTGTTGAGCTTCAATGAACCATTTGTATTTTGCAAAAAAAAAACAAACTAGGTATATAATTTAATTGAAGCAGAAGGGGACCTGAACTGACACGGAGTGTGCTACTGGGACTGTAGCAACACCTAAGACGAATAAGAAGAAGTGACAAATTTTAATTAGTTTTATCACTTATACGGAAGTATTTTGTATAAATAATTTAAATGCCAACTTATTCCATTAAATAACTTTAGGTATTCATCAAATCAAACCTCCTATCTTAATAATATTCATCGCAAGAACCAAGTATGTTATGGTACATTGACATACCAAGGAGTACAGGAAAAGAAGACAATGTACGCGTACGTGCGACTAAGAGTAATAACTTTTTATGTATTATGTATTGCGAATCTCATTGAAATGGCACAGTTCGCAGATACGCAGTTTTTCTGACAATTCTTTCACGCATACAGCGGTATTATACTGAATAAATATTTATGCACGTTCGCCTGACGTCAACATAAAATATTCTTCCGAAGGCCGCCCGTTTCTTGGCCATTGTAAACTCCAATGGGTTGGCATTTGTTAACACCGCTACTGCTCGTAGGCTAATGAGGTATAGCCACAATTAGAAAACCCACGAACGTCCTGTTGCTATAATGTTTTCCACTGTAACATAGTTACATCGCAGGTTTTCATATAAAGACAAAGAATGGTAGTCGAAGCGGTGGTATTTCATTCAAATCGACATGCCCAAAAATTCAATCAGTAGCCTGTTGCCGTATTTGACATCACACCACAATGTTAAACCGTGCTCTTTCACACATATTTACAACGGAAATAGTATCAAGCAGGATCAGGTCACGATTGACGAGAACAAATCAAATAACTACGAAGCTGCTTGGGTTTTAAATATATCGATATTCATGGCGATATGTCAAACACGTTCATTCAACCGCAAGAACCGGTAGTTAATTTGACACCCTACAGATGGCAGATTGGCCTTTTGTATACAGAAGACACATTGTCCTCTTCGTCTTCATCTTCAGTGGAAAGACAAATAGTAACGTGAGTGGTGCTCCACTCCAATATGGTGTATGGTGTATGGTGTAGATATTAATGAAACCGAGACCCTAAATATCTGTTCACCATTCAGCACTCGACATTAATTTTCTCCCAAAGCCATGTCTTTCGACAGTACAACCGCCTTGGTACATAAATATTTTCACTTCATATGCCATGAAATATTCAAAAAATTTGCAGTCAACAATTTTGCTCCGTTGGAAAACGACTGACACCCTGCTGTTAGATGGTGGTGGTCAGGTAGGCAGTAACTTAAACGCCAACGCACTGAAGATGTTCGCTTTACCATGACGCCAAGATTCTCGCCCTTGGAAGGGAAGTTATGGGGAACATTTTTGTGCCGTTTTTTTATTCTGTTTTCATTGGCAAACATTACGCGATGCCTTAACACTTTATCTTGCATGCACCAGTTGAACAATAATCCCAGTAACGTTCGTCCTAGAGAATGTGAAAAACAAATTCACAGCGGTCGTAGCTAGTCCTTTTTTTTGCGTGAATATGATGTGGCGTGGTTGTGTAGCCTGACATCACAAAGCAAATGCTATTAAAATGAAATATTTACCCTTTACTTCTGTGTTTACTACCCTAGAATGGAATAAACGAGCTGTGCGAAAATTCCCACTGAATAGGATGGGGCGAAGAGGAGTAGCAGGCCTCCGTCTTCACCCCATCTTGGGTGTGTGAGTTATTACAAAGACATTTCTTCGCACACAAGCAGCCACCCGTATGATATATGCAAGACTTACGGGGAAGCATTTTTAAAGGCAAGTCTGAGACGTAAGGCAAAGGGGAAAATGAAATAAAGTCTAGCCAAAACTGGAGTGGTGTACCCGGGGCTTTCAAATTTTAACTTTAAGGTTATTGAATAACTTGGGAATACTTGTGATAACAGAAGTATTCGCATCCCTTAATCATAATTAAGAACAAATTAGACAAAATAAGCACGAGCCCATATGGACTATCCCTGTGTGTTTTGAAGTAAGGGCAAGATGAGACAGAGTTGAATACCAACCCCTAAATAAGATCAATAATTTTGTTGAATAATTGTGCTCGCAAACGTTATTTTTTTTTTCTTGTTTCGATAGTTCTTTGTCGAGAAGGAAAAGTTCGAACATAAAATTAAAATCTAATGCAAGAAGAATGTGTTCCCGTCCAGACAAGATCATGTAAAAATAATTCATTCCATTCTGGCGTCTCGCCTTGCTTTAAGCTGTCTATAGACAAGGCCGCGTGATTAGAGTCATGTGGGGTAACTGGACGCTATTTTTTTTAAAAACCGCTTGGAAATAACGATTTTTGAAAATGCAGAATTTAATAGAAGTTTTTGTGTTGTGTTTCGTGTGACAATAACAGGCATTAAATAAAAAAAAAAAACGATTCGTTTTGTTAAAATTATTATTGATTCCTAAAAGGATCATAGTGGTTTCTGTGTAAGTTGTAATTCAACGAACACTTTACATATATCAAATATCTTATTTTGGTATTTTGTTTGATTGAAAATTAAATTGTTTTACCTATGTTTAAGTGTAGCTAAAAGAACAGAAAAACACAATTTGAGGCAAGTGTCCGCAGAAATTCAGGGGCCCGTTTGCGCATGCAAACAGGTATCTCTCGATCAAAAACTAGTTCAGGTTGTATAAAAGAAACTAGGAATAACCGTAAGAGCTGTGTTCATACTCATGAAGGTGCTAAAATGTTTGCGCATGCAAACAGGTATCTCTCGATCAAAAACTAGTTCAGGTTGTATAAAAGAAACTGGGAATAACCGTAAGAGCTGTGTTCATACTCATGAAGGTGCTAAAATGTTTCACAAAGATAATTTTATGTATTGTTCCGTTTTCTTGTGAAATAGAAATACATTTTTACGCTTATCCTTTTTTTTATCTGAAAATGTATAAATCTGCTTATTTAATAAAAACAAAATGAACACGATCGTTTATCCTGTATAAACTTTGATTTTTAAAGCCTGCAGACATTGACCATTGCTTTGATTTTTTAATAAAAAGACAACCTAATTTGTTTACATTGATCATTATTTACTTGGCAAGAAGTAACTAAAACCTGAAAATTTAAGATCGAATTCAACTTTATTGTGTTGAATCCATATTTCACTTACAATAGTGCTTCAAAATCAAAAGTGCGTACACTTGACCCACATACTTTTAACATTCTCGATTATGTAGTTAGAGAAAGATATTTTATTTGTACAAAATTTTGAACTCAAGATGTTAACCAATTCGAATATTACGATGATAGAGGATTACCTAATCTGGCAAGATAATCTGGAGTTGTGCTTCTGACTTTACCACCACATTGCTCCATTGCTCGCATAAAATGTAGCCATTGGGCAGGACAATGTTTGGTCCATATAAAACATTTTTCAAAAAGGCTGCCATCGAATGGATGCTTATGAACCCAGGTAAGCTCATGTCAATCTACAGCATTGCTTCAATAGTCGGCAAAGCTTATTCAAAAGCTTTTAACCAGCACAACATTATAAAAGGATTTGAAGTTACTGTGGCCTGTACGCGAGCACATATTTCAAGAAAACGAATTTTTGGGTAGCTATGCTACGGATCGACCATGCCCTGATGACACAACCTCTAAATGATCTGCGAATGTTGATCCATTAAATGTTGCCTCACTAAATAACCATAGCCCTTCGCCCGAAGTATCTCACACATAGGCTATTACATCGAATTATAATTTCAAGTCACCGGAATTAATAAAACCATTTCTAAAGGCCCCTCCACGAAAATACCCCGCCAAACGTGAAAGAAAAAGGGGAAAAGAAGAACTCTCACCGACACCCCGGAAAAAGATTAGGTTGAGGCTAACACATCAAAAAAATGCAATGGTAGTTCGCGAAAGCCCGAGAAGAAGAAAGTGTAAGATGAATCATCCGATACCATTGAGCTGTCATTAAAGCTCCCCCAAACACCAAAACCAAATAAGAAAACCTGTGGAACAAAATGATGACAGCAGCGAAGCAGACTTTAGCGAAGAAAATGAGATGACCATTGACGGAATTTTTAGGCTATTCAAAGAAAAACATTGAGACCATTCAATACGTTTTGTTTATTGTAGCCTGTTAAATTGTTTTCTATTTTGGTTTGATTAAAGTTTTGATTAATTTTGCTTAAGATTGAATATTTACTGTGAGCAGTCCAAGGTACACACTGGCTTGGTGTATGGTACACGTACTATGTGTACCTTAGAACATCGAGATGCATTTTTCTTAAACTGCATTTAAAAATGACATGAACATTCTAGATAAAATCTGAAATGTTTTGTTGCTTTGAAAATATTCCAAGTTTTGGTGCGTAGCCTTTTTAAACTGATAAAGCAATTGAACAAAAAGAAAAAAATACTTATATAAAATTTAGTTCAAGGAACACTATCCTCCCCTACTATCATAAAAAATACAATAACAGCTTCGGTAACTTCTTTTTAGCAAATATTACCCACTTCTTATTGTTTTTTCAACCATATTGAATATGCACCTTAAAATAATGCCAACCACTTGCTTGCGGCGTACACAATCAGAAACTCCGACTTCATATTCAGTTTGCAACTACTGCTAATGCAAATTTAAAAACAAATCTCTGACTTCTTATATATATGTTCATGTAAAAATATCGGTATTTCACAAACCCTGCTTCCAATCAAAGGCAACTTAAAACAACGTGGCTAATCTATACTAGTCAAAAATATAAACATAACCTTACAGTTCAGAAAATAGAAACTCCTGCTACACTTTTCCTTGTAGCTATAGCTTGTACTCAAAAATCTTATAAAAGTGTAAGAGCATACAAAATAGTACAGTAGGCTCTTACCTCTTACAACTCTCTAACTAGAACTTTCGACAATACCCTGTTACTCAAAGCTTCAACTGCCATGATTAGATGAACCCAAAAGTAAATTTCCTTTTCCTATATTATATGCACCGTTTCTTTTATCTACTATTGTTTCTCAAAGTTTTACCTAGGTACCTACCTAATGAAATAAAAAAAACAACCAGCCGAACTCCAGATGAACGAGAAAGTTTCGTTCGAATAATTTTTATTAATATTAGCGGTTGGCCAAAAAAGCTTCGCTCTACTGTATAAAATTGTAATTCGTCGACCGTCAGACGAATTGTCGTGATGTGAGAATTGGACCTGAGGCATATTATGGGCCATGTTATTTTCATCCGAAAATAATAATTAAAAAAAAAACACTTTCGGCAGCCTGAAAACAATTTTACTATTGTGCTTCGTGATGTAATTTGTTTTTAAATAGACCTGCCAGTTATATACCTATTTTTTATGAACTCCGAACTTGACAACTGTCGGTTATTTTCCGACTGTTTTACAAAATTGTTTATTATGAAGAAGAAATTTAACAATTATCCAGTTGTTAGTTGTCATTTATCGAAATTATTTGTAGGTATTTTTATGAAAGATTCCCTCAAAGATTGCTATAGTAATACATATATACGTTATCCAACCATTTTTGGTCATATGAATGGATGTGTGATACAAAGTGTAACTCTTCTATTTTAAACTGCATCTCGAACGTTTCGCTCACACTTTTACACTCTCTGTCTTTATACTTACTCTACTACACTCTCTATCTTTTATCTCGTAACAATTTTAAATCGACTGACAAATATTTATATCAGTTATTGCTTTATTTTTGAAAGTACATACTCCCACTCTAAATCGACTGGTTTTCATCTACACAACTGAATTTCCTTCTAAGCACAGACATGATATCGACAAAATGCCATTGGCGAATACAAAGCACTTCGCATTTGAAAACAGTAAACAAAGCTCAAAAGAAAAATATCCCTTTACCAGCATAAGATATGTACATATATGTATATCGTTTGCCGCAGACATAGCGAGAACAAAACAAAAAAATCAACAAACATAAATAATCAAATTCCCTACATATGTATAAACTCATAAAGATGCCAACGCATGAAACAATGAAAGCGAAGTTGACAAAAATATAAAAAACAGCCTCCTTCCAACCACATCATAACTTTGTATCCTTTCAGGGTAGATTATACTTGTTATTCCCAAAAGACTGATTTAGGCAATATTAAGAACAATGGATCTGTATAAAGTCAGTCCCGTAAAATAGTTGATTATGTGCTTGTGCTTGTGTCTACCTTTTTTTCTATGCACGGATACTGTTTAGGCCAGACGTCTGTACAATTGTTTGGTTTTGTTGAGACTTTTCAAAGATAATGCAATATTCTGGATACTGGAAGGACCAAACAATGCTTGGAGAAAAGGGTAAAACTGGCAATATAATATACGTCTGAACTCTGAAAAATCTCTCTAATCCAATTGAAAAGTTCGCTAAACAAAAGACGTCTGCTGACTGCAAAAACTTTCATACTTGGTTTGCTTTCATTTCATACGTTGGTTTAATGTATACGGTTACCGTATAATGGGCTACCTATATAATACACAGCTCTTTACTATGTGCGATGTGCTTGGTAAGGTTTTAAATCCAAATAACACAATTTATTTAAATATATTGTGAAGATGATAAAAGCAAATTGTATTCAAAATTTAAAAATTTGATACGGAAATCATTTTAATATTAAATTTCTCCAAGTTTGAAATAACTTTCTGGAAGATTTCACATGCATCTACTTACATGATAGACTTATACCATGTTCCCACCAACGTACCTAATTTAGTCAGTAAATAGTAAATAACGTAATTTATGAGATGAAGCTGTACCTGGGGATTGTACTCTATAACTATTTAGTTCTAAATTATATTTAGATATGGAATGCGATTTTCGGTTGGGACATCCGTCGTCCTGCTTCAGCTTTTTTCAGTTCATTGTCGATGAATCCTTCTCAGTTGCGCAGCCTCACATTTGATTAAGGCATCGCATAAATCATTTAAATTTTATTTTGCACTGGAATTTTCCCAATCTTACACGAAACAAAAGTATCTACCTGTTACAACTTTGCATTGTCTTTGAAAATACAATTTATACAATTTAATTTTTGTTGATAGATAAAACCACTTGCCCCTGATTTTGAAAAACCACGTTCTTCCGCACCTCAAACTGCATCTGCAACTTTAGCAAAACTTGTGCTTTTAAACCAAAAAATACACACTTGCAAACAAAAAAAACAATGATCATAATACGTTCATTTATGTTTTCAGCAACTTTTGCTCTATTGATTCAGACACAGCCGCTTATTGCTGATTTAATCAAATAATTTTTTGGGCGACTATAGACCCAAAAAATCATCGAATCAACACTAAAGTTGAGAGAATAACAGTTCAGACTGCACACATAATATGACAGGTGTGCCGATAATCGAATAAAATTCATCAAGAAAACAGATTGCTTTGGTGGTGGAAACAATACTGTACCAGAATCTGTATTATAGCTTCTTACTCATGGTCATGACATCTGTTCCGTCGCCGTTCACTTTTCCACTTTTAAAATAAAAACACAAACAAAAAACATTTTGTTATTGTTGGGAAAAAGCTTGATGCATCAAAAATTCAACATTTATTAAACTAACTAGTGTCACTTTTGGCGTATACATATTCACAAAAAATAGCAATTTTGATTATTGGTTTTTGTGGATATATGTAAAATTTTCCATATAAATTACAATGTTTTTGTTTAGTATTTTTTTTGATATAGGTACCAGTATGTTCAGTTCACGGACCCCAACAAACAAAAAAAAGGGTAAATCTATATTCTGCACTATTTTGACGCATGTAGTTAACTAAACCAAAAAAAATCTGTGTCGTCAGTTTCGTAGACGTTTTAAACTAAAAGATGTATAGAATACGGGACACGCATTGGAGCTAAGAGTAACGGTCCCCAACACAATAATAGATGGGAAAGATGAAGTAAGATGGTTTTCAACATTTTTAGCCGATTACTGCTCTCAAAAATTAAGATAAAGCGCAGTCATTGGAGCAAATATTGAAAGAATAAGAAAATTGCAACATTCGTTGAATAAATTGAGATGATCCATTTGTAAAATTTTATTTTTTTTTGGCTTTTATTCTTTTTTTCTGGTCATTATTATAAAACAGCAGAAAGCATTCGAAACATATTATGTACTCTAGGAAATTACCCAAGTAGCATTCGAATACACATTTTAGGCCTGGCGACGTTCTGGTGTCAATTCGTGATCCCATTTAGGAACATATGTTTCGAAACAACGAAGTAACAGTTCCTATTTGGTTTCGGAAGTGGCGCAACACAAAGTAGGAATTATTTTTGACGCAAATCCTATGTACACACAAATTGGGAAGAATGCCATACCATATAATTTGTGACGCTATAATACGTCATTCATTTTGTGTACCTGTATTATATACCAATATAATATTCTGACTGCATCAAAAATTTCATTATTAAACAGAAAACTGCTACTGAAATTTTATGGGGAACATCATTTTGCCTTGAAATGTTACTAATGTACTTCGAAAAAAACCATGATCCTTACACAATATGCTGTATTTAATGAAAACTTTCTTTTAAAATTGTTTATGGTATTTTAAATGCTGATAAGGAGCATTATAAAATCAGTATAAAATAAATCTACGATGTGTATATAGACATAATAGTAACATTTTAACCTATTTAATTACACCATATCCACCAAAACAGTAAATTTAAAATTTCTTATCTTCCATATACATTTTTTTTTCAATGCAAAATGGATACCTAACAAAATATTCCCAATTAGGAATTCGTTCTTATTTGTGTAGCAAATAATCTATTGGGAATTGTGTTTATTCTGTGTGCCACAAACTTCCCAATCGGGAATCGCGTTTAATCTGTGTTGACAGTAAGTTTTTAGGAATTGTGTGCATGAACACGCATCTCCACACATTTTACACGCTGCGGACATAATGTTTCATTGAAGAAACAATTTTGACACAATAAAGAATCTGTGTAGACATAAAATCCCTAGATAGGAATATTCCTAAATGGGAAATGTTACCTAGCATTTGTCGAAAATGTTACTCATTGGGAATATTTTCTGGTAACAAAACCGTCTTAAAGACGTCGCTCATGACACATGACACATGAAGTCGCAAAATGCTCCTTGGGTAAGAGCCGAAAACATATTCCATATAGCTATTGCCTAAGATTTTATGTTTCAAATTTAAGCTTCACAGGCTTAATAGTCTTCGAGTTGTTTGAGAATGATTGGTTATTTAGATATTTACTTTTGGCTTCCGGATTGGTCAGCCAGCTGGATGACAAGTTCGAACAAACACCCAAGGGAATATTTTCAATAAATAACATTTCTTGACACGTTTTTAATGGGATTTTTTTTAGTGTTTTTTAATTTGTTTTTCGTTGCGATTTTAGTTTTTTTTTGTGGGTTTTTGAAAAGCTTATTTGAAGATTTTTTGATATGTATAACATTAAAATTTTTAAACATTTGTATTAATGGTTGTTTTTTTCAACGTTTTAATGTTTTTTCTTTCACGGGTTTTCTAATGGGTTTTTAGAAGGCTTAGGTTTTTTTTGTTGCGAAGTATTTGAATGCAATTTTTAACGCGATGTTGAAGCGTTTTTGACTTGTTTTCACTATTTTTTTTAACACCTTTTTAACGCATTTACTAGACTTTTAGAGTTTTTACTGTGCTTTTGAAGCTTTGTTTAATGATCTTTTTAATGTTAGATATTTTTCACCGTTTTCAAGTGCAGTTTAAAAAACGTTTTTAATTTTTGATCCGTTTTTGTAGATGCTTGTAATATGTTTTTTGAAATCTCTCTCTCTTTTTGAATGCGTTAATGACAGTATATTTGAAGGTTTTTTTTATTGTTTTTAGATGCACTTTTTGGGTTTTTCGATGGGTTTTTGTTTTTTTTAATGCGTCTATTTGAACGCGATTTCCGTCCTAGTTGTGTTAGCGTATCTTTTTTTCTTAGTAAGGATAATGATATCATCATAAGCCTACTGTTTCTACACAATTCCTTACTATTCAATTGCCATCGCTAATTCTTCTTAGTTCTTCGTTTAATTTGTGATGCGATATAATTTTAATATTTTAACGGGACTGACGTTGATGTAGTACTTTTTTAAGTACTTTTTATGGAAATATTGGCCCGAAAGTAGCCAATGTTGTAAAAAGTGAAAGCAGAGCATTTTTGAAAAGTCGTCACCGGGCGCCTTCAGGTAAAAAGTGTCCAAATGGTGACTAATGTCGCTCATCAGAGCAAGGGGTTTAATCAGTCTAAGGATTATTATGAAAAGTAATTTAAAAAGTGTATTACTTCGCCACAGTTTTTTCTCTGATTTTAAAACATACCGCTAATATTTGCTCTACAAGCAAGCCTTCTAGTACTCTACTTTTTGTCTTAGCGTTTGGCACGTGAATAGAAGAGGTAGCTTTCAAAGCAGAGTATAACCATTCGTGATCCACTCATTCATATTTAGTGTTCTCAATAAATATGACCTGCGCCTGTTTTGCAAACGTGTTCGTATCAAAAGTACCTACCTAACTTAACTTCATCTGCTAAGAAAAGATGAAGATTGAGTTAACAATATTTTCAACAGATTCTCATTAATCTTGAAGACAAATTTAAAAGTGCGTCAAGGATATACCTTTCTTTGTCTCATTTCCTTTAATTTATGCACGTGTATAGGAAAACCCAAAAAAAAGAAACAGTTTTTTTCCTTTATGTTAAATGAATGTATATTTCAATTCTGATTCTCCAGATTTTTGACCCTTGGAGTGAAAAAGGAAAATTAAATCGCAAACCACCCTCCAACAATAGCCAAACCTTTCGCCCTATACAGTGGCGCCTTTGTCCCTTGCGCCGAATGAATAAACCAAAATAACTGATTACGGTTTCCGAATTAAGGATTCTGTCGCAAGGTCCCTGCATCCCCATTGTAGTTCCGGAAAAAAAAGTCCTAATTCACTGTGAATACACAAAAGACCCGAATAAATTAACACACAGAAAGAGCCCTTTGTCTGTTTGAACGCATCACAATCAAAGTGTCGCGAACAGTGATTAACCTTCGCCGGATAGCAGAATAAAATTATAGTGCACTGAAGCTGAAGCTGTTTCCCCATTGTTTCTCGGTGCGCGTTGGCTTTGTAAATATTATTTATTGCAATCGTCAGTTTGAGAGCAATAGTTTTCCCTTCTGGGTGCGGGGAATTGTGCAAATGTCTGGTCATTCTAGAAGTGCGACGTCTATGGATTGTCACATCATTTTGGCTCCCATGGCGACACGACCGACGAGACAAATTTGATGATAATAATCGCAATTAAAGGACTCAGACAAATAAATTATATTGTGGTGGGCTGCCATCTCTCGCAGAGATTTATGATGCCGCAAACAGGTGCTGAGTGGTATTGGTTAGTCAGGCTCATAGCGAGTAACGTAGGACATAGAGGTACCTTACCTACTCATAAATTCGTTACTTGTCGGAGAGACGTGTCACAGTGAAGCTCGTTTGTAAATAGTATTAGTTTTATGTACTCTCGTTTGTAATGTTTGTTAATTGCGACAAATGTAAATAAATATTTTTGTGGGATCTACAAATTACTTTCCAGATCCAAAATTTATTTAACTTGATTATGGTGAGGTTGAATTATGAGAAACGAAAAATTGGTTGAATTCCCTTGGTATAGTCAAATTTCGATCGCAGTGACACAACAACTTTTCAGATACTTCATCAACTCCCCATATATACCTACAGTAGAATAACAAACCCCCAAATAGAGGGTGGCACATTTGTGAAGTGTTGTGGTTATAATTATACAATTCGAGCCAATGTCACGGAACGATTCTTTTATTAAAATCATTAGAAATTATACAGCAGATGCTTGGCGATATGTAAAGCTACCATTTCTTAACAAAAGCTTACTGTCCCCAGTTGCACACTCTAAGCGAAATTATTCAAAGGAATTGTATAACAAATGTCGCAAGCAAACATTATAATCGATTTCATAAACTGTAAAGTCTAAGTTGGATGGCTAGCTTTGCCTGACAGTGGAATTTCAGTTGTCTCGCCCTTGTATTCTGCAGACTGCAATTCTAATACAACATTTCCTCCCTCATCTCGACAGGGGTTTGTTTGGTTCTTGTTGATTTCACACGTCGTCCTTTTCACCTTTTGGTAAAGCTTTTGAATGTTGCTTCTGGATTAGGAGTTCTGTCGCGCTTTTCATGCTCTTTTATTATTCTCCTATGAAGCAGATAATCTAACCATCTCTTTGTAGAGCTCACGATCTACTCTCGATCTTATCTGCAGCAGTTCCTTTAAAGCGAATTGCTTTGCTGCACATGCTTGCTGGAACTCTAAATCAAACTAAGGGCTTTAATTTGCCAAAATCTTTTTAATGTTGGTCGTATTTAGGATATGCACACGTTTTGAGCTTGAAGAAACAACATTATGCCTTTGGTGGTATCACTTTTAACGTCTGCGTGAGTATGAGCCCATATAAGGCCGATGTTGACCATTTTGCCCAAGGTTTTCTTCCACTGCGCCACCTCTCTCAATCGTCTGACAAACATCCGAGAGTATAACTCTCATAAACGAGCTTCTCAATTAGCCGTTTGAACTCGGCATAAAACTGTAAATCGCTTCCATTCGTGCTAAAAAAGAAAACCTCACACAAAACGAATGGTTGTAAGAAGCTAGCCCTAGGGTCGCTACGGACCTGTTGCACCAACTATTTAATTATTTATTTTATTTGGCTTAAGTTCGAGTACAATGTTCATAGAATCGAAAAGCTTGCGATCAAATTTATAAAGCTGATATAGCATGGTCATAACAACGTCAATTGACTTGACACGCTTGAACATTGTTCTGATGAATATGTGACTGCACTCCGCCCCTCAGTAATTCCAATGCTTATCAGATAACATATGAGCCTACCTTCGGACATACAGTAAAATAGAGAGATTGTCTTATAAGTGAAACAACACGCATGTAGAATGTATTTCATCACATGGTTTTTCCTTCCCATAATAACCCAGAACTGTTCAAAATCAATGTCCCTCTGTCCCTCTATCCCTCTGTACCTCTGCTTATCATTCGTGTTAACCTTTCCACTCGTGTTGTGCGTTAGCATTATAGAGGATTGAAAAAAGTTATAGTTATTAAAAAAAAACTTTACCTGATCTGGGTAGCATACTTGGATTTCTACCTACCACTTTAATTTTTAAAGTCGTGTATCATCTTTCTTTTCTGCAGAATAGGTATAACATTTCGACATAAAGAACAAACTCTTCACAGTTATTACAATTTCCGAACATTGAATAACTTACCCATAATTTATTAATTTTAAAAAATCCGCTTTCACCATATATAAGAAGCCGGTTAAATCCTGCGATCAGAAAAATAAAAGCCGTGTTCTGTATACAAATAAATCCGTTTAGCCCTTCAAATAAGCAAAACCAAACAAATTCATTTCACAATGGAATACCTTATTGGAACACAATCCCTTTCCGCGAGGAAAATTCATTTTTCACCAATTAGGGCCAAAATCGTGCAATAATTTTACGTACCTTTCTCTATCAGTTCTAAGCTGGAAAATCTTCTTAGACTCACCAACTTCACCAATACCATACCACCGGGTGTGTTTTCAGTTTGTTCAGCCACTCTTAAACTACAGATGGATTTGGCCACAATTTAAATATGAGAGAGAGCGAAACCTAATCAATAGAATTAATCCAATTAGCAGCGCGTAAATGGAACACAATTAAACTGTTGACTTTTCCAGCAAAAAAAAATTCACAAAGGAAGGCACTGGTCCAGCTCCACCTACATTTCCTTTTGAATAAAATACCCAGAAAGGCGAAAACAAATACACTTTATACGGATCTGTATAAATATCTGTACATTGTTCAAGAACGGTGCGATAACGTTAACTGAACAATAACCTAGCGCAACAATGGAGAAGAGCACACAACAAGCTTAACAAATCGTTTTACTAAAGTACATTACAAGAGAAACGAAATGGGTCGCAGGTCTTGAGACCAAACGACGACCGTTATTATTCTTCTCCCACTGAATAGAGGAGTCATCATCTCGGCCAGCGCCACCACCATCATCATCAGCATCACGGTTGTCGCAACAATAACACACCATCCAGAGAACACAACACAAAGGAACTCTCCTGATCCTGGTTCGAAGTATTTATGCCTTTACGAAGAAAAACGAATTCGACCCCTCGAACGTAAACTTTATTAAAGGTAACCCCAATGGAAGCCCCACTGAATACGCATACATACACCAAACATAGCCATGAAGCAAGAGCCAACCAGCCATCCAGTCATCCGAGTAGAGGACAATTGGGTAGATCGGAGTCGGAAATGGATAACAAATGCTTCGGTATGTTTAATCCTGTTAATATTTTTGTATTCCTCTCTGCCGCGCCATCGTCTTATTTTCTACAACTGTGAATGTGTGTTTTTTTTTGCAGCTGTCAGAGACCCCTCTTATTTTGCTGGTTTTTATATCCTTGTTGTGTGTGTGTTTATCTGTTTTAAAATTCACCCCACTACCAGATTGGGGCTTCCGATCCGGGTGGCGGTAAAGGTCCGGAAACCCTTTGCTCAAGACTTCTAATACTTGATGGCAATAAAGATAATAGAAATAATGGCATAAACAGGAGTACCTACCGCACCGAAGGGAAGCAATCGGTTCGGGGGTCAAACGGATACTCGGCCGGGGTTACAAACAAAATATCGATTTCAATAATAATAATCAAAGAAAAAAAAAGCAATTGGTTTGTCCTTTTCCTTTCTTGGTTCATTGGAGATTTTGGTTCAATTTTTATTTTCATTCGCTGGCATGATTTGTACGAGACCAACTCCCAAGGGCAGCCAACAAACACGCAGCAATATTGGGCACCGGCTGAAATTAAATGTCGGAAATCAACTCGATTATATGAAAAGGATAGATACAATCCAATTGTACTCGATCCATGAAGTTATAAGATTCCTTTTCTTTCAATTTAGATAGCCCTTTCGCTGAGTACCTACTACGAAGGCTAGGATTTTCATTTTGATATAATTTTTGTTATACTCATACTTTTACCCCAAGAAGAGATCCTAAATTGGCATATGCGTTATGCACGCTAAGGCCTAGTTCAATTTGTTCAGGGATGACAGATGACAGAGAGCGAGAGACAGAATATCAATAATGCATTGTCTCCTTCTATGTTCTATTCAAATTTGTTCCAAAACTCTATCAAAATGCTAAGGTATTTGCCAACTTCGTAAGTTTTGGAGTAAAACGGCCTTTTGTTGAGTTTCCATTTAAGTCTATTGGCCAGAGAAGACTGACTTTTGGAAGGCCGGGAGCCCTGTAACCAAAGCAGGACTTCGCATTCAATTTATATTGAGTGATGTGATATGAAGACATTACAATAGGTACCCTTTCGCAACAGCTCTAGCATTTCTATTGATTTTTTAACTGTTCCCAGATGAGAAAAGCCTACTTACGGTTGCTGTTTAGTGTCCTGTTGGTTGATTGGAAGTAGTTAGCTGATTCGTTTTTTCATAAACCTTTTTAGCTTGATGCTATGAGACTTGTTTTCGTACACAAAAAGCAGAAATTCATGGGCAAGTACCTACCATTATTATTATTAGGATCACAATGAGCAATTATAATGCCTAGCGCCGAATGAGACTTTACTATCTCATTTACCTAACCAAACCTAACCATTATAATCAGAAGAGGAAATGTCTTCACTGGAGCCAGCTGTCATCTTTTATGTTTTTTGCAATATAAACTGAATAGTTATAGCATTAAGTTGAAAATCAGTTTTTGGAGAGGACCACTATCAAGGAATTGTGTATACTTTCTCCTGCGTGAAATTTTTAGTTTGACGATTTTTTTTAATTGTAGCAATTTTAATAGTCTGCGCTTAAGCAAAAGGAAATAGGAAATTTTCAAATCTTTATTTGCTATTTCGTCTTCATCGCTGGCATCACCTAAAATACTCCCAAATATAACAGCTGTAGAAAAAAATGTGCCTTTTCCAGATTCAGACACTTCAATTATACATTATTGACTATTGACAGATTTTGAAAATTGACTTGAAATAAAGACAAACGAATTAAGGCCAAATTCGAAATTGCAATATTTTTTTAAAAGTGAAATAAGGCTAATTGGCTTTATTCAGTTATGCATTCATAAAGTTAATAAATGAAAACGGAGTACATAATGTCATATTTTGGTAATATGACCTACGTTTGGTTTAATTTCACGTCACCCTTTGAGGTTTGGGTTAAAAGAAGCACTTCGGGTGATGTCAAAGATTTTATCGAACAGAAACACGATTCATCTAAATATAAAATAAAAGAAAAGTTTCCTTCGTATTTCTCTAAATTATGGAAATAAAAATTACTGAAAACAACAAATTTTTATCCTACAAGAGAAAGTTCTTGGAAACTTAACTCAATTATAGATTTTCATATTTCAAAGCTAATAAAAGGTTTGTTTGACGTTTGCCCTAGTGCGCATTAGTGCGCACTGGGTTAACCCTAATGCGTTCGATATAGCACTGAACTCGCCCTGCTACTGAAAACCTGTGTTTGACATGAGTTCTAAGGCACCCTAGTTTAGCCCTGTACTGACCCCAGTTAATTTGTGGGGGCAAGAATTCAGTGCTGAGTTTTGCTGTCATTTCGCTTGCTGTCATTCATTTTCAAAATCGTCATCTATATTGCGAACACTTTCATCAACTATTTTCATTATGGCAAACCCAAGTTCAGAATTTAGTTCACTCATTTTTAACTATAAATAAATATTTGTCAATATCAATAGCTGACAGACTTCAGGGCAACATTTAGCGTTTTTTGTGCAGGGTTTTTGACAGGCGTGTAAAACATCTGACACATCTCAGTGCGCACTAGCGCTAGCCACGTTAAACAAACCTAAAATAGCTCGAGGTAATTAGTAATAGTTAGTAATATTTTGCTGAAAACCGACTCGAATTTTTAAAGTCGCTTCCTGGTTGTCAATTATTAAATAGGTAGATATTATAAAATTTATATAAGACTTCTTATGGAAGCAAGGCTAAGAAATGTGCAGAGGTTTGTCAGGCGGCGTCTAAGAGACAACGAAAATCCTTTTGAAGTGATACAACTGTATCGTTTTTCTAAGTATCTATGCAGAACCCTGATTGAAGAACCAATCCCGTTCTTCAAAACATCATCAAGAATACATGCTCTTCCATTCCATATCAAAGTGATATGGGCATTGCGCTTTTTGTCTTAGGGAAGTTTTCAACAAGCTGTTGGTCAGGACAGTTTGTCTTCTTTGTCACAAACATCAGTATCTCGATGCATTACAGAGGTTGCAATTAGTTTGATCTGCATAGCGAACCGACATGTTAAACTTCCAAGTACTTCACAGTTTTTTGAGACAAAAAGAAGTTTACGTGGAGCATCATTTTTAGTGCAAAATTCGGTGAAACGGCTTATGATTCATATATTTAGAGATGTTCCAAAACCAAATGTACATTGGAATCTTTATATTCTTCAGGAAAAAGACATTTTTATATACTCGGCGATAGTGGTTATCCATTGCAACCGTGGATAATGACGCCCTTTACTGAAACAAACTCTGAGGCCGAAGAATTATTTAACAGGGCACACAAAATAACTAGAAGCCACGTCGAAAGGTGTATAGGTGTTTTAAAAAGTCGGTTTCGTCGCTTGTCGGCAGAGAGGATGTTATTTTACGCTCCTGGCAAATCAGGAGTTATTATTAATGCATGTATTGTTTTGCATAACATACGCTTGTCCAGTGGTTGCTACCACTTGATGTGCGGCAGGTGTTGATGGTATTGCTTCGTCAAAGAACACCTCTTCGTTTTCCTCCCGCAAAAACTGTTCCAATAATGCTCCATCCTATGGTATAAGATAATGAAAATTTAAAATATTAAACCTATATATATGCACTTACAGCATCCATACTGTCATTGCCTATTTCAAACACGGACCTATCCCCTTCAACATTTCTCTCCGTCATGATTTGAACGACTAGTTGCTCAAGTACATTAAGTTCCTTAATTTTGGGCAAACCGTTAATGCCACTGTGATTTTTGGCTTCTTTAATTTCCCCATATTGTTTCTTTGTGTTTCGTCTGAAAGCAAGAAGACTTATAAACGTTAAGAAGTACTATCTTGTTTTGATAATTACCTTAAGTAGCCCCACGTCTTCCTTCACTGCTCATCAGTATTACCTCCCTCCATTGAGGTACTTTGCAAGACTTTTCCATGCATTGTTTCTTACATGGGCTAAAAAAAATAAGAAATCCTTGAAATAGATAATTTAAATTTAATTCTTATACCTGTGATGAGCAATTTCCAAATTTAATTCCAAAAATCTCACTAAATACCTACTCTTTTTGGGTTGGTGTAACGCTTTTCCATTTATTCTTTTTTGTTAGGCTATCCATTTTGGAACTTTCACTAAAAACATTCACTAACAAATGAGGATATGAAAAAAAATTATAAAAATTAAAATTTTTTAAGTTTTATTTCATTGTTTTCTAGAACGAAAATCGAAATTGCGCTGAAAGAGTGAAAACATATTTGTTTCACTTTTTCACAGAACGAGAATTGAACCCATGAAATATAAAACGGTGAATCCTATGAAAACAATGTAAGCAGTCATGTAAATTTGTTTTAATAAAATTTATTTCTATATTAGTTTTCAAAATACTTTTGTAGTGCATACCTAGTGTGACACAATTTTGTAATGTCCTTTTACCTACTAAGCAAACAAATCGCAAAATTATGCGCACAGTGGATTAACATAAGAAATCTTTTTGTTAAGAAAAAGAAGCTTAACGGTCTTACGACGGTAGGTACTCGTAGCAAGCTCTATGAGAAGCATTTCCTTCATTTTTAGTGAATCGGTTGAAAGCGAGCGGTCTTCTCGAAAGAGCTTACTTACTGCGGATACTAGTTCTGATGCACAGTTCTCGAGTAGATAATTTGGCTGGAGTTCCATCGGGTCTTTCCTTATTTTTGCAATCTTTATAAAAGTGTTGATTTAGACTCGATAGAAGTGTGTCATCGATGATTGCACCGTCGTGATAGTTGGTGCCTCCAGTTGTGCAGAATCTTCCGCAGCGGAAGCAAAAACTAAAATCATTTTCTTACATTTGATCCACCTTCTTTTGACTTATGACATAAAGATGAGCGCAACTGAATACTTAAGTCACTGCTTGCTTACTGCCTTTGCCGTACAGCAGAATGCTCCCGAACCGGTACTGGACGCACAAGTAGTTTGTAAGTGATTCTCTTGTTGTTCATAGTTTTTTGCATCTATTTCAGAGCAGTGATGGGAAATGAACATTTCAGACTGTACTTTTCCCAAGTTTAAATTGTAACTTTTAGGACAGATGTGTATCTTTGTCGTTGTGGAAATTCGTAGCTATATGAATGTTAAGATAAATATGCTCCCATACCTTTTGCTACCTATTTACTTAGCTCATGTTTAAAAAAAAAAAACAAATACATATTTTCCTTCTTTGCCCTTGAAATAAAACAAATCGATATCATTTTGTTAAATTTATTGGTGGCATACCGTTTAACCATATTAAAACTTTTCTTTTTCTTTTAAAATCTATGATTTTTGTTAAAACGTAAAAATGTTGGCTTGCATTAATTTATGTGAGTGGCTGTGGATAGACAAAATTGCGCACTTGCTCTATTTTTGTTGCGATATATAGAGTGTGTTGACTGTTGAAACGTGAAATTTATTGGTTTAGTGACAGGCAACTGCGTTGATGTAATGATGAATTGAATATATCTGTGTGTGTAAACGAAATCGAAATACTCATGCGTGGCGTGCACTGTGAAGGAGCAACGAAATACGCATGGCATGGCATATATGAAAAAATGGTATTTTCTTATTGCATTGGATAGTGTTTGGCAAAAGTGAATTGGTTAGCCGAATGTAATAGAATTGAACTTAAGTCCAGAACGCATTTTATATTCCCTATTACAAATTGTGGATGTGTTCGTCGCGTGGATATGACATTGTACATTTTAAAGAAGGATTGTAACTGTTTATGTAACTTTTGAAGCAAACAAATGTTGGGTAAATTGTAACCTTTTCGAGTGGATTGTATCTGTGTCACTTTATTTTCAGATTTTATCTAGAAGATACAATTGTATCCGCTTTTCCATCACTGTTTCAGAGACAAAGATGTTTACATTAGTTGGCATTCTTTCCCATCTTGGCTTTAGAAGAGTCCCATTTTCTTCCAACCATGTGCAACACTGTTCACTAGGAGTCACCGCAATTGGTAAAGAGTTCAAAATAAAAAAAAATCAACATAAAAAGTGATTGTCTAAAATATGTCAACTCTGACGTTGCAACCTTTTCAAAGGCAAACTTCTTGCACAACACTTGCTTATTGATGCAAATATGTTTTATTTAATAAAGCATATTTATTTAAACACCATCAAGTCCTAAATTTGACGTCCCACTTACCATAGCCAGACTGTGAGTCCATTGATAAAATAAATCAGCAAAAACAGAATGTAAAATCCAATTTTACAAAATCAAATCCACCCGCCAATAAATAAATTAGCATATCTAATCAATGTGAATTCAATGAATAAACAATAATTTTTGCTTCATTTCCAAGGCCGAAGGATCACTCCCGCGCGCTTTGATCTCACTCTATGCAGGTTTCCACTTCTGGTGCGAATATTCTAAAACATATTTCCTAAAATCCCACACCTTAAAAAGCAAGCCAACACGACCAGCCAGAGCTCAGAGCATTTCCATATTCAATTTTCCAAAGTGGCAGCGTAGAACATTTTTCTCACCCTCCACCGCTTCTTTGGTTTGTCTTCCTCATAAGAGGACGAAGCAAAAAAAAAAAAAAACACATCTCCTAAGCAGAACAAAACAAAAGCAATTGCAATTGAAAAAGAGAATAAAAAAATATAATTTAAAAAAAACAAAAAACCCGACTAACTGTAAAAATAAGAATTGAAAAGATATGAACAAGACACATTCAAGTTCGTACACCTAACTTATTGACAATCGGAGACTATATACCTACAAAGCCTACCAAATATATGAGTTTTAAGTACCCTCCGACTGCCAAATAGTTAGGTGTACGAACTTGAATGTGTCTTGTTCATATCTTTTCAATTCTTATTTTTACAGTTAGTCGGGTTTTTTGTTTTTTTTAAATTATATTTTTTTTTCATACGACTTTTCAGAATGCTGCAACAATCACACAGTCTGCGTCGGAGTTGCTTGTACACTGTACTGTACAGGCATGATGAATGAAAGAAAAGTATAGTTTTTACCCAACTGCGTAGTTGAAATTTAATGTAGTAAATGTTCAAATTTGTTCAATTGTTAATATCTTTTTAGCCTATGACACTCCGGGGAGGAATACGAATATAATGACACCTCACTCTTCAAAATCGGTCAAGACGTTTAGGCAAGCGGGCGTCCCGTAGGAACGTACATAGGATACGCGCGAAACACATAACCCTCCCTGTGTACAGTCGGGTAAAAAGGAGAAATATCGAAAGCGAAAAAAGGAAACTTCACTGTTTCATCGCTTTTCACAAGTGCTTACAACTTTGTGTGTGTGCGGGTGGCTGTGTAACAGATTTTAGAGGCCGTTGTACAGTAAGCCGCCTGCAATATACCGACCAAGTAAGCATCGTCTTTCACCACATCCTTACGCAGGCCGTGCTGTGAAAAAAAGTGCGGGCCTTTGGGGAAATAAATTGATTCCCTTTTTCGTTTGTTCGTTCTTTTGCTCCCGCCTGGATGTATCTTTTTAGTCTAGTATTTTGATGATTGCTTCTTGTTGGGGATGTTTGCCTGTATCTTTGTATCTATTGTGCCTCGACTACGACTCGTGAATTGAGAGGTTTCTTTCAATCAATCGAGTCGAAGTATCGGGGACAAACAGAAGCAAAAGAAAAACAGCCAAAGCATTATCATCACCGACATCATTAGCGGAATGGGGCTGGCTACTGGCAACCATACGAGAAGACCCGATATTAAGCAGGCTTGCAAATAGACTCAAAATGTGATAAAATTGTTTTCATTTGCTTATTGTTATTTTGATAAGATGTCGGCACTACTAGAGCAGGGGAGCTGTGCTGGTGTCCTTTGATTCTCACACTGCGTCATCAGTTTTAAATTATTTTGATATTTCCCGTTGAGGTGCGGGTTTATTTTCCAAAGATAAATATACGTTGTAGGTGTTGAAGCTGGGAGATATATTAAAAGTATGGCTGCGGCTGGCTGAAGTGTTTGCCTGGACCAGTGTTGATGTACACATTGAAATGCTACAGATGCTTTCGTGGGTGTGTAAAGTAACTACCCAAGTACCCGCCCAACTTTTCAAATGACTAATTAAAGTGACAAAGTATGTAGCGTGACAAAGTTTTAATTATTGTGAACGTGGGCGGTTTTCAATTGTTTGCACTATTGTCGTAGGTAGGTTAAAGCTTAAGAACAGGGCAAAAGTTTACAGAGAACAATCGTTTGTATTCAATACGAGTCTGTGCTCTGAGGTTCTTTCGATTTTTGATATTAGATTTTGTTATGCCTTAGAAATCTTGTGGAATTTCGGTTTAAGGTCAGGCAAATGCCACAAATTATTTCGTACTACCTACATTGCAAAAGATGTGAAAAGATGCCACCTACATTTTTATTTGAGTCTAGTAAGCTGAAAAATCGAGGACGACTGGAGGTTATTTGTTTGCATATCATATTTAAATATGGGTTCTTTGGTTTCTTTTTCCAGAATTATATAAAAAAAGGAGATGCAACATGCAAGCCTCCTTCCTGTCATCACGTTCTGTCAGTATGTGCGTGTGGCTGTTGAAACTTCATGTAAATTTGAAACTTCATGTAAATTTCTCCATATTTTTTCCAATTAAAATTCTGCAATCAATTTAAATTAACTTCCCAATTAACTGGAGGAGATTTAAAATTACCCAATTTTTTTTTTTTAAATATTACAACATATTTACAAGCAGTAACAAATCTGTAAGGATAACTCCAAATACATTATTAATCAAAAATGATTTAAAATTGTTATTGAGGTTATCATTTCCTGGATCTTTGCATCTCTGCTTCCCAAATATTTTACACATTATTGCTCGATGGTTGCTGACTTTACGCATTGATCTATTTACCAGACAGCTTTTGCTGTACGTGCTTGCGGCGATTGGGCTGCACTTCCTCTGGTAAACGTTGAACAAATTTTCAAGTTATATACCTACAATGTTTAGGGCTAATTATAATACGATACGCCACGGACACCTTGTAAAGTTTAACTGTGTCTCACGATGAACTAAGTACAGGCTGTGGTTCCTCTTGAAGTTGAGAAAGGTTTGACAGCAGATTTCTTTTCATCAGGGTCTTTCTATGGTTTCTCTGTCTGTTAATGATTATTTTTGAATTATTATTATTATTTTTCATCCGTGTATATTATACGGATAATATTTATGTAAATTTCGCTGGTGATTTTCCGTAATTCTATTCCAACATGTATTGCTTTGATACAAACGATAGATAGAAACTAATATACCGCAAAGCCGTTGATGTACAATGTACATATCCCCAGAAAATAATGCAACAAACGAAAGAATGCTTTAGGCTATGCATTTCCTATGTTGTGGTTCGGGTGCATAAAATTTACTTTCGCGAACGCAGCGAATCGGTGCGAGTCAAATTCCTATTTTACTCGCGCTAAACTAAGCTAATTCAATTAATTTTTGTAGTTTCAAAGGGTTTGTGGTTTGTTGTGTACTGAATTTCGTGCAAAATAGATTCGTGGAAGATAATTTATGATGATAACAATCGAGCATCGTTTTGGGACATGAACAGGACTTCTGCAAAACTGTTGGCGGAAATAGCTGATGTGGTAATGAGATTTGTGCTTTAAAAAGATTTTTTCTAACAAAAATATTTTTTTTTTTCAAAAAAACCGACGATACGATTATAAACTTTCTTAAAGCACGATCCTTAAAACGCATCTACTTAACTTAGCACGGTTGTTTCCCTTGTCAGCAATGTTAATCAGATTGCTGAATGGGAAGCATTCCCAGGGAAATTTTATTCCCGATAGGGGTGACTAACTTCGCTTGTGTAAAACTCGCTTGTAATGGAAACACAGCTATCCTAAATATGAATTTTGATCTAAATCGAGCGGTTTTTGTAAAACTATGCGGCTGAAAACTATGTCGGCATTCTGTAGGGCGACACGTTCAAAGGTTTTCGTGTGCACGAAGAAATTTGCTTGTGTAACATAGGTACTAGCGCAAATCTTTCGTGCGAACGAAAACGTGTGATCGTTTCGCCTTACAGTATTCGACGTCTTGAGTACAAGATCCTGTTCGGAATGAAAGCATCACCTTGTTTTTTTAAGTTTTTTATTTTAAAATTAGCGTTTTCGGTGATCCTCCTTCAAAATAAAGGACGCAATATTTTACAAAACATAAATTTTATTCTAAGTATGTGTTCCGCGCTGAGTTGGGAAATAAAACGCGAATAATTTTGTTTGCTGTTTTAAGAACTGAACTTTCCTTTTTTGCTGCTAATTAAAGAGTGGTTTTGCTTTACAATTTTTACCTCCCTTGAAGCTGCTGATTGCTTATATACCAAGATCAGCTGTGCGCTCGGGGGTTAATGACCCTACAATACACACAATACAATATTTCTTTTTTGTTGTGTTAGAGCACTTTTATCTTACTAATACATAAATTTAGATAGCTTGATGCCCTTTCATTTACTCCTTCAACAATGCCCCCCATCTTCGGAGTAGGTGTTAGAGCGTACTGAGCTGGTAGATGCATCTCGCTCACATGCAATTCGGCCATTATGCATTTTCTTTTACTTGTGGTTAGAAGTTACAACTACATGACACATATGCCGATGACGTGTGTTGGAGTGAGATCTGAATAATTCAATGTTCGTCTTGCTGTCCAAATTTGACAGTTCTCGTTTTCTGTCGGATTGTGTGGTGTCGTGGAGTGTATTTGCGTTTTGTTTTTATCGTTAATTATTGTTTTGTGTTGTTTGCATAAAGGCTAGGACCTCGAAATGTTCTGCGCATCTTGTGTGCTTGATTTCACTACATTCGAGTACCTAGTTTTCTGCAACTCCACATTTTCTTCTTCCCTCTGCGCGCTAGTCTTGTTGGGAAGCAACAGTATGCATTTTGGTAGAAATCGTTAGTGCCACTTTCAGTTAAACCAATCCTAATTTTTAAAAAAATGCAGATTTTCAAAAATCTATAACACATGCGTACATAAATATTTATAGAGAAACTGAGTGTGCTATTAATTTAGAAATGGCAATATAGCCTAAATGAATTTTTGTTAGAATAGTATGGCCAGTCAAAATTAGCAGTCATGTTAACCTCATCTACTGTTCAAATAATATCAATTTTGATTGAAATCTTTATACCTAGCCGTTTCGGACAGGCAGACAGATAGACAGCATTTCGCGACGCCCTTTTTTTAGTTCCTCTCATCGTAATGTCAGAATAATTCTTAAATAATTGTTATTGTTTAAAATCTCGAGTTCAAAATTTTGTACGATCACATTAGCTAAACAGTATCTTTCTCCTACTATCTACGTATTTGAGAAAGTTAGAAATAAATTTTGCAGCAATAACTACTCGTTTTGAAATAGTAGGTACATGAAAAACATTTACGCAGAGCGTAATCTGAGTCACAAGAACAAGGACATTGCTGCTTGTGGCCGTCTGTCAATTATTTCGTAAATACGATCCAAGCCGCGTTTAAGATTAATAAACCCCATGACACAGGATAGACAGGAACAATAAAGAAATTAGAATATTTCCATGTTATGTCGAGGAAAATAAAATTACATTTCTCTGTCAGCCCCGAGTCGTATTTTAGCTTGAATATGCGCCCTCTGACATGGGAAAACAATTTTCGCTTCATCATTCAGGCATTCGTACTCTTGATCTCCCAACCCTCGGTAAGGAAAATTCCTTTATCTCTGAGATTAAATCGAAGCGCAAAAAAGAATGGCAAAGGGTTAACAAGAAGACAGGTTTTAATATAGAGAATATATAACTACCCCAAACCCACCCACCAGCATGACTTCAGCGACATTCGCTATATTTGAACTGCAAATATGCAGTGCAAATAAATCCGCGGATCCAGAGGTTGGAACTTGGAAGCACCATCGGCATCGTAGACCCTCCGCGGTGGGAATTTTTCTGGTAGCTGTGTGCGTGTGTTTTTTTTTGTATTCTTCAATGCGTGCAGAATCGTATACAAGACTCTGCCACTCTACGACATACCTAGACCTACCCAGCTTTCAAAGGATCGACGTTAATGAAACATGACTTTGGCGTTTCACTTATCATCGTTTCTGGTGGAGGCTGAGCTGAAAATGGAGGTTGCGATGACTCTCTCTCCAATTTCCATATCGCTGTTTCAGTGCAGTGCCCTGCCAGAAGCCAACAGCTCAGCTAGAGAATTATTCTGAAAAAATGTGTGAATATTTGCGTGTAAGGTGATTCTTGCGTGCTCGACTGACGTTATCGAATACACACACATTTCGCCCTTGCTGCGGTGAGGGGGCTCGTGATTTTTATTTGTTGTGAAGTGAAGACTGTGTGGTCCTGGTCATATACACCACAAAGCCGATTACTCTTTCGCAGTGCAGTAGACTTTATGGTTTGTCAGGTTTTCTCTATACGATTTCCTTACAGCCTATCCCGTACGAACTCGTTCGGCACTGAGTGCCAGCGTCCTTGAAAAGTATTTATGTGCTCTCTCGCATATACTTGTATAATTTATATTATCTCTGCTACAAGTCTTTCCATTCAAGGTTGATTGAAATGAGTTAAAACGCCTTCAAGCTGTGGCTACCGAGCAGTACATGTGCAGTCTCAAGGTTACATGATCCGGTTTTTAATGTAAATGGAGTATTTAAGTGGTAGACACATAACCTTTTTGACATGCTTTAACAACACGGACTTAATTTGGACTTACTTATTACTACAACAAAAGACCAGTTTATGCGAGACTTACCGCCGATGTGTCTCAATTCTGATAAAATACATTTTTGTCACGAAAGGGAAGGGAGCGCTTTAAATTATAGAAAGAAAAATGTGGGCTTCAATACTGGATATTTTAAGGTGCATGCGATAAACAAGAGGCTTATGTGTCAGCAGTTTTGCGTATATTATTAGTTGTTGCTCCTTGTGTCACTGTCTGATTATTTTAGGACCTACCTTAACATGCCGGCGGCATGGCTCAGCTATCTCGCCGGATAGTGGGGTGGTTCTTTGTCCTTCAAACAAAACGCTACAACCAAAGATAACCTACCTAAATCTTATCAGGCTATTAGAATATTCTACCAATGAGTATTGCGCTTATGAGTCGGGTGGGCGCATTTATTCCCTCCCTATGTATGTAAAAGACACACCATGACAACACTCGTGTAATATGTAATGCTGTTCCTTATGCAACGAATGGATATGAAAAGAAACAAAAATACTGAAAAGAAACTTCCGAACAAAGACAACCCGTTTAACAGCAGTCGGCGTTTTGTTTTTTCCTATAGTCAGAGAGCGCTGCATTTTGTTCCTCTCTCCACTGGCGAATTGTAGAATGACAGCTGGCTTATCACTTCTCCTACGCGGCTTTATGCGAAAAGAATTCTTTGATAGGTGGTGTTATCCTTATTTTTTGGCATATTGTGTTAAATATGATGGTTAAGTTTTCTTTTGGCAATTGTGGAATACCATATATGACTGCATCTGTGATGTACTCTTTGCGTTCTAGCATATCACAACGCTTCCGAAGCTCTGATACTTCCCCCGCTAAGCTGCTGTTGACAACATGCTCGACGTTACTGACTCTCTGCAATAGGACGGAGATGGCGGAATTTATATTTTTGACGTAATCAGCCAATTGCTGATCTATGTCTAATATTTTTAGCAGCAATTCATTGCGAGTATCTGCCAACTCGTTCTTAAAGGATGCGATTAGAGCGTTAGTATGTCTTTTAAGTTCAGCATGGAACGATTGTTCAGTCAGTCCTTTAATGACAGGCGAAGATGTTGGGCGACTCTAAACAAACACTGTTTCATTTCCCGATTATACAAAAAGTGATGAGAATAAATAGCACTTACTTCTTTTTCCTTTCAGCCGTCCGTCAGTGTGTAGTGTGGTGTAATATATACTCGATTGGTTCCTTATCTTTTTTTCGTTGAAGTTGTGATCACAAGCTCCTTACACGATTATTGCTAACGTTTCCCACTTTTAGGAAACAAACAAGACTTTAGAATATGTTAACTTCAAAAATGCATGCCGTAAATCAATGCAATATTACCTTAGGATTAGATTACTTTTAGTAGGTACCTTTACTTTAATAATAATATTTTGTAATAAAATAAAAACAAATCAAATTAGAATAAATTAGAGACCAAAAAGTGAATCAAACCAGCAAAACATGTGGGTACTGCACTTGTACTATCTGATGATGAAAATGATGATTATGACAGAGTTTATAGTTGCACTGGCATTGCCGGACCTCACGGATCTTTCCGACTACCTGAGTGTGTGGTTGTTTTCGTCAAGCGAATGGTTATAAAGGATTTTCCAATAAGAGGTGTTATTTTGGTATTCAAAGAAAAATTCCATTTTTTGAGATAAATGGGATCGGATGTTTATTTCATAATAAAGAGGAAGGTATTGCGACAAACCTGGGTTTTCTTCAACACTTTGGGCTACAGCAGCAATATTCTCAGTTGTTTTTGAGCGACGTGCACGGGTTTTATTCTTCACGTCACTAACTTGTCCCAACAGCTCGAATTTTTCCACCAATTTCTGTATTGCGGTCCGACAAGGTGCTTCACGACGACCAAAAAATGCTTTAGTTGTGACTGTGACTGCAAGATTTTCACCATTTTTGTACTGAATTTTAATAATTTCAATGCGTTGTTGAAGCGTGTATCGTTCCATTTTTAGTAATGGCGTAGTTTCTACTTGTCAAATGTCAACGAATAAAAGCTTTAAAAGTGACAGCTACCGAAATAGCGGGTCATTCACAATAACACCTCTCATTGGAAATTTAATTTAATTAATTTAATTTTGCGAAAGTGATATTTTGGGACGTTGCAGAGAATCACTTTTAGTGTAGTATCTTGATGCAGCGTAAAAGTTGATGGCTGATTACTAGCTTGAAAGGTTAAAATTGACTTTGATTTTTTACTGATAATTAATTATCAGTCTTGTTGGTAAGGTGTATAGTAAAGTCAGTGGTTTTAGACACCACACTTGTTCACTCTACGACGGCCACCAGAGAAGAGAGAAAATATTGTCCACTCTATTTCCTGTTAAAAGGAAATAATAGTTCAGTGTGAACTTCTTTATAGGGATGTGTTGGCGGAGATTGCATTACAGCCGTGTTCACGCTTGCTTTAAGGCGCATACAAAATTTTCAATAGTGTGAGAAATATGTGATACGGTGGCAGCTTCCGTGACATAGTATAGCTATTGCCATATCCGCCTGGTTTTGCCCGAAACCAACTATTTCTAATATAATGTCCTTGTATCTACTTCATTTCTCACAGAACTTTGACTTCATAGATATCGAATGATTGTCTTATCGTTTCACATGGATTTGCTTTTATGCACTTCACTCGTTGGTAAAAGTAAATTTGTATTCTTTAGTCCGACTCCGAGCAGTATTACCACCAAAAAGAGACCCAATTGGTCTTTGGTCTGGTTGATGTAAAGCCTCAATTCACATCCAAAGTTGTTTTCCACAGCGCCACCCGTCGCAAACGTCTGAAAGAGCTTCCGGAGACTTCGGATTCGATATAAAACTATAAGCCGCTTACATTCGTCGTCAAAATAAAAACTCAATGGCTGTGAGAGGCTAGCTATAGGATCTCATGTGATAGTATTGGTGATGGTGATGGCAATAGGACCCATTGGATTCGAGATCCATTGAAATTAATTAGAATTAACAGCTTTTAAGGATCAAACACTCACTTGCTTTGAATAGCTGTTGACCAGCTTAACCACGTATTATATTTGCACTTCAGTGGCTTAGTGAATTTTAAAAAAAATTTATATCATACACACTCCGATCCTGATCTTCATAAAAAATAGGAATATCAGGAAAAGGAAAGTAGAAGTACATAGTTGCAACTTTATTGCCCAAGTACCTACCTGAAATATAAGTAAATGCCAGTAACTTTCTCGATGCATGGCCTCACGTCACATTCATATTTATTACCAGATATGAAGGACACTCGATTGCGAATCTCAGCCACACCGAGAGTCAACCCATTTTTATCAGTCGCCAGTCGCCATTACTTTGTTGTGGCTTCCCCGCTGCAGACACTGCTGGAAAGTAATGATTCTGTGATCCATTGTCTGACTGATTAAAAAGGAAACTTTTGTGGCCTCTGGTACTGTCCCTCTATATTCATCTATCTTATCGAATTTTTTGTTGATGCCTCCACGTACAACAGCAGTTAAATTCCACTGCACCACCAAATTATTTGTTGGCTCAATTTTAGCATTTTATTTACAATCCCCTTTAGCGCGCCACATTCTAGCTGTAGAAACATGGTATCCGTACTCGTACTTGTTTCCTGTTTGTTTATTGTCTCTACAAATAGCCTGACATTTTGATTACAATCAGATACACTTGCCACATGATGTTGTTGCTAGAGAGGCTGTGTTCTAATTGTAGTTGAACACCAGATTACCCAGATCGATAGAGACAATTTGTAATTTGACTGCAAGGCGAGGGCTCAGCGCGGAGAGGACAAAAGTAAGCCAAACATCCTTTCAAACGGCACGTCTCTCTGGATAACAATAGGAGAAATTCGATTAGTTTTGTGTCAAACAAATTGATTGTAGGGATTTAAATGAATATGTTGTGTTCTCGTGTATTGCATTTGAGGTGATTTGTTTTACTCTGTTAATAAAGAGAAGGACTAGTAGGTACCTATATTTACTGATGTGATTTCTGGAGTGAGAGCAGCAGATTTCGATTGAATTGACTTGAATAAGAGTCTGGGTTCTGGGATATAGTGCGCATTCTTTTTCTCTCTCTTTTTCTTTTATCCATACTTGAAAATTGTGGAAATTTGTGAATTTACATGTAACAGTGAGTAAATGGTCTGCTTTGTGAATGAATTGCTGCTGGACAGGGTCGCTTTGTAGGTAGTGGTGATGAATTACGTCAATTTTAAGTGACACTTGCGAAATTTCTTGGTGAGAATCTGTATTGCTAACGTTAAATAGAGATATTTTTTGTCCTGATTGCATTTATGGCAAAGGCCATCCTAGCGGGCGGTAATCCTTTTTATTTACTTCATAGCCGATGATTTATTTTTAACTGCTGTAATGACTATTAGGAGTAAAAGACCAGCCAGATCTGCTTAATTTTCTATTAGATTTGTGGGAGCGAATTTTGGAAAATGATGCAACATTGTGTTCAGCGATAATTTACTTGAAACAAGAAACTCAAAAAACAAGAAGAGTTTGCCTACAAAACAAAACTTATTAAAATTCGTTTCGAAAACTAAAAACTAACTTTGTATTTAAATTTTTTTAACCCAATTTTCGATGACTCGGCCGCAGATTTCGATGATACAGCCGCTATTTCCCGTTCAATATTGGCTCTGAGCTCCTCTAACCTTGTATTGTTGTATACACATATCACTGATGTCCACCACCAAACAGTGACTTTTTGCAGATGAAGTGCTGTTTCATGAAGCACATGAGGGTTCTCACTTGTCCAGTATTGCATATTTTGTTTATTGACGAAGCCGTTTAACCAAAAATGCGCTTTATCGCTGAAGATGATGATGATCTTCCTAAAGTTGCGAGTCGGTGGAATTTTGCTAGTAAATTTTAATTATTTTTAAACTTTGCTTCTTCGCGCACTTCATCATGATGAAAACGTTGATTTCACTGAATATTTTGACATTGACAGTTCGGTAATCAGTTTATGGGTGCGTTTACACTAAACGCTTGAAGTTGTTAAGTCGCTAATGACATTCCCCTTAAAACTAATATTACCAGCAACTATCTAGCAGCTGTCTAACAAATTTGACCGAAACCAGAGGCCAAAAGAACCCGAAAAGTAGGAAAAACTTCAGTTCTGTTGTAGGAGCATTAACAGGGCACTGTTTGTTAGCTAGAATGGGATTACCGTACAACGATTTTTAACAATTTCGAAGCTGCAGAGACGAAAAGGAAGAAGGAGATACCATTGTCCACGTTCTTTGTACCTGTCCAGCTCTTGCCACTTTGCGTGATTCAAACTTAGGAGGTTACATCTTTGTGGACCTACTACCTACCTACCTACCTACCTACTATCGATGTAGTAAAATATTTCTTAGAAAAACCAAATGGTTTAGTATTGTGTAACAATACACAACGTCGAAGTTAGTGTATCCCGAAAACAAGTCGCCACCTGGTCACCACCAAATTGACCAACTTTCTTAAACACAATGACAGGGCCGTCAGAGGTCATATGCGGAGAGGTCATATGCGGACAGCTTCCGTTTAAGGAGCGCTTAAACCATCAGGTGAAATGCACCATTAAAACACACCAGTCACCTAAAAATTGTTAGGTACGTTTAGCTGGTTTCTTAGAGCAATAGAAATCGATACATGACACTTTTGTTGGCCGTATAAGGCATATATTTAAAGTCACATTTAATAAACCATCTCAGCTAAGTCACATGTAAAATTAGTTGACGGAACGTATAGAGTGAATAGTTTTCCAAAAGAATGTTTTACCCTACCTCGTGCAGGGGTGCATTTGCAAAAAAAATCCAAGGATATTTAGGTAAGGTGGTGGTTGGGTGTTGTGTGAATAGGGATGGGCATCTGATTGGCATCAACTTGGCGATGTCCAGTGTCGCAACTATCTCACACTCACCAATTGTGCTTATTTTACCTCCCCGTGGTCACCACCGGGTACTACCCTACCTCGTGCAGGGGTGCATTTGCAAAAAAAAAAAATCCAAGGATATTTAGGTAAGGTGGTGGTTGGGTGTTGTGTGAATAGGGATGGGCATCTGATTGGCATCAACTTGGCGATGTCCAGTGTCGCAACTATCTCACACTCACCAATTGTGCTTATTTTACCTCCCCGTGGTCACCACCGGGTACTGGTCTATGTCCACCCGGACTTGACTTGCTAAACTTATAAGCGCGAGTGTTGAACACGAAGAAAATAGCAACACTATAATGCTCTGTCGGATTGACTGTCTGTTCGAGTCTCAGAAGTCTAACATGAGCCCCTCAGAAAGAGGACGTACGGCGGATGAATTTACATAGCTGAATCAACGGTGGCGTCAACAGTCAACATGGCAGATACCTCAATGGGCTACTCTGACGTATTTGGAGCTGAGGTCATTGAGGATTTTCAACACTAGTCAGGGTGTTGAAATAGAGATGGTGGCGGAAGAGCCCTTAATGGGTCAACGGCAGCTCTCACATCCCCGCAGCGGGTTACTGACTCCGGAATATTCCGGCTCCTTTTGTCCAAGGGGTCGCAAAAAGGGCCTGGTCCTCCAGGTTGGGGGTTGTACGCCGGGGTAACTGCCCGACTACGTAAAAATTACATAGTTGCGAAGCATCAACAAGCCTCGGATACGGATGATCTTACTGTTGACGAACCTGGCAAACGATTAAAGGACAACGAATTTCGGATCTGTACGTGGAATGTTAGGTCCCTTAACAGACCGCGTGCAGCCGAACAATTAGCGGAAGCCCTGAACCACTATAAAGCAGATCTAACCGCCATCCAAGAAGTGCGATGGGATGGCCCGGGCAAAAAGAGGATGAAAAACTGCGATATTTATTACGGCGACTGCTATCGGCAACAAAAACAGCGCTTATTCGGATGTGGATTCGTCGTTGGCGCCAGACTTAGGCAAGAAGTCTTAAGTTTCAACTATGTAAACGAGCGCATCACGACAATCCGCATCAAGGCTAAATTCGGCAACATTAGCTTAATATGCGCGCACGCCCCCACGGAGGAGAAAGACGACGACACCAAAGAAAGGTTCTACGAGCTCTTGGACCACACTTACGAGCAATGCCCTAGCTATGACATTAAAATTGTCTTAGGCGATTTTAACGCCAAGCTAGGAAGAGAGGGCATCTTTGGTAGTACTGTCGGAAAGTACAGCCTACACGACACCACCTCCGACAACGGATTTAGGCTGATCGATTTCGCGGCGGGGCGAAATGTTGTCATAGCTAGCACACGGTTCCCGCATCTCGATATTCACAAAGGCACATGGAGATCTCCTGATCAATCAACCGTCAACCAGATTGACCACGTTGCGATCGACGCAAGGCACTCCTCCAGTATTATGGATGTCCGAACGTTCCGAGCGGCCAACATTGACTCGGACCACTACCTTGTTGTAGCCAAGGTACGACTCCGGATATCCCGAACGCCGCCAAGACAAGTAAATACTGTGAGGAAGTTTGACGTCGGACGGCTACAATCGCAAGAGATCACCAGATCCTTTTCCGATCGAGTCTCTCTCAATCTCTCAAGAGGTCCTATGCAGCCAGCATCAAGTATTGAAGACCAGTGGCAACATTGCCAAAAAGCCATCAGAGACGCCGCCTCTGATGTGCTGGGTTTCACCCGACCACCACAACGAAACCCCTGGTTCGACGACGAGTGCCGGCAAGCACATGCAGCGAAGCAAGAGGCATACAAAGCGGCGCTGCAAAGGAGGACAAGAGCTGCTCGTGAGCTCTACGTGCAGAAGAGAAGAGACGAACACCGGCTTCTAAGGAGAAAAAAGAAAGAGCATGAGAAGCGCGCGATCGAGGAAATAGAGAGATGTTACAACAGGAATGAGGTTCGGAAGTTCTACCAGAGGGTAAAAAGGACTTCACAAGGCTACAGAACCCGAACCGAAGCCTGCAAGGACGAACAAGGGAACATCGTAGTAGAATCGCAGTCGATGCTGAGGATATGGAAGAACTACTTCTGCAGACTGTTTAACGGCGATGACGTCTTACATTCCGCTGTCAGGCAGAATGAACCGTTCAACCTGGACGATGAGGATCAACAATACCGTCCACCCGACTTGGACGAGGTTAAGATAGCTATATCTAAACTGAAGTCCAACAAAGCCGCTGGAGCAGATGGCCTAGCCGCCGAGCTGTTCAAAGCGGCAGGCGATGACTTGGTTAGGAGCATGCACCAACTCATCTGTAAAATATGGTCGGAGGAAAGTATGCCCGATGAATGGAACCTCAGCATTGTTTGCCCGATCCTCAAGAAAGGAGACCCTCTGAACTGCGCCAATTACAGAGGTATCAGTCTTCTAAACATTGCCTACAAGATCTTATCTGCCGTTTTGTGTGAACGCCTGAAGCCTTTCGTAAACAACCTGATTGGTCCATATCAGTGTGGCTTCAGGCCAGGAAAGTCCACCATAGACCAAATATTCACACTGCGGCAGATCTTGGAGAAAACCCAGGAACTTCAAATCGATACCCACCACCTTTTTATCGACTTTAAGGCCGCCTATGACAGCATTTATAGGGACGAACTATACAGAGCAATGTCTAGTTTTGGCATCCCTGCCAAACTCGTCCGTTTGTGCAGGATGACGATGGAGAATGCACGCTGCTCCATCAAGGTCGGTAAAGAACTTACCGAGACCTTCGATGTCAAAAAAGGATTTAGACAAGGCGATGCGCTGTCATGTGACTTCTTCAACATCGTTCTTGAAAGAATAGTGCAAAACTCAAACGCCAACACCAGAGGCACTATCTTTCAAAAGTCCGTCCAATTACTCGCATACGCCGATGACATTGACATAATTGGCAGAACGCAGCGTGATGTTAATGGCGCGTTTGTGAGTATTGAGACTGAGGCGGCGAAGATGGGTTTGGCGGTTAATGAAGGCAAAACGAAGTATATGCTGTCAACTAAAAAGGACACCCAACACCGACGGCTCGGACAGAACGTCGCAATAGACAGATATAACTTTGAGGTGGTTAAGGACTTTGTCTACCTAGGCTCCGCTATGAACTCAGACAACGACACCAGCGCTGAGGTTAAACGTAGAATTACTCTTGCCAATCGCTGTTTCTTTGGGCTAAGAAGGCAATTGAGTAGCAAAGCCCTCTCCCGAACAACTAGAGTGACCCTTTATAAGACCCTTATCATCCCAGTTCTGCTATATGGCGCAGAGGCATGGACGCTATCAAAAGCGGATGAGGTAACTCTCGGTTGTTTCGAGAGAAAAATTCTTCGTGTTATTTTTGGTCCCGTCTGCATTGACGGTGAATGGAGAAGGAGATTTAACGACGAACTGTACGGGCTGTACAGCGACATCGACCTAGTCAGAAGAGTGAAGGTCCAACGACTGAGGTGGCTGGGTCATGTAGAGCGAATGGACACGAATGCTCCGGCCCGGAAGATCTTCGAATCCATACCCGAGGGAAGGCGCAGTAGAGGAAGACCGCGACTCAGGTGGCGCACGCAAGTGGAAGGGGACCTTAACCAACTTAGCGTGCGAAACTGGAGACAGCTAGCTAAAGATCGCGCTAGCTGGAGACGCTTGTTGGTTGAGGCCCAGGTCCACCCCGGACTGTAGCGCCACCTTAAGTAAGTAAGTAAGTATTTAGGTAAGGTACTTAAAGCTATGTATGAAACTACCAGTACAGGCTTTAGGCAGGATTACGAATACCGATACAAAATTACTGTCTTCATTGGCAGAATAAAGGACTAAGTCACATCTTTACGAACTTCGGGATTTTATAAAACACGTAGGTACCTACCGACAACATCAGCCCAGAAGCCACTACCTATAGAACGTTTTCATTCCCCAGTGCGCAAATGAATGCATATTTCAAATCGAATAATGAGTAATAGTCGTGAGAAGTGAGCCCTATGAATCGTTTGCCGTCGCCTATTTGTTTACCGGCAATAAATTTATTCATAGTCATAAGCTCTCTGTTTCGATATTAGCAGTTTGAAACTGAAAACCCTTCAAAATATGGTGCACGATTAAACGTTGTCCCTTCGTTTTCGCTTCAAGCGGTTGGAAAGGACATTAATAACTCAGCTGTTGAGTTATGCTATTCGCATAGATTCACTGCGTGCTGGATTACTTATATATTTCTGTCCGCCCAATCATTACCTTTAATATCGCTCTATATCGTAATGATTAATCAAACTAATTAATGAAAGGATTTAGATGTGATTTTCTTATGTGCTTAGGTTGTCAATTAGGCGCAATGATTTAAGTGTAAAGACTTTTCGCAGAATGAGGGGCTGGTGCGATTTTATTAACACCCAGACTTAAGTGTTAAGTTCCATCCGATGCAATAGCACACCAAAAAGCTTGCAGAAAATGTCCTCATATAGGTTTCGTTTTGACCGCGTTTTTGATGGCTTGAAACATACATTCCATTCGGTGTGGAGTGCGGATGAACAAAGTTACCGGTATTCAATGTACTTTTCCGACAAACGTGATCTAGAAAAACACAACCATCATAAAGGTAACATGTGTCTGATGGAAAGAAATATGTTCTCGCTTCACACCCGCATCACGTAAAACCTGCCCAGCATGGAAATTTCCTGCCAAAAATAATGGAATTTACCAATTAATTCCATCCACAAGCTATTTGAAAACACTCGCAGTATGCCATGACATAAAAGGTATCTATAACCACACAATCAACAACTTTTCTCACCATAAATTACCAGGACATTCACATCAACCGAAAGCACTCCCATTACGAGGGTGGTCTCCTTTGTCCAAATATCCAATTTGTCCAGATATCCAATTTTATACGTACCTCTCCGCACATGGTGGATATTACAGAGCAATTGGCATTAGCCGGTCTGACACTCCGTAGCAAGCAGCTTAATTATACCGTTTAATTACAGAGGCAACCACACCGATAGAGCATACATATGTAGGTACTTTCATTTACGACCTGTTCCAGCGGCGCAGCCATGTTAAGCATTCCGTAGATACAAAACAAAAGAACGACATTCCGATTTCAAATAGTCGATTTTGGCAACACAATTGGTGAGCGAATGACCCTTAAAATGATCTCACAGTAAGTAGGTGTCGGTGTCGGTATCGGTCTCGGTGTCCTGCATAAACTTCAGGTGGACGAAATTGAATTTAATTGGAATTTTCAATCTGAATTTGAATTTTTGTGGTTTAAATGTGTATCCACAAATTCTACCAGTGTGTTGATGTTTTTTCATGTTCACCCCTTTCAGCAGAGTTGCTGGTAGCAAACAAGAGAAATTCCTGACAAGCCAAAGCTCCTGCACACCTGCACGAAAATTCCTTGGCATATGCGTGAAAGGACCCTATGGAATTGATTTCTGTTATGACTTTGAATTGTATGGTGAATTTAACTGGAATTAAGTCAAAATATGAACATTTTATATTGGCACTTGGTATTTGATATGTTTGAAGTGTAATTCTAGTTAGTGCTCGAGTTGACTTGTGCTTGAGTGCATCAAGTAATTTAGATTTAACTGGTAATTATCGAGTTAAAAGTTTTGTTTACCTTCGACACACTCATAGATACTCGAATTGATTAGCATTCGATTTCGATACATTCCTACTCGAGTCAATTTTTACTCGAATCCATTGAGGTAGCAAAACTAATTTAAGGGAATTTCAATCGAGAAGCATTTACAGCTCAGAACGGCGTCAAAATTATATTCATACGTGAACATCAAAACTTTTCGTACACTTTTTAAGTATTTATTATGAAATGAGGAGAATGAAACTAATATCATTCGAAAGATACTCCGCGATACCAATAATCAGTTTCAGTGTCCAGACTAAATTTTTCGAACTCACAATAGCGAAATTTTCCATACTAAATTACACATTGTTACCTACGAAATATTTAGTGTGGAGGTTAAAAATTATTATTAGTAAGGCCCACTGAGTCATAGATGTGCAGTGTGCACAGACAACAAAATCGCGTATTTGTCGCCGCAATGTTGCTATACTCTTTCAAAAATAAGTCATCTAAGATTAGAAACTGCAACAGATGGAGCGAATCATTCACCCATAAAGGAATGCAATTTCACTCAGAGAAAAAAATAGTTATTTTACTAGTATATATCGGGAACACTATTTTAAATAGTTAAAAAAATAGTTATTTTTGACTATTTTCATTTCAATTATTAAGTTTCGTAAAATCAATATCAATAGGTTAATAGTTAATATCACTAAATAAAAAAGTTATTTCTAACTGACAATGGACAGTTGATGTTTATTTTAAAAACTTACTATTCGATAGTCAAAATCATCTATTCAATAGTAAAATCGACTATTCAATAGTCAATGTTATTAATAATAATATTGATTTGTGGCTATTTTCACTGTCAATTCATTTTTTCAGAATCAACTTTTTGATAATAAATTTAACTATTTAAGCAGTAACATATAACATTGTTCATAGTTAGATTTCACTTTATGGAATAGTCGTTCAATGAGTATTAATATCATTATCTCCGATACCTGGTTTGGAAATGCTTGCCTGATAGTTTTTAACTTGGCGCGTATACAAGAAGAATCATAAGTTCCCTGAAAATTCTCCAAAAAATCAGCAACAACAACATTTTTCTCAAATCATTTCAATTGACATTTTACATTTTATTATTTATCTTATATAAGAACTTAAAAAAAATTACAATCAATATACAAACAATTAGAAATATTTAAGTTTTATTAATTTTTTTTTATAAATAGAATACAGCATATCGTCCTCGATTGTCTATCTGGGATCAGTTGTCTGTAGAATATTTTTTTATTTTGGGTTGCTAAACGTATTTCAGGTTCTCCACTGTTGACAAATTAAAATTGAACTTTTTTTAAACTGCTAGATTTAAGGTTTTAACGATATAGTGACAATCGTTTTCGTATTCATTTTATTACTATTTTTTTAATTTTTTACCAGTTACCTTTTTCTGCAAACAACTTTTCTCAAAGTCATTTGCAACTATGCTGTTAAAACATATTTCATTTTCAATTATGTGGTTATGGGTTTGAATATTATAATGCATTAAATTAAATAAATACTACTATTTCTAAGTAGGAAGCTATTATAGAAAAGACAGAATTGATTGTTAATTCTTATTTTAAAGAAACTGTTTTAAAACAATGCTTCAATTTTGTATAGTCACAAAAAAACTGTTTGATTTTTAACTATTTTTCAACTATTTTGTAACTATTTTCACTTTATTTTTGTGCCAAAATAGTGATTCGACTAATTTCTATTTTTGCTCTGAGTGACGTAGCCCTAAAAGTTAGCAATTGTGTAATTTTATTACAGGGGCATATACGGTGTCATTGGGCACATTTAAGAATCTAGTTATCTTAAGTCGACTAGATTGATCTGGATGAGATGCAAGCTGAACGGAAAAACTAGATTGGTCGGGAACGTCACTTTTTCTATGTCAGCCACATATGAAAACTGTCAACTTAGTATACAGTCACGAATTTCTTGACTAGATTCGTCGGCTACCCCTCCATAGACGTCAACTGAAACAGCTGCTCATTTGACCGATTTCCCAAAAAAACCGAGATAGATCTAGTCAGAGAGCTGTCAGACTAACTAATGTGGTATTCGATTGGGCGCTCTCAGAGCAATTTTTATGTTCGTTTGGTACAAAAAAAGCTATCTTTTTCAGATTTCAGAGCACTTTTGCGAATGTGGGTATTTTCTCAGATTTGCTTCAGATTTACCAATGAATAGAAAACGCTTAGAAAAGTGTCGAAGGCTACACATATTGCAGTCGCACAAATATCAACAAAAAAAAGAGGAAGTGACGTTTTTGTGTTCGATTAGCCACACGAAATCTGAAATCTGAGAGTAAATCTGAAGAAGCCCAATCGAATACCACATAAGCTAGATACTTGAACATCCCCATTCACCCCAATGAAGCATATCCATCCGCAGCAATTAGTTGTCTGAGAGCTTCGGAGAAAATGCGCCTTGTAGCTATCAAAAGTAAGTGCTATAACGGGGTTCTTTCCACGCAATGCAACAAGGCGCGCTATAGTCTTCGGAAAATTTTTCCGATAGTTGCGTTGAAACGGATATCTATTTCAAATGGAATTAATCCTATTTCGTAAAATTCGTAGAAAATTCCGTTCCGAACGGATAACTCGATAGGGATGATTATATGCGAGGTCTGTTTCGGTATAAATTATTTGAATATCCAAAGAATCCGCACCTACACTTTTTTAGTACTTTTTATAAAAGAAAGGGAATAAAGCCTATACTTATTAAATAATTAAGTATTAAAGTTCGTCAAAAAAACAACAAGTTGAAACTTCCCTAGATGTGCAGTAGCAATTTCCTCAAGTGAATATTTTCTCTTAGGCGCATTTTTTATCAAATAAAATTGTTAAAGGTTTTCTCCATTTATCTTTTTGCCATTGTTTATTTTTTGTGTTACTATAAGTATTTTATGTGGGGGTCCCTTTTTTCGGCTCCATTCCTATTTTTAAAAAAATTTTAGCGGCAACGCTGCGCACAAGGTCTTATATTCTACCACGTGGTCCCTCCGGGTTTGAATCGAAGACTCTTGGTGTACATTTCTCTACATGTCCTACCCACCTTAGATGACTGATGCCAGATGTCCGAGCTTGTCGATGTCACTGTACAGTTCGCTGTTAAATATCATCATCAAAAGCCCGTCCATGAGAAAGGAAATTAATTCGAACAATTTTTATTTCTAAGCGTTTATTTCGTCCGTCTTTGCTAACGTCCACGCATCTGCTTCTGCGCTATAAAGCAGGACTGGCATTTAATGAGAGACTTTTAAAGTCTCTTTGTGTTTCCCGACAAGGCCTTATTTACTAATCAATTGCCTTCTAAGGCCAAAGTGACAGCGAGTGGAAAGAATGATTCTTCGCTTGAGATCTGCTGTGATGTCATTTGTTTAAGGCTTAGTTTTTCGTTTAACACCAGGTCATAGGGCAGCCACTTTACGATTTGGTTATGGTAAATTTAATGAAAAGGATATTATGGTCCTGTATATGTGCTCGTGGTGGCCATTTGGCTGATGTTGTTTTTCATTATTAATGGCATAGCTTCCTCTTTATTATGAAATAAACATCATTTATTTATCTCAAAAAATGTAATTTTTCTTTGAATACCAATATAACACCTCTTAGTTTATAAATCGTCCCACACCAGTGCGCAGAAAATTGAAAGGAAAAATGTTGTGTTCACGTACCAAACAGACTCACCCCTCTAAGTAGATTACAGGCTATAAAATCTGTTTAAAAAAAAAAAAGGAACACTTTCATTGTGCGCTTGTGAACAAATTCCTCAATAAAGTAAAATTCACTGTTATTCTAACTACGCCTATTGTTCATGAGGTTTCCCTCTGATGTAGAGTAGTACCTACCTAAAGACTGGAGCTGGAATATTTAATTTAATTCAATTTCGCATTAACATTCCGCGGTTATAATGACAATACAATTATTCTATTCACGATACAGAAAAGGCATGAAAAACAAATAAGAAGGATAAAATTCAGTCACGAGAAAACAATGAAAATATATAAAATGTACAAAGGTATAGGTAGGTAGGTATATACAAACGGTTTTTCTTTTTTTTGTTAACGTTTCGGTTAAATGGCGCTTTTCGCGTTCCTGGTTAAGCCGGCTAAATGTGTTTACGACATAACATTACACACAATGACAGCAGATTGTGTAATTAGCTTTGATTATCTTTCTTTTCTGTTCATTATTCTAAACATGGTTAATTAAGGGGATTTTCTGATTTGCATGCATTTTTAATTAGAACATTAAAATGTGTTCCGCTGGTAGATTATTGAATGTGTGTGTGTCTTTTTTGATTGCGCGACAAATTTTTGGCAGTAAAGTTGGAAGTTTTCTTTTTTTTTAATTAAATTAATTACGATTTATAATATTGTTTGTACTCATTTGCTTTTAAATGGGGATAATAAAATTTAAAATTCATTTGAAGAAGGTTTATTGGCCCAGCTTACTTTTATTTGTGTACCAGGTCAAAGCAAACCGAGAATGATAATACGCATTTGAAATGCAAAGCTCATGAGGTCCGTTCATAAGAAAACTTGTAAATTGTTGTAACTTCTTATAACTGGGAATAATGTACCATATCTATATTTAGCTGATGAGTGCTATTATTTCGTTACCTCACACTAATGCTCAAATCGTTCTCCATAAACTATGTTAAAAAAAAAACACAAACTACCGAAGTAACCTACATTTGCAGCAACCATTTGCTGTCCCAGATAACGCCACCTTCGGATATAATTTTTTTTGCAACTTCCGCCATATGCGGCACTGCACAATGTAACTCCCACCTTGGTACATATCTCAACTCTCAACTATACTTCCAAACTGCTATGCCATCAATGATCCCCGAAGAGCGCCTGTCAAGTCACATGTAACCAGCACCAATTCATTGCACTCATGCACTATTTGTGTGCGATGTTGCTATTCTCTTGACCCCGCAATGATGCACCAGCTAGAGTGTGTTTGTGTTAAAGTTCCATCCAAACGGAATAACCCTTTCAAATTATTATCCTTTCGCTCCAATAATTCCTCAGACAATGTCCTTACAATTGCACTGCCGAATTCCGTTCTCTTTGTTCCACACCATGCAAAACATTCCCTTCAATTTCATACAGAAAAACTTCTACGGAACAAGTTCATAGCAATTAAATTTAATGTGCTCACTACACTAGAGGCAAACAGAGCCATTCATTGCATTCAGCTCATTCATCTGGACCAGCAAAACCCAGAGCGAGTGCGAGAGTCCTTAATAATTTTGCGCAAATTTTTGGAATATGACCAATAAACGCCCCCAAACCAACTCAAATAAGGCACCGCACCATGTAGAGCCCAGGACATCCCCAGATACATATGCACATCCACTTGGACACGGTTCAATTGCATCCGCCGTTGAACTGAAGAAATATGTCCATCGACTAGCTGCAGGATGCCAAAATCAAAGGACACCGAACAGTGTATAAAAAACCAAAACGATAGAAGCTGCATGCAAATAGTCGTAGCTCTGTCAGAGCCACTCCTGCTGGCTGGTGAATTTAGTGCTTCTCGAGTGCACAACTCAAAGCCACTTGGCTGTTGTATAGAATGTTTGTAACTGCGTCGAGTCAATTCTCCAGCGGATAAGTTAATAAAAAACTAGCAGCTCCATCTGGCCGAGTAAATAGTTACACAGAGTGACATTGAATACGAATGAGAGATTTGAAGACCTCTCGCAAACACTTTTGATTTTGACGTCCTCCAAGAAGTCACGTCTCCCAAAGGCTGGTGGACCTGCGAGTCCTATCGCTATTACTATATATGCCACCAAAACGAAGGGATCCTAATTAATTCACTTGCCATTGAAATTTGAACTGAATTGTGGGTTCGTGGCACAGTCGTGTGCGCTTGTCCCCGTTCAACTTGATTAAACATTAAATGTTAATTTTATTCCGGGACATTACTTAGGAAAATTAAACTCAAATGAGAGCGTCATCCAAAAGGGTGACGTTCGAACAAAAAATAAAATAAGACGAAAGATCTATGCGAGCGATGGCACTGGATGGGCTAACAAGCGAAGCGTAGTGCAAACAATGATAATGATTTGCGGATGAAAGAATTTCGTTGAATATTCTTGAGGCGTGATGATGTGATGACAGCGATAAAGCTCGCTGACGGGTTAACGAAGAGGAGTAGGTAGTGGCAATTGATTAAAGCAAACGATTTAACTAATTATTACATTCGCAAACTTTGGCCCTAGATGGTATTTGACTGATTAATATTCAATGAACTGTTGTCAGCGTTAGGAGAGGGGTTCCTTTCTTCGGTACTTGGAATATAGCCGGATACAGCAAGTTAGTTTTTACGAGCGTGGTTGCGGGATATTCATGGGGGATTCTGTCTGAAATTGCGAAATATTCGGAATTACACTGTTGAATTTATTTCAGTGGATCTGACGACATCTGACTGAGTGACATCGAAATTGGAACACTCTGCGCAAATAAATCAGTCTGCAAAGATAGTCAATTACAAATCGCAACAGGATAGCAATGCGTAGGTAAATCCTTATTTCGAGTTGGTAGATACATATAGATACATGTACCTCCTTTTAAAGGGTCTTTCATTAAATTTGACAACTTATTTTTTAAATAAAATACAAAAAAATCTATCTAAAAAAAATTTATTGGCTTGAATTACTATTAAAACATTTATGAATGGAATTTGACTTCGTTCATATGTCCACCACGGGAACGTATGCAGCGGTCGATACGTTGAACCAAATTTTCGATGACTCGGCCGCACAATTCAACCGATACGGCCGCTATTTCTTGTTCAATATTGGCAGTGGCACCAAAGGTTATTGGCGTCTGTGGAGAGTTTCTCATTCAGGCGCTCTCTGTAGACTCTGGCTACTCCAGGTCCAGGTGTGCGGTTCGCAGCTGTTTCTCGTTGGACAGTCGAGCTCTGCATTTAGCCGCAGCAAGACAATGGGCAGTGTCGAAGTTTGCCCCTCGGAATGAGTGCACGTTGAGTATGTTGGATGCGTGCCTTACGTCGAGTAGCACATGGTCGATTTGGTTGGCGGTTCGACCGTCTGGAGAGCGCTAGGTTACTGTGTGGATCCATAGCATTGGAAACCTAGTGCTACTTTTTGAGTAACACCTGGGGTGTACAGCGTGCGCATGTTCTAGGTACATAATCTTAAATCGTTTTCCGTTGACGTTTCAGTTCTGGTTGCAGTTTGAGTGAAATCGTTATCCGAGGCACCTCGGGTCTCTCTCATAACTAATGCTTTTGTACACGGTCGGGAAGTTACCCCGACGGCTCAACCCCCAACCTGGAGGGCCAGGCCCTTGACCTTAGGACAGCAGGCCGGTTATTCCGGTGCCAGTGACCCACTTTGGGATGTGAGCGCTGCCGTTGGCGCATTAAGGGTTCATCCGCCACCAACTCTTCTCCAACACCCTGGCTCGGTATTGGAAATCCCTATAGACCTGGTATCCGAATATGTCAGAGCAGCTTTATAGGGATTACACTAAATAGTTCGGCCTGACTGGAACTGTATAGACGCCACCGTCTCCGAACTCCTCCGCTGCCACCAACGACCTTCCAAAGGGGTTGGTTACCCAATCTCCAATGGAGGTACTAGGCACCCACCAGTCGCCAACGTGGAGGTTAGAGTAGGAGTTGATAGTGAGAGGCTAAGGTGAGAACGCTTGTGTTCCTATGACATCGCATCACTACCCTTTAACTAGGTCAATAACTAGAGGAGCATTTTATTTACTTGCTAATCAAGATATAATCCAAATCTCCTACCTTTTCGAGGGTGGTAACTTAATCTACGAAATCTGTCTACTGCAACCTGCGCGTCCAGTGGAATTAATTATTATTAAAACAATTTGTATGTTTTTTTTGTTTAATTGAAAAAAATGATTTAAAAAGTAAATTTGTAAGGTGGTGAAATATGTCATAAATTAGAAACCAGAGCTTAAGTTAACCTCCTTATATTAGGCTTTAGAAAGCTGCTTCAACTCCTAATTGTATATGCATTCTAATACCAAATAGTGAGCATCACCACCACCGCCTGAGCAGACTTTATATGTGCTAATTTCGGAACAGCTTCGACGCACACTCAAAATTCATCATTTGCTTTGCTATGGGGATATACACCAAACCAAAAAGCTCAAGGCCATGCTAAGTCGGTATACAGTTGACCCTATATGACCAAATAATGGTTTTGCGGGACCACCGATAGGAAGCTTCTAAGTCATTTCAGAAGAACTCTGGTGGCTGGCGAGCTGGACAAGTCGAACATAGCAATCGCTTGCCAAGTGCAAACCTCCATCAGTAATCAGGACACCCTTATATCTGGCGTTTTCCAAAGCACCATAGTATTTATGCATCTTCAGTCATATTTACATTATTAGATGAAGAAAAAATTTTGCAAATTATTGTAATTAAAAAAACAGATTTTTACAACAGCGGCAACCATAAATTGGTTCACTTCCGATTTCCATTACGCTCATCTGCCACAGTGTCACGCACTACCTATAGTATCATATTACCTACTATCTCATACACTCGCTTCTCGCTTCACTCATCATACACTAGCCAGTGTCCCTCCAACACCTGCGATGTTTCTGAATTAATCTGCATCATTGTTCGCGTTCATATTCACAAGAGAATTTAATTCTCACTTCACATTCACAGAATGCAGCAGGCGTTCGCGTGGCGTTGGTTTGTTATACTCGTATTCCTACATCCAAATAAGAACTAGTGGTATGAGACAAAAAAAAGGAATGTTCGTATACAATAAAACACTTTATCCGATTTATCTTTTGTCCCACTTAAGTGCATTTCATCCAACCGAGAACGGACAGACGCTTGAATGTGTTCCTTTTGATTACATCCAATGGAAGTGGTTTCAGGAATCACTCACAACTTTTGTCCCATATCTGGTATAAATAGGAGTAATCTGCTTTGCCCCTCTTTGCGATACAAAGCGTACCTGCCCGCTGTCCGGCTTAAAAACTCATTCATATCGGTTTGGACTTGAAACAATAACAGAACAATAGGAACGGACACAACACAGTGTCCTAGTTGCTCCTTGCCGAGGAGTGGGAGTTAAAGGAAATCGCAAAAATATTAAAATCAAAACAAAACCCCTTCTAGATACATTATTGAAATTAAATTCATTTGCAATAGGTATGCTTGTGGTTATCCTCCATTGGTATTTTGTACAGCTTCCGTTCGATTTGGATTCACATCTCATCGATATGTAGTGAAGGATCCGACTGAATGAGTAATCCTTCGAATTGAATTGAATTCTTAAATGAGCACAATGGCACAACAATGTCGCCTTGTGTTCAGTTCCGTGGATTAAATGGAAAATGACAAATTCCGTTTTTTTTTTCCTTCTCTTTCGAGTGGGTTGTATTGTACGATTGAGGGATTATTATCTCGTAAAATATATTCGATGGCTTGGGTGGAATACATTTTTGGAAAATATAGTTTCTTTTGGTTCGAAATGAGATTACGGATGAATCCTTTATGGTGACTCCCATTTTTGTTGTACCCTCTAATTTCGGATGTCTCTGGCTGGGAGTTTGAATAATTAATTTCATTTGCACAGTTCTAACTCTGGAAGGAGTGAATTTGAATTTGAATTCGAACGAAACAAAATGGTCTTAAAGACTTAAGTTGTGTGCATTATGTGACGCAAACCTTCTTAAGCTTAGCCGACTGTCAGTGGTAAATTTTATTTCAATTACTTTAAAGCAGTGGGTTATATGTAGATACTTGATTTGATAATAAATATTTACCAGGTTGTGGAACAGTTTGAATAAAATTTTGCCAATGTTGTTCAACGACACATCGTTTTTAATTGATGTGTGTGTGATGGTGACAAAAGCGACCAAATTGTAGTCGATGTCCCGCGAATTCATGCAGGACGAACTCAGGTCGGACGAGAAGCACACGCAGCACCCAGCACGCAGCTACTGAACGATTAAGACAGCAGCCAGTCGAAGGTCAACGAAAATCGTTGAGTGAAAAAATGTATGATTTGTGTTTGTGTCGTTGGCAATTATGAGTCCCAAATAATGGTTAATCCCCATCGCTCATAGTTCGCATTGCAATAGCCGCTCAGGCTCATGCCGTGCCATGAACTTTCCGTTCAGTATGATTCTGCATTTTTGTCTTTCAATCAGTAATTGAAATTTGGTTGGCGTCATCTGTTATCGATCGCAAAAGTTCGATGTTCGAAATTATTTTAATCAAACAATCAATTTCCACGGATCGAAGTTCGCCAGTTTTCTCAAAATTATTTTCAAGATGTCGTGTTGTTCAATTTGAGTTTTTTCCCAGTTAACGTTTGATTAGGGTAATCCCACCACACTATAGTGAAGGAAAAGTAATTGGTAATTAGGTCAAATAAAACGTATGCCCCATTTTTTACCAGAAACCAGTTGCCTTTTTTAGGGTATTAATTTTTGGTGGGCGTTATAAGTCAGTTCGTGATAAGTATTTTATTTCCCTTGAGAATTTAATTTTTACCTTGTTTTACGTTACGTGACCGTATATATATAGGGCTTAAAAATACATTCTTTTTGCAAACTGTATCATCATAAGGAACTTCAGATCGGTCTCATGACCGAATCTTTATCCCCTATTGTGGAAGCAACAGTTGCAAAGGTCGTCAGGAAGATTATATATGACCCTACTCTTGCGGTACACTCCAACATTTACCTCGATGTATCCGACCGCATACGCCGAGTCTGCAAATCATGTGTGGAGAGGAACAATATATTATCAAGTATAATTCTAAGAGTCGGATCTGTTTTCCTTTGACGAAAGTCACACTGCTCTTCCCTAAAATCAATGACTCGACTAGATACTCTGCATCAAAACTTAAGCACCCTTTATTTGGCGCAACCTTCATATCTGCTAATTCGTTCGTTCGCTTCGTTCCGAGTTTTCAGGCCACTTCCAATGACAGAGAGCATTGAAATTCCTAAAATTCCTACTTAAAAACAAGATACTTAAAATGATAACACACCTACAAAGTAATGTTACTATCTGTTTCTTATTCCCTCTTTGAATTGCTTACCGTTTAGTCAATTAACATGTTGCCTAAATAGCGGCCTCTTTATCTACATTGTATATCCTTTAATTCCTCAAGAAGAGTAGATCTTTTGCCCCTCCCGACTATGATTAAATTTAAATTCGATGCAGAAATGGGCAGCGCGTGCAAACACTTAACATTGCCAACTTCTATATAAAAGCCGCCTATTCGAACATAGCCTCTATTCAGAAAGCGCTTCCGGCCACAAGAACTCGATAAAAAACCAAACCATTGTCGAAAGGAAGACAAAATGAGAATTTCCTATAGCAACTATGTACACCAAACGAATATTGTTGTCGGAGCGTGTAATTAGCTTGCGCGTTTGGCCTTTCTTTTACTTCAATGAAAAAAAAAATTAAATTCTAAAATTCAATTAGAACTGGAAATTTGATTCCCTTGCAATTTTAGTAAATAATTCTCAAAAACTGCTGAAGTGGGGTTTTGGTGAAGGCGTTTAAAGTAGTGGGAACGATTTTATGAAGAAGATGAATTACATCGGGTTTTAGGTATGGTTAGGGAGAGTCAGATTCATGCATGAAGATGTGCGTAGATGTTTTTAGTAGTTAAATATATCTACAAACTTCACTTTACGAAACTAAATGAAAATAATAATGTATACCTACTCATCACTCGTGGTTTAAGTCCGCTGTAAAGGGTGTGCTCGGCTTTTTATTAGTCTGTGCATCAACACTTGTAAACCATAGCTAGAAGGGCACAGCGTACAGTTTCTCAAAGGCATTGTGGTCAGTTTTAAATATAGGAAAAGTCTGAAGAATTACTAAATCTCAGTAGAACTAAGTTAAGTTTAACGGTAGGAATACTCTATGAATACTGCCTTCTTAGGAAGCATGCTATGAGACTAGGCTTAGGTAATGCGGATATTATGCAGGTACTGCGAGGACCTACAAGTCACGGAAGATATCTCTCACCTTCTATACGAGTGTCAAGCAGGTACTTCTTTGTTCTTTAACAAGAGGAGGTTGGTTCCTCAAATAATATTGGAACCATAAATTAATTTTGTAAGTTAAGTGACTATTTGGGCGATTTGTTTTAGGTTTTTTTATAACCGTAACGGCTCCCTGGGAACTATGGGCCCGCCTTGGTGCCTGGTGTTATGTGACTATCTCACAACCCCAATCAACCAAACCTGAACTAATCTAACACTTGTATAATGTATGCATACTTTTGCATGAGCTCGGAGTTTATAGCTGAGTGACAGAAAAAAATTTAATTTTTTTAGTTTTATTCATAACTTGAAAATCTTTTTTAAAATATATAAATAGTTGTCTCTGCAGGTCCTTATAGGACTTATAGGTTTACTAACCAAAGAACGATGATAATTACCTATGTACTGGAAAAACATACTAAGTCATATTAGACAGTAGACACCCATAATTAATTATTGAAGGTTCCACTTTGCACGAAGCCAGAAAAAACATAATCAATACTGAACGCACTAAGTTGACTTAGTCACTATTGTCGAAAAAATAGTCAGAGAAAATATTTAGATAGTAAGCTTTCCATTAGAAAGATGTACATGTTGTATGTTGCATCTGAAATCAATTTATCATTTTTTTGTGCCAAAAAAAGAACAATGCTTTTTATGCAATAAATATAAAATTTCTGCTCCAGATGCAAAGTTCGATATGATGAAAGACTATGAAAGTCATTTACGTCGGAAGAAAGAAGCATTTGAAGAAAACCAAACTGACAAAGAAAGATCAAATTTGGATAAAAGCTTTAGATCTATGTCGATGGTTATGCAAAGCGTTCTTCCAACAACCGATGTTTGCTTAACATACAATAAAAGGAAGTTTATCTTGCACAACTTTACATAATATGAATCGGGTTTGCCAAATAATGATTTTTTTGTACAAGTTGTTGAACAAATATTTTAGAAAGCGGCTATTTTATGCATAGTGCCATAGAGAAACAAAAAAAGTTAATGTCAATTTATTGCATCAATGACTGGCTTAATATATTCCGTGTTGCAAGAGTTCGTGTGCCCAGAAAACGACCTTATGAAGCTCTGGAAATGAAGTTTAAAATTTTTTTGACTTAAAGTTACTAAATTAATAAAAAATAAGATAGTGGACATCTAAGGCCAAAAAGTTAACTGGCTTAAAATTAAATGTTTTCGATATGGAAAAAATAAACCCGGAATTACTTCAATTTAAATACAAATATGGAGAACATTTTCGCAACTTGAAGAACTTTGAAGAATAAGAAATCCTGTTCCTAATTATCTCCCGGTAAAAGAATGGCCAAAACTTTATACCGAACCTCTTAAAATAAGCACAGCTAAAAAGAAAGGTCTTATGGAAATGTGTAAAAAAGGAGTCATTCCCGAAATTTTGCACTCTTGGTTTTCATCATTACCATCACAATCTAACGCAAAAGATTACCTACCAGAACCAAATGTTTTAGATGAAAGTGATATTGAATAATATTTGGTTTTGTTATGCAATTTTTCTAAATGACTTCTTTTAATACTATTTTGTATTTTTTCACCTTTGTTATTTTCCTAATTAAGCTTTTGTGTTTACTTTTGAGCTTGTATCCATTTACATGTGTTTCAAAAATGTATTAAATACGAACAACTGCTTGCAAATCATTGCACGCAAATAATTATCATAATTGGTTGGTCCAAAACGAAAACCAATATTGAAAATAAATGTGCATTTTGTATTTAATGGGATTCATTGACAAATAAAAGTTATTATTGAATTTCCACAAAAAAAAAGGAATCTTAAATATATAATTGATTACTCAAAACTATGTTTTTTGATTTAGTGCTTTTGGCTCGTAAACCAATTCAGCGTCACTCCGCGTTCACTTGCCATGTCAGTAAATTATTTTAAATCGGAATACCTAGCCCGGTTTAATTAAATTAATCAGATTTCTTTTCAGTCTCATAGAATCTCACAAAAACGGTAATGTTTGCAAAATCATGGCGATTGCGACTCTGACCTGTCGTCGGATCGACTTGACTACATTCATACCTGCCTATAGGCGGTCCAAGGTAATGTCTGAGTCTTTTTATATTTTTTACAACGAGTATAAAATCTGACGGATTTTATTTGCTTTTACCTTACCTACAAAATTCAATTTAATATCTTCTCATCAGAATTCTGCGAAATGGGTCTGCTTTTAACGAAAGAGAGCGAAAGCGAAAAAAAAAAAGAAGTAAATCGGTTAACAAGGGCCCGACGAGGAGTGAACAAATAAAAAGCGAGCGGGTAGCCAAAAAAGACGGTTGTAATATAAATAAATAAACCTCGAACTGCACCCTAAAGTAATTTATCGACAATGTTATTTTTTGTGCTATTGAAAAATGGTATTAACGAAGGGGGAACTGTTAAAAGCATCAGCCTTAACTTAACCACCAATCTAGATTCCTTGTGCTGAATTGCGAGGCAGCTACAGGAAAAGGCTATATTGTCGCTCTGTAAACTGTAAGTGCAGTAAACTTAAACGAAAGGTGAAAATGTTTGAAAGTAGAAAGAGAATTAATGATTTTAAAACCTCGGAGCGACATTGTATAATAATTCGTTTTACGACACATTTTTCCAAATGTATGTAGGTATAAGACTTCGCATTCATTTCTGGAAGTGGTCTCTGAACTCGCAGGCGTAAATGTACATAGATACCATATTTAAGACATACTTTGAGAAACTTCTTGCTTTTAATCTGTGAGTATGCAAAGCACTTTAAAATTAAGTTTAACTTTTTTTACCCGACTGTACAAAGAGAGGGTTATGTGTTTCGCGCGTATCCTATGTACGTTCCTACGGGACGCCCTGTAGCTCAAACGGCTTGACCGATTTTGAAGAGTGAGGTGTCATTATATTCGTATTCCTCCCCTGAGTGTCACAGGCTAAAAAGATATTAACAATTGAAAAAATTTTAACATTTACTACATTAAATTTCAACTACGCAGTTGTGTAAAAACTATACTTTTCTTTCATTCATCATGCCCGTATAAGCGACTGCGACGCAGACTGTGTGATCGTTGCAGCATTATGAAAAGTCGTATGAAAAAAAAAATTATTTAAAAAAACAAAAAACCCGACTGACTGTAAAAATAAGAATTAAAAAGATATGAACAAGACACATTCAAGTTCGTACACCTAACTATTTGGCAGTCGCAGGGTACTTAATACTCATGTATTTGGTAGACTTTGTAGGTATATTGTCCCTGATTGTCAATAAGTTAGGTGTACGAACTTGAATGTGTCTTGTTCATATCTTTTTAATTCTTATTTTTTTTTGTTTTTTTAAATTATTTTTTTTGGGGTAATGGAACTTGGAAGAAGCACGAACAACGCCGAGTTTTCCTGTAGGATTGGGCAGGCGGTCATAATTTAGAAAAAAAAACACATAAATCAATTATGAATAGGGGTAAATGTAAACACAGTATCTACTTAACAAGAGTATAGCATAGCCTCTGTATCGCGCACATTGAGTGAAATGGCTAACGTGTGCATGGTTTTTTTGCATACATTTATTTAATCGCTACAGTACTTAATATCGATTTCAGTTGTCGGTGTAATTTTTGTTAAAAAGTTATTTTTTGTGCAAGTCGTAAGGCCTAAGTGAAAAGTGTTTTTTTTTAATAAATGTATTTAAGTAAGACCTATTTAACGAACTTTTTATGTATTGACTTTGATTTGTAACCTTTAAAAATTAAATTTTTAAGCAATTTATAGAAGGCCTAAATATTTTCTGTGTTTACATTTACCTACCCTAAAAAATTAAATTTGATGTGGGGAAATGTCGATTTATTGTAAAATGTAAACATACATTTTAGATCAAATTTAGTGTGTTTTTTTAAACAATTGTGTTGGATTTGATAATAAATTTTCATTTGTCAATATGACCGAAAATACATATAGACTGAAAAAATCACTGGCATAAATGGCAGAAAAACTCGTTAAAATAATAACTTATATCTTTACAAACCTGCTGATAGTGTTTTGACTTGAGTGAAGAAGAAAATCCAGATGACCCTGATGAAGTTGACGTCAGAGGCAATACTGAGACCACCAACTTCGGCCGATTTCCAGTTACTTGACTACCAGCTATATTTTTCTGGGGTGGCAATTGGCAAATGCTAAGTCCGCTTGTTTTGTTATATAGAAATTCGTATTGACAAATGTCATGTAACTTCAGAAATTCCGGCTCACAAATACACCCACACCTTGCATATGCCTATTCCGCTTTAGGCAAAGTGGCTTGCAGCGTTCGTAGAATTTTATCCCTTAAATCTGAAATTGTTCGTTACTTGTGGATAATATTTTTTTTAGGAATAAGTGTTCATTTTCCTAAAATATTCACGAAAAATTAAGAATGTAGATTGGTTAAGGGAAAATAAAAACATTTTTAGCAAATTTTCTTCATTATTTAACAAAAATTTACACGCTAAATCGAAGTTAATTATATCCAAAAACGGAAAATACAGAGCCATATTCGTCCTAACATATTAAATTATTCGCCTTTTAACAATTTATAATAACTAACCAATGGCATTCAGTTATGCTAAAATGTGGTATCCGCGAACTCTTTCACATTTCGGCATGGTTGCCGCGGTTGGCAGCATTTATTTTTGAATTTTTTGTATGTTTTTGCATGTCACACTGATAGGAATACAAAATGGCGAACTCGAAACTCGATTGAGCCAGCGGCAAGAGGATTGTGAGTTGGGGGTCTCAGTATGATTTATCTCTGATGGAAGTCAAACACATTTAAGACTTTTATGTGGAAGGGTTTATTTTACTATTGTTTCGAGGAGGAAAAGTAAACGAAACATTTATTACAAAATAAAATCGTTGTTTACTTTTATATCCATAGGTACTTAGAAAAAAAATAAAATATTTACAATAAAAAATTATGGGCAAATGCATACCTACATATTGCAATTCATTGTAGTTTTTGAGCCTTAACGATTTTTATTTTCCACTTTAAATTTAAGTACTCGATATTTACCATACATATTTCGCATCGCAATATTGAGCTTGAATAAATTTAAAGTCGAGACTTAAATTGGTTATTAGTACCTACTGCGCTTTATATTTTCATAATAAATGTTTCAAGTCAGTCTTCTAAAATAAATATATTAAAATTTTATAGTCAATAATTTTCAAAAATCATAAATTTGTTACAGAAAAATTTAATAAAAGTGTATAATTTTTTTTATTTTAGTTCATTTGTACTAAATTCTTTCCTTGACTTATATACTAGAAAAAAACGATTTACTCAAATTTAAAATTAGAATTTATCTTATTTATCTTACTGGCTTTAGCGAGCGCTTTTAATTTCACTTTAACTTTATCCTAAAAGTGATCGCCTTTCGGCTTTATCTATCTATCTACATCAAATTAATTTTTTGTTTTTGCTTAGAAAAAAAACTATATATACACTGACATCGGAATATAAATTGATGTGATCCTGCACAAGACCTGATACACTTTTCAACTGTATACACTATCCCTTCGGAGATATCTTCGCCTAACGAAGAGTAATTTCATGCATTTTGGTACATATTATTTTATACAGCGTTAAAAATCCCATTAAGCTGTAAGCTACACTTAAAAGTGGGTAGCATACAAGACCCATACGCATTTGACACAAATTTAAATGTAAATATCCTCAAATATACGAAAGAACGTTTACCTCGTAAGATGCTGTTGTCTGTCCATCAGACTGAGATGATTCATTTATCCTCCGACTGTTACATTCGCATGAGAAGCTGCAAGTTTTGTCATTAAGTTCTTAGTTAGAGTATAGAGGCAGACATAGCCATACACATCTAGATGTGGTGTATGGTGGGTGGTATATGAATCCTAGAAGTAATATTGCTCGTAATATATATGGCTCCATTCTCGTAAAGTTATAGAGAAAGTTTTTGATAAATGGATTTATACGAGAAATATATGTAGTGTAAGAGTCTTTTGCATACAACCATGTCCGGTGTATTTAATGATAGGATTTCCTGTGCAACTCATTCTGCAACCGTTACTGAAACGCTACAAAGCCAGCGCCTGAACTCATTTAGAAATGACTTTTGATATGATGGCCATAACTCATGTGAAGAAAAATGGTACTGCATGTGTATGGAAAATTGATTTATATTTCTGTGAGGGATCAAATAAAGTGGGATTTAATAAAAGGATCTGTTTTGTAGTCACCAAGTGGGTATTAAGAAAGGAATTGGGTTACTTCCTGAGTGTTGATTTGATTGAGAAATATATTAAATATCTTATGGGATCTATAAGTGACGCAACCTATTTGGGTGTATGTGATTATATAAGATATAATATTCTCACACACCCACCATCATGAGATATACTTAACCAATAAATGAGCTAAGATTTATGTAATTGGGCATGCAAATTCTTTGTCAATGTCTACATCACCATGCTTGGGTACTTAGTTTATAAAGTCATGAAATCAAATCAAATATAATCCAATAGGATAAAAACTATCCTTCTACCCACAACTCCCATCCTTATAAAAGCAATACCGGAAGAACTGTCAACACTGGTCCACAACAAAAGAGCAATTAAACGTAAATTGTAAATTATTTGTTGGAAGAAATTTCGGAGCCTTGCAAAATGTATAAAGTGTCTCATGTTTCTAAGGTAATGAAAAATAAATAGTTGACGCAATAGGTCCATAGGGACAGGGATCCTAGGCCTAGCTTCTCACAACTAATCGTTTTATGTGAGTTTTTCATTTCTGCGACGAATGGAAGTGATCTAAAATTGTTTGCCGAGTCCAAATTGCTAATTGAGAAGCTCTTTCATGACAGTTATACTCTCGGATGTTTGTCAGACGTTCGCTTACTCTAAGGTAAGTAAACATATTCTCATAAAGTGTACAAGCAACTTGTACATCTATTACAAAATGGTATGAACTTCGTGTCAAATCTAAGCTATGGATTTTAGTTTCCAAGTTTGTTGCTTTATTTTTTGAAAATGTTGGCCAGTGTGCAATGTCCAAAAACATAAAGTTTTGAAGGGTTGTGCCCCTTATGATGGATTGAGGACACATATAAAATTTATTCACTTGCAAACTTATAAGGGTATACCAAAATGCACAAAAGATTAAAATTTTGCGTCATTTCTTTTGAAAAATCCAGTCGCAAAAAAAACTTACAGCTGACAGTTCAAGGTTATTTAAAGCAAGTCGCTACACAAAAGAACAAATATGGGTAATCTAATATTTGAAACTATGGATGTTTGGCATACAGTTCGCAATTTTCGTACAAAATTATGGTAGGCATAGTGATTTAACTTCTTTAATTTATTAAAAAAGTTTGTGAATCTGGAGCAATTAGTTCGTGTAATTCTGTAAATTTTTTTTTGTTCTGAAGTTTAATTTTGTTTGATCTTAAAACGCTATCGATGCATCTACCAATGTATGGCATAATTCCGGATATAGAAACTAGCTTAGCGAACTATTTTTTTTAAAGAATGGGGTGCTGTGTATGAAGCAGTCTAAAATAAAAACATCCAGGCGTATAGCCATTCGAGATGCAGTGGATTGGTAGATGGAAACGGAAAGGATAAGGCATTAAAAGCTACGAGCAGTGTAAGTGTTAACAAAGATGGCGACTCGTCAATGAAGGGAATGTTATAGCCGCTACCGACTGACGTATTATTCCAAGAGAGATCACGAATGGAAAGTCAAAGAGAATGTAGTTGGATGCTCAAGAGGAGTAATAACATATGAATTCACTGAAAGGGAGACCAGGCTCGGATATATTGTGCTGCAAGAGGGGAGATCTGAAGGTGCAAGTAGCAGAATTATTTATTTTAACAAAGATGGTTGATTTTAAAAGTTATATACCTAACTAATATGCGGATAGATTTAACGAGAGGTATATTGGTTGAACGCGGAGAAGGCAAATTCGAGGAAGCGACTTGTTGGACGTGCGTTAGAGAGCAACAGATTGACATTTGGTGGCATTGAGTTAAAAGCAGCTCTTGGGGCTAAGTTATATTCGAAAGAGGCTTAGGGCATGTTTTGAGCAAATAAGCTAAGTGTTAAATTAGTGTTTCAGGTGGATCAAATAAAGAGATTTCGACCTAGATAACTGCCTTGGAAAGCCCCGCAGGTCAAAAAGTGGCCTGAAGTCAACTCCACGATTTTCCAAGTGAGAAAATATCCATTTAAAAAGAAAAAAATTGATTATGGGATCATATCAAGACTCACGGTAATTAACTGCAAAAACGCGTACTACTTCTTTATCGTTTTATTTGGCTAGAGGACTACTACAGCCTTTCAAAGCTTAAGACTTCGTTCGAAATATTAAATGATTGGGTATAACTGAAAGCTAAGCTGAGGACGTTCGATTTGAGACAGCTGAGAAAAGGATCAGGGAGAGATTTTAGCAACACTTTTTAAGAAATGTGATTGGAATATCCGGGTATTCATTATGGAGTTTTTGTAATTATTATTTCCTATTTACTTGTGATCAATTCCTTGCGATATGAGGTCGGCAATTGAGAAGTTATCTAAAGTGAGTAGGACCTGAAGTTATGAGCAAGCAGTTGCTTATAAAACTGGGCAATAAAACTAGAAATTGTTAGAATGGTTTATGTATGGTATGGTAAGAGAAATATAATTGTATTCGTACAAAATTTCGAACTCGATATGTTAATCAATTCTGACATTACGATGATAGAGAAACTGAAAAAAGTGGGTCTCGCAGTTCTGCCCGTCTCTTTGTCTGTCTGTCTCTCCGTATGCTCCTGAGACCTGCAGCCTAAACGGATGCCGGATTTGGTTGGAATTTTATATTTGTAGTTTGTGGGCCTACAGTTCGGTCAATTTTTTTTTTCACGGTAACCTCAATAATAATGGTACTTTCCATATAAAACGTTCATACCAGTTTGATTTGTTCGAAAACAGGTCTTATGATTTCAACCACAATTTTTGAATTTAGTATTTTTTTAAACTAAACATTGCAAAACATATTTGTTAATGTTTCGTCTGATCATGATTAAGATAATTCGAGTAAATAATTTACATAAGATCCGGTACTAATTTTTTTTAAGTGCAAACAAAGCCTTATTAAACATATTGCCCAAAAATTACTACCCACATAAAGATGTGGATTGTTATATTTTTTAGTTCGAATATATGCAAAGCTATATAAATCAAAACTCAGTTAAATGCAAATTACTAAAACTATGACAATAACTACCAATGAGGTAAATTTATAATCAATATACTTGACCCTAAGCTTGGGGGTGACGCAAACACCCTGAGCAAAAATTCAAAAATTCACAAACGCAAATAAAATTTTAATTATCTCATAGCAACGGGTGGACTGCAAGTTGAGACATTCAACTTAGCTGTAATAAAAAGAACACCACAATCAAACGAGTGCAAAATTTTTACCATCCCTTGTACCTTGACACCGAGCTCGTTTGCACATTAAATACAAATACCCAGCTACGGGTTTGGTTTAATTCAATGTTTACCAAGTTCCGCCCACAACGTTCTATTGTTAGAGAAAAGTTATTAGACCACAACTGCCCAAACAAATCATTACTCACAATTATTATAGCGAGGAAATACTCGGACTCAATTGTTACAACCACCCCGCCCAACCCAGCCCATAATTACTAATCCCAGCCATGTCCCTGAGCTCCATCCGACAGAGGTTAAAACTCACAAATATGAACATTTATATTCATCGAAGGAAAACATTTATTCCCCGACCAACACAGCAATCACACACAACCCTGTGCCCTCTATTCATATAATATCTACCAAGAAATAAAATCCCCTAAGTACATGGTCCTTACAAAAATCGTCAACTAAGTCTGAGCACAAAAGTTTTTCTCATTTAATTACAAACAACGCAGCAACAACAAAAAGAGTCCAAAAAGGACAAACAAGAAAAAAAAAATAGAAACCTTCAGCTGATTGTATCAATAATCATGAAACTCTCCACCCTCCCAAATAGAAAGTAATTTTCCCAAACGCACACATGGCTATGTATATGTGTATATGACCTACCCAACGGATGGGTATAATGGCTGAGTAAGTTTGGCAAAACTTCCGCCTACCAATTCATACGAAAACCTCTAACGACCAGGACCAGGACATGCAGTACACATGCATGAAAATGAGATGTGACACTTTTGGCAGGACGTGTTAGGGGGAGGTCACGCGCTTCTGAATTCTGAGTGAATAAGTAGGTACAGAGTGCGAGTTTTATTACACTATTTCGAGATCAATTAAGGGCGCGGGCTATGAGTTTCAGCCCCAGAAATAAGACGCGAAAGAGTGCCGCAAGGAAGGTCGCCTCTCGCCTGTGTCGTCGTTTTAAGATGCCAAATCAGCTGACTGTATGAGCTTTCTTGTGTGACGGAAAGTTACCCCTTTACGATATTCCCGTAACAGCTGACTCGGGTCGGGGCTATAAAAAGCTGCATGCAGTGCGCACATCTTTGCCATAATTCAGAGAATTATGCAGCTCTCTTCGAAAGGCTACAAAGAACTGTGTAACCTTCAGCTGAACCTTGTTGGCCTAAACTGAGTATGTTTACAGGAAGCAAGCTTTTCGCAGTCGTTTTTTTCGCATTACACACCCCAAAATTTGTTGAGCTAACCACGACGATTGAAAGAGAGTGTTTTATTTTATAGGACAAGAGAGATTGCCACTAAGAGAGACAGAGAGAGGGAGACTAACGCACAGTAGTACCCTATCCTAACGCACAAGCAAAGAAGACAAAAATGGAAAGCCTCCCAGTATACAAAATTGAGAAAAAAACCACTCGTACAAAGGATGCTGGGAATGAAAACTGTATCAGCCGAAATGCTGTTTGCCATCATAATATGCTCAGTTTCGTTTGGACCATGTAAGAAGCGGGGTTGTGGCGCGCGGTTAACGATTTGTACTCATAGAGAAGATTTAGTTTACCAATCTAATGAGGATTTATACTCGGCATAAATGGAACTACCTTACTTGCAGAGTGTTAATGCAAGGATGCCAAAAGGAATATTCATCTCACACCAATAGACAGACTACGGATACTGCGATCACGTCCACAGCATTTACTGACCCAAATAAACTAAAGTGAATTCTAGTGCCGTTGTGTGTTCTAATTTCCATTAAAGGATATTCCATGCGGTATATCAAAACTGACAGGTATTATATTCGCACTGAGGGGTAGTCACTCCCGCAGCCCCACCACAAATGACCATGCATTACGTGTGTTAAAAGGATTCTATCCCATCAATCTTTACATAAAAGCCAAAACTCGTGTACAAAAGGGATACGGCCAGCACTTTTTTGTCCGGTTTTCGATTGTCCTTTTTCTAAATGCCAAAACTTCGTGAGTGGTGTCGAACGAAAAGAAAAAATGAATACATTCGGTTACGGGGTAGTTTGTCATGAATATTTAACATAGTGGCCGACCGGATTGTGGCTGACAACTTTAATCCTTTTTTTTTGTTGGAGCACAAAAGGAAAATAAAAACGAGAAATTAAAATGAAAGTTTTTCACATTGCAAGAGGCTGCTGTTATCCTTGCCAAATTGCACAACGACCATATATGATAACGTGACATTTTGATTGATTGTTGCATACCACCGTTTTAGCTCTCTCTCTGTGCCAACTGCTTTCTACCTGTCAGTGGGTCTACAGCTTAAGCGACTGTGCTATCTGTTATCAGGTTTCAAGACACCAGCGCCGTAAAATATTTGTCGGAACGGTCGGGGAAGCGGTATTAAATAGTTACGGCATCGTGAACACAGGTGTATCGCTGTGTATAAGTGTTTGTGTTTGTGTTCGGGATTTGAAACCCTTTTGCATGGCTCGAGTGTTTGTCCTTGCAAAATTTGATGTCTAAATAAATTATGAAAAGAATGCCCTTGGAGCCGCTCAGAAGGTGGTGGTGGTGGTGAAAATAGTTTTAATTAAATTTCGCACACCACAAGGATCACACGAGGAGCAAATTATCCTTGAAAGAGTGAATTTATCTCAGTGCCTAGGGTGGGGAGTGTTTACCATATGTTTTATTTGACATATCCTTGAGTGTCCTCTGCTGCCGCGTAGGAGGGAAATAAATACATGTGTTATTTTATCGTCCTCGCTTATACGTACCTACTTAGATATATTTTGCATTTGACCGCGGTGGTGTGGTGTCTTTGCAAGTTTTGCAACATTTCCCATTAATCATTGTCACATAGTACTGTGTGCACTGCAAAGGGCAGCCAGAACAAAATAGAGTCCTTAACGAGAAGGTTTTTGTGGATAAAATTCTCGTTAAAATGTGCGGCTGCGAAAGGAGAATACGTTTCTCCAGGATATATAACAGCTTGCTAAGGACACTTATGCTGATTGTATTCGGATTGGCGAACATAAATAGTGGTAAGTTGTGTTTCAAATTGTATCCTAGTACGGATGTTGTTTATTTACGCGAGTACAATTTTGTCGAGGGCCAAAACGGAATTTATTGACTACGCACTATGGCCAACGGTTTTATCTTATCCCGTGGAATGGAAATTGTTTTTTACAAGATTTTCTGTGATTCACTTTTATTTCTGTTTACTTTTCTGCGGCAGATTTTTCTTTTGTTTTCCCTCCATTTTCGGATGGTGTCCTTTGGGTGTGTCATTGCAAGGCGCGCGCTGATGGATCTTTTTACCCGACTGTACACAGGGAGGGTTATGTGTTTCGCGCGTATCCTATGTACGTTCCTACGGGACGCCCGCTTGCCTAAACGTCTTGACCGATTTTGAAGAGTGAGGTGTCATTATATTCGTATTCCTCCCCGGAGTGTCATAGGCTAAAAAGATATTAACAATTGAACAAATTTGAACATTTACTACATTAAATTTCAACTACGCAGTTGGGTAAAAACTATACTTTTCTTTCATTCATCATGCCTGTACAGTACAGTGTACAAGCAACTCCGACGCAGACTGTGTGATTGTTGCAGCATTCTGAAAAGTCGTATGAAAAAAAAAATATAATTTAAAAAAAACAAAAAACCCGACTAACTGTAAAAATAAGAATTGAAAAGATATGAACAAGACACATTCAAGTTCGTACACCTAACTATTTGGCAGTCGGAGGGTACTTAAAACTCATATATTTGGTAGGCTTTGTAGGTATATAGTCTCCGATTGTCAATAAGTTAGGTGTACGAACTTGAATGTGTCTTGTTCATATCTTTTCAATTCTTATTTTTACAGTTAGTCGGGTTTTTTGTTTTTTTTAAATTATATTTTTTTTGCTTTATTTTATTATGCAGTTATGTGGGTTATTGTTTGTAAGTGTGTGTGTGTGTGGTGCTCTGTTAAAGAAGGACGTAATCTGGGCGCTCTTTTTTCATGTGAGAAAAGATTAAGTTTATTTTTTTGTCTGTCGTCATCCTTTTGATTGTGGGTCGTCTTGGGATATGTCGTAAAAAAAGGATATTCGGAGGGTTTTTCCTACAATTTCAGGCATTTATCGGGTGTTTTTTGACAAGAATTGCGTAGAGCAAAGAGTAGTGCTTTTAAAACGTTCTCTACTCCTTCTAACAGAGATAAATCACGTTGAAAGGAGATTGGGCAAAGGGGAGCAGCAAGACAGAGAGTGTAATTGAAAGGTTTTATGTTTTGTACATTTCCGGAGGATCCCAAATGGAAAGCGAAGGGATGTAATTGCTGTCGTGATATCCGGTAGGGGTTTTCGTCTTTTATTGAGCTGTGACTATGCTTAGTTTGCATTTTATCAATGAACAGATGACCGGAAAGATGTGTTTCTTTTTGTTTGAAAATTTCACTGCATAAGGATGTAAAAGAAGATTTTATTTTATCTTTGCCGGTGTTAAAACAAACATAAAAAGTGGGTTTTTGGTGGACCCATAAAATTGAATATTTTTCAGCTCAGCGAAAAGCATTATGCCTATGCGGTAGGTAGGTATAGATTCGATATTACGATCCATTTAATGCAAGTCCTTTTAAATTTGTAGGTTTGTCGATCCGAAATCCTCAAATTATGCTGAATGGATAATAATGGTGGCCATGCGAATTTAAGATTTCTTTTTTTCAGAAAATAAACCTATCACATACTTATGCTAATAGAAATAAATTTGGGTTCGAAATTTATGTTTTTGTATTTTTGCAAGTTGTAATGTTCGCTCCTTACACGTTTAACACGTTTAACTTTCAACAGCTCCATGAATCCGTTGGTAGACGGGTAAGACCTTGAATGAGTGGTTTCTTTGTGTTTTTTTTTAAGAGAACAATAACTTTTAATTAATAGTTTGAGATTTGTATAAGACCCTTATAAGATAAAGTTTGACAGCGTAGCTTATGCAAATGTCTTGCTTTTGGTAGTAAAAAGCTGGCCCAATTCGACTCAGGAAAAACAGAAAATTATATTATCCATTAAGAAAGTTCTGTTTTGAAGTATATTATTCAATATCGGTACTGGCGACTTCCGTTGCAATGATGAATATTAACATCGTTTATATTGACTGAATGACTTCTGTGCTGAGCAAAAATATTACAACACCCGTATCCGTATCTCATACGTTCCCAAAAACAATTTAGAATAACTTTCTGTTGGAGTTTTCCTTGGATAAGCTTTGGCTTTTTTTCTTACACCATTAGTAACTACCCATTTCATATACGTACAGAAGGTAGCCAATCGGTCTAAAAGAAGCTCACTCTTAAAAGGTCGATAAATAGCTGCCTACATCATTTTTGAAATACCTACTTAGCTGACCTTATGTTGTTCGCTTAATTTTTCCTTGTAATCATAAAGCAGTGCTTAATGATTATGTGATCAAACTCAGTTGTATGTTGCTTTTCGGGTGTCAATGTAGGATTTGCATTGATCATACGGGGGAGTACTTTTTTTGTGAACATCTGATGGTCACACTGAGCGCAAGCCTTCAGAAGCCTTTCTAAAAACTGCAATTAAATTTTTTTCTGCCTGCAAAAAATTATTGGCATTTTGGAAAACATTGAATACCTAAATATTTATTTTCCTTACTCCTGTCGACTTAAAAGCAATGACTTACTATGGAAAAGTACCGAAAAATCCGCTCCACTATCTTAAGATTATGTATTTCGTTAACTATCTCCAGTTGCGCACGCAATTTGGTTGAGGTGCCAGGTGCCCATATAAATATGGGAGCGCCACCTAAGTTAAGGTCGTCTTCTACCACATTGCCCCTCTGGAGTTCAGCTGAAGATTCCTCGGACTGTAGCATTGATGTCGTCAGATTATGTTTGAATCTTATTGACAGGATTTACATAGCAGTCCTGTACTGTACCTTCTCCTCCAAACTTATCCGTAACATCGATGGTCTTCACACGGAACACTCTTCACCGAAGCAATTGCCCATTTTATAATAGTCGATCTTGAAAGAGTCTTATGCTTCTACGTCATAAAGCAGGGGTTGAATTACCGTGACAGTGATGAAGTACTATGTGACTGAATTTGTTATTGTTTTGCTTATGAAATCCACAAAATTCGGTGGCGTATGGCTCGCTCACGGATGCGGTAATTCGACGCCAGGACTTGGATGAAAGTAGAAATATGCATACAAAATTTGCTTAGTTGATTTGTGAGAGGACTTTTTCTCTTCATTTGAATTGCTTTCTAAGCCTGTCAAAAAAGTTTTTGACTATATTTTTTCTTAGCCTCAGTTAAGCTCAGAACTTAGGTGGATAAAGTACTTTACTACCTCCAGTTTATAACTGTCCTTATGAAGTTCTGCCAAGGCGCCAATCTAAAATGTCTTCCATTCGCTGCAAGGCTCGTCTTGGCCTTATCTCTGTAATGCATTTAACCGCATCGCTGACAACTCGCCATTTTTTTTTAGATTTTAAAGACTGCATCCTTGTGTTTCGGCGGACTATTACCTATTTGCAAAGTTTGCATGTGGACTTGAACAAGCAACACGTTAAAACCACTCGCCTAATACAGATTTTTAAGAAAAAAATGGCTAAAGATTTACAGCCGTATTTATTAGATTCTCTTACGACGCCTCTACGATGTAGTTTAGTTAAACATCGCGTAAGAATTTACGCAGCCTCTACGTGGCTTTCCTGAAATTGTGATTTATAAACATTTTTCCGATGTAACTTTACTAAACGAGGTTTGTGTGTAAATAGGTAAGAATTTCGATAAACTTTGCAGAAAACACTGAAATCTATTACTTTTTGCAACTGAAACTGATCTTAGCTATGGTTGACAGATTATCTTCGTAAGAAAATCATACATAATACAAACAAAAAGTTAAATTATCTGGGACAATTCCAAAATATCTTTGGAGGGACTGCTGATATATCTACCTGCAATCATATGTCGTTTTCCATTGGGCAAAAAGAAGCGTCCGGGAGAGTCCGGAATCGAAAAAATCACTTCTGAAACCGTTCCATTGGCACAAAAATACTCTTCTGGTGATTCTGAGAAGAGAATTTCGCTTCTCGATTTGAAGTCAGAATCCACTCAAGAAGCTGTCACACAAGTGTAATTTATGTTTTTTATATAAGTCAGTTGACAGCAGCCGTAGATTATTTTTTGGCGTTTCACCAATACTTTTGTGGATTCTTTCAGAAGCAGTTTTGTTGTTCCATTGGATTTCAGAATGAGTGGATTCCCGAGTGAAACCAAGGGAAAACTACAATAATCTATCAACCACCACCAAATCTGAAATTATATTTTATAATTGCATTTACAGACGAAATTCGTTTGGTGCAAATTTACACCACATTAGTTTCACTTTTTGGATTTGTTTACCACTACCAAAAATGACATTAGCTGCAAAAAGCTCTACGCAGGCTCTAAACGCAAATTTTCTCGTTTAAACTACGCACACGCAGCCTTAAAGCAACGTTGCTTAAGTTCGAAAAATTGAAAAATCTTTATAAATCGCATTTCCCCGCGTAAGGACATTTTAGAGGGTGCGTAAAGTTAAGCAGACTCTACGGTGGGTTTATAAATAAGGCTGTTACATTTTATTTTATCCCATTACCGATGCACCGTGCACCGATTTCAAATTTTCTGAAAGAGGGCAGATGTGGTTGGACACATTCAATATAACGATGCCTTATCCGACAGAAGCTCGTTTCGTTTTTATGCAAAGTTACAGATTTATATGTCAGCTCACAAGTGCCTCTTATTGGAAAATATTTGCAAAAGGCGTTTTTAAATTTTAGTTCAGAGCACAACCTGAACTGTTGCACAAAAAGTTCGTGTTTCTTTTTTAGCTCAGACACATCGAGCTCAGAATTTGTGCCTCTTTTTTTCGTTTAAAGCACGATCAGAGCGCTCTCTATGAGCTCAGAATAAATTGACTGAGCAGGCTGAGTGAAAAGCTAATTACACACTTCCAGTCACATTTGACAGAAAAAAAAACAGAATAAGCAAAATAGTTGAGAAGGTGGATGAACCTTGTTGTTTTAGCAATTTAATAAATAACAATTAAGTTAGCATAAATACCTCAGAACAATCTGAGCGCTCATAATGCTTGAGCTCAGTTCAGAGCTCAGCTCTGTAGTAAAACGCCTAATATATATGGGCTGGTGGTAATCGAGCGTCGTTTTGTTTTCATTCAATTGTCGATTCGATGAGGATAAGAGGGAAATACTAGCCTAGACTTTCGGAGAATTTTCTTTGCATCGGCTCTGGCGTATGGGTATGGTATAAACGGTCAGACTCTGCGCTGTGCGGTTGCTTTTCTCAGTATTAATTGTTCTTTAAACGCCCAACATTATGTAGCTCCATTCCGTGTTAGCAACTTCTTCAATCTTTAAGGGCACTTTTACGGTTGTTCAAGAGCTAACATTGTTTGTCGAGAGAAAATGTTAGCAACTATCATCATTATACAAGGTGTTCCAAAAGAAGTCATCCGATGTTGTTTGGCTATAATTTTTTTTTTTAATGAAAAACATCGATTCTGTTTTTTAATTATGTTTATATGAACCTTTGGAATTTTACTGGTCCAGTCGAGAAGATGATATCGGCCAAATGGCATTCGGCGAGAACTTCGGGCGACAGATTCTCGCACTCGTGTCGAATGTTGTCCTTGAGGGCTTCTAGGGTCTCGGGCTTGTTCACGTAAGCACGGGACTTCAAAAAACCCGACAAAAAAAGTCTAGAACGGTTAAATCGGGCCCACCGTCCACTTTTCTCATATATCCCATTGCTAAAACGAGCCCGTATGGCAATCAATTGTGACGGCGCCCATTTGGCCGATATCATCTTCTTGACCTGACTAGTAGAATTCTAAAGGTTCAAGTAAACATAATCAAAAAACAGAATCCAAGTTTTTCATTTAGAAAAAAAAAATGAGAGCCAAACAACTTCGGATGACTTCTTTTGGCCAACCTTGTATTAATACGTGATTATCCCAAGTTTCCGTAACCCTTTTTAGTATTTATTATAAAAGAAAGTGAATGGAACTAATCATTCATTTGAAATATGCACAAACAAGAAATAAAATGTGTTGCCTTTAACGTAGGTAAAATGCCATTAACATTCCGTCACACAAAATTCCTGGAAAACAATTAAATGTAAATCATGAGCAAAACTTTTTTTCAGGGGTGAATTTTTGTCCAAGTAGGTATAGATGGCACTTATATGTTTATAAAAAAATATCATAAATATTGGAAATTGTGGTAAGTTTGTTAGTACTACTTACAAAAGGTAGGGCCCATTTTCGATCACGTAAAACGAATTAAAAAAAAACTGCATTCTTTTAATCGCTTTTTAGCTTTATTTATTTTTTTTATTTTAAGCAGGGTCTAAGGCTAGGAGTATATTCATAAAAAACGGAACGACGTCGAAGGCACAACTAGTGCAAAATAACGTGTATAAAAACAGACTAAATGTAGGTATTTAAATTATTATCTCGAGGTTGTGTTAATATAAGTTTACGTAAATGGTAGATATGAATTGAAGTATCCCGACAAAAACCATATTTTGAGTGAACTTTCAAATAAGTTGTTTCTTCTGTCCTTGTTACCCCTACTCAAAATGTTTAGTTTAGATCAGTTCTTAAATCCAGATCTTCCCCTAGAGTGCCTCTGCAGCCGTGCATTGGATTGAGGTTTGTTGCTTAATTTTCTTTGAATTGGATATATAAAACTCTTCGGCGGACGGTCACCCAAACTTATAACATAAAGAGGAAACGCCTCTAAAATGCGCATTTAAATAAATTTATCGTCAACATTTGAAAAGAAATTGCTGAGATTAATTTAAACCGTAGCTTTTTGACTTCGTAAAGTAATAAAAAGAGTTGCGAAATCCTTCGCACAAATTTTTTTTTCTAGCAAAAGAAGCCCCAAAAAATTGTTTAGTTACGAATGAGAGTAAAAATAAGTCAACATAAATATATAAATATACACATACCATCAACGAATCGGAATGGGCGTTGTAGCTTTGAAAAAGTTGTGGACTTTTGCACAGCATATTCCCACAAATTGTGTTATCCGTTCTTGCTTTTATGTTTTTCCACGCAACATTAAATTACATGGCGGTATGAAAATAACTGAGCAACAGTTCTGAGAAGGGAATGTAATTTGGAATTCCCTCAACTGCGCACTTCTGGACTGCATATATACATCAACATCACTGTCATCCCTTCAAGCGAATAATATCAAATTCTATTATACAGAAATAAAAAACCTCTATTTTCTTCTGTCATATTTCTATTTGATAAACTTAGCTGTACGTATTTGTACATATATTCAATAAAGGCAGATCATAAAAGGAAACACTCAAATGACAAGTTTGAAGAAGAGTGCATCCGCAACTCGTTACTTCCCGACCAGGAAAAAAACAATCTCACTAAGGATGGTGAAAAACTCTTTACTCCCGTGATGGCAAAAAAACAAATTTCCACCTTTGCACAAGTCATCATCTTCATCTTGCAACCATTCATTCCGAAGAAAACTCGTTTGTCCTTCTGCCTATTCTCTTCACCAGTCAGTCAGTCGTTTGTTAGTTCAACCTCTGCATTATGCATACATTTATTAAGTCGTCCCCCACTGTGAGTTATTGCGAATGCCCTTGCGGCCATTTGCACTGTGCTACGCTTATGATGTTACATCCGATACCTTCACCAGCAACTGCCTCGTATACAGACTAACAACAAAGAGGATATCAAACTTAGTTCAAAGAGATCATGGTTCGTTGAAACCCACAGCAACGTGTAGAGTTAAAAGTGTGACTGCAAAGTAAACGAGTTGCTGACAGGTATTTCGTATACAGTACGTAAAAAGTGATGTACACAAATGCACAAAAAAAAAACTCACTTTCATTGACTAACATTGCAGTTCCACTGTGCTAGAATCACCCACATTGCCTTTCTCTGGACTTAAATAAACTCGACCTTCCTTCCGCGAAGCATAAATTTTGTAACTTTTGTGTGTCAATGATTGAGGAGGGGTCTGTTATTTCCTTACAGCGTGATTTACATTCCACGAGCATCTCTCCGGGTGGAGGTTCTTGCCTTTTCCTTAAAAACTTCTTTGGCGTTGACGTCAACATTATAGGTACCTACTCTACGAGACGATATCAAAAAAAAAAAAATAGATGAAAAAAACATAAACCTCTGTGTTATGATGCGAAGCTTTTTGCTCTCATTCTTCATCGTTTGGATGCAAACAAAAAATATCTGGATCATAGTTAAAAAAAGTGTTTTTTGCACTTTTTCTTTTGTATGCTGAACTTGGGTACATATTGTGTGCTTATGGCAGCCGTGTAGCACTCAACATTCATGTTTTTATGACTCAGATGTAATGTTACAAGCTTCTGAGTTTGAGGTATTCACTGAAGGGCACAGACCATGACACTGAATAAAATGAGAAGTGGAGGATGTACGTTACGTATTGGAACATAGATTTGGGACGCTAGCAGATAAGTAATAAAAATAAGGACGGGCGACTTATTTATATGATGCTTTAGTTTGGTTCATAGTCTTACATTCATAGTTCCACTAAGATTACTCATTATTATTCACCGGGAAGTAAGTACAATCAAGGAGCAACAGTAGGAGAACATATATACTGATATACCTCACCTGTTGCTCGGTTCGTCAATGACCTTTAACCTTTTAAATGTTTCTCACTTATTAGAGCTTTTGATTTCGGGTGGTACTTAATAAATGGTAAAGCTGAATGCTATCGAGAGTATATAAACCTCTATGTGAATAAGTGGAACAACACTTCTAGGGACAAAGTAAAGTTGGCTATATCTGATCTGACTGCATTAGCGCTTCAATAGGTGTTAGCTCTGTCGCATTCAACATGGTTGGGGTATATTCATATGGTTTTTGAAAGTAAGGGTCGCATTAAATTTATTTTGTTTATTTCGGACGGTCACAGCTTTATCTACAACGTCTTGGCTGAACCGCAACTATGTAATTTACTGCGTTTCTTAATAATACACCGTCAACTGCCTAACATTGACCAGTTTTGAGCTTTGAATTTTTATTCTACAGCTGTGCTACCATTTATATCCACAACATTCCACTATTAGTATGGGTATGGGGACTATCGTTCTAAATCATAAAAGCATTATGGATTCACCAAATTTTGTCCATTCCTTTTAGATTTATATAGCAAAAAGTGACCACTCACGAAAATTTAACAGCAATAACGAATTTTGAAGTTTAAATTTAAAATTGATTTTCTTTTATTCAATAATTTTTTTTTACATATACCTTTTTTAATACTGATAATATTTTAAATTTAAAGTAATTATATATACGTAATTTATACCTTTTATTTACAAAAAAAAAAAATAATTTAAATTCATTAAAATTACTTAGGATTAATTTTATGAAGGGTTTAGGGTAACATATTAAATTAAATATTGATAATTATTACGAAAAATTAAGAAGAAACGGTGGTCAAGATCCAGTTAAGATCCAGTCGGTTAATGTTAGGAAACATTTATTTTGCTATACAAGCGGTAGTTCAAGTATAACCGGCAAAAGTTTACACCACTCCAAATCACATCATTTAAACAATTATAAATAAACTACCCACCAGGGGCTTTAGAAATATTTTTCTCAGATTTTGGTAAGTGTAAGTTGACGGCAGTTGTTTTTAAAGCAACTAGGTACCCTTAAGGCAAGACCATTGAATTCATACTAAGTGAATACAGTTCCCAGGAAGTTGGTGGAAAAGTCTAACTTTTTTATCCCTGTCCCAATTACAGGCAATTACATTTCGGGCAATTTTATTAAGTAACATAAGGTAAACATAAGACGGACGCGTTTAGTATTTTCGATTAAATTCTCAAGCCCTTCTTAATGAAGAACAAGAATATTACGGACTTTTTTGGCCTTTAAAACTTTTATTGCTGTTATAACAGTTATAACAGTAGACTTCACACAGTCTCTGAGAAAACAATCTCAAAAAGTGTCAAATCAATTATGACCGGCGGGTCCATTTCCGGAAATAATCTTTTCGACAAATTTCAATCTTAATGAACCATTGGTTGTGGTCATCGTTCTTATGTTGTTGAAACCGCATAAAGTCATTAACAATGTCCACTGAGACATAATAATACCAACTTCGACCTTACAGTTTAAGGAATACATCAAGCAAATAATTTACAACAAAGATAGCAGAGCTCTCGTTGTTTTAGGATGCTCTGTAGAGCATAGCTGCAACAAAAAAAAATGCAGGCTTATTTCTTCCCTACGCTTATGCTAGACTTTGTATGAAGGTCGAAATGATAGCTGTTTACATTCATTTACAAAAAAAAGTATTAATAAGTGCCTAGTGCCTTGTACCTTTTCAAGACTTTAAGCATGAACTGTAACCGAAAAATCAAATCTACTCGAGAATAGACGTGCTTTTTTAGCACCTACTTCAGAAATGTTAAGTAAAGTAGACAATAGTCCAAGAAAAAACAGTTCCAGTCACATTTCTGCTTGAATGGTATAAACTTTTATAAAATGTTGTGTGTCTCGAAATTTAGTTTGTAATTTGCTAGTAATTTCCGCACACATTTGCAGAAATGTTTCAACATTAAGTGCTGCTGTCAAGTCACATACACTTTTGATTAATAAGTATGATTTACTGAAATGTGAAGTAGGACGTAGTTGTTGTAATTGCGTGCTGAAAATCAAACTTTTCTTTGCGTTGCTAAGATAGAAGCTACAAAAACACGCCTAATAACAAGTTGTGTGGAAGTAAATAGTTTATAAGCCCTTAGATGGTCCTGGCTCTTCTAAAACTACAACAGACGATATTAGTTGCACTTTAAGGCGTTTTCTGAACCACTGTTTGAAGTTGCCAGGTTGAGGTTCTTAAAAAGTTTCTGTGGAAGCAAGTGATGTAGAATGTAGATAGCAGATTCAGGAGACACATTGTCCACATAAGCATCACGTGAAAAAGCCAGATTAAAGTTGATTATTGGTAAGGCCGAATGTCCCCAATTGCGGTCCGTAAGCAAACTAGCTAAAATTTTAAAATGTCGACCTTATTGCATTAGGGACGTAGCAGAACATCGTGACAATTTGGTTAATTCCAAACGTGGAGGACACAACTTTTATATTTCTGCAGACATTGAACCATAAGGCGAGTTTGTTTTTCTTTCAAAGTTCCAACGACGAACTCATTTACTTCAACACCAATGAAAGAATTGTAAACAAGCTGCCCATCGTATATAATATTTCTCTCAGTAGAAACTACCTACCTGTTAACATCCCTGGTTACCGCTGTTGCTGCTGTAAATCTGCACATTCGAAATGAACTTGTGGGCAAAACTAAGAAACGGATGACACAGTTTCAAGGATATTTAAGCAACAACTATGAGGAATATTTAAACAAATTCCAAATGCTGTGATGCCAAAACATTGTAGTGCGTCATCAAATTCAACTATAGAAATACCATCAATGCCTGACTCACTGAACTCTAAATTCGTTAAGGATATCACATACATTTAATATCCTGCAGCATTTTTATACCGTAAAGACAATAAAACACCCACATTCGACCCAATTCCATTAAATATGTATGAGGATTGTGTACAAGCGGATAATCTTCAATCGATTTGCTCGAGAACTCACTTTGCTTTTGCGCCAACAGATGTAAGGTACAGGATACACTCGTCTGTCTAAGAGTTTTCCTAAAATAAATTCATTCATTTTGTCCATCCATCGAGTCATTTGTTTTGTCTTTCATCTCGAATGGCTTTCAATTACTTTACGCAGCGTCTCGCACTTCATCTCCCTGTGTAGTCCAAGAAACTATCCTTTATGCAGAAACTCCTAAAAGGCGAATCCATTCCCCATAATAAAACCTAAGTATCCATGTCAATATATCCTATAACATATCGATTACAATCAAGGAGCTGCTGCAAGAGCCGCTCGTCGCCCCGTCTGAAGTCTGTTTCCTGTGAGAGAGGGATGATGGTTCGCCTAACTGCGTGATTTATTATGATATTCCAGTATCGATGTACTATACTACATATATACGGGTTGTCGAAACATAGTAATCTATTAATCAGTCATCGAAATCTGTGCCATTTTGCAGCATTCCATGAATATAGTTGCGGCTGGTGGGTGGCATGTAAAAGTGTTATCCAAAATAACACTGCATGCATGAGTCTGTTTTTCGTGTAACCATAACCACTCTCATTTGAAGTTTGCAACTGTCGTCACGGTTGATACCGATGATCTAACAAATTTACATTTTATTCGGAGCAGGGCAGAGTAGATTAAATCTATATTTATGGCATGATTAGAGCCCGGGCGACCGCTGCCATTAGGACGGATATTTGTAGCATGTGAGAGGCTACACACATATAGTAATTGTCTCATTATCATTATTTGTACCAACATCGTCATAATCCTTCTTAATGGAAATTGGAATTTATTGCTGAGTAAGATGTGAGTGACACACGTTTAGATATGCTTAGAGAAAGGCGTCTTTTGGAGAGTGAACTTTTTCAGATGCAGCATCAGTTCAGTGCAATTTTTTGTGTTTTTTTTCCAATTTTATTCCGAATATGAATTCATTTACACGTGCTGGCTGATTTCGTATGAGAGCAACGAACAATATATCCTGTGGGAGGGAAAGTTATGATGATATACGACCACCCTATACTCTGCGAAAGAGGAAATGTTAGCTCTGGCTGTTCAAATAGTTTAAGGATTGCTCGTGTATGTGCTTTATCACTCAGAACGTTCCACACGCGAGGGAAGGGGGAGCATGAGTGGTGAACAAGCACGATATAATGGTGCAAATTTAAACAAAAAAACTGAGCTGAAGAAGCATGAAGAAAGAACGTATCCATTTGGGGATATGAGCAGCGACACATGACAACCACCCCATCGATGTAGGAATAGTCATCGCCACCACCCAATTATTGTTCAAGTCATGGTTGTTTGCTTTTCTGATATGTATTTTCTTTTTTTGAGAAGTATCTGGCTATATACGATGGTAGGAATATGTTGTGCTCTTAGTAGATAACGTTTTTGAGAAGAACTTGTGTTTTGGTAAAGCAACATGAAAGTTGTACCTTTAAGTCGGAATGTACTTAGGTGACTTATAGAGAAGGATTGCCATAAGTATTAAAGATATTTACTTTCTTTCATGAAAGGAGTAACAGATCAGCGTATAAAGTCGTATGAGCTACAGTATATTGATCCTGTGAATTAATTAAATTTTAAAGTCAGGAGGAGTCCCTCCCTACTATAAGTCAAAAGCAATATAGAAGGTAATACGCAACTAGAGTCAGTTATCTATCTCATTGTAACTGGTAAATATGAACAAGAACCATCCGCATAGGAAGACGAATTTAATCGTTTCAAACAAATTTAATCTTTCCAAACAAATTTATTCTATATTGCATGATTATCGAATTCAATCCCTTATCCAAAATCCTGATTTTGAAATTAAATTTTTATAACTTACCAATTTCAGAATTTAAACAACAAACTCTTTTAATTTCTTCTTCAATCCTCTTCCCCAAAATGTAGAATATTAATATATATATATTATTAAGGCCGTTCGCACATACGACTCTTACCCATCTAAGTTCTACTTAAGTACTTATGGGCTACTTTTGTTAGGGCATAAACTGTCACATAAGAGTTTAAATGGAACTTAATTCGCTATGAGTCGTATCCGCAAACGGCCCTTAGTGTTCTTTATCCAATAATTCAATTTCTCTAATGTTTACTATACAATATAGGAACTACCTACTTTATATAGATACAAAATTCATATTCAAAACTCTAGTACCACACTTTCAACTGAATCCATAATAGATATGGTATAGAGCTCAATTTGTTCAGTTGCAAACAACATCAATTTCGTCATTTGCATTGTACCTCACATAGGTATATTTCTCATGTACCTACATTGTACAATGACTGGAGGCGAAATCGAAATACCGTTGCTATATTTGTACGTACACCCTACACGCGTTTAATGTTGGCCAAAAGTTAACATTACTGGGTCGATTGTGTTTCGATGGGAATTTTTTTATATATTTTTTCTTTTCTAATGTAACAAAAAGTTATAACTCGAAATTTGGACATGTAAATGAGAAAATATTTTTGCATAACCGCCCCAGGTTTGAAAACTTTAAATTAAAAAAAAAAAACTGTCCACAAATTGCAAATGTTTTTTTTTCTTTCCTAGCATAGGTATTCGACCCTCATACTCGTGGGTATAGTGATACCTAACCTACCTAACTATACTGCGTAGTTTAGTTATCCATAAGCAAAATAAGCATCGACTTTTACGTTTCAAGTAGAAGGATTAAATAGGTGCGCGAATAATATTTCTAAACTTAGTCAATTAATACGAAAGAAAGCAAAGTTTTTGGGAGCGCTTAGGTACATCATGTGTAGAGTGGGGCAGATAATTGTTTTTTTTCGGACTCACATGAAACTTAGTAGACACCTAAGAGTACTTACTGTTTTAGAGAACACTTTGATAGTTAAGCCTTGAATTATTTGGAATTTTATACTTTGGTCGAAATGATTTTAAGTATTTAAAAGTAGTTTTTGCATTTCTCATTATACATAAATGTACACAATTATCTTCAAAGATATGACATCAGTCGTTTAAGAACAAAAATGATTATATAGAAGAAAAATACTCGTACGTTACAATACATCACCTTATGGAGACCTCAGCTTCATAATCCACAAGTGAACTAGTAGTTTCATAGTTCACTTAAACCCAAGCGGTATTATTTTCTCCTCTCTAAAGCTCTACAATTGAGGTCGTCTGTATATATCCGTAGGTTCGTAGTCTATCGATTCATCATAGGGGGTATAGGATGCTCAAGTTCGTCCACAATAACTCTCTCGAGATATGCCAGTCCTGTTCAAATCATCTTCTCCGGACGCCTGCCTGATAGCTACGATTCCTTAAAAATGTCTAGATTCCGAGTTGTGAATCAAAAAGAAACACAAAAGTATAGATCGCTCTGTTTGGAGAAGTATATATATTTACTTCGCATACATCTTGAAATAAGAAAATAAATTGTTGGCGCTACGGGTTCGTATAGGTACCCTATTCCCAGCCTTTCACGACCATTCGCTTTGTCGTGAGTCGGGTCAGAACGTCTAAATTGAGAAAGTTTTGCACGAAAGTTATACCTGGCTTCTCTGGGATATTTGTCAGATATTCACAATGGGTGAAATGTAATGGATGTCATTTTCTCGGTAATTGAAAAATATTTTGGTGTGAAGTTCTAGTTCGACAGATTGCATACGTTGCCTTTTTCTTTTGGTAGCATACCTTTAAGCTTTCTCTTTGTTATATTTTGTTGTTATATTTCTTTTTTGAAATGTGATCCTTGAACCCTTTTATGGTATCTAGACGCTTATAGATAGGCTTATACGACTGCACTTAAATTGTTGTACCTATATGTATCCAAAAAGCCAGTTCCACAAAAAGTTGTCTGGTTGTAATATGAAGGTGAAGGTGACATTTCGCTTGTGAGTGCCGATAACTTTGCATCAATTACCATTACTCCTGTCCCACAGGAGTAGAAAACGAACCCGAAACTTCACTCAAGATGTTTTGTAAATGCTACCCTTGCCAGTTTCTAAGGGTGTTCAGTTCAAGTTCGAACGTATCTCATTAGTCATTAAACTTCACAGACATTGTACGTAACTAGCCATTACATCGCCCACATTTCAAGTTCAGGTCGATATTTCCGTACATTCGTAAAGACACCCAAAAAAAACTCAAACGCTCTTGCACTTCGATTCTGTTTCCCCATTTTACCACGAGTCGTAACTACACCACAAGTCCCCAAGTGCAAAAAAGTACAATCCGCATCTACTCCACGCTGCGCCTCTCTTTTTCAGATAGTTGTGCAAATTGCATGCAAACTATTTCTATCGACCGCTGCAGTAGTAATGAATTTGAAGTTTGCGGCATTTTGGTTGGAAAATTCGTTTCTCTTTTTTTTCGAACAAAAAGAAAATACTTTGCGTTCTTTGGACGTCCAAGGACAAAAATAACGACACAAAGCAAGTAGAAAAGTAAAATGTATTTATATTCTACCCAGAATCCCTGAGTAATCGCTTTGGTTATACGGATTAAGTCCCCTACCTTATTGAAGCAATAGACCAAAGTGTGTCCAAGGTGGAAAGTTGGTTATTTTCATTTCATGGTATTTGTTGGCATTGGGTTTGGCTGCATAGCTTAGTGAATTTTGCACAAGCTTCGTTTGAGGTGAATAGAAGTTGTAAGATTATTACAGGACTTTTGAAAAATTGAGGGGTTTATGTGACTTTGGGCTGAATATTTTATAAAAGTCATCGTATATGCAGGTGAGAAATGACCGGTATAGGTATGCGTAAATACGGACTTGGGTCTTTTGTGTTGTACGTTTGCCTAGAGAGGTGTGTTTTTGTAGTTAACATATATATTCAGAAACCGAATAAGTATAAGATTAAAGTTAGGACCATAAAAAACGACAGGAATCAATGTAGCAGTATACCCGCATATTCAAAGGACACCATAAAGCCTAAGTGTCACATAACTAATCCAGGATCAAAATACACAATTTAATCGCCTTCAAGACGAAATCGCATTGTGTGTCCTCTATATGGGAATATAAATACGTAAGTGATTGCGAAAGAGGCAAAAGAAGCACAGAAATACAAGGAGCTTAAAAGACCTACTGCATCACAGAGTTGTAATAAGGCTTACTCGGTCTTGATGGATATATTAGGTAAAAATGAAAAAAAAATAATTTTATTTTCATTCCCGGGGCAGTATTTAGTGTACCATACCAATAGTCTTAATATTACCCAAAAATGAAACTAGGGGCTAAGTTAATGATCTTTTTTTGATATTCATCTTGGTTGTAAAAAAACAGCAAACAGCATTGGGGAATATTTCCGGTTCAAAGATTGAAAACAATCTTATCTTCTCACTGGAGCTGCGAAGGTCAGTGTTTTTTGAAATTACAATTTGGAAAATCGTAAGATTTGTTTTCAATGTTTTGGATACTAAAATTTAATGTATTTAAGTTATGTTTTGCGCAATTAATTAAATTTAATTATACTCTGTCCAACAAAAATTGTAATCTTTGTCTCTCAGTCTGGTTGCAATGACTTACATAAATCGGTCTCTTTTTAAAGCTCTCACAGGGTTGCCGTAGTTTGTATGATAATGCGCCACAACTCAGGGAGCAATACTGTTAGGGTTATCATCTTTCAATTTAAAATTAAAATATTGCTGAACGATTTAAATTCCGTTTATCTTTTTCCTTTTCCGGTAAAATAATAGGCGCATTCTTTATTCATATGATTAATAAAGTAAACAAAATTCTTAGATGCACTATCCGCGATTGCGATAACAACCATTGTTTCCGCCTTATATACACAAACAGGCAATAAGAATACAAAATTATATAACCACTCATTGCGTAGTACCTAAACAGATGGTAAAAGGACTGCACTTGTGCAGCTGCATATACTTATTTTACATATTTGTTAAAAAACTATTGTCCGGCATTGCAAATCTTCGCGGAAATAGTAGCAAAAAAGGATCATCAAATAATTTCAAGGCATTATCTTTACTGGGGACGAGTGACCCGATGTGGTAGGTTAGGTAAGGTTGATGGGTGGATGCTCCAGAGTAACCCTGCAGCACCCCACTTAGGTCCTTGTGGACCCATTGTGATACCCTTGTTGAGGGGTTAGCCGATGTCGTTGGCGATGAAATTTTCCTCCCTCACATTACTCGACTTTGTCCAGCCATCCTGATAAGTTTATGAACCTGGAAAGATCAGATAGAGAGACATTCGAAAGTTCATATACGTCTTGGAAGTAGTATCTACCAAGTGTTCTATATCTCAAGTGACAAAGACTGGGGCATTGACAGAGGAAGTGAGGTGTATCCTCATGTACCTCTTCGTCTTCACACCCCCTACATATGTCGTCATTCTTGAGTTTCAGTTTCATTGTATGGTTTCTTAGGAAGTTGTGACCCGTTAGGGCCCCTACCAGTTTATACATCGACATTCTATCAAACTGCATGAGTTTGCTAGTCCGACTTGGATTGTATTCCGGCCATAGCTTCCTTGATAATTCGCAGGTAGTTAATTCTTTCCACCTGTTGTTGGCTTTCATTCGGATCTTATCTTCCACCCTCTCTCTGAGATTACAGAGTGGTGGCCTGATAAATTTGATCGCACGATCTTGATCCATAGCGGATCCATTCCTAGCCAGTTCGTCAGCTCTCTCGTTGCCGGTTTTATCCCTGTGTCCAGGAACCCAGCATAAGCGCGTGATGTGCTGCGAGCAGAGAACCTTAAGCTCTTCACGGCAGCGGCGAACTAGCTTTGATTTAATTTCAATAGCAGACACTGCTTTTATAGCCGCCTGGCTGTCAATGAATATGGTAATATCATCCCTTGGTATTTCCAACATTGACACCATGTGGGCAGCTTCGCCGATAGCCAGAACCTCCGCTTGAAACACACTACTATGGTCAGGTAATCTGATCGAGTGATGTATATTCAATTCTTCAGAGAAAATTCCAGCACCTGTTCCACAGTCCATCTTAGAACCATCTGTATAGATGGATATCGATTTCCTTTTTGTGGGTTCATCTGTGTTCCATTCTTCTCTGCTGGGAAAATAGCAAGAGAATGGTTTATCGAAGTCAAGGTAGGGAGACAAGTAGTCAGAACTGACAGCATCTCCCATATATTTGTTCAGAATCTGTGCGTGTCCCATTTTATAGGGTTTCCAGCTTTTGGATTGGCTGATCCTAAGGGCACTTTTGGCTGCAGATTCTTGCATATAAAGATCTAACGGTATCAGGTTGAGGATTGCCTCCATTCCAGCCGTAGGTGTTGTCCTTATTGCACTGGTTGTGCTAATACACGCTAGTCTTTGTATTTTGGTCATTAATTTGAGATTTGATGCTTTGTTTGTGGCTTGCCACCAAACTAAGCTTCCATACGTGAGTATTGGACGCACAATAGCCGTATACATCCACAAAATTATTTTAGGGTTTGGTCCCCACCTTTTACCGAAGATTCGATTACATGCGTAGAAAGCGTTTGCAGCTTTCTTTACTCTTTCATTGACGTTCATTTTCCAGTTAAGCTTCCTATCTAGGATTGTACCCAGATATTTAGCACTCCCGGCGACCCTGAGGGGTATGCCTTCAATATTTGGAGGATCGAAGTCCGGAATTACTCTTTTGTTACAGAACAAGACTAATTCAGTCTTCTGTGGATTGACTCCAAGACCGCATTGTTTTGCCCACATATTGAGTATCCGTAACGCGTTTTCTAGCAATTCGCTTATGGTTGGTAGGAATTTGCCTGTAGCAAGTATTACTACATCGTCCGCATAAGCGGTTACCTTGACCCCTTTATTTTCGAGTTTCACTAGTATTTCATTTATGACAAGGACCCAGAGTAAGGGGGATATGACTCCTCCTTGTGGTGTACCTCTAGAGGCTGTCACTCTAAGGTCAGTGTCACCTAGTTTTGCATTAATTTTCCTTTCATTAAGTAGGCTTTCAATCACGTTGATAAGTGGTAGGTCAACGTTGGAATTGAGTAGCGCTCTCTTTACTGCGCACGTTTTGACATTGTTAAAAGCTCCCTCAATGTCTAGGAACGCGGCTAGTGTATATTCTTTGTCCTTTAAGGACTTTTCTATGGTGCCGGTGACCTCATGTAACGCGGTCTCAACTCCTTTACCTTTAATGTAAGCATGTTGTGCCGTTGATATCATATTGTCAATCCGACTGCGGATGAAAACGTTTAAAAGCTTTTCGAAGGTTTTCAGGATAAAGGATGTTAGGCTTATAGGCCTAAAGTCCTTCGCAGCCGTGTGGCTGGACTTGCCTGCCTTCGGAATAAAGACGACCCTTACTTCTCGCCATACCTTGGGAATGTGACCGCATTCCAGGCAGCGTGTGAAGAGTCTCATCAGGGCTGGTATAACTATTGACCTGGCTTTCTGGAGCATGATTGGGAAGATTCCGTCCACCCCAGGTGACTTAAACGGTGCAAACGTATCGATCGCCCATTTAATTTTTTCTTCGGTTACTATACCCCCTGGAATTGTAACAGAGGTATTTGCTATGCTTGAAATAGACTGGACGGTTGTTGCTGGGATGCAACCCGGAAAGTGCGTCCGTAGAAGCAGACTTAGAGTCTCTTCAGAGGACTGCGTCCAGTTACCACTGTTGTCTTTTAGATATCCTGGAACCGCAGGTTCTTTGGATAGGATCTTCCGAAGTCTAGCTGATTCCCTAGTGCTTTCTATTTCATTGCAAAACTTATGCCAGGCTGTGCGTTTAGCACTTGTGACAGCACTTTTGAATTTACGTTGACCGGCTTTGTATAAATCCCAGTCTGTCTGTAAGTTAGTGCGTTTGGCCAAATTGAACAGAGATCTAACTTTCCTTCTGATTTCAAGGAGATCTTTGGACCACCACGATTGAGTGTTTCTATTCCTGATTGTCCGTAGAGGACAGGCTATATCGAATGCATTGCTTAGGATTTTATTTAAACTATCTGTGAATGCATCGATTTCGTCTGGTGATCTCATTTCTTGGTTCTTGAGATTCTGACTATTCCTCACAGCTTCTGAGACAAAAGTGTCCCAATTGGTAAGTCTTGGGTTTCTGAATTTACCTCTACCTACTAACTGTTCGTCTACTAGAAATTCTATAATTCTGTGATCTGAGAAGGATGGCTCAAGGGAGACTCTCCATTCCTTCACAGTTAGAGTTTGTGAGTTACTGTAGAGTGTTAAGTCTAACACCTCACGTCTATTCCTAGTTACGAAGGTCGGCTCATTGCCAATGTTAGCTACTAAGAGATTGTTGCTAATTATAAATTCTAAGAGGGACTCACCTCGTACATTTATGTCCGTACTTCCCCAGAGCGTATGGTGGGAGTTAGCATCACAGCCAGCAATCAGGTCCCAACCCTCCCTTTCTGCTGTTTTGACGAGTGTGCAGGATAGCTCTGGGGGTGGATTGTCTGTTTCGTGTGGCATGTAGATTGTCGCCAGTACCAGCGCGCCTTTTCCTGTCCTGTCCCATTTGACTGCTGTTTGGTCCGAGCCGCTGAGACTAGGTAGAAGAAAAAGTTTAAGCTGTTTTCTGGCGACAATACATGTTCGTGACTTACCATTTTCTGGTGTGTTATGGTATATAACCAAATCTTTGGAGCTCAGCCCGCTTATCTTTCCCCGGAGAATCCAGGGTTCTTGAACCAGGGCGACATCTATGGATTTCGTTTCCATAAGGAGAACGAGGTTGGCGCTGGCCGCCTTACTGTGATGAAGATTTATTTGCACTATCTTCATCACGGGTAGTCGGTTGCTCTCCCTTTTCTTTCGCCGCTAGCAACCGGAGTTTGCACCGCGTTATGCCTACGCGGACCTTAAACTCTTGCTTACGGAGTAGCGGCAGCGATTTGTGACATAGCAATATAGTCACATCCATCCCATTCTGGGTATATTCACCCGTTTCGAGGACTTTCCATTCTCTGCTTTGTAGTTCCGGGTTAAGGAACTGCAGATTCCGTTCTATCCTTTCAACGGGTAGGTAAGGTCCCCTCATGCGGATAATACCCTTTGGCCTGGTCAAGTTCAGGATTTCTTTCCTGTCAACAACGCGCAGGTCAGCTTTTGACCAAGGTGCGTTCATGTTGGTTATGAAGCCCTTTAACCAGTCCAAGGTCTCTTGGTTGTCACACTCCATAGTCTTGAATCCTTTGAAGGTAGATAGCTGGCCAAATAGTGGAGGCTTGCCATCTGCCCTCACAATGGCGTCATTAACACTATCAAGGATGCGTTGTTCTATTAACTCCCATTGGTTGGATGAGAGCTTCCGGTCTGGGTTGCCGTAGTCGACAATAGCGACGCGCAGACTTTCCTTCACCTTTTCGGCGAATTTCAGCCTTTTAGCCTGCCTACCTACTACCGGGGAGATCGTGTCGTCGTTGCGACCTCTTTTGGAGACCACCGGTGCGTTCCCAGGTTTGGACGTATCCTTGCCCGAGGCAGCCCCTTGACACTTTGAATCAACCGCAGTCGAGGTGAAAGGCAATCGGCATTTCGCCCCCGCTACGGCCAATCTTGTGTTGACTCCTCCAGAAGTCGTCCTAGCTACCTTCCTAACAGGCAGAACCTTTTTCGAACATCCAGGTGTCTGCTCAGCCTTAGACAAGTCCTTAGCTGGGCCGGCACCCGATTTTTCGGGTTTTGCCTTTCCCAAGGCGGAAGGCAAGCGGCATTCCTCCCTTGGTCCAGACAACTTCCCTTTGTTGATTGGGTTCTGCCTCCTCGCTATTAGGCTGCTGCGCCATGCGTCTTCGGTAGACTTGACTGTCTCCCGGGCCCTAGCTAACTGCGCTTTTTCCCTCTCCGTGAAGGAGCTGGGATCGCGGTTCCTAAACCTATTTAATAGGCGACGCGCGTTTTTTCTCCTTTTTAGCGGATCCGTCGGTTGTACTGTTCTGAACAGCTTGTTGCCTTCCGTCGTGTTCGCCGCAGAGACAAATGAGGCTTCGGTTAAGTCCAAACTTTCATCGTCCTTTGGCTTCGACTTATCAACAACAGTCACTGCGCTGTTCAGAGTCGAGTCCGCCTCTCCCGGTGAAACAACGTCCTTTTTGTCCACTTCAATTGCGGGGTCAGATGCAGCCGACCCGTGCCCCGATAGGCTAAGGCATATCACAGGCATTGGTGGTTGCATAAGCGCTCCCTCACTCGAGATTTCCATAGGGTCCGCCTCAGGATTACTAGCATGGTGCACGCTAATATCCCTGGACTGCCTTTCTAGAAAGTCAAGGGCGTTTTGAAGTCTTTGTTTGTCCTTGTCCTCTAGTTGGTGCTTTTTCTTCAATTTCTTAATCGTCATCTTACAGTTCAGCACTCTTTTCCTAATTGAAGCTGTAGACGATATGGAGAATTTGGATGAGCTGGCGATCGAGCGGTTATCATCTTCCTCGAGAAAAAGTTTCTCGAGTCCGAAGTCAACCGTTCTGACGCTTCCCTCAACCGAAGCTGCCCTACTAGTCGACGGTTCTTGGAGTAAGCGATTTTCTTCCTCCTCCGTCATAATCGTATGAGAATCGGTGTTGCCGAAGTTCTTGGTGCCCGATTCAATTACACCAGTCCTTTGTTTTGTGTTTTTTTGTTTATTGATTCTATTTTGGACCCACGAGTAAGGGGGAAGGAGATGTCATTCTGTACTCACCCCCTGTATACAGAAAAGGGGAATTTGGATTGAAACTAGAGGTCCCCAGGTATCTAGAGTTCGCCGCTAAAAGACACATAACATTGTGCCATACATCCCATGGGCGCGGTAGTTAACCCGGGATTACGGGTTTTATAGAGTTATTCCCCTCTAGATCCGTTATATTCAGTCTAAAGCAGTGGCACCTCGTGCAGGGTGTGGTTCTTCACCACGTATAACGGTCTTGGGCAGTCCCTTACAGACTAACCCCTGGTTTCCTTACGTGCAAACCTCGCCACCGACCCGATGTGGTAAGACACAACGAAACGACCGACAATAGGCAGTTTACCTGCTTCGTCATTTTGATATATCAGTGTGAAAAACTATTTCATGAAAAAATAGACAAATAATATGCAAAAATGTAACAAAAATGCTAAAATATTCCGAAAAATGGTTTCATTGAATATTATCGGATCCTTCAGAAATGCAAACAAATTAAAAACGGAATAGCAGCACCCCACATATAAATTAGTTCTCAAAAACACCTGAACCGAAAGTTGTTTGAAAAAATGCTAAAATGGCACCACTGCTCCAGACCCTTTAGTCAAGCGAACACAAGACGATCATGCTTATTCTGCCCGCTGTTTTGTGGCAGGCTGGTCGTGGTGGGCTGTATGCGAATTTTAGAAAAATGACAACAACAATTTCTTGGTATGTCAGTGGTTTTGGTTTTTATTTCAGTGGCAATTCTTGTGTTTGAGTGGCTTGAGAGTATCTACAGGCACCACCATTGGTAGAAAAAAAAGCTCCTCCGTAAGGAATGTACTGACAATTTTTGTTGGACAGAGTATATAGTATTTATTTAATTATTCATTAAGGCATTACAATTGGGTCGATGGAATCTTGAAATGCATTATAATTATTGTTATTAATGCTTTATTTTAAGATTTTTTTTTAATGTACAACAAAATAGCTAGTTGCGCACAATTATCGAAAACGTTCATCATTTAATAAAAATTGTTGATTGGGATACGAGCAGATAACGATCACAGGAAACAAATTTAAATAATTATTATTTTAATTAGACATTTAATGAACAATGTTGAAAGGAAAAATCTTTTTTAAAATCGAAACTCAATAACTATTTGTTAGTAAGCCAATTAAAATTATATGTTCAACCATTTCACATAATTAAACAAACGTTATTGTAAAAATTGTTGTAAATTTTAAATAAGATTTAGTTGAGCTGATTTTTAAATATTAAAAGTGACGTGAGTGAGGACCACACAATAGGTTCACTTGTGGGCGCGGTGACCCGGGATTGTCTAAACTGCATCTACTGCTGAATTTTATCTTGTTTTATATAGTGCAGTGGGTACTTTGTCACGAAGGGTGTCTTTCTAATAAGTAGGTAGTGGGGAATATGGTTATTGGTTATAATCGCAAGATTGAAGATTGTAATATACAGAACTCTTTTTACAGTGTTGCTTATTGCTCATGTTTCTTTGGGTTATCTTTTTACTTCATAATGCATGTCAGTATGTGAAGCGCATTGTAGGTAAGTGTGTTTGCGATTGTCCAGTAAAATCACGAGTTGGTGTCCTACACAATTAAGATGGTTTATTCCACTACTCGGGTTTCTCTATCAATGAAAAGGTGAAAAAAGGCCCAACTTTCACTGAGTGCATTTGGCTAACAGAATAATTGTTGTTTTTTTTTATTGAAATGTGATCTGTGCAAATTTTTGTAACCAATCACCCATATTTGCCGTCGAATCAAGTGGGACACTATTATGTAAGAGCTGCTCCCAATTCAATACATAAAGAATTCTATTTTCTTACTCTAAAATCATTGTTATGAAGAAACATAAATTGAGCTATATAGATATCTCTCTACGGATACTATCATCAAAAGCGATGAGATGAAACGAAATTGTAACCATAGGAAGCGCAACTTAGATCGCATATACCAAAGAGATTTATTCATAAGTAAAATCGAATTATTCAACAAAAAAGGACATCCCAAAAAAGGATAGTACAAAATTGTGACGGTTAACTTTTAATCAGATTCTGCTCGATTCAAATTCCTAATTATGCTATTAGAATCAAATTTGAAGAAAAAAAACATCTTTATCACAGAATGCTAAATAAAATATAACAAGAAATGAATTCGAAGAAATCATCAAAAGTCAAAAAAGAAAAAAGGGAAAAACAGATATCTGCAAAATTCAGCAAATCAAATTGGCCAACTGTTAAGAGGTATTCACAGCCGGCTGTGGGTAGCTAAGACTCGTAATCTTCTTCTAAGGGACCTCCTAAAGTCCTTTAACTTATGCAGCAAAACAAAAAATTAAATCAGTTACTATGTGCCGTGGCATATTTTCCTTGGAATTCCTTTGAAATAGGACACAGTAATAATTCTTTGCAACCTTCGAACTAAGCAAACCCTTTCAGTTGGGGATTTTGCAAGGGAAGCTTCAATACACGAAGGTAGGTAACCATAACAAATTAGGACAATACCAAAGTAAATCGCACACCAGTTCGTGACTTCCCTTTGCCCTCTTTCCTGAATTTGAAAAGGGAAAAAGAAAAAAAAATAATCAATTTGCTCTCCGAAAAAAAGGACTTGCTTAAATAATTTGTCATAATGAAAATTATCCTAAATTTTTCGGGAAATTGTTTAAGGGAAAACAAAAATTAATCTTGCGTCAGATAAAACAAAAAAGGATCTTCATCATTCTCCATTTGTTAAACTCAATATAGACAACAGGCCGAAACTGACCCTCAGTTGTGAAAATTGGATCCCTTGTCCAGCTCACACTCATTCCGAATTCCTTGTGAATTCGCTGCTGCTTTGAAGGGTGATGAAAATTGTGTGTTTCCATCCCTATTTTTCGCATAAAAGCTGAACAATTTTTTAAGATATTTTTTCGTCCCCGTTTCACAAGGTGGTATTCTCTTTGTAGCCGCCTACATGACAGTGTTGCTAATAGAATTGGTTATGTTACACAATATCGGTCTTTCGCAAAATTAGTTTTATATTTCAAGTGAGCGCTCTTGGTGAGACTCAATGTAAAGTTATCAAAGCTGGGTTGGATAGCTGACCTAAGAAACCGTTGAGTTTGATTGCACCTGAACAGATGATGAGGTATGTGTAATATCCAGGATTCAATTGACGAGATTTATGTCTGCGTGCTATGGTGGTAAGGGTCTTGCATTAATGACGGGTCGATGTTGAAATGGAATAAAACAAGCTGTGTGTTAGGTATTAACAAAATTCCCTGTCCCTGTACCTGTGTGGATTAAAATCGTTCACATGGCTGAAAGAAATCGGTTAGCTCGTCGTTGATGCTAATGGCCTCACCACCGTCATTTTCAGAAAAGTACGGACAAATAATGACGCCACTGGCCCAAAATGCGCACTAAACAGTAACTTTTTCTGGTAAAGGACTTGAGTTTAGTCCGAAACTGTTCAGTGCCGCCTAACCATCGCACATGTCAAGTCAAGGAATTCTTGAATCAATGTACTCTATTCTGAAGCCGTTTAGTTTTATGTCTGGAAAATAAGGTCCAATAATTTTTAACTGATAACAACACATTTAGTTTTACCGGGGTTTAAAAAAAGCCGCATACATTTGTATTGTGTATTGATGTCGGTGCCGATACTAATTTTGGTATGAAACTGCTTGCTTTCTTAGCCCTATGCGGACATTAATAACCCCTTGTCGCTAGATAATTTTTCGGACATATTTGGGGTGCTCTTTCAAATACCCCGGAACCGAGTCAGCGAACAAATGGAGTTGCCTCTGGCCAATAGGTATTTTTGAGCTTCTTTGGCACAGCTACATAGAAGTCTTTATTAGCAACAGTGACTGAATTATAAGCACCAGATTTTTATTTCCACTGCGCCAGCTGTCGCGATCATCTGACAAACATCCCAGAATATAACTGTTATGAAAGAGCTTCTCAAATGGTCGTTTAGACTCGGCATAAAATTAAAGATACCAACCTGTTGCGCCAACTAAATATTTATTTTTTATTATTAGTTGATAGTGGCCACCAAACAAACATGGCCGCCACAGGCTGCCAACCTCGACCCGTCCCAATTGGAAAACCCTTTATTTCGCTTAGTAATCAAACTAAAGCTCATAAATATTTGCCATTAGATTAACCTTATCTCCGTATAAAAGAAAAGTATTCAACTACACTATAGCGTATAATCTATAAATGAAGAAACAATTTGTGCGAGTAAATCACCACTATAACTAAGCGTTATGTCTCGTATCGCAATAGTAATAAAGTGTACCTATGTGCTTTGCTCGCAAAAGGGATGTCAAACCCGTGATGTGTTCGGTGTAAGCACAAATAATGTGCTATCGCCATAATATCGCTTTATTTTGATATTTTGGTTGGCTGAAACAAGAGAAATTCGCAAAAAAATCTTCAGACAAGCTTAATCCCTGGTCATTTGGATTATCAATCATTTTTTCCGTTTATGTCTAGATATAGCAGTGCACATAGAAAATAAATGCCCCTTTAGTTTGTAGGACCCATTGAGAGTTAATGGAATCATATGAGTTATTGTTGACCTTAATATTGATGAGGTCTTATCACTCATGCCGAACTAAAAAGACCAAGGCATTTGAACAACGAACAAATAATGGTCAGACGTGGCTAAGAATTGCTTTGCCAACAATGAGATGAAATCACGTCCTTGACAAGTATGTTCTGATTAACCGAACACACATGATTTGTTGTTCGATAAAATGTATATGTATACTCGAGCATGAGAATGGGAAGTTGGTTTCCAGCTATAGATATATTTTGAGAAAGATTGGGTTTTTTGTTAGACGGCATTTCAAATTGAGTTTTATATGTCAAGTGCTTTGTATTATCTTAAATTGGCCTTGAAGGACTACAAAGCAACCACAATGGTTTATGTTTTTCTTTTCTTTCTTTGTGGGTGTCAGTGAACCGCTGAGGTAGATTCATTTGGTAAAGGGGAAACGGGTGGCCACTTTACTCTTGGATTTCATAAAGGTGCAGCTTGCTGTGAGAAGAAGTTTATAAATAAAGATGTACTTAGCCGTCTAAATTTCTATGTTTATTAAAAAAAAAAAAGAACCTGTCAGTCTCACTGTGGAATGGAAAATCACTGAATGGATACTCTTCAATTGTCAAAGCGAGTCGTTTGGAGGCTTAGTCACCCACAGAGCAAGAGCTTGATGGCCCTCGCTCTATATCTGAACCACACCCTATGCTCATGGACCTATGACGCAGTTGCCCTCTCAGTACACGACATGAACATCAGTACACATATACAGCATTCGTCTGTTTGTTGGTCGTGGACCTTTAACCTAAAAGCTCTCACACAGTCGTGGCTCAATTTTTGGTGGATTTTACTTGTCGGTAAAACTCTTCTCTGGAGGCACTTTTTTTATATAATTGTAGCTCCCTTCCATTCGAAAGGTGGACCTAATTATTTAATAAAATTTTTTCTAATCACTTGTAGTGGCAATATTTTCTTAATACCTTATTCCACAGGATTTGCAAAAATCAGCTGGCGGAAATAGTTACGCTACACTTTGCCATACCCACAGCTCTTTATAATAATGCCGTTTGAAGCATCGTAAGTTGCAACATTGGTTTGGGGGCTCTAGGGCTGGCGTGCATTCTGTTTACTTTCTCCTTTTGTAGGCGTGCCAGCGTGCTGGTTTCTAATGATATCTAATACGACAGAGCAATACATAAGATGCTTTTTTCAATATTTCTGCGAGTTTCAAATTTCAAAGTAACTAGCAGTATGTACCCTCCGGGCTTTGGCTGTGCATAGAAAATTGTTTGCTTAAATTTGTTCTTGGCTATCATCATTCATAAAAAGACAACCCTCTACATTTTTCTAAATGCTTGCACAATAGAGTTCCTGCAATTTTCGATTCCATGGGTGCCAAGAAATACCTAGCTATTTGAATGCTTTTCTTTGTATGAAAGGCGCTATGTCCATTTCTTCTATATGCAATACCGAAGAATGCCTGCAGTTCTGAGAAATAATGTTTTAAATGTGCTTTTCTTTGAATGCGAGATGGAACGCCCCAAATCATAGTTCCAAATTTGATGACTTAAGGTGCTGTTAGTGTCAAGAAACTACGTATGATTTTTAGGATTTCGAACTCGAGATTTTAATCGATTCTGAAAAAGGGGGGTCTCTCAATTCTGTACGCCTGTCCGTCGTGGCTCCTGAGATCTACAGCCTAAAAATGTGAACAACAATGTTTTTAAAAAACAGGACTTCTGGACTTCTCTCGAAAACGGTCAGAACTATTGTAACAAACATTAATTCCTAAAGTGAAAGGGATGTGTGTTATTCACCCTTATTCCGAGTGGCGTTTACGACGATTTATGAATCGCCAATTTGAATTTGGAATTACGAGAGGCGTTTTTGAGTCGTTGAACGCCATTTGTCACTGAACGTCATGTGGAACCTATTGGCGTACGACGAACGTCATGTGAGTAACTTCGCTGACATTCTGTAAGGCGTTGAACGCCACAAAACGAAAAGAAAAACGACGATATTTGTCGTTTACAAGATACTGAACGACAAGTAGTGAACAACGGCTGAAAATGTAAGTTTTCTTAAATTGCTAATTTATTCAAATGACTAGACTAAATTAGATTAATTTCTGGGGTAAAAATAACCAACCAGAAATAATTTAAGACCCTTAGAGCTTAGGACCACCATCAAGAGATGGAAAAGAGTGGCAATACTTGATTAAATTGATTTATTTAAATGAATTTTTGTTCCTTACTTTTTATCCGGTAGATCCAATGGATTGGATTTTATCCTTATCTGTTTCCGGATGCGTATATGAGTTAAATTTTTCTTATATTATCGTCGTCATCACTTTCACTACTCCAAAACATTGCAACGCTATGAATTTTTAGGATACAACTTACAAATTTCTTTCAAATATACAAACACCATAAACTGATACCGCCATTTATTTGTCATTTGCACATATCAGCTGGTGTGGATCATATGTGGAATGTGAACTACTTACCGACGACGTTTTACCCTGTCGTGGAAGTTAGGGAATAAGTCTTCTAAAATGAAACGCCTCAAAAAACGACAAACGTCGTGAAAGTAAAACGCCACTCTGAATAAGGGTGATTATTTATAACTTGATTGCAAACTCTGTTTTTTCTCTAAATTATTGTACATTGGATTTAAAAAAAATAATCATCTCAGAAACCCCATTTTCTATCTTGAGTAATATCTAAAAAGCCAATAATGCTTGCATTCTGAACAAAGCCTTGTACCTTGTGTTAACTGGTATATTTCTGTTTATCTAAGGCCACTTCCAATAAAAAATACCATAACAGCAGCGGAAAACTTAATTTCGGCAACAATTATCCTCTTTGGATTTTTTTTCTAAACATACACCATAAATTTAAAATAACCTGAGATCTTACTTATTTATAACTAAAAGATTTCCGGTATATCATGAACCCTACTTTCAACCATAGGCACGAAAAAAGGCATTACCAATTTATTCCAGTCAAAAACAATTACTAACAGATCAGAAACTCCTTGTAGGTACTCAAAAATCTTCTAAGATGTTAGAGAAACAGTACATATTACGCTTACAATTCCAAAAATGTACAGTATATACGCCAAACAGGCAGAGCTGTGTGGCAATAAAAATTTAGGCGATGGGGTGCGCCAGTTTGGACATTTTAACAATATCTGTTTTTCACGTTACTGCTTTGTTCAATCTTTAAATAAATCATGTTAATGTCATTCTTTCCTCATTTCAGCTTTTATTTTTTTATTTTAGATTTCCATTTATTTATTTTAGCCCTCCTTTGTAATCCGCTTTTAAATCATGAAAGTACAAGCTGCCTGTTGTAAGACCTATTATTGATTCCAATCTCGGATCAAGTTGCAATAATTTGCAGAACATACAAAATTTGAATCACCTACGAGCGCAGTCTTATATGTATACCATAACGTATCTACGCTATGCAGTGTTAAATAAATTTTGAATAGCATTGTGCATGTGGTGCATTCCCCACCTAATTTGAATACCCACTGCATGTGTTGTGTATCCATTATAACAAAGCGATAAACAACCGTTGAACGGAATCCATTCACACGATTCTCATTGCACAGAGTAATCTTCTTAGGAGCTAGAACCTATTGCGTGCTACAACAATGTATCTAAATCTAAATTTCCCTGTCTATTGGCAATCGTCTTTAAATTGATTAAATATATTATTTCAACAGAATAGGAAAACAATCTTCAGTGTGTAGTGCGAAATGCTTTTGGCCACTTAATAATCGATTGTACTCGCACGTATCTCTGGGTAGTTGGTTTGTGGCCAATCTGGATACATTTATTGATCGATGCGGTACTTGGCCACAATCCCAGTGTTCCATTTACCAGACACACCTCTACTTTGAAAGATAATAACCATCGCAGCAACTTTGCCGCCTATATTAGCACTTAAAAGGAATCCTCTTTGCGGCACTTGACGATATTCTCTGGAATTGGCTGGAAGAGAGATACGAATGCAAATAGGGTTTCGTGTTCTGAGTGCTGACCGCAAAATCTATTAGATACCGTCATCGATTCGTACACACGCATATGCGAGTATATATATCTTTTTTAAGTCGATGAAATAGATACAAACATATCCACATAAGACCACATCATGTTTTCGTGAGTGGGACAATGGAGTTTACTTTATGGTGCAATGGACTATGTCGAGTTTAGGGTCACTTTTGGAAATGGTGGAATAGGGTGCTGAAATATTTTAAACTGATGCGTGGTTTTCATCAGCAGTGTGAGGACAGGCAATGAACATGAGTTTTTGTATATCTACTTAGTCTTAAAAGCTTGTTGTGTAGATAACTAATTGGGAATTGGAGTCATTGGTTCGGGGAGTTTTTATTTTGACAAAATAAAGAGCGGATTACAATTAAAAAAAAAAAAATCAAAAATGAATGCAAACGAATAAATTCCAGAACTAACTCGGTACAGTGTTATACTCCGGATATTTCACATTCTTTCGCGAGGATGGGGGTGTTGTAAGAACCCAAATGCATTTTTCGGAAGTTAAACTTAAGACCCCTCGCTCAATATCCAGCAAACAATAGTAAAGCGGCAATTAATCATAATATCAGCAGGATTAACCGTCCGGGATTAAGCGATAAATGAGTGCTTTTTTGTTAATTATTCCATTAGTGTATAAAACAGTCATAAAAAAAGCTTAACAGACCAAGTAACAATTTTCATCAGAATTTTTCATTGGGAATTGAATTTTATCCTCAATCGCCCTTATTTATTTTATTTGCAGTTAAAAAACTTCAGTAGTTCATTTTATTTAAATAGCAATGTTCTATACCTATTCATGTTGTAACTGTGGAATTAACATGGTTACAAACCGGAAAGTTGCACCCTAAGTCTTCAGTCGGAACAGACAGAAAAAACTACCACCCTATCAGGTCTAGAAAGCTATAATCAGATATAATGTTATACTTTTACGAATAAAGTGATAAAAAATATATTTCTCGTCTACATTTTCATCAAATTTTTTTTTTTCGAATAAATTCAGTAGATAATTGTGGGTAAAATGAGTTAGCATGCAAACTAAACTCAAAATGATTGCTGCTATAAGTGCTTAAAATTGACGTAAAATTAAGTCTTTAATATTAAATTAAAAATAATCTATGTAATCTAATAATGCATTTAACGCGATTTAACATACGAAAGAAAAATAAGTTCCATCACGTAGAGCTAGTTCACGGGGATAACACGATTTGGCAGATGATTTTCCACGCAATATGCAATATCATTGTTCACGCGATTCACAAAAGTTCCCCACACCTCTTAGTAAGTCCCATGACATTACTTACGTGCAATAGCTCGCAAGGTCGTTAGCCAACACGGGTTCGGGTTCCATTTGAATCTAAATAGCAATATGCAAATTGGTTATGTGCTTTGAAAGTGAGTAGACGTGTTGACAATCTCGTCCGGCAAAACACTTAAGAATCGTTCGTCTATCTACGCGAATCGTAAAGAGCCATATCAAAAACTTCCGTTTGCATACACCTCATAGTTTTATATATTTGTATAGTGATTTAAAGTCGAAAATACAAATAAAATAACAAATAAACTTCTTTTCATAAATCGCATCTTGCAAGCGCGCTCTCATTTTTGTTTTCGTACTCTTATAAGCATAATGGCGGGAAAAACCCGATCAACGCATCTTGAAAAAGAGAAGCAATCGACGCCTATACCATCTAAGGAATCCGTTCAAACGCCCAAACTTACCCACACCCCAACTGAGAGAAAAGGCACTGTCAGCAAATCAACACCATCCACCAGCAAATCCACAGCGATCGTGACCATTTGTGACTTAGAGGAACGACTAGCTAAACTCCTTGATGAAATTGCAAATCGTATTTCCATTGAAATAGGTTCTTTGCGAAGTGATTTAGTCCAACAAATTTCATCAATCGAAGAAAGACTGTCTTCGCACATCAAAGAAGTTGACATATCTCTTACAAATGTAAAAAAACGGCAAGAGAACGTCGAGATTCGTATTGACGCAGTCGAGAAGTCCATCCAGTCTCTACACACGCAAGAAGAAGAGATAAAATCACGAATTGTTGATTCATGCACACTCGAAGAGGAAGTGACTGATCTCCAAAAACGATGTGAAGCTTTCGAACGGCGGGAAATTGCAGCTGATGCCATAATTTTTGGTGTACCCCAGCTACCAAATGAAAATTTGAAGACAATTTTCCACCATCTATGCCACAACATCGAATGTATGCCTCCGCCATTGAAAGCCATATTCCGTAGTCGAAGAGCACACACAAAAAGAGAAAAAACTGACTCTCCCATCGTAGTCAAATTCAACATTTCTCGCGAAAGAAACGCCGTCTTGCATGCAGTGTCCCTCTTCTGCAAAAATCACAGGCAGCTATGCCTCCAAGATGTGGACATCAAAGCAGAAAACAGCAGCAACATCTATATGTACGGGAGCCTTACTAAAAAAAACCGCTCCATATATCAGCAAGCTACGCGTCTCAAGCGCAGTAAACAGCTGTTTTCTGTTTACACACGATTTGGTGCCGTCTATGTGAGAGAGAGTCCAGAAGCTAAATCGATCTTGGTAGAGAATGAGCGGTTTTTAAATGCCATTGCCGCGAGGTGCCAGCCGAAGAAGACGCTAATTACAACAAATCAACACTGATCGTCATCAACAAGTATAGTGTTATTTTCTTTCTTTTTTTTTTATTTTTTCTTTCTTTTTACTGCTGTACTGTTTTTTCTTGAAATTATCCCCAATGCCCCTCCTCATTAATCTATGTTGCTTTAAGGAAGAGAAATCGTATGTTCTTCATCTGAGTGTATTACTTGGTTCTCGCATCATTTTCCATCTCAAATATAGATTTGGATGAAAGTAGAGTGAGTTCCATTGGTGGTGGTAGAGAGTTCATGGTTCGACCCATGATTAGAGTTTTTTGTAATAATAGCTACGGTCTTAAGGTTTGCCATTTGAATGCGCAAAGTTTAAACCCTAAACTGGATGAATTTAAAGACATATTCGTAGATTCGAAGGTTGATGCAATCTGCGTATCGGAAACTTGGTTTCATAAGGATGTGAAGGATTCTGCCTATGATATAAGTGGCTATAGACTCTTTCGAGCAGATAGATGTGATCGTACTGGTGGAGGCGTTGCAATATACGTTAGAATGGGCTTGATCTGTCGACGAAAATGTCGTTCACCGAAAGGGTCTGCCTCTCAATATTTATTTACATGTATAACTCGGCGCGAAAGAAGTATTTGCTTAGGTGTTGTATATAGGCCAAATAGGAATATTGATCTGACACCTATTTACGATGTTTTGGAAGAAGTTTCGACTTGCGCAAGCAATGTCATTGTTTGTGGTGATATTAATAGTAATTTGTTATGTGAAAGTCATTTAAGTGAAAATATGCAATTGTTTGATTTAAAACCCGTGAATTGTCAAGTCCCTACGCACTTTACCACTTCCTCTAGTACACTAGTAGATGTCTTTTTTGTAAATAATTCCGACAAAGTATTATTCTATGACCAAATCTCTGCACCAGCTTTCTCGAGGCATGACTTAATATTTTTGACGTATGACTTTGATATTGGCAATGACGCAGAAGCATCCACCTATACATATAGAGATTTCAAAAATATTAATATGGCCTCTCTTGAACAACATATTAATGTGATTCCATGGAACCTTACTTATTTTATGCCTTCTCCAGATGATCAAATTAAGTTTTTACAGAACAATGTGAATCTTCTTTTCGATTTGCATGTACCAATAAAAACTGGTATTATTAAAGACAAGACAAAAGCCTGGTTAACGAACGATATTCGAGAGTTAATGGCTCAACGTGATGAGGCGTATCGACGTTGGAAACATTTTCGGGTGGAAGAGCTCCATCAGGCTTATAAAAGTTTACGAAACAGTGTTGTTCGTGAAATACGCAATGCTAAGACACAATTCTATTCCATCCGACTTAGTTCTTCTTCAGGTGGTCGTGAACTCTGGAATGACATTCGTAAATTAGGAATCGGGAAGCAAAAGACTACTTGTTCTACAGGAATCGATCCCAACGAACTTAATCGAACGTTTTTGTCAAACCCACTTTGTAATGACCCAGCAGCTAACTATATACTCGAGGATGTTTGTTTACCGATTGCTACTTCTTTTGTATTTAATAGAGTAAATGAATTGGATGTTGTAGAAAGTTTTCTGTCTGTCAAGTCCAAGGCTGCAGGTGTTGATGAAGTAAATCCGATTTTTGTTAAAGCGATCTTGCCGTTACTGTTACCGTTTGTAACTCATATCATCAATACTGTTCTTATGACCGGCATTTTTCCCACCGAATGGAAATTAGCTAAAATAATTCCAATACCTAAGAACTCTAAAAATGAAGAATTCAGACCAATCTCCATCCTACCTTATTTATCTAAAATTTGTGAAAGAATTATGCATAAGCAGCTTAATAATTACGTTACTCAAAACAATTTGTTGCTACAAGTACAGTCCGGTTTCCGAGCTAAGCATAGCTGTACAACTGCTTTGTTGAACGTCATTGAAGAGATAAGGGATAAATTAGATAGGGATAATGTTACTTTTCTGGTACTCTTAGATTTTTCCAAAGCTTTTGATTTGGTTAATCACTCAATTCTTCTCAGCAAATTAAGACGCTTTTTCTCAATTTCCTCCACTGCTGTTAAATTAATATCATCATATCTAAGTGAACGAAAACAGGCCGTGTCACTTGATGGCAACCTTTACGATTTTCTTCCCTCAAGGCAAGGAGTTCCCCAAGGCTCTATCCTAGGGCCCCTATTGTTCTCGATATATATTAATGATATTGCTTCTGTCATATTAAGTTCATCTAAGCATATTTATGCCGATGATATACAAATTTATCAAAGCTGCCCCTTGGGCCTAATTGAAAATTGCGTCAGCGTTTTAAATGAGGATCTAGAACGAATCTCTAGTTGGTCATCAAAAAGCGGCCTAATACTTAATCCAGCGAAGTGTAAGTGTTTAGTTATTTCTAAAAAGAAATTAGATCTTTCCTACTTCCCTCATTTAATGTTAAACAACTCTGAAGTCGAATTTGTTGAGTCTTCAAAAAATCTAGGTATTGTCTTCAATAGAACCTTAACATGGAATAATCACATAAATACTATAGTAGGGAAAACTTACGGTATTCTACGAACCCTAAGGATTGCTCAAAAGTTTACTCCTCTTGAAACGAGATTGCTACTAGCTAAAACGTTAGTTATTCCTGTACTTATCTACGGATGCGAAATTTTCTATGGATGTGATGCCGAGAGTAGAAGGCGGCTTCAGGTGGCTTTCAACTCCACTATTCGATATGTGTATTGTTTAAAAAGACACAATCACGTTTCACATCTTGCGAAACACCTAGTTAACATGTCCTTTTGTAACTATATAAAATTTCGAACAGTCATATTTCTTTTCAACATACTCATAAGTAGACAGCCTTCATATCTTTATGAAAAAATCCAGTTTCCGGTATCTAACAGATCTTCTTGTCTGGTACTTCCGCGCTTTTCATGTCTAACATCCGAAAGACAGTTTTTTGTTGCTGCTATTCGCCTTTGGAATTCACTCCCATGTAACTTGCGAGAGCTAATTAATGCACGACGATTTAAAACCGAACTTCAAAATTTTCTCAGTAACTAAAGCAACTAACTTTTTCCCATCCCTATCCCTCAAGCGATTTCAATTTCAATTAAGAAGAAGAATGAAAGAAAAGAAAAAAAAAGAAAAATGAATTTAAAACTAAATCTAACTTAACTTTCAAATCATTTATGAATAGTAAATTAAAAATGTTTATCTTTCACAGCCTTATAAGTGAATTCTTACTGTGTAAGCATGTATGATACAATAAATATTATTATTATTATTATTAATAGCACGTGCTAATGCACTTTTCAATTGAGTGTTTGAACTTCATAACTTTTCACCAGATGGCGTTGATAACACCAAGTGCACCATTCATTCAAATCAACAAAACATGCATCCAAATGCTTAAAGGAAAAATTCCCCCAAGATGCTCGGCAATACCCTCTATGAAACGAAATGCAACTGCAGAAAAATCCGCAGCAATCTGTATTTCTCACATAAAGCAAAGCACGTATAGGAAATAATTGCCGAATGCCATCAGCTATCTGATATTTCATTTCATTGTGCTAAGGGCGCAACCGGTGCAGTGAATTGCACTACACACTCCGTGCACGTACACACACTACACACAGTTCGTATGTTCGTAATGAGAATCCATAGATATATTCGCCCCAGTGAGAAAAGTAAAAAAAATCATCTGTACAATAGCGAAATCTCGTATTCTGGTCTCGTCTTGACTTTGAAAAAAGGGGTGTCGTTGCAAGAAAGGGCTGGAGTACGAGTAGCAATCATCTCCGGAAAAAAAAATAATCCTCACTTGACTCCACATCCCCATCCACACACCACACCATTTGGATCGTACGTAGTCGTAGTATTCCTTGTCGTTTGACGCCATTGTATGGCTGCAATAGCAACAAAACTCTGCGACAATAATTCAAAACATTTCATTTCTCGATGAAGGAATAGGGATTGCAGGAGGTCCTCTGGCTGTGCTAGCTTCTCGACTCGACGTGAATGCGCCCAGTTAAAATTGAATTCAAAGATGTGACAAGAGTATCAAAACGAGCAGAAAGGTTAATGTCGGCCTCTGAAAACCGCACCATTCGTATTATACAAATGTAGCGACACGTGTGGCAAAGTTTGATCCAGTTCAGTCTATTTGTATTTTCTCGGGATTTCGCATTCAATCATTTGGCTTGTCGTTCCCAACTATATCGTAACATTATGTATGAAGTATGAATGAGAAAAAATACGAAGTCAGAAAGTATCTTTGCGTCAAATTCACAACACAACACAATGAGCATCTATGTACAATTCGGTGTGACGACGGCGAGTGAGAGAGAAAAGTTCTTTGCAAAGAAATGTATGCGCCGTCTATGGAGACAGTGCTAAAAAGTTTTTTGCAAATAAAGAGTATCTTGGCAAATATCCCTGTGGGTACCATTCGGAGACTTTGCCAATAGAGAAAAACTCAAATAGATTTCAATGAAAAGATAAACTTTTAAGGAAATCTTTAGCCTCTTTGCACTTAAGGTTGTGGCTTGTAGTTTCGGTTATATTCTGTAGGAGAATGAAATTTAATTTCGTTGGCAATAAAAAGTCAAATATTTTCTCTCTTACCTTGGGAAAGATAATTGAGAAGAACCTTTGGGAATAATAAACAGATACAAGCAAGATGGAAATTATTCCTGTGAGCACTTGAGTCACTTTCTGATTTCTGAATTCTCTGCTGGGGATGTTGGACATTTATAATAACGTACACGTGTTATGGCTTCAGGAAACCGGATTTTGTTGTCTTTTATTATGCTACGAGCTACGGCATTATGTTGCTTATATTGCTGACTTGATATTCGGATTAGTATCTGTTGCTGTTTCGCATATGATATGATAGTCGCAGGACAAGTTGTGGTTTTATATTATTTTGTAGTAGTAGGAAGTATTTATCTGGTTAGTTGTTTTTCTACACATGTGGATTGTGGACGCATAACTATTTGTTTTATATTTATGTACTTACCCTTTATATAAATGGTGCAGACTAAAAGATAAGCCAATATAGATAACTCCTAAAGAGTGTGACTCCTGTTTGTTTAGTTTCAGTATCAGGAAATTATCGGGAAAAAAATGGAATCAGTGTGACCATATTGGCATTATAATATTCCACTAACTTGTGGTATCGTATAGCGTAGGTATAGTTTTTCCTTATTTTGTCTATTGCATTCATTTTTAAATTGTACTACGATGCAGTGTGATATGATGTGTATTGCCGTTGCAGAGAATTTTATTTAACTAATTGAGGCACCCTCAATCCTATGAAAATTCTTTGATTTTCTTCAAACTCAACCGCTCAACCGGAATCATTGCAATAAACTCCTGCGTCTAAATGAAAATAAATAAATAGTTGGCGCAACAGTATTTTTTTTTTGGGCGAATGGAAGGGATCTTCAATTTTATGCCAGGTCCAAACGGGAAATTGAAAAGCTCTTTTAAGAAAGTTAGGTAGGACTGCTTGTAACATCCAATCTGTTTATAATTAAGCTATGAAACTAAAGTCAGCAGAAATATTGAAACTTCGACTTTTTAATGAAATTAAAAAAAGAAACAATTTATCTAATAGTTAAATATTTTTTTTTGTCTCAAATACACCCATTCCAAGTAGTCCGACTTACCTCACCAGCGCAGCAGGGCAAGTTGTACCAGTAAGTGGGGTTTTGGACCAAACCTGAAAATCTGATAAGCCATTTTTACAAAATACACAAATGTCATAATTTCTTTCTATATTTTATTCAAAATATTAACTTAATACAAAAACAAAAAAACATAAAGGAATTTAAAAACGCATAGAAATATTATTTCATAAATTATGAATCGTAATCGCCATTGCAGTTTAAGCAAATGAAGATAAAATTTTTGAAAATGCTTTACATAAGACAAAACCAATCGAGATCGTTTTCTTCTTCAGGGCTGGATTCTTGAATCACTTTTTTCTTGATTTGTTTTATTTTTTCATTTGACTAGTTTTAGGTTTCGTCTTTATTCGTTTCTGTTCTTCAGATAGAGTTTCTTGTTCCGGGGTGTCAGTTAGAATCGCAGCCGGAATTTGATCGCACATTTGAAGCTGCTTTTATCTTAATCTTTTGATAATGCTTCTTTTTTATCGTCGAAAACTTGCCTAGAGCCTATACGTAGCCCATGCTATGAATTTCTCGCGACTCTGCTTTTTTGGTTAAAAACCTTTTTAGAATTCTTCTTCAACTTCAAATGTTGCCGCTGCTTGCCTGAAAGATTTCTCTTTAGACAAAACCGAAGTTTGCTGCCTTGTTTAACAATGCCTGAGAGGCAAAAGCTCCCTGAGTTTTTCGAGTGTAAGTTCGCATTCTAAAATCACAAAACAATACCTAGAGATATGTCAAATATAATAAAACATAATCTTGAATTTATCGGAATAAGTTGGACCACTGGCTTACCCTGCACTGACTTTGTTGAACATTTTGTGTCACAAAGAAACAACTACACAAAACACTTCAATTTCACACTCGAAAAAATAAAATATAAAAACGGGACACATGAAAAATATTTACCTTATTCCGATATTTGCACCGCTTCACAAAAAATATAGAAAGAATGTAATACATTTTTTTTTTTACTTTTCACTCTTAAAAATAGTAAGGAGTAGCTAAATAGAATATTTTTGAGAAAAGCCAATGGTCACATTTTATTCATTTTATCGGTTGATAAAGGTGTGCACTTGACTATAAGCAACAGTTTCCATCGGTTGGCGAGCAAAAAGTATTTAATTTTGTTTCGACCCATTTTCCTTTAGCAAAAGTCGAAATAATGTTGCCTGTGGGAATCCTAAGAAAAACACTCTTGATATAGACAAATGGACTGCACGTTGCACAACTCAATAAGCACCCAGTCACTTGTCATTACTACACCAATTACACTTAAACACGGTGTTGAGCAACTCGTACATCGCCTCCGTGCCAACCTTATACTTGTATAATGTCAAACAACTTGTGTGTTCCACGTAAGCTTCTCTAACAATTGTTATGCTTTAATATATAACAAGCCTTCTTGCATGCTTGAGAATGATACATTGCTCAGCGTCAAATATCTTCTACTGTTAAAATGTAGGCAGCTGAGAGATGATGTTAAATCTTTCACGTTTTAAAATCCTACCTATATCAAGACGTATTATTGAACTTGCACACTTAACGTACGATCGTTTTATTTGATAGCACATGCCTTCCTGTTTTAGAGAATAGGTATAGCAACATAGCGCTTAACTTTTATTGAGCTCATCAATCTATACCCTACAGCCTGTCATCTTATCGTTTTGTTGCTCCAGTTATAGAGCTACACTTTAGCATAAATGGACTGATTTCAAGCAGCAGATTTAAACATTTCTCAATTCCATTTGAAGACAAATAAATTATCAAGAAATACAAACGTTGAATAAAAGAAGCCACATTTACGACGACCACCAATATCTACACCTACCTACCCCCTAGTTATACAAAATTAATACCGTTTCGATAATTTATTTCCAAAGTGCTCTGAAGAGTTTGTAACTTACCTCTAACCAAAGGGTAACCAAAATATCCGATAAGGATTTTTTCCGACTTCTTGTTTTCTCTAAGTAAAAAGTTTTACACAAAGCTCTTGAGACTTTTATTTCGAGAATTCTGAAAAATCTTTAACTTAGGTTCCGCAAAATTAATTATTAAGTGCACACTGAAAGGAAAAATTTTCCTTTCAGTGCATGGGAAAACTTTACAACTTTGAACATTCTGTTTCTCTGTATTGCCTTTGTTAGACTTTTATCTCGATACGTATATAGGTACATATACATTTATGATGGATAAATGCTTGGAAGGCTATAAATTGTAATTTACTTATTGGAACTAAGGGTTAGCTGGTCCATTGTTTTCATTTTGCGATTACTTTAAGTTTTTTAATAACGAAGAGATTTATTTTACAGACAAATTGATTACTTTGCAATAATTCCTTCCGTTTGCCGGTGTTAAATCGGTTTATAGTTTTTAATAGTGAATGGATGTAAGCATACCATCAAATTACGTTTGTTCATACTTCGCACAGGATGCCAATTCATTACGAGAAAAGAGACTGAGACAATTTATTACAGACAATGGTGCTAATGTCGTCCGTAGATGGTTAAAGTAGGTTGAACACCTTGGATGAACCCCTTCGTTTTTGATTTTAAAGAAACGTATATGTATTAAGTGGAGTTTTAGGTGCCTAGTTCAGTGTAAGCAGATTTCCAAACAGATTAATAAGGAGCAATGGCCGTTTTACTACTAAATACTTCCTATAAGCTTTTTGCCGTATCTTAGAACTTGATTAACAAAATATGGGGAAGTTGGTGCTCGATAGATTTGGCATACAGTTTAATCTGTACTAAGTCCTTTTACCAACAACTTGTAGTGGCCTATTTCATCCTTGATATCTGCACATATCCAGATGGCAATCCAATTATTCAATGTTCTTGAATTAAAAATTAAAATCCCATTATATATATTGCATACCAATGTCATTAATATATTCAAAGACCACTTTCGTGAACGAACCACCCTTCCATAGGAGCTTGCGAATGTGGCGCGCATCAAGCACACACATATGTTTGACATGGCAATCGAGAATTTGCTCTTGCAATGAAAATTGCATTCATTTGAAGTTTTAATTGTCAGTTCTCGGCTCTCATTTTTCTTTTTCATTCTGCAATGCTTTATGCTAAAAAGCACAAACACCAAGCCCGTTCCATTCAATTCCATTTAACCCCTTTAGCATCTTTGACAGCAACAAATAGAAAAGAAAACAGCAGAAAACATTTTCATTCTTAATTCGAAGAAAAACAAAGGCAAAACATTGCCGGGTATATGGGTCATGGCCCAAGTCAGAATTCCGCTGCTCCCCCCTCATGACATCAGCGCAAATTTTCAGGCGAATACAAATAAAACCTTGCGGTTTAATTGAACATTTCCAGGTAGTCCCGTGAAGTGAAGTATGCCATTTATGTAGAACAGATGAATGAGTTGTATTTATATCCGACTGTTTCACTGTTCCCTTAGGAATTTATTTCAAATCGGGAACACAGCGAAAAAAAAGGAATATTCATCCCCAATTTTGTAATTAAAGAAGGTTGGGTATCTGCCCGTGAAGAGGGTTTTACATGCCAGTGCGAGGGTGTGTATCCTTTTTCTTTATCCATTTCCTTTGGGGAGTAAGTGAATTAATCTCTTTGAATTTGTTCTTCCTTTTTTTCTGTTCCTTTCTTTGCATTTTGACAGCATCAAGAAATCTTGTTGAAGATTTTTGAAGGCTATAATTTAGGTTGAAAAGGTTAGAAGGCGAAAGCGCTCACCTCCTCATAAACGATAGAGAGGTTAAATCTGTCAAAGGTGCGGTATTCTTCTTAATCGATGTTTCATTGGTTTGTTTAATATGCCCATCTTGAAATTTAAAAAGGGTCAAATTGGGTAGAGTAGGGTTTCTCAAATTTATCTGATACTTTGAATTATATAATTTAAAATGGGGGATGTAGTTCAAAGGAGACGTTATGTTTCCGGCAAGCGAGCCCTTTAATGATGTTAACATAGGACTTTTAAGTAAAATGATTCGATTTCGAAAAATACTCATAGCGATAGAAATATATTATCTTTATAAAACTCTTTTGATTTATATTCGATTTTCTGAAGTAGCTTCTTTTGGTAAGGACGTTTATATTCTTGTTTTTATGGTAAACTCTTCGGTAATCAAATATGTATTTGCGGAAGTGGCCCATGTGGAAATACCTCGGCAAAACGCGTGGGATAACTTATATTCTTTCTGTTGACCAATTTGGCATATATATAGGTCGCACACTATTTCCAGGGGCCATATCAAAAGTGTTTCAACACGTGCTAATGTGAGCTCAATCTATATGACCTACACAAAAATGTTCAAACTTATATGTTGCCATTAGGCAATAAAACAATTGTTGATTCACAACACAAAAATGTTGTGCCTCTCGTACACTTAGTGCGCAACGCATCAGTTTCGAATTCAATACATTCGAATCTAATGTACGATGCTTGGTTGGATATCGTTGCACGTTGCACAACGCGTTGCTCAGCCTAGAGCTCGTGTTGCTTGTTCAAAATGACTCTGCGTTGCGTTCGGCACCAAATTTTCAAATAATGTGCTAAACACTTTTCTGCTCAACAAATTGGTCGACTTTTTTCAACTTGAGTTGTATTGGGGTCACAAAATTTGTGTCGAATCAATCAACTCACACTTCACAGTAGTTAATGCATTGTGTTCTGTAGTCATTTGCAATTTAGTGTGTAAATATTTTCCTTGACAATTGCGCACAACAAGATAGATCGTCGCAGTTATATCAGCAATAAAAACATATGAACCATCACCGAGCAGACGATGACCGTCTTAAGAATCGTTGCTGGCGACGGGTATGACCAGATGTGTTCAAAACCCAGTGGCCTTCTGTAACCGAGTGCATTGCTATGAACAGTGATACAAGTTCCATATAAGTATATTAAAATCGTTAAAACTCATTCGAGTAACGTATTTGAAAAATGTTTTTGAATTAGAGTTCGTAGGCGCAGTAAGACCAATCAATTTAAATGTTTTATTGTTTCCATTAAAAAAATTATTTGTCTATGCGTTTAAAAAAATATTAATCCAGAATCCACCCAGAATAGATTTTTCCTTTTTTCATTTTGTCTTTGACGTTTGCTGTCTTTTGAAAGACACTTTTTCTTTTTGTCTTCTTTTTTCCATTTTGTTTTTGTCGTTTAGTGTCTGTGTTTTGGTTTTCTTTCAAGGGAAATCATAATTAAAGTTGAATAAAACAAAGTGTTCTTTTTGTTAAAAAAAGAGTTAGGTAATGTGTTGCGCATGTTGTGGACGACCGACATAACTGGAATGGAAATATTTTTTTAAATGTGAGAAACAATCAATTGTCGATTGTGTTCAACTGGATGAACAACTAATGTTGCTTCAAGAAGTGTACAAAGGTATATATCAATGCGACACATTAACTCGTTGTTCGGCCATAACCGAAACACAGTTGACCAACTCGGCGAACTTATTTTTTCGCAACGTGTTAAAAATTTATCTGAATGTTTATTTTTAAATTGATCAACATGAACAACTTATTTTAGTGTAGGAGGTTCAAAAATTGCTTGTTATGCATGAGCTATTGGATAAAACTAGTGGAAGAGTTGCGCGCTTAGTGGCCGGCGGGTATAATTAGCCTCTCTCTTTGACATATAGCCAAGCTGGTAATGGAGTTCATTGGCGGTCTGCGCTTAGTTAACTTACATCGCTCTAATAAAAACCCGCAAACAGATAGCGAAAGAGATTCAAATTTATTAAATTCCGAGAAGAGGCAAGGATCATTATGATTATTGAAGCGTAACAAATTATTTTAATATTGTAAGAAGGCGGTCGGATCAATTAATAAAGAATAGAAAATCTTGCAGTCAAAGTTTGCAAAACTACTTAAAGCATTTTTGGTCGTCGTGAAGCACCTTGTCGGACCGCAATACAGAAATTGGTGGAAAAATTCGAGCTGTTGGGACAAGTTAGTGATGTGAAGAAAAACCCGTTCACGTCGCTCAAGAACAACTGAGAATATTGCTGCTGTAGCCCAAAGTGTTAAAGAAAACCCAGGTTTGTCCATTCCTCGTCGTTCTTTGGAGATGATTAATGATTAATGATTTTTTATGGTCGGAGTTGGATGGTATTGATCTGGACAACGTTTACCTTCAACAAGATGGCGTTACGTGCCACACAAGCAACGAAACCATTGATCTTTTACGGGAAAAGTTTTCGGACCGTGTTATCTCTCGAAGAGGTGATCACAATTGGCCACCGAGATCTTGTGATTTAACACCTTGCTACTTCTTCCTTTGGTGCCACGTGAAAGATAAGGTCTACGCCAACAGCCCAGCGTCGATTCAAGACTTCAAAGATAAAATTCGTGAGGCTATCGAGGACATAGGACAGCCACTTTGCGATTTGGTTATGGAAAATTTCATGAAATGGATATGGTCCTGTATGCGTGCTCGTGGTGGCCCTTTGGCTGATGTTGTCTTTCATTATTAACGGCATACCTTCCTCTTTATTATGAAATGAACATCCGATCACTTATCTCAAAAAATTACACTTATCTTTGAATACCAAAATGACACCTCTTATTTGAAAACCCTATAGATGTTGGTGTAGGTACAAGTTACTTACTAGGTACTTACTTCTTGTATTTAGAAACATGTTGAAGTTCGTCCTTTCCACGGGTTTTTCAAGTAACTTCCAATCCGTTGTCTGGCTTTGGCAACAAAAATACAGGTTGCATATTGTATATACTCAATCGGTGCCGTAGTTTTGCTCAAGTTTGATACAATCACAGGGCGTAGCGTGGGTTGGGGCCGCCCGGGGCAGACCTAATTTATCCCGCCCCTCGTAATTTTAAACACTGAAAAAAAACATCGTCTACGGTTTCAACCAGTTATACCTACACATATAAACTTGGTTAAATTTGTCTTCTCTGATCTTTTTCCAAATACTGATTTTATCTTTAATATGTAGATATTTTTAACCAAAATCGTTAGAGCGGTTCTTGTAAAATTTGGCAGACAAAACCGTGCCAAATAATGCAATGTTTAGTTTGAAAAATACTATTGCTTAACTTTTTAGCTAAAAACTGAGTATAAGTTATTGTTCTTGATTAATTCTTACATCCTTGGTCTTTAAAGTTGTATTTCAAATCAAATTGGGGTTTTCGAGATACAAGTTGCAAATCTGCGTTTTCGGTGATTCGAATTGAAAGTTAGGGACACAATAATTTTGAAAACATAAATTTTACTCTAAGTATGTAAACTAAAGCCCCCAAACTACAAATCCCAAGTTTGAACGAAATCCGGGCAGCCGTTTAGGCTGTTGGCCTCGGGACATACAGACAGACAGACGGACATAATTTTGCGACCTACTTTTTTGAGTTCCACTATCATCATAATGTCAGAATTGATTAACATCTCTAGTTCGAAATTTTGTACGATTGCAATATCTTTCTCATACTACGTAATCGAGAAAGTTAAAAAGTTATTAATTTTTTAATTATTTACAGAAAACTTCTTTAAAATTTTGTTTTCCTTCTTTTCATCAGGGCAAACTCTCTTATTATTCTTTCAGTATCGATGGTCTCTATGATTTCCTGCTCTATAGCCGTGATACGCAGATTAGATACAGTTAGAGTGCTCATTGTCGATCTTAAATAATTTTTAATAAGCTTCAATTTTGAGAAACTTCTCTCACACACACAAATTCTAGCAAGAAAAGAGAAAGAGAGTATTTTCGAATGCAGATCTTGTGTACTGTGTTATAATTTGTGTGTGCTGTGCAGTGTTGTCATTTCTGATTAAGTGTAGTTGCATACTAGAGAGCAGCAGGATTTTGATGTTGAGTAACACAAGGAATTGAAAATAAATTCGTTAAACTGAAAAAAGAATCCGTTTTATAAATTTTTTATATTTCAAAATTATAAACGCCCCAAATTGCCGCCCCTAGCTAATTGCCGCCCGGGGCCTGTGCACCCCTGCCCCCCCCCCTACGCCACTGTACAATCAGTACATCATGTCTTTCACTCGATTCTACTATCCCGTAGCCTCATTGATCTCATTGAATTGATGTTGAATTAAAGGCACGAGCTGTCAAGGAATGTATTTTCTTTTAATGACATTTGTTTTGTTTCTTTCTCGAAGGTATAGGCAATGCATTCTGGCCTCTGGTGAAAACTTTTAGAGCTTCTTGGATTGAATGGTGTTTCCATCCAGGATCAAGCTTTTCGATGTACGTTGCGTGTAAACTCTAAAGACTGTGGGTATATACGTACTACTAATTGTGAAATTGAGGTTACGTATTCTCATGCAGTTCCGGTTGATTTAAAATGCCGGTTAACTGATGTTTATATTATGCTCTAGCATATTAAATTTTTTTGTATAGACCTCTTGAATGTTGCTGTTGCTTAATACGGATTGATAGTTGCTTCGCCTTATAGACTTGGGTAAAAAGGCTTTGTAAGCTGCGAAACTAATTTCAATTTCACTGCAATTGACGACAAACATATTTTAATAGTCATCATATATCTTTTTTATGCCCTAATTACCGCTGTTTACTAAATTCCAGAAAAACCAAAGCCAAATATTTTGTGAAACTAATTGTAATTTCTCTGCATACGACAAACACACCTTAACAATCATCAGATCTGCCCATATATAGAATTTTTGTGCTCCAAATTCAATTACCGCTGTTTATTACCTTCCAGACTATGAACAAAACCAAATGTGCCCTATCTGTTACCTAATATAAAAACAGAATATGACAGACAATGCGAATGCACGCTTACACAGCTTTGCCTTTGGCTACAGACGCATGGTGTTGCTCCGAAATTTCTTTTTGTACGAGCACATGGTCGAATCTTGAAATTAATTTTGCTTTCATCTTTTGTCTCATACAAATCGCAGGCCTCGGTGAAGACACTTTAAGCCAAAATGTTTATTTTCGTTTATTAGCCCCTAAATGTAAAATATTACCACTAAGTCATAACAATACCTGAAAGACGATTTTTTTATTATTTATTCTGTTCGCATTCTAATTAGTGTATGTGAGGCAGTAAGATTTCAGTTTTGCAATACCCTTGGAATTTTTCTATTAACGACTTGATGAATGATGAGTTGGACTTAGAAAACATTCGGAGGACGCACTTCAAAGGCACCGATGGCTGATTTGTTTGAACACTTATCCCAGCTTTGTTTTAAAAAAAAAAAAAAAAATTTCTCTTCATACCAACAGTTCCGAATGAGGGTGTCGCTTAATCGCATGCCGCAACATTTACTATAAGATAATTGCATAATAACCGAGCCAAAATTCAATGTGTAATGGCATCTCTTGTACTTTCTACACCCCAATTATATTCTTCGGGCCTGAATTTATTGACATAAAATCGACCCAGATGACGCACTCCTACATTTTCCAGAGACCTCTAAAGGGACCCTTTTAAAATTTTAGCATGACCGCATGCATCTTTTCGTTTACTCATCCGATTTTATCCACATTCCACCAACGAAAATATTTGCATAGGAATTTATGGAAATCTTTCTGGTCTCTGCCTACAACCCTAACTCGGGGAAGGGAAATTCGATTCAAATAATTGCTTTTTATTGCACAAACAAACAAATTCATTGGTTATGTGATCAATAAAATCAGCGATCGGAAGATAGATTCTTGAGAACATTTGCATTCGACAAGAGTGCACCCTTACGGAACTGCCAATATACAGCATAGCTAAATTGAATTTCCATATGGTTAGGCTCATGTGTCAATATTTATATTAGTATTTTATGGGAAAAGGAAACCAAGGCTGCACATCCAATTAGCTTATAGAACTATTCCTTTAGCATCCAGCCAATTGCAATGCGCATTTATATTCATATTCTGTATATGCTTGCTCAAGCGAAAATGGTTCCATCGCCAGTGATTTCGAATCCATGCCCGTTGATGCAGACAATCTGATTAGGTTGTATGGAGACTGTCGAATAATCAAAAGTCCTAATTTGTATAAATCAATTAGACAGAGGCACTTATGGCATTTATTCCTATTCCTCGTTTGACAACAGGCCTATGTATCTGCGTAGACTTAGCATGTTAGCATCTGAACTGTACCTCTGAGGAGGAGAGGTATATAATATTATTGAATTTGATGACTCGCATGATTTTCGTTCACCCCAATAGATGGCTTATCGTTTGCACAATATTCGCACTGTAATCCCTTGATGTGGAAGAATTTAATTTCGCTTTTTTGTTCTCGCATTTAATGTGAATGAGTCAAGTAATTAAGAGCGCCGCCATTTTACTTAATTCAGTTATACGGTTCCGTAACTATATTATTCTGACATTTTGCGTTTTCAGTTGCCTTTTGTTGATTATTGTTCCCGCATCCATTCGCTTGAAGGGTCATTCTCAACGTTCATGCTGTAACTGATAAGGGTGATTACTGGCGGTTGCCTCTGATGGATGAATTCATATTTCCGTTTTTAATTAAAATGTTTCGCAAATGGACGTATAATCATAAACTGGTAAAGGTGAAATTAAAAAGAAATGGGCCAGAGCCGGTTGGATGTGAATTAATAAGTTGCCATGCATCGAGTGAATGAAGTTTAAAGCTGCGAAATTATTTATTTATTTGTTTTCAACCACAAAGCTACACATCTCTTCAATCAGATAATTTTTATGATTGGACTCGGTCTTTTGATGCCTGCTATAAGGTTTACAGTTTATTGCAGCTTTAGGAGAGCGAATGTATAATAGCTTTATTAAGACTCGGAGATTTGAAAAACTCTGCACAGCCATTGTGTTGAAGATGGTTGGAGATTAATGATGACTCCTTGTCAACTTTTGAATTTTTTGTTGAAGAAATTTGTGTTGGAAATTTGAAATTTGTGCAACATGTACAGTCAGCGTTCACAAAATATTGCAAAAGCGATCTTGTTAACGTATGCGATGTCAAAAAGACTAAAGGAATCTCCTTTCTTGGTTATGGTAGGTACATATCTATTATTTCCATCCCTTAAAGTCATTTGGGCCTAAAACCTTCATCAAGTTGGTAGTGCTTTGGCAAACAATACATTTCAACCAATGTGCCCCTGCCCAGTGTCTGCGTGAAAACTTCTTCTAAATAAAACCAATCAACTACTGGTGCGAAAATTTTCAGTTCAAGCAACCTGTTTTCAAAGTTCCAAACGCTCTATCTACTTAGCAGAATAAGCTCTCTAAAAATTAAGAATTTTCTCATCTAATTACCTGCACCCTCATGCCGATAACAGATTCCAAATTATTTAAAAGGAAACCAGAATTCCTGTTAACCGGCACAGCGGAGATACTTTTAAATCTCGAATCCGATTATCCACCCTTAGAAGGCATTGCATCGGTGGCTATCACCAGGCCGCCATAGCACATAAAGTGAAAATAGATGAATTTCCCGAAGCGTTAGCTGCCTTTTGTCGACTCGGCCACTTAATTAATGCGTACACAGTTCTCTGTGTAAGCCCAACCAAGGATATCGTTACGCTGTCAAAACAATACACCAGCATAGTAGCGAATAAAAAACTTCGAAAGGAAACAAATAAAGCATCATTTGCCCTCGAGGAATTGAGTCCTAAAATACACTGCCTTCCTCTTTCTTTGACACCGCCGACCACAGCGGACTCAAACCAATGCCTAAGGAACTTAGCTGGGATATTTTTGTTTTCTGCTTTCCTTTTCTATGCTTATGAAATAACACAATAGAGACTCTTGGGTGGAGGATGGCGGCAGAGAGAGTCCTTATCCTTAAAAGAAATATGTCCAAAACATGGCACATGTAAGAGGGTGTGTCCGCTTTCTTCCGCAATCCTGTTTCTTCAACCACTAGTGAAGGTTTGTTGGGTGTTAGCTCCACATTTTCTCCAGACCATGCGGCCCAGTTTTCTGCCGCTCTTCTCAATCCCCAGCACTACGTACACCGCCATGAACTATAACAACTTTGAAGCCACAACATCCGGCGTGCTAGTAGTGTTGGCGGCAGAGAATTGTCCTGGTAATCTTCAAACTTAAATGACTTTGAATACAATTTTCATAAATTAGCATATTTTTCGTTATCCCAAAAATGTCCGTCCTAGTGGTGGATGGAGGAAGGCGCAGTGAACGTCTGTGCTTATCCGCGAAGATTATACCTACCTACTCCTAGTGGAGGGGGCGAAATCACGCCTTGAATAATGGCATTCCTTGCGTGGTGTGTCGTATCGTATATTGAATTCTTTTTCAGTTTTTTTTGATCTTCCAACTTTTTCCGTGTTTTGCAACAGCAAATCTCTAGCGCGCTGCTCGAAAACATGGAATAATTGAATGCCTACACCGACAGCGACCATTGGGTGGTCGTGAATTATGCATTTGGCGTGAGTTGTTATTCCCTTTATATTTTGTTTTTTTTGTTTTTTTGTGTCCTTAATTTATGATGGCGTTTTAATAGCGCTGCCAAAAGCGATACGTCTCTAAACAATTGCGGTGGTTGTTTGGGGGACAATATTTTAACATATATGCCATCTGCAGAAGGAGCAGTCACATCCACCCACCCTCGGAGTCAGGGCAATCAAAAGTGAATGACGACGTGGAGGAACGTCAAGAATTCATAAATAAAAAATTGCAAACTCTGTTGTATACGTAGGCAATCCTAGTGTGTCTTGGTTTTTTTTTTTCGTTTTCCCGAAAGGAAATTAATTAACGGGATCCTTAATAGCTCGTGAACTGCCTTCTGGCATTTCTGCAGTAAACGTCGAACAGCCGTATAATTAAAAGCGAATTTTCAGTTCATTACAGCGTATGCTTTAAGAGACAAATTAATATGGAATTAAAATTTAATTGGCAGTTGGTCTGAAAGGAAATTCAATTTGTGAAACTCTCAATTACCAGGCTGTCAGTCATAATTTCTTTCTACCTGTTGAATTTTCAAAGGCAATTAATTGAAGTTCATCGAAGAGGAAATCCGAGTTGTGAAATTATGACCTTGGGCGGGTGCTGCCCTTGGATCCATAATCTATTGTGTGCGTATATTTCATAGAGGGCTTATAAATTATTTATAGGAAAATTCCATAAATATTTACAGTTGCCAGGAATGTCTTCAGACTCGTAATATGATGCTTTGCCAATATAGAGTCGATTGGCCGATAAGGGGAAACTCGACTTCTGACTAATGGAAATGTCTTACCAAGTCAACTGATTAAATGTTCCCATTGAAACAAGATTTCGGGAAAAGGCTGGTTCCGATGTAGGACACAGATGTAAAGGTAGTGGATGGATGGATGGGTATTCATAGCACTATCAACCAATCGTATATGAACATCAATATATGAATATCAAAAAAAATTCCAAAGAAATTTTTTGATAAGGTTTCCTTGAAATTATCAAATCAGGAAGTCGATTGTGATTATGACAGGATGTGCTAGGTATATAGATTTTTTGTGGACGGCTGAGGACGTGCTGTTCGAAATGAAGTACATATGTCATTTGCATTGCTCGTCTGTCACATTATACCTAATATTCATAGGTTAAATTGTATAATTTATGTATAAACAAAATTAAAGGTGATTCGTAGAAGCGCAGCGTGAAATTAATTTTTTAATTTTTTTTTTCACAAATGATTAAAAAATATCAAATTACAAAGTCGATATTTTTTACATATGTAGGTACATAAAAGCAAAAATTGCGTTGCATATTAATAGACTTGTTGTCTATATTTAGAGAAGGGTATGATTGTGCATTGGTAGCATTTGGAAATAGTGAGCCCTGAGTTGAGTGGTGAATAATGGATTAATGAACGTAGGTTAAAATGAAGATGTATGTCGTATATAAGAGTTTCTGATAGCACACAAACAGATCGACTTGCATTTGCTAATGCATCAAAAACAAAAATCTGTTGTTCTATTTCGAATTGAATAAAACTATAGCCCAAGGACTTTTGTACTTTGAAAGGTGCATAGTGCACTATTTGCGAAAGGAAAGAAATGGACGATAAAGAGACATCATTGAAATAGCAATGATCAAACAATCATAACTAACAAAAATATATAAATAAGTAGGGAAATGCAATTCTTAAAAAGGGATGTTTTGTAAAAAGCTGCTTTGAAGTGTTTGCCGGAGTTCATTATGACACGGCATGAGTTGCTGGAACCAATAGCAAATATTTGAAGACGTTCAAGTTCGCTATCACCTCCACTCCCATAGACCCATAAACAGAGCAGTCAGAACCCAAATAGGAAGCTGAGATAGGCTAATAAAAGTATTGTGATACTCTCATAAAAATACCCTCACCTAGATGCTTTAGCCTCTCAGAAGCGTTATAAGCCCTTATATTTAGCCTGACTTCCTTAGAAACTTAGAAAGGGGACAGTATGAAAGCTGCCTCTTCTAGTCGGATTAATATCTAAATACATATACGAGTTGCCCGTACCTATCTTTTGTAGCATTCACAGTTATTATAGGCAAACAAAATTAAATTCGAAAAGAATCGGTATCAATTTGAAATTTCTCTAAAAACAAAAAAAAAAAAATAGGAACTCTTACCTGGCGAAATAAATAACGCGTCTGAACGCACGATTTCGTCGATACCAATAGCAACGAAGATAGAAGATTGCTTAGACCGTAGACCAACGCAGAACCATGTCAATTGTTTTATACCTGGTAAAGACTCAGTTGTCACTTATTGTACCGTAACGTCTAGGTAACGCAGCCTATAAAAAGTTGTTGTCAAAATGTCAAGAGGCATAGCAGGCTCAGCGGGTAATAGGACATTGGTGTACAGTGTTCATACCAGACCCAATTAAGCTCGTTAACAACCTCGTCTTAAAGAGCTATGGGAGCCATTTATTGATATGGTTAAGCTTGTCAAGTTATATGTTTGGTAACCAATATTTTTAAATTTAGTTTTCTCAGCAATGACCAATGACAAATAGACGCTCATTCAGCTTTCGGCAGCAATCTCCATAATGGGGGCCAAAACTATGTATTTTGAACCTCCGTCAACTTGGCAGAGCACATATGTCAAAAATCGATTTTGAATAGCCCTGAATTATGTGCTAATTATGTGCTAATTTTGTGTTAAGTTTTTGATTTTTGTGCTCCAACGGTTTCCGAGAAAATCGACCTTGAAAAGTGCTCTGCCAAGTTGACGTCAAGCCAGCAGAGCACATAGTTAAATCGGACGAAAAATAAAAAAAATAATATTCCATATTGATGCCTGATTTATGTGCTTTTTTTGTGTTGAAATTCCAGCTTCGTAGCTCAAGCCGCTTAGCTAGAAATCGCATTACAAATCCTTATTCTTACAAGTTCATAGAAAACTGTTAACGCAAATCCTAAAAACGGGCGAAAATCGAAAAAATAAAAAGCACAACTATATCTCTGATTTATGTGCTTATGATTTGCTAAGTCATTGATTTTTGTGCTGTCCTAATTTAGCCTCTAATCCAAGTTTTAGGTTTGGCTCTGTTAGTAAAAGACCTTTTACAGAGCTCTGCTAAAAATTTCAGCGCCAAAAAAGAAAAATCACAATGCAGAACGTCGACATTGTGGCGCCATACCAAAAAAAATAGAAATATGTCGTCATTTTAAGGCAAATACAATCCATATAACCAGGCGCACAGCAATTATAATAGGTATGGGTAGAATAATCCTTGCAAAATAAATACATTTCCTTTGCGCACAGGTAGGTAGGCTGTTTAGTATGCGTGAATCAACACATATGAACCCAGGCAAATGTTGCTATGGCTGGCTGAGTGGGTAGCCATGCATGGCGGAAAAGGAAACAAATTGTGTGAATCTGTGAGGGTGAGGATGTTCGTCGAAAATAAAGTAGCCCTAGGTTGTTAATATTATGTTCGCCTGGTATAAAAATATTAATCGCATATGAATGAGGATCGACATTGTGGCGCCTCTAGTGCACATTCATATTAAAAAAAGCGCGGTTCGCATACAGGACAGAATGCTTACCAGATTAAATGCGGGTGGAAGGGGTGGGAAAGGAAAGGAATCCACAAAAAAATTACCGTGAGGAATTTCTTGTGGATGTGTGCATGGGTTTGTAAATAAAAAAAAAAACAAAGCATTAGTGGAAACAAAAAGTAGGCGTGTATATTAAGTTTTTTAAGCGAAATATAACTACGAATTATGTGCTCCAAGAATTGACACACATTCCCCTATGGTATTTGTTTTGATTATTGTTTTTGCAGGACTAATGAAAGTCAGTGTTGCCAGTTTGACTGTTTTCCAGTCAAATTTGACTGGATTTTGTTGGTTTTGACTGAAAAAAAAAATCAAATCCAGCCGACTGTTTTTTTTGACTGGATTTTTTCGTCTTTAAACGGAAATCAAGTCGACTGTTATTTATTTTTTTGACTCTAAAAAAAAATTCACCTCCAATGCAAACCTAGTGTAAATGAGCGCAGTGCAATGAACACAGCCAAAGGAAACAGTACCATTCTGGTGCGAAGTTTTGAGCTATAAAGATGCTAGTGGAGAAAATCCATTTCAAGATCTCGCAAAGTTTGCTATTTCTGTTTTAGTTTTGCCAATTTCGAATGCCGCAGTGGAAAGAGTATTTAGTCAGTTAAATTTGGTCAAAACTAATTAACGAAACCGGATGCAATTATAGTTAACCAACTCTATTTTGACAATAAGAAATAATTTGCGAGATAAAAAAACATGTTGTACAAATTTTAAAACAAGTACCTGAGGAAATTATAAAAAAAAGTTGGAAAGAATATTAGGGGTATATTCACGATTCGGTGCAAGAGACCTAGTAAAATTGCGAAATTTTATTTTTCTTTAACAGATCGTGAACACACTTTTTCTCACCTCTTGCAAAACTGAAAAAATATGACAGATTTTTCCATGCTGTTCTGAAAAAAAAATTCTAAACTTTACTGAAACTGAACGATTTGCTTTTTATTGTTTATTATGCCGAAAAAAGGCGAAAAGAAAAAATATCTTAGATAATTGAGAGAGTAAAGACGAAGATGATATCGTGAAAACCCCCCTTTTCTGACCATTTTTCAACTGGATTTTCCCTTCGGTTCGACGGTGGCACTTACTTTTGTTTTTCATTCTCTTTTCTTCCGATACACAGAAATTAAAAATTTAGCGAATTGTCAATTTGACAATGCTACACTTTACTCTGTTGTATTTTCCGATTACAATAGGGTCAGGGTATAACTAAAGTGCAAAAGTGTAGTCAGTATATTTTGTTGTTGTAGTGCGAAAAAAAGTTACACTTTCGCACTTTCGCAATGATACAAGGCCAGTTGCATCGGATCGTGAATACCCCTACTATATATCAAAATATAGAAATAAAAGCAATAGAAAGCAATGACACAGACTCAGAAGACTGCATTTAATTTAATTTAATGGTATAATTCATTACCAGTTAAAATTAATAATTTATTTATTTGTTTAATTGACCTAGGTATAAGAAATTAGTGCTGTGAAATTAAGTACGACTTATTTTTTTGTTTTCATTAGCCATAAAATAAAAAAAAAATTGTTGAAAAAAAAAACTGTTTTCATTTTCGACTGTTTTTTTGACTGGATTTTTTTTTTCTAAATGTTTGACTGTTTTTTTTGACTGGATTTGGACAGAAAAAATCCAGTCAAACAGTCAAATTTTACTGGATTTTAACATTTTGCCTGGGAACACTGATGAAAGTATGTGAATTATCGGTACATTTTGTGGCTGACCAACCACGATCGTACCAGGCAAACAGCTTAAGGACACATATATAGAATTAGCTGGGAAAGCACTGTCTCAGGGTAGATGTTTGGGTGTGTAAGTACGTATATTGCGCATCGTTCCGTAAAAGAATGCTTAGTTGAACGAGATTTCTTTTTTTAATCCTTTCAAAGAAGAGAGAGAATGAGACGGGCATTTAGGGAAGCATTAAGAAATACGATTGTAAGTTGTATGAAAAAACGATAGGCTAGTGGGTAAAAAAATGGTGGCTGCATATGTTGTGTAGGTAGCTTGTATTTCCTTCTGATCGTTGCTCCTATTCGTTGAGCACTTGCAGTGCGAAATGGATTTTATTGGAGGATTATTCTAGATAATCATAGCTACCTTTTATAATTTCTGCTGGCCTGGTAAAATGGATTCGGTTTGCCTTGAAATGTCTACATATTTTATTATTTTTTTTGTAAATGTTGTTTTTGGATGACAGTTGGAGCATGCTGTATGAGACAGTTTAAGCAAACAACAAATTAGGCCAATCAAATGCAATGATCATATAATGCACCCTAGTTAGCAGGGTGCAGGGTGTAGGTAGGTATGGGCCAGCGTTGCCGCAATGTGCCCGATCGGGCCATTCGGCCCTCTGTTTTTATTTTGGCCCTTGGCTCGAGGCCAACACGAAATGGCCAGTATATCTTTTTTTTTTATTACTCAAACAAAATATTCTAAAAAGCAGACTTTCTTATTTCATCAGAAAAATAAGCAGTGTGTTTTCTCCATAAACAAGTTTACATATTGAAAGCGACACTGAATTCATTCATTCTGACTGACGTTTCGTTTTCGTTTGTACCCGTCATAGTAAATAATAATTCGACTTTTTTTTGTATCTTGTACCTATTGCTTTATGTTTATTGGAAAGTGTTCTGTAAAGACTAGAGGTACACACTTTTTGGAAATGGCCCTTAGAAAGGCCCTCAATATTTGTGTCCTTGTGGTAACGCTGGTATGGGCGGCCCATGTGACTTTATTATTTAGCTTTTGGGGATGTTTACACCTACCTATATTCCATAATATAATTTCAATTGATCGAATGTATATTCTCTATACTAGTACCGCTTGTGGTCGAAAATCGACATTTCCTTTTATGCAAGTAGATACCTATATGATAATGGTAATATGGCTGCGACAAACTGAATGTCATCAAAATCTTTTCAATTATCTGTTTTTTTTTTATGGGGCCTTAGCATTAATGGCGACATACCTATACCCACGATTTTTTGTTTGTGCACATCTATGCACATCTGTAACCCCATCACTGAATGTGAATATGATCACGCAAACTTTTCTAAACGGACTGCAATTACCTATGTATTTTAAATTATACCTAAGTGAATCTAATTCGTCTGATTTAAAATGAGTCAAAAACAAAAATGTAGGTATGTCGATCGGTATCCATTTTGCGGCACATGCGAATAACATTATATCGCCTATACTCCACCCATTTGACCTCTTCGAATTTTGTGCTAACTAATAGCAGCAACGATCAGAAGAACATACAGCTACTTATACCTACTATATATGCAGACACCATTTTTTACCCACTGACCTATCCCTTTTTCTTACAAATACAACTAGGAATCGTATTGCTTATTGCTGCTCTAAATTCCCCGTCTCATTCTCTCTCCTTTTCAAGGATTAAACAAAATCTCGAACTCACACCCCCAATAATCTACCAAGGGTGCTTTCCCGGATGTTTCTATATACGTGTTTTTAAGCTGTTTGCCTGGTACCTACGTTCGTCAGCCACAACATTGAAACGACACCACACATACATCCCTGCAAAAAAAATACAAATACCATAGTGCGTCAATTCTTGGAGCTCATACATTATTTTAATATTTCGCTTTAAAAACTTAACATGGAATTGGCATTCCTGTTAAGAATTGAGAGTGTTAAAAATGCTGTTGTTGCCAGTACACTTACTTTTTGTTTCCACTAATGCATTGGTTTTTTTTTTTAATTACAAACACATGCACACATCCACAATAAATTCCTCACGGTCATATTTGTGTGGATTCCTTTCCTTTCCCACCCCTTCCTCACAGACCAGATGGTTAGCATTCTGTCCTGTATGAGAACCGCGCTTTTTTTAATATGTATGTGCACCAGATTTTTTAAGGCGCCACAATGTCGATCCTCATTCAGATGCGATCAAAATTATTACACCAGGCGGACATAATATTAACAACCTACGGCTACTTTATTTTCGACGAACATCCTCACCCTCACAGATTCACACAATTTGTTTCCTTTTCCGCCATGCATGGCTACCCACTCAGCCAGCCATAGCAACATTTGCCTGGGTTCATATGTGTTGATTCACGCATACTAAACAGCCTACCTACCTGTGCGCAAAAAAGGAAATGTATTTATTTTGCAAGGATTATTCTACCCATACCTATTATAATTGCTGTGCGCCTGGTTATATGGATTGTATTTGCCTTAAAATGACGACATATTTCTATTTTTTTTGGTATGGCGCCACAATGTCGACGTTCTGCATTGTGATTTTTCTTTTTTGGCGCTGAAATTTTTAGCAGAGCTCTGTAAAAGGTCTTTTACTAACAGAGCCAAACCTAAAACTTGGATTAGAGGCTAAATTAGGACAGCACAAAAATCAATGACTTAGCAAATCATAAGCACATAAATCAGAGATATAGTTGTGCTTTTTATTTTTTCGATTTTCGCCCGTTTTTAGGATTTGCGTTAACAGTTTTCTATGAACTTGTAAGAATAAGGATTTGTAATGCGATTTCTAGCTAAGCGGCTTGAGCTACGAAGCTGGAATTTCAACACAAAAAAAGCACATAAATCAGGCATCAATATGGAATATTATTTTTTTTATTTTTCGTCCGATTTAACTATGTGCTCTGCTGGCTTGACGTCAACTTGGCAGAGCACTTTTCAAGGTCGATTTTCTCGGAAACCGTTGGAGCACAAAAATCAAAAACTTAACACAAAATTAGCACATAATTAGCACATAATTCAGGGCTATTCAAAATCGATTTTTGACATATGTGCTCTGCCAAGTTGACGGAGGTGTATTTTGATTCGGTCGATACTGTACTGATTTTCGGACTCCAATTGCCTTGCCAGTTATTCGGCAGCTATTATTTTTATCAAGTAGAATTGGTTACCTGAATCTTGAAGACATACGGCACTTATTGCTCACTTTTTGCTTTTAACGTCTGTGTCTTCCTTCCAATGCACGTATTCGTTCACTGCTGCATTTGGAAAACCGCTTTGTGATTCTGTCGAGTGAAGTTAGTACACGTTAATCGTTCACTATTAGATATACCTAGTTGTCCAAGGTCCACTGTGTGGAGATGATGATAAGTTTTTTTCAAGCATCTCGAAATGAGTTAGAGTTCTTATGATTCTCTGTTAACTTCTTATATTAAAAGTTACTCAAATTATTTTTTTTTTCAATTTAGCTTTGCCAATAACATAGAAAGCACTGCGCCAATCCCCAGAAACAAAGTAGACCAAAAGATCTTGAATACCTTGCGACTGGCTCATATTTATTTCTTAGAACTTGGAGAAATTGATGTCAGTCGCAATTATTTCCCAGAACTTTGTCTGGACGGAAATTGTTTCGACTGAATATACTGATCAATTATTCCATTTCGTGTTTTCTGTTTCTTCTTTGTCATTGCCAGTGTGGAATGGCACAATAATAGAACCTTGTCCATCATCTTCGATTAGCATGCCAAATATAAGCAGCTTCCTACACACTTCAACCGTCTTCTTGAATTTATAGGAAGAATGCGACTGCGACACTTACTATGAACACTTCTTTTTAAACATAGCTACGAGTAATGTATTCTATAGGACACTGGACACTTAATGAGACTACCTACCAGTCAAATGAAAATTTGTCAACTAAAGGGTGGTTAAGTTTTAAGGGCCGACGTTGATTTTGAATAAAACATAAATTATTTAGGAAATTATTGTCATTTATTTTTATTATGATATTATTGGTATTGTTCAAATATCTTCCAAATGGCCGCCAAACCCAATGTGCCGCCTCGACCTCGGCGGCACACCTCTATCCCAAGGTCGAAATTTTCGATGACGCTGGGGCATAATTAAGGTTTTATGCCGTTAATGTGCCGAATTATCTCATCCTTTAGCTCTTGAATTGTTGCTGACTTATCGACGTACACCTTTTCTTTCAAATAACCCCAAAGAAAAAAGTCCAACGGTGTTAAATCACATGATCTTGGCGGCCAATTGACATCGCCACCACGTGAGATTACACGGCCATTGAATTTGTCGCGCAAAAGAGCTATTGTTGCCATTTCTTGCCACCATTCTGACCATTGACGACGCTTGAAATGGTCAAGAGGCTTTAGTTCTTGAGCCAATTGCACCAAGTGCACGATGTGCATTTTGATTTGAATGACCATTTTCATAATAAGCCTGAATAACTTTAACGCGTTGCTCGATTGTGTATCTTTCCATGGTTCAAATTAAGTTAGTCTGAAATTGAGAAATGTCAAATGAAATGCAGAAAAAAACTTGACGTTTAGGTGTGGTTCACATTCAACATCGGCCCTTAAAATTTAACCACCCTTTAGTTAAGAAGTAGGCAAACATTTTTCTTTTATCGCATTGTTTAGTTCTTAAGATATATTTCGAAACTTAATACAGACATGCATAGATGGCAATGGCAAATCTTTGTTCGAATAAAACTTCATCCCACCTACTACTGTAAAAGCATAATATATCAAAGAAGTCGTAAAGACGCGGCACTTGATCTGCAGCATCCACTCTAAGGTCTCTAGGATACACAATTATTAGCAAATGGCCGTGACATTTTTATTCTCACGGAAATGGTAAACTTCACGAGTTTCGCGTGCGAGAAACTCTCGACGAGACAGCCACAGAAAGTCGTATTATACAGTTTTCTTATCAGCACCGCGGTATATTCAGAATGTCACCTCTCGAGATACAAATTAAATTATAATCTCTCCTTTCAAATCGAAAGTTCTCTGTTCTTTTTGCTTCCCAGAGGATGTTTTTTTTCTTTCTTTTCCAAGTTGTATTCTCGGCAGACAGTTCAGTCGAAATGAGGCCATGTTTCAACCTTGTAAATCCATTGAGAGGTGCCAGAGTGGGAAGAGTTTCAAATCCGAGAGTCAGAAACTTTCCATGGAGGATTTATTGCTGTAAAACTTTTGCTTTTTTTTTTTTTTGTTTAAGCTGTAATTATTCATATAAGGATGTGTTCTTTTGTGACAGGAATGGTGGTGACAACATGGCAGAACTCTGGCAGAAGTTTTAAAATATGATTCCGATTTATTTATTTTCTTGTGCGTTATTTTTTTCCTGCTTTAGTTCTCATGTGACTAGGGGGAAAGAAAACTTTAAAAATTCACTTTCGTGTGAATGGGGTTACACGTTAGAGGGTAGTTGTAAGGGTAAAATTTTAATGGTAAAAATAGGGGTTTTTCCTTAACTTGTGTAACAAGTAAGATTGAGTTATTGCAATTTATGTAGGCCGCTGGAGTATTTGAATGCATCACTGGAAACAATTGCAGGAATAGGTGTGGTAGTGAGCTATTATGTCCTTGTTAAGGAAACCAATTCTTCTACAATATATATGGACATTTTTTTTATGATCTGTAAATTTAGCAGGAGAATATCTATTATAAAAAATCTTTCTAGAGCTCCCCAATATCTTGAAGCATTTTTCATAAAATGTAATTTTTTTTACAAAATAACAGGAAAAACTAGTACATGGATTGACATAGATCTGCACAAGTTTTTCTATTGTGGATTTTTCTACGGTCGCCTTCAAGACTTTCTACAAATTCTGCGAGGACAATGGGCATTGGGCATTCATCGCTGCAGCAATTGAAGATTTATCTGCTACTAAAAAAGAAACACTTCTCTCTCAAGGAATTTTACATTTTCAAAAGATATTATTTATTAGAAAAATTAGTGGTGGAGAAAAGAAAAATTAAAATGCCCCAGAAAAGAAAGAGAGTTTAGAAGCTGCAGCAGCTTTCAGATAAGTTAAATCAAGAAAGCCTGCGACAACAATTTAAGAAAATGTAGCTTTGTTTGAAAAAAAAAGTTATTGACAACAAAAAATTAACCATTTGTAAAGGCCGTTAAGTTCTAATCCAGAGATATAATTTTTAAAGTTTAGCCTAAAACCCTGGTAGCTACTGCTTAATCCTTTTTTTGGTTGTACAATTTATTAAAAATAATAATTTTTAAAGCTTTATGCAAGTCGAGATGAATACTTTGAAGCAGATATGGTGATTCATCTTCAACCACCAACTCTTCTTAACTTCTTGTCAATAGATACCAATTATTTTCTTTAAAATTAAAATTAAAATTTTTAGTTTCGACTCTCAATTTTAGTAGTTCAGAGTAGATATATTTTCAATACAAATTTTGCAATTGTGAGCTTCGGTAAATTTAAAGTCGAGACTTGAATTTGTTAGTACGGCGCTTTGAGTTTCCCTAAAGTCCAAATTATTTTAACTGATATATTTTTCGTTTTAACTATCTAATAACTGAAGTATTTGGTAAAGTTTTCTTTTTATTTAATTAATTTAGCTTATGCAAAACAACAAAAGTCAGATCAAGATGCTTTAAAAAAATTAACTTCTTTTTCTATAGATAAGCAAAATTGTCTGTGCTTCATACGCAAAGGTATATCCGCAGTGTGACCGTTGTAGAATTCTGAAAAAGGATCCGTTTTTTGCCATTTGGCTATTGAATCCTAAAAAGGGGCAAAATAGAAAAAAATTGTGGCAGCCTTTGGAAAAAGTGCCAAATTGCAACTTTTGTCGTACAACGGTCACTTAGAAAAGCAGCACTACCCCATATTTAGAAATTATAATGTTTTAGAAAATCTTTTGCGAAAAAAACAAACAGCAATAATTTACTACTAAGCTGTCAAACGTGAGCCTAAGAACGTAACGTCATCTGTTGCGGATTCCATTTTCATGAGGGACAGAACTAGTAGATTGTTAATTCAGTGTGTGTCTTTCCTTAAAATCAATAAATTCTCATTCCCATAAAAATTTAATACAATTTCTGGTTGTGACGACGAAAGTACCTATGTCGTTTGTACGCTTTCTGTGTTAAATGTTTGTTCAGTTCTTAATTTCGGAAATAATAATACGAGTAACATTGGTGATTTATTAATTCATTGTTTTGTTTTCGAAAAAAATTATATGTAATTTTTTACTAGAAATAAACTGACTACTTTGAAACTGGGGAGCAGTTGATTCAACTTTTTAGATTTCCAAAACATCTTTGTATTTATCTAATAAATAAGTTAAAATCATTCATGGATTTCTGAATCACTTTGCCCGCGCTTATTTTTCATTTGCATTGTGGGTCTCATTTGCTTTCTCTGTGATTTTCACAGGTCTTTATACAAATGAAATGGCTGTTATAAACAAAGTAATCATAGGACAAAATTCTGACATTTGTTTTCATTTTGTAATAGATGGAGAATCCAATTAAGCGTGATCTTGTGAAAACACTTTTCACTTTACAGTATCACAAAACGAGAATTGACCCTCTGGTTTAATAAGAATTCAACAAAAACAAGTAAAAGTGTTATCATCACCCTGGCCGATGCTTTAATACCCATCATTGCATGCAAGTCATGTAAAGTTGGTTTTGTATGGGAGGAACCAGAACTACTTGACCGACATGGCCCATTTTTAATAACAACCTGATGACGATAAAAAAAATGTCAACCAAATTCCATTCGCCTATGTAAATTCCTTTGGGTGCTGTCGTGATTTCAACAGACAGACAGAGAGACAGACAGACAGCCAGACATGGCTAAATCGATTCAGAATGTGATCCTGATTCAAAACATATATTCTTTATGAGGTCTCCGGTGACTCCTTCTTGGCGTTACAAATATAATGACATATATTTATTATAATATTTTTAGATTGCAAAAGAAATGACCTCTTTTTGTAACTTTGCTAACAAAACATAAATATTTTCTTCTACTTTCAGGTATGTAAAAACTGCAGTAAATCATATAATTTGTACTAGATACAGTCCGAATAACTCGTAAGTTAAAAAAGAACGTAAGTGCAAATATTTGTACTTCCATCAAACAAGAACATTTGAAAACTGAACAAAAATAGGGTGTGTGATTTTTTTATATACAGCTTCAAGGATTTCACAACTAAATTCAAGGCAAACCCTTGGTATAACCATACACCACAGGGAAATTAAAAATTTCATTGCCATAGAGATTCAACTTGTGCAAGTCTGTAATCATTTTTAATTACAAAACATATAAAACCTGATACTGCGACTACTTTGATGAATAATTGCAAATTGTAATCGTCAATCTTCTTTGGAATTTTTGGACTCGCTTCTCCAGTAAAGAATACCTAATTTTTGTGAAGAAATTTCAACTGTCAGAAGTCCAATTTTTTTAATAATATTTGGAACTTCAAAGTTACATACAATACAACGCAATCTTTTTGTCTGTCGTTGTTGTTCTTCAGCAAATATTCCGTAGCAAAACCATGTGAATTCTACTTAAATTCATCAACAGTTTTCTACTTGCTACATAACTCCCATCACAATGCATAAATTATATTTTTTTTAATCAGTCGTAACATAATATGAAGAAACTCAGTAGGTAATTACTCAAAAAGTGTTTTTTAAAGTACATCAATGATTGACATAAATATCGTGCTGTACTTGGCATGTTGAGTTGGCTGCATATTATATTTCTATCCAACGTACCACTTTTCTTGCGACCCGAGAAAAAAACACTGCTCACTGTGAACTTTACTGTCATTTAGCAGCTTTATGTAGGTACACCAAAAAGGAACATAGTGGTTCACAAACTGCCGACTCGGTACAAAGGCCAAAAAGGACTTCTATAGAGACACTCTGATTCTGACTGTGATACACAATCAAAGTTTTTTTCATCCACAGATTGCCTCTGCAACAGAGAGAATGTTCATTCTCTAACTAGCCACCTCTAACACTACAAACAAAATACAGTCTGTTTTTATGTCGCATTGAAATGCAGGAAATTTCAAAAAAGAGAAGCGAGTATATTTTACGCATCAAAGCATATCTGCACCAAATGCATTCCACTTTTCATCCAGTTAAGTGTATCGTTTGCCATAGTAAAGTGTGGTAGATACGACAAGGACATAGACTCCAGAGGCAACTTCGAAGGATTTATTTCGCAAAATTCTTTATTTTCTCCTTAGTAATATGTATTCATAATAAATATCGAAGTCCTTGCAGAGGATGCTTCCTGATGTGGGTGATGTTTTTCGCATTTCAAATGCCGGTCTACGAAACAAGGTGGCGTAGACTTTATTTCATTTCCCAGTGGTATCGAATTCGAGAGTCAGCGCGTAGCGAATTCGATTCGCAGAGATATTCCACACCAACAACGTTTTATGTGATTTTAATCGCGAAGAGTGTAAAAGTAAACCAGGGCACATCTCGCGCATTCACAGCGAAAAGTTATAGGTTTGAGCGACTTTTCCTCACCACCAGAAGTATAATATGGCAATCATTATATTGTTTAAAAATCTCTTGTATGTCAGCAATGGAGCTATATCTTCTTGAAAACATCTCTGAATTAGTGATCTCATTTAGCTTCCGAAGCACAGTCTATATAAAGGTTTGTGCCCCCAAATCTAATCGCCTTTTTTACGATATCCATTAAAAATACAGACAGGTACCAGATGTTATAAAACTTATTTTACCAGGGGCGATTCCTCTCAGTTAGCTAGTTTAGCGGCGCTAAACCAAGAAAATAAATTGAAATACATATAGGCAAAATACAGCAAATAACGAGGTTAAAGTAATTATGAAGATTAATAATTGCAATAATCAATGACATACTAAATAACAAAACTATCATTTACAAATAATATTTGCCTACACAAACACACAACACAATACTCCCATGCAATAAGTTTCACTTGAAATACTCTTTAGCGTTACAACTTGCGATACCGCAAATTCCCTGCCTGCACGCACACACACAATCTAAAACTCCCATAGAGAAGTCTCCTGCTTGTAGCATTTTAGCGTAAAAAATTGCGCTACCGAATTTCCTACAATCTGTATGAGTGTGGAATTTGACTACCTCTACCAGTCGTAAGCAAAGCACAGGAAAATATACGGAAGGGTAAGCGCAAACAAATGCGATAAAACTTGAAAGTAGAGTGTTAGTGTAAGCAAGCAGGTATATTTTGCGCGTTATCTTTTTTTGTACTTCTGTGTGTACCTCTTTCTAGTCAAATTGCAGTAAGAATGTGTCGATGTGTTCTTATTTGACTGAATTAATAGTCTTATTGAATTCCATACCAAAAGTAAAGTGCGATTTATAATTTTATATTTGCGTGGATTATAAATGTGAGTAAATACATAATAATTATTTTTGTCGTGCTTTTGGAATATGAGAGTGCGCTTTTTTTTTTTTTTTTTTTTGTGAGAAGTGAGCACGTAGCTAACCCAATGCTTAAGACCAGGAATCGCCACTGTATTTTACGTATATATTAATGGCTAATTCGAATGAACCTTTCATTGGCATATATACCGAAAGATCTAAACATGGAGACCAATCAACAATATACATGCAATTTTCGTCCTTACAACTGCTATCGCATTGAGCTGAATACGAGCCATATTAACCACAGGCTATTGTACCAAAGTGTGAGTCACACTACGGACTTAGTTTTCTAAAATCTAGTGCTTTGTAATGGAGCAGCACATTTTGGTATGCAAAGTCAAGCTCAACTTCAATGTTAGATATAATATCCTGTGCCCATTCTAACAATGTCATGGTGAAGCTTTTCAGTTCCTACAATCCCATTTCAAGTTTTCAAAATCCTATTAGGGTTGACACCATTAGGCTGTTTAAATTTATATTTTCTAGGACTGCTCTGCTCTCATTACTGCAGTTTGCTGATTTACACTGTTTGTGTTTTTCATTCACTAACTAGTTATAGGTACCATAAAATTCAAAAAAAAATCACAAGAAAGGGTTCGATTACTTATTTTCAAGACAGTTGGTCAGATTCTTTTTTTTGCGATGAGGTATAGATATCAAGATAAATTTGATTAAGTAAAAAGTACCAATGGTATCTTTACAAACTATTGAGACATCGAACATATCTTATACAATGTCAGAAATAGGCATCTGATCACTTCTTATGAATAAACCTATAAAAAAGTCATTTCACTGCAAAATGTAACATAAAACTAGATCGGACAGGTCTCTGCCGAAACTATGAGTCCGACAAGGTACTTCCCGTCAGCTTCATTTTCTGCAACTTATTCAATTTAGTTAAAAAAAAACTCGGTTATCGTATCACGATGTCGAGCAAGACTATCTTAAAGTCACTTCTTGACCAGTCTTACTTACAAAAATGTGGGCCAACGATGCATCCAAATCAAAATCCGCACCAAACAGTGACACTTTGTGGATACCTTTGATTTTCGACCATCAGTAGTCAGTAACCCAAATGCGGCAATTTTAACGATTAACGAAGTGGCCAAGGCGAGAATGAGCTTCAACGCTTTTGTACGAAATTTGCGAACGGTGGTAGCCAAACTTTCATTATTTTTTAAATGTTGTTCAGAAAACACGTTGTTCTTTCGCGTAGTGCTCCGTATTTAATAACCCTATGCTTTCAACTGTCAACGCTTACAGCGCAAATGGGGGAAAACTCAATTCTTGCGTGAATATTGGGGCATTGATACTAAACCTACGTACTGGTATACTTGAAAGAACTTTAGATTGGAAATTTAACTTTCTAAGGTATTCGATTTCTTCTTAAGACCTGTTTAAGCTGTGTTCGGGTGAACGGCGACGGCTTGTTCAATTGTATTGTGGTGGGTTTTTGTCTTTTCTCTTTTTCATTTTTGATTTTCGTTAAACGACACCAGGTAATTGGGATTATTTGGATTTGCAGGCTTAAGGAAGTATAAGGTATGTTACGGGGGCATACATTATTTGTATCATACCTGAAAAAAAAAAAAGAAAAAAAAAAAAACCTTTTGTTTAGTACCACGGATGTAAACAAAAATTTCGATTGGAGTTTGCCGAAGGAAATTTCCGTGAAATACACATCCTGTCTAGCAAACTCCAATATGAAAACATTCTACGTACCTTAGTGATTGTTTATCCCACCCACCTGAAATGAAAATCGAATTAATATTCGGTAGTTAATGAAATAAAGTTCATTACCAGAAACTTGTCCATCCGATGTCCCCATGCCTTTTTTTTTGTTTTGACGTTTTGCTTTTGCAAAGTTTGGCAAGTTTTGTTTTCGTTTTGGTGGCTGTTTCGTTCCAATTCCGTCTGTACCGTTTCGCGCAGTTCTGTCTGTTGCACTTTATCAATGCAAAATGCAATACGTGATCGTTATACTTTGTTTATTTATTTATTGATTCAATTTTATGGATGATTAAGTGTAGGTATTTGTTATATAATTTATGTAGAATGACAGAGGTAAAGACTGACTTAATGAATATGACAAAAAGAAAGACAGACAACATTCTCTTAAACGCGATTTTTGACACTCTCTCGCAAAAAGATGAGGGGAAACCGAGAAACAGTAGTTAAGACACAAATACAAAAACATCAATGTTAGAAGAAGGAAATAGATGAAAATAGAGGAACTAAGCAATTAGGATGTATGGACAAAACAAAGATAGAACTAGGAAAGGCTTAAAAACAAAGGGAGGGGAAATTAGTGCAACAGAGTTTGCGTTTTCTTTTGTTCGACGAGCCCACAATCTGCCATATGTTCATAGAGCGCGGTCAATGCCCTATAGCGGCCATATCGTATTATAAAATAATTTTTGTGTGATCGCACAGTTGCGAAAAAAAAAAAATTACTGCCCCAGCGAGAGGAAGATTATCAAGTTATTAAAAATAGGAAACAAACGTCGCTTGAAAGGTGGGAAATTGGAGAAAACTAGTCAAAAAGACCTTGCTTAGAGAGAGAAAGACGTAAAGGGTCATTTTAACGTCCTCAAAGTCGTGGCTGGCGTCCTAGCTCCCGTTTCACGGCTTGGGCAATTGTAGCCCCAAGCCAAACGGACCCCAACGAGCGTTACAATTGGCTAGCGGTCTCCTAGCGGTCTCCCCCACTATCACCGATCCGGTGCAGATACCGGAACCTTTCGGCGTCGGGAAAGCATTCCCCCCAAAAAAAAAAAAAAAAAAAAAAAAAAAAAAAAAAAATAAAAAAACTAACATATAATAACAGAACCAACATAATACAACAAAACCAACCTAATACAACATAAAACATAACTCCCCCAACGGAACAGAAGTGGCGAAAGCAAGGTGCTCCGCCCCCCCGTACAAAGAACACTGTGTCCCACGAAAACCAGGACCCGTCAAAGTACGAGAAGCAACAACAACGTTTTTGTGAAGTGCCAAATTTGTTTGTGTTAGCCTTGCATTAGATTTGTGGATTTTTTTTTTGAATTTTTCTTTGAATTTTTAACTAGAGTAAGGTTAGGGAATAAGGTTAGGCTTAGTTAATTTAAATTATTATATTCTGCGTTCAACATTTTGCCTTTGTTCGCGATTAGCTTAAGCCATAATTGGAAGGTTTGGATCAGCGTTTCTTCTTGTGCTGCCGGCAGAACAACGGGGGACGAATTTTACAACGTGAGTAAATTTTTTTATTTTTTTCTTATTATAGTTTTGAGTTATTCAGATAGTAGTGTTAAGTGCAGAATTTTTTTTTATAGTTTTTAAGTTTTGAATTTTCCTTTTTTTTTACTTAATTTTATTCCTTTCATTTTATGAATTTCGGTATTAGTTTTAGTAAATTAGTAATAAATTGGCACTATAATTTCCCTCTGTAGCTGTCAAACTTTTTTTTGAGTGGAAACGGTTACACATAATGTGTAGTTAAGCTCCTCGAGCATTTGGTGTGTGGGGGAATGGGAAGGCCGTCCGTCTATGGTTTAACGATGACTTGACGCGACTTCCACTGACGGTGACGACATGACGTGACGACTTACTTCAATCGTTTTTCAGATTTTCCATTGTGACTGGCGGATACGTTGAGGGGCTATTACTCACAACATCGGCCGGAGTGATAGCGATTGGATTATGTCGCTTGACATAAGGGTGGGCTGGCCATTCCGTGCCACCAACTTCTGGCAAGTCTCGGATACATGATGAACCTTTACCCTGGAGGGACAATGGGAAGGAAAGTTGCGTTTAGGGTTAGATTAGCCTAGTATTAAGTTAGCGTAGATGTAGTGTAGGGCCTAGCTTAAGTGTTAGGTTAGATTAGGTATAGTTTAGGATAGTTAGGAATAGTTCCGCGGTTCTTTCCCGTCCTCCCTCCGGGCTATTGGCGTAAGTCCTTGGATTTTTGCTTCTTTTCTTTCTTTTCTTCTCTGTCCTATTTTTTTTGAAGTCCGTCCGAGGTCTACGTAGAGTAACTTTCTTCCTCTTTCCTTTCTTTTTTTCTTTTTTTTTTGGCATGGATAAGAGTTTGTTGAGCAGGTGGTATGTGGTAAGGGGGCAAGAACACCCCCGTCCGACGAGCTTTAGCTGAGCAACCACAAGCATGCCGCGCCCTCCTTTCCCGTATCGAAGTTGCCCCTGTGGCTCGACCCTGGCTCACAACAATGGCGCCCAACGTGTTTACCGGCTAGACCGATTGCGACTCCAAGGGGATGATTTTCAATAAGAAATTCATTGCCTTGGACTTGCAATAGTCTTCGCGATTTTAGTTTTTCGATTTTATTAATTTTTTTACTTTTCTATCCAATCAAATCTTCAAGGACTGTTTAAACTCCTCTTCCTAAAGCAGATGGAAGGCAGCTATCCAATCACTGGGCGAATAGCCAAGAGATCTCGTGAGGTAGCCTGAAGTCTGTGGAAGGTCGAAGGGAAATTCTTGGTTCTACGATAGGCTGATGACTGCTTGCCTATCCTCAGACGTATGGTCAAGGGATGAGTGAGGTAGCCGGAGGTGTATTATAGACCCGAGAACAAGGTCAAGGTGGAAAGGTGAATCACTAGCTGCTATCCGTGGGTAGCGGGTCCACAACCCGACCCCATGTGAGGCGTAGTTATTGATCTGGAAGCTTTGATCGTGTTGGAGTAACTATTCAATACTCTGCTATCCTTGTATTTGGTTCTACCAGATGCCAAGTTGTGGCAGAGCGGAGAGGATTTACTTCGGCACTCGTCATGAATCTGAGACACCAGTCACAGCTCGTCTTTTCTGAGAAGCGATCATACGTTCTAGGACGGTACAGACTAACTGACGGAAAACCATAGATAGGTTCTGCGGAAAACCTGAACATAATCCCACACGCCAATGCACTATCGTTATTTAAAACACATAAGAATCTAGTTTTTACACCTAAAATCTGAAATTCCAAGTTGAGGTTAGGAATTAAGCCTATTTTGAGACTACAGGGAATTACCAAGTAACAAGGTCCATAACTTTTATATTTTTAATTTTTTTATTAAATTTTGAATTAACTGAATTCACTTACAATCTAAGATACAATTCAACTTAGATTGAAATTGAAAGAAATTTTATCCATCGAAATGGAAAAACAATCAGAGGGTCAACGTTCAGACCACCAAACTACATTGAATTGGGAACCCTCTTCAGATCGCCCACCCTTGGCCAATAGTACTTCTCGAAACAGGGGAGTACACGAAAAAACTCCTGCAACAACATCGACTGGATACGACATAACGGACTTGACCATGTACTCACATGATTTCATTCATTTTAGTACAGACGACAGCCCACAACAACGAACAGGAAAAGACTCGAAAGCTTCCACAAACAATAAAATAGCGGCCTCAAACTCGGTGATCCTGGAAGAATCGGAGATGGGGCAACAATCCTATCCGAAAGAGCAAAACAAAAGTCTAGGACACCAGTCGCTATTAGCGACATCTTCGACTCAACAAAGAGTGCCAATGCCACGACAGAACGCAATGACAAAACTACAAACGACGAGGACCTTTGACGAACAGGAAGCAGGAGCCGTTGGGGGAGTTATACGAAACCAAACTACCTCCAACAAAGAAGACGTATACGTACAAGGACAGAACCAAGTAGAGGAAGAGGAACGAACGATACACAATTTAGTCACCAGTGCTGCACAAGAGAGCCCAGGGGAGGTCATGGCTGCCTTTGCCGGCAGTATGAAAATGATGATGCTCACATTTGAAAAAAATATGACCGCAATCAACCAAAGAATTGGCAACCTGGAACTCTCGATGGCAGCACGGACGACAGACTGTCTTCACGACACGACTAGGCAACAACAACAAGCACCACCACAACCTTCGAATGTTTTCAGGCGGCCAGAACAGCCGTTTTTCAGAGACCCTGGGCGGAAATTCGAGACGCCAGTCCACAAATGGGGAGTAAAATTCGATGGGACTTCAAAGTCCATGTCCGTTGAAAGTTTTATCTTTCGAGTCGAAACACTCCAACGTCAATGTGGCTTGTCAGAAAGCCAACTATTCTCCCAGTTCCACCACCTTGTGTCAGGCCAAGCAGAGCGATGGCTCTGGCAATATCTAGAAGAAAACCAGGCAGATGAAGGGCTCAACTACTACGACCTAAAAAAGGAACTAGTGAGGCATTTCGGGCAAAATAGGAGAGACCACGAAATCTTGAGGTCGATCATGGACCGTAGGCAGCAACCCCATGAGACCTTCGACGAATTCTACAGCGACGTACGGGCAATGACACTACAGATGACCAACAGACCTCACGAGCGAGACTTAGTGGACATATTACGACAAAACATAAAGGATAGGGTAGCAACGCTCATCTTCGGATGCCAAATTAGGACCATCCAAGATCTTAGAGAGGAAGCCAGAAGAGCAGAACGACACTTGACGACTAGGGACCAAAAATACAGACGAACTGTTTCGGAAGTCGACGATTTCCTTGGTAATAATACCTATCACAGCCAGCAAGAGGACAAAGAAGACGATGACTTAGAGATTGCTGCTCTCCAACCAACCAGAACAAACAAGCCGACATTTTACAATCGAACGGACAAAACACACAGACCCGACCAGAACAAGGCTACGAAACTAGACACTGCCAGAACGCCAGCGGTGATTCCACCGACATGCCCGTCAAATTTTCATGCCCTGACCTGCTTTAGCTGCGGTCAAGGTAACTTAAGCTTCCAATGTGAAAAGTGTCAGGGAAACATGAAGATCAGCGGAACATCCGGGAGCAACCCGCTGATGGGACCATCTCTCCCGGACAATTCAGATCTCCTCAACGGATTCAGATCTTGAAAAGAGACCCAGCATTGCGCGAATCCCCTCGTAAACAAGACTTACCACAAAAGAAGAGCCTCCATCAAAGGCTAGTATTATATAACGAAGCTAGAAAGCGAATTTTTGGAGAGGAAGTGACGCGGCAAATAGAAATGACTAGAAACTACAAGAAAATCAAAAAGCTTAGGGAAAATTGTACCATAAATAGACGACGAATGAAAAACATAATATCTTCAGTAATTACAATCAACGACGACAATAGGCCCTACGCAAAGGTTAAAGTAGAGAACGAAGAGCTCCTGGGCCTATTGGATAGTGGAGCCTCGATAAGCTGTCTCGGAAAAGGAGCCTTAGAATTCCTTGACAAACATAATATTAAGATAAAGAACATGACAACAGATATTAAAACAGCTGACGGAAACCACCAGAGAATACTAGGACGATACAAGACAACAGTCTCATGGGGGGGAAAGTCTCATCAATTAGAATTGTATGTGGTGCCCAGTCTACAGCAAGTTTTATATTTAGGCGTAGATTTTTGGAGGACATTTAAGGTCGCTCCAAACATTATAGACGAACTGGACGTCCCATCGCCGACGGATGAACGAACACCAGTCCAGGCACTCTCACCAGCACAACAACATCAACTCGAGCAAATCAGGCAATTGTTTCCCTCATTCGCAACGATGGGATTGGGTAAAACCAACCTCGAGGAACATATCATCGAGGTGGAAGACGAAAAGATTCCCATTAAACAAAGGCATTACCCAATCTCACCAGCGATCCAGAAGCTCTTATATGACGAGTTAGATCGGATGATTTCACTAGGAGTCATAGAGGAGAGCAATAGCGCTTGGAGCTCGCCGGTGGTGTTGGTGAGAAAACCCGGCAAGAATAGACTGTGCCTGGACTCTAGGAAGGTAAACGCGGTAACAAAAAAGGACGCATATCCTCTCCCACACATTGAGGGACTTTTGAGTAGGCTTCAGGACACCAAATATATTTCAGGCATCGATCTCAAAGACGCTTTCTGGCAGATTCCTCTGGAGCGCAAGTCAAGGGAGAAGACAGCCTTCACAGTCCCTGGGCGGCCTTTGTATCACTTCACCGTGATGCCGTTCGGCTTGTGTAATGCCGCGCAGAGAATGTGTCGGCTAATGGACAAGGTCATACCCGCTCGTTTGAGAGAGTATGTCTTTGTCTATCTCGATGACCTCTTGGTTTGCTCTCCAGATTTTGAATCACATGCTAGATCACTAGCCGAAGTAGCAAGCTGTCTTAAAAATGCGGGGCTCACAATAAATGTAGAGAAGAGCAAGTTCTGTTACCGTGAAATTAAGTATCTAGGGTACATTGTCGGCGATGGGTGCCTACGAACTGACCCGGACAAGGTATCGGCGGTCAAGGACTTTCCGGTCCCTAAGACTCCCAAGCAGCTTCGGCGGTTTCTGGGAATGACAGGTTGGTACAGGCGATTTATACCAAACTTCTCAGGCCTATCGTCACCAATGACCGACTGCCTTAAAAAAGGACTGACCTTCAAAATGACTGAAGAAGCGCTTAACGCGTTCGAAAAGCTTAAGGCGACTTTGGTGTCAGCACCCATTCTAACAAATCCAGATTTCACGAAACGCTTCTACATACAGTGTGACGCATCGACAATGGGAGTAGGGAGTGTGTTGTTTCAGATGGATGGGGAAAATAATGAAAGACCCATAGCATTCATGTCCCAGAAGCTGAATTCCGCTCAGCGAAATTACAGCGTGACGGAACTTGAGTGCTATGCGGCAGTTCTGTCCGTCAAAAAGTTCAGGGCCTACGTTGAAGGACTACCTTTTACGATCATAACGGACCATGCCAGCTTAAAGTGGCTCATGACGCAGAAGGATCTGTCTGGTCGTTTGGCCAGATGGAGCCTGAAGCTTCAGGGTTTCGACTTTAATATCGAGCATCGGAAGGGTGTCCAAAACGTAGTCCCTGACACACTCTCCCGAGTCCATATGGAGGAACTCAATCACGAAACCGACATACTGCAGGTGGACCTTGAATCACCGTTCTTTTCTTCGGAAGAGTATGATGAGCTAAGGAAAACCGTGACCGACAGACAAGACGAACTTCCCGACATATGCGTTTCGGATGGATTTGTATATAAACGAACAGACATACGAACAGGTGACGCTGTACAAGAAGATAGAGCCTGGAAACTCTGGATTCCAAAGGAGTTGCGTGGAAGTCTGGTGGAATCCGCACACAATTCGCCTTCAGCAGGACATGGAGGCATCCACAAAACTTTAGCCAAATTGAGGCAATTTTATTTCTGGCCTGGTATGGCTACCGACGTACAAAGCTGGGTAAAAAACTGTGATATATGTAAGTGCAATAAGCCTCTCAACGTAATATCTCGACCGCCGATGGACAACAGACTATTACTGAGCGACCTTTTCAGCGCCTATACATAGATTTTTTAGGACCCTACCCTCGGACAAGAAACGGACATACCCATATTTTTATAGTACTTGACCACTTTAGCAAATTTGTATTTCTAAAACCTATTAGGAAAGCAACGGCAGCTGAGGTAGTTAAATACTTAGAAGAAAATGTGTTCCATGTCTTTGGTGTACCAGAATTTATCCATTCAGACAATGGCAAACAATTCATCTCAGAACTGTTTGCCAGCTTTTTACAGAAGTACGGAGTCAATCATGTTCGCACCGCGTTCTACTCGCCTCAGGCGAACGCGTCGGAAAGAGTTAACAGATCGGTCCTGGCCAAGATCAGGTCCTACCTGAAAGATGACCAAAAGAACTGGGACCGGCATGTTAGCGACGCAGCGTTTTCCTTGAGGGGTGTGGTGCATGATGCGATCAGGTTTGAACCCTATTATGCGGTGTTCGGCACCCATATGATTCAGCACGCAAGTGCTTACGAGATCCTAAGACGACTGGATAAAATCAAAGACATGGACACAGATATAGTAAGCAAAAATGACAAACTGCAACTGATAAGAGACAAAATCTTCGAGAATCTAGGGATAGCTCACGAAAAAGCCACAAAGACTTATAACACTCGAAGTAGGGACGTGCAATATAAAGTCGGTCAAATCATATACCGACGAAACTTTAAACAAAGTAACCAAGTGGACAATTACAACGCGAAATTAGGACCGAAATTCATACGAGGAATAATCCTCAAAACTATTGGCAACTCGCTTTACGAAGTTGGTAATGTCAATGGGGAAAAGGCAGGCGTATACCATGCCAAAGATCTACACTCGTAAGAAAAGAATCTTGACGCACTCATGTCTGTCGTTGCCTACTAGATTAGCTGTGATATTTACACTTCGTTATGTCTTTTATGTTATTTATTCATTTAGTTATCAAGCAGAGTTATTTATTTATTTATCAGAGTTTGTTTATTTATTTATTTATTATAGTCTAGTTACTTATTTATTATTTAGTATAGTTATTTATGTACTTATTTAGCAGTTGTGCCTTTACGTATCACAGTGTAACACGCCTTTCCCCTACAGGCCTTTGATGAACACGCTGCACCCTATTCCTCAATCAAATACACATTTATCCCTTTCACAACTGTATAGAAAACTCACTTTATTATACGTAGCTTAAATTATTATTATACACAAGTACTTGCCCATTCTATTGCGGAGGCGCAAACGCAGATTTGTTTCAGGGTCGTGAGCCCTTACCCCACGTTGATATGTAGTTCAGCCAGGGTCGGGATATCACACACGCCAAACTAGAAATCTTTTCATCAAGATCAAAAGATAATAGACCCCTATTTTACGAGGCCGTTTGCTTCCCGACCACTCAGCAAACGTCGTCGAGCCTGTTACGGGGGCATACATTATTTGTATCATACCTGAAAAAAAAAAAAAGAAAAAAAAAAAAACCTTTTGTTTAGTACCACGGATGTAAACAAAAATTTCGATTGGAGTTTGCCGAAGGAAATTTCCGTGAAATACACATCCTGTCTAGCAAACTCCAATATGAAAACATTCTACGTACCTTAGTGATTGTTTATCCCACCCACCTGAAATGAAAATCGAATTAATATTCGGTAGTTAATGAAATAAAGTTCATTACCAGAAACTTGTCCATCCGATGTCCCCATGCCTTTTTTTTTGTTTTGACGTTTTGCTTTTGCAAAGTTTGGCAAGTTTTGTTTTCGTTTTGGTGGCTGTTTCGTTCCAATTCCGTCTGTACCGTTTCGCGCAGTTCTGTCTGTTGCACTTTATCAATGCAAAATGCAATACGTGATCGTTATACTTTGTTTATTTATGTATTTATTTATTGATTCAATTTTATGGATGATTAAGTGTAGGTATTTGTTATATAATTTATGTAGAATGACAGAGGTAAAGACTGACTTAATGAATATGACAAAAAGAAAGACAGACAACATTCTCTTAAACGCGATTTTTGACACTCTCTCGCAAAAAGATGAGGGGAAACCGAGAAACAGTAGTTAAGACACAAATACAAAAACATCAATGTTAGAAGAAGGAAATAGATGAAAATAGAGGAACTAAGCAATTAGGATGTATGGACAAAACAAAGATAGAACTAGGAAAGGCTTAAAAACAAAGGGAGGGGAAATTAGTGCAACAGAGTTTGCGTTTTCTTTTGTTCGACGAGCCCACAATCTGCCATATGTTCATAGAGCGCGGTCAATGCCCTATAGCGGCCATATCGTATTATAAAATAATTTTTGTGTGATCGCACAGTTGCGAAAAAAAAAAATTACTGCCCCAGCGAGAGGAAGATTATCAAGTTATTAAAAATAGGAAACAAACGTCGCTTGAAAGGTGGGAAATTGGAGAAAACTAGTCAAAAAGACCTTGCTTAGAGAGAGAAAGACGTAAAGGGTCATTTTAACGTCCTCAAAGTCGTGGCTGGCGTCCTAGCTCCCGTTTCACGGCTTGGGCAATTGTAGCCCCAAGCCAAACGGACCCCAACGAGCGTTACAATTGGCTAGCGGTCTCCTAGCGGTCTCCCCCACTATCACCGATCCGGTGCAGATACCGGAACCTTTCGGCGTCGGGAAAGCATTCCCCCCAAAAAAAAAAAAAAAAAAAAAAAAAAATAAAAAAACTAACATATAATAACAGAACCAACATAATACAACAAAACCAACCTAATACAACATAAAACATAACTCCCCCAACGGAACAGAAGTGGCGAAAGCAAGGTGCTCCGCCCCCCCGTACAAAGAACACTGTGTCCCACGAAAACCAGGACCCGTCAAAGTACGAGAAGCAACAACAACGTTTTTGTGAAGTGCCAAATTTGTTTGTGTTAGCCTTGCATTAGATTTGTGGATTTTTTTTTTGAATTTTTCTTTGAATTTTTAACTAGAGTAAGGTTAGGGAATAAGGTTAGGCTTAGTTAATTTAAATTATTATATTCTGCGTTCAACATTTTGCCTTTGTTCGCGATTAGCTTAAGCCATAATTGGAAGGTTTGGATCAGCGTTTCTTCTTGTGCTGCCGGCAGAACAACGGGGGACGAATTTTACAACGTGAGTAAATTTTTTTATTTTTTTCTTATTATAGTTTTGAGTTATTCAGATAGTAGTGTTAAGTGCAGAATTTTTTTTTATAGTTTTTAAGTTTTGAATTTTCCTTTTTTTTTACTTAATTTTATTCCTTTCATTTTATGAATTTCGGTATTAGTTTTAGTAAATTAGTAATAAATTGGCACTATAATTTCCCTCTGTAGCTGTCAAACTTTTTTTTGAGTGGAAACGGTTACACATAATGTGTAGTTAAGCTCCTCGAGCATTTGGTGTGTGGGGGAATGGGAAGGCCGTCCGTCTATGGTTTAACGATGACTTGACGCGACTTCCACTGACGGTGACGACATGACGTGACGACTTACTTCAATCGTTTTTCAGATTTTCCATTGTGACTGGCGGATACGTTGAGGGGCTATTACTCACAACATCGGCCGGAGTGATAGCGATTGGATTATGTCGCTTGACATAAGGGTGGGCTGGCCATTCCGTGCCACCAACTTCTGGCAAGTCTCGGATACATGATGAACCTTTACCCTGGAGGGACAATGGGAAGGAAAGTTGCGTTTAGGGTTAGATTAGCCTAGTATTAAGTTAGCGTAGATGTAGTGTAGGGCCTAGCTTAAGTGTTAGGTTAGATTAGGTATAGTTTAGGATAGTTAGGAATAGTTCCGCGGTTCTTTCCCGTCCTCCCTCCGGGCTATTGGCGTAAGTCCTTGGATTTTTGCTTCTTTTCTTTCTTTTCTTCTCTGTCCTATTTTTTTTGAAGTCCGTCCGAGGTCTACGTAGAGTAACTTTCTTCCTCTTTCCTTTCTTTTTTTCTTTTTTTTTTGGCATGGATAAGAGTTTGTTGAGCAGGTGGTATGTGGTAAGGGGGCAAGAACACCCCCGTCCGACGAGCTTTAGCTGAGCAACCACAAGCATGCCGCGCCCTCCTTTCCCGTATCGAAGTTGCCCCTGTGGCTCGACCCTGGCTCACAACAGGTAGTTGATATTCACTGATGACCTGCTCGCTCTTGGGTTTACCTAGATTCAGCTCTCGAAATGTTTGTATAGGTATCTAAATTGCCGACATGGAGGTCGCTATGTCGTATTGTTGGGAAGTGGTAGGGGATACTTTTTGATATATTGTGTTGTTAAACGCGTGACCCCAACGTGGCTTTCCTAACCATCTTGCTAAACCCGCAAGAGCACTCTACCTGATGATTTAAATACGGAGGAAATTAGTAGTTATAGAGGAATATCATGAGTTGAAGTCAAAAGCTATTAAAGAACAGATTATCTATAAGAGATTAAATTTCAACTTACATGTCGTGGAAGAACTACGCTTTATCCAGCAATATGCATCATTAAATTATCTTGTGGGTGCAGTAGTGGTTAGGAGGCATGAACATTGAGCAAGACAATTGTCTACTTTACCAATATAATCCACCACGTTTTTGCAGATGAACTTACCAGTGAAAGAAACCGTCTTCAAGGAGACTTAAAGCGAACTAAAAGCAAACCGCCTGGATTACTGAGTGAACATTCGTCTGATTGAATACAATATGGAAATGTTGGTGCCTTCATTTCATCCCCAACTATGTGCATTAGTGAATGCTTGTTAGAAACTAATCCTAGGGTTTACTGTGGAGCTGCTTATTGTTTGCAAAGCATTTAACGATTTATTTGGAACCTGTAATGAATTATTGTCAATCTTCATTTGAAATTGTTATTTCATTCAATAAGTTCAAAAGGATCCTTTTTCACAAGCATCAAATGGTTTATACATTCATAGTATAGGCATTTATAGTCAAACATTTACAATTTTTTATTAAGTAGTCCTTCTTGTATATCTACGGAACTCAAGTACGAACTGGCTCATTGCAAAAGTTTTCCTTTTGTAAACATTTCATTATGGTTAAAAATATCTACGGCATTCTTTGTTCGACAAGTATGCTTTCTGCTTTTGTCTGGCCATATCTGTTTTTCATAGATTCACCCTGAACTAATTGAGCTATTGCCGTATGCCGGCTTATTTTAGAATACATATATTTTTGTCGGTTCGCCTTTGATCCAACATTTCTATAGGTCTTGCTTTTAGATTTCAAGCGCAAACATAACAATCTGCAACCTTTATCGACGCGTGAAAGTACAGAAATAAATTTGCGTAGTCGAAAGGGTATTGGAGCTGTACGTATAAGAATACTGAGGGTATATCTAGTTAGGCAACTATAACTTAGTGACTAGATGATATATATTTCATTAACACACTCAGTGGAACATTAAAATACAAAGTGTACAAAAAAGCAGACAAAAAGATAATTATTTAAAAAAAAAGTCAAGTAATCAGAGCACATGATGTAAGTATCATTATGTATCGACAGTGCACATGTCAAGGTGTCTTTTGAAAAGCTATTATTTATTGTAGCACATTGCTTTAAGCAAACAGTTTACATTACCATTATACTCTTCTGCATCTCTGTGCACATTGCACAGAACGTGAAAGATGATGGTGTTTACACTTCATTTAAAAATCGATTTTTAATTACATCGATGGCTGTTGTTTAATAAAATGCAAACAAAAAGTATACCCTTTTGAGGAGTTTTCTCTTTTACGAAACGGCTTTGTTGTCTTTTCCTGCCCGTAAAATTTTATGGCGTTTGATGCAGTTGTCGGCGATTGCAGAGTGTAATTTCCTGTATACAGTTTACTGTTTCTAGCATAATACTGTTAAAGGATAATTAATTTAAATGTGTTTGGGTGTTGTGTTGCATTCCCCTTGCTTTAAATAGGGCATGGTTTTATTTGTTTGTAGATCTAATTCACTTTATCTTAGAAAATAATTATTCAAAGGAATGCACAGAATTTTATTTTTTTTAAAACAAATTTAACAAATTTATTTAGCAAAAGAAAATATTTAGGTTAGTCTTTTTGAATTGTTACAAAGTAGTTAATATCGACTGTACCTCCTAACAAGCTACCCGAAACCCGACAACGCTTCATTCTTAGTGATGGTACTTCTGATTTCCTTTTGTCAGCGCTGCTGCTCGTGGTTTGAGTCTTCGTAGGGTGTTTCTATACTGCTTCGCAGCTGTAACTTGATACTGGCTCTTTCCATTTTAGAGTTCGCGGGACCTTTACTCCTATAAAATTAATTTTATTAAAGGACTCCCAATCTCAAAGATTTTTCATCTCATAAGAAGAGTCTTGTCAGAGCCGAAGTATTTAAAGTCTTAACTAAGTATTAAATGAATGTTAGCTACTGAGCTAACACGGAAAACAGCTTGTAGGCAACTTTCTTCACTCATCTGCTGGGCAAAGGAAGTACATAAAGGTACATAAAGTTTCCCGCTCGAAATCTTGACAGAAAGTCAGTATCATACCTTCGCGGAACAAAATGAGTCGCTTTACGCTTGAACAACTTTCGGATATATTGAAAACTTATTTCCAAAGTGAGTACTGTGTAGCTTAAACAGTGCGTTTTTTGAAAAGACGTTTTGGCCGAAATGAAGCTGTACGCAAGTTTGTGCAAAAAGTTCGTGAGAGTGACTCCTTTGGCCTTTTTTTGTGAGGAACCATGAAGGACCGATGTTATGCTAACAGTCCGGAAACGATTCAAGAACTTTAGGCTTATATCATCCAAGCAATCGGTGACCTACAGCCCGAAACCATCAACAAGGTCTTGGAAAATTAGAGTGACAGAATGCGCTTCTGAGAATCCATCCGAGGCAGCCATTTGAACGACGTTGTATTCCATAATTATTGGGAATGTTTGCCCTTACGAATAAAGCCATAAAAAATGGAATAAATTTAATTTTGTTAGTTCTATTGCATTTTTAAAAAGAAACTTGTATTTGGCCCTCCCTGTACAATTGCATTCCCAATAGCAACACCATACCACTTCGCGATACCATTATATGATACAATGTTCTGATTGCAAAGAAGTACCAATGGCAAACATTCAGCTTTAGAGTCAGCAACTAAACCACCTGGCATTGGCCTTCATAATAATTTGTAATTCATTACCAATCTATGCCAATGATGGCAGTTTTTTAGATTAACAAATTGTAAGGCTAAACAAAGTCCGAATGAGTGTATTTATTTATTTTGTGTCAGGTAAATAAGTTATTCTTGCGGAAATTTTAATCAAGTTAGATTGCAACATCGATATGGTGATTACTTTAAAGAAGATTACTTTGCATCGAGTGCCTTTTAAATTGATTGGGTTTATAAATTTGATGACCTGAAAGATTTTACTGAAGAGTTCGTATTGGCATTGACTAACTTCTATATGGCAGTGCAAACAGACCTGTGATGGTAAATCAACACTATGCTGAATCAACAGTCATCCGTTTACATCGAGTGGTTCTCTAAATCAAATTGAAAGTTAGGTTACGGAAAACTACTCATGGCAGAAGCTTTTTTTTGCTACCTACTACTGCGGCAATGGACTGAAATTTCACTTCAAAACTGTTGAACTGCAACATAGTGATCTTGAACGTGGATTTTTGAGTAGTTTCGAGTATTACGGATATGACTCTGCTTAAAACATGTACAGGCCATTACAAAGCTACTTGCATAATTAAGTAGTCGCTTTACGATATGCAATTCAAGTTACTGGGCATAACAGACAAGAGAATGCTAAATGCCAATAACCTCGCGGTTTCCTCCTCATTCTAATATTTATTAGGTAACAAGAGGATGTGTAGTGTATAGAGTGAATGAATGATAAAACAGACGAAATGAACACCGGATGCTAAAAAAAAACAAGGAACTTTTGCAATCCATATTGAGTAATAACCCGTTTTGTTTGTTTAAGATAAAATGGCTGTCAGAAATCAGCCGACGGATTTAAAATATTATAAGTTCCCTTATGAATTATGAAGCAGTAGTAGGGCTATGTGGATACTGGCTCACAAAATGAGTCATCATGCACCAAGGTCAAAGTGTGTGTGTGTGTGTGTGAGAATTCCAAGGTTGTTTGCGTCAAGGTCAAGGTGTGTGTAAGAATTCCAAGGTTGTATGCGTCAAGGTTGAATTTGTTTTGTGTGTGTGTGTAAGAATTCCAAGGTTGTTTGCGTCAAGGTTGAATTTATTTTGTGTGTGTAAGAATTCCAAGGTTGTTTGCGTCAAGGTTGAATTTATTTTGTACAGAGATAAGAATTCCAAGGTTGTTTTGTTTTGTGTATGCTTCAAGGTTGAATTTATTTTGTGTGTACGCGCATGTGTAATAGATACTAAAAAAAAACAACATCATGGTCAGAGTAAACAAGTTTTGTGGATAAGAGAATTGAGACCATGTAGAAATAAATCCCCTCAAGGCGAAACAAGTTCTGTAGATAAGAATGGAGAAATCATGTTTGGTGTGAATTAGTTAAGGTTGATGAAGGTTATATTGGGTGCGCGCATGTGTATTTGAATTAAAAATAGATAAGAAATCATGTTCTGACTAATGGTTTATGAGAGTAGAATTAAAAAGATTGGTTTATGAATATAAGCGGTAAAAAAAGGGTGATTCAACTCAGTGTAAACGAAATTGTTGCTGTTTCAAGTGAGTGTTTAAAGTAATACATTTATGCGCGCACATATAAACATATCTATATCAAGCGTTTAATAGTGAAAGTGTTGTGAACGAAAATGGAAACCTACATTGAAGAGATGCTTGAAAGGCATCAATCATTTTTATTTGATATGCTCATGCATAAAAAAAGTTTGGGAAACTGTGAAAAAAACATTGAAAATTGTACAAATGATCTAGACTTGTTGCAGAAATGTTTGAGTGATACTAAAACTACAGGTAAAAAGTACCATCTTACCACAGCAATCGGTAAATTAAAATCTTTTAAACAAATGATGTTAAAAAATGTATCTGAAAAACAACATCATGTTAATAATTCTTTGATATGGGAAGATCTGCCACATAGTGCGTTTTCACAAAGAATAAAATCAGGTGTGATTACAAATTTAAATCATACGGACCCCAAATCATTTTTGGAGGCTTGCAGAACAGTGGTTATTGAAAAGCTAAAAGAAGTGCTGAATGAATACATCAACATCAAAACAAATGCAGTATTTTGTGCTGAGTTCCGGAAATATGAAGGTGAAGAGCAACAACAAGACATCAAATACCTCAACACCAAGAATATTATTGTAAATGTTGATAGTGACTTAGGAGAAGTTATAATAGAATATTTAGAAAAACCATTGCTGAGAAAGTTAGAAGAATTTCAAGAGAAAAATAGTGGATGGGCACTATCATCTATAATAAATGTCATTTTAAATATAAATAAATATTCGCCAATTGTAGGAAGTTCATATATTAAAACACCACTAACTATATCTACCAAGCAAGCATGTGTTAATGTGAAAAATATTGACAATGCATGTTTTGCATGGGCTGTAGTATCGGCTTTGTTTCCTGCAAACAAAAACGTGGATAGACCAACAAGTTATCCACATTATAAAAATGTATTAAATTTAAATAGTATAACTTTTCCAATGTCTTTAAATTTAGTTCCATTATTTGAAAAAAATAACAATATTTCCATAAATATTTTTACATTACATAGAGAAAAAAATGATAAAAAAGCGGAAATATATCCACTTAAATTATCTCAATTAACATGTAAAGAAAAAAAGCATATCAATTTATTGTTGTTAGAAGAACATGCAAATGATGATTGTACAGTCTTAAAACAACATTTTATTTGGATTAAAAACCTTTCTGCACTAGTTCGAAGTACATTAACTAAAAACAAAAAGAAGCTTCATTTCTGTAATAGATGCCTCCACTATTTTTATTCTAGTGAAAAATTAGATATTCATATAAATGATTGCACCAATCAAAATAATTGTAAAATTAAGTTACCTTCACCAGAAAATAAAATATTGTTATTTAAGAACTTTAGAAATAAAATTATGACTCCATTTGTAATATACGCAGACTTGGAATGTATCTTAAAAGAAATTGATGATGGGAATAGGTATCAAGAACACATACCCTGCTCTATAGGGTTTTATGTTAAAAGTTCCTTCAAATCTAGTTACACAACCTACGCGGCATTTCGAGGAGAAAATTGTATAGATTGGTTTATGAATGAACTAAAAACGTTAGTTCTGCTTTCCATCTGAGCAACAGGAGAGTTTTAATACCGCAACCACATGTTATATATGTAATCAGCAGTTTTCACCAAATGACATCAAGGTTCGTGATCATTGCCATTTTACAGGAGCTTATCGTGGTCCTGCTCACAGTATCTGCAATTTAAATTATAAAGATAATCTAACTATACCAATTATTTTTCATAACCTAAGCGGTTATGATGCTCATTTTATAATTAAAGAAATACATAAAATTGGAGCTGGTGAAGTGAATGTGCTACCATTAAATAAAGAAAAATATATTTCATTCACCAAATTGCTTTCTAATACAAAAATTAATTTCAGATTCATTGACTCTTTTAGGTTTTTGAGTAGTAGTTTAGATTCACTATCATCTTTATTAAATGAATTCCCAATACTTGAATCTGAATTTAGCTATTTAACGCAAGATCAACGGAATCTATTGAAACGTAAAGGTGTTTATCCCTATGATTATTTAAATAGTTTTGAAAAATTTTCTGAAGAGTATTTACCCGAAAAACATTTGTTTTACAATAAATTAAATAAGGAAGACATAAATAGTGAAGATTATTTACATGCTCAAAATGTATGGCATCATTTAAGCCTAAGAAATTTGGGTGAATATTCCGATTTATATTTAAAGACAGATGTTCTTTTATTAGCTGATGTTTTTGAACAATTTCGTTCTAATTCTGTTAAAACACATAAATTGGATCCGGCTCATTATTATTCTCTACCAGGTTATACTTGGGATGCAATGCTTTTCTATACAGGAGTAAAACTAGAACTTCTTGATGATATAGACATGATAATGTTTATTGAAAGAGGTATCCGTGGAGGACTAAGCCAATGTTCAAAAAAGTATTCAGAAGCGAACAATGAGTACTTAGATAGTTTTGATGTTAGTAAACCAAACACATTTTTAATGTATTGGGATATCAATAACCAATATGGGTATGCAATGAGCCAGTTATTACCAACAGGGAATTTCAAGTGGGTTGATAATATTCATGAATTCACAGTAGATGCAATTTGTTCTCTCTTGGATAGTTCACCCCAGGGCTACATTTTTGAGGTTGACTTAAGTTATCCGATAGAATTGCATGATATACATAGTGATATACCATTTTGCCCAGAACTTATGTGCCCACCTAAATCTAAACAAAAAAAATTATTAGCGACTTTAACAGATAAAAACAGATATGTGATTCATTATAGAAATTTGCGCCAAGCTTTATTACACGGTCTCAAATTAAATAAAGTACATAGAGTTCTCGAATTTGATCAATCTGCATGGCTTAAGCCATACATTGATTTAAATACACAATTAAGAACTCTAGCTACAAACAAACTTGACATTGAACGCTATAAATTATATAATAATGCGGTTTTTGGAAAATGTATGGAAAATGTTAGAAAGTATAGCAATGTTAAATTAGTTTCAAAATGGGAGGGAAGGTATGGAGCCAAAGCATTGATAGCATCACCTTTTTTTAAAAACAGAACCATCTTTAATGAAAATTTGGTTGCAATTGAACTTCAAAAAGCTGAAGTTTACTTCAACAAACCGATATATGTAGGATTATGTATTCTAGATATTGCTAAAACTTTAATATATGAGTATCACTATGATTACATGAAAATAAAATTTGGTAATAATTGCACAGCTATATACACTGATACGCTTAATTTATGAAATTTCTTGCGACAATATTATATGATATGATTAAAAGTGATTGCAATATACGTTTTGATACCAGTGACTATCCACAAAGTAATATTTGGGGAATACCTCAAGTAAATAAAAAAGTACTAGGTTTGATGAAAGATGAAATGAATGGGCATATTATATCACATTTTGTAGGTTTAAGGTCAAAAATGTATTCAATTAAGGTAGAAAATAAGGAAAAAGTAAAAAAAATCAAAGGTGTAAAGAAAAATGTTGTCAAAAAAGAAATTTTTTTTAATGACTTTTTAGATTGTTTAGTTAATAGCAATAATAAATCTGTTGAGCAAAATTTAATAAAATCACAAAAACATATAGTAAGTAGTATTGTCCAAAAAAAAATAGCGTTAAGTGCGACAGATGATAAACGATATGCAATACAAAATAGTTATTGTACATTACCATGGGGGCATTACAAAATAAGCTATGAAAAATAAAAACTTAAAAAGTACATGAAAGATTTATTTAATGAACCAGTTTTCTGGTTAGTACAACGGCAACAGCAACAAAGTAAAAGTACATTCCACCCAACAATATGTCTTTAAAGATAAGGTATGCAGTGTACATTCAGAAGCATAAAAAGTATTTGAAAGATTTATTTAATGAACCAGTTTTCTGGTTAGTACAACGACAACAGCAACAAAGTAAAAAGTACATTCCACCCAACAATATGTCTTTAAAGATAAGGCACGCACACTCAAAAGTTTGGTGATATGTTTTTGCACAATTCCTATGATTTTCGGTGGGTATAAAAACTCCATGAAATCCATGCATAATTATACTTTAATTCCTAATTTGATCGTGTAAAGATCATAGTTTTTTAAAATATATTACACGATAGTCCAAAATATGTATTTAAGAAAACCTTGCTTGTAAATGAAATATTATTGAATCAATTTTATAAAGTTGAACAAATAAAGTGTATTCAAACGAGGTTTGGAAAACGACTTGTTGTCGAGTTTCCCAATACGCAATTTTTCCTCCCTGCCCATATGGCAGATCTGTTTCAGGAAACAGAAATTGATATTATAAATAAAAGTAACACATGTATTTACTTGATTGCAACGAAAGACGATGAGGCAAGATTCAATAATTATTTTTTTGTAAATGAGATGCCTAACTCTCAAAAAAAAATTGCTGAAAATCAATAAATATACATTATAATAAAAAAATTTAAAGAAATTGTTTTCCTTTCTTTTTCATTTTGGATAGATCATGTTTGACAGTTTATAAATGAAAGAACTTTTTTTCTGATGATGAAGTGAAATACTTTTATTCTTTTTATTTGTTTGGATATAAAAATTTCTTTATTAAAAAGACGTTCTGAAGGGCACAGCATTTACTATGTAACATACACCTTGTTTCATTTGGATACATTCGTTTCAAGCTATCTAGACTAGGACAGGCCATGTCCTCCACATTAACGATCTCAACATTTTCATCAAGAAGTTCTCTTAACCACTGTGCTTTCTCTATTCCTTTAACATAAACAACGGAGTGGATGACTTCCCTTTGAAGAAACTGCTTCACTTTCTAGAATTCAGTATAACCGCCATTCCAGGATAATCCATGGTGGTTGAGATAAAGCCAATTTGCTTGTTTTCTTAACGATGTTGATAATTGCTTAAATGCACAGGGTGGTTTCAAAATGAAATGGCTATGATGGCAATCCTGATGAAGTACAGCTACTTCCTTGGCAACAAATTTGTTATTTGGCCCACGAAATCCCTGAATATCAATAATGAAAGACATATTTCCTTTTCTATGAATAGTTGTTGTTTCCTCAGTAAATGCTAATTTTCAACTGAATTATATGTCACGAGAAACCATCTGATTTAAAGGATTATAACTAACAATTCGATCATGTAACATCAAACAGTACGCAGTTGTATTGGCCGGAATCGGTTTGGATGATTTAATTTCCAATCTAATATCGACGGGCCCGGTTTTCATCATTTCATTTTGGTGTCTACAATCTATCACGAAAATAGGAGCTTGAATTTTGAATTCTTCTCGCGTTAACAGCGGTTCAGCAACCGAACGATTATAATAAGTTTTTTGAAATTCCACAAACATGTTGTACAGTATACTAATGTTATTTTTATCAAAAGCCAAATTCAAATCCTCATATGGATAAACATCAGAGTTTAAATATGCCTTCAAGTTTGTAATATGACAATGATCAAAGTGGGTTGGATCTTCTTTGAGAGTATTTCGTTTGTTGGTTTGTAATGCGAAAATTATGTATCTTGGTTTCTCCATTTGCGATGTAGTCTTCACATTCCAAACATGATGTGTAGTGTTTGTGGGTAGTGCTGGATATTCATACATGTCCCAATTTCGGAATGCAATCTTCATGGTCTGACTATTATTTATAGAATTGTAAAGATTTAATTTTACTGAATCGGCTAAGTGGATATGGGGTATTTTCCATTGTACTTTAAGTAGATTTATCTTTACTTTCTCATCTTCATCGGATATTAACGAGTTGTCATCTGTGCGAGAACGAATCAGAATTAAATCATGGCGGGCATTAGGGATTATTTTCTTGAAATCCTCAGCAAATCCTAATAGCTTATTTAACGGTATACAGAAACTAAAATGGAATCCATTTACGTTAATTGGCGAATGGGGTGACCAACCTCCATTGTACAGCATTTCACTTTCGTTTTGGCTTAAAGAAATGTAGTTTTTAATTGATGATGTGATGCCCACATTTCTATTGCTATCGATTTCTATACCGTTCAGTTCATAACGAATTTCGTCAAACAAGAATGAAATACCGTTATTACTTATATTTGTCTTGTTGACCGAAGATCCATCAGTTTTTGATACAGTACCCTCAATATAAATAAAACTTTCAGAAGGTAGAATATTAAGATTCTGATGTTGGACACAAATTTGAATAATGTCATTTTTATCGAAATTGTTTAAAAACGGTGAGTAGGTGTGATATTCATACTTTGAGATACTCTCATCAAGTCGAGGTTCTTCAAAAATATTTAGCATTTTCTTGCTGTTTGTTTCAGTCTGTAGCCCTGTGCTTGCAGAAATTGTTGATTTTGTATGGAAAGAGGTGATGTTCTCTGTTCAGGTATAGTTGCTTTATTGAGTGGATTATTAATAATTTCGATTCTTTTATAGGAATCATATATTATCATTATTCAGGCTTGAGATGCAGCCGAGCTGTTATTGTTTCGCCTCGAAAGTTTATAAGATTACCGTCTTGATCAGAGAGATTTAACGTTATAGAACTTATCCTCTTGGCATTCACGGGTAAATAGATAACATTTTGAGGAACTTCAATTATCTTATAGCCTGGACTAACATTCACCGAGAATTCATGTAGTATATGGGCTGGTTGATCATTAATGTATGCTCCATCCACTAAATTACATTCTATCCGTATAATGTTCACTTTATTGATGTCTACGTAAAGATCCGATTCGTGTAGTATACCTGCCTCTAGTTTCTTTCGGGTAAAGCCCAAAAGTAGTCCAATAGAGTACGGGTGAGAGAAATCAATCTCTACATTACTAAGAATCTCACATTTCAAAGTGTTATTATTTGGTTTTATTTTAATTGATATGCCCTCATCGTTGGGGTGGTCTTGATTGTACATTTTAACAACTTCCTGTACACAGTTATTTATATCTTCAATCTCATAGGAACCAGTAGGCAACGTTATTAAATCATCCCCAAAATGGAATAAATTATTAAATTCATCTACATTAGGTATAGAATTATATGCCTGGAAGTCGACCAATCCGCATACGTAATCAGAGTTTAGAATGATGGGTGGGAAATACTCTGCATGCAGAGTTGACTGGTTTCCACTTAGCGTTAGTGTTAACGACATTACTGCTGAAAAGGAATGAAGCACAATTTGATTTTGTTCATTTATTTATTTATTTGATCTAATAAAAATTCTAAGCATAAATGACCACATATATATCTATTAAAATTTTGACAGTTGTTGTAATTATAACTTATGTTTTTACCTAGATATTTAACAACTTCTAAAGGTGGTCTCAGATTACCAAAACTATCAAAATATATGACGTTTTCTGGATTTTTGATGTATGCTACCCAATGTGTACCTGTACCCCTCCCATCATCCAAATTAACTACCCCACATTCTTTATTAAATGCTTTTACTGGTAATGCATCTCTCATATAAACACCTCTGAAATGCGGTATATTAGCTTTTCCAAAGTTTGTAATGTCAATGTTGGTGAGAGGGCGTTTGGGTAGCGACTTTATTAGTTTTTTGAATCTTGAGGCTTCAGGAATAGCCCAAAACCTTTTTTATAAGGTTGCAGATAAAGACCTTTGGCTGAGTTAATCTCTACCCCCTCCATAGCTTGATTATGTCTCTTATTTTCCTCCAGTTGTGACCTTGCTGTTTTTGTATCGTTTATTGATTTTGCTATAGCTGCTGCTCCTCCGGATAGAGAACCAAGCGCAGATAAACCAGCAAAGATTGGTAATAGAGGTAGGAAGCCTCCAAGTTTTGGTATGGGTATTACTCGAGGTTTTGTTAAATTCTTTCGTGATTTATTTCTAAAGATGTTCTTAGCTGCTTTTAAGGCAACTAGTGCAATTTCGTTTGGATCTTCAGATCTTGGTTGCCTTATGGCATTTCTTGCCTCTCTAACAGCCTTCTTGAATAAATCAAGTTTTTCTGTTTTCTTACACTTTGAATGATTTCGCTTAACCTTTTTCGAACGCATGCCCATGCCAAGTTTAGTTTTAACCTTCATCATATTTGTGACCAATAGACTATTTAATCTTTCAGTTATAGATGAATCCTTAGCTCTTACTCTACCCCACGCTTTTTCAGTTAGAATTCTATCGGCAGTATGTCTATCTGACAGATTTTTATTATTTGAATATGCAATATCGTGCTCACGACAGGCTTCATCCAATTGATTAATTCCTCGATCTCCTTTTGCAAGACGTTCTTTTAATTTCGTCCCAGGGCCGCAAAAATTATATGTAGGCAAGTGCAGCTCAAACGGTAAATTATCGATTAAGGAATTTATAAGTCCGTACCCACGAAATGAATGTTTTCTACTGAAAGGGTTCACCCGGAAATCGAGCATTTTATATTAACACGTACCGAGTAGTTATGAATGGACGCATATAAAACATGATGTTTTATACTGACTATCTTCATTTAGTAAAATGAGGTTTATAAAGCAAGCAGGCAATATAAAAGTTCAGAATTTCGATCATAAACCCAAACAGAAAAGGAAACATGGAACATTATTTCCAGATAGTATTCGAGGCATAATTGTGGGTCCCTCAAACTGTGGAAAAACTAATGTCATGTTGAGCATTCTCCTCGACCCTAAGGGTTTGAAATTTGAAAATCTTTATGTATATTCAAAGTCTCTTCATCAGCCAAAATATTCATATTTGAGAAGACTAATAAAATCTATCAAAGGTATGGAATATAACGAGTTTTCAAATAACTGTGAGATTATACCACCCTCTGAAGTAAAGCCAAATTCCATATTTATATTTGATGACGTAGCATGTGATAAACAAAATAATGTACGGGAATATTTTAGTATGGGGCGGCATAACAATATAGATAGTTTCTACCTATGTCAATCATATACCCATATTCCGAAGCATCTGATTCGAGATAATGCAAACTATTTAATTCTTTTCAAGCAAGATGAGCTTAATCTAAAACATGTATATACGGATCATATAAATTCCGATATGACATTGAATCAATTTCGGACCCTATGCTCAGAATGCTGGAAAGATACATATGGATTCCTAGTTATCGATAAGGATTCAGATATTGCTAAAGGACGGTATAATAAATCATATCAGGAAGTTGCACTACCCAGTCGTTAAATATTCACCTAAGCGAACAGATCTGTTCGTAACTACCCTGTTTGAATTAGCTCCCTTTTACGGATTAAAAGTCTTCTACTCAATTATGAGCATGGATGAAAAATTATTGATAAATCTTATAAAAACAAAAAAGGATTTAAAGAGAAAGTATATGCTCCTCAAGGAGAGGAAAATAACGAAAGAATCGGAATTCGAAGATGCTTTTAAACCCATAACTGAACCACTAAAATCGCTCACTAAAAACATAAAAATTGTGGCGGACATCACCAAAAATAATGATACAGTAGAAGATGTAAAAGGAACTCCAAAACATCGCTTACAATTTAAAGACCCCTCTGTCAGCCTTGGTAGCTTAAGGAGGAATTTGGAATTTTCATCTCCAGAATCATCTCTACTTGAACAAGAAGAAGAAGAAGAAGAAGAAGATATTACATTTAGAACACCTACTAATAGTTCTAATCAAAGTACTCCATTCAACCCAACATCACTCTCAGATTCTAACCGTGACAGACTCTATGGACCCTATTTCGATATGATGTCAAACTCTGTGAAATTAGGTGGCTCTAGTTTCTCAATTAGTAATCAAAAAGATTTTGTTATTGATGGTGAAACGTTCTCTGGAACAGAGGGCCTTAAGGAATTAATTTTTCGAAAAAAACCTAGAAAAGATCGATATGCAGAATCAGATTTGAATGAGTATCTAAGAATATTACAAAAAACAAGAGCACATTTGAGAAACCATGATAGTACGATGCAAGTGAAAGGCAATAAAGGCTACAAGTACAAACAGGTTATTCAACCGCTGCTCCATCATCTATCGGGGAAAAAAATAAAGAAAACTGGAAAATCATACTCTATGTACTCTAATAACCCTATCGATTATGTCTATTGGGATAATGCTAATGAACTTATTGACAGACTTAGACTTTTAATGGCTGCCCAAGCAGCAGGTAATAATAATCTTCAGAATGAAATTAATTCTATAGTGGAAGAGCTGCGCGAATCAAATATTATATATTAATATACTAGTTCGAAGCATCATAATCAAGATGTCTGTTGACAAGTTCGGAAGGAGTTCCAGTCGAATCACTAGAGCAGTTATGGGGCCTCAAGGACCTCCTGGTGGGGGCTTTAAACTATTACCCAATGGGGATTTCGATATTGAAGGAAAATGTCTAAACAATATTGGTGAACCTTCTACACCATACCAGGCAACTAATAAGGAATATGTAGATAACAACATAGCCGCTCAAGATAACAACATGATGAGTCATAGGAAATACGTAACCAACAATTTTGAAGCCCTCATGGGGACTATTAGTGATGAGTCTCTGAAAATACGCAACGTAGAAGAGAAACTGGAAAAAGTGGCTTTGGATTCACGTCTATACACTGATGATCAAAATTTGAAGACTCTGGAATTAGTAAATAAGATAAGAAAGTATATGTTAGATATTATCGAGAAGTTTAAAAATAGCAGCGAGAATAATAGCGAGATAGTATCATCAGTTAGTTTTCCACCTATTTAATACGTATCCAGAGCTCGACTTCAAATTATGTCTGCAGTGAATAATTCAACTATCCTTGAGGAGATTTTAAAGTTTCTAAAAACAAATCGAGACAACATCCTTGATGAGCATTACAACGAGATGTTGGATAGCATTATTTTTTTAAGGAACTTTGAAAACATATCCTCCACAACTTCTATTCATGGATGTCATTTTATTAGCTGTCCTTGGGCTACAAATCTATGTCAAGATGGCCCTGATACCTGTGCATGTTATATGGCTGAAAGGAGATTACTTGGAATTAAGAAATTAATGTTGTTATATAAAAGATTTTAAAATAAAAAACTACTATTTTACTGTAAATTTGTTTTGTTTTTATTCATTCTATAACACTATGAGCAAGAGAAATGTTGTTGAGGAACTACATAAACCTGCGCGGAGAAATTTCAATCGTAGGCATGTTATTATTAAAGGTTTTGATGATTTATGGCAGGCAGACTTGGTTGAGATGATACCTTATAGCAAACAAAACAATGGATATAACTATATCATGACTGTAATTGATACATTTTCAAAATATGCCTGGGCAATCCCTCTAAAAAGTAAGACTGCTTCATCTATTACACAAGCTATGAAATCAATCTTTGATAGTTCACACCGAAAACCACGAAACCTTCAAACGGATGATGGTAAAGAGTTTTTTAATCAAATCTTTCAGAGTCTAATGGTGCAACACAAAATTAACCATTACTCAACCTATAGTGTGTTGAAAGCATCAATTGTTGAACGTCTTAATCGCACACTTAAGGAGAAGATGTGGAAAGAATTCAGCTTTAATGGCAATTACAAATGGATGCCAATTTTAAATGCTATAGTAAAAACATACAATCATACCATACATAGAACTATAAAAAGGAGACCTGTTGATGTGAATAAGACAAGTGAAAAAGAATTATTATCAGCTGTATTTAGTCATATGAAAATTGCTTCTAAAGGAAAATTTAAAGTTGGTAATGATGTTCGTATTAGCAAGTTTAAACATGTTTTCGAAAAAGGCTACACCCCCAACTGGACGACGGAAATATTCAAAATACGAACAGTGAACCCTACAAACCCAACCACCTATCTCCTAGAAGACTACCAAGGCCAACCTGTTAGCGGAAGTTTTTATGAAGAAGAATTACAAAAATCGAAATTTCCCAATACATTCCTGGTGGAAAGAGTGCTACAGACAAAAGGTAAAAAGGTTTTGGTTAAATGGCTCGGTTTTTCCGATACCCATAATTCATGGATAAATAAAACTCAGTTGGTATAGAAAGAAAAAGTTTTTTATTTCATCACTTTATGTTCATTTTATAGGTTTGCTTCATAGACTTGAGATTTACTAATTCAACATTAGGCTCATAGTTTAACTCTCCCTTAGTAATGAATTCTATTTCTCCATTACTCAGAATTCTCTCCTCGGAAAATTCGTGATACTCGAAACATGATATATCCAGGCTGCGCTCTTTATAGTTACTGTCATAAGTACATCGGATGGTTAGATCTTTGTTGTCATCAAACTCTAGCTTAAAGTGTCTATAGAAAAGACCTTTGCTCTCAATTATTCCTGATATTTCAGCTTCTTTTTTTATTAAATCTTGCCTAAATCCTTCTATGGCTTCTTGTACAGAAACAAACTTCTTCCTATTGATTCTTTCTGTTGTTGATGTAATGATGTCATTAACTAATAGTGGATTATCTGTGGCTGCATTGTTATTGTTGCTGCTGTTAATATTTGGTGAAACAGTCAATAGGCGAAAAGATAATCCAATTTGTACGCTGTCATTGTTGGGCAGATTCAGAGCAAACGTTATATTATCGATATTGTTTGTGTTTTTTAGATCAACCTCAAGTGGTAGACCATTAAGAAATAGTGGAAAAAATGCTAAAATTGATAAAATTAACTGAAACATTTTGCTTAACTTTATAGAGCGTCCTTTTCCTTCGAAATAGAAACCTGTAATAAATCCAACAAAACATGCAATCATCTTTAATTGATGAGAATTACTCTAGAGAGTGCGAATTATAAAACGTACTTAACCAATATTTCCATCCTTATCAGTAGTTTCACCTGATGATGTAATCCTTTTTTCTTCTAATTTTATTTCAGGGTTAATCTCCCTTGCCGAACGAGCTCTTGTTTTTATTGATGCTCTCATTTTTAATGTTTCAATATCGGCAAAGGGACAATCAGTCGGGAAACTATTTGTTTTTCCTCTAGCTTTAGAATTTGGTATAACCTCACCATAAATTGTTATATCTCCACCATACACTTGAAGCTTGACATGTTGAAAAGCTTGAAAACTTATTTCAAGGTTACTAATAAAACTTGTGCATTCTCCATTTTTCAAACGGAAAATCAAGCAGGTATTTCCATCTTCAGGTGTAGCAAAGAGTTCGCAATTCTGCCTATTCACCATCACATCCGAGATTTTTATTAATCTCCATCCAACCTCACAAGTACACAAATTCTCGCCTTCCCTCAACTTCTCGCACCAAAACATAATTCAGATTTTTTCTTATTGCAGGAGGTCAATAACTTCTAAAAATATACTTCGTTCTGCTCTCATGTAGTATAGCATGATGAAGCTGTAGTAAAATTAACCTTGACTTTATAGTAAATTCAACCTTCAAATTCACACCAAACATGATTTCTCCATTCTTATCTGCAGAACTTGTTTCGCCTTGAGGGGATTTATTTCTACATGGCCTCAATTCTCTTATCCACAAAACTTGTTTACTCTGACCATGATGTTGTTTTTTTTAGTATCTATTACACATGCGCGTACACACAAAATAAATTCAACCTTGACGCATACACAAAACAAAACAACCTTGGAATTCTTATCTCTGTACAAAATAAATTCAACCTTGACGCAAACAACCTTGGAATTCTTACACACACAAAATAAATTCAACCTTGACGCAAACAACCTTGGAATTCTTACACACACACACAAAACAAATTCAACCTTGACGCATACAACCTTGGAATTCTTACACACACCTTGACCTTGACGCAAACAACCTTGGAATTCCGTCTTAATCGCACACTTAAGGAGAAGATGTGGAAAGAATTCAGCTTTAATGGCAATTACAAATGGATGCCAATTTTAAATGCTATAGTAAAAACATACAATCATACCATACATAGAACTATAAAAAGGAGACCTGTTGATGTGAATAAGACAAGTGAAAAAGAATTATTATCAGCTGTATTTAGTCATATGAAAATTGCTTCTAAAGGAAAATTTAAAGTTGGTAATGATGTTCGTATTAGCAAGTTTAAACATGTTTTCGAAAAAGGCTACACCCCCAACTGGACGACGGAAATATTCAAAATACGAACAGTGAACCCTACAAACCCAACCACCTATCTCCTAGAAGACTACCAAGGCCAACCTGTTAGCGGAAGTTTTTATGAAGAAGAATTACAAAAATCGAAATTTCCCAATACATTCCTGGTGGAAAGAGTGCTACAGACAAAAGGTAAAAAGGTTTTGGTTAAATGGCTCGGTTTTTCCGATACCCATAATTCATGGATAAATAAAACTCAGTTGGTATAGAAAGAAAAAGTTTTTTATTTCATCACTTTATGTTCATTTTATAGGTTTGCTTCATAGACTTGAGATTTACTAATTCAACATTAGGCTCATAGTTTAACTCTCCCTTAGTAATGAATTCTATTTCTCCATTACTCAGAATTCTCTCCTCGGAAAATTCGTGATACTCGAAACATGATATATCCAGGCTGCGCTCTTTATAGTTACTGTCATAAGTACATCGGATGGTTAGATCTTTGTTGTCATCAAACTCTAGCTTAAAGTGTCTATAGAAAAGACCTTTGCTCTCAATTATTCCTGATATTTCAGCTTCTTTTTTTATTAAATCTTGCCTAAATCCTTCTATGGCTTCTTGTACAGAAACAAACTTCTTCCTATTGATTCTTTCTGTTGTTGATGTAATGATGTCATTAACTAATAGTGGATTATCTGTGGCTGCATTGTTATTGTTGCTGCTGTTAATATTTGGTGAAACAGTCAATAGGCGAAAAGATAATCCAATTTGTACGCTGTCATTGTTGGGCAGATTCAGAGCAAACGTTATATTATCGATATTGTTTGTGTTTTTTAGATCAACCTCAAGTGGTAGACCATTAAGAAATAGTGGAAAAAATGCTAAAATTGATAAAATTAACTGAAACATTTTGCTTAACTTTATAGAGCGTCCTTTTCCTTCGAAATAGAAACCTGTAATAAATCCAACAAAACATGCAATCATCTTTAATTGATGAGAATTACTCTAGAGAGTGCGAATTATAAAACGTACTTAACCAATATTTCCATCCTTATCAGTAGTTTCACCTGATGATGTAATCCTTTTTTCTTCTAATTTTATTTCAGGGTTAATCTCCCTTGCCGAACGAGCTCTTGTTTTTATTGATGCTCTCATTTTTAATGTTTCAATATCGGCAAAGGGACAATCAGTCGGGAAACTATTTGTTTTTCCTCTAGCTTTAGAATTTGGTATAACCTCACCATAAATTGTTATATCTCCACCATACACTTGAAGCTTGACATGTTGAAAAGCTTGAAAACTTATTTCAAGGTTACTAATAAAACTTGTGCATTCTCCATTTTTCAAACGGAAAATCAAGCAGGTATTTCCATCTTCAGGTGTAGCAAAGAGTTCGCAATTCTGCCTATTCACCATCACATCCGAGATTTTTATTAATCTCCATCCAACCTCACAAGTACACAAATTCTCGCCTTCCCTCAACTTCTCGCACCAAAACATAATTCAGATTTTTTCTTATTGCAGGAGGTCAATAACTTCTAAAAATATACTTCGTTCTGCTCTCATGTAGTATAGCATGATGAAGCTGTAGTAAAATTAACCTTGACTTTATAGTAAATTCAACCTTCAAATTCACACCAAACATGATTTCTCCATTCTTATCTGCAGAACTTGTTTCGCCTTGAGGGGATTTATTTCTACATGGCCTCAATTCTCTTATCCACAAAACTTGTTTACTCTGACCATGATGTTGTTTTTTTTAGTATCTATTACACATGCGCGTACACACAAAATAAATTCAACCTTGACGCATACACAAAACAAAACAACCTTGGAATTCTTATCTCTGTACAAAATAAATTCAACCTTGACGCAAACAACCTTGGAATTCTTACACACACAAAATAAATTCAACCTTGACGCAAACAACCTTGGAATTCTTACACACACACACAAAACAAATTCAACCTTGACGCATACAACCTTGGAATTCTTACACACACCTTGACCTTGACGCAAACAACCTTGGAATTCTCACACACACACACACACACTTTGACCTTGGTGCATGATGACTCATTTTGTGAGCCAGTATCCACATAGCCCTACTACTTGAAGCCAAATCTGGAAGGCTTCCAGATCGATTTCTCGTTTTTGTGCAAGAGTCGGCAAGTGCAGGAAAGTGTATTACGGTCTCCTTCCTATACACAGCTTTGACAAAAACCTTTTGAGAATATACGTCCTTTTTCCGCGTAACAATTGAAGACTGCTTCCAGTGATGACACCAGTTGTACCGGTGTTATGCACATCAGTGTTTACCAAGAGAAATTAGATCCTTAGAACTCTTCAGAGCTTGCCTGTGTCAAATCTGCTTTGCCGCTAGGTATTTTGCACCACTTCTCCATCTAAGATTGTTCTTTGAATAGCATTCGACATGTGTTTACAACTAGCAATCGGAATAACTACGGTAGAATTTGTTTGATGTACTTCAATGTCTGGCTCGGGATCGGGATGTCCCTATGCTGGGGTTCAAACCTATGGTGAGTATTACACTGCGCCGAGATCCCCCTACTCCCTAGGTCCATAGACACTTTATGGAGAATGATTATCGCATACCAATCCGTTACGATACGGATATGTTTCTCCTTGGAACGAGAGTAAAATAAACTTTCCCACATGAAAGTCGTGAAAGTGTTTGACTTCCATCATGTCAACTTCATCAAGGTATCTGGATTTTCTTCTCTACTCCAGTTGAAACCCACTTGAACATTTTAGCAGGGCCGGTATTCTGTTATTCTGTAAGGCGATAACAAACCATCACATTTTCTTTGACGTTTTTACTTTTCTTGCTTCATGTAACCTTCTACACGAACATATTTTACCGTCTCTACGAAAGAAAGCAAACGATAGCTATTTTCTTGACGTTTATCATTTTCCTATTTATTCTTTTCGAATTTGGTGGTGTTTGATTGTGCTGAAAATTTTAATAGAAATGCTAGCAAACTATTATTTGTTGACCATTGATAGCGAAGTTGAAAATGAACAAGTGAACTTAAGAAAACTTAGAAAAAATCTGCGGGATTGTTCAAATCCTCTCACATTACCTGACAAAAGGTTGGTTTGTTTTAATAAGGCTGTTCAACATTCAAGATTGAACAAAGCCGCCTTTAAGTATGTGCTGGACATAGGCTAGTGATAGGTACATTTGACAAAAAAAAAAAGTTTTATACTACGTTTCCACCGGAGATTAACTGCGAGATTTAGAAAAAATTCTGTATATCTCGCATAATCTCATGAAAAGGGAGATTAGAAATAAATCTCGATTATCAACCAGGTTTGCATGTAGAGTCCGGTTTGTGAACACACTTTCCACAGCTCGAGATTTTTGACATAAAGCAAACAGAGCTGGGCTTTAATCGCGTAATTTATGAAACGATTGTCGTCGAAACGATTGAACAAAACGACATTAGTTTTTAGTTTGCTTCATATAAAATCATCGTTGGCTATTTTATGCAAAAATAAAGATAGCTAGGTAGTATAATTTTTATTGGTATTGGGGCGAATTGTAAAAAGAAATCATTGAATGCAATTTTATGATATATGATTAGAGCCCACTATTATTCCTAGACATTACATGAATTGTTAGCTTATAAGTACTTTCATTCTCTCATTGATATTGCGTCAAACACCAACATATTAAATGTATGCGAAAAAATATGCACACGTCCGCCATTTAACTCAATGTGTCCATTATAAGGGCTATAGCTATAGGTACTCTCTTAAAGTATATACGCTGTGTTTACATTTACCTTCCCACATTACGACGAAATTTTTGTTGCATTTGCGTATCAATAATTGACACGTTTAGTGACATCTGACTTGTGTATTTTGTAATCGTAGCTTCAGTCCTTATTTCCGGCTCCGGATGGTCAGGTTCGATCTGCGTTAATTAAGACACCAACAGGTATTCTTCGAAGACCAATTTCGAAGTCGGCTAAGCTCGATATAAGGGGTGAATCTCGCATTTCGATTCACGGGGTGCGCGATGTTGCTGATTAAATTTGAATTTCTTTAATTTATTATGAATTGTTAACGTCCCTGGAGTGATGACTTGCTGATCACGGCCTCTGAATATGTCACCGTCAATTATAAAAAGAAACAGATCCAAGTGCTCACTCCACAGTTTTCTTTTGTCAAACTCTTTTATTTATTATAACTAATGAAAATGTTGTCCGTTTAATTTCAAAAAAGATAATAAACCATCCATCATCCATCCTCATAAAGAAAGCGTTGTATTATTGTTCCGGAAGAACAACAGTCCTATTTTTCAAACAAAAAGTAAAATCATTTTAAAAATTTGTACCTAAGTTTTATGCTCCAGGTCGTTTTGGATTGGATGAGATTTTGTCAGTTGGCATTTAAAGCGATAATGAAAAAACCATGCTAAAATTAATAAAACATATTATTGGAGCACTTTTTTGTGTCTCAAATTGGATCCATTAGTCCTACAGAACAACAAGACGATTAATTGTTGTGCACAGCTCGTGTTACGAAGAAAACTTTGCGATAAATTGCTCTCGGCCAAATAATTAAAAATGTTGTGATACCGTCTGTATTATTATATAAAATATGTTTATAAGGATTTGCTTTCGCTTAGCGCCACAGCGAGAGTCGGCCACTTGATAGACATAATGCTAAAAAATAATTCATAAAATCGAAATTAGAAAATCGTTCTGCACTTAAAAGTTATTAAGAAAAAGCAAGCATCCACCTTAGTAACTCACACACCCCGTACCCATTTAATAACCCAAGTGAAGAACCTACCAAATTTAGCATAAAATTAATTTCCTCAATACCACGTGCGTCTTCTTTTCCTTTTCGTATTATATGAGCTTCCCCCAAAGATTAATCACAAAGAAATTCGCATTAAGCAACTTTCTCGCAAGCACTAAGCCCTCGTACACTTCTTTGGCCGTTCTTTCTTTTATTATTAATCCAAAGCCCTACGCATTTACCAATATTTTGAAAAGTTTTAATTACAGTGAAAATCAATCAATAAAATCCATTAGAAACATAATAAGGAGGAAATCTACAGCTTAGGAGGGAGCAAAACAAACCAAAGAACACAGAGAACGTAACACAAACAAACACCCATTTGAGGGCATCTTAATTATTGCATTACTTTTCCGAATCCAACTGGTAATTAAAATTTCGTTTGAATTTTGCCCGTCGATGGTGTTTGTTTGACTTGTTATATTGCTGTGCCCCAGTAAAATAGTGTGAATGGAGTCAACAGTCAACCCATATTTTCTGCTTATTTTTGTCCTGCAGAGACCGGAAGAATGCCAATCTCAGTACTCAGTGGGTATACGCCTCGAGCTTCTCTCAAAGGCTAAGAAAAGGGAAACGAAGCAAAATAATATTTTCCATGCAGATGTCAAATCGGGTATATTTATATATATACCTAAGACGAAGCCGAACGAGTCTTTTATTGGCAAGTATCGGAAAGTGCTTCGTGTTTGCCGTCCCGCAGAGGAAGTAAAAAGGAAAAAAGCGATTCGAGACATTTTCTGTTATTAATGTTTTGAAATATTAAGTTTGTATGAAATTTTTAGGGGCATTTCCCGAATGGGATACTTTATTCAATTACAAAAGTTGTGAATGGTTCAGTGATTTTTCTTGCGCTGGTCACAGCAATAAATCTCTTTATTCGTTTTATTTTGAAATAATAATTCGTTTGCTCAAATCCAGATCGATAATGATTAGATATATTTTTTTTTGAAAACGAAAAAACATAAATAAAACAGATAAAGATAAATTGAAAACAAATTGTATTTTTTGCTCATGGGAAGGAGATCAATCTTCCTTTGAAAATTAAGTAAATTTGACGGATTAAGTATATTTTTCTTTCCCTCGGTTGGCTTTTGTTGAGATGATTGATTGTTTGGTTTTGCAGGCGTTTTGATTTTTCGTTTTGTGTCTATGTGCGGAGGACCACTTACATCTTACAATGTGATATCTTGTATTTTACGAATTGTTCAAATTAGACTGCTATATCGGGTGCGGGTCACTATTCGTCTTTCTACCATTATCCATCGTACTCAGAGATACTTTCTCTCTCTCTCTTTTTTATTCAATGTTTTTGAACCTATATTGATGTTCCAAGATCTTTTTACTTCTGCCAGCTAGTGCCAGACATGGACACAGTTTTTATGTGCCACTGTCTCAGCTTCCTAAAATGATAGATAAGGTTATTGAGATAATTGAGGAGGCCAACAGCAAGAGGATTGCGAGTCGGGGGGAGTATGATTTGTCTCTGATTGGAACTTTCAATGCATACTCAACTCTTCTGATACTCATCCACACCGACACCACACTCCATCTACATTCCAGACTTGACACTAGTGCTTGCTTGTGCTCTCGGTCATCTCCATATTCCAATTCTCCAATTATTAATAGTTTTCAATTGGACTTATTCTCATGCACACATGCTCTCGTGAGCGGGTTCTGTATTCTTACTCTTAAAGGCATTTTTTTTCGCAATTTCCGCAAAAGTACGGAATTTTCGGTGCGCGATTGATACTCGCACTTGGTCGGCTTTTTTTTATCATAAATTTCCTAAGTTACCTTTTTAAAAGCTAGAAAGCATAGGTATAGGACTATAGGTACATAATATAAAAATATGTGTAAATAAAAAAAAAAATAGTTGGCGCAACAGGTCCGTAGGGACCCTAAGGCCTAGATTCTCACAAACATTCGTTTTGTGTTTGTTTTTAATTTTTGGGACAAATGAAAGGATTGTTTTCTTTCATATTTACATAATATGAACAATTCATTATAAATATATACAATTTTTCGTAATGAAAATACGTTTTATTTTGATTTTAAATTGAAAACAATTTAACAGAGATTTTTGGTTTTTTTCGCCCCCTTTGTCCCTCGTTTTCCCCTTTTTTATTTAAAAAGCTCTGCTCACTGCTCACAAGTGCTGTCCAAACTATGGATAACATTGGCTAGTACGGAGAGGCTAAGTAAATCGCTTGGTTGATGCCGATCAAAGATTGCTCTATTCACATAGCGAATAGAAAAGAAAAACAAAATTTCTGCATAATACATCAATTATAACAGGTATATAGGTACCTACATAATCCGATTCGAATTGTTCCTCTAAAATGCAAAATTTAAAGCTAACATAATATACTATTTATTAAGGATTAGGTACAACCTTGAATTTAAGCACTTGACATTCAGAAGTAAGTATCTGCAATACCTTCATGCCGAATAATGCCATTGAATTTATACCTACTATCGGTCCCTGTTTAATTCCGTCTACAAATATTTACCTGCATTTGAAGTCTTTGACAAAAATACAGATTAGCGTTAATTTAATCGAGAAAGCTTTCAGCCTGTTTATTTAAAATCTCATTTTAAGTAGGGACTATTTATTTATAACAGAGTGAAAATCCCTCGCATTTGCCAAAATCTGTTGGCTCGACATTCAATGCTTTCATGTGCCTTGCATAAAAAATGTAAGAAAGAAAATAGCCCTTGCTTTCTAATTACAGAAAGCGATTTTAAGGACGCAATTAAATGCTGTTTTCCGTCGATTTAAAAGCACCTTGGATACGAAATTAATTACTGTTTCATGATTTTCCTATAAAACAGTGCTTATTCGGCAGTTTCGTGGATTTAATTAAACTGCACTGAAACCGAACCTCGGCGATTAATTATGCCATCGGTGTTGAATGACGTTGTAAACATTTTAGACTCCTATTCCGAGTAGAAATAGCGTAAAATACCTAACTGCGTACAACGACTTTTCTAATGACTTCCACCCACTGTCTTTTAGCAGATAGTGCGTAAACGTGTACACATTCCATGCGGCATGGATGGAAACCATTTCACAGCCGGATTCCAATGTAAAGAGCTCATCAAATGGAATGCTTCTTTACATTTCAGACCGGAAGACGCATAGACGATCAATATAATCACCATTGTGACCATATGATACCGGCATACACACACACAGATTTTATGGTAAGCTGCACACCCTCGGGCAATCACACGCAAATCGACCGAGATATGCGAAATCAGCCTTTTCCTCTGCCTTTCGCCAACACGACCGACATGTGGGATTTCTTTAATGACATGGTTTTCGGATTTTTAGCCTCAATTCCAATGCCACAACCAAACATCGTCCTAGAATACTACCGCTAGGCACTAGGACCATTCCTTTTCCACAGCACACTATACCCACCTACTCGTATATAGATAGCATGCATTTTATGGCAACACATTTGCTTCATAAGGAGCAGCAGCATTTCAGCACACAACACAATCGCCTCATTCTCATTCATTTTCGGGTCAAGTACATCCAACAACCTGCTTCGTGCGGGAACAAGAACAAGGGTGCGACGACCGACACTATAATTCGTGGTCTTTGTTGCACCACAGGCAAAGAATAATGCTCTACACCATCGACACTGAGTGGTGAATGAGGAAGGACACCAGCGGCAACTGTTGAAATATCCTTCTCTTGAGTATATTCCAAGGCGAGGAGAAAGTCGGCAGCCGGCAGCCGGCAACAGCCGCATTTGTAAATACGACATTCGGTCAGCGTGTGTATTCACACACAGCCCTAAAACAAAATGTTTTCGAGTGCTCCAAAGGGGTTTTCTATTTTCTTTTTCGTGGTGTGATGGCAGTTGTGCCAGCAATCGATATTACTGACGAAAGTTGGCTTTTGTTGATTAAGTGGGTAAACTTTGCAGGATGCTGCCATACGAAAAAAGATGAGAGTGTATCCCTAGGCACTACACCACAGAATGCAAATCAATTCGATGACCGATACTGATGTCGATGTGTAGCCGAACCACACCGACACCAGCAGAGAGTTTCAATCTTCCCTAACGATGAGGTTCATAGCGCTCCTTCTCTGGCACGTACTTGAGGAATAATAAATAAAGCGGTCGTGTAGCATAATTGTAGCAATGAGCGCACAGATATTGTGTGGCAAATGCAATTTAGTGAAACTATGTTTCTGTTTTTATTATTTTTGTATGTGGGCTATTGGTGCGAGAGGAGTGCAGGCTTTTGCAGATAACCGAATGGAAACTGACAGGAGTAAAACAGTTGAATGATTATTTTCGGTTTGAATGGGACTTTTGCCTTAAGCGGTTTTGGGAAATTTTAGAGCAATCTTCGAAAGTGGGTTAAATGTGTGGACACACATTTGAGAGACCTCTAGCTGGAAGCCGAGCGAAAGTGAGAAATTTGGCAATTCGCCAAATGACAAGTACTTACTGAAGCGACTGCAATGATAATTACCGAGTTCGAAAGGACAAAGGTGTCGACCAATACGTATATAAATAGTGGCTCTTTTTAAATGTCATCAAAGTCCTCTCCTATGCAACTCAATACTGTGTTTAGAAAAGTTTCCTTGAACCGATTTTCTGTTGTTCTTGCAGAATTTGAAGCAGTCCGAGATCATTAGCTCTGAAGAGGTAATATAAAAGATTTTTCAATAAGAACAGGTCAATGTCGAAATTGAATTAAAGAAGCTATGTGTGAGGTTATAACAAATTTATGTATTTCATTTAAAAGGCCCATGTATCTATGCTATGGAATGTAACATCGTTCAAATGTCAGCCACGGTGCCACGGTGCCACGGATCCGAGTAGTCGAATTTTTAATGACTGCCGCATAGATCTGGCTGAATTTGAGCGATGGCATTGGTTAATTGCGGCATACTCGCAGAGATGTACGACTTCAGGAAACCCCACAAGAAAAAACTCTAGCGAGGTTAAATCGGACGATCTTGGTGGCCAATTCGCCACAACTGCAAGATATAACCATACATGTGTGGCATGTAGCCCCATACTGCTGGATTTCGCAGACAAAATTGGGTTCCTCTTCCAAACGCTTCGAAAGCCAGTCAACGAACAAATGGTGTTTTCTATGTATCAGTATCAGTTGGATCTTGAATGGGTCGGCCCAAGTCCTGTCGCCAAGTTGAAGTCTGCGATAGGCTGACCTCTTTTGCACACCGAGGAATGGATTGCTTCGGGTTCTCCTGCATACTTTCAGATTGCCTGACCGCAGCAATTTTCTCGGCCGATCTGGCATCCCTTTGAAGTACGAATGTCGGCTGGTTGCTTACCGAACCGGTTGTCTTAAATTTGGTCACCAAAGAGTGGACTTTAAAAGTCCATCGAGCGCAACAGCCGCAACGTTTGCACTGACAAACACTCAATTTAATTATGGAGTTTTATCATTTGGACGTGCTGCTCCATCGTGTAACTGCCATGGTGATTTGGCCTCAATAATAAACACAATATTAGAGAGATGCAACCAAAATGGGCGTCACTGGCTGCCAACATCACCTAACCCCGTACAAAACGTAAGTGCATAGATATTCTAATATATAAAAATCTCGTGTCACAGTTTTACTGTTTATACTCCTCCGAAACGACTCGACTGATTTTTTTAAATTTGTTGTGTATATTCGTGTTTGGTAGGTATGAGAATCGGTCGTAAAGAATATTTTATACCGCCAGATGATTGGGGTGTCCATGTCCACAACATTTTTGCTTTTTTGTATTTTCTTTAGATTTTGAATCAAACTATAACCCTAAATTTTCACCTGCCTACCCCAACCCAATACTCTTTTATCGCGATTTTAGTATTTTTGTAAGAACAATATCCGAATAATACAGTCGTCGAAAGATGGCGATACTTGCCCCTAATTGAACTTTCATCCACACATGCGGAACAAAGGACACGTGCACCACCTTGCCGCATTCTTCCGCACTCTATAATATAATTTTCTTCGGTGCGTTAATATTGGCCCATTGAATATGAAAAGTGTCCTTTTCGTTTCGTGATTCCAATTGCATTGGAGTGACTTGCTGTTGCGTTGCGTGCGGTCTATCTATAGAAATTGCATTGCGAAGAATAAGGTTAACGAACTGCATTTCGTTTCTGCACAATTTGAAATTGCAAATCGGCTCAGTAGTAACGAAACGTAGTAACGGAAAGCGTTTGAGTCTAGGCCTAGCTTCTCACAACCATTCGTTTTGTGTGAGTTTTTCATTTTTGGGACGAATGGAAGGGATCTATAATTTTATGCCGAGTCCAAACGGCTAATTGAGAAGCTTCTTCATGACAGTTATGCTCTCGGAAGTTTGTTAGACGTTCGCGAACGTCATGCGATGTGGCGCATGAAAAAACCTTAAGTTGAAATTTGAGTTTTTATTTCGCACGTTTTGGTATTGGCGACATGCAGATTCAGCAATTTCGTAGTACAAAGATGTTGATGTTCTGATTAAAAGAAAAACTCAAATGAACTCAAAATTTATAGGCCTATTATCGTTAGCGAGTCGAATTATTCGCGTAAATCGAGTCAGTTGTCGAAACACTCGCCTTGTACGATTATGGTCGGCGAATTAATTCATTCGCCTAGAAATCAAAGGCTACCTATATAATAAAAATGAAAATGACAGCACCAAAACGACAATTCGAACATTTATGTCAACAAAAAAGGAATTCAAAATAAAAAATTTGTGTGCCTTAAATATTAAATATTCTTTATTGGATTTTTTTGGAGCTCCAAATTGTACCAACCCTTTGGCTATTACTGGGTTTTGTTCAATATGTATGTAGAAATATGAATTGAATGTGTTTTATAGGTTTTTCTTGAATTTTCATTCATTTCTCTAGCTCATAAGTTACATTCGCCTCAGGTTTCACCAAATAATTTCGTTCGCCAAAAATTGAAGTTTTAGGCGAACGATATTTCATAAATTCGCAAACCGCAATAAGGCGACTTTAAATTCGCCAGCGGTTTGACAGTTCAGGCGAATGAATTTTGTTCAATTCGCTAACCATAATACAAATAAGTCACATTCGCCTTTTTTTTTGTTCGACTCGCTAACGATAATAGGGGCATTAAAGAATAATAAAGTTCAATCTTTACAAACTTTTAGTGCGTTAGGGGTTTTATTTTTTCGTAATGTTCCAAGTAGCGTCAAGTTGGTAGTTGTAGGAAACTCAGCTAAATCAACGTTAGTGAAAGAGCTGTCTATGGTTATACCCATGCCGGAACTAAATTAAGGCTGGGACAAATCGACTATTTGAAATTACCCATTGTGACCTGCAAAATATTTAGTGTGACGGTTAAAATTCAATATTCGTATAAGGCCAGCAATAATTGGCGACCTGCTGCGACCTTGAAGGATCGTTGCCTTGATGTAGTGTTGCATTGGGTAGACTGATTTCCCATCCATAAGCAAAACAAATGCTCAACGACAGCTGCCAACCTCAGACAAAACGCATGTCCTTTATTTAAAAACACTACATCCTCTCAAGATGTTCCTGCTCTTACTTTCCAAAAGAAAATCACCACACAAATAGTAACACTTAATTATCTCATATATGTATCAATATAGGCAAATGGAAATAGTTAAGAACTACTTTCACTGCCTTAAACACAACATTATTCGCTATGATATTTATTTTTGTTTTGCTGCGAAGATTGTGCAGGCTGTATGCAATGATGTTATCAATTTATTTCCCAAAATTTTGTATAAAAGCCAGGTCACTATAATTAATGGTAGAATTTCTACCACTGGGCTTACTATTATAATCTATCGACTTCTAAAATTATGATATATTATGTCAAACTGTCAAAATTCTCACACATATTTTCAAGTAATTGTCTATTTTAGCACAATACAGATATATTATTGACGTAGAAAAATAGTAAAGAAGCCTCTTTTCTAACCAATGGAGGTGGAAACTTGACAACTTGCAGCTTCATGGTAATTAAATTGTAGGTACTTATGATAATGGTTATAAGATAATTACTGCCACGCCAAGTGCTTTAACTTTTCTTATTATAATTTTACTTCTGACTCACTTCTGAGTTTTAAGATATCCCGCTACCTAATAAAAGAAACAAGCAACCAACCAAAATTTGTATGAACCAGAAAGTTTGGTGCGACCCAGTTGTGCCCTTTGTTCTTTCAAAATCTATTTTCATTCCCACGAAAACTGGCTTATTCCGACCTTGACTTCTTTGAAATTCAATCCTTATTTTCCCCGCTCATTAATTTTTGTTACAGATCCATATTATCTTTCGAAAGAATTATCGAATTTCAACCTCATGACTTCCTTTCTATGGAGCTCACAAATTGCTACAGTTACAGCCAATAGCGAAGAAGGATCAGCCAACAACAACATCAAAGAGATTTATTAATTGAAATACACTTTACGTCACTGGCTTGTATCGATCTGTTTATATGTCAAGCAAAAGGTATTTCCCGCATAAGGGCGCATTAAAACCTGTATAATATATTTTGGCAAAAGACCTTCCTCCGCTGATTCACACATACAGCCGAAATACGCGCTCCGGATGTGCTGGTACGGAAAAAGCCCATTAAGATACGTTAAATCTTTATCACCCCCTGCAGTAGGTAAGTAGGTATATCTTTTTAACACTACGGCACAGCAAGGTTGTGAAAGATACAGCAGAAGTAAGTTCTCTGCCAAAGAGGAAAACGCTTAAAGTTTTTCGCTGATGTCTCTGACGCAAAAGAAACACTCTAAGTGTACACAAAACTGATTTGATTGCGAGCCTAATTCAAATCGCACCTAAGATACCTTTTGCTAAATTTTATGACTCAGCGTTTTTATACCTTGCAATTACGCGTCTACTTAATAAGATTCGTAATCACTTGTTATTTTTAGGTCTGTAGGTTCCTTTCCTATTTAATATCCAAAGAGCAATAGTAATCGGCTGTCTTGGGATTTGTTTTTTCATTTTCATTTCCCATTGGGACAAACGTAGGCAGGCACAAATTCCTTACAATTACAACGCGACAGATTGAAATACCAATTTTGAAATGAAATTATATATATATGTACCAGATCATGAATATCACCTCGCCAATGGTATCGCAACAATATTTTTGCGTGGAGCCGGTTTGGTCTTTGTTATAGTTGCTCTTCCGGTAGTCATAAATACGGTCATAGCAATTCTTTTGACAAAAGTTTCATTTTCTTTCACACGTTCATTTTTACGCCTCCATCATTATTAAATCAGGCCCTGTGGATTGACACAACGCCATCAGAAACCACACAATTGTTGCCACACAATCAACTACAAGTATACAAGAATGAAAGGTGCGATGAAAGTCGCAATCCTGCGATACTTCACAAAAGAAGGATATTTTATTATTGTCGTTACTCTTCGACGGATAACGTTTTTTTTTTACATTTTTTATTTCCCTCACGTGTTGGATCAATATTGTCAAAAGAATATTTTTTTATCGCTGACTACTGTAAAAATGCTAAAAAGGACGTGGGAATATCGAAAAATACTGTTGATGCCATATCAGGATATGATGGGATTGTGAAAAAGACTTAGCCCCACAACGCGTAGATGTATTGCGTCACGATGATGTTTTTGTGTATCACCTAGGAATCAAGATGTAAGGGCGGTATAATAAATCATTCGTTTGGTATTATAATAATTTTATGTAACTTATAAACCCTTCGAAGCATGTCAAGGGAGTTTTCTTTTGTAAGTGTTAATATAGTTTTCAAAGTAGGAAAATGCCGTGCTGTGACAAATGACAAAAAAAAATATTCAGGAGATAATTAAGTCTCAAGCGTTGGATGTGTTCCAGTTGGGTGGTGATTTTAAGTTAAGTTGCTTTATGGATTATACAAGGTGTGGTTTATTTTTTTAATAACTTTCGGCATTGTTAATATATTGTTATATAATATTTCCATCTTTTACTTTCTATTGCAACAGACAATTTTACTGGGCTACTTTTTCTCTGGCATTATCTTCCACAAAAGATAATGTTAGAGACTCGAGCTAGGTATGACTAGAAAGATATGAAAGATATAGACATATATTCAGTTCTTAGAAAGCCTTTTAAAAAAACGGACCTCTCTTTAATCTTTAGCCTATTGCCTTGTTTGGAAATTAATAAATTATAATAAAGTAAACTATAAAGTATATTGTATTGCTTTTCCTTTTTAAGAAAGAAATAAAATAAAATAAAATTCATATATATAAACTATATAAACATTCTCTATATACAATGCTTCCGGTTGTCAGTGAGGGATTTTATATGTCTTAAACAACCGTTTATCAACCAACTTATAGTATGTTAATATGTCATATGCCCACAAAATTTGGCAACAAGAGAAAACAAGTGATTTTACTTTTATCATTTTTCTGAAGGAATCTTGATGTTTTACCTACAGGGTGCGTCGACATAACTTCTTTTTTTGAAATGCGATCCTCATGCTTGTAACTGGGACAAGTTGACAAGCGTTGTTTTAAATATTTTGTTTGCCTTTCAGGTCAGTCGCCAACGCCATCATTTGCGAACAGTGATGAGTTAGGAGCGCGAGTAATATGTACAAACAAGAAATATTATGTACAATAACATTTACAGCTAATCAGCACAATAACACAACGTTAACAGCTACTGAAAATTGGACTATCACTTTTATGTACATGGCTTAGGCTACATTGATTTTGATTTACGGGCTTTTGAATAAAGGCCATTGTTTGTTAAAATAAATTGTTTGTTTTTTGTTTTCTGTTTTGTGTTCGATCGCTGTTGGCCGCTCATAACTCGCGCATTTATTGTCGAGTCCTTCTTTTCAAGCTTCAATGTATTCCCATTGAGCAATGCCTCTTACTCAAAATCACAGTATGCTGTGTTTGTTAATCCAAGGTTTTATGAACAAATTATCCACCTAACTGTGTACAACAAAACTTAAGTTTAAGATATGCATCTATACATGCTAAAAAAAAATACGGAAAATGAGACTCAAAAAATGGGTTTAATTGAGCTTTGTAAAAACTTAGCAATGCTTGCCGTTTTCGCGTGCTGTAGAAAGCAAAAGAGTTTTCCATAATTCGTAGATATTGTAAACTCGTACATTTAAAGCTCTGGTTAACTACCGTTATATGGGTTTTAGATTTTTTAAACGCAAATTCTAAGTTGGTCGATAACGTCACTTTTACTAGGTTGAGAGTTTTGCCCCTCATGAAGATTTGCTGCAGTTTGAAAAAGTTGACATATTTGTTGATATATTCCCTTTTAGTTGAAAGTTGTTAGAAGAACCTCAAAGTATATACCTAAGTAATTGAATATTTCCATTTTGCACTCTAACCACTGAGATATGTCGAGCTTTTATAATACCTGGCTTGAATCAAGATTAGCTGCTCACACTTTCGCCCTCGAAACTATGTTTCTTCAGATGGACAACCTTCCTGTTAACATTTCTTTCCTTTTGGGTCGTCGAATTTTTGTTTTTTTTTTTCAAGCCCATTTGCAAAAAGTTACGCTAAAGTCACAATTTCACGGCCACGTCCATAATTCGAAAAAAAGAAAGTGCAAGTGGAGAGATCATCACACAATAGCTCAAAATTTTTAAATCATATCAAAGACGGAAGTGCGTCTCGTTTTAAATTCCTAAGGCTTAAAACTTAAAAAAACCCAAATTTTAAATAACGGATAACGCATCTATTTTAAATTAAGTTTATGGGAAGTTAACGACACAAAATCTTGATCTTAAAATGAACGTATAGGGTGTAGGTACATTTAGTTCTTAAAACCATATCCACTTACTTATCTAGTCCAGTGAGATCTGTAAAATAAGCTGCAACGACACGATTTTCACTCAGGTTTATACTGGTTATACCAAAAGCTGTTATGTTCCAGGACGCCATAAAAAAGGGATGTTTAGACAATTGATGATGGTAGCATAGTTAAATGAGGACATTCAAGCGTGGCATAGTTACGCTTCCCCAAAGAATACAAATCTTTTCCGTTTCCTAGGAACTTGGCTCCGTCAAGGCGGTTCCAATATAATATATCTTTGTAAGTTGATTAAAGTAATGTTCCGAAGCATCGAAACAGCATTACTATCCAATCTCATAACCATTGGGGATCCTATGACGTATAGAACTTCTCAAGACCGTCTATATACATAGCGCTCACAGTTTCTTCTTCTACAAGGCCCCCTTGTTCTTCTGTTAGCAAGTTATTTCCCGTAGTATACATTCCCTAAATGGCAGGCTTCCATAATTATATCTTTTCAAAATAAAAAGAGCCTTCAAAAACAAATTAATCGAATTCTCTCGGTAGCCAATTTTAACTTACCTAATTTTGTTTTATTAGTATCTTTTCTGATTTCGGTTACTAACCATAAAGAAAAAAAAACTGACCACCTGGACATCATTTTCCTTGGTTGATAATTGCCTCGTAGAACCATTCACTAAAATATTCAGCTTATAGAAGTATAGTTTAAATCTGGTGAACGAACCATCGACAGTATATCCCATCACAAACACATTCTGGTTTTTCCCCATCAGAGATTATTGTTTATCTTTCGGCAGTCCGTATAAGTTGGAATGGAATGTTTGTGATTCTTTTCCACAAATTTCGAAGGTCTACATTAAAAACAAATATACCGCTTGGGTATACCTAACTCACTAACCATAGCCAGCTTTCGTACCACAAACAACTTTTTTTCATGGCACCCTATGAAAATAAGTGTTCTCCACAATGACGGCTGTTTGTTAGTTTTAGCAAAACAAATATGCCCAGTACGAGTCAGTGGCGATTCCTGGTCTTAAGCATTGGGTTAGCTACGTGCTCACTTCTCACAAAAAAAAAAACAGTGCACTCCGGGAGTGCCGACAGAAGTGAAAACTTGAACAACTCTACGTGTATTTTTTGAATCGTCAGGCAATATTTTGTTGTGCAGGAAATACTTTTAAATGAAGTGTTTTCTAGTTCATTACTATAAACTACTACTACAAAAACCATAGGTACTACCTACAATTTTCATTTTCGTTTAATGCGCTATTGTATACCTACATGAAAAATAAAGCATACTAGCTAATACCAGCGACTTTATCTGCGTAGAATTAGTATTTCGAGTAACTCATAAAAATATTTATATCAATCGGGTCTAAAATTTTCAATATTAGGACAACTGTCAACAAAACTGTTTTGAAATAACATAACAGCGCTTCTTACTATCCGATTTCCCCACAAAATTTTGAAAATTCCTTCTTAGATTCCTATGGCTGTAACTCTCTTCCATAAACTAACTATTAAATTTAAAAGTAATTTTTCGCCAAAATCAACAAACGAAAACAGATTCAATAATAATTATAGGAACAAAAACATTTTATTTGAGCGAATGAATTTTTTCCTTTATTATTATTTATATTGATTACATTCGTTATTATGCGATTTGTAGAATATGAACATGTATTCGTTGTGAAATAAAACAACGAATTTAAACTCTCAGAACGCATCCATCAGCAGACAGAAATCACCAAACACACAAACTATCAGTCAGTGTTCTTAGACGTCTCTCTTTATTTTTCCCACGAAGTGTGTTCATTTTCCTTTTTCACTAAATTTAAATTAAATAAAAGTAAAATTTGTATTGTTCGGACAAAAATCACACTTAATTAATCTTCAGTATAAAAATCGCAGTTTGTTAACACTTTAATGATTATTTTTTGGTACTAGAAATTGTTGCTACAGGCAAATCTTCTTTTTCTGTGCATTTAGTGCGTTTATATTCATGGTCAACAAAAAGTTTTTCGAAAATATTAAATTCCCTCAAAAAGGTAGAGGTACAACGATGTAGGAACACGCTGAATTCACACGTATTCACAGATAGTAAATTGCGAGCGGGAGGGAGGGGCTTATATTGAAAAAAATTGCGGTGGGATGTGGGAATCGGTGAGACGTAGTAAAGCTGGCGGTCTATTTTATACTTAGTTTATGCTCTCTTCGGCCGTTGACTCTCTTTCGTGGCGGCTATTGTGCTACGGCTACGGCGCTACGACCTACGTGAAGTTAGCGCGCACTTTTTCTAGAATGAAAAACGTGAAATGCATTTCGATAGACATTCGTTTGTAGTTGTTTGTAGTGAAATTTTTTTCGTTTGTAGTTCAACCGTTAGAAAGTTAGAAGCATTAGAAAAAAATTTCAGCGCGCACTTTTGAGCTTTTGAAATGAAAACTAGCCAGTTGCATTCGAAATCGTTTGTAGTTGTTTGTAGTGAAATTCTTTTTTCCCAAAAATGTCTCATTTCGGAGATATAAGGACATTTGTGTTTCCATCTATAACTCCGAATTTCCATTAGACAGAATTTTTCGGAAATTACTGTTGCATTAAGCACATCCCAACTTAAATAACTGCATTTAAAATTTTTTAATTCACTCAAGCGTTACTTAATAAAACGCAATTAAAGTCAAAAAATGCATCATTTCACGTTTGCATCCATTGTATCGATTTCCCAACAACAACAAACCAACGGTAAACACATTTCCGCAAAGCATTCATCCGTGTCCATCGATATGAGTCATAATTTGTCAATTAGCAACAACAACCAATCAATAAATCCCGATTTTATCCAAGAATTTTTTCTATTCCTTTGAATAACCTTGAAAAACGACCACTTTTAAACAATTTATAGCAACAAAAACATATATTTTACAAACTCTGTACTCCTGGCTATCTAATCCAATTCAAATGATTTGGTTTTATCACAAATAACAAGATTTTGATGCAACTTATGCAAACAGTAGTTTTTCATATAAACTCATATCAATATTTCGGTTATTAAGCAACTCAAAGTAGTGAAATCTATTTTTTTCTAATGCTTTCTATTAGATGCTTCTAATGGAATAAAAAAATGTGATCTTTTTTTCATAGATAACGGTTTATTCAAAATATAAGAAAATGGGTGAAATCTTCCGCGCAACCCGATTTAAGGGGGCGGATATTTCAAATGCTGGACAACTACAAACGACAAAAACTGGTTAGTTGGTAGAAAGCATGTATGCTCTATCTAATAAAACCAAAAATAGCAAATTTGTTCCAACCAAAGAGAATTTATATGCAATTTAAGCGGTCGACCTAAAACCCTCGTTATCTCCGAAACGGTATAAAGCCAAGTGATGAAATTTACTATTTTCAACAGTTTCCCACCTAACCAATCTAATAAAACACAAATTGTATCCATCCGCCTAACGGTTTATGATTTATATCAAATTTAAGCGAAATTGAAACTTAATTTTTTTTGTGAAGTTAGCGCGCACTTTTTCTAGAATGAAAAATGTGAAGTGCAGTTCGATAGACATTCGTTTGTAGTTGTTTGTAGTGAAATTATTTTCGTTTGTAGTTCAACCGTTAGAAAGTTAGAACCATTTGAAAAAAAAATTTCCAATCCCTTAAATCCGTGTTATCTCCGAAACCGTAGCAAGCAGAGTGATAAAATTTTCTGTATTTGAAAGTATCAACTTCACTAATCTAATAAAATTCAAATTGCGTCAATCGGCGTAACGGTTTATGATTTATTTGAGATTTAAGCAAATTCAGACCCCAATTTAAGGGGCTTATTACTCAAAAACTGTTGAACTACAAACGATGAAATTCTACATATCTATTCTATACACCCTTCTTTACCTCTGATATAAAATAGAAGACAATCCCCATTAGAGAAAACTTTTTATTCGCAATTTAAGGGAAGCCTTAAATGGACTCAGTCGCTTATGGTCTCATTTCACTCATTTTTAAGCGATTCGATAAAACCGTAACCGTTAGTGGAAAATTAGTTTTGATGACTTTGTTAGAAAGAGAAGGGTAGTTTCATTGGAAAAAAACATATTTCAAGCTTCAAAGCGTTTTAGGAATGGAAATATCGAATCGCTTAAAAATGAGTGAAATGAGACCATAAGCGACTGAGTCCATTTAAGGCTTCCCTTAAATTGCGAATAAAAAGTTTTCTCTAATGGGGGTTGTCTTCTATTTTATATCAGAGGTAAAGAAGGGTGTATAGAATAGATATGTAGAATTTCATCGTTTGTAGTTCAGCAGTTTTTGAGTAATAAGCCCCTTAAATTGGGGTCTGAATTTGCTTAAATCTCAAATAAATCATAAACCGTTACGCCGATTGACGCAATTTGAATTTTATTAGATTAGTGAAGTTGATACTTTCAAATACAGAAAATTTTATCACTCTGCTTGCTACGGTTTCGGAGATAACACGGATTTAAGGGATTGGAAATTTTTTTTTCAAATGGTTCTAACTTTCTAACGGTTGAACTACAAACGAAAATAATTTCACTACAAACAACTACAAACGAATGTCTATCGAACTGCACTTCACATTTTTCATTCTAGAAAAAGTGCGCGCTAACTTCACAAAAAAAATTAAGTTTCAATTTCGCTTAAATTTGATATAAATCATAAACCGTTAGGCGGATGGATACAATTTGTGTTTTATTAGATTGGTTAGGTGGGAAACTGTTGAAAATAGTAAATTTCATCACTTGGCTTTATACCGTTTCGGAGATAACGAGGGTTTTAGGTCGACCGCTTAAATTGCATATAAATTCTCTTTGGTTGGAACAAATTTGCTATTTTTGGTTTTATTAGATAGAGCATACATGCTTTCTACCAACTAACCAGTTTTTGTCGTTTGTAGTTGTCCAGCATTTGAAATATCCGCCCCCTTAAATCGGGTTGCGCGGAAGATTTCACCCATTTTCTTATATTTTGAATAAACCGTTATCTATGAAAAAAAGATCACATTTTTTTCTTCCATTAGAAGCATCTAATAGAAAGCATTAGAAAAAAATAGATTTCACTACTTTGAGTTGCTTAATAACCGAAATATTGATATGAGTTTATATGAAAAACTACTGTTTGCATAAGTTGCATCAAAATCTTGTTATTTGTGATAAAACCAAATCATTTGAATTGGGTTAGATGGCCAGGAGTACAGAGTTTGCAAAATATATGTTTTTGTTGCTATAAATTGTTTAAAAGTGGTCGTTTTTTAAGGTTATTCAAAGGAATAGAAAAAATTCTTAGATAAAATCGGACTTTATTGATTGGTTGTTGTTGCTAATTGACAAATTATGACTCATATCGATGGACACGGATGAATGCTTTGCGGAAATGTGTTTACCGTTGGTTTGTTGTTGTTGGGAAATCGATACAATGGATGCAAACGTGAAATGATGCATTTTTTGACTTTAATTGCGTTTTATTAAGTAACGCTTGAGTGAATTAAAAAATTTTAAATGCAGTTATTTAAGTTGGGATGTGCTTAATGCAACAGTAATTTCCGAAAAATTCTGTCTAATGGAAATTCGGAGTTATAGATGGAAACACAAATGTCCTTATATCTCCGAAATGAGACATTTTTGGGAAAAAAGAATTTCACTACAAACAACTACAAACGATTTCGAATGCAACTGGCTAGTTTTCATTTCAAAAGCTCAAAAGTGCGCGCTGAAATTTTTTTCTAATGCTTCTAACTTTCTAACGGTTGAACTACAAACGAAAAAAATTTCACTACAAACAACTACAAACGAATGTCTATCGAACTGCATTTCACGTTTTTCATTCTAGAAAAAGTGCGCGCTAACTTCACGTAGGTGGCGCTACGGGCATTATGATTATGAATGAAAGATTATTTTTCCCTGAATCATAGTTTGTACACAACTGCGTAGTTGAAATTGTATGTGTAAGATTGGTTGAGTGTGTGAACAGCAAGAGGTAAATATACTACTACAGAAACAGAAATAATAATAGAGTGGATGGATGGATGGATGGACTTTTTTAAACACAAAAATTGCAATCTATTGCTTAAAACGTAAATTTACAAAGCATGCAAATAATTGGTATTCTTAAAAATGAATACCAGTGAAACTTATGAAACGCACACCCGATTGCCCCGCAAATTTTAGAAATAGAATTCTGTCTGAAATTACTTCAGCATGGCAAAGGCAAACACACTTCCCCACATTAACATACATACTGAGTCGTCAAAAGTGGTTGGCAAATGGCAACGCGAACACTGGTATCACACACACACTTGTAGGTAAATTCTCTTAAGGCGCGTTTTGCCATTGTATATAAACATTAGTTGGCAGTTGGGCAAAACAAATCTCTTAAGTTGTCTGAGATGGCGTCATCGTTGCCAACTTGAAAAAAAGATGTCTTTTTCAAAAGGAATTCCTAAATTTCTTTTTTTTTTTTAAAGTGGAACAGTAAATCAAAAATTAAACAAAAATATAGAAAAAATAAACAAAAACAATTTTTTTTATGTAACAAACAGCTTTCAAATTTGTTTCCAATTTCATTCAACTTACTTGAAGTGGAAGCTGGATTGATGAATGAAATTGGAAACAAATTTTAAAACTGTTTGTTGTTTAATAGGCCTATTATGGTTAGCGAGTCGAATTATTCGCGTAAATCGAGTCAGTTGTCGAAACATTCGCCTTGTACGATTATTGTCGGCGAATTAATTCATTCGCGTAGAAATCAAAGGCTACCTATATAATAAAAACGAAAATGACAGCACCAAAACAACAATTCGAACATTTATGTCAACAAAAGAGGAATTCAAAATGAAAAATTTGTGTGCCTTAAATATAAAATATTCTTTATTGGATTTTTTTGAAGCTCCAAATTGTACCAACCCTTTGGCTATAGCTGGGTTTTGTTTCATATGTATGTAGAAATATGAATTGAATGGGTTTTATACGTTTTTCTTGAATTTTCATTCATAAGTTACATTCGCCTCAGGTTTCACCCAATAGTTTTGTTCGCCAAAATTTTAAGTTTAGGCGAATGATATTTCATAAATTCGCAAACCGCAATAAGGCGACTTTAAATTCGCCAGCGGTTTGACAGTTCAGGCGAACGAATTTTGTTCAATTCGCTAACCATAATACAAATAAGTCACATTCGCTTTTTTTTTTGTTCGACTCGCTAACGATAATAGGGGCATTAAAATTAGTTTTTGTTTATTTTTTCTATGAGTGTGTTTAAATTTTTGATTTAGGTTCTATTTCACTTTACAGAAAAAAAAAAGATATTTTAGGCATTCTTTTATTGAAAAAGGCATCTTTTTCAAGTTTAGCAGTTTTTCGTTAAAAAAGGCTGGCAACGATGCCGCTGATCTGACAACTTAAGAGAATTGTTTTTCCCAACAAATGTTTATATACAATGGCCCAACGCGCCTCAAGAGTCTTCACGAACACTGGTGTCGGCAACATTGGTTACACAACATTGGTGTCGCGAGTTCAATGGTTTTATCCCATATCAAAAGTGCCCCAACGCGCCTAAAGAAGTTATCACTTCAAAAAAAAAACAAACAAAAGCGCACTCTCATATTCCAAAAGCACGACAAAATTGATTATTATGTATTCACTCATATTTATAATCCACGCAAATATAAAATTATAGATCGCACTTTACTTTTGGTATGGACTTCAATAAGAATATTACCTAATTCAGTCAAATAAGAACACAACGACACATTCTTACTGCAATTTGACTAGAAAGAGAAACACACAGAAGTACAAAAAAAAGATAACGCGCAAAATATACCTGCTTGCTTACACTTACACTTTACTTTCAAGTTTTATCGCATTTGTTTGCGCTTACCCTTCCGTATATTTTCCTGTGCTTTGCTTACGACTGGGAGAGGTAGTCAAATTCCACACTTATACAGATTGTAGGAAATTCGGTAGCGCAATTTTTTACGCTAAAATGCTACAAGCAGGAGACTTTTCTATGGGAGTTTTAGATTGTGTGTGTGCGTGCAGGCAGGGAATTTGCGGTATCGCAAGTTGTAACGCTAAGGAGTATTTCAAGTGAAACTTATTGCGTGGGAGTATTGTGTTGTGTGTGTTTAGGCAAATATTATTTGTAAATGATAGTTTTGTTATTTAGTATGTCATTGATTATTGCAATTATTAATCTTCATAATTACTTTAACCTCGTTATTTTCTGTATTTTGCGTATATGTATTTCAATTTATTTTCTTGGTTTAGCGCCGCTAAACTAGCTAACTGAGAGGAATCGCCCCTGGTACGAGTACCTATAGAAAATGTTTTGTCAGCTTTGCCTTATATACACTTAGGGCATCAACCGTCAAATAAAATTAAACTTTACCAGTAAATAGAGACGACAACCGATGAATCTCAATTACACTCTTATAGTCGAGGTAATAATGAATAAGTTTTATTACTTAATCGCCCATTCGAACTAGCACACATCCTACAACTAACTTGTCGGCCTCATGAACAACCGACCATTTAATGTAATCCCCACTCAAATGGATCATTAACCGAAACTCTCTCAATTAAGTCGAAAACTTCGTCACTTTTAGTGGCCCGTGTCAATGTCATAAATATCCAGTTGACCGCCTTCGACTTAGCGGCTGATGCTGTTAAAAGGCCCCCCCTCTTGGTGGTAACGAATTTTCAGGACGCTTTTATTGGTGCGCAATGTTTTATAGCTAAAAGGTCCTTCGACTCTACGTCCTGCAACAAAAAAAAAAAGCAAAGCAAAGTGTTAAACAATGCGTGCCCCATAAAACAAACACACACACGAAGCCTAACGAAAACAAAAAAACGAACAGAACCGGAACAACATGGATACATGAATACATAAAATTAAACTGTATAAATAATTTCCACATCATTGGTTGCCAAATATTGGTTATGGCGTTCATGTGTTCACATTCAATAAAAATGAATTATATGCATGGGGGCTGCGACGGTTGACCTGGGAGAAGGGTGTCCTTTCGTGAGTCTAAGCAAATCAAATTCGACAGACTTGTGGTTTATTGTAATGCTACTGCGATTATTCGTCCTTGCCAGTCAGTAAACACAGGGAATATTGCAGATTTCCCTATTATGGACGGACTATAAGGTAATGCCATCCTTGCTAGTTTTTGACCCGGCTTCCCTTTCTTGATACACTGCGGCTGGGGGCCACTTCTGTAGAGCATAGGTACACAAATTACCAAATAGGGAGGATCAGTTTCCGGTGTCAATCGATGGAAGGATGTCTATGTGTGGACAGCAAATTCAATATCAGATTTTCCCTCGGTCGGATTTAGTGGTCTGGCGATGTTCACCAATATTTCCATTTGAATACGTTATCATTCTGGTAGAATACAATAATAATATTAATATAGCAAGTAGAGCAGTCCAGCTTACGCACGTAACTGTGTGTGTGTGTATAGCACCCCAATTCAGTACACACGATTAGTTTAATTGAATCCTTGTGGATGGGGATAGCGGCTGTGTATTTGATGAAATTCCTTGTATTTTGCTGATTTTGCATATAGATAGCCATTATAGATTACTCCGGTTTATTTTTGTTTGTCCTTTTGCGTTGCTTCGATGGCGAGTGTCAGAGTTCGCTCGCTTTTGCTGACGACTTCCACGACGACAACATCAACAACAACAGCACTCTGATGATGTTGATAGGGGACGAAATAATGATGTAGAATGATTTATCGGAATTCACTTGAACAATGCACGGACATTTCAATAGGCCCAGCACAGCGAAAATGCAAATGTCCGGAAGCGATGTTGTGATATTGTTTTAAAAATCTGCCTCATTTCTGTTTCCAATTTTAGCTTGTTAGATAGTTTTTTTTTAAGACCACCGATAATAAAGTACGACGTTTTGTGCATCCCCTTTCGGATCCATTACCATTTGCACATGGGTAATGATATATCCGGTTGGTATGTGGTTCATACCCATACAAAGGGACCTACGTGAAGTTAGCGCGCACTTTTTCTAGAATGAAAAACGTGAAATGCAGTTCGATAGACATTCGTTTGTAGTTGTTTGTAGTGAATTTTTTTTCGTTTGTAGTTCAACCGTTAGAAAGTTAGAAGCATTAGAAAAAAATTTCAGCGCGCACTTTTGAGCTTTTGAAATGAAAACTAGCCAGTTGCATTCGAAATCGTTTGTAGTTGTTTGTAGTGAAATTCTTTTTTCCCAAAAATGTCTCATTTCGGAGATATAAGGACATTTGTGTTTCCATCTATAACTCCGAATTTCCATTAGACAGAATTTTTTTGAAATTACTGTTGCATTAAGCGCATCCCAACTTAAATAACTGCATTTAAAATTTCTGAATTCACTCAAGCGTTACTTAATAAAACGCAATTAAAGTCAAAAAATGCATCATTTCACGTTTGCATCCATCATATCGATTTCCCAACAACAACAAACCAACGGTAAACACATTTCCGCAAAGCATTCATCCGTGTCCATCGATATGAGTCATAATTTGTCAATTAGCAATAACAACCAATCAATAAAGCCCGATTTTATCCAAAAAAAATTTCTATTCCTTTGAATAACCTTAAAAAACGACCACTTTTAAACAATTTATAGCAACAAAAACATATATTTTGCAAACTCTGTACTCCTGGCTATCTAACCCAATTCAAATGATTTGGTTTTATCACAAATAACAAGATTTTGATGCAACTTATGCAAACAGTAGTTTTTCATATAAACTCATATCAATATTTCGGTTATTAAGCAACTCAAAGTAGTGAAATCTATTTTTTTCTAATGCTTTCTATTAGATGCTTCTAATGGAATAAAAAAATGTGATCTTTTTTTCATAGATAACGGTTTATTCAAAATATAAGAAAATGGGTGAAATCTTCCGCGCAACCCGATTTAAGGGGGCGGATATTTCAAATGCTGGACAACTACAAACGACAAAAACTGGTTAGTTGGTAGAAAGCATGTATGCTCTATCTAATAAAACCAAAAATAGCAAATTTGTTCCAACCAAAGAGAATTTATATGCAATTTAAGCAGTCGACCTAAAACCCTCGTTATCTCCGAAACGGTATAAAGCCAAGTGATGAAATTTACTATTTTCAACAGTTTTCCACCTAACCAATCTAATAAAACACAAATTGTATCCATCCGCCTAACGGTTTACTATTTATATCAAATTTAAGCGAAATTGAAACTTAATTTTTTTTGTGAAGTTAGCGCGCACTTTTTCTAGAATGAAAAATGTGAAGTGCAGTTCGATAGACATTCGTTTGTAGTTGTTTGTAGTGAAATTATTTTCGTTTGTAGTTCAACCGTTAGAAAGTTAGAACCATTTGAAAAAAAAATTTCCAATCCCTTAAATCCGTATTATCTCCGAAACCGTAGCAAGCAGAGTGATAAAATTTTCTATTTTCGAAAGTGTTCCACTTCACTAATCTAATAAAATTCAAATTACGTCAATCGGCCTAACGGTTTATGATTTATTTGAAATTTAAGCAAATACAGACCCCAATTTAAGGGGCTAATAACTCAAAAACTGTTAAACTACAAACGATGAAATTCTACATTTCTATTCTATACACCATTTTTTACCTCTGATATAAAAAATAAGACAATCCGTCTAACAGACAACTTTTTATTCGCAATTTAAGGGAAGCCTCAATCGCTTAAAAGTGGGAAAAATGGGCACATTTTTAAGCGATTCGATATTTCCATTGCTAAAAGGCTATGAAGTGTCAAATATGTTTTTTTCCAATGAAACTACCCTTCTATTTCTAACAAAGTCATCAAAACTCATTTTCCACTAACGGTTAAAGTTTTTTTCGCAATTTAATTTTTGATAAATTCGGTTTAGATACCCATTTAAGCAACCCGATAACTCAAAAACTGTTTAACTACAAACGATGAAAATTTACATTTCTAATATACACACACTGTTTATTACATGCTATAAAACACAAGGTTGACCGCACGACTGGGTACATTTTATTCGCAATTTAAGGGAAGCCTAAAATGGTCACAATTGCCCATTTTTAAGCGATCCGATATTTCCATTTCTAGGAAGCTGTAAAGGGTGAAATATGTTTTTTTTTCAATGAAACTACCAATCCCTTTCGAACAAAGTCATAAAAAGTCATTTGCCACTACCTACCATTTTTTTTTCCCAATTAAATTTTTGATATTTTCGCATTTAAGCGACCGGATTATTCAACAACTGTAGAACTACAAACGCTGAAATTACACATATCTAATTTGTGTAATCATCTTATCCAACAGTGTTAATAAGAAGATAATCCGCACTACTAGACACTTTTTATACGCAATTTAAGGGAAGTCTGAAATGTGTTCAACTGCCCATATTTAAGCAGTTCGATATTTCTAATGCGGAACAACTTCAAACACAAAACAATTATGTTTTATAATGCGTTGATTATCCTCTTTCTAATGACGTTAAAAAAAAGTACTTTTATTTAACAAAAAATATGTTGTTTGCAGTTTATTCAACTACCGTGTGGCCTCATTTACTCGGTAGGATATATCAGAAATATACATACACTAGCTGGTACCCGCGACTTCGTCTGCGTAGAATTAGTACTTCGAGTAACTCAATTTAAATATTTATATCAACAACAGCGCCTCTTCTCGGGAAAAATAATTGGTTCGTCATTTAAACTTGAATCCCCTACTTCATCCCCTTCACGTTTTGTGAAGTAGCCTATGTCATTCTCAGTGGTCCCATCTGTCCCTATACCCAAAATTCATAAAAATTGGTTTTGCGGTCGTTAAAAGGTAATAATCTTATTTTCGAATTTATAATATTTGTATTATATCAAGGCTATCTTCAAAATGACAACTGGCAACAAAAAAAACTATGTTTTGAAATAACATAATAGCAGACAGTGAGGCAGCACTCCTTCCTACTCCTACCCGATTCCCCCGCAAATTTTCCTATGACTGTAACTTTCTCTAGCCTTTGACTCTCTTTCGTGGCGTCGTTTGTACGCGCTACGGCGCCTTCTGGCCTTCTCCAAAAAAAAAAGGGCCAAAATAGGAAAAAAAATCTCGAAAAAAGTGCCAAATTGTAACTTAAGTCGCAAAACGGTCACGCTGCCTCTTACGACTGTACTCTCTTCGGCTGTTGACTCTCTTTCGTGGCGTCATTTGTGGGCATGATGATGATGAATGAAAGAAAATTTTTACAAAACTATTGCGTAGTTGAAATTGAATGTAGTAAAATTCAACTTTTTCAATTGTTAATATTTAAAAAAAGTAAAAATGCAAAGATAAGCACCTAGAGAATATCTTTTACCTGACACTTAATTTGTTAAGATTGGTTGAGCGTGTGAAACGCAAGAGGTAAATATACGACTATAAAACTACAGAAATAATATAGAGCGGATAATTTCTTTACAATGTGAATGCGATCACGCAAATTTAAATTTCGTTTGTTTTAAAATTCAAAAGCGCTTTTCTAATACGAATTAGGAAAGGATGTGCATTACAATTAAAGGGTTTGTCTTTCTTCCGTCATCCTTGCATAGATCCAATGAGGTATGACCCAATCATACAAACAAAATGCAGTGCACATGAGTTTATTGCAGAGTAGATGTTTGGGGGTGTGACTATGATTGATCGCTAATGATCGTGTATGGATGTGCGCATCGTTCCGTAAATGAATACTACTTCATTGAGCGAGATTTTTTTAACCTTTGAAAGGAGAGGGAATGAAATGGAGTATTTAGTGTGTCGTTAAGCAATTTGCGTCCTGTTTTTGTGGGAAGATACGATAGCAGTGATGGGACTTCTACCAATTTTTACACTTTCGGAAATTAATCTACCATCCTGAACTCGAAATCTACCACCTTTTACTTATCGCTATTCGATAATAATATTTCTTTCCCATAATTGTATTAAATTGTGCTTACTTTTACCCATCCACACTCAGCTATCAGTATACTTTTATCTGAGAATTGCATCAAAACTTCCAGTCCAGTACTCCATTTACTGCACTAATATTTCATTATTCGACTGTATTACTGCGATTGTGTTTCGCTATGTTTTAAATTTTTGTGTTTTTTGATGAGTTGAAGTTTTGTTATGGGGTTTTTTCTGTAATTATTTTTTATATTGATGCGTTTACCTCAAAAAGTTTTAATTTTTAAATAATATCCGGAGCTATAGAAAGTGAAAATGCATAAATTCTTGGTTCTTTCAACAAGTAAAATGTAAATTAAATTTTCAATTGTGCTTTCTCCAATTTGCTTGCATTACTTTAGAGCAACTGCTCCCTCTTAATCATCATCTTCTCACGTGCCGGTGGCAAGGAAAACAGTTGTGAATACATCATCAGATTCATAAGAAGACGATTTTGTTTTCTACCACCTTTTTTTAAGGCTATCTATCACCACTTCGCGTTTCTCAAGTCCCATCACTGTACGATCGGCATTGAGTGAGAAATGGTGGCTGCATGTGTGTAGAGTAGGTACAGTTATATTTTGTTATATGAAAAATGCTTAATGGGTGGAGGGTAGGTAATGTAATGTGATTGGCATCCACAATAATAAAGCCGCAAAAATTAATACGGAACTACTTAGGTAGAACATATTTTTTTTTTAATAATTGCTAGGTATACACAGGCATTAAAAAAAAAATATGTTCTACCTATGTAGTTCCGTATTAATTTTTGCGGCTTTATTATTGTGGATGCCAATCACATTACATTACCTACCCTCCACCCATTAAGCATTTTTCATATAACAAAATATAACTGTACCTACTCTACACACATGCAGCCACCATTTCTCACTCAATGCCGATCGTACAGTGATGGGACTTGAGAAACGCGAAGTGGTGATAGATAGCCTTAAAAAAAGGTGGTAGAAAACAAAATCGTCTTCTTATGAATCTGATGATGTATTCACAACTGTTTTCCTTGCCACCGGCACGTGAGAAGATGATGATTAAGAGGGAGCAGTTGCTCTAAAGTAATGCAAGCAAATTGGAGAAAGCACAATTGAAAATTTAATTTACATTTTACTTGTTGAAAGAACCAAGAATTTATGCATTTTCACTTTCTATAGCTCCGGATATTATTTAAAAATTAAAACTTTTTGAGGTAAACGCATCAATATAAAAAATAATTACAGAAAAAACCCCATAACAAAACTTCAACTCATCAAAAAACACAAAAATTTAAAACATAGCGAAACACAATCGCAGTAATACAGTCGAATAATGAAATATTAGTGCAGTAAATGGAGTACTGGACTGGAAGTTTTGATGCAATTCTCAGATAAAAGTATACTGATAGCTGAGTGTAAAAGTGCGATAAGTAAAAGGTGGTAGATTTCGAGTTCAGGATGGTAGATTAATTTCCGAAAGTGTAAAAATTGGTAGAAGTCCCATCACTGCTATCGTATCTTCCCACAAAAACAGGACGCAAATTGCTTAACGACACACTAAATACTCCATTTCATTCCCTCTCCTTTCAAAGGTTAAAAAAATCTCGCTCAATGAAGTAGTATTCATTTACGGAACGATGCGCACATCCATACACGATCATTAGCGATCAATCATAGTCACACCCCCAAACATCTACTCTGCAATAAACTCATGTGCACTGCATTTTGTTTGTATGATTGGGTCATACCTCATTGGATCTATGCAAGGATGACGGAAGAAAGACAAACCCTTTAATTGTAATGCACATCCTTTCCTAATTCGTATTAGAAAAGCGCTTTTGAATTTTAAAACAAACGAAATTTAAATTTGCGTGATCGCATTCACATTGTAAAGAAATTATCCGCTCTATATTATTTCTGTAGTTTTATAGTCGTATATTTACCTCTTGCGTTTCACACGCTCAACCAATCTTAACAAATTAAGTGTCAGGTAAAAGATATTCTCTAGGTGCTTATCTTTGCATTTTTACTTTTTTTAAATATTAACAATTGAAAAAGTTGAATTTTACTACATTCAATTTCAACTACGCAATAGTTTTGTAAAAATTTTCTTTCATTCATCATCATCATGCCCACAAATGACGCCACGAAAGAGAGTCAACAGCCGAAGAGAGTACAGTCGTAAGAGGCAGCGTGACCGTTTTGCGACTTAAGTTACAATTTGGCACTTTTTTCGAGATTTTTTTTCCTATTTTGGCCCTTTTTTTTTTGGAGAAGGCCAGAAGGCGCCGTAGCGCGTACAAACGACGCCACGAAAGAGAGTCAAAGGCTAGAGAAAGTTACAGTCATAGGAAAATTTGCGGGGGAATCGGGTAGGAGTAGGAAGGAGTGCTGCCTCACTGTCTGCTATTATGTTATTTCAAAACATAGTTTTTTTTGTTGCCAGTTGTCATTTTGAAGATAGCCTTGATATAATACAAATATTATAAATTCGAAAATAAGATTATTACCTTTTAACGACCGCAAAACCAATTTTTATGAATTTTGGGTATAGGGACAGATGGGACCACTGAGAATGACATAGGCTACTTCACAAAACGTGAAGGGGATGAAGTAGGGGATTCAAGTTTAAATGACGAACCAATTATTTTTCCCGAGAAGAGGCGCTGTTGTTGATATAAATATTTAAATTGAGTTACTCGAAGTACTAATTCTACGCAGACGAAGTCGCGGGTACCAGCTAGTGTATGTATATTTCTGATATATCCTACCGAGTAAATGAGGCCACACGGTAGTTGAATAAACTGCAAACAACATATTTTTTGTTAAATAAAAGTACTTTTTTTTAACGTCATTAGAAAGAGGATAATCAACGCATTATAAAACATAATTGTTTTGTGTTTGAAGTTGTTCCGCATTAGAAATATCGAACTGCTTAAATATGGGCAGTTGAACACATTTCAGACTTCCCTTAAATTGCGTATAAAAAGTGTCTAGTAGTGCGGATTATCTTCTTATTAACACTGTTGGATAAGATGATTACACAAATTAGATATGTGTAATTTCAGCGTTTGTAGTTCTACAGTTGTTGAATAATCCGGTCGCTTAAATGCGAAAATATCAAAAATTTAATTGGGAAAAAAAATTGGTAGGTAGTGGCAAATGACTTTTTATGACTTTGTTCGAAAGGGATTGGTAGTTTCATTGAAAAAAAAACATATTTCACCCTTTACAGCTTCCTAGAAATGGAAATATCGGATCGCTTAAAAATGGGCAATTGTGACCATTTTAGGCTTCCCTTAAATTGCGAATAAAAAGTACCCAGTCGTGCGGTCAACCTTGTGTTTTATAGCATGTAATAAACAGTGTGTGTATATTAGAAATGTGAAGTTTCATCGTTTGTAGTTAAACAGTTTTTGAGTTATCGGGTTGCTTAAATGGGTATCTAAACCGAATTTATCAAAAATTAAATTGCGAAAAAAACTTTAACCGTTAGTGGAAAATGAGTTTTGATGACTTTGTTAGAAATAGAAGGGTAGTTTCATTGGAAAAAAACATATTTGACACTTCATAGCCTTTTAGCAATGGAAATATCGAACCGCTTAAAAATGTGCCCATTTTTCCCACTTTTAAGCGATTGAGGCTTCCCTTAAATTGCGAATAAAAAGTTGTCTGTTAGACGGATTGTCTTATTTTTTATATCAGAGGTAAAAAAGGGTGTATAGAATAGAAATGTAGAATTTCATCGTTTGTAGTTTAACAGTTTTTGAGTTATTAGCCCCTTAAATTGGGGTCTGTATTTGCTTAAATTTCAAATAAATCATAAACCGTTAGGCCGATTGACGTAATTTGAATTTTATTAGATTAGCGAAGTGGAACACTTTCGAAAATAGAAAATTTTATCACTCTGCTTGCTACGGTTTCGGAGATAATACGGATTTAAGGGATTGGAAATTTTTTTTTCAAATGGTTCTAACTTTCTAACGGTTGAACTACAAACGAAAATAATTTCACTACAAACAACTACAAACGAATGTCTATCGAACTGCACTTCACATTTTTCATTCTAGAAAAAGTGCGCGCTAACTTCACAAAAAAAATTAAGTTTCAATTTCGCTTAAATTTAATATAAATCGTAAACCGTTAGGCGGATGGATACAATTTGTGTTTTATTAGATTGGTTAGGTGGAAAACTGTTGAAAATAGTAAATTTCATCACTTGGCTTTATACCGTTTCGGAGATAACGAGGGTTTTAGGTCGACTGCTTAAATTGCATATAAATTCTCTTTGGTTGGAACAAATTTGCTATTTTTGGTTTTATTAGATAGAGCATACATGCTTTCTACCAACTAACCAGTTTTTGTCGTTTGTAGTTGTCCAGCATTTGAAATATCCGCCCCCTTAAATCGGGTTGCGCGGAAGATTTCACCCATTTTCTTATATTTTGAATAAACCGTTATTTATGGAAAAAAGATCACATTTTTTTATTCCATTAGAAGCACCTAATAGAAAGCATTAGAAAAAAATAGATTTCACTACTTTGAGTTGCTTAATAACCGAAATATTGATATGAGTTTATATGAAAAACTACTTTTTGCATAAGTTGCATCAAAATCTTGTTATTTGTGATAAAACCAAATCATTTGAATTGGGTTAGATAGCCAGGAGTACAGAGTTTGCAAAATATATGTTTTTGTTGCTATAAATTGTTTAAAAGTGGTCGTTTTTAAGGTTATTCAAAGGAATAGAAAATTTTTTTTGGATAAAATCGGGCTTTATTGATTGGTTGTTGTTGCCAATTGACAAATTATGACTCATATCGATGGACACGGATGAATGCTTTGCGGAAATGTGTTTACCGTTGGTTTGTTGTTGTTGGGAAATCGATATGATGGATGCAAACGTGAAATGATGCATTTTTTGAATTTAATTGCGTTTTATTAAGTAACGCTTGAGTGAATTCAGAAATTTTAAATGCAGTTATTTAAGTTGGGATGTGCTTAATGCAACAGTAATTTCAAAAAAATTCTGTCTAATGGAAATTCGGAGTTATAGATGGAAACACAAATGTCCTTATATCTCCGAAATGAGACATTTTTGGGAAAAAAGAATTTCACTACAAACAACTACAAACGATTTCGAATACAACTGGCTAGTTTTCATTTCAAAAGCTCAAAAGTGCGCGCTGAAATTTTTTTCTAATGCTTCTAACTTTCTAACGGTTGAACTACAAACGAAAAAAATTTCACTACAAACAACTACAAACGAATGTCTATCGAACTGCATTTCACGTTTTTCATTCTAGAAAAAGTGCGCGCTAACTTCACGTAGGTTACAAAGGGAGACGTTGAATAATAACAAATGAAAAAGCATGGGATGACATAAACATCTGATGGGACCCAATCAGTCATTCCGTGTATTGCACTCGTAGTCCTTCAGGCATACCTACAAAGGATTACAATTTACAAAGCAACTACATATGTATTATGAAGTTCCGTTTAATGGTATGCTCCCTAGTTTTTGTATAATCGCGTATGGATTTGTGCGAGTATTAAAAAAACTCGCCTGCAGAATGGATATTGTGAAACATTGTTAAATTATTTCCGGAATTTGAAAACTGATCCAGAAGCTGAATTATTATTTACCATCTGACAGAGGATTTTGTAGCTATATAGCGGAAAGAACAGATAACTATACTAGAGTGCTACAATCGTTAGGAAATCTCCGGCTGATATTCAAGAGCAGAAAATTCGGGAGTGGTTCCAGGACCTAAATGATTACACATCCCTAAAAGAAGTAAACGCAGAATGTATCTTTGAATATCCCTCCAGAGTTCTTAAGGCTGATGAGACCGGCTTTAGTATGGCGGCCAAAACTGGAAACAAACTTGTTCCAAAAGGATTCTAAAAACGTTTATCAGATAAGAACATCAAGTGGAAAATAAACTTGTCCTCTGACATTATTTAGATCTTGGGGATAAAAAAACAGTTCCACCCATGCCTGACAAAATATCACCTGGCTGGTTTAAAGTTGTTCAAAACAGCACGAATGATTGGGTCTTGGAAAAAAAATTGAAGCGGGTAAGGAAGGACTCGCTTTTTAGGAAATATAAAATCAAATGTCCGATTTCTTTTTACTTCCCGCTAAAACTACACACATTATGCAGCCAGCAGATATAGGTTCTTTTTTATGTATGAAGTTAGGCTATCGAAATATTCTTATCAAATGGCACAGTAAGAACATTTTTGCGAAGTTTTGAGTGGGGTCCTTAATTATAAGGGGCCGGACATCTATTATTGAAAACACTTTTAATAAAAGTGCACTGTTTCCTTTTAATACTGATACCATTGACTACTGCACTAAGTGTTTTTTAAATGCAAGCAGTTGTGATGCTGGTGGCGGTCGCGAAACTAACTAATTAATGGTTTTGTTTTAGCCGCGTTTTGAAACTTTTGAAGATCGATGTATTGTACATATATTTGACACTCATAGGTCGTTTAAAATTTCTACTTTAATGTAGACAACGATATATTTATATTGACAAGCCGATGATTGTAACTTGACATTTGTACATGCATTTTTTAACAAATTTCTGTAACAACCTACAACTTCGCATGCGAGTCTTGCGATAGTTTGGAACTAAAAACACTAAAAACACCCATCAGATGGCGAACATACCTACCTAGTAGTCAAACTAATCAGCAGTTTTTATTTAGTATTTGAACAAATTATATAAGTTTTTGCAAAGGCAGTAGTTTTAATTTTTGTTTTTTGAAACGTTATCACTTTTTCGATCATGTTTGTATATTTTTATTTTTTATTTTGTCATTCTACAACTTCGAAGGGTTTTATTCCGCTTAAATTTTTTTAATTTTTAAGTACCAAGTCTGGTGGAAAAATGCATATCGTTAGTAAAACTTCTTCCAAACATGCATGGTTGCGAATATAAACTTCCTGTGTGCTTACGATCTTTGTACCCCCGCCCTCTACGATTTTAACTTTTAGATCCCTGTGTAGATCGCTGTTACGTATGTGCCATGGCGCATTAACATGATTTCGTAGGGCTTTATTTTGAAAGCATTGTGTTCCATACTCCAAACCAATTTCCATATTTGCTTTAGAGCAGTTTTTTCCGCACTGTTAACTGTTACGAATTGTATGAGCTGGGTTTGCTCAGTTAAAACCAGTGGAATGAAAAAAATATTTTGGTCAAAACCGCTACCAAAAATTAGGTGTGGCAATGTAAGACTTATCGAAAAACATTCTCGGGACCTTGATACACACAATATTTACCCAGGCCTACGTCTTATAATATGACAAGTGCAGGGCCAGTTTCTATCTGCAATCATCTTGGGGGTGTTGTGAAATCGCTGCAAGCCCGTCTTCCCCAAACAATTATTTAGAGAAGTGCTTATGTAGGTAAAAGACCGTATCTCAGCTTAACTTGCAAAAATGGAGAAAGTTTCGCGCGACCACATTATTTTGTATATACCTACCCCAAACTCTCGAGTAATTAATTTCACGTTCTGCGCTGGTTAATTGACTTTAAAATGACATGACACATCTCTGAGGAAATTGGTCACAATGTCCAAAAATGGCGTGGCAGCGATATGAACTCCCTGTTAAAAAAAAGCACAACTCCCCCAGTACCTACTCAATTTGTGTTCAACTCATTTAGCTATTGAACCTACAAAACCAAATTTATTTACTTCACAACCCCAGTAATTATTCCTTATTATATGAAATTAACATTACCCCCCCGCAATCCTAACAATAATAATTAATCTCGCCGCAGGATCATTGACCGTTTCACTCAGAGAGTCATAAGCATAACCCAATACCCAAACCCAATACAATTTACTATCGTCCTCATTAATATAACACAAACTCCCCTGCCCATGATAATGTTAATGAAATGAAAATAAAATATGTTTATTAATCCCCATGGCCAGTGACTTACTTTTGCCGTTTTTTTTGTGTTTATACTTTCAGGATTAACACCGTACGTTAACAAGGATAACACAAATGAACTGAATAGGGATATAAATCAAAATTTAATTATGTCATCGCATCTAGCAACAGATATTGCGTCATCGAGTAATATCGTTGCCAAAAATCACCAATTAACAAAGGAGACAGCGGGGATCGTAATAAATAATGCCAATGCCCGGTTACACCAACACAGCAGCATCAGCGGCAATCACATAATCGACACAAATACAGAGGACACAATAAATAACAATGGTGGGACGTCGGTCATTGCGGACGGCGGCGGCAGCGGGGATGACATTTTCAAGTCCCCAATGTACTTTGGCACCCAGAACTCAACCGTGGTGACAACGCAAATTGGTGCCACAGCCCATATACCCTGCACAATTCATCACATTGGCGACGGCGTGGTGAGTACACACATTCATACAGTTATTATTATTATATCATACACAGGAATGCGAGAACTAGTAGTCTGTGGATTACGGCTGCAAAACATCCTCCTGAGACATTAATTTTGATCCCTTTTTGCCAGTTAGCTCTTAGCATGTGGAAATGGATTTTAATATTTTGTGTCGAGTCCTTTTCACAACAGACGATGATAATGACGACGACACAGTTCGCTTTGTGGTAATTGTGTTTGTGTTTATCATTGTGAATGACTTTGTGGTATATCTACGCCTGCTCCCGTTACCCATTGGGATGGGCTTATGTCATCGCTAAAAATGGCGACTGATTATATTATGTCCTAAAACTGAAACTGACAGCGCTGTGATTTATCCTCACTTTAGGGCGATTTTTTATTTTTTTGGTTCTGTTGGGTCTGTGTCTGTGATATAGGGGCAAATTAATACAACAAACAAAAGGAAAAAGAAAAACGGAACGATAACTCATGGACTTGCAACTCATGCAGCCCTAACTACTTTCGTATATCTTTAGCTGACAGTTGTCATCAGGTTTTAATGGAATTCAATTAGAGTACCCTATAGCCGTAGTCGCTATATGGGTCTACATCTATCCACAATTACATTGCAGTGGGGTACGGAAGTCTATCCCGAGGATATGGGCACATTTCCAGAGTGTGCTTCTGTCATTTATATGGGACGTTGAATGCGAGAGTTAATTTGCCGCTCCGGGATACGGCCGGATGATGAATTACGGAAAAAGCTAATCTCCGGAAATTACATCCTTTGAAGGACATTACACATTATGTGTAATCAACAGTTGGATTTTTCATTTGATTAATGCGGTAGGGATCTATACCTATATGATTTGGTGTAATTGGTTGCGAAGTGCTGACAGCGATAGAGTTAAGGCAGCACCGATAACTTCGTTTCGGGATATACCCTCGCAATTGGGTCATATAGATCTGTGTGTCGCATGGGACTTGCCGAAACGACAAAGTTAGTTAGTATGAATTCGCGCTTCGTCACACAACTGGGGCAATATTTATTGAGCGAATTGACATACGAAAATAAGGGCCGTCTATAAGTGCTGAGTGCCTCCGAAGAGTTTGAAAGTGCTAGAGGTATTCTCCACAGGAATTGGTGACCCAAATATACACGCATTACACAAGTCTTAACATTTCAATCATTTGTTACATGTGAAGTAGTTCGCTCGTTATCTCTAATATGCCATCACTTATCAGTTAAGAGCCTGGCGCTATTAATCATACATATATCCCCTGTGGAGAAGAGCATCCAGCCGATTACTTTATTAGCAAATCCTCCTGTGAAAGCATTGTAAATTGTTTTGAAACTATACCGGTGTGTGCAACGATATCTGCACAGACTTTTGGAGAATTGCCCCTCTGGTATCGGTTTCGCACAACATGTAGGAAAGGTACTTGTGATTGGGGGCAGCACATCAACTTGTCGGCAATTCGACACTAAAGTTGTGTTCTAGACATTTATGAAAAGCTAAATGCCCCTTTGATAATCCTGTTCGCACAACCAGGCAAGGATATCAATATCTGACATGAATTCATTGCAACAAAATGAAAGTCAGCATCGAAATCGAATTGTACTTGTAAATATTTGGTAGAATTTGGATTGACTGTTCTAATCCTTCATCAATGGAGGCCAACTATTATGTTCGACATATTGTTTCATTCGTTCATCCAGTACGACACGCCTCTGCGATCTGGCAGATGATTCATATTCATCAAGCATTCCTTTGATGCTGTTCTGGAAATTAGTAAGTTAACGCTCTCCACCTAGTGCCTTCAGTTTCCATAAGTAACTGTCTAGAGCGATTGTTCCATCAGCCTTATTGTAATTTGTTCCTTAGTTTTTTTTTTTTACGGTTGGAAGTATTGACCTTCACTCAGCTTAGGTTGAAGTTCGTTCTGCGTGACAGCAGGTGTAAAGCGAACAAAAAGGGCTTCAACAAATTGCTTAAATCGATTGTGATTCTGCTGGATCTATTATGAAGCACATGCGGTCCATACTGGTCGAACTAAATTCGAAAATCACAGTCGTGATAAGAATGCGTGTGATATTTGATTTAAAATTATTATCTAAAGAACATTTGACAAAGGCCTGCAATTTATGCCCATCAAAAAAATCTCAACAGTTTTGGTAAATGAACTTTATTATCGATACTTGACCTTTGCGTTTTTCGACCTTATTCTAGAAGCGAAAGGATGAAGTTTCGAAGGAGCAACTTACTTATGTGGCGCTACAGTCAGGGGTGGACCTGGCACCATCGAACTTTAGAAAGGTACCACGGTGCGAATTTTCCTACCAATACTACATGGGCCACTGCATCGTACGGTTGGATCAGCAAAAGTCCCAAGTCATTATAGAAATATTGCTAATTATGAAGTCTTTTTTGTCAATTGGTTTAATATACCACAGTACCAATAGCGGGAGAAAATGGTCGCCGCAATAGAGAAGGTACTGTGTCGAAGGGGTTTGGAGAAGGCAGAAGTTAATTAAATACCAGATATTGTTAATTTTCACCACCGACCATTAGCTTCCTTGGACATGGACAAGCAGTATTCAACAATCAGACAAGTGACCTGCATATACATCCGATGTTTTCAGATATACGCAATGCAAAACATCCTACTGCTAGGTATTTTGCTCAAGAAATCTTAGTGATGGCTTTGTATTCAATTTGTCCTTCCCAACTTAATCACTTCTTGCACTCTCTCGCTAAAATCTTGTTGTCTTATAGGAAAATAAATAAATAAAAGGTTTTCCCATGAGAGGTGTTATTGTAAATGATCCGCTATTGCGGTAGCTGTCACCTTTGAAGCTTTTATTCTTTGACATTTGACAAGTAGAAACTACGCCATTACTAAAAATGGAACGATACCCGCATCAACAACGCATTGAAATTATTAAAATTCACTACAAAAATTGTGAGAATCTTGCAGTCACAGTTCGCAAAACTAAATCATTTTTTTTTTCGTCGTCGAGCTGTTGGGACAAGTTAGTGTTGTGAAGAATAAAACCCGTGCACTTCGCTTAAGAACAACTGCGAATATTGCTGCTGTAGCCCAAAGTGTTGAAGAAAACCCAGGTTTGTCCATTCCTCGTCACTCTTTGGAATTGGGCATTCCACAAACGTCATTACACCGTATTTTGGATGGTATTGATCTGGACAACGTTTACTTTCAACAAGATGGCGTTACGTGCCACACAAACAACGAAACCATTGATCTTTTACGGGAAAAGTTTTCGGACCGTGTTATCTCTCGAAGAGGTGATCACAATTGGCCACCGAGATCTTGTGATTTAACACCTTGCGACTTCTTCCTTTGGGGCCACGTGAAAGATAAGGTCTACGCCCACAGCCCAGCGTCGATTCAAGATGTCAAAGAAAAAATTCGTGAGGCTATAGAGGACATAGGGCAGCCACTTTGCGATTTGGTTATGGAAAATTTCATGAAAAGGATATGGTTCTGTATGCGTGCTCGTGGTGGTCATTTGGCTGATGTTGTTTTTCATTATTAACGGCATAACTTTCTCTTTATTATGAAATGAACATCCGATCATTTATCTCAAAAAATTTCATTTTAGTTTGAATACCAAAATAACACCTCTTATTGGAAAACCCTTTGGTTAGGGTAACAGGTTCGTATATCTTAGGTCTTGTTTCTAGCAACCGTTATGTTTGTTTGTTTGAGTTTTTATTTTCGAGACCAGTGAAAGGGGCTACAATTTATTTAGCTGGATTAATAAAAGGATACGGTGAAGCTGGGACTTTTCGATGACGAAATGCGAATCTTTATGCAAAACAAAGAGTGACCAAACAGCCTAAAGCCTTTGACAGCCTTAACATGAGAAATTTAGCTAGTGCATAGCAGACACGGGTGATTAACAAACTTCACCTTTGATTAATAAAGAAGATTTATCAGGGGTATTAAAAAGTCGTACCTAGCACGGTTTTGGTTTTCAATAAAGCCGTTAAGAATCTATAGCGAATTTGCTGATACAGCCCTTGTCAAAAAGAGACAGGTCGCTCAGGTAGTCAAAGAAGTTATCTTGAAAGTTAAAATTGCGCAAGTTTTTCTTCCGCCTTGTCCCAACTGTTTCTACGTTGTATGGTGTTTCCATTCAGCGGGTATCCTATTTCTTCTTTAAAAATAATACATTTTATTGATTCCATTGGAGCATGCAGTTCTTCAGTGGTGCTTAGACATATTAAGGTAACTAACCGCATGCAAAATTTGCACATAGTAACATTGACAGGTCATCCTGTTGTTTTTTCTCTTATTATACCTTCCGCAATTTATTTATTTTGTTTGTTCCTTCACATGTTATTCACAGATTGGAAATTTTAGAGAAATATTTCGTAAATGTTTCGGAGGATAACGTGCTCACGTCATCAGGTGCGTTTGCCTTATCGAAAATGTGTCTCATCAGTGGGCAGTCTTTAACTCAAACCCAAAATCTTTCATCCTATACCTATAATTAAACTGTCCTGTACTTCCCCATTAAATAAATTGAATTCTTTAGAAACGCTTATATATCTATATAGTTACAAACAGCACATCTTATCTGAGGACACTAAGGCTGTCAGGCATTCGATTACTTTCAAACAATTGAACTCAAGTGCATGGATTTATACTCCTAGGCCCCATCTCAATATTTTCGTTTATATGCACCCTTCCTACTATCGTACACAAACATTGCATGCTGTCAACTACATACACTTCATTTAATTTTGATTTTCTCATCAATTCTCCATGAGTTGTTTTGCGCAAAAGAAAAGAAAAAAAAAACGAAACGTTTGAGAAATAAATAAACATCACAATGGAGCTTAAATCCAATTTTCTTCTCTTAATTTTCCACTTCTGTTTAACCAAACAGCACTCGGGTGTCATTTTAATTAAAACTGACAAGAGGAATTGCTGTCACGTAAGACTCGGCAAAGAAATATAATCTTCTAAGAAAAGAAAACATAAAGCCAAATAGAAAATCGTGTCCTTGCTAAGAATTGTCTTAGTAAAAGTAGGTGGGGAATAGCAGAGAAAAAAAAACTGAAACAAGAAAACATCCTTAAATAAACATAACGACTTAATAGAAAATCCTTGAACGGTTTATGCACAGTCGGAAGGAGGTACCTAAAAAGCTCTTAGGCGCCACTGTACGGACACAAACGACAAGAATACGTTTCGTTTTTCCTATTTGTGTCACTACGGTGAGTGGGAACACCTACAGAGCTGATGAAAGTATAACCAAATTAGAAGGACATGCAACATACACGAACAAAGGCGTACAATTAATTTTAATACAAAAACCGGATCCCACGCAATTTGCATATCACATGTATTTATTATACTTTTGCGACAGCTAAGCAAATGAAACAGTTTTTCATCGTCCTACCGTTAGAAATCCGAGAATGAACACATTCATATTATACATTTTTTCTTTTTACTTGGATAATGCCTACATGTAAGCATGGAGATTAATTTCTTTTAAGATTAATCAACTGCATCGTCAAGCGATCGTTTTTAATGTGCTAAGTAAAGTGAGAGCAGGACGAGTAGCGACCGAAGAAGAAATTTGATTGAAGTTGAATTCAAGTGATGGATGGGAGAGCTGAAGCAAAGATGTGAGGAAAACAAACAGTTTTAGTCTTATTTTCTTAGAACATTGTTTTATATGTTAATAATAGCCACTGACGAATGGTACTTCATTTGTTGGGGTGAAGTCTCGCGTGTTGACAGTCACACCCTAGTCGTATCAGACGACATTCATTGCTCGTCGTCATCCAATTTTATTTTTGAACTAGCGGACCACGCGAACTTTGCCCGCCCCAATTTAAAGCATTCAGACAAACTCCAGAGTGGTAATAAAACACAGATAGTTAAAATTTCAATGTGATTTATTTGAATGCATTTGAATGCAATCGAAATCAGTAGAGAGCGATATTTTTTTTCGATTTATTTACCGGCGCAAAAACAAACAACGAGACGACGGTTTGCCAACACGCGAACAGGCAACGTACAGCTGACCGGGCGAAAAACAGGGAAATTCGAGAAATAATCCCACAGACTTCCAACGATTGGCCTTGCGGTTTATTGATTCTCATCGCAAAAGCCAATCGAACGGGGTAATGAATCCGCTTGAATAGCAATGGAAGATCAGTTGGAATAATCGGTATTCGTGTGATAAGGACTTCCTCTCCTTTGAATTTGCCCTTGATGATCGGTGCTTTAATCGCATTGTCCATCAGTAAGTCAAAACGGGCAATTTCACATTGCCACCAGCGCAGCATTAGCCGGCTGATGCCCTGCGACGTGTATTTGCAGTGTGTATGACATCAGCGCACAGTTAACATACAGCACACGCTCATAGGCGCCTACGTTTTTTTTTTTTTATGGACAAAATCAGATGTTGACATAACTCACGAACGCGTTTACCAATTTCGTTCAAACTTTAGATAAACCAACAACACGATCGAATTCGGTTTGACCGTTCGTGAGTTATAAAGTCACAACGCTTTTGCAACTCTATTTTATATATATAAAGATTTTCTTCTTGAAACCACATGTTCATCAAACCCCGCTCATCCAGTTCTGGAAGTCCAGTAAGAAGTCGTTTGTCGAAGTGACAGTATTGCCGATGGCAGCTTCAAAAAAATACGGCTCAATCACTTCTCCCATGATGTTGGCTTGCGAGTTTCGCACAATTTTCTCAAGAATGAAGTTGAAGCTAAGTTCCATCGCTTAGTGGCACCATTTAAATACTACAGATGTTGGAAGCGAATGTGATGCACTATGCTCTCCATAGCTCATTCCCCTCCTGAGGGTAGGAGGAAAATAAATTTTGTTTGGCTCACATATTTTTCCTTTATTTTACTTGTTTACAAATCCTGGAGCACTCAGAGTCAATATCCGGTGTAGGATACAATGAAGTTTTTTGAATTATCTACATTTGGATAACATCTAATATTCGTCGACTCTCTTTAGGGTTGCTGGATGTGCCTGATGGCTCATATTGGATTATATTATTTATTTCTTTTGCCAGTTACTGGCAATTCTACATCCATTCGGTATCAGTTTCGTACATATGACAGCATCACTGGGTATATAATGTTAAACTTGCTGTTAGGCTTCTCTGTGGCTAAAAACCAATTTGTTTCCATATGTAACTTCACTTAGCTATTTCGTAACGTCCCGCACAAGAATTGGTTTGACTATACGCCACTTTCACAGTTTTTGAAAAATCTCATTTTACGGTTTAATTTAATTGAAAGAAAACGAGTCGATGTGATATTTTAATATTTTTTTAAATATTTCTTGAATTATCTACATAATAGTGATAGTAATACAAAAAAAAATTGGTGTGACTGTATCCAACAGTCGTGCGTGCGTGCGGTATGTGTGTGGCTTGATACACGTCATTAAGAAAAGAGGGAATTGTAATAACCGTATTCTTGATATACATATTATGAAATAACAATTATTGCACGTAAACGCGCCCTGTACTCTTTTCCACGTTCTGCAGCTGTTTTTCCCATATCTGAAAATATTTTAATGCATCTTCAATGATGGCAAAACATTGCATATTTGTCAGAAATATGGAATTGTAGCAATTACGTATTTTCCTGTATTTTTCTGCGTTTTACTATTGAAATGCATACAGATGCAAGTTGGATGACAGTTGAGGTTAAGGAGTCCCAATTGATCGGAAACCTATAACCACGCAATACCAACGAAAAAGCAGAAAAATTGTACCGAAATCTGTGGAGAATTACTACTCACCGATAAAAATAAATAGGTATCTATTCCACTTGGATGGTAACACCCTACGCAGCCCAAGAAAATTCATTTTGTACTAGATTGTGGTTGCGATCGATCCTAATGATAAGCAATAGTATTTGTCTTGCATACCCAGCGGGTCACTGACATCAACTGTTATACAGGAAATGAAAGTGTTATTGGAATTTCATTCGGCTTGCATTGCATATAGTAGGGTGCTGGTCTACGATATTTTTGTTAGTTGTTGTCCAGCTGTGGTTTCTGCGTGCCTGGTAATTCACGAAAGATTTGGCACCGAATTTCCTCGAGATGTCCGTCACAGTGAAGAAATGTGAGACCATCAAATATGAAAATCATGCTTTATTTGTTAATCAAAACAAGAAGGCCCGAAAACAACAAATAATTCACTCAGATCACTTGTGACTCCTTAGTCCTTAACCTCAACTGTCATCCAACCCAGCTCATAAATGTATGCAATGATAAAAGCAGTAAACGACTGCGCCGTTTACATTTCCGTCCCCGAAAGTTAAATGTGTGGAATTACTCCCCCAGAGATTCCAACAACGCGCGCTTAGATGTTTACACATCAAAAAACAAAGTCCGTTTTAGTTTTTTTTAAATTTTTTATAATTTTCCTCAGAAACATTTTGAAGTATACGCCACATAAATCACTGTCTTTTTTCTTTCTCTCATAAACGTAGGTATAAGTCAAAAAGTGCTCCTGTACTGTACGACATTGCAGTAATAAACAAAAAAAAAACAAATTAAACTTGTAAGGTACCTACTGAATAAAATGCAAATAAAAAATGGTTTGCATTTTAATTGTTTTTTACAAAAAAAGAATTGTAGTAGATATATATTTAGCATTTGCATAAACATGTACTGTTTGCAAAGTACTTTCGAAAAGTTCCGATATCTAGCATTTGTAAAGTAAGCCTTAACCCTACAGTCGTCGCGCACCAAAAAGTCACACCAGTCGTCGCGCGGAATACATAATTATGTAATCCATTTTAAAATTAAAGCAAAAGCCGTATGCTCTAATTTTTTCAAATTTATTTTGCAGCAAAATGCAATTACATATTACTTAAACTTAAAAAACATAAATTATTATTTCATAATACAAAAAAAAAAAAAAATAAAATAAAAGAAATAAAAATTTCAGATTTCTTGTAGAAAAAAAGGAACTTTAGTTTCAAATTCAGGCCTGTTCTTAAATAAATTAAAAATCTATAAACTAATTACTTGTTTCCAAGCATGATGAACATATGTACTTGGAATGGTCAGGGCAAACGAATTTTTGAAAATTTTAAAATTTTAGAATTTCGAATTTTCCTCGTCGTCGGTAATTTCCTCGTCCGTCATTTCATCCTCATGCTCAGATTCAGTTTCATGGTTTGGTTCTTCAAGAAAATCTTCATCATTCGAGGTTGAATCATCGTTGTCAAAATCTTGTCTATTTACATTGCCATCGTTGAGCCAAGCACATATCTGATCATCCCGTATTTGATCCATGATGTAAATTTATGTCATCTAAATTAATACTCAAGTACCTACCTTACTTCATAAAAAACATATACTTACATGAGCTATGACATTATGTAATAACTCGAAATTTTGATAAAACAAAAAAAAAAACAGTTTGACAAAAATACTTACATCAGTCGTCGCGCGAATTACAATAGTATTCCACTTAACTTCACAACGCTCTCGTGACACAACCACACACGACCGGGACTCGCGATTCATTGAGCACACGCGCAAACTATTTAACTGTAAGTACTAAAAGAGACAAAAAATAACCACCAGTAGTTTTCCGGGAATTATCAATTTTGCATTGGAGGATTACAATAGTACGACGACTGCAGGGTTAAAAGATGCTTGCTAGTTGTTACACTTGTGTTGTATGAATTTCAACTAAATATTTCCAGATCATGAAGATGTCTCTCTATTTCACTATTTCACTGTGAACAAAGTAAACCTCCTGAATAAGAAAGTGGTCTAATGATGTTCCATATATCTAAATAACTTACCTCGAGGAGTGGCCATTATCTAATTTATGTCACTTCACAAAGTAGTTATTCCTACAACCTCGCTCGCTTGGGAACCTAATTCCAAAACAATGAGTAATTTGTGTCTTTTGAGAAAAAAAAAACATCAAACAGTAGCAGTTATGTTAAAAACCTAAAAAAAATATTCATATATAAAATACCAAGCATTTCCTTCTGGTAGCGAAAACACGCTTTCAAAATAAAAGCACATTTTTTTGAAACAATACTTAGCACAAACAAATTGTAATTTGTATGGAAAATTTGACGTATATGTCCACAAAAATGGCGCTTACATCAAACCAATAATCAAACTTGCTAATTTTGGCGGCTAGCGATATACCCAAATAGAATGTCATATTTGGAAAGAGCGGACGTAAAAATATGAGTCTACATTCACAACGCAAAACGTACATTTTGGCGTATACGTCTAACCAATTCTCGGGCGCCGATGTAGATAATAGAAGAGCCTTGCGTGCAAATTATGACATTATCTACAATGTACATCACAAATACAAAATAATAATATAACCAGCTTCGCCTGTTACAAATTTGTGATGTTCTCCTTTATCCTACAGATTTGGTGTCCAATTTTTTTTTTCATATGTCACATAGTGTTGAGTGGGCTCGACGTCGCGTCTGAGCAGTCCTCGAATAAATATAAATTACATATAAAGGTTTTTTCCAATGCGAACGACTGAGTACATTTATTTGAAGCATTATAGAGGTCCTGCCATCATTAGAGATGCAGTTCTGAGTCCGTCACAGGGCCCAAATGTACTACTTTGAAGCAATTTCGGCAGCGTTGGGTCACAATCACAGAATGTTCTTTCGAAAAGTGGGCCTCGTCCCACGCTGTGTTCCTTTTGCGATCTCTGCTAGTTTCGGCAGGTTGTATTAGTAACTACATTATTTAGTCAGACCAGACAGATATTTCAAAAGAAGGACGCAAAAATATCTTTCCAAGTGGAATATGTCTATCGTGAGTTACTCTCAGAAATCAACTGTTCAATAACAAACACCTACAAGGAGTCGGCGGATAAGCTTGGTGTGGATACAGCATCTTTCAGTAACCTCCCACAGGATATGTAGAATTTAAAACTTTGCCGCTTCCATTGGTGAAGGGAGTTAACTTTCCATCAAAGAGCTTAACTGCAGACTTATTATTTGTCACTTTGGTCCCACAGTGTCCGTACGGTCTGTCTTAACAAAGTTTATGTTTAGCACTACTACTTGATGATTTGCTTGGACGCAGTATGCAGTGTCTCCTGAACAAAAAGTTTCGAGTGAGAAGTGAGTTTGCAATGTTTCATATTGTCACGAAAAATGTGTTTTTTGACGTCACTTGAGTGCGAGTCATACGTAATCACTATCTTATACCAGGTCCAAGCGGAACTCAACAGTTAAATTTGCGATAATTCACGGATATGCATTATGCAACCATTTTTTACGGTGTCACCAGTATAGCTTATTATAATCCAAAATAATAACTTTTCAGATTATCTTTCAAAGCCTTAAACACATTCGTCGTCTTCTAAGATTGATTTAAATCGCAAAATTATTGATATCATTCAAAAAAAGCGTCCCACACTTCCACTGACACAAATATGATAATCCCTTTCCCTGCTGGGCAAAATCATAACCATCAAACATCACTTTAGATCATAGAAGCTAAAACAACAATCTACCAGCTTTCCGACTCTGCTATCTAAAGAGCTTGGCATTTCGATGTGCATCTGGTTGCATGTTGTGCTGTTCACTGCAAGCCGAGATAAGTACACGTGAGCTGAACTAATATTTACCACATTCTCCACTAATTTGTTTTTATTTCATCATCATAATCATGTTAATCATCATTATCGTGGTCCGCATCAGTATCCTTCATCCCCACATATCCTTGGCCATTGTTATGGTTTATTATCAACAACAACATCAGCTAAGAGGAAGAGCGAAAAGGCCATCTACATCCAGCGGACACTGGAGTGTGCTTCGCAAATTTATCAAGTGGGAGGTTGGCTTCTTGGCCTTCTTCTCCCACTTGTGCATCCATAAATGGGTAAACAAATTTATAAGGATATACACAAAACTTACCTATATACGTGGAACGGAAGAAACGACTCTAGGGATTGCATGTCCTCATGGGCGATTTAGTTGGCGGTGCGTCAGTGGCAGTAAAGCTTCACGTACAACATCACAACAAAAGACCCACAAAAAACACACCTATACATACAAAAATAAAGCAGAATGCTAAAGAACAAAGCAAACAGTAAACATGTCCTTAAAATTCATGATGCCTTCATGTCGCCATGACAGCACCGGGTAAATATATGCACAGCAAACCAGCCAACTTGAAAATAATAATACAATCACGGAAGAGATCGCCGGCCACGCTGTGCAAAAGGACTCGATGCCTCTGTGTGTCCTTCCTCAAGTGTGTTTACATTATTCTCCGTAGCCTGAGGCTTCACGAGCTTCTTTTTTTATGCCCCCGCCCAAAAAAGATTACGTCTAATTTCAGGACTAGTATTCGTTTGAGTGCGGCCATCACTTGAGCGACATTTAGGATGTTGGTCGGGGTGTCTTTTGTGCAAGATTATCATATGTGACGCATTAAATTGTTTGATCCTTTTGTTTGTGTTCTTCCTTTCTCAATGCTGCAATACCAGCAGTCTTGAAAACGTTCTCATTGTTCGGGATTAGAGTAAGTGGAGGGTGTACGGCATCTAATGCGCACTTAATGCAGTGCATCGTGCATAGCATAAGCTGCTTACATGCATTGGGCCACCATTATTGTTATCATTATGCATGCAAGCACGTCATGCATGACATATAGTGCTGTTGGCCCATTATATTTCATAAGTAGACCGTAAATATGTTCGTGGAAGACAACAGCATAATAACAAAAAGGATATCCGTGCCTCGTTTCGAAAAAAGGGAATATTTTCCTAACGTTGTTTGTATAAAGACTATGTGCTTAAGGCAACGAAAAGCTTAAAGGTATTATCCCCGTAACAACGATATGAAATGTCAACAACAACAAAGATGACAATCGGTCAAAAAGAAGATTCACACTTAAAATTAGAATAGAAAAGTGCTGAGGGATGAAAATAATATGTTCCGTTTTATAGGTAGAGAGGTAGCTACCTAACTGTGATTGTAAAAAGGGTGGAACTACGAATTTACCTCATGGGAGGACAAACGTCCACACCTGAACCTGAGTAGAAAATTGTTTTGTAATTCAAAGAGGGTTTGTTATTTAAAATAGCGGGCAACAGTACTCTCCTGTAAGTTGTACAACAACGGCATTTGTCTGAGGCACATCTATTTCGGACAACAGAATTTTTGCCATCGATTGAACAGACGACTCTTAATATTGACTTTTGACTTACCCTCTTAATGATCGGTATTTCTATTATTATCTACAGTAAACTCGGGACAGCTTTGAGAAAATAAATAGTCGATGGCGCCGTTCAAAAAAATCCTAAGTGCACTTAGTTAGTTTTGAGTTATTGTGTTCTTTCTGAATCCCCATTTATTTTTAAAATTTTCATGCGAATAACCAAAAACCTTGAAAACAGAGCTTAAATTGCAATTAGGATAACACCTAAAGCGATCACTAATATTTTATTCAAAAAACTTCAAACACCTCTCCTGAAAAATAACATAAATGCACTTAGTATGTTCTTGCACGGGGCCAGCGTTCAATTCCTTAAAATTTTATTTCGATAGTCCATGGATGTTATCGCCATAGGAGAACGGTTTCAACAAATACTTTCAAAATAATACTTCAATACCATAGGCTTTAATCGTCTTATGATAAAAACATGAATTATTTATCCTTCAGGATTCGTTGTGATTTTCGAGAAATATGAATTATTTATTTTCGCGTGTTTTTAAAGTAAGTACATTTGAAAGTCAAATACTTAAACACTGTAACGGAAGTTCTCCCTACCTTGCAAAGTGCGTTGGAATTGGAATTACAGAAATCGAAGTGTTGCAAGGTAGGTTGTCATGACAGTGCAGTGTGAGCAGGCATGCTTGCTTACGCGCGACACTATAGCTCGACGGAGGCCTATGTTCTTACACTTACTACCGATTGTTTCATGCCTACAAAAGAGTTGGGTATTTGAGAGTTATAACTTATAACCAAGGATAAATTTGACGAACTGAGTCTTTGAGTTTCAATTGGTATTAAAATTCGAGAATGCAAGGAGTATCGAAATCCTTGTGAAACCGGAAGGTGTAGTTGGTTCCCTTAGCGTCTCCCCATACAGTCTTATATCCGTAAAAGAGTATCGACACACCGCTTTAATTCATCACGATAGCCCCTAAAGAAATGAAGAATAGCCGCACTATCAAAATAGTTTCAACTAGTTCGTTCGAAAGCTATATTGAGACACTCTCTGGTATATGTGTACCTTTTCGTAAATTTCTTTGATCAAACGTGGACTTTAATTGATTAAAGATGACTCCTCCACAGAAGGTGTGCACAGCATTCATTGAAGAGGGTCCTTGATGATACCTAAATTTACTAGAATAAAAAGAAGGAAATTTCATCGCCGCAAATAGTTTCATTAAAATACTTCGCTTTTCACGCACAAAATAACTTTCTGATTGTGGGTCTTTATAAAAAAAAAGGTGATAACAAAATTAACAGCCTGATGTAATTGCTGTTGGCTGACTCTCGTTGCTCGATCGTATTGGCGATTATGTGGCTATCTGCTGGTCTGGTGAGTTGTTGCAGGAAGAAAAAAAAAATGAGGATAACAGGCGGCTGATAGTGGATACCCAGACTTATCGGCGATAGTTTTCGTTTGTCGGGATTTTCAGCTGAATTTGTATGATACTTTGGTGATTGTTGTTGTTGTTTTTCTTTTTTTGTTGCTTTTTGGCACCGTTCGATTCGATTTTTAACCGCACTTACACCGCACTGCACTGATGGTTTTGGTCCGATCCAGAATCAAAGAGCTTGCAGAAATGGTAGAGCGAGCGATCGCTGGTCACGTTGCTGCCTTTCGCACTGCACTGCTGATCGGTGGGATGCTAATTTGCGCGCTTCGTTCGCATACCATATATGAGAAGAGTGACGAAATGCGGTCACTACTCAACTTTTGGGTGGTAATATGACACGAATTGCGGCTTACTGATGTTCCAGACGATGGCGTATTGACTTCGTCGGTTCGATGTATGGCCAGAGAAGTCGGCCATAAATCTGGCGATAGTGCACGTGGACTGGCGTGAGAGATATCGGCTACAACTGTCAAGTGCAGTGCTTAACAAAGATATTGTTGGTTTCTCTTGTCTATGACTTGATGAATTCAGGGACAACCGGTGACCAATTAATTTGCCCGTGTGAATAAATCCTAAAACTACTCAATAACCTTTTCGCTCGATATACTTTGGCAGTATGTAGGACCGTGGTGGGTTTCGCATAAATGTAATTCTCAGTCGCGTTAGATAGGTGCGTATAAGAAAATACGCTTTTTCTAAAAATGCGGAGTTATTTTACAGTGCGTCTAAGGAAGCTCTTAGCGAACCATCTTCGTAGGTGTCGATAAAAGAAGAGAGAGTGTCTTTTTCCGAGATGGTTGAGGTAGCCATCATCACGAAAAAGGAACGAAAAAGGCATCGCTACCGCCTTTTAAGTGAACGAAAGGGCTCAGCTGTTTCATGACAGAATTCCATCTGATTCAGAGACTGGCTTTGTGAAAAATAAAACAGGGTGTGTGTTACAATGAACAAATTTAATTTATATATTTAATTTATTTTATTATTATTTATCCATATTTTCTTAGGAGAGCAAGGATTCCCCTACAACACTATGATTTAAAGAGCTTTGCATATTACAATTTACTACCCTACCAGCGCCGTTTTACGCTCCTAAAACATTAAATCTGCAAACACTGCTTAAAGCAAACTTTAAATTGTATCAGAACACTGATGATAGCTTTCTCATTCAAAATTACATTTCACCGCCCAACCCGAGGAATGTACATCATTTCCTATACAAAGTCACGTAGTAGGTTGTCGTGTGAAAACTTTGTTTGACATGTTTTCCATCCGACCTTATCCACCGAATCCACATGTTAACACGTCCGAATGCACACGAATAGAAAACACCATTTTTTAATTATAAATTCAAAATTGGGGAGCGCTGCTGTTAGCTAGTTATTTTTTTTTATATGTAGGTTTGCGTATCTAATCATGTGTCACGCCATATCATTTGTGTTCGACAAACCGAATTTAGGTCTCCATAATGCCATGGTATTCCGCAGACCAGAGACGAAATGTGCGGATCATCAGTCGCACCGAAAAACACACCCACAATGTATTATATGACATGTGGGTAGAGTGACCGCTTCTCAATAAATGTACAAATGCAATGACATTTGCATTTAACATTTCATTAATAGTATAAATGTTTTCATGAGGAAATTGGGTGTAGCTCAGAATTTCGTTTTTGAATAGCTAATTATGTCGGAGTCAGGTCAATTTGAATACTAGTTGGGGATATTGGATTGGTGAGGCTTTAAGCTTTGTAAGCATTGAATTTCTTTAACGGCAAATATTTCTATGTCGATAGTGAATAATGAAACTTTTATAAGGGAAGCATTATCAGATTTTAGTGGTCTTTGACCACAGCCCTATCTTTCAGTATTGTTGAAGCTATTTCAGTTTTACCTATATACATACAAATATATGACATTATCCTTCTTTATCAGATTTTTGTAAGTTCAGACACCACATTCTTTTCCAGGCCCTGTTCTAAATGCTTACAACTTGAGCTTTACATAGTACAACAACCTTCTTTAAGCGAATTGATTATACCTATCCCTTGACTATTTTCATTGTTAAAGTTGTATGATGTCAAGAAGGTACGCTTTGATTTCCATGTCCCTATTTCTTAGTTTTTTTTCACTTCAACTGAACGAAAACTCACAATTTTATTTTAAGTCTTGATGGCTGTACTCCCCAAAGATGAAGGAAATCAGTCGAGGTTGGACCTTTTCTTTATTGTTATTTATTTTATTGCATTTTTTTTTATTTCTTTTCAACTCCAATTACGCAGGACAAGGAATGCTAAGTAAAAGTTAAAAAAATTGTTTTTTATTGACAGCGGCATCTTTACTAATTGCTGAAAGTTTAACCCGTATACATTTGAGTTTCTTAGGGGCAGCCTACATCTGCTTAGCACGGAAATCACTTCATCAACCTAGTAAACATTCAGGTATTTTAAGGCTAAAAATTAAAGACAGCAAAACTACTAACTATTGAAGCGGCATGCCACACATCCCTACAGAAGTTGACCTCATCTCATCATCATCGACTGTTTTTGACATGAAGCATAGAGAAAACCATTGACAAACCATACTGAGACCACCAACTGGTCGATTTCCCGTTACTTGCCTACAAGCTATAAACAATGTATATTCGTTGAGGGAAAATAAAAACATTTTGAGCAAATTTTCTGCATTAGCTGCAAATTAAACGCGGAATCGAAGTTAATGATATCCAAAAGCGGAAAATGCACTACCAAGTTTGTCCTAATATGTTTCTAATATATAGAACATCTCCTTTAGGTTGCTTTATTAACCAAACAAATGAAATTATTCGCCTTTTAACAATTTATAATAACTAACCAATGGCATTCAGGAATGTAAAAATGTGGTATTCCCGAACTCTATCACATTTCCCCACGGTTGATCGCGGTTGGCAGCATTTATTTTTGTATTTTTTGTATGTTTTTGCATGTCACATGGACTCTAATTGACATAACAACGATAGGAAAACAAAGTGAAAAAAATAAATTGAGGGGTCCAGCGGTTGAGGGTCTTGATATGATTTGTCTATGAGAGAAAACCATTGAGTACCTACAGCCCATTCATAAATGCAATATTGCGCACGATGTGCTAAGCAGAGAGTTCACAAATGCAGTAGATTTTTATTTATTGCGCAATTTTTAGAGCAATCGTGCATATGTAAGAGTCGTATTGCATTTGCATAACCTGTCATTGCGCTGTTGATAATTTAATTTTTAATTTCTTTTTGTTGAAAATGGGAGAGCATACTACAGATAAGTAAACCTGCTTTGAATTCATACCAAAAATGTGTTGCGACTCATCCGAAAATGATTCCGAAATCATTCGGAAGACGTTCTTTTATCCAAAAATATCCTTTAGCTTTGAGAATGCTAAATTTCATTTCAGTCATTCTTAAAACTACTTTATTAAAATTTTAGTTGTTTTTTTCTTGGTTTATCTACCTAATGGTTGAGAACAAACAATATCATTTTATTCAAATGACAGCGATCGACGTAAATTCCATTTTTACACAGTTGTTCGTTCATAAACATCTGAAATCTGATATGTGCTTGCTTTGCAGGAAACTTTAAACTTCAATTTGCGCATTGTTTCCTGATTTGCAGTGCGTTTGCTTTGCAAAACTTCCATTTATGAATGTGCCCGTAGATTGCAATATTTTTATTTGAAAAGCATAAGCTTAGTTCAAGTTCATGGTTTGAGAATAATTAACTTAACTACTGCATGTCAGTCTCTAATTTTATTACCGATCTAAACTAGGAATTGGATATGTAAGTCGGAATCATATCACCGGCAAAAACTGTAACATAGGTATTCAAACTGTATAGAGAGATTTATTAAATTTAAATAGGGAAGGTGGCCAAATCGCGAACATTGAGGAATACCAATCCGCAATTTGAGCTCTTTGGGACCTGTCTAAAGACAGTAGTGAAGCTAGTGTTCTACCCGCCACTCACTAAAACCACCCCTTTTTTATTTACGTCTTAGTTAAACTCATTTCGCAAATTCTAATTTAATATATTCGTGAATGGTTGGTGGTGGCCTATTGTCTATAGTTCCAAAAATATTTAAATTTACTTAATTTTGTTTATTATTTTTCTATCTAAGAAAATAAATTTAAGGAACTAAAGGACCTTTGTACCTGAGACGATCGGGTGATTCTACAGAAGATGAATGAAAATTATCAAAATTTCGGCACGACATTTTTGAAAGCAATTAGGTTTTAAAACTATGCCTAGTTAAGCATTGAAACGTTTATTCACATAATCTAAAGCGGCCTGTCATAAAAATTAAAACCAACAATTTTAGGGCCATTTTTTAAAAACAGATGATCAGGGGACTGAGTACTTTTTCAGGGGACTGATAAAAAGACAGACAAATCTTGTTTTTCATTGTTTTTATTAAAACTATAAAAAAGGATATATTTATTTCTTCAAAAAAAAAAACATAAAAGGATACTTAATTTATTAAATAAATATTTTTTTAGACTTCAGTTATTGTTCACATTAAGTAGTTTTTATAAAAAAGATTAAGAGATCATTCATTAGGTACGTAAGTAAAATAATTAATCAAAAGTCTTAAAAATAATTCAAAAACGGTATTTTAAATGCTGCGTTTAACATTTAGTTCTTGTACTCTAAGTTGTATATTTATTTCTACAAAAAATCCTAAAAGGATACTTAGTTTATTAAATAAACATTTTTTCAGACTTCAGTTATTGTTCACATTAAGTAGTTTTTATAAAAAAAGATATATAGAGATTGTGTTAATACTTTTTAAATTAAAAATAAAGTTAAAATTAGAAATAAAAAAATTAAGAAATGTTCATTAGGTACGTAAGTAAAATAATTAATCAAAAGTCTTTCAAATAATTCACAAACGGTATTCTAAATACTGCGTTTAACATTAAGTCTTGTACTCTAAGTCGGAAGAGCAGTTTGGGCAAGTGAAAGCTTTTGGATCACTTTTAATGCAATCCTCTTGTGCCCATAAATTGCAGATGATGCACTGGATCCAATCCTTTCCAGTGGAATCATCGCTGTATAAAAGACCACAGATAAGACAGAAGCAATCGTCTGCCTCGCGAGTATTTTTTTTTTTTCATTTTTAAGTTTTTGTACGTTTTCTTTACATATATGTTTCCTCTTTTCAGATTTACCTTTCGCATTGATTTTTTATTTAGTCCTTTTGATGTTGATGGTAGTACTTGAGGTGGGGATTTAAATATCTTACGAAGTTGTACTTTTTGAACAGCTGGGCTTGGAGTTTCTGAGTCTGAATTTCCATAAATATCATCTACACATCTTCTTAATTTTGCAGGATATTCTAAGATTCCCAATAAATAATGCTCGCATCCACATTGATTTAAATTGCAGAAACAACTGAGCGATTTCATCATAACTTTTCGTGGTAAGAATGTGTTTCCTTGTACTTGATGGACTTTCAGAGTGCCGGTGAAAGGTATCAAAATCGGCTGATCCATTAAAATTAATGTTGTCATGGCTGTAATATCGGAATCTGTCACCGTAAAAATAGCTATGTTAGGACATCGATTTTGGATTGCATCACAAAACTCGTTCAAATTTGTTATGTCTCCCCCACATGCCACAACATTGTCTGCAGTTCTTTTACAGACAGCGCCTACACCATCAGGAGCTCCTTTGCCATGACCCGCTTCATGATAATTCCAGGTCCAATTTACAATTCCTGGGTACATATCGGGCGTTTTACGGGCCAAAGCAAAAAACATAAGCTTGTTTCTGTATTGAGTCACTGGTCCATCGCTCAAAAAGTGTATATTTTCTATGTTTGGTGGCAATCGGTTTAAGACCGGCTTAAGGTGTGCCCAAATAGCAGGCACATTGTGAGATAAGTTTGAAGAAACTGTACAAAAAGAACGCGTTACCCCTTTTAAATAAACAACAACCGTATGAAGCGATATTTGCGCCCGGGACCCTCCAAAATGAAAAGATTGGACCTCTTCGCTATATTTTGTGCAATAATTTTCCGAAAAATCCATATGGACCATTGCATCTTTATCTGTAAGGGATTCCTTCAACTTTTTTATTGATTGATATTGATGAGAAATATTCCTTTCATGATTGAAGATTTTTGTCAAATTATTATTAAACTTAACTACAATATCTCCAATAGACGCTTCAATAGCCCATTTCTTCTGTTTAACCACAGGTCTTTCTTTCTTTGTTTTTGGATCTATTATGGTTTCTCTGGAGGATGCCCACTGTTTGTATGTTACGAGTGCTGTTTCTTCAAACTCTTCATGTAAAGGAATAACTCTATTGGAACAAATATCGCACGTCCTTTCTAAGCATAAATAGTTCAACAAATTTTGATAATTCGAAATTTTTAGTACTTTTGCCTTATAAAGAGTAGTAACTAATAATTGTATGTTGCTATGGATAGCACACATACAGGTGTCCCGCTCAGTTACTTTTGGGGTAACAATCCAAAATGGTACAAGTCTTGCAAACATGGAATAGCTGGTACTTCCATTACCTGACTTAAGAAACTCTTTGTGTAAATTTTTCAAAGTATCTAGTAGATAGCGTTTCTGTTTTCGGATTCTGTTTTTTTTAACAAACTCATTCTTATCTGCGCCTAACCTCGTATATTTATCGTCTTCCAAAAACGTCTGCACATTGAGTTCAAGATATGTCCTTGCTGTTTCTCTTGTTTTATTTTGTTTTTGAAGCCGGTAGATTTTTTGGTACTTGATCAGTTTGCTGGCCACTTTCTTCTCACGGATAGTCTTAAGTTGAGGAATATTTTCTGTTATTTGCTTTTGGAGTACCTCACTAAACAAAGCTTTTTTTACCACATCAGCTCGGGTATCTGGGGATTCAGCAAGTTTCATCATTTTTGAATTTGGAGTCAGATCTTTCAGTTTTGTTTGTTTTATTTTCTCATTTTTTAACCGGTTGCATCTTTTCCTTAGCTTATTTACTTCTGACTTTAGTTTGTCATTTTCACTTTGTTTTTTTTTTAGCTCAAGGTTGCGTTTTCGACGTAATCTGTCGGACCTTGCCTTTCCCAAAGCTATCTTTGGTGTTGATTTTGATGAGCCTTGATCTTCTTGCAACATAGGACTTTGTTGCAAGGGATCCCGGTTACCCTCATCAATTAAACTGTCTGGCGTATTCTCTCTGATGAATTCTAGAGTTGCCTTCTTCCTCGTTGAAGTTTTTTTGTAGTGAGTCGCTGAATAGAGTTTTCAATTTTTACGAGCTTGTCTGCGCTCACGTTTAGTCATTTCAGAAATCGCTTTTCTTTGCCCCTTTTCCTTTTTCTTTAGGTATTTTTGTCTTTCATTTTCTTTTTGGGCTGCATGTTTAACAGGATCGGTTTCATTTTTATGGTACCGAAGTCTTTCAGCATCTCTTCTTTTTTGTAATTGTTGCTCCCAGCTTAGCTCCGATTTTGGTCTTCCCATTTTCTTGTCTAAAAGAAAAACATTAGGATACGATAACGATAAAAATAAACTTAAATAATTACATTAAGTAAATATGGCATTAAATAAGTAAATATTTGCTACGTAATGGAAGGAAATACAATATCTTCTCAAAATTTCTCAGTCCCTTGGATAGAATATCAGTCCCCTGTTCATTTAATTGTCAGGGGACTTAGGCCAGGGGACTGAGTGTTTTGATAGTTTTTGTGCAATAAACATGGTTTCCCATTATTGGAAATAATAAAAATAATAGTTAAATATTACAGTTTAAAATAGCCTACATAATAATACTAAAAAATATAACTCTACCACACAAAAATGTATTATAAATACTCACCAAGGTACTGAGAATCGAACTGGACAATATACGACCTCTCACCAAAACGTCTGCTTCACAACTGATATAACAGCGCGCCTTTTTTTTGGCATAAGTTTTTATTCAAATGAGACTCGAAACTTCATATTGCTAGATCTGAGACTTGGACCGATATCGAAGTTATCGATAATTTGGACTAATTCAATCTTCCAGGGGACTGATAAGGAATCTGAGGGACGCGTTTGAATGCATTTTTTTAAAAATAAAATCAATTGCTATAAAACCCATATTTAATAATTGACATATATCTGCTATTTGGGGTCACTAATTCATTATAAATTTTAGTGTGCGAACTAAAATTAAAAAACGATAATGTTTTTTCGCTTCAAAAACAGGCGTGGGACACGTCAGGGGACTGAGATTTGTGCACTTTCATGAATTTTTTGAGTAATGGAAACATATCAGATTTTAATAATTTTGTATGGCCATGTAGACATTGATAAAATTTATAATTGTAAAAAAAAATCAGATTGCATGGTTTAATGGTTCATTATATATCAGCGGAGCCATCGAAAATATCATCTTTTGTAGAATCACCCACTCATAGAATATCTTGTTTCATAACTTGTTTTAAAATGGCATCCTGTGTAGATTGACCCTCGATACAACCAAGAAGTGAACGTTTCTGAGCAACTTAGATTAAATTGGGATGTATTACCTAACCAATAAGGACTTTCCCACTGTCAGGTTGACAGAGGTTGGTTAAAATATTATTCCATTATGTGAATACGGGCCATTTTTTTTGAACTGAGGTCCACTTGCTAGGATAAACAAACCGCCAGCACTAGAGAGCCGAATAAAAGAACAGACAGTCAAAAATTGTCACCCTATAGAGTTCTTGGAAGAGTCTAATTATCAGAATGGAAATTCCAGCAGCAAGTGCTGTAAACGATTTTCCAGACATCTCGTTATTAAAAACACAATTTGCAATACAATTCTTCGTTAACACTAAAAAAACTTTATATCAAACACAATGCTCATGGTCACATCACATAAAAGTCCAATGCCTTATGTGCTATCGCTCTATGCAAACTTAAATTACAGCAAGATGCCTTCGAGAAGTGGTATAACGGGCCTAGCGACAAAACAGCATCACGCCAAAGCTAGATCTGAAACATTTTAAGAGTTTAATCGCTCCAAACAAAGTGCACGTTATCACCGCAATAAGTCTCATCACTGGACACTAAAAATAAATAGATAGTTGGCCATTAGTTTGACAGACGTTCGCGAGAGGTGGCGCAGTGAAACAAATTCTTAAGTTGGACTTTGGGTTTTTTTGTAGACCCTTCCTTCGTAGTCCAACGCAATAACCACTAAGCGACTGCCCCCATCGCTGGATACTGCCTGACAGAAAAAAACACGCAGATAGGCTCTGTGTATAGGTACGTTAAAACCTACCCTCAAAAAATGAGACTATCCTGCACCTTCTCTGTACACCTGCTCCGCTCTCCCTCAGAGGAACAAACTTAACCTAGGGTCTTACTACTTTTACGACACTAGCGATCTTAACACCGACGTAAGAAGTCTACTTCGCTTCATAAAAAGCTCAACATGGTTTTGTGAGTAAGTTTTTGGGATTTTCAGTCCCAACGGTATCACAATGGGCCTATTACTGGTCTTAGTATTGTAATGTATCTCTTTTTCATGCATCCATGACAGTATAATCATGGTTTGGCTTATTGTAATTTCTTTATAAGATATTACAAATCAAATACGAATGCAGTCATCTGCAATAAGAAAAAGAACTGTAAAACTTATTTATCGTTATTCCTGTCCAGACGTGTACGCAGATGCACACCATATATTGTAAGCACACGAGGGTGAGAATTCCTTTTCTTTTATTTTTGTTTTCGTTTCCAGCTGCCTGTATTGCGCCGCGGAAATATGTATGCTTGTGTGCGCACATGCATACAAATTGTTTACGGTTTCGGTCTGGACTGGTTGGCGACCATCGGTATGGCTTGTGTATGCATTTTTCGTATCGCATAAAAGCTTTTATTGTGTTTTGGAGGGGATTTCTTTGGTGCGAATGTCTCATCCCCGGGTGCATGATTATTATTGGCATTGTATTGTTGGACTTTGTGGCGAGTGGCCGAATTAAATAAAAATTGTTAAAAGTTGACGCGTCAGTTTCTTTCTTTTTCTTAAATTCTTTTAGATTTTTACTCCCTCATTACATCAGATGTGGGGTCGATAAAAAAAAAAAAAAAAAATAATAAAAATTTTTTTTAAAAAAAACAAACATTGAGGAAAAAAAAAACAAATTGTGCGCGTAGTGAATAATAAAAAAAAAAATAAAAAATAAAAAAGAAGAAAAATTAATTGAGTGCGCAGTGAACTATAACCTACATCGTGAAATTTGTTATTACCTTGCTTCTTGTGTAAACATACTATGGCTACTAAGTTAACCAAGGTGGATTTAGTCCGAGCCCTAAGCGAGGCAAATATAGCATACCCGAGTACTGCGACTGTGGTGCAGCTACGAAAATTATTTAATGACGCTAACTTGAAAGGAAATTCCGAAGATGTATCCGCTAGTGAGGATGAAGACGAGGCATTTGGTTTTGCTATAAACGAGAGCGAACAAGCAGAAGAGAATCTCGATAATGCAATAGTCATCCTGGAAAAAAAGAAAAAAATGTTACAAATTCAAAAGGAACTAAAAGAACTGGAAGAGGAAGCAGCCAGCGGATTTCAGAAGCTCTCAATTGCAGACGTGGATTGCCTTGTTCCAAAATTTTCTGGTGACAATGCCTACCCCATCGATAAGTGGTTGTTTGATTTTGAAAATGCAATCAAAATAAGTAAGCAGAACAGCCATTTCAAATATATGTGCATGCGTCGCCTACTCTGTGGTACAGCTGCAATATTTTTACGCACATCAGCGGCCACAAACTATGCCGAGTTAAAAGAAGAGTTGTTCAAACAATTTAAGCGAAATGTATCCACCAATGACGTCTACAGGGAGTTATATAGACGCCGTCGTTTGCCAACGGAGAATATAATTTGCTACTTGCTTTCGATGAAGGAGATTGCTGCTCAAGCGAGTTTAAGTGAAGACGAAGTGGTTAATGCCGTGATTGAGGGGTTGAGGGATAATACAGCATATACGTCGATGTTGTATACCGCAAAAAATCTTGATGAACTTCAAGACCTTCTCATCAAGTATGAAAAAAAGCGCATGACCGATCGTGTTCCCAAAAATTATCTTCAGCGTGTCAACCAGGAGAAATCGGACGTCAGATGTTTTAATTGTTCCCAATTCGGACACATATCTAACCAGTGTAAATTGCCGAAAAGATTAGCAGGCTCGTGTTTCCGGTGTGGTAGCAAGGATTATATTTTGAAAAACTGCAAGCAGCAGCCGCCGCCGAAAGAAGCTGTAAACGCAGTCAATGATGACTTGGCCACAGCAGAGATGTATCCTATCGATACATACCAAACTGTAAGTATTGCCCTGGGTAGTCCAATTATAAAAAAAAACAAAAATTTAGAAAATGCATTTCTTTACTTGACAGTGGTAGTCCAGTTAGTTTCGTGAATAAAGATCTTCTGTCAACTGATGTTATTGGTAATCAGACAATTAGTAACTTCCGTGGCCTTGGAGGCTCCAAACTTAAGACATACGGTAAAATATATTGTAAAATTTTGCTTAATAACCAAATTAAGGTTTTGTCTCTTTTTATAGTTCCAGAAGGTCTTTTGTCCAAACCTCTTTTATTGGGCCGCAATTTTTTAAAACTATTCAACATTAATTTCTTCATGTCTCAATGTAATAACATTCAAAAAAATAAATTAAGTAAAATTGATTCAAATATTTGTCTGTCTCTGTCGGTTGGAAATGCATTTCAGGTGGACAATAGTGATCGCTTGGAGAGTTGTGCCAATATTGATATTCCTTTAAAGATTGACAATAAAAAATTTGATAAATCTGTATCCTCATACGAGACCATTGATCTTGACAGTGTCCTTCCGTTTAGTGTCGGCAAAGCCTCTGGGAGCGGTATTGCCGAAATTAGTGATTGTTATAGTCAGTTTGTTAGTGGCTCAGTGGAGCATTTGCCCTTGTCCAGTATTGTAGACTCCTCGGTTGTTAGTGATGTCGAACAAATAATAAGATCTGTTGAAAGTACACAAAAAGATTGCGTTGGTGAATTGCCAGGTAAAATAGCTGATCATTCTCCTTCAATTAAAATCAATGAATATTTACCTGCAAGAATATCAGAATGTAGTGAACTACATAGTGAGTGTTTAGATGAATTGTCTGGTTATGCCTTGAATGGTGTTTCGTATGACAATGACAATTTTTTGTGTTTGTTAAATGTATCTGAAATTTGTAAGGATAGCATTAATAATTATGATATAGATCCTACATTGCCTAAGAACATACAATCTACCATCACAAGTATATTGGAAGATTGTTACTCAAACTATATTGTAGATAAAAGTGAGAAACCTTTTGAGATGTCTATACGGCTAACTTCTGAACAACCTGTTTTTTCAACCCCCCGCAGGTTATCATATCGGGATAAAGTAGAGGTAGAAGCAATAATTCGAGATTTGTTAGATCAAGGTATCATACGGCATAGTGATTCACCGTATGCTTCACCAATAGTATTAGTTAAAAAGAAAAATGAAGATACACGAATGTGCATTGACTATAGAGAATTAAATAAAATTACAATTAGGGATAATTACCCACTACCTCTAATAGAGGATTGTTTAGAATATTTGGGCGATAAAAAGTATTTCACATTGTTGGATTTGAAAAGTGGTTTTCACCAAGTTATGGTTTCTGAAGAGTCACGTAGGTTAACTTCGTTTGTTACACCTGCTGGACAGTACGAATATGTTATGATGCCATTTGGTTTAAAAAATGCACCTTCAGTTTTTCAAAGGTTCATAACATTCATACTTAAGGATTTTATTTCAAAAGGACAACTAATTGTCTATATGGACGATATATTGCTAGCAACAACCTCTCTCGAGGAGCACTTTTCAATTTTACAAAGTCTTTTGATGCAACTTGTGAAATATAGACTTCAATTGAAGTTACCAAAGTGTAAGTTTTGTTATAGTCGCATCCAGTATCTTGGTTATGATGTAAGCCACGCAGGAATTGAGCCAAATACACACCATAAGGAATCTGTTGCAAAATACCCAGTACCCAAAAATCTAAAACAATTACATTCATTTATAGGACTTTGCTCATATTTTAGAAAATTTATTCCTCAGTTTTCACGAATTGCTAAGCCATTATATGACTTATTGAAAAAGAACACAAAGTTTGAAATTAATGAAAGTTGCTTAAAAGCGATCAATGAACTTAAATCAAGATTGATTGAATCCCCCGTTTTGGCTATATATGATCCTAAAAAAGAAATTGAACTACACTGTGACGCCAGTGCCCAGGGTATGGTGCGGTTTTGTTACAGCGGCAAAGTGATGGAAAATTTCATCCTGTCTTTTATTTTTCACAACGAACCACCAGCGCGGAGAGCAAATATCATAGTTTTGAATTAGAAACTCTTGCTATCATTTACGCTCTTCGTCGGTTTAGGGTATACCTAGAAGGAATGGCCTTCAAAATTATTACTGACTGTAACTCCTTAACCTTAACCTTAAATAAGAAAACCTTAAACCCGCGAATAGCCAGGTGGGCTCTTGAGTTGCAAAACTATCCAGACGCAGTAGTTCAACACAGAAGTGGTGGCAATATGGGTCATGTTGACGCCTTAAGTCGAAGTGAAGTCGTACTGGCAATCAATGAAGACGATATTGAATTTCAATTACAAGCAACCCAAAATAGAGACGAAAACATTGTTCGAATTCGTGATAAGTTAGAGAAAGAACCATCGAAACTTTTTGATCTGAAGGACGGAATAGTATATAGAAAAGATATGAGGGGTGAGCTATACTTTTATGTTCCCCGAGAAATGGAAGATAATGTTATAAGGTGCATACACGAGAAAATTGCGCATCTAGGAATTAATAAGACTTACAATCAGATAAAATTGCAATACTGGTTTCCGGACATGAAGGAAAAAATTGAAAAATTTATAAAAAATTGTATTAAATGTATTGTATATTCTGCTCCCGCGAGAATAGATGAAAGAAATCTTTTCAGTATTCCAAAAAATCCGTTCCCTTTTGATACTATCCATATTGACCATTTGGGTCCATTACCTTCCTTAAAGTCAAAAAGAAAGCATTTGTTGGTAGTAATAGACGCCTTTACTAAATACACTAAGCTTTACCCGGTAAATTCAACAAGCACACGTGAGGTTATCGATTCCCTAAAAAGATACTTTCAATATTATAGTCGACCAAATAGGATAATTTCAGACCGTGGAACTTGCTTTACGTCGTTTGAATTTAGTAAGTTTCTGATAGAAAATAATATTAGTCATGTTAAGATCGCTGTCGGTTCCCCTCAGGCAAATGGCCAAGTAGAGAGGGTAAACCGAGTCTTGACCCCTATGCTTGGCAAATTGAGCGAACCATTACAGCATTCGGACTGGGTATCCAAACTTACTACTATCGAATTTGCTTTAAATAATTCCATACATAGTTCCACGGAAAAAACTCCATCAACCCTATTATTCGGTGTAGATCAGAGAGGACCAATTGTCGATGAACTTACTGAATATTTTGAAAACAGTCAGAGCTCTCGTACCCGTAATTTAGATAACAATAGGCAAGAGGCTAATGAAGCAATATTACGCTCCCAGAGGCGCAATGAAAATTATTTTAAGCAATGTCATAGACCAGCGAGAGAATTTTCTGTTGGCGATTATGTAATGATAAAAAATGTTGACAGTTCTGTCGGAATTAATAAGAAATTAATACCGAAGTTCAAGGGTCCGTACGTGATACATAAAAAGCTACCTAATGATCGCTACATTATTAAAGACATTGAGAACTGTCAAGTCACACAGTTGCCTTACCATGGTACGATAGAATCGCGTTTTATACGTCTCTGGAAAAACGTAAACTACGAACAAGAATAGGCTCCAAGCGGTCACTCACATAGGGTGATACTTGTCGATTTATATCTATTTATATATAATTGTTACATATTCTACTTTTGATCGAGGTCGATCAATTTATCAGATTGGCCGAGCTGTAATGTATCTCTTTTTCATGCATCCATGACAGTATAATCATGGTTTGGCTTATTGTAATTTCTTTATAAGATATTACAAATCAAATACGAATGCAGTCATCTGCAATAAGAAAAAGAACTGTAAAACTTATTTATCGTTATTCCTGTCCAGACGTGTACGCAGATGCACACCATATATTGTAAGCACACGAGGGTGAGAATTCCTTTTCTTTTATTTTTGTTTTCGTTTCCAGCTGCCTGTATTGCGCCGCGGAAATATGTATGCTTGTGTGCGCACATGCATACAAATTGTTTACGGTTTCGGTCTGGACTGGTTGGCGACCATCGGTATGGCTTGTGTATGCATTTTTCGTATCGCATAAAAGCTTTTATTGTGTTTTGGAGGGGATTTCTTTGGTGCGAATGTCTCATCCCCGGGTGCATGATTATTATTGGCATTGTATTGTTGGACTTTGTGGCGAGTGGCCGAATTAAATAAAAATTTCTTTCTTTTTCTTAAATTCTTTTAGATTTTTACTCCCTCATTACAGTATGTTTAATTTCTTAGCTGGCAACTAACTAATCTATACTATCGGAAAATTGGATATCAAGTCCGAAAGCTCAACCTTTATGATTCACTCGACTGTTACCAAATTTGACATCGAAGGGGAATACATTACATATCATAGGTTCTTTTTTCTGCATAACACAATCCGATTTATCCTTCTTTTTCATTTTCGAAAGTAATAACATACAACAGGATTACGCAGCGTTAAGCTGAACACATTATTTTATTGGATTTGTCAGATCTATCTTTTTCGGTCAAGGTCGAAAGTTTACCCCTAACGACAACTAGACAAAGACATCCTTCCCATTGAAAGTAGTATCTGTTTTGCTGATGCGATTCCATTTAAATTGTATATAAATATATTCGTACGTGTCCTCCTATTATCTTTTGGGTTGTCCTCTATTATGCCACGTTCCCCAACAACCGCAAATGAAACAGGGATAGATATAAATTATTTTCGATTTGCGGAAATAGAATTGGCTTATAAGTCAAATGACTTTGAAGCCATTAATTGATGTTCCGCCAAACGGATTTACGCTCACAGTCACAATAAGCAGTGAACAAATAAATTCATGTTGACACATTAATTACCCGAACCACATTCATTTAATAAGCACGCGCAGGCACACGCTGTGGGATTTTAATGAATTCGTTCGATAGGTTTTATTTACGACCAAGCACTAAAACATTGTTACCCTGCGGCATAGTTTCGACATAGTGATTTAGTCAGACAAGCACGATTTAGTCAGCAATCCATAAATTTGATTCTTTTTGCCTTGCATCCGCGCGATAAGTCATAAGACTGAATGGGTTGTATATTTAAATAAAGTTTGTGTATCCTCTAGTATGGCCGGAAATAAGGCAGCGAACAAGGCGCAACAGGTCAATAGGGGGAGCCTTCAAGCATTCCTAAGTTATCCTTCCGCATATTCATTAATATATTTCACAGTAAATTCTTCAATATATGTATGTCACGTCTGCAAAGTGACGTTGTGACGGCTAGTGGTAAGAAAGCAATTGCGTGGTTTTAAACTCGATAAGTTTATAAAGCCACCAGCAGAGGAAACGGCTTTTGAGTGGGGACTCACTTCGGGGACTTCTTATATATTTTATAGAGTAGCGAAGGAATCCTAGCACAGGAATGGGAGATGTGTTTAAGCAGTATTATTTCTCGCAGCAGATAAGTCCTCACAATTATCAATTCAATAAGGAAGGATGAAAGCAATTTCCGGTGACTGAAAAGCTATAAGTTTCACATCACTCCATATACCCACTTTCACAAGAATTATTGAATATTACGTCCATCCAACATAAGTTGTGAACAACTTATATATAGCATTCTGCAAAACTGCAATATTTTCGACACAGGCCTTACGACATCAGTAACGCTTCCACTCTCTTCAAATTTCCTCACAATTTTCCGATTTGCTTGCATACCCGGTCGATAGTGACGACCATAATCATTGTGTAATGCGCGAAAAGTGGCTACGTTTGAGTCACCACTTTTTAAGTAAGTTTTAATAATTTTAACTCATTGTTTGATTGTTAAGTGCAATCCCCATAAGTGTAGATAAGAGATTGCGGACTTCATCTAACTATCTCATTTTTGGCCTTCGTGTAGGACAAGCACTAATTCTATAGCACTTCTTTGAAAAAGCGTACTAGGGGACATGCTTTATACGACTCGATCGGTCCCTATTACACGAGCAAAAAGCGACGGAATCATTCTTTTCTTTCGGTCAGTACTCAGATCTCATGATTAATGACCATAAGACAGATATGGATCAAACATCAAACAACGAATTAAAGACCATAAACTAGTAGGAGAATGACATAGCTGCCTCGAAATTGACTCATCCTGAGAAAGGCTACAGAAAAACTTAGCAGAACTCCGTCCAATACTCGTAGGATCATGAGGTACGGAAAAATGACAGCATTAGTGAGGTTGTTCCCTTTCGAACCACACTTAGAAGGGGTCCCATTTCAAAGGGGAAAGCGATACATTTCCAATTTACGAAATTAAAGCGAAGGTTGAACGAAAAAAAATGTCATGCCAAAATCAAATGACTTCATTTCAACTTTTACTCTTCACCACTGGCGTCCTTTTCCCAATTTTAATTGACTCGGTGATTGCGCTGTAATGGAGCAGAGCCTGTAATGACTTTCATCCCTCCTCGGACCGAATTAATAATTATTGTATTTTGTCCCCTTTTATTTTCAACAATTCATCAGGGGCAGACCCGAAGACAAATTGTCATTACAAACACGCGAATCGTACGCGTTTTATGGAGGACATTTTTCAGTCAAGGTCGGTCTACAATTCCCCAAAGGCGGAGATTATAAACGGTAGACTTGGCTAATTACACGGTTAAATGAAAATGGAAACATCGACCGAAAATGAAGAGAGCCAAGTCCGGCCACTGGCAGTTTTGTTTAATTAATCTTCGCTTTGAATGTAATTGAATTTTGTTTTTTTTTTGTTTCTCCCCAACAAAGGCGGCGAATGTTAAATGTGTAATTGTTTCTCTCGTTCTGTCTCCATACTTTGTCACATTTTAATTTATTCATCCAGTTTAATTTATTGATTTGATTGTCGAATTGATTGCTTTATCAAAGACGTGCCCATGCAATTGTTTTATTTGAGTGTATTTTTTTGCGCTTTGGTAATTAAAATTGCGGTTAAATTGTCGGTGTTCGAAATGGAAAAACAATTAAATTGTGTACTTCAAATGAGCGCAAGGACAGAAGCATGGGATCTATGATTAGTATTTCAATTTAGCATTTAATTTGTGGTCTAATGCAGTCGACTGTAAACTTTGTCAATCAAAAGTTACAAAGTGCAGCTATACTTGAGTAGGTATTTTTTTTAAAAGAAGTGTTGATTTGATTGGGGTTTTTTCTTCTTAATTAGTAAAATACTAAAGGCACTTAAATGTGATTGTGTATCTTTCTGACTTTACGTGTCCTGAGTAAATGTTGAACGTCTGTGGTCTGTGTCTACACTTGTTATGAACTAAGTTGACGAACCAATTTGAAAGTTAAATCTGGACCCTGGCATATCTTTTATCAAATGGGTGGCTCGATTTTCGGATAGGGCCAAATAATTTCGGTAGGTATTTGTGGTGTGCGTATATCATTTGCATGTAATATCATTTCAATTCACTTTTCGCAGGTAAATAAATCGTCCATTGAAAAACAAAGGGGCGTAATTAACAAAAGCCCTATTTCGATTTTGTAATTGTTTCGGAGCACGAATAACTCAGAAAACGAGAGAAAATACCAGTTCTATTTTATCACACGTTAACGACAGGTGGCGCAGTATAAAATAAAATGGACGACTGGGTCGAACTTAACTTTCTCGTTCATCAATATTCTTCGTGCGAATGAAGTGGGAGTTGTTGATTGTGTAAATTTTAAGTTGTTGGATTTATTTTTAGGTTGCATATTCAATATGATTGAAAAAAAGTTGGCAATATAAGCTAAAAAAAAGTTTTGCCTACCTAGCTGTTATTGTACTTTCATTAGCAGTGGGCCATTGTAGTTATTTCAAAAATATACCGTGAAAATGTGTACATTGATCGAGATTTGGGTACCTACCCATTTTTGAGAAATATTTAAGAAATTAATTTGCTCGAATTTTTTGAGAAAAACTAAGAGCGGGATCTTATTTTGAATACTTATGTTATCCTTAATATCTATGTATTTTGATCAAAATCGTTAGAGCGGTTTTCGTAAAATTTTGCATACCTACAATACCAAATATTGCACTGTTTAGTTTGAAAAATACTATTGCTTAACTATATATCTGAAATCTGAGTATAAGTTATTGTTTGCGATGAATTCTTACATCCTTTGTTTTTAAAGTTTTATCGAAATCGAAAATGGAGTTTTCGAGATGTGAGCAGTTTTTAAAAAGAAACTTGTTAAAAGTTTAATAGAATGTGGGAAAGCTATTTCGTATTCTTTTCATTTGACGGATAACACCACTTCCAACTATTGCTTCATCGAGAAAAATTGGAATGTGCTTCAGTTACACATTTTTGACTTGTGAGTGACTTTCTCTAAGCCCGTTGTTTTTTTGACTTGGGATTTACTTACTCTAAGCCAGGTATAGGTAACCCAACGCTTTAAAAAAAGACAAAAGTATCTGCTACCATATTCGCAATCTTAAACAATCTTTTTCTGATGGATTTTAACACACGTCTTGAAAAGTGACACCCCTGCCATCGAACAGCAGTCCTTAGTAATGTCCAGGATGAGATGGAAGTTCAAAATTTACTTACTTTTTCTTACTTAACGGGCTCCCGACCCGTGGAGAGTCTCTGCCTGAGACACTGCAGCCTTCCATCCTCTGCGATCCCGGGCACGCTGCTTCCAGTTGTCCAGACCAAGCGCTCTGCCATCCGCGATGGCTTGGTCTTTGAAACGGAGGTTCGGTCTTCCTTGTCGTCGCGAACCTGGCGGCTGGGATTCGAGAATCCTCTTAGCTGGAGCATTATTGTCCATTCGCTCGATGTGGCCGAGCCAATGTAGTCGACGTATTTTGGCCTTTTGGACTACATCCACATCTTGGTACAGCTCATAGAGTTCGCGGTTGTATCTTCTCCTCCATTCGCCCTCCTCGCACACAGGACCAAAAATCCGCCGAAGAATTTTTCTTTCGAAGGAGCCTAGTATCAGCTCTCCCTTCCTGCTTATCGTCCAGCACTCGGCGCCATAAAGCAGAACTGGCAGGATAAGGGTTCTGTAAAGCATACATTTTGTCCTTCGAGTTAGGAGTTTTGAACCCAATTGCTTTGCCAAACCGAAGTAGCAGCGGTTTCCTAGGGTAATTCTTCGCCGGATCTCCACTAGGATGTCATTTGTGGAGTTCATGTTTACTCCGAGGTAGATAAACTCCTTAACTACCTCGAAATTGTTGCTATCAATAGTGACGTTCTGTCCTAGGCGGTGGACAGATGCTGGTTTGTTTGTTGATAGCATGTACTTAGTCTTGTCCTTATTTACTACAAGACCAACGAATTTCGCCTGTTCTTCAATCGCCGTAAAAGCCTCTATCACGGCACGCTGGGAGCGACCGATGATGTCAATATCGTCTGCATACCCCAGTAGCTGGACGGATTTGTTGAAGATAGTGCCTTCCGTGTTGACACCTGCCCTGCGCACTATCTGCTCTAGCACGAGATTGAAGAAGTCACATGATAATGCGTCTCCTTGCCGAAATCCGGTGCATGTTTGGAATAGCTCGGAGGAACTACTTCCAAATTGCACGTTGCAGCGTGTGTTCTCCAGCGTCACGCTACATAGCTGGATCAGTTTTGCCGGGATCCCGAATTCGGCCATCGCCACATAAAGCTCCTGACGATGAATGCTATCATATGCGGCTTTGAAGTCGATGAAGAGGTGGTGAGTCTCGACTTGAAATTCATTGGTCTTTTCCAGAATTTGCCTCAGTGTGAAAATTTGGTCTATAGTCGATCTGCCGGGCCGGAAGCCACACTGGTACGTGCCGATTAGTGTGTTGCAGAAAGGTTTGAGACGTTCACACAGTACGTTGGATAGGATCTTATATGCGACGGAAGTTCAAAATTTCCCTTCTTGTATTGGGATTGCCCTTGAACAATTAGAGTTGCCGATTATACTGCAAATCGAAAGTTGTGGACGGTCCGCTTGAGCAATTAGCATCCTTCCCACGAATTTTAATAATTCCTTTTGAACAAAATCTATTGTTTCCTTTTTTTCACTTTAAAATATACCTACGTGTATTTACAAAGGTTCTTTGCGTGCCTACCTATTTACATCATCCCTTGCTTCTAATTTCGTTAGTGTCCTTTTTATATTCTGATGTATATGGATATGTGTTCCCTTTTGTTTTATCCCTGGAAGCAAACGTGTGCGCCCGGACTCCTGTCCTGAGATTTGGGATGTCTAAAGTGAGCTTATTGATAAATGAGTATGTTATTTGTATAGGTATGGGTTCTTGATGTGTACAAAAGGTACCTACAATGATTTACTCAAGTGACCCTTGCAATGGATGGGCAGGATATTTAAAATTAATAATAAAAAATATATTTTCCTGACTGATTCTTATGACGCTTGCAGCGGATGTGCGTGTATTTTACGTTCTTAAATTAAATAAATGTGTAGCTATTGAGCAATGGAGAATAACTGCGTTTACTGTTGATTTATGCTTGACTTTTAAGGAGTACGTTCCAATTTTCTTGCAGAATGGCTATTTATGTTGGTTTCTAAAGGTCGTTTGATAGATAGACAGTTTCGAACGTGAATTATTTTCTAGAAAGGAGTCAAGTAGACTACTAATATAACATTCAATGTAACCACGCCAGAACCACTCTTTGCTTTAACATCAAGGACAAGCGGTATTTAACTCCATATAAGGACGCCGTTTTGTTCGTCTTCTGTGACCTAAGACGCCTGTGCCTGGAACCCTCTTTGGGATTCTCGAAGGTTTTTTTCTCGTTGGTGATTATATCTTGCCGCATAGACTTTCACCGGTCTTACAATGGTGTATTTGTGTTTTCCTCTCGGTTTTTTGTTCAAAATACTATCTCGATGAAGTTATAATTTTGCTCCACATGCAGCTACTTAAGGTCGTCTTATGCATGATATTTTCTGGGAAGAAGTTGCCTATCTCCTTCTCTAGGACTTTCTGCTGTTCATTTGCTAAAGACAGGAGAACAATATGTAATAAGCATCGTCTTTCGAAAAGTTGCCATATTTGCAGACCGTACCTGTCGGGAATTTATTCTTCCGATCCACAGGGGTAGTGGATAGGCACCAAGCGAATGTTAAATAAGAGAACCTTTATTTTTAATAACGTGATGATGTCCAATGCACCTAACCGATTTCCAGTGTCGTCGTGAATTGACTGGGGCTTCGCCAGTCCAAGGCGGTCGCCACCTCCAGTCACCCCGATGCGAACCGAAACCCAGCGTCATCAAAAATCACAAATGTGAAGGAATTCCAGTACCTGATACCAAGCCCATGCTTTGGATATCCATCGGCACAACACGAAGAGAATGCCATCGCCAGCAATCACGAGTAGAAGACATGGAAGATGCATATTGTGTAGAGCACCTTAGTGTATTGTTCGTCGCCGTCGTCGTCGATGCCGTATTTATCCCCAAAGGCATTAGGCCATTAACTGGAGCGCGAGGTATCAAGGTCCATGAGTCGGTGAGGATTCAATCCAAACAATGAATCGTTCAGATGGTGTCCCGTATCAGCATGATCATACGTACCGTACAGTACAGGACATGAGTTCCTGTAGAGTATATGCGATTGGAATGTGCCTCGCAAGCGGCGTGCAATGGCGAATGGATGACTTGAGTGACCTGTGGTGGGTAGGGTACTCCGGCAGCAACCATGTGTGGAATGCGTGGGTCATCGATTATCGTTGTGATTGTCGGTTGAACAAAGCGATTATGCTCTGACTCAGAGGTTACCGACCTTGGGGCGATGCATCCGCCAGTGGGTTGGTAACCTTGAGGGCTGGCTAATTCGGTTCAGTACCGAACAGTACCCTTGGTCGGTTTAGAGCTTGCAGAGGCACGTAGAAGTTCACTTATCAGTGTTTTGTTCGTCGATGTCCCTAAAAAGTCGAGCCTATAGGTAGATGATACAGGTTTGCCTCTGCTTGCCTATCCCCTACCTCATTCCGTCTTACATTTGTCCATGCGCTTTCTCTCTGTCAGGAGATCGATGGACGCCATGAATAAAGACATTATAAGATTGCAGGAGACGCCACTTTTAATTTCTCTCAAAGTTCTCTCTGCCTTCACGGCACAAGAAACACTGTGAAAGGAAAAAAATATGTGTATATCCGAACTTTATTTGCTGTCAGAAAAAGAGTATGGAGTTAAGGGTTGTTCCAAAAGCCTGGCTTTCTGCAATTTGGAGTCAATCTATCGACAGTTGGTGGGAGACGTTTCCTAGCCAAGGGGACTATCTCTTTAATTTCTCAGCCGCTGGACTAAGGGTTTGGTTTGTCTTCCAACCAGGTCTTGACGCGTCGTACGACTTTGGTTTTGTTTCCTCTGTCCGTGTCTGTTGCGGTAAATACCGCGTCGATGTCATGCTACTACCCGCGAAACCTATTCAGAAGATATTGCATCCTGTTTGAAGGTCTGATAGTGGTAACTTATAAGTATGCTTTATTATTTTTACAGAAAAAATGTATTTACATTCCTAGCTACACTTTGATCTAAAGAAGGAAGAGAACTGACTTGTATCTACATCGAAAAACCGCTGCCATCAACCAGACTTGCCAATTCTCGCACTTTATAAGACACTGTAACTGTGGAGTGTACGCCAAACTTCCATACTCGTGGCAAATAAATAAACAATAAACGATATTTATGGGAACGCACAAATTAGACTTCCAACTTCCAAGCCATTTAAAAATCACACACATTTTCCTTGTTTATTTATTTATTTTATTTTATTTTTATTTTTATTTTTTAATCAAATGAGTACATCTATTGTTCTCGCTAGATTAGATACTTAATACAAAAAATTTATACTTAAAAATGACAACCAAAGCCTAACAAAAGGATTAGTTTATTCTTAAATGATTCTCTACTAATACTAAAATCAATAACATCACAATATTTATTGGATTCCCTAAGGCATCTAGAAACTGGTTCATTGTAACCATAGTTAACCCTATGATAGGGTATATGAAATAAAAAGCGGTTTCTAAGAACTCTCGAAGGAGCATAAAATCCAACTAATGATAGTAGAAAAGGGCAATCGATATGACCATCTATCAAATCGCGAATAAACATAACGGAAAAATATTGCCTTCGTCTGAAAAGTGGTAAGATACCAAATAATTTGCACCTCGTCTCGTAAGATGGCATTTCAATATTCCATCGCAGTCTACGAACAGCTACTCTAGTAAAACGCTTTTGGATCTTCTCAATTCTAATAGAATGTAATTCGTAAAATGGATTCCATACTATACTGCAGTATTCAAGATGTGATCTGACAAATGCAAAAAATAGACATTTAAGAGTATGAGGATCTTGAAAGTCTTTCGAATTCCGCAATAAAAAACCAAGCATCTGATTACCTTTGGCAACCAAAAACTCAATGTGCTTGCAAAAGCTAAGTTTTATGTCAAAAATAACTCCAAGATCTTTTTTGGAGCAAATAATGGACAAAGGGGTATTATCGATTACGTACGTAAAGGGAATTGGAGAGAGGTGACGATAAAAAGAAAGGCTTTGACATTTAGAGACATTGAGATGAAGGTCATTGTCATTACACCAAATAGAAAGACATTTAAGGTCTTCTTGTAGAAGAATACAATCTTGAACTGAACGTATTGGTCGGAAGATCTTCAAATCGTCGGCATTTTGGTAATAAAGATTAAAGGCTGTAGGAGTTAAATCCTTAGTTCTGAGTTTTTTGAAAGGTTGTTTGGAGCGTTTTTTGATTGGTTCTTCCTGAAGCTAGGTCTGTTTACGAATTCTTTTACCAGAATATCTTTAGGCCAAAAGCTCGGGTTGACCAGCAATTTTCCAGTTGGTAGAGGGGATAGAAGTTTGAAAGACGATGTTAGGCGACCAGTGAGGTTATCCGGTGTCAGGCTATGGCATTTTATGTTGCTAGTATTAATACCTTTCGCAGCAATGTAGTTCAAAATATCACTGCTTTTGGTACCATATGCTAGCCGTGATAAAAACACTGCAAAGTGAGGTGGCACTATTTTGAGAGTACAGTCCGTACTAGGAACACTATCCAATCGCTGGTGAATATTTACAGCCACCCCACTAGTAAGCGGTTTGTCAATGTGAGTTGAGGCAGTACTACACGTGGCCACTACATTATCGGAGACATCGTTGAGTACGACACTTCCTGATGGCGATTTAACTTGCGAATTGGATCGAAGAGCTCTTTTCGCTTTGGGAAGTTGGAGCTGATGAATTTGTGGAGGATCTTGTAGAACATCCTGAAACGGGCGTTTAGATCCTTCCGGTAGATGTGAAATGGTACCACTGTGAGGAATCTGATTATGCGGTTGAAGTACTAGGACTGGTTCGATCAGAGTTGGTGTTATCAAAGTAGGTGTTACGACTGGATCAAGCGAAGTTGGTGATGTTATGACTATATTTGGTGGCTGTTGTTGTTGTTGTAGCTGTTCTAGTTGAACGTTTACAGTGTTGCATTGCTGAGGCTGTCGGAGCAGCTTTTCAATGCTTGTAAATCCTTCGAGCAATTTATTTGTATTCGAACAGTCGAAATCGAACACTTCTTGCAACTCGGAAAACAACACCGATAGACTATTAAACGTCTTTTGAATCTTGATCAATTTCCAGTGCAACACGTCAGGTGAAATGCTTCGATGTTTTACGCAATAAAAATGTAGGCCCGGAATAGTAGTAATTTTATCCGCGTCTTTCCCTTTTATGCCAATGCACTTTGCATGCACAGTTTCAAGGCAGATTGCACAGGAAACATTGACATCATTTGAATTTTTTTTGCATATAGAGCACTCGAGATTATTCATAGCGAGGAAATGAACCAAGAATGTTGTGGTTGAAGTATTAGATGAGCAAAGACTGAAAACCTTACAAATGCGGTGATACGTAGATGCAATGTTGAATTTATAGATGGCGGTTGGTACGTGAGACAGTATCAGAAGGCCAATGTTTACAAGATGTATAGGCAGCAGTCCGAGGGTTGAAGCGAGATAGCATCAGTTTTTCCACTCAAAAAGTTTCGGTTTGCAGCATGGAACGAGAAACCGTACAAAGTGTGTGTAAATATCAATTTGCTTCGATAGGCAGAACATCTACTAACAAATTGTACTCACAGGGACAGAAGAGTTAGAAAACATCAACTGTTGTAATGATGAAAAGAGATGGCAGACTATTCACCGAACCACACAGTAACTTTGTGAAGAATTGAGTTGATTATTTTCCACAAAAAATAAAACTGAATTGGACAACACAGCTCGCGATATTTAATTAATCGAAACAAACTTATCCAATAACAGAAACGCAATATGAGATGATAAAAGGCCGAGGTATTAATTGATTAAAAACAACTAATTAATAAGAGCGAATTCAAAACACGTCTGAGTAGCAGAAAGCACAGCAAAGCTTTTGTCATCTATGAATCGGCTCTTTTTAAGCTCACGCTCCACGCTCGTTCTTAATATTATCTCCTTTGTCCCATTTATTCGGCGATAAATCGTTGCCAATTCGCAAATATACCCGCCTGCCTCTAAATTGAATAAGTCGGTATAGATACAGCTCCGCATGTAGATATACAGTACACTACTTGTCTATTTAGAATTTCATCTTTGCTTTGTCGCCGTTTCTATAAGCGCCAAAGTATTTATATCTGTTTCCTATGGTAAGTGAGCAAATGCCAACGAGACACCCACTAATAACCACAAAGAACACTCCATGACCATAAATTGGATGCTTAATGGCATTATGTGTACGGCTTTGTATAATATGCGCCGAATAAAGGCGTAGAAAAATATTCAACAAAAACCGATCTCACACAAAGATGTCTCGAAATTATTATTGTTAATATGAACATAATACTTTCGCACAAGCACATGCACAGACACACACATCATGAATTCCGAGAAGCGTGAATACTGGCTCTCGTCATAATGTCGCCTTTGTCTCTGATGTACATCGCACCTTAGTATGACTATCTTTCGGAACAATTCGAAGCCGCAAATCAACACACACACCACCCCGCGTACCACAAAGGAGTTCATAAAAATTTAAATGAATTTTCATTGAATGCTCTTGTACATGTAGGTATGTGGTGTGCCTTCGACGTGGGTGGGACTTTTTCGTGCGTAAGATAGAAGCAGCCGCCACCATCAACATTGTTCGTAATTTTTCCGTGACGCTTTGCATTAGAAATCAGGACGATATCAAGCCAACGAGCCTCACAAACGGCGAACACAATTTAACCAGGGATGAAATAATGCGGAAATCTCCACATTTGACATTTTTAAAGGACGAACTCGAAGAAAACTATTTACGAGTGATTTCTTCTTTGAATTGTTAATCCGCACATATACATGCATGACTTTACCAGATGCGATGGAGGGAAGGAGATGAGGTGACTTTCACATCGCTACACTCACGATGCCATCCATTTGGCGGAGGGGGAGGGCTTGGTGGGCAACAAATAGACAGAACGCACACGAAAGATTCCAAGGGAATGATAATGGCGTAAGGATTTGTGTGGAGCATATCTCTCTTTTGATAACCGACTGTTAAAGCTAAAATATAACGTGAAGGGCGACAGTGTGTGTGTTGGCCTGCCAAGGCATGAACAAATGTCGATTTGTCTCTTGGAACATATCTGGCATAATAATTGAATGCTTAGCTTAAGTTTTCTACTTCTCCTTTTACAGTGCGAGGAGGAAACAAAAATGGCGGCGACCCAAAGTACTCGTAGTACGAGATGAGCACACAAACATAACTCTTTCAATGAAACGGCATCTAGTACATTTGTACATATATGCGAAGTTTTAGTATTCGAGGCAGAGCAACACTCATCTATATATATCGAGAAGGAATGGGCGTAGACATACTCTGGCAGAAAATTAGGACACAGTCTAGCATCGTCAAGTGGAGGATAGGGATAAACTTAATTTGCGAAGAACGCTAATACACATTCTATTCAATAAAACCAGATTCTTATTTCCTTTCTTGTTTTTATTGTGGATTCAGATGAACGTGCGACTGAACGACAGTGGAATGGTGATTTTATTTGCTTAAGCGTTTCATCTTATTTATTCACCATGGCTAAGCTTGAGCTCTGTCTTTAAATGAAAATACAACATTGATACACCGCACACAAGAACGTGTATAAACATGGCGGATGTGCGACCGGAAATACGAACACAAATCGGCACACTAGGAATGACTCGGGCCGATAGGGAAACTTCTAATGACACCTTTGGACAAAGCAGAAAGAAGAGTATGTTAAACCGTTCTGTTAAAAAAGGGAACAACATGAAGTATGAATGAGGTTCGAAGTTTTCAGCAAAAGCTAAAGAGGCTAGGTATTTGATGAATGTAGATAAAAAATATAGTCACAGTTCGAGACGTGCATTTAAAAATACTTTTTTACAGATTTAGACTGTGATAATGGCCAATATTCTATCCCAACAAAATAAAGTGAGGATGGCGATATCCAAAATCCAAACTTAAATCCAACAATGATGCGGGAACTGAGTGCTGAGTTCTTCTGTAAATTTGTTTGGAAAGTATGGCCTGGGGAATTGGATACTGGAAAAGTTTCCGGACCGTGTTATCTCTCGAAGAGGTGATCACAATTGGCCACCGAGATCTTCTTATTTAACACCTTGCGACTTCTTCCTTTGAGGCCACGTGAAAGATAAGGTCTACGCCAACAGCCCAGCGTCGATTCAAGACCTCAAAGATAAAATTCGTGAGGCTATCGAGGGCATAGGGCAGCCACTTTACGATTTGGTTATGGAAAATTTCATGAAAAGGATACGGTCCTGTATGCGTACTCGTGGTGGCCATTTGGCTGATGTTGTTTTTTATTATTAACGTCATACCTTCCTCTTTAGTATGAAACTAGCTGGTACCCGCGACTTCGTCTGCTTACAATTAGTACTTCGAGTAACTCAATTAAAATATTTCTATCAACAACAGCGCCACTTATCGGGTCCAAAACTATCCTATCTTTTAAGCCAACCTATCAGCCCTACAGCCTACACATTTAAATTCATTGGTATTATACCAAAAGTATAGAATTTTATTATCCCTAACTTGAGAAATAATTGGTTCGTCATTTAAACTTGCATCCAATTCTTCATCCCCTTCACGTTTTGTTTTCACGACAAAAAGTAGCGAATGTCAGTCTCAGAGGTCCCATCTATCCCTATACCAAAATTGATAAAAAATTGGTTTTGCGGTCGTTAAAAGGTAACATTTCAAAGGTAACAATCTTACTTTCGCAGTTAAGTTGATCCCAAAGGTTTTATTTATAATATAAACTAAATATTAAAAGCCCGTCAGCTTTAGCGTTCCTATCCAATTCCCCCGATAATTTTGAAAATAAAATTCTCTCTTAGTTTTTCTATCTCTGCTGTTAATTGCAATTCAGTGTGACCATTATGCTAAGTTAAACTTTTTCGAGAGCCTGGCACAACTTTTTGCTATTTACGACCTTTTTTAGTTGGAGAAGGCGCTTTAAAAATATTTCAAAAACTTTTATATCCAAATAAAAACATTTCAAATGTAACGCAGTTGTCTATCACAACACAATTATAGTGTTTAACGAACCAATACTTGTTAAATATCGTTCACGAATTTGAAATAAGCTATTCTGCTTCAGAAATTACACCTTTTTTTTCTCATTGGCCATTTTTCATATGACTTTTCAGAATGCTGCAACGGTCACACAGTCTGTGTCGGAGTCGCTTGTACGGGCATGATGAATGAAAGAAAAGTACCTGTAGTTTTTACACAACTGCGTAGTTGAAATTTAATGTACTAAATGTTCAACTTTTTCAATTGTTAATATTTGAAAAAAACTAAAAATGCAAAAATAATAAGCAAGAAAATCTCTTTTTTTTTGACACTTCATTTGTTAAATTTGGGTGAGCGTGTGAATCGCAAGAGGTAAATATATGTACTATTATAGAAACTACAATAAGAGTGCATTGTATTTACACCAACAATAAATCAAACAAATTTATTCACCTACATCGTCTTCAGTTCTTGAATTCTTCAATTCTTTACTGTAGATATCAATGTAGGTAGTATTACAACCCCCAAAAACAAAACCCTTAAACTCAATATACATATTTACACCACCATACGCCCATCATCGCAAGTCATCGGCCATCTGCGCATTTCCTCAGAAAAACATTGTCGCTGTTGATTGCATCCACACTCAACTCGCCTACTTCTCTTTCGTTACACTTAATCGGAGAAAACTTCACGCAGTTTTTCTTGACATTCTATGTGTGCGATGTGCGCCACCCACCCACCCCAAAGCAGAACAGCGATCAAGAACAACGGTTGCTCATAATTTTCGATTTGAGAAAATAAATTTAGTTTTTTCGTGTTAGATTTTGGGTTGTAGCTTAGCTTCTAGATAACACAGAAAGCTGATTGATGGCTTAAAATAATTAAGGAAGTTTTGGCTCTTGTTGGTATTTTGTTTTGTTTGTATTGGTTAAGAATTGTTTGAGTAAAAGCGATAAAAAGGCAGTAAAGTCAGAAAAAAAAAACAGTATGGTCAAAAACGCTTCAAAAAATAGGCATAGCAATGAAATGAATAGCCTATGTCCTTCTCCAGATTATAAGGACATTTCAAAAAAAATTTCATCGAAATCCGTGCAGTAGTTTTCACGCCAACCGCGTACACATGAAAACAGCTACAGTTTTATTATATGTTAGATTAGAAGATAAGATAAGATAAGAAGAAGATAAGATAAGATGTAAGATAAGATAAGATAAGAAGATAAGAAGAAGATAAGAAGAAGACAAGATAAGATAAGATAAGATAAGATAAGATAAGAAGAAGATAAGATAAGATAAGATAAGAAGTTAGATAAACATCCGATCATTTATCTCAAAAAATTACATTTGTCTTTGAATGAAGTTTCATTGATGCGGAATTTAAAAAATGGGTATTTTTCCCTTTGCACTGGAGCTCTATCACAAACTAGGAAAATTCCCTTCCAGCTCAATTTTTAAATTTATGTCAAACTTTCCTGCCAAATTGGAACCGAACTATTGCTAAAAATTAACAAAAAGCGAAGCCATATTATGCAGCTGAAATTCGAATTAAAGGGAATAGTGCTAGGGTTTTATCGAGCGTCAAGCGTTTAATGAAACGCATTATTTGTAAAACAAATCAAAGCCATTACTTATGTTTGTTGCATAGAAGATATGAAATATATAGTACTATCAGTAGGTATGCTTTTTTCTTCGTCCTTAGCCAAGCATTCTCAACTATTCCCAATTTTATTTGTGTGCTACATTGCAATGACCTCGTTTAAAAATAATTAAATGAATTTAATTTGCATTGCTCGAAATTACATCCTTGTTCTAAATAAAATATATAGCGGAATGCATTCGAAATATATTGCATTCAATGCACGTCTGCAGGCGTGAACAGATGCACCAAACTTGGCAATGCCAACATTTGCATTTATAGGTAATCCACGATCCACCCCAGCAGGGGATGTTCAAACCTTTTGTATTGTTCCATAAACGAGCAACGCAGTTCAATTCAAACTGAAAGCAGTATGCTAACAACTAATTTGCCAAAAGGATTGCCTGTATCTGGTCCTCGATGTGAGTAATTACTTGAGTTTAGCAGCGTGGTATTATGGATGTGCCTTTTGGCTGAAAAGTGGATACAATTAGTGCCCTCTTGAAGGTACAAAAACATTTTCCATTAGGGAAGAACTTTTGAAATGAACTTTGTAAATTGGTTCTTAATTGAGGTAGGAATTTCTGTGAAATTAAACAGCTTAGCTATAGCAAGTGCATCGTGTGTTTCATTATGAAAGTATGTTGGTTTGGTATGCAGTTCAGAATACTATATGCAGCTATATCATTATAAAGTTTTGATCGAACTACCAATGAAGTTTGATAGTCACGTTTAAAGAACAATGCCTACGGCTTAGGGTCATTTGACCTCGGGACTTTGAGCCGGTATATTAATTTTTAAAGAGTTAACTTTCTGAATATTTTAAGACGCTGTTGAAATTGAAGTAAAATCGATTTTTAAAATAAATTAGTAGGAAGTAATAAAGGATAGTGTTTATTATTTGAAAACGATACATAATGCGAACAATGTGCTTAGACCGTTAATATACCTATTCAGTTTTGCTCATTGCTATTATTTATGCAGTTTTAAAAGTTGCTTATGCACTGCCTAATGAAGGGTAAAAAAGAATGGTTTGTAAAAGTACAGTAGGCATTTTCGACATTGTGTAAATTAATTGAATTAAGGGTATTTCAAAACTATAAATGTGAAAAAGTTAACTAAATTTACAATAATTAAGCCTGTTTAAGTATATTCGTTTGAATTAATTTTGTTTGTTATTTCTTATAAAAAAGAAAAATGTTTTGAACTTAATTTTGTTTTAATAAAAAATATAGGTACGTACTTAAGAAATTGTATGTTTAACTGTTTGTGTTTCTTGTACATAAGTTGTTTCTTTTCTTATTAGGTACCTACGTTAGTCACCTCAAAGTCAGAATTCTTCACATTCTCATTTAAAACTTAAATCGGATATAAACACTAAATAGATTCAGTGATGCCATTCTGGCATTTTTATTGCTAGATTTAGCATTTTCGAAGACTTGATAGCTTTTTGGAATTTTCTTTTATTTATTTTTATATTTTTCGATATTTGCTATTTTTTACTGGAATTTTGGTCATTCGTGTATGTTAAGCTGATATACAGTGCATCGAAGTTTCAGATGTGTCCCACCACTTTAAATTTTTAAATAATTCCTAAAAAATGTAAACACAAAAGCATTTTAGTCATAAAATATAAAATTGTTTTAGTTTTCACAAATCTTTTTTAGAACAAAAATCAATTAATTCAATCAAACAAAACTTTGAACCTGAACTTTATAAATCGATTATCCAACAATTTTAAAAATGGACATTGGACGAATAAATCAGCCGACGAGTTGAAGAACAAAACTTTTTGAACGAAGCATAACAACATTTTGTTGTATTTTTTTTTCATTAAAACACATGTCAATAAAAATGTACTTATACAAGGACTTTTTTTTTTTTGATAAATGTGCTTCTATATCAAATGAATTTTAAGTAAAATGTGGACTTTTCCTAAGTAAACCTATATTTTTATATTTTATGAACTATATTTCACCTAGAATCGCTTTTGAGCTTTTTACCTGTCTACCAAATTAATTAAACAAAAAAGTTCAACCACACTTAAAATGAACGGGAGATCCATTTGTCCCCTTTTTCTGTACTGGTTTACAGTACCTCTTCGGGAATCTACGAGTATGTCCAACTTATTAATGAAGGCACGACATAATCATCAATTGCTTCAATCCACTGCGGGCACTACTCCTATTCCTCCTGTTAAAAATGAATTGAATACAAAAATGGACTTTAAAGGAAACCTCTTTTACTTCCATGAGTGAAACAAACAATTGAGGCTTGCAATTTTTAACCGCAATATTTGTTGATAGCCTAGCGCATTATCTCCTATACTAAAACATAAATACTTCCGTACATTGTTAACGGCCTATCTCTATTATAAATTGTATATTGCCATAGTTTAAGCACTCTCAGTTCTTAATCCCATTGAAGTTCTTTGCACACAAATGGAAAAATCTAAATAAATATTCTATTTGCATAGTTCAGTCCAATATTCCATTCCAATACAATTGGGCACGTAAGCATTTTCGACCTAGTTTTCTGTTTAGGCTGCATCACTCAGTCAACGGTCAACGCACTCGGATAAATTGACAACAATGGAGTGATAGAATGGTTTGTGCAATGCCCCCTTCTTTGTATATACTCGTACCGATTTTCTTTTCTGGCCACTACAAGCAAGAGGGACCGGATTTATTTGTAGAACAACAATATTGAACTAGATAAACAATCTTTTGACCGATTCATTGCATCTGTTGTTTGTGTTGAAGGATGCAAAAACATATCAACCCCAAGTCATCCGAAATGACAATTTATTCAAGTAGCAAGAGAGCATTGAGTCTTTGCATGGGTGGGGTATATCTGCCACTCGACTTGTTGTGAATGACTGAGCAAACGATTTGAACAAACAATCAGATACTCGTAGAATGGGTGTTTATCACCTAAAAGGATACACTCTAGACTCTAGCTCTGCAACAATCAAAGGCCGGGGGAAGAACAGCACAAGAATAAAGGAATTCATTTAATGGGGGGTCGAGCTTTTAGGGATAAATTCGCCTAAGCATAAAGAAAGACAACAAGCTACGAGACGGAGTGCAAATAACAGCTCAAATATCTATATGACAGATATAGCCGTTCCTATGTTTACATTGTGATTGTTGTTGTTGCATCATCATCATTTGTCAATGATTTTTCTCTTTGTATCTTTGCAGGTGTCCTGGATAAGAAAGAAGGACTATCATCTGCTGACTGTTGCCCTGACGACATACAGCAGTGATGAACGATTTAGTGCCACGCATTTAAAGCATTCAGAGGTACGTTAAAGTGAAATAAAAAAAAACAATTTTTTTAAGGTTGAGTTGAGTTTGTGGGCTCGAATGGAATACCCTGAGCCACACAATACCTTGTGTTCTGTTCCAAAAAACTAGAGCTCTTGGCGACCGCATTTGACAGCTTCAAGTTTTTTCCTGGGGCAGTTGTTGCTTTTATATAGTTGCCTGGGTGTTGATAAAGAAGGTATATACTTTCCGATGGTATATAGCCTCTACCACGCAAGATGCCTGACGGTGTTCCGGTACATTTTTGATCTGTCTGTATTTATACGATAACAAAGCCATTTGCTATGAAGCCATTTTTCCAAATTTTTGGTGGACAGGAGCTTAAGATGGGTCTTCTAAATTCAAAGTATGGCGTGACGTGATCTAGCCCCGTTTCATTAAATATTCAATGTATCGATTACTGATTTTCTCACACTGACTATAAAAATATTTGGAGGAAGCACGTTGAGAATGGCATCAAGTCCGGAGTGTGGGGGCTTGTAGTAGCCTTGCCCGTTTCCTGCCACCTTACGAAAGTGTCACAGTCATAGGTCATGTACATTACGGTTTACCCAAATAATAGGCTGCACGAGCAAAAACCTATTGGGGCTCTTTTAAATGCTTTTGACAATCGTTTATGTGCACTATCTTTATGATGTAATCACATTGTAAACATTGCCTATGAGACAATTTTTTAGTTAGTTTTTTAATTCAGGGTTCGATTCTCATCTTCCATAAATGACCAATAACAATACCTAAGTGATAGAATTTGTAAAACATCGCCTACACTTCCTATTTGAAATTTGAGCCAAATGGAAGGTGATTTTCCGTATATAAATTTCCGCATGTCGACACAAAGTTGTTTATTAACATCAGCGATAGTCAAGAGAAGACCTGATCGTTGTTTTGTCATTTTAAAAGAAACACATCTAGCTTTGTTTTTCGTAAAGACAAGGAAAATCTGGAGTTCAATTTAAACACAATAAAGTGCCCAGGGAAAATTTAATCGGTTCGGTTCTTTTGACCCGAGTCACTAAAAGTTCACAAGATTGCTGCTTATGTGTTGTAGTTGTAGGTAATCCATTTAACGAATACCCCCATTCAATGGTTGAATATCTGTGCTTCCCTGCTTCCTTACAGAAGTCCTCTTCGAGTGCATGGAATTTTCCGATACCAAGTATCAAAAATCCAGTTCCCTGTACAGTGTACAATATACTTTACCTGCACCATCAAACCTCCTAATGTCGGAACTTTCTTCATAAAAGTATTAAGTTTGCTAACTTAGGCAAATTTCATCAACTTTGAGGCAAAACTTTGTTTATTTAAGAATTCATGCTCAGTCAAGCAGACATATAGTGTTAGTGTTAGTCATCACCAGGTTATCTTTGAAACTACACGAGAAAATTTCTCTTTGGTCTCAGAAGCAGAGTGTGAAAAGTGCTCAAGAGGAAATAAAAATAAAAAAACACTCTCACATTTTTGCATCTAACATTTTTCTTCTCTTTTCCTTTCCATACCTACATCATCGTCCTCTGGAATATCCTTGACATATTTTTGGAAAAAAAAAATACGAAATCCTTTCAATCCAACGCTTAACATGATGATTGCTGGTGAAACCTGGATGTTGAAAAAAACATGGTCACCTGACTCTTTCTTTTTTGTCGCACATCATTTAAAAAAAACGAAAAAAACTCCTGCTGATATGGGACATGTGGTGTGAACGCACATGCTTTTGCCGCCATGATGACCTGCTGAACGTAATCGTTTTCGTTGTCTGGCATATGGTACTGCGTCCTGTGCATGTCTTCAATATGGTGGATTATTTGTGATTGCGCTCCGATGAAATATCTCATTTCCGGCGGATGATAGGATTGGACGCTGAAAATAAAATTCGTTCAACTGCGTGACGCTGGCGTCTATGAGTGTCAGGTGTCAACTCACCCGCCCACATCGATATTTCTCCATTTGGATGTTGTCGGTAAGTTCTTTAATTATATTATATTTATATTCTCTTGGCACAATATGAATTCAGTTAATTTATTTTATTTTCGATACTTTTTTATTATATATATTAAAATATTATTTGTGTTTGGGAGTGAGTACGAACTCCACCACTTTCTGATTAACCAATTATTTAATAGAATGTGACATGGTTTGTAATGAATTTATTTATATTAATAAATGGAAGTAATTAATTAAATAATTGATTCATGACCAATAAGTACAAGTAAACACATACTTCAGTAGCAAAATTAATTTGTTTTTTATCGGAATCGAAAATTTGTACAAACGTGAATAGTTAAAAAGAAGTAAGTAGTAGATGCCGATATTTTATAGGGGATCCGGTCAAAATTCTGCTTTGCAAAATTCGGTCTTCTCACACAAAAATTCAGCTTTTTCTAATTCTGCTTTACAAAATTCTAATTTTCAATTTTAAAGTAATAAAATTCAGCTTTTTCTGCTTTTTTTTTTCATCAAATGTAAGCGACGCAAGTTTCATTAAGTTCTAAAAAAAAACAGGCATTATCTGCTTTACAAACTTCTGAAAACAATAAAAAAAGTTTGGAAAATGTTAAAAATGTTTTGATGAAATTGCAGAGTTTTTTTTGAAAAATATTTTGACCCATCCAGAATTTATTTTTAAAATGTTATCAATTTAAAAACATAGACACCATAAATTTTCTGCAAAAAACTACCATTTTTTATATAATGGGGCAGTAATTTTGAATTGAATTATATGCATTATTTTACACCCCGATTCTGGTGATCCTTAGTGTACTTAGGTCACAACTCTCAAAACCACGAAAGGGTAAGTTGCGAGAGAGAGAGAGAGATCACGAGAAGCGCGCCATGCCATAGGTGATACAAAGAGGGGTTATTCCAACAACCAACAAGACCCGTACTGAGATATATGTAGAGATGAGCAGGAAAACCTTGTAAAGGAGTCACATTCGGTGTTGGGGTTATGGGAAACACAAATTTAAATACTCTTACTATTAAACGGCGAAGTCGACCGAAACTGAGAACCACTATATGTGGACGATTAAAGCCTAGATCTCCATCCACCTGAAGCCAAACTCTACGTATCATCACTGTAGCAGTGAATTTCTCACTGATGAACCGAAAACTGCAAAAACAATAAAAAGAATCGATAAAGGAATGATGAACTCATCGTCTCCTTCCGATATTGATGCATGGATCATACAAAAAATCATGGAGCAACAAACTTCTATCGAATTCATTTCGTGACGAGTCATTTCAAAATGTCCGCATTGCGGAACTCTTTAGAAAAGTGCAGACCATTTGCGATTTCGCATTGCTTACGACATGAAACCGATATAATCGCAACCCAGGACCAATTCGGAGAGCGGCCAGATAATGTTGTTAACCAATTGCTTTAGTTCAGAATGACGAAAACTGAGAGCCTACTCAGCGATCTTAGGCGTTTAGATCGCCACCGGAGTAGAGCTTAGAGGTTTGACGACAGAGGTAGCTTTGTCTTCATTGCAAACCCCGCGAAGTAGTGCTTTAGGCGGTCCCGAAGGAACTGTGCTTATCGGAAGGGAGGGTGTCTTAGCCAGTAAGAAACCGGCAGTACCACTGTTGCCTCAATCAAGGTTCCCAGCGTCCATCTAAAAAAAATGCTTGACCACAATTAAGCTAAGATAGCAACTTAAATTTTAACTTAAGGCCAGTACCAGATGGCTGTAGCAACGTCCCCAAAAAAGGAGATCCTCTTAACTGCTATAACTGCAGAGTTCTCAACCTCTTTAACACGGCGTGCAATACAAGATTCAGCCTGTCGGATTGTGTCAAAGCCTAAAACCTACCAGTGCGGTATTAAGTCTGGTCCACAACTGACCAAACATCGACACTACGACATATCCTGAAAAAAACGCATAAAGATCCATTTTTTAATTAGCTTACAATAAACTTGAATGTTGAAGGACAGTAGGTATTTATAGAGACAGCTGTACAGAGCCATGTCTAGTTTATGCAGAGGTACCTGACAATCTTTTCCGATTGTGCAGAACGACGATGAAGAACTCTTGCTTCCTATTACAGAAAGTTTGGAAATAATCTCAACGATTACTTTGATGCCAAGTACGGATTTAAGCAAGGTGATGTTCAGTCTTGTAACATTTTCAAATTACTTGATAAAACTGTGAGAAATTCACAAGCCATCACCAACGGAACAGTTTTTAACAAGTTGCTACAATTAATTGCAAACGCGGATGACGTTGACAACATTGGCAAACCACATCCAGGTGTCACTTATGCGTTTGCTATATAGGAACAGATAAAATGGGTTCTAGTGACAAGGAAGGGCAAAACCAAGTCGAAGAAGGAACACCCAACCACAACATTTTTGGGACAAATGCAAGGGATATACAAATTTAATGGCGAGGCATTTTTTTAACGGAGAATAAGTTCTTGGACAATAAAGCTATATACCAAACAACAAAGGAAATTCTGAATTAAGCACTGATCTTCTCCGTCCCAGTCCGTTATGGCGCACAAGCTTTGAGTCTATATCTAAAGCAGATAAAGATGTCCACGGTCACTTCAAAAGAAAGACTCTTCGTCAATTTGAAGCTATTAGCTGCATTGACGGGGTTTAGCAAAGAGATAAAATGACGAACTACTGTATGAGCTATTCTGTCTAGCAACCATTAGAGTTTTTATTTTTGAGACAATAGAAAACTATAATTTCATACCAAGTTCCATATAGCTGAATTGAGAAGCTATTTCCGAACAGTTAAACTCCGGAAGCCGGTTGTTTGTCTGAAGTTCGGATAGGAGGCGCAGTGTACTTATTCAAATTGCGTGGCGAACACGACTCATACAGTCGCAAAAATTCTGAGCCAGAGTTTGATAGGTAAATTTATAAAACACAATAAAACAAGGACTATAAAAATATAAAAAAAAATTGGCAAAATACCAAATATCCAATCAAGGTTCAATTGATTTTATGTAATGTATACGCTCGTATAACGGTACATTCAATCACCATTTGCTTATAAATATGAAATTCTACTACATAACACTGCTATCCGTCATCTGAGTCGCGTGGTCATCAAAAATTTGCAGGAAATAAATATTCAAACTGGGTTTTTGTGTACTTTGGTCTATTTTGCTATTAGATATTTTTTCGACATCAGTGGATTATTCACTATTTCAAAAAATATAGGTACCTACCTATTGCAGGTTTTTTATTGTATATGCAAACAAACCCCGTTATCAAACCGGGATACCATCAGAGGGTGACGTAATATCGTTGGAAATTCTCAAATCACTGGCTCGAATTCAAGGGAAAGAAAACATTTTCGCGGCATAGGGCCCTTGGGATTAAGTGAAAAAAGATTCCAAATTGCAAATTCGTATAATGTCCTTTGCACATTGAAATAGAAATATTACCTATCCTGCGAGCACACCGTATGCGGTTTGGTTGTAAGAAGACTGTTTTGAAATCTAGTGTGATTGTACGCCGGTGGGGGCAGATAAAAGTGCACAGTACTATAGCCAGAAACAAATTTAAAGTTCGATAGAAATATTGGAATTGCATTTTGCAGGCAACTGCCATTGTGTGCATCGGGTGTAAAATCCATAAGTATAGGAAACGGAGCTGTCTACCTACCTCTTTGATGCGGTTTAAATGATGCACGAGGCTATTACATGAACCATTCACTATTTCACTTTGCTGACGGTGTAATTTTCTGAAAATGTAGCTATGTGTTCTCAACACATTTTCAGGTGCGAATAATGCAGTTTCGATTGTTTATCTAACAAAGAGAACTTTTTCCTTCATAACCCGCATGATAGTGATGTGTTACTATTAACATAAGTAAGTTTGACAGTGTCTTTCAATATTGTATTAGTTTCTGGGTGTTAAGTTAAGCGGATTAGCTACTTATACATCAGTTTGTATTATTAACTTTAGGTGGCAACTGCGTAGATTACTAACACTGACAATGAAACCTTGGTATATTTGATCAAAATGAGGTTTAATTCTATAATTTTCCTGTCAATACAGGTACAGGTACAAAATGTTTGCATCAAAATGTTTGCCTCAAAGCTTTAGTTGTGATAGCAAAAAAATTGTTATAAAAATATTTTGTTTAGTTTACCAAAAATGCTGTTGATTTTGCGAAGAAATGTATCAATTCGTAGGTACCATCGAAATTGTTTTTCATTTTGTTAAGTCAACAGCAAATATTGTTGATAACACAGAAATAATCTGTCAGTACTACAGTTGTCTTTTGTTGAATCTACAGGAATTGTTGCTGGTTATATAGAATTATTATTCTCTCGGGTCCATTATTTTAATTTGTTGGTTCAACAAATAAATTGTTATTTGTGTAGCATTAGGTATGGATAAATGATACGAAAAACAAATAAGTTTAGCATTAGATTAATAAAAAACAAAACTTTAGAAATTACATTATTTATTTTATACAGGTAGGTATGCACCTGTGAAAATTAGCGAAAACCTTTCTAACCTATCTAACCATTAACCATTAACAACTTGTCAAACTGTCAAATTGACAGTTCCAGAAATAATATCCTAACAATTTTCTGAAGGAAACTTGTATATGAAACCCTTTTCTTGAGCAACTCCAGGACATATCTATTGATCCGAAGCACGTTTGCCTAATCCCACAACATCATCATAGATTTATGTCACCCGTGTGATGAAGTAAACAACAAATACAACTGTTATTTGCTAACATTTCTGTTTACTTCCGCACACGTTGCGTTGGTCAAACGATGACAGCATTCGGATCACACAAGTCCGCCAATATCCTGTGCCATGAATGTTTTCATAAGTACACCCAGACACGCACAAGTTGCACCCCCATTTTGGTAAATATTTGCTGGTAACTAAATCAAGAACTACATTCAATTGTACCGAGTGAAATTAAATTTTAAACAAACATTGAGTCCTAATTCCGGTACACCTATCTCCGCCTATTGTACAAATGTACAAATTGTGGCCGACAATAACACTCGGCTGTATTGTAGGGCTTTGCGTTTTGTCATCAGAAGCATTCTAGATACCAAAATGGCGCAATCAAAATGTGCATCAAAAATTGCATACGCACCACAGCGGAAGGACTATGCGGTTGTACACGTGGCTGCCAACCTCAAAGTATTCACATTCGGCCGGAATGGGAACAACTATACAAAGTACTCATTTGAATTTAAATAAATTTAAAAGGTACCGACCATTTTTCCACTACCCTGGCCGGCAAAATCCGAAACAGATACACGGTTTTATAGCCAAAAATATTTTCGTTTATGGTGAACCTCTAAACGGGAAGAGGAGAATATTCTATCCTTCCACCGACGAATATCCACGTTGGCAACCGCACTCAGTGAGTCAGATTTATTTGTTGTACCCAACAGGATTGCCGTTGGATGCCGTAGGTTTGAGGTAGCTTCCTACTATTATTGTTTTCTATGCTAGTGGTTTAGCATTTTGCGTGTGGTTTAAGTTATGAACTTTGGTCCTGTGTGGGCTTTTTTGTTGTTTTCGTTCATAGCCCGTGCGTGGATGGTTTTAGATTTGGATAAAATGTCCGTAAAAATAAATTACCTATCTATCCCTTTGCTTGGTTATTTGTTTCTTTTTTTTGGATGAAATTACGCTACCATATAACAGGCTATATTTTGTCTGTGTGCATATTTTGAATCATTCTGGGCCCATTAGCAGCAGTGAAAATAGTTTGTACAACAATGTACATAAGCCATCTATCTAGAGCTTTTCGTTGGTATTTATATTATAATAGTAAATAAAATAGATAAAACATTTGCTTGTGTTACATTCGGCCGCCTGTGTGAAAATGCATTCCAGCTTAAAAAATATTTATCAACTAGAGAACTCTTTCTCTTACCATACTACATCTCAAAGTCAAAACTTACTTAAGTGACTTATAAGCTCGGTCCCTAGCTAGCTGCCTACAGTTATGTACACCAAGTTGGTTGAGGTCGCCCTACAATTGTGCGCGCCACCTAAGTTGTTGTCTTCCTGTGCTACATTGTCCTTCAGGGTGGACTCAAAGACTCATCGGGCTGGTGCGTTGCACGCTCCACGTGTTCCAGTCAGCCGTCCATAGCTTTTAATAGTCTATAAAGTTCGTCATCAAATCTTCTCCTCCACAATCCATCGAATATCGCCCGAATGATCTTTCTCTCAAAACATTCCAGAAGGTTTTTATAAGATTTTGACAGAGTTCATGCTTCTACACCACACAGCTAGACCGGGATGATAAGGTTCTTATAAAATATCCCCTTCGTTCTATAAGGGAAGGCTTTACTTCTTAGATGCCTTCTTAAACCGAAGAAACAGCCAAAAACCAATTATGATTTAAAAAAAAACCGTCCAAGTGCGATTGTCACTGGCGCACCGAAGGAACACGCTCTAATAAATTAAATGACAGAGAGCATGTTTGTGCCAGGATTCGGTCAAAATTCTGCTTAGTGAAATTTAGCTTTTTTTAATTCTGCTTTACAAAATTCTGTTTTTTAAAAGCAAAAAATTCAGCTTATCTTGTTTTTTCCAACTAACAAAATGTTGTCTACAACGAGAAAAAAAAAATAAATAAAATAACAAAGAAAAATTAAGAAAATTGCTGTTAAAATCAAAAAATAAAAAACGAATTAAAAAAAAAGAAAGTGTCCTTTTAAGCTCTGCTTTACAAAATTCGGCAAACAATAAACAGCAGAAGAGAAAGAATTTAGAAAGCAGAATTTTTTAAAAAGAATTTTAATCCCAACCCCAATGGGCCCAGTGATGCCCCCTCAATTTTTTTCAAATTCGCCATTTTGTATTCCTATCGGTGTTATGTCAATTAAGAAACCGTGTGACATACAAAAACATGCAAAAAATACAAAAATAAATGCTGCCAACCGCGATCAACCGTGGGGAAATGTGATAGAGTTCGGGAATACCACATTTTTACATTCCTGAATGTAATTGGTTAGTTATTATAAATTGTTAAAAGACGAATAATTTGATTTGATTGGTTAACAGAACTACCCAAAGGAGTTGTTCTTCATACTAGAAACATATTAGGACAAACTTGGTTGTGTATTTTCCGCTTTTGGATATTATTAAATTCGATTTCGTTTTTAAATTTTTCTTAAATAATGAAAAAAATTTATAAAAATGTTTTTATTTTTCCTCAACTTATATAGGTACATTGTTAATTTTTCATACACTTATTCATAAAATAAAATTCTATCCACACGTAACAAATAACTTTCAATTTAACGGATAAAATTCTATGAACACTGCCAGCAACTTTGCCCACAGCAGAAGAGGCTCATATTTTATGTGAGTGTGTTGGTGACTGAAGTTACGTGACATTTTACAATACGAATTTCTATGTAACAATACTGACACAGCAAAGCGTGACAACTAAGTTAAAATACTGTGACAGAACTAAGGTTCATGTATCTCTTGCGATGGATAGGTATAGGTCATCCATTTTAATCTGTGGTACGGTCTATACATTTTTCAGGGAAAAGGTTATTTGCCAATTCTTTGGCAAGATCTCCATTGAGAGAACTAATTCGCTCGCATCTCTATCCAGTGTTGCCAGATGAAAAATCTAAAAATCTTGTTTTCCGAAATAAAAAATCTTTTTTTCAAGATTTTTCCAAAATAGAAAAAGAACGAAATGTAAAATATAATTTTGAGGTACTTTAAATAAAGTAGGTACCTAGCTATATAGGTATATCGTATATATGTAGGTATACCCAACAATGTATTTTTTTTTTTTTTAATTTTGGAAAATATTTTAATTAAAATAACTCAGAATTTCATTGCTTATATTAGAATCATAGCATCTTACTCCATTAAAGAGCAACGAATCCTTTTTAAAGATTAAACTTTCAACTGTTTCAGTACTCAAACGATTGCGAATTTTTGTTTTATTTAAATTTACAGCATAACAAACATTCTTTTAACAGTTGCAGAGCGAAGGAATGTGGAAGCGACAAAATATTGAAAATAAAATCTTTAAAAATTGGATATGCGAAGTTTCCATTGGCTGTTTTTATTAAAAAAATTTTCCAAAAACATATAACATCGGTTATTTTATCAAGTTCGTTGAAATTTATGTTTCTTTAGAGTTGATGGAAACGTTAGTAAAACAGAAATTGTACATGGGCTCTGTTCGACTCACATTACTCATAATTATGGAGTTTATAGAAAACGGTTTTCTCCAATAGAAAAGGTTGTTTAATGTAAAAAAATTCGAAAATTCTTTATATCAAATATCTTGAAATTTGATGAATTTGAGGTAAAAAGTCTTGCACCTATTTTGGAGCTCAAAAATCTTGAAAAAAAAGATATATCTTGTAATCTGGCATCACTGTACTCTATCAACTGTCTGATGAAGTCATACTCTCCGTGCACTCTTATCGAGAAGGAGGACTTAAGAGGACCTCGGAAAAGCTTCAAATATTATTATTCGTCGATTTAAGTAGATCATCATTGGAAACTGCGAAGCATTTCAAAACAGTTTCCATATTCCACTTGTTGGCTGCATGGAATTAATTTCTCAACAAATTGAAACATCTCAACTGGTGATGCGCATAATTCGCCTGAAGCACTTAACAGATTAAGTACCTTACGACTACCTATCTACTACTTCGTATCGCACAAAATATTTTTCATTTGAATAATAAATAATTTCTACAAATACCCCTGCATAAAGCTCCGTCCCTGCTGCTACAGCAATTATTAATATACTGCACAATGAAGCATCTTTATTCATCGCAAGTTGGGATGACAAAAATAAATATGTATACCTACAAAAAAAAACAACGCGTGACAAATCTTTCTCCCTCTTGGTGACAAATGAGTTCTTTATTGAGAGTGATTGAGTACACCAAAGAGATGCTATCCCTAGCCCTTCTGTTATTTTTTTGTTTATTTTCAGTCCATCACAATTCCATCCACAGATCCTTTGGCTTGGTTGCGCTGCCTGAATGATACTACGATGATTGGCAGTGAAGTGCTTAATCTTTCCTGAGTGAAATTGTTACAGATTCTTCACTCTTGTCGGGAAAATTCACGAAACAATTGCCTTAGTAAATAAATAAGTGCGTTTTCTTTTTTCTTGTTGGTTGCCAGTTAAGTTGGATGGAAATGTAATAAATACGAGTGAAAAATTAAATTTTGTGGAAAGTTATCGTAATTGCCTCATAATTACTACGTCATTCATTAAGCAAATACCATGTAATTAATTGATAGTGAAGTGATTTTTGCTCCTTGGTGGTTGATTCGTAAAACCAGATAATGGCAGTCCGAATCCTTGATTAATTGGACTGAAATGGAAAATAATTACGAAAATCCTTCGCTTTGAAATAAGATGGTATAAATATATTGGGGACGGTGTAACTATGGGGTTAAAAAGGTAGAATACTTAGTGGGGTGTTCTCCCTTTGGTTGTCAAGGATGTTATATCCGGAATAATTTTGCTTTATGAATGTAAGCTTATGGTTGTGTTGTGGCCCAGAACGAGCTGTTCAGGTTCGAGTGCTGTATATGATGCGAATATTTTAAGAACTATCAGCTCGGGTGTCTGAATGTTGTACTTTAATGAGCATGGGCGTTAATACGATTCGCTTATGAGGGGATTTATCGAAATGAAAAGAACACTTTCGAAAAAGAGTGAGAAAAACGCAGTAATAATAAAGTACGTGGACCAACAGGTAAGGCCCCACGGCCTAGGAGTTTCTCATTTTTGGGACGAATGGAAGAAACTACAATTTTGCTTGACGGCAGCTTAAGGAGCTCTTTTATGAGAGCTATACCTTCGGATGTTTGTCAGCTGTTCGCAAAAAGTGGCGCAGTGAAAAAAAAAAACCTTAAAATGGATTTTTTTTCAGGGATCAAGCCTCGGACCTTCCGTTTAGTAGCCCAACACACTTAGCCCAAAAAGTGTTGTACAGTTTAAAAATAAGCCGCATTCTTGAGTAGTAAAGACTAAGCCTGTTGATTTCGACGAGGACGTGAATGAAAGATGACTTTATATTTGCGCAACAGCCAAAGTTTCGTTGTCATTGTATATCAAAGGGCATATCCATTAGTCAAGTGTCGCGCTAGGTCATCGAGACTACAGTGCAGATCATACCGAAAGCAACCCAACCTTAGACGGCTTTAATAGTACAGGGCAAAAAGTATCAGTGGATAGTAAATCAAGCAGAGGAGCTAGCCAGAACCAAGCAGATTCCAGGGGTATTCAGTTCCTTGAAGTTTAGTGCAGAAAGTAGTCACAAATTTAAGTGAAAATTTTGTCTATCAAATAAGCGACGCTTATATGCATAACTAACATTGGATATATTCTAACCCCTAGTCGAAGGAGGTTATATTTATTTAATTACTTAAGGCTTACGCGCGGTCCATAGCAATGGGAACTTTCCAAAATTTTTTTCACCTATACAGTCAAAGCTGTTGAATATAATATCGTATACTCGAACTTTCCCATCCAACCGCTTCCGAAAAAATGGAGTTAGTACATTGCTGTAAAACTATTGACCAATAGCTTTAGGTTCCATGCTACCCAACGTTAGGGAGAAGGCAATAAATGTAGAAATAATAAACGACAGGCATTCTCTAAAGCTAAGGCCAATATTTGCAACTCGGCTCCAAAATATTCATCCAACCTTCTTGACAGCATACTGTTCGACTGGTACAAGCTCCTACATTAACATCGAAAGCATTGCCTCCGGCGCACACAAGACTAGACGCTGACCTATACCTTCTACCACGGTAGTTATTCAGAGGAACTTAACGAAAATAGTCCTGGCAATGCAATGCAGGAGCGCCCTACAAAACAAACCACCAATGATCGTCCCTTATTAGCATACTTCACAACGTGAAGACATCGATTTTCCAAATCCCCCAATGCTATAGGACAATCAAATTTTATAACTCCCATCCTGACCTTCCTATCTTCAAGCATTTACTGTACCTTTCAAAAAATCAAAGAAAGTCTTAAAGAAGTTGAGCCCACATAGGGTCTCCAACTTCGAGTATATCCGTATTCAAGGCTTTTGGTTGCTTCATAAAAATGCAGTGCAAGTAAACCACAAAAACAGCGATACTAATAATCATTTTAAGTGGCCAGGCTAACTTTTTCAAACTCACAATGGCAACATTTTCCATACAAAATTGCATATTGCTACCTAAAATATAAAAGGTGAAGGTTAAAAATGATCATAGGCAAGGCCCATGAACTAGGACATAATTGGCAAATATTTTATTTATGAACCAAACTTTTGACTAAACGTGGCTCCTTGAATTATTCCAAGCAAACATGCTCAGGCTAACCGTAACTTTCCACCCAATAGATGCAATCTGTAATTTTTAATAGTGAAAGGTATGGAAACGTTGAAATCAGATCACGTTCTGTTACTCCTCCCAAACACTAACAGTAACTCGACCATTTTTCGTTATATTTAATTAATAAAAAAAAATGCTTATTTTCCTGTTTCACATAAAATGGTTTTCCACTCACTTTCTGAATTTCTATCGTTTTTTTCTCTTGTTCTTTCTCGTTTTTTCCATGACTTTCTATTCCCGCCATAGAAGCACGTGCCGAAATATCGGGACCACCAATCCGGTACTTAACACCCGGATCAACATTGCGCCTGCAGTGTCGTGTTGTACAAAATACAGTGGCATCGGAATACATATTTTGGTATCACGACAACCGAATGATAAATTACGACATCGACCGAGGTATTAACGTTTCAACAGAAGCAGGTAAATTTAACCAATGCCCGTAATAGTATAGCATCACCATTCGCACTCGTAGAGAATTTTGCAAATAAAACCAATCGGGCTGCGTCCTAAATTTTCTCAAATATGCTCCAAATTTCCATTCCATCGGATTACCTTATATTAACAACCTAATGGAACAGCCCACTTATCGCGGTAGAGCTGAATGATTTATTTGCATGCTTCTTTGCTATGTTCAATTTTCTCTATGTTTACTCATTCATTTTGGATTGGCGGGGGGTATGGTTGGTTCCACCACCATGCCCTGTACGTGATTTAGGTCGATTTTGCATTTGTAATCATCAACATCATCATCGTGTTTATGTTCCCTTTCTCTCTCTCTACTTTTCACACAGATTTTCAATCATCGGAGCTGACGATTCTGAAAACCAGACGAGAGCATTCGGGCAACTTTACCTGCGTAGCTAGTAACACCCAGCCAGCCAGTGTGCTGGTGCACATTTTTAAAGGTAAGTGTATATGAGGCGAGACCGCAATTCATCGATTTCGAAGAATTCCCTATTTCCCTATCCGCAAAGCTTTCCTCATTTTCCTTCATTGTTCGATTATATCTGCTTACACGATTCCTTTTGAAAAAAGAGTGAAGTGGAGTATTCGTTTCCCATTTTGCCAATCAATCACTTTCAGGATGAAGCAAGCTGAGAGGGAGCTTAAATCCAGCTAATTAATTACCGTCCCATCAAATCGGTGAAAAAGGGACGAGAAAGGAAAGAGCTTGCGAGAAGTGCTCCATTTTTATTTTTTTGCTTTGCACTGAATGAAAAATTTTCCAAACTGCCAGCGTCGGTTTCAGCGGGTGTTACTGGTCGCATTCAGGAAGCGTGCCTTTATATACCCACATACAAATAGTCTGCATGTTTGGCGGCTGTTGTGGTTAGGTGTGCAGCGAAATTGCCCCTATGGTGTTAATCCACTTCGTGGTCTTGTAATTTTCATAAATTATACTTTTACCGAGTGGGGCATTATTGCTGCTCGTTCTTTTTTTTTAGGAACCAAAATAATGTATTTTTGGTCTGACGTAGGTGCTAGGTGGTAAAGAAATAAAATCGACAGCAATAATGCCATAAGAGTGGGGCAGAGATGTTTGTATCTATCATGAGCATACTATGATGAATGGCAATTTATTTGACGATGTGAGTGTATTTATTTAAGGATTATTTTTGAATATATTCCTTTTATAGTGTATTTGTGGTAGCCCAATGGCTTTTGAATTTTCGCCTTACTTCGGTTGAGCGCAGATTAACATGGAAAACTCAAACTGGTTTCTGGGCGATATTTATTACGAGCGGTTGGCGGGACTTATGGCGGAAGATTAAAATCATCTACTGCTTTGAGCGCAAATAGTTTTAATTGAAGGATTTTCCACGTAATAAAATTGATTGGAGAGTATATGCATAATATGAAATTTCATGAGATCAGAGAGAGACCCTCTGGCGTGAATTTTGCACTTTGCGCACCTGTTAAAGAAAACTCAGCCAATGTTTTGCAATATCCTGTTGAGGACCTGCCATATTCAGCATTTTAAATTTAGGTTTGAAATAATATAAAGCTTAAAGTTGTCAAAACGATTTTGGATCTTGAGTCCGGCTTTAAGTTTACATTGACTGGCGTGGAAGTAGCTCATAGACGATAAACGTTTTTAAGTTAGCTTCCATAGTTTACGTGAAATTAGGAAAATGTTTTCCCTCTTTTCGTTTCAAAAATGAGCTTCTTATTAAACGACAAAGTTTTTCCCAAATTTCGCTACGGTATCAAACTCCCAGGTGGGATTTTATTCAATATAATTTGTTTTATTTTCATGATTCATTTATATAGACTGTGGAAAAGAGTCTACTTGCACATGCCGCTGGTTACATTTTAACATTCCAAGCCACAGTCCAAACAGATGGCATAAAATAAGCTATCATTATCGACCACTAGAAGTCGACAAGGGATAAGGACAGTTTTCCACCATTACCGATGTCAGCCACACCATGCCACACCGCACTAGTGGTCTTCGGCAACAGTTTCAGTACGACTGCTTGCCTACTAGAACTGTGTACCGGTGTCATTCTTACCCAACGCCTAGTAAATGCTACGAAAACCGTCTACAGCCAGACATATGAAGCCTGACTACATTCCACAAGTTCCAACCATCCACTGTATGAAATATTATCTTTTCGCGACACATGAATCATGAATCTGAATAAATCCTTGTTTACGCGACAATAACTGATCCATGTAAACGTCGTTTAAAATTGCTAAGCACTGTTACACGCTTGCCTATAAGACAGTGTCCAGAGATGACAACTTTACCGGCGCTGGAATCAATCTTGGCTATAGATACGGTGACCATTCGTCCTCTTTTTGAAAGGACAATCCTCTTTTCCGCTACTAGTATGTCCGCTCCAATTTTTTAACCTACAAATTTTGATAGTTAAAATGTGATTTAACCAATTTTGACTGTATAGGAATCTTTACAAAAATAAATCCTCTTTTATGTGATTGAAAAAATGGTCATCGTATAGCCACATATCTATGTTGTGATTGTTTGTGTCAGTTGTCCACCAAGCTCTAGGTTTCCCGTGAGCCTTTATTCGCTAAAAAAATCATGCCTCTGTTTCAAACAGAAGTGAATGAAGCTCATGCTGCTCTAGGAGAAGAAGCCGTCTTCCTTAGAAGTGATCTAAAGTCAAAGGCTACTAAATGTAGTTTGTTTATAAGCACTTTTTTTTTTGGGCTTACAAAATCAAGAAGATCTAGCTTGAACTTATAAGATATTATATCTTACTGTTTTTAAGCATTCATTAAATAAAAATAAATAAATAAATAAATAAACTCTCAGAGACTTCATTTCGCCGTCCACCCTCCCTGAGTTTTCAGCATTTTACCAAGACACAATTTTTCTAACATTTTACTAGCATACAAGTGTTTTAAGTACCTACACTGCGGACATCGGAGTTTTCTAATTGTTTCAAGAGCTGTCTTTGTAGGTACTTAAGTAAAAAAAAATTTCCCCCTGACTTCAATCAATCAATGATGTGACTGGATTTGTTTCATTGTTTTTGGCGTTTCCTTAGGTGTTATGTTCTATTTACTTCTTGGCTCTGTGGTATGTATACCTACTGGCCGTTATTTTTTCACTGTCAGTATGAGAACATTTTTTCCTGCGTCACTGGAGGTATGGAAACAGCTGTCGCTAACATATCTTAATTGGGAGTGTCCATACAAACAATGGCGACAGAAGCATCAGTGGCAGTATGAGGAAAACTGAAATGAGTTGATCAATGCCGAAAAAGCATTCGCTTGGCCACGTTACCGAAGGGCCGAAGCATCCTCAAACTTTTGCATTTAGATCGATCTTAAAGTGCAACAGCTCAACTATAGACCACCACTTATTCAGACCAAGCTTTCTACGCCCCAATTTTACTTAGACCTTGTAAAAGGCTTAAGACGTGGCAAAGAGCATATAGTAATTAAATTCTTATGGACTTAATGGTCGAACCATGGCAACCCTCGACAATATCCTATCTTCACAGTCCAGTCCACGCACGACAGAAACCTCTTAAATCAACAAAAAAATGGTTCCTTATATCCAAGGTGTTTACACAAGCGATGTGTTCTTCTTTAAGTGTTTTTAATATCCATTTTACCTCAAATGACTGCAGGCTTTGAGGCTGATTATCCCCGTTTAAAAAAAAGTGAAAGTGGATGATTGTATGGGCAAGCTTTGCTTTGCTTTGCTGTGCTATATACATTTATGTTTAATAACCAACATTAACACAGCAACAGCCGGGGCCACTAGATTCATGTAAAACAGCGCACACCCCATGTCTGCAACCGGTACCTAGGTATGCGATTGCATGGAAAATTATAAAAATTTCGCGGCAATGTAATTAAAATGTATTTACATAGACTGCCAGTAAAACCCATTAGCCCCGCGTCTGCACAAATGTGCCAACTAAAATCGTTGAAATATTCATTCAAAAGTAAGGAGTATGTATCAATATTAAGCAATAACCCCACTTGCCGTCTGCCGTGCCGTCAAAACCAATACGCCTTAGCAATTAATATTTCGCCAAATTATGCCCGCTGAATGTATGCCCAACTGCTGAATTAATAATTAAACAAACCTACTAATATTGCAAAATTCGCTTGGTCCAACAAGTAGATCAGACATCACTCAACCTGCACGCATAATGTGTAATTGTGTTTGCCCGTTTGCACCACCGCAAACCATTGCACTCCACCCCAAGCCTAACCGACAAACGAAGCATCAACGTCAATATGGGACCGTCCTTCATTCGTTCATTCACTTGTCCATCTATGCCCTTTCTCCTCGTCCCAACAACATTACCCAAACCAAAATCAAAGCAAATTATTTGATGTGTATATAAATTTCCCTATTACAGGTGATAACCCGGCGGCAATGTACCATGGTCATGTCGGATCATCAACCAAATCATATCAAACCCATCTCCATAGCATTATGCTAATCATTTCGATTGGCTACAGTTTATTCATGGCATACGTGCATCGGGAGATTGTGTAATTGTACAGTGATGTTGTCGCGATAATCACATCAACACACTTAGCCACATTCACACACAAGAAGACAGACAGACACAAAACTTCATTTGTAAAAAATTAGTGAATAGAATTTTTGTTTAATATTATTATTTTAGCATTTAAGTAACAACTAAGAATGGCTCTTTGTTTCATACATTTCTCCTTTCATAGTTGTAAGTAGGTGAAGTTTAGTTGGTAGTTTATTACTCACTAGTACCAAAGTTTAAAAAAAAAGTAAATAACATAAAAATAATGTAATTAAAATTGATTCCTACATTCGGATGACACTATGTAAATGTGACAAGCACCGGTTGGAGTCAAAAAGTCATCAACTATTTATTTAGCGATATGTTTGGTTGGTAAATTTTTTTCGGGGATTTCTACGCTTGGTCTTTTTTCAGGAGATGTTTTTTAAGGTGTTACACACGCTTCAAAATGCGTGTGTAAAACTTCGGCTTATCTGAAAAAAGGCTTCCCAGTGGAACTCCAAAAGTAAAGGCTCGTACAAAACCTACGGCTTGTCCAAGCCAGTGTTCTAAAGAAACCTGTTGTACCACTCCTTCTTATTTTTTATTGTTCTGAATGAAATTCAGTTCGATCTAACATTTTAAATGTGTACATTTAATTCAATTGAACAGACAAAATAAAAGCTACACTGGTTTTCAGACACAAAATACTACTTTGTTCCAAAATTGTTCAACCCTTCACTCACTTTCCATATTTAAAATGACAGTTTATAATAAAACCATACTGATTTGATATTGTTTTAAAATAGCTGATGACTTCTTACGCACCCTGTGAAACAATGACATAACAAAAATCAAAAAGTCAAAAACCAAAATTTAGTTAGCCTAACGAAATAAAAATAAACATACTATAAAAATAAATCAAAATAAACTAAGAAATTTTGAACAAAATTTAACTGTAAATTTGTTTCATTGTAAATAGAAAAATAAATAAATATTATTATAGAAAATAAAATTAACATCTTAGTGATTATACTTAAGTAAGTAATACCAAAGTACATATTTATTATAATAGCGTTATTGATTTTATATTAAAAAGAAATTAAATAAACATTTATACAAATAAAACGTTTTAATTTTATTGTTTTTATATTGTTAAGTTTTTATTGTGAAGAAAACAGAAAATTAAACAAAAAAAATAATACGCATACAAAACTAACTGTTGCCAATAAAATTCATAAAACAAAATAATCACACTCTAAATCGAATAGGAAATAATATTTTTGTTAATTCTCTGAAAGAAAACAATTAAAAGAATTAAAATTCTAATTAAAAACAAAAAAACAAGAAAACAATAACAAATTGCCAACGTAAAGTAATCAATTCCAAATACAATACCAAATCATAAAACTTAATGGCAGCAAGCATAAGACACTGGCAAGCAAATGTTTTAATTAATATTTGTATTTTTTTGAAACATTTTGTGTAAATATTTTTATACTATACTGTAATGAAATAATAACAAAAAATTAAAAACAAAATAGTTTATTATGTAAATCATAAATAATAAGAAGAACAAATAAAAGAATGAAAATAACAATTTGTTAAGAATATTTTTACTGTTTGAATGAAGACAACTTTTCAGATTTAAGACTGAACGACAAATTTGAAAGTACCTCATATGAAAATGCAACTAGGTATAGGTAAGTAAGTGTATAGAATTCACTCAAGAATTCCCTAAAGACGTGATTTTTTTATGTTGCTTATTGCAAATATTAATTTTTAATCTAGAGGGACCACGCTTGGCTTAACGGTCTGTGTCGACACAATGCACTTAATATTTTTCAGGACATGTTTCAGGCTCGTTAATCACCACGGCTATCTTTTGGAATTGCTAACAAAAAAAAGCGATTTTAAAAATAACTTCCTTTAATATTTTAAGCTATCAGTCAGATATCAGATATCTGCTTCATTGTGTCAAGAATTGGTAAACATTGATGGAAATAAAAAAGCAGCCTTGCTAGTTCGAGTTGGATCGGTGCGACTGATATAATAGAAGCTATAGACTTTTATCACCATAGTGGTCAACGCAAACCAAAGGAACCACAAAGACAGCATTTCATTTTTAATATTACACGGAATTTATTTTACTAGTTGGAATTGGAATCGACTTCTCGAAACTGAAACAGTTCGTTCTCTAACTCTACCAGTGAAACCACTTATATTTACAAGCAAAGCACTACAGTGAAATTCAATTCGCAATTTGCATGTGACACCTATTTACCAATATTGACAACTTCCCCATGGGTAGGTTTGGAACTACTGACAAAACTTTATTTGAAAAAAGTTGCACAAATTTTTTGAATGAATTGTAGCCAAAGTGCTTCAATTAAATCCATTGTTTCCGTACATGTATGCTCCCATGAGTCAAATTCAATGCAAACAGAGATTTATTAAAAGGGTCCTCTATTTGTTTCGTTTGCCATTTTTGCCATTTTTCCCTTGACAATATTATGCGTTCGACATCAATAGCACAACATGGACGCGAGGGTGACAAATAAATAAACTCGTACATATTACTGGTTGTTACAGGTTTCCTTTCGTTAATTGTATCAGACGAGTCGAATTTATGATGGTTTGCATTGTTATTCTCGCTTTGCATGTATCAGTTATTAAATTTACAATATGCCTTGTGTGTGACACAAATTGTGAAGTAGCTGCGGACAATTGTTCATTGTTTCAGAATATATGGTATTTTCGGTCAACGCGAGCAAAAACAGAGTAAACGTGTTGGACATCAATGATAATTGCTGAAAGGTACTAAAAAATATTGAATAGAGCTGCACTCACTCATATTCATTCAGTGGCCAAGTGGTACACACAGTCTTTTATATAATTCAACATTACATTTATCCGTTACGCTAGTACTCACTATTCATGTTAATCAAGCAATATACTAACAGGAGGCTCAAAGAATTTATACTATTATTTACGAGCACTGAAGAACAGAACATACAACCAGGATGTAGACTGAAAACCGTCGAGGGAATTCGATCGCTCTTGTCTTATAACAGTATTACTATACACTCCTCACAAATTCGTTCTTAAAGTGTCTATCCTTGCGTTATTTTTTTTTCAGCTATACTACAGAATCTTTCATAGTTTGAGCCACTATATATAGGCGAATTCTGACACAGTGAAATATTTTAGAGTAATTATTTTATTAAACTTATAACCAAAAAGGTTTTTTCATTTACACGTACACGAAACGACCATTTTTTCTCGTGCTTGGAAGTAAATGTATTATTGGTTTTAACCCAACTTTGAGAACAATCTGTCCAAGGTGCTTATCCTTAATTTGTTTGGTTGTTCTGATGAAAATATCCTTGTCCTCGTGGTATTTTATCATAGGCTGAGACCTCCAGCTTTTAACACGATTAAAAATAAATCGCTTGTTACTAATCTCGTTGGATTTTTTTTTCGTATAGCGCGAGGGATATCCTACAATTTCTATTTGTAAAAGGGCCGATTGAATTTTCAGGAACTAGACAAAAAAGGCATCTTGTGCTGCAATCTTTTTAGAAAAGGAAAATTTAATTTCTCGAAATGGAATCATAGCTACCATATTCTTCGTAAAGTTATTACAGAAGAAGTTGGTTTAATCTCCGAAGTAGTTTCGGTGCGCACAAGTATCCAGAAAACGAATTCGTCAATGAACTTGCAATACAAGATTCAAAGTAGATTTACGGGAGCCTCACACATTTAATTTTCCGACAACTGCCAATAATAGTTCAATTGAAAAGTTTATTGTATAAGCACCCAAGGAGCATTTTGCGACTTCATGTGTCATGTGTCATGAGCGACGTCGTTCAGACGGTTTTGTTACCAGAAAATATTCCCAATGAGTAACATTTTCGACACATGCTAGGTAACATTTCCCATTTAGGAATATTCCTATCGAGGGATTTTATATCTACACAGGTTCTTTATTGTGTCAAAATTGTTTCTTCAATGAAACATTATGTCCGCATCGTGTAAAATGTGTGGAGATGTGTGTTCATGCACACAATTCATAAAAACTTACTGTCAACACAGATTAAACGCGATTCCCGATTGGGAAGTTTGTGGCATAGAGAATAAACACAATTCCCAATAGATTATTTACTACACAAATAAGAACGAATTCCTAATTGGGAGTATCTTGTTAGGTATCCATTTTGAATTGAAAAAAAAGGAATATGGAACATAAGAAATTTTAAATTTACTGATTTGGTGTATATGGTGTAATTAAATAGATAAAAATGTTACTATTATGTGTATATACACATCGTAGATTTATTTTATACCGATTTTATAATGCTCCTTATCAGCATTTAAAATACCATAAACAATTTGAAAAGAAAGTTTTCATTAAATATAGCACATTTTGTAAGGATCATGGTTATGGCAAAATGATGTTCCCCATAAAATTTCAGTAGCAGTTTTCTGTTTAATAATGAAATGTTTGATGCAGTCAGAATATTATTTTGGTACATAACACAGGTACACAAAATGAATGACGTATCATAACGTCACAAATTATATGGTATGGCATTCTTCCCAATTTGTGTATAATGGGATTTGCGTCAAAAACAATTCCGACTTTGTGTTGCGCCACTTCCGAAACAAAAAAGGAACTGTTACTTCGTTGTTTCGAAACATATGTTCCTAAATGGGATCACGAATTGACACCACAACGTCGCCAGGCCTCAAATGTGTATTCGAATGCTACTTGGGCACTGGTTTGAGCCCTTGATGTTCCTATAACAGGACTTGACTTTCTTTGTTGTACATGATCCCTTTTAATTAACAATTTTTATTTAACCGCCAAAGCTTCTTCATGAATATTGCAGCAACCTATTTCACTTTATGATGCATTTTGATTTCTAAACAGTAAGCCTCCAAACATCAAATCAAAAGTTTGAACCAAATCAAGGCAGCCGTTTAGGAGCATACGGACAGACGGACAACAGACAAACGGACAGACTGACACAATTTCGCGACCCACGTATTTTTAATTTACCCTATCATCGTAATGTCAGATTTGATAAACACCTCGAGTTCGAAATTTTCTACGAACACAATATCTGCCTATCTTTCTCTTACTAGCTGCGTAATCAAGAAAGTTAAAAATACCAAAAACGCACCCATGCCAAGCAGAATGCATAATAATAACCTTTCATTCCAGCTCTCCACCAAGACCAATTCTTTTGAAATTACCACCGCACTCAACTGGTCTGTAGGCAACTATAACCAATGAAACAAAAGAAACGACAAACAAAAAAGTTAAACCCCCAAAACCACTCAACCCAACTAAACGAGCTCAACCGCAATGTAAACTCATCAAAAGTTATTTCGAATTAAATAGCAGAAACACACAATTGCACCTCCGGCAAATTGAAAGTGAAGCTCCTCCCCACCCTAAGCGCTTAGGACAATCTAAAATGCATTAAATTACTCAGCTACTACCCCTGCGAAGTCGGCGTTCGCTCGTTTTAACTGCTTTGCCGTCATGTCCACAGAGTTCGTTTTAAATGGAAGCGTTAAATCTATTTTAACATTTAAATACCCCCTGCACACTAATGGCCGGCAATTATTTGCAAAAAGGGTCAATGGTGGTGGTAGCTGCTCTCCGCTTGTGCTACATTGCCCGTATGGCTGTCTTCCGTAAGCCGAAAGTGCCCAAATGCAATCCAAGCCCAAGCGAAGACAAAGAACAAAAAAATTCAAAATAAAAAAGTAAAACGAACTAAATTAAGGAGTAACAAACGAAGCTCACGCAAAACAACAGAAATAACAACAAAAAACATAATACACATACCTACACACAGCTAGATGCGGCAAATGGCATCATACATCCAAGGGAGCTTCCTTAAATGGAACAAGTAAAAATATCTTTTTTCCAAGAGTAAAGTACCTACATTTAGTGCTTTTGGTCTCTGCTGCAGCTTAATCATTTCTCCGCTATTTAACCCAGTTCAAGCGTGCCGTTGTGCGTTGTTGATGGTCAGGACACAGGACTGAGGATGAGGACGCGTCGGGCTCGGTATCCTTTAGTCTGTTGCCCAGCCGTATACGTCTGATACGTGGAGACGGAGAGCTGTGCAGCCAACAGACCAATTACTGTGTGTCCCATTAAAGTCAGACAAACGCTGAGAGTAGGTACGGCTGTGCTATTTTCAAGGACTGCAATTAAAAATGTGATTTCTACTAATTGTATGCGTATACTCTACCTGAATGGCATACAAACATCGCCATCAGGAAAAAGAGCAGTTGGATCCAAAAATTGATGCCAGAGCCATGAGAAAAAACAACAGTGCGTGGATGGTAACACAGGTGTAATAGGATTACTATCAAGATTTTATACATGTGTATGGCTCAATTTCTAAAGAAGACGTTGTTCAAGTCAAAGTCAGGGTGGGATGTGTTTTTTTTTCGATTACCTAGTTGTTCTGCTTCTGCAGCTGAAAGTCATATTAATGAACGCAATTAATTTCTCTAATTTCAATTTATTCCGAGAACACATAAGCGTGCGCAGAAGAAAGAAATTCGATCTCACCATAATTGAACAAATTTCTGTCGACACTTTCACGTGTAATTTTTCGTGGCAAATTTTTATATGCTGACGTCACAAAAATTCACCCATTCGGTGGTCACTCGTGTGTCTTTTGTGAGAATGCTCTGCGATAGCCCGCGTCACAATGACGTCGGCATGTCAAAATTCGAAAGCTCTAGAATATAGAGTATTGAAAAAAATAACAAATAGCGAAATCAAGAGATTATGATGAAACTCTAAGCTTTGTTGTGAGGTTTTGCAAATGGGACACGCATCGCGGTATTTTTAGTACAGAAAAAATATTAAAATTGTACTAAAGGCTGTCCCGAAATACACGCAAGATTTAAATTCAATAGAAAACACAGTTTTACTTTTTTATTTGTTATATTATATGGAATTTCAAACACATCTTTGTCGAAATTGTATTTTGGACACATTTCTGCTATTTGACGCATCATTTGTCAAGTTTTCGCTGCGTTTTAAGCCGATTTCGTTATTTCGTATACGTTCTTTGATGCTTACTCTTACGTGGTTTTGGGCGTCTTTGTGGACGTCTTTTACGACATTCTGCACTCGTTTTCTGACGCTATTGTTGCGTTTTTGGTCACATTTGGGATAAGTTTTTGCATGCAATTTTAACGGTTTCGTACGTTTACAAAAACGTTTTTCTATATTCATTTCGATACGGTTTTGACGAATTTTTTTTTTTTTTGTTATTGAAGGTGAAAATCTCGAAAAACACAATGGGGCTAGAAACCCAGAGTAGTGTGGGACTCTAACCGCACTAAAAACACCTCCTTAATCATGACCAATCAAAGAAAGATCGACAAATGATTTTACTTTCAACGTTCAGTTGCGTTTGAGAAGGTATTACAATTTAGATACGGGTTCTCATATTTTTTAGATTATAAGTTCGTGAGGCTTAGTTCTTCTTAATCTACGAATATTATATCGTACATTTAAGACGTCTATTATTTCGGAATTAATATGCATCTGCAGACGGTCATTGTGACGAATTGCGTACTTTTTAATTACTTCCGTTACAAGTTCAATCTGCAAATCACGATGCAAGTCATTATTTCTAATATACCACGGGGCATTTACTATTCCCCGAAGGACTTTGTTTTGGAAAGTTTGTATTATTTGTACATTTGTTTTCTTTGTGCAACCCCATAATTGGATACCATACGTCCAAACTGGTTTTAGTATCTGATTATATATTAAAATTGTATTCTGAGTGGACATTTCAGAGTTATGTCCTAGCAACCAATACAGTTTTCTATACCTAATATTTAACTCTTCTACTTTCTTTTTCACATGTTCCTTCCATTTCAGTTTAGCATCTAGATTCATACCCAGATACTTAGCTGTGTTAGAATAAGGAACTACTTGGTTATTAATAACCACAGGAGCGTTTGTTATTTTTTTATTTGTAAAATTGATATGAGTGGACTTTGACTCATTTAGTCTAATTCGCCATCGTTGGGCCCAATCACATATCTCGTTAACAGAATTTTGTAGCTTTTCTGTGGATTTAGTCACGCATCCATCAGTTGAGAGAAGAGCAGTGTCATCTGCGAATGTAGCTATCATCACATCGTTTGTATGTGGTATATCCCTAGTATACAATAAGTACAGGGTTGGTCCCAGAACACTTCCCTGTGGAACTCCTGCTTGTAATTCTTTGAGTTCAGAATACGCTGAACCATAGCGAACTCTAAAGAATCTATTTGAAATATAAGATTTAAGTATCTCATAGTATTGTCTTGGTAGATCCCTATGAAGTTTATACTGTAAGCCCTTATGCCAGACCTTATCAAAAGCCTGAGCAACGTCTAAAAATAGTGTAGAGCAAACTTGCTTTTCTTCTAACGATTTTTCTATAATATTTGTTTTACGATGTACTTGATCTATTGTCGAGTGTTTATTTCTAAACCCAAACTGGTGGGTGGGAATAAGCCTTCTTTGTTCTATTATTCTGTCTAGTCTTTTGAGAAGCAGTTTTTCAAAAAGTTTTGATAGTACAGGTAAAAGTGAGATTGGCCTGTATGAGGTGACTTCTGATAGGGGTTTACCTTGTTTAGGTATAACTATAATTTCTGCTATCTTCCAATGATAAGGAACATATCTTAGCTTAAAACAAGCATTAATTAAAAGCTTAAGTTTAACCAATGCTATGAAGGGTAGTTCCTTCAGAATTTGGGCAGTTATAAGATCATAACCTGGCGATTTTCTATTAGAGAGCTTATGAATACATGTGCTGATCTCTTTAAGTGAAACGTAAGGGATTACGTCTTCATCTATCCTATCAAAGAATTCAAGGCGTTCGTTTGCCACACTACTTGGAAAAGGTTTAAAAACATTTGTTAAATGATCCGAAAATAGTTTGACCTTTTCTTTTGGGTCGCCGATCCATTTCCCATCAGATGTTTTTAACGGGGGATCTTACGTTTGAGGTCTTTTTAAATATTTGGCAGCCTTCCAAAGGGAGAAGTCTGTGACTTTGTCAGCAGTTAAATTACAAAGATATTTAGTAAGAGTTCTATTTTTAAACTCACTGACACTTTTTTTAAGTTTATTGTTAAGTCTATTGAATATAGTTTTATCGCCGGGATATCTTGTCATTTGCCATTTTCTCCGGGCTCTTCTCTTTTCTAATATTAGTTCCCTAATTTCTGTGGGGTATTTTATCGATGCTTGTTTACGTTGCTGAATAGTTGGTGTACTATCTTCTGCCGCCTGTTGAATATCGGCAATGAATTGTTCCACTTCGATGTCAATATGCCTTATTGTGGCCAGTGGAGCTCTAAGGTTTATAAAACCTTCGAGTATTTTTTTAAAATTACACCAGTTTGTTCTTTTGCTGGTAAGTCTTTCATTGCTTATCTGCTCTACTGACATGCCGTAATCGTTAATCTACTGTAATCGTTAAGATTACAGGTGTATGATCCGACGACAAATCATCACTGTTTTCAACTCTTACTTCTTTTCTATTGATTCCTTTCGTTATGAAGAAGTCAATAAGGTCTGGTATTTTTGTTGGGTCGGATGGTCAATAAGTAGGCGATCCAGTCGAAATAAAATTACAAATAAAATTTCACCCTGCTTTGTAAAGCTTCCTGCCTTTCGTCGTTACTAATCTGGACCCCCAATAGGTATGACGAATTTCTGAGAAATTTTTTTCGGATGCCTTTCATCGCAAATTTTTGCTCATCTGATAAGGATAAATAAATAAATAAATAAGGCAATATGTTTTTGTCAAATCCAAGTGAAAAACACTAATTACTATGCCAGTGAGTAAATTAACTAAAATGAAATCGCTTAAACAAGTTTCTCTTGAAATTCAACAAATTTTGCCTTAGGTTGAAAACACACCAGATCTCACAAAATAAAATATTTTGTTTTCTTCATTCGTCTGGTGTGCATTGAAATAAAATAGAATGAACATTTATTGGCATGCTCCCGTCTTTATAATTGTGGATAGGGTTTCTTGTCTCAATTAAAAATGAAAATTTGTTCTCCATCCACAAAACGTTTTGTTTGATTTGGTGTGTTTTCAGCATTAATGAAGTGCTCCTGTTCAAGCCCAGTTATTTTATTTAAAAGGTTCTCAGTCTCAATTCAGACCATTTTGACTTGTCAAGACCAGCAACAACTAGATCTGCATGTGATATGCTACACGCTACTCGACTGACTGTAGAAATGCAGTATACAGAGTAGATCAAGAAGATGTATTTATAGAGAACAGGCGGTGTTGTTAGGCTTGCACAAATTTTGTGGCTCAGTCTCCGATCATATAAGTAACCACACAAAATAAAATTTTTTGATAAAAAGTATGCTTTTGCTCAGCATAAGTTTGTTTCCCTGCTATTTAAAAAGTTAATATATGTACAACTTAAACTTCTCCAATCGCAACGTTATCTTTTAATCTATTGAACATGTTCCCCAAAATAATACAACTGAAATACCTTTATAAATACAATTTGAACAAAGATTTTAATGCAGTCTTAAAAATATATTTTTACATCTCTGGGGGATTGCAACCTCAAGAGCAAGCAGTTTTATTATATAGAAAATTAAAACTTGCTTAAAAACAGTGGAAGTATACAGTCCACCACGAATATTATAAACACAACCGTAAGTAACTGAAACGTGCATATAAGAAAAATTCGGATATTAGAAACGAATTTTCATTCACAATATGTACTATTCAAAAGAAAATCCTTCGCATATACGAAACATGCATTTTGCCATGAGAACCTACCTTCTAAATTATTTTTTTTATATGGATCCTTTTCTTTTTACAAAAAAAAAAACTTTGTTTCTTAAGCATGATGTTTTTCTGTAGAAAGTGACTCGATTTTTTAAGTATGTTCTGATCAAACTCGAAAAAGAAAATCTCCAAATGTTCATTTTCGTCAACTATGTCCCCTAGTCGACATTGTAATGCTGCATCAGCATGATTAACAAGCAAACAATAATTCAATTGAAGTGTAACATATTATCGGCAGGCATGTGCACATTAAACGGACCTCTACATAAGCTTTTGTTTTCACGGACTAGCATGATGATAACACATAACGAGAGCTAACAGCGTACCTATCGTAAGCACGTTTAATCCCTTTCTCTTTGAAATTTTAATTTCCACACACAAATAATCGACGAAATAACAAAAAACGAATTTATTTGCGCATTGTATTACGAATCCAGCGTTATCCTAATCCCAACGACATAAATCACCAGCTTTCGGAATTCGCCCAGCGCAATTAATTATTTATGTAATGAAGCCTATTTAAAATCCAAACAGCCGTAAATCAATGAGACATGAACAAAACCCCAGAGCTTGCGGAATACAAGCGCACACATATCGGGTTGTTATTCATAAAATCGTTTTTATTTTGATTGAATAAAAAATAAAACAGTAGTAGCTATGCTCTGATTGAAAATAATTAATCAGTTCGGTTATTTGGAATTGAACTAAAATATTGGGATCCATTTTGACAAATTTGTCATTTTATTTGGCATTTCATTCGTGCTCTGCAGTTCGGTTGGCAATGATTTGTTTTATAACAATCTGGCAAAAATTGAGTATAAAAAATAAAAGCTGTAAACTTAGCTTATTATTAAAATCTATTTTTTTATACTTTTAAATTGACAAACATTTTAAAACATTGGAAATCAATTAAATATTCACTGTAGCGTTCCAGTGGCGTAGCGTGGGTTGTTGCCACCTGGAAAGGACTCAATTTATGCCGCCCGTAGTAATTCTTTCAAACACTAAAAAAAAATTAAACCTTCGTCTAGTTATACCTACTTACACATATTCATATGTATATCAACAAACTTAATAAAATTTCTCTTCAAAATGTTGTCAACTGCTGTTCGTACTAGGGGAAGTACGTCCAAAATGACACATATGGATAAAATGCCATACTAGCCTTAACTTGAAATGTGATACACTTACAGCACTAGATGCTATCTTCAAAGGTGACTTCGATGATATATAAAATCCTGTCAAAATGACAGCTCAGTTAAAAGCCGTGAGTAGGTGCCAAAAAGCAAAAAGTATTATCAGCAACAAATATTATTTTTTTTGGTTCAAACTTTTTTTCGTGTTTTGGTGAGTTTTCTGTAATTTTTCTTTAATATTATTTATGATATCGATAGTTTATGACAAAACTTATGAAATTAGCTAATTTTCTGCAATAAAATCAGAGTTTTATTACACTTTATTTGGAAAATTTTGTCAAAACTACGATATGGACAAAATGACATACCATAATTATGGACAAAACGACATATGCATGCCCCCCAGAAAAACGTAAAAGAAAGGTCACCAAGATGAGATGAGACAGACGATGAAGACTTTACTGCCGACGGCGATGACAACTGTCCGTGCATCTATTGCAACGACATTTTTTCTCACTACAAGCCTGGTGAAACTTGGTTACGTTGCATAAAGTGTAATCTTTAGGCTCATGTATCCTGTGCTGATGTGCCAATGATGGATTCATTTGTGAACTATGCGTTTGAACTAAATTTGAAGGTAAAAAAATATTTATAAAAATAATTTGTAAATTTGTAGCGACATGGACTTATCGGATATGCCATATGCTGTATGTCATTATATCCATACCAAATATATCATTTTGTCCATATCAAATGGACAAAATGGATTTTTACATTGATTTGGAAAACCATTAATTTTTTTTGTTTGCATTTTTGTTCAAATTAAAATAACATTTTAAAATGTTCACAATAAATCAATAAACAAATAATAAACATAACAATTGCAATATCTCTTAGAAATAATATTCTTTGAATCAAAAGGCTAACAGTATGTCATTTTGGACGTACTTCCCCTACTTTAAGTGGATAAAAATTACTTACATCAGGATATTAAATAAACAACATTAAACTTTAATTTTTTTCCTCAGCTTTTGAAAATTTTTGCATTAAATTATCTGTTTTTTTTTTTAAATTAATTACCTACATTAAATTAAATTCATAATATATTCATTAATAAATAAAAAATTTCATAACAAAAATTTGCTTAAAAAAATTATTTTAAATAAGAGGATGAAAGCATTTAATTTAGTTTTAGGTAAGTAAAGGAAAAAAGTTTTTAAGTAGGTACTATGCAGGTATAGGTACATTATGTAATTCTTTTTTTTATTTACAAGAAACTTTTTTATTTATTTACAGAAAACTTCTTTAAAATGTTGTTTTCCTACATTGGAAAGGAGCGAATAAACATTCTCAATTTTTTATAATCTATCTTCTCTTTTCCCCTTTATAATAAGAATCGAAAACACTTCTTTAGGTCGAATGAAAAATGTCGCAGCCTTGTGCAAAATTGTATTTCTACTTTTGACTTGTATGGCTTCTTTATGTTTTTCTCAAGTTTGATGCAGAAGAAGTTATATGCCAGCGTACAGCCTTGTCCAAACCATCATCAAAAGTCTCTGTGAGATTTTTTTTTTACAATAAGAGAGCAGTGAAGGTTCTCCATCATTCAACACAACCTGACGAGTTTTTAGACGGTTGCTAAATAGCAGACACCGCTTATAGACATTTTTAAAATTTCACCAATATTCTGAATAATATTTTATAAAGTATATAGTAATGTTAAGTTCTTTTTTTCAGGTGCAACTTTTAAGGAAGACCATGTGTTTTTTTTTACTATAAACGATCAGTGCATTATAACCAACGTACTTTGGCAGTGAGCAGATTGAGATGTAAAGAAAACCTAAAAACTGTCTTTCTAGGTTACACCACACCACTATCTAGACGAAGATGGCGGTCGTATCTGCTTTGCATAAGAAACGATTGGCCTTGCTAATCATTTTTTACTGGCACGTGGCCCATATGGTACTCGAATCGACCCGATCCGATTGCGCATACCGACCCGTAGGCGTCCTTATATTTATAGTTTCACTTGCCAGTGTGATGTTACCTATTATCTATTAAGTTTGAGGGGAAGAAAAAAAACAGCCCATCGAACGTCTAGGTAACAATTTTTGTGTTTTAGCCGGATACATTCACTCATTTTCATGTTAAATGTTTACTTTAAGTTTGTTAATAAAACTGTTTTAAAGTTTTCTATTTTTTCATATAAAAATATATGCAAATTTCGCTTTTTCAAAATTTAACAAAAAACTAATGCTTTTGCTGAAAAAGAAGAAGAAAAAACAGTCTCAAAGTCTGGGAACACATACAGATTAATTGGAATGGTGATTGTGAATTCTTTGTAGCCAGCATACCAATCTAGTTTCTAATGTCCCGACATACGGCTTTGTTTCCCTGGGAGCCGAATCTAAATCTGAAATTTCATTTGGGCCAGTATTGTTGTAGCCTTTTTCTTAGCAATGGCGTCTCACCGGCGATGGGGTTAAGCTGTGTTTTTGGTTAATTTAAAATTATTTGCACGCAACAAAAGTGAGAAATCACACCATCAACGTGTTGGTTTACCCTGCAGGAATACAGTGCACATCAATACCGTGTAAGCAAGTCAGAGAATATCCTGTTTATAGCTACTCGTAGCTGTGTTATTATAATTTATCTACCAGCAATTTCCATCTCCTTCTTCCTGGTTGCGCAATAATTTGTATTTATTAAAATAATCCGACTGATCTAATCGTATGGTAGCAGGTATAACTCTCATCTCTTTTTAAGTACTTCTCCAAGCAACCATTATATGCCAAAGCACATGTCACCGGTTTAGTGCGCCAATTAGTTCCACTG